>CM069904.1:27093382-28410168 GCA_036172215.1 Camellia granthamiana
AGCTCGGCTACCCCGTTTATTATTCTGAAGGTGTTGGTTGAAACTTGTGTTGGCGCTAGCCCGGTGCACCTCAGGAACTCACACATTAAAGGTTGAATCGGGAAACGTAAGCCGCCTTCAATTATTGAAAACACGGTGAAAGGGCATTGGTCCAGTCTGCTCCACGGGGTGGTGTCCTCTAAGCCGAGCTCTAGGTGGACGTCTGCAGGGACGCCATACTCCTCTCGGAATACGGCTAGTGCGCCCGGCGTGTCAATGAGGAAGCGGTAACGCCCCATGTGAAGCCGGCTGGTTTCAGCACGGCTATGTTTGTTTGGCAAAGTTTTGTTCAATGGCTGCTCGGCCTTTAAGAGCCTCAGTGTTGGTGTCTGGTCTCCTAGGACTCTGCATTAAAAGGCAAGTGTAAGTGATTGTGCGGTCGTGCAGACGAGCTCGACTTTAGCTCGATCACAAGAAATGCAGCAGTATCTCGGTCACAACTGTGCACCCAGAAGCTCGGTCGCTCGAGTGGACCAGATAATAGCCCAGTCAAGCGGTCTAACATTCTGTTAGATAGATTCTCACCCAAGTCTCACAAACTGCCAACTTGCTCGGTTCTAGTATTTTTTGGGATCAAATGAGGTCCAGGAGCCCGGTCTATCCCAGGTCTTTGCGTGTTTATCACAAAAAATGAAGAACAGTTGAGGGAGAAGGGACAGAGGTGGTTTTTGGGGGCTACATCCTAAAACCTACTGCTAACGTGCCCTAAACTCAACTATGACAATCAGAGGCATTAAAAAAAAAAAAGACATGAGTAACGAATGAAGAACAATGAAGGGTTTAGAACTTACAGGCTAGAGTACTGACGGTGGCTCGAAGTAGTGGGATGGAGGCCCTCAGCAATGACGATGGTGTGGAACGTGCTTGCGTGGATGCTCTGATCTCAAAAAGGATGAATGAGGGCGAGAGCGCTCGATCCCGGAAGGGTTTTGCAAATGAAGACGACTAGAATGAGAAGGGGAATGAGATAAGGGACGACGGCTATAAGAAAGGAAAGAAAAGGCGCCAAAATTCGAATGTGAAGAGGCGGTGGGGTTGGCTGTTCGAGGCCAACGAGTGAGTGACGCGTGTCCGTATTGATGGCGGCGTTAGTTTTGAAATGACGGGTTGGTAAGTCAAGGCGCCAACCGAGCAAGTAAAGAGACCGAGCATGGGGCTTAACGCGGTTAATGTCTTGCAGCGTACAACCGGGCAGAATAATGACCACGGCCGGAGCATGTAATCCTAGTCACGCTAGCGCGGACGGAATTAAGGGGCAATTGAGAGGGAGATTTCATAATCTCGCTTGGGTCGCGGTTTCAGCCAGGCTAAATGTGGTCTGAGCATGTTTGGGCCGGGCTGGGCTAGTCCGCTCCGGGAGGAAGTTTGCCCGGTTGGAGTCCAGACCAGATTCGGCCGAGATAATCCTTTGCCAACCCGGCTTCGATTGTTAGCTCGTTTAACTCGGCGAATGGGGATCTGCGTAGAAGCTCGGTCACCACGGACGACTATTAAGCTCCGTCATAATGGAGCTCGGCTACGAGCTCGGTTGGGTCAGTACAACCGAGCTACCCTTTCGCGCCAACGCAGTTTGGCTGTTTGATTAGGTGGGGTTTAGCCGAATTTGCGCTGACACATAGGGAAATGGGATAGGAGGGCAGGTCCACCTGTCAGACAGCGAATGGATGCAGAGGCAAGCGCAAAAGGTATATAAGCATAACTGCGCCCCCCATGCTGATGATGAAACATCAATTGGTGAGAGAAACTCTAATACTTAGTTGGCTCCTCTCTCTCTCTCTCTCTCTCTCTCTCTCTCGCTCTGAGTGTGTGCTAACTTGGCCGTCAGAGGGGTTTTCTGGCAACACACCGCCGGGTAGCTCACCGTCGTTGTGTTCGTAGGTTAATTAGATCGAAGCGGAGTTTGGACGTGAGGAGTACAGGCAATATCAAATATTTGCTCCTCGTACATATGTTGTTCATTTCCATATACTAATTACCTTTCTATTATGTACAGTCATTTTGGAAAGAATAAGCTCTTTGGCAAAATCCCATTTCAACTTTTCAGTCCAAATATTAGTCTCATACATTTGTAAGTTCTATTGATCTAGTTATTTATTCTGAAGTGTCACTAGTATGTACTTAATTGATAGGACAAGAGGTTATGCATGTACGAAAGCTTTTGTAGTGTCAGAGAGGCGCAAAAAACAAAAACAAAAACAAAAAAATTGGGTGTAAATATAAGTAGCATGGATATCGATATGACACAATCTCAAAAAAATCTAGACACTAACAAATAAATATATTTTTATGTTTATATACATAAAAATAATAACTATTTCTTGTTTTTGACATTACAAATATATATATATATATTATTAAATCAAAATAGTAAGAAATAATTTCTCTATAAGTGAGAATAAGAAGTCCTAATATCTAATTGGAAAACTTACGTTTAAATCCTAATAGGTGAATTTATTGTCTAAATTTTGTGAGAATTAATGACGTTTTTCATCAAGCACTATTAAAAAATGTCATTAATTGTAAATTTTTAACGATAGTTTAAAAATTTTATCATAAAAAATGTCACAAATTATAAGTTTTAGTGACAGTTTAAAAAAATCGTCACAAAAAAAAGGTCACTAAAAGTGCTCACTATAATTTGATGGTTGTTTTGATTAAAAATGAAGAAATTACAAGCCACATTATAATATATGAAGATTTTATAAAAAAAAATTCACTGCAATAGTGATGTCAAATCATCACTTACATGTAAACATAGTTAACCCCATTACAAAAATGAAAAATTATTGAATTGTTAATTATATTTAACAAGTGGGAACAACTTTCCATACATTATTTTACTATTGGTTAGTGATATCATATATCGATGATGATGTAATAGTACTATTATTTATATATTATTATATAATATATCATAAGACATATAAGACTTTTTTGCATTGTCCATAATATACTAATTATAAGTAATATCATATATTTTCTGAGAGGGTAATTTATACAGATAAATTGGGCCGAGCTAAGTAGTGGGCCATTCTTTGGGCCGTAGTGAAGAGGCTTGGAAGATGGGCTGCGGACAGGCATTGGATCGGTCCATAATGAGATGTTTTGTCACCAGACTGAGTAAGTGAGTTTAGGTCGGTCACCGCAATTGGGATAAATCGGTTCGAAGTATGGTTAGGTCACAAGACGAAGCAAGTGGTAGCTCGGTCGTACCATTCGGAGCCGAAGTGTGGCGACTTCGCACGGTAAGCCTAGCTCTGGTTAGATCGGTCCAAGCTGTTACGTTTAGTTCGGTCTCAGAAAGTGAGCGGGGTACAAGCTATAAGGAGAGAACCGACCTAAGAGAGTTCGGTCGTTTCTGCCTGACTAGTATGGCAATGTTATTTCGGTCGGATGGTAGTCCGGCCGTGATAAAACCATCTCACTTGGTTTGAGCAGTGAGGGGGGTGTTGGAGGATAAGCATTATCTTTCTGGAGTATGAATCCTAGGAGGACTGTGCATGGAAGAGTAAGAGTCCTACTAGGATTGTACCACACGAAACCTATAAAAGCTCACAGGCACCACCTTTGGAGAGGTAATGCAACTTTGCTCCCTGAATACATAGAGCTTTTGCCTATTTGTCTTATTGACTGACTTAGGTATCGGAGAGGTTTCCGGCACACACCCGCCGGCTAGCTCACGTTTGTGTTTTCAGGTAGTAGAACGACGTCGTACGGAGGAGCGCAGACTTGATCGACAGGATTATACGAGAAGGTGTATTTCTTTCCCGTACATTTTCCATTATGATTTTTCACAAGGTCGATTATAAAAACAAAATTTTAAAAACTTTTATATTTAAATATTTAAGATTGTGTAGTTTGACGGCGCTGTAAGTATCTCCATCTCATACCCAATTAAAATCATAAAGTTGTGAATTTTCATGAAAGTTTTTGAATTGAGTATCTTGTGTTGCTACAGCCGTGTTGATAAGAACTTATTAGGTGGGCCTGTACCATGGGACCTCAACAACCTTGTAAATATCCGAGAGCTGTAAGCAAACAAAACATGTTTGGTTTTAATTTTCAAAATTTACTTTTCAAATAATTCTATTTTTTTGTGTTTCGTATTTTTTTTTTCACTGAATTTTTTTTAATATTTTAAGTAATTTTTTTTAAATTTTTAGACACACCTAACATAAATACACTTAAAAAGTATAATATTTTTGATTTTTTTTAAAGAAATTCACTAAATATCAAAAATACAAAAAAATACAAAAATTCCATAAATTTTTTTTTTTTGTATTTTTGTGCATTTATTAATTTTTTAAAATATTTTTTCACAAATATTTTACTATTTAAATACATTTAAGTAAGTTTCATCTAAAAAAGTAAAAAAAATTACTTAAAATTTTAAAAATATTCACTAAAAACAAAAAAATACGAAAAACAAAATACTTATTTTTTAGAAAATTAAATTCAAAAAACTGAAACCAAACACACTTATCTAGTTTCCAGGTAGTCAACTTATTTTGCATTCGATTTTCAGCTAACTATTACAGGCTTTTGATTTTCCACTTTCAGGTACTTGTTGAACAATCAATTCACTGGCCCCTTGCCCAATCTTACGGGCATGGCCAATCTCAGCTACATGCAAGTAGTTACCATCTTAATTACTTAGGAAAAAGCATCATGATTCTTCAGCATTTTTCTAATGGATATCTTGTTAATTCCTTGTTTTTTCCTTCCTAGAAAACTTACTTTTCTTGCTATCATCTTGCTTTTGTTATTATGTTCTTACATGATACTTTCCTATTTATTTATTTTTACCAAAATGTGACTTGCAGTTTTATTAGCAATAATTCTTTTGACGGGTCAGATGTTACTCTATGGTTTTTAACCTCACAATCTTTGATGACATTGTACGTTTCTCTCTCTCAACACACATGCATGTATGTTGTCACTTATGAAGTATGAACACCTCTTTAGAGACAGTGTATGGGTGTCTGACATGATAAAAACATTTTTTGTCTAATTGGTTTTAGTTTTGGGTTGGCTGGTTTTTGGGCTTGGATTTGGGCTTATAGGGTTGGGTTGAAGGTTATAAAGACTGATAGGTTGAGTGACAAGGGTGGCGGTTGGGTATTTCAATGGGTCGGGTTATGAGTCTGTATGCGTTAGGTTAGGACTTTAAACATAGGTTGGAGGGTCAGTCCATTTCCTAGTCTCAATCGTCTTCCGAGGAAAGGCTTCAACAGAATTGCGAGCAAGAGGAAAGAGGTTCCACTAAAGAATTGTGACAAAGAGAGAGATGAAGATGAAGATGAAGATGAAGAGGAAGAGGAAGGGCCGACGGTCAGGACCAAAACTCCATTTCCATAGAATTCACTTTGGCTTTAAATTCCATTCACCCAATAATGGTTTTGAGAAATCAAATATATCACGTGAATCACAACGCGGCATAAAACACGTTACCACTTAGACTCGAAAACTACGACGCATGGGTTCCACCTAAAATTTAGACCAAAGTTTAAAAAAATTCTGTTTTTATTTCCAGATTTTTCCAGAAACCATTCTAACACAAACAACCATACTGTCATCACCAATCTAGCCAAGTTGCTTACTATTTTATCTCCTACAAAACCAAATATATATATAAATATAAATATAAATATAAATGAGGTTCATGGGAAGAAAGCAATCCATATATACTCGTGGTTTTTGTATTTTGTTTTTTGTGTTAATTTAGAATCTGTTATTTCAAATGTATCAATTTTATTCGTATGATAATTTAGTTTAATTGATAACATCATTAACAAATTAGATAGAAATAATGGTCTACTAAAAACAGAATAAGCCATTTCAAATTGAACACCATCATTCAACGGAGCTTCTATTTACACATCATAGTGTTCACATTATTTTTAAAAATTTTGAATTATAATTGTGCCTCTTATACAAATTACCATTAAGAGCAAACAGTACACATTCTCTCCCAATCCCATCACCACTGGCTGCCACCCTTCGTGAGAATTTTATTTTATTTTTTATATTTTTTTCCGTGAGGCAAGAGGAGGGAAGGGGAGGGACTGAGAAAGATGTGGTAGGGGAAAGGGGCTAGATAATGGTTGCGCCGACGACAGACGAATTAAGATTAGAGTTGGAATTTGAAAGTTAAAGATGAGGATATATATTAGGAAGATTAAGTGGTGTAAAATGAGAAAAAAAAAATCAAAATTGTGTGGGTGAACTGAGACAAACTTTATTGTGCAAATAGAAACTCGTAACCCTAAATCACTTTGAGGAGAGCAAATAAATTGTCTTGTCTTCTAATTTCAGTCCAATTTTGAAACAGATAATATCCACTAGACTAACACAACATAAAAAATTTAAAGGTAAAATTAAGAAACTGTAATGCTGTGTTTGGTTGAGGGATTTGGGGAGGGATTTGAAAATAGAAAGAGAAAAAGTGTGTGAAACTAAGTGAAATGTTGGTATATTTTATTCACATTTCACCTAACTTTTCCCTTTCTCTTTCCAAATCCCTCCTCAAATCCCCCAACCAAACACAGCGTAAATATTGAATTGAGTAGTGCAAGTAAAACAAAATACTCAACTGTGAGCAAAAACTAGAGTTGAAAAGGGGAACCAATGGATCAAGCCAACATGACTCGGTGTTCCAGAACCCAAACAACAAATCCAGTGAAGAGGAAGAAAGCTATACAAGTTAGCCACAAGTTACTACTGAGAGGCTTCAAGAATGTCCATTCACTGTCTGTGTCCTCTTATGTAATTGGTACTATCATTGTTACCCCTCCTTCTGCAAATGGCAATGTAAAATCTACACAGAATGATCTGTTCGCTATGATTGAAATGTCCCCTACTGCACCATCATATTTCTACTTCCAACAAAAAATAAAAATAAAAAATCAAATTTCAACAATTAATTCCACGTGAATAAACTAATTGGTCTTCGAAGTGTAATCAATTTTATATTTTGGGGACCATACTGTTATTAACCCATGTTATATCCTAGAAGAATAATTTTAATTTTTTTTTTTTTTTTTTTTTTTGATCGGCAAAAAGAAGATTTTATTGATGAAGCACATACAAGGTATAAGAAATTACATCAATAAAAAGGAGGTTGGAGCTATATCAAAGTCCAACCTCCTAGAAGAATAATTAAGGATAAATTACACGATTAGTTCCTTTAGTTTACGTGAATTATCACTTTAATTCTCATAATTTTAATTTAAACAATTTAAATCATATACTTTCAATTTTATAACACTGTGGTCCCTCTATCACTTACCGTTACAATTTTGAACGAAAAAGAACACATACGAAACTATAGGCACTAAAATAGAATTCAAAACAAATTACAGAGATTACCGGTATAATGAATAAATTATACCACTGTTTCTTACAGTTTTTTTTTTTTTTAATTCCATACATGATTTTAGTTCAAAATGCAAACGACACGTGACAGAGGAGAGGTCACATTATAACAAAATTGAAAGTCTAATGTTCAAATTGAAATTATAAGGATTAAAGTAACACTTCGTTTAAACTACATGAACTAATAATGTAATTTACCCAATAATAATAGTGTATAACTAACCTCCTGTAGAGAAACTTGACACACCATATCATTGTAACTCAAAAAGCTCGATCCATCAGCAATCTCAAATGGAACAAACTCATATCGCACAGCATAAGGCAATGTTGAAATTACAGACTTGAATATTTCTATACAAAATCCACCAAATATGGTAGCATTTGTATGAGGATCTATTTCCACCTTCACAAATTGATTAAATCCACTCACCGGCACGGCAATTCTTAGCTTCTTACCACTTACCGGAAATTCCCAGCTTTTCGGTACATTTGTTGATCCTCCTGGCCATATAATTGTGTCAAAGTTTTCCTTAGAACCGGTTACGAGTCTAGTTTCTTAAATTTTTGCCCTTGCGTTGATTGCTCGTGTATGCTAAAAGAACCGTTAATTTCTTTAAAGTGCTGCAGAAAACAATCTGTTTGGGCATAATTAATTGTAAATAATTATTTTGATAAGCAAATCAAGTAAAACCAATCGGGTTTGAAACTTATATTAGTTGATATCTGGAGGATTTTGGAATTTTTCGAACAGCATGGAGTGAGTTTTTAATTTTCGAAGTTAGCGAATAAATTGAGAAAACTTATTTAAAATTCTGTCTTATGTTAAAGTTACTTTTAGTTAAGTTTCAATTTGAACCCATGTCTTGGGTAATTTTTGACCTTGAAGAACATGAGCTTAGGTAATATTTAAGAGTAACGGTGAGTTGAGTTGAGCTGTGTTAGTGCGCTTCAGTGTGGGGTACTTAGTTTATTATTCTCTTTAGTATTTTTAAATTAGTAGTGACGTATAGTCTTCATACTTGGTTCACGACATTAGTTGGACTTTCATACTCTATTCAAGGATTATATTATTTCATTTTCAGGTGAGTAGCTGCATGCTACATATTTTTATAAATCTTCCCCTACCCTAAAATGTTGGAAAATTAAATTGTTAATTCAGGATTAAACTGTTTTGATAAATTATTATATTATCAATGGAATCAAATTATTTTTGAAAGATGTGTGAACTTGGCATACTGTAAACTATTTGTTTTGGCCTCATGTGTTATAATGGTGAACTACCATATTTTGCGAAACTGATGTGTATTGATTATTGGGACCATTTATATATTTTAGTCCAGGGAAATTATTCCACTATGTGTGGTGACTCTGGCCACTAGGGAACAGATCCGGGTTGGGCCGTAATGATTCTAGTGCTTAACGATTGTAAGGAAATGACCTAGGTCATGCTAGGTAACCTTTCAATCGGATCGTCTTAGAGAAAAGGTCTAGGTTGCCACCCTGAGAATGACTCTTAGTTCGATATTGGATCCAACGGGGCTTATAGCCTTGAGAACTCACTACTACAAATATAGATAAAGATCACACTTTTTTTGTGTGATGTATGTTTTTTAATCACACCTTTTAAGTTTTATTAAAGTGTGGTCTTTGGGAGTGTGATTAAAAAGGATCATTTTTAATCACACTTTTTAAGTGTCATTAAAAAATGATTTCATCACATCTTTTAAGTGTGATTAATAATATTTAGATCACACTTTTTAAATGTGATTAAAAACATTTAGATCACACCTTTTAAGTGTGATTAATTATATTTAGATCACACATTTTAAGTGATTAAAAACATTTAGATCACACTTTTTAAATGTGATTAATAACATTTAGATCACACCTTTTAAATGATTAAAAATATTTAAATTACACCTTTTAAGTGTGATTATTAACTAATAAAACATGTGATAAAAAAAAAAAAAGAATTTGACATATTTAAAGATTAATCAATATTATTTTTGTACGCGCATTTGAAAAATATAATACACACTATATATTATATTTTAAATCACAACCATATATTGAATGGAATAACGTCATATATTTCATAAATGAAAGTTAAATGTTCAAAAGTATATACAAAGAAATTAATAAAAAGTTCTTAACTGTGATTACATATATTAAAAAATAAAAAAAATAAACTTGAAAAAACTAAGTTCTTGAATTCTTTGACCATATTTTGCATCTCTCCAGAAAATTTTTGACCTGAAAAATAAAAAAAACAAATTAATTTAGAAACCGCTAAAAACATATGAATAAACTTACTATTTTTGTAGAGATAGTTCTTGTCTTACAAAAAACAAAATCGGACATTTTCTCATCACACTGACTCTTCATCCCCTGCGTTAATAGAAAAGAAAAAATGAATTTAATTATTACTAGTATAAAATTTTGTATTACTATATATAAATATGACATACATATGGAGCATGATCGAAAAATATATATAAACACATTAATAAATCATAGCCTTGAAAATATTTTATCAAAAATTATTATAGCAACACATCAACAGAGAGAGAAAACTAAACTAAATCCCAACAAAAATTATAGCTCAAATCAAGGTGGAGAAAGAAAAACAATTAATATACCAAGTCAAGATGGGTCAACTCCAAAAGAATAAACAAATGAACAATCTCCCACAGTTCCAAGTGTTGAGCAATTCCACCAAGATTTTAACAATTATATGCTGGTGTATCTGTTTTCAAATAAGAAAAAATATAAATAGAGAGTGGATAGAAAGAGAAGAAAGAGATGATTAGGCTTGCCTTCTATGCTAACCTATAGGCTAAGTTTCAGATTAGACTGCTGATTGAAAAAATGGAAACCAAATAAAGGTTCACAATTAGTGTAGTGTATTACCTATGGCTCTCGCAAGATTTAAACTGCCATTGACACGTCCTGCATGGATAAAACCACCAGCTTTCAAGATCCTCTCTTTCAGCCTCAAGATCAGGTTTGTGATCTCTGGAAAGATTGTATGCCTGCATAAGTGGAGCCACATTGACAAAGATAAACATCCATATATTTCATCATGAATCTAAAGTATACATGATATTATCCATAACAAACATGCATGTCCTATATCAAGAAGTTTTTTAATACAATGGGCTGTCTATCCAACTATTAGTCAAAATGAGGTAACATCTTGCACTGCCCATGATGTTCAACTCAAAAGTGCAGCTATGGCCAACATCTGTTTAAGAGCATACAACATTTCCTTTGAACCATGCAAAAAACCAACAAAAAAAAAAAAAAAAAATTTGACAAAAATCCTCTTCGATTGCTCATTACCTGGCCCTTCCTAGATATTACACAACGAGAATCACCAGCATTAGCAATAACAAGTTGGTTGTTTTTAATAACTGCAACACAGGCTGTGCACCCCGATGTTGGTCCAGCAAAGTCAGAGTGAGGCCCCTGATACCAAAGAGTGGAGTAAATGAGTCACAAGTACAAGTGCATGAAGAAAAAGAGGGTAAAAGAAAGGAAAACTCATCAAGCACATGATCACAAAACATATCCAACTTCACAAGGACAGTTTGAAACATCTAAAAGCAAATATAATATAACATTCCTAGCAAGAAACTCTAATTGTTAACATAACTGTACTACACTATTAACAGACATTATGGTTGCCAATTGGAGCTATGTAGATAAAAGGTTTTTTGAGTCTAATTCAAAATATTAAAAAAAAAACCATCCAATTAGTCATCATAAGGGAAATATGTATATTACAAAAAAAAATTCCATAATTTTACATGAACTGATTCTGTTTCCAGGTTCACCAAACATGACTAGGAATTGATGTATAACACCACAATACTACGGTTAGTGAGTTGCTCTGAACTTTTCATACCCCAGACATGAGTTATGACCAACTTAAGTTCCTATGTATTAATTTTAATAAACAGGACACTCATACCAAACATACAAAAAGTAAACATTGTATTTGCACAAATCAGCATGGATCCTGTATAAGAATGATAACTCCTAGTGTCAACATTTGGTGTAAACAAGTACCTCCTCAAAAGCCCAATCATCCACCTGGTCATGCCCCTCGCCACTTCTTGGAGACCATATCAAACCCTCAATCATACCAGTAAACTTGTTTATTTTATCTCCCAGAACACTAAACTCCCTCCACCCTCTTTGTCCACGCATCATTTCATCCATTCTGCATCACCAAATTACAACTTTACTTTTTACAGAAACACAGAAATGCCAGTGAGAAACAACATCAATGTAAGTGCCATGGCAAAGAACTCAAATTTCAACAAATAACCTGAAGAAAGCTTTATGAACTGAAGTTCCTATATCTCCAGCAGAATATGCTTCATGCTTAAGCACTTGCTGATGAAGATACTTGGCACAAAACTTAGCAACAACCTTACCTGCAATTTAAAGGGTTTAGGAGATTATCAATAATTAAATGTGCCAAATTATTATCACCATATTTGTATGTACATGCAGGGTTGAATAAGCAAAAATAGTTCATTCATGGAAGAATTTTTCAAAGTTCACAAAGCAACTTATAAATCTGCGGGATAGAAAAATGTGGAGATAAAGGAACAACCTAAATATATAATAGAAGATTAAGACTGTAACAGAAGTTCGGTCACACAACTGAATAACATATTATGGGTTGTTCAAAAATAAATTTCCTTATACTTGACGGCTTGAACTACCGTTGCTCCCTGGTGTATGAGGAATATTTTACAACCAGAAACTCATCAACTACAAACCCTGAGATGCAGATCATCAAAGGCACATTCTGTTCAAAATGGGAAAGGAGAGGGGAGAAAAGAATATTCTAAAATATACAATTCATCACTTTAAATTACCAAGCCTCCCATTTCAAATCACACTGAACTTCCCATTAGAGAACTTGAATCTATTTGAAGAAAGATTGCAGAACCAAAAATTGCATTTCCTCCAATAAGGTTCTCAACCAGAGAAAGCAACATCAATTAAAATTTTAAATAATTTCTAAATTAAGCTTTGTGAAATGGTAATAGTGTCATCCATAAGGAACCAATCTACATACCTATCAAAAACATAAATAAATAAAGAACAAGCATGAAATGCATACTTAAATCACCTACTACCTAATCAATTACTTAAATATTGAACTACCAGAACATATGAGTGATAAAGCATAACAAATCCAAATTGCAAGCAAAACCTATTCATAAATATGAAATCAAATAAGGTAACTTTTCTCTGTATTAATAAATAACGATCCCCATAATAATAACAATTGTAGAATTGAACATTAGATTCTTACCTCCATGACCATCATAAACACCAAAGAACGATGTGGAAGCATCTAGATCAGGATATGCAGCATGCTAAAAAAATGGAGGGGGGGGAAAAAAAAAAGAGTAAGAAACCAATTATAAAAATAAATAAAATACAAATTTGTAATATTAAACCCAAATGATGGAGACGGTATCACACAACTTCCACAAGTAGGAATTTACCAATTCTGACCACAAAAACATTAATTTGCAATAACATGGCAACTGGAATGAAGCCTCTACAACTATCATGACACTTCAAGGAAAGAACAAGACAAAATTATTGATTAGTTTAAAGTACCCATCTTTTCATTATATCAACAAGACTTGAGCCCTTCTTTCAAAAAATCAATGCATCAAAAATTTTAACAAAATATAGCCTATAGCGACTCATAATTTTCATCCATATCCCAAAAGGGTTTGATAGAGAGGTTACCAGTTACCTAGTTCTTGTGTCAAATTATCATGTCTCCCTATGAAATGGTTACCTCTACCATGTATGAACAGTTGACAGATATATTATACACACGAAAAAATAATCGATATGCAAGAAAGAGCGAGTCTGGAAAACAATTCATAGCCAATGACATTTTCAGTTTTATTCGAATTACATGATAATTGATAATCTCAATCCAGCCACAATACTTATTTTGACCATGGTTTTGATAATGAGATAGGCACTTCACCAAAACGACCATAAGTTAAAAAAATATTATAAATTAAACATTTGATAATTGGACAACCGGTTGCATCGTGTTCTTCTCTACAAGTCGTGTTTGTTATATATGGAGTTGTGCTGCTTAGTACTCCAAAGCTAGAACATCATAAATGTTCTCTGATAAAAACCACCTATTAACCTAATCAAACTTTAATGATAATTTTTACAAAAAAGAACTGTGGGAAAGAATGTTTTCTTTGGGTTTGTCTTGATTTTCTTGAATTGTACTTTCCTCCAATCCTTTTTTCTAAAAACTAGGGTTTTTGATAGAGAACCTGCTACTAGTTCAGGCAATTCTTCAAACTCAAACAATGACATTGAATTTGGTTACCATAAGAGAAATTCAGCTTCCAAAAATGAAAACAATGCTATAGTAAACAAATTTATTTTAGTTAAGCATAAGCAAAAGTACTACTTGCACAACTAAATAATAAAAATATAATAGATCGCAGGGAATACAACACAAAAAAGAACATCTCTTACAACACTAATAAAAATAGGGTTAACTATATATTAAGATAGAACATGAACATAACCACCTCAAAAATCTGGTGCTGGAAAGTGATGATTCAGTGGGGGATGCGATCTTCCTTCGCTGAATTTCATCGCCTTTGAAATGTAATTGCCTATAA
The DNA here is from genome assembly GCA_036172215.1 of Camellia granthamiana. Taxonomy (NCBI): domain Eukaryota; kingdom Viridiplantae; phylum Streptophyta; class Magnoliopsida; order Ericales; family Theaceae; genus Camellia; species Camellia granthamiana. The sequence goes on from CM069904.1 coordinate 27,107,494, forward strand.
AGATAGACATGTATGCAAAAATTACCATTTTATAAGAAACATGTAAAATGGAGTTTTTGCACAAGTACTATTGAAAGCTTGTAAACAACACATAGCTTTACAAACTCTCCAAAAAAAAGAACTTATCATATATATATATATATTTTAAAAACCCATATATGTTCAATTTTTGTCAAAAATTAACTAGTCCAAAAAGCTTAAAATCATGAAACATACCTGTTAAGCTTTGTAGGGACTGCTCAATCTCCCATCAAGCCATTACTACTTCCATTGCATGTACACAAACATGTTGCAGCTGTTCTTTAAAAGAATAGAGCAATAGCAAATAATGTGCCTACATTATAAAGAGATAAGAGATTAGAATTATTAAGACCACATTATAAATTATCATTTTCTTTTGAACATAGGACATGTTTATCTATCAAAATATATCTCAAAGTTGGCGGAATTGCTTCATGTCCATCAAGAACTCATCAAAACTAAGGCATGGAAAGGATAATAATAAATAAAAACCAAAACACAATCAACCCAGCCACTTCCAACACCTAATCTCAAATACAAGCTCTAATGTTATGGAAGTTAAAAATAAAGTTGCTCATTGAGAATTCCTTGAAAAGTGGTTTTGCTTTCACCCAAAAAGCCACATAATTTTTTATTTTTTGTGAAATCTGATCCCACTCGCTTATCCCGCCATTGAAAACCATTTCTTTTCTAAATTTCCACAACACCCAAAAGATTGCTGGGATAGATAACGAGATTGCTCTGACTACTAAGTTGATGAACACTTGATACAATAAAACAACACAAAAACACATAAATTTATCACAAATTCAGCAAATAGGCACAATGTTGATCAAAAACCAACTTCACAAAAGCTAATTAAGAGTAATCAACATTTCAACACAAACTTGTATAAGTAAATAAACAGAGAGGGAGAGAGAGAGAAAGAGAGAGATTTGGGGAAAAACCTTAAACATATACATAAAGACGAATAAATGATGTTTAGAGACCGAATAAATGATGTTTAGAGACCAAATAAATTCTGACAAAGAGATCAAATAAAAAAAGAACAAATTCTAATGAAGAGATTATAATATAATAATCAGTGACATCAATCTCATTCTTCAAGTTAGCCAAAAGCCTAGTGACGAAAAAGAAAATGTAGGAACTAAACAGATATATGAAATTGATAGTTTAGAGATGAAATATAACAAATGGTGATAGTTTAAGTGATAAAAGGTGAAATTAATTCTAAAAGAAAACAAACTTATCTCAGTGAGGGTTTGACAGAGTTTCACAAGCAGCTTAATCTGCCTTCGTCCAATCAACAACTCTTGACTGTGGTGGTTTCGAAACCCTAGCTTCGGAGAGAGAGAGATAGTAAATGAACGAGAAGCAACGACAGTTCCCCAAAACAAGAAAGAGAAGCAGTAGCAAAGAGTTGAAATCATTTGGTGAATCGCTTTTTCGATGAGACGATTCAGAGGAAAGAGATGAGGAAGTAGTGTACCAAGTAAATACCCTTCTTCGATGAGACGATTGAGAGAGACTGAGACTGAGCTCTTTCAAATTTGCTCCATTAGAACCCTTTCTCTTAGTTTTGCCCAAGTATCTTCTTCGAACCCTCTCTCTTCTCCACATCTTCCCAGTTTCTATGTACCTTTACAATTAGAAGCCAAATAGTTGTGTATAACATATTTTTGGGTTTGGGGTTTGGCGCCAGATTTTTTCATTTTGCCGCCTATTTTTATTTCGATCATATTATCCACGACAATCACAAAAAATATACAATCACATTAATTAATAGTACGAATAAAAAATATACATATAATCACACTTAATTTAAAAGTGATACAAAAAATAAATATTATCATACTTAATTAAATTAAGTGTGATTAAAATATCAATCTAATTTTTTTTATCACACTTTCAATAAAAGTGAGATATTTTTATTTGTCAAAGTATGATTTTTAACTATTTTTGTAGTAATGATATAATCACACTTTAATTAGAAGGTGTGATTAAAAAATATATAAATAATCACACTTTAATTAGAATGTGTGATTAAAATATATATATATATAATCACACTTATTTTAAAAATGTGATTAAAAAGTAGTAGTGTATATATAATCACACTTTAATTAGAATGTGTGATTAAAAAATATATAAATAATCACACTTTTAATTAGAATGTGTTATTAAAAATATATATATAATCACATTTGTTTAAAAAGTGTGATTAAAAAGTAGTAGTATATATATAATCACACTTTTAATTAGAAGGTGTGATTAAAAAATATATATATAATCACACTTAATTGAAAAATGACATAAAAAATAAATATTATCACACTCAATCAAATTAAGTGTGATTAAAATATCAATCTAATTTTTTTTATCACACTTTCAATAAAAATGATATCTTTTTTTTTGTCAAAGTGTGATCTTTAACTATTTTTGTAGTAGTGACTGTGTGGCATGTTACTTGTTATTTTTTGGTACTTAGAAAATTATTGGTGTTCATGTTGTAATCTTTTTTAAGTGAAAAATGTCATCTATCATGTTCTTGAGAGACATGAGTATTTTAACTGTTGAACTGTGGAACCTTCTTTTTGAAACAAATTGTCTTTACCAAACTGTATGTCAATCTAGTTTCTGTGATATATATCTTATTTTGGAATTGAACCTTATTTTCAAAACTGTATTTACTATCCATGTTGCTACTCACTGAGCTATCAACTGACTTAGTTGTTTATCATTTTCAGGTGTTAGAAGGACTTAGAGTGGACTCATGGCATAGCGGGGACTCAATTGCATGGACTTCTAGGACATTCATTTATTTTGTTTTAGATTTTTATGTCAAGTTGTGCATATTTATTTTTATTGGGTTCATTTAGGATTATTTTGATATGTGGGTTGTTTATATCCCATAAGTTTGGATGGTATTATTTACGGTTGGCTTTGCCGTTTATAATTGTGGCATGTCACCGGATTGAGTTTGGTTTTTTATTATTGGACTTTTGTTTAGTTGTTCAATTTGATTATGATTTAGTCTTACGTATGCCTTGAGTTAAGGCACTGTAGGCCACGGCCGGTCATACCCGGGTTTGGGGTGTGACATCTTGTTATTGTTATTGTTTCTCTTCAAATTTGAATTGGGTTTTCATTTGTTGTAAGCAAGACTGCTATATATATACACTATGCATGCTTGATTTTGGTGAGGTTCCTCTACGTTGATTAATTAATTAATTAATTGTGTGGTGAACATCATAGGAAGTTGTTATTTCGAACAATAATGGTATTTACCTAGTAATTTCTTTCCTACCTTAGACAAATCAAATGATATGACATCAATCTGGTCTTTTGCAAAAAGACAAAAAGATAACCACCCATTTTTATGATTAGGATTAATTTGTAGGAATCAGTTTGCCTCTAGTCCTTTAGAATTTGGTAATCCTGGGTTTATTATAGTTAGGTGATGTCCAAAAGTATTGTGATTAATTGAGAGAACGGAATCATGATTTTGAGTTGATGTATCAGAAAAAAAGCAAGAAACTATAGTGCTGGTGATTAGTGGATGGCATAGTTACATGGTGCCCCAATCACATACTAATTTTTCTTATTACGGGCTGTATTTTAATAATTCAAATTATTCAATTTATCAATAATATTAGAATGACTATTGCTTCATATATTTTGTTTACTATATCTTCACATAGGATTTGGAGACGCTGTTGCGTAGGGTGCGCAGTAGCATTTGCTGTGCGGCAGAAATGGGCCCATTTTGGGGCTCATTTTGATAATCCGAACCGTTCACATTTTAGAATACATCAAGTAGAACATGCCTGCTAAAAATCAAGTTAATCAAATATCGTTTACCCATTCATCCACTCACATTTCTATCTACAAAAATAAATAATAATTGTGATTTAAAGTATTAAAATGAATACAAATGTGAGTGGATGAATAGGTAAACGATATCCAATTAACTTAATTTTTACAAGCATATTCTACTTGATGTATTCTAAAATGTCAACGGTTCGAATTATCAAAACGGGCCCCGAAATGGGCCCATTTCTGCGCACAGCAGATGCTGGATTTGGGTCCACATAATATCATCTAATTACACTTAACTAATTGATAATAGGATCTAAGATGTTTCAAGTTCGAGTCATATTAAAAGATCACTGGAGAAGGTTTGTCGGGTTATTAATTTAGGGTCTTAAAATTAGTTAAGATGTACACAAACTAACCCAAACATCCGGTTATTAAAAAAATATATTTTAATTTTTTTTTTATAAATGATGTACATAGAGGACATGTAAAGCGTACAAATCAAATTATTAAAGCAAAACTTGCAGTAAATTTACAAACCCGAACTACACCGATCCAACCAATGAACTCGGTTGGAGAGAACGTAAACCTCAAAATTAAATTAGGAAAGGAGCAACTTTTTGTTGCTGTCGTGATGAGAAGCAGTCCCTTTTTTTTTTTTAATTTTATGTTTTAGAATTTTCTCTTAGCACGGCAGGGGCGGAAGCAGAAATTGTCAAGGGGGGGTCAAGATGTGCCTAAAAAAAATTGAGTTGACTTTGGTACATTATTAATTGAAGATCATTTTTTATATAAGCGTTCCGAAATAAGTATTTAATGAGAAAATGAGATAAATTTAAGAAGTTATTTTTTATTCTTGTACAAAGTTTTGAATTATTTATTAGATCTCATTATAATCAATTAGACCATGTTTTTAAGTTATTTTGTTGATTGACATAATCTAACAAATAAAAAGTATATATACCTCTTTAAAATTTTAAATTAAAACAAGATAAAAAAAAATAATATATACCTTTTGTATAAATAAAATCAACTCGATGAAATTGATGTTATTAAATGACATGTGAAAAAATTGGAGATCATTTCGTTAAATATTATGAAATGATGATAAAATCAATAGCTAGTAAAATAATTTTTATGCAGTCAGAAACTATCCATTATACATCCTACGAATATTCTTAAAATATAGAGTTGATATTATAATTTTGCAAAACTTGGGGGGGGGGGGGAGACCATGGCCACTGTTAACGCGGGATATTTTACGGAAGAGAAAAGAATATAGTTTTGTCTTTCCTGTGCAATTTTTCGACTAATTAAAGATTAGATAAAAAACACATAAGTGGTCTTTCTCAAAGTGTTATTTTAACACTTGTTTGCCTTTGCTTGATTGCTTCCAATCACCAACCTGGTGCTTAATAACAAGTACAACTTAAAAAAAAAAGAAAGAAAGAAAGAATGGATATGCCATGAACCAGAAATTTGCTTTCAGACTAATGATATGTAAAATACAAAAACAATTAATGGACAAAATTGCCTTTAAAGTCACAACACTTTTGTTTTCACATGTGCTTTTTCATCCTCTCTTCTTAAATCTTTTGTCTCTTTGTTCCAAAGCATTATCAGTCATTAGATTATGTCTTGAAATTCTCGTTCCTAGTTTAGATTGATAAGGTGTTTTTCGATGTCTTTAGGCTGTTATTTTGGAACAGGGGCAGCTGGGGTTCAGTTTGGTGTTTGTTATTTTTGTTTTCCCCTGTTGCTTTTGTTGACCCCTTTGTCACGGCCCAAGCCCCATGACAATGCTCTGCACACTTGTCTAAGTGAGCATGCAAAGCCCTATCTCATAATTTCTATCCTCAAACATTCTTTTTTAGATATCAAAATCTAAATCGGATAGGATGGATGGATGGATCTTTCTTAGTAGAAGTGGCTGTGTTGCTTGGAATACTAGTTGTTTAGCTAAATAAGTTTTAACCAAATGATGCATGACGCACAAGAAGCAAAAGGGGGGGGGGGGGGGGGGGTGGGGGAGGGGGAGAGAGAAAAAGAAGGAACAAAGCACAACTAAGAAATTAATAGGTGGAAAAAATGGTCCACATGATATGCTGTGCCAGCACACGTTTGTGTGTGCGCTAGTGTTAAAAGCAGAAAAGGAGATGAATATTTCACATTTTAGTGGAAGCCAATTCTAGGTACACAGCCCTTAAAAGGTGTGCACCATATGCCTTGGTTGTGCCTCAAAGTAGTCCTGGTTATGAATCAAAGTGGTATTGATTATGACTTGAAGTGGTGGTCAAAATTAGGCCTGCCTTGGTTATGAGGCTAGGCGGTGTTTGGTTACAAAGCAAAATTGATGTTGCTCACGAGGTGTAGCGGTGGTTTTGGTTATAACCCAAAGTGGTCATGGTTTGATACAACCGGTGGTGGTTATGAACTAAAGTGGATATGATCCAGCGGCTAATATTCATTTTTCTAGATCAAATGATGAAAAGTGGAGTTCCATATGGCATGCTCACCCTTTTGGGGATGGGGTGGGAGTAAATATTGGATGTAACGGTGATACCATGTTGCGGTATCACCATCCAATGAGCAATCTCACTTTGCGGTAGGGACCACAATGTCATTGGGTTAATGGGAGACAAGATCTGTCCATCTAAGCCATTTGTGACTTTTTACTGGCCAGTGACCACATAGGATGGTATCACCTTTACACTCAATATTTTTTCATGGGGTGGGGGGACGTCTTTCCCTTTAATGGATTTGCAAATTAAGTGAAAAATTAAATTGTTCACCTGAACCATCAGATTAAGCCGATGAGCACTACTAGAAAGTTTATGCTGATATGCTGTTGTAGTACCAAGCAATGCACTTGAAGATCTGCCAGATTGCCGCATAGCAGTTGGAGTGTATGTAAGTTCCCAATCATCAGCAGCGGCCAGGGCAGCAGTACTCTCTTCAATTCTAGTGCTTGTTCAACGCTAGGTCTAAAGAGTCTCAACAGCACAGGACAAAGTGCCAAGCCACGAGCTTCCAACAAGGAACAATGACCTAAAGCTATTTGCACACACTGTGCCGCAGCCCTTAAACCTCCAGCAGCAGCAGATGAAGCTAATGCATGTCTTTTAACCAGGAGTGCATAAGCGTCGGTTTGCTTTGTAGCCCACATCACAAGCTCAGAAGTGTAATCTGTCTCCTTTCCAAAGATAGCCAAGGAATCACTGGCAGCTTGGGCAATAGCAGAGAACACTAGCTGTGAGAGGGCAGCAGTATGTGCTCCTCCATATGAGGTGCTTGATGGACAAAGGCTTTGCATGTTATACTGATATCTTTGGTAATGTGCATTAAGCAGCAAACTATGAGCACGAGGGCCATCTCCAAGCTTTTTAAGAGCTGAAATAGCTGCACGAAGCTCACTGCCACGTGTAGAAGGTTGGCAAGCAGCTTCAGCAAGCTGATCAGCTAATTTTTGCCTATGTTCAGCAATAGCAGTCTGCAGTGACAAGAGTACAGCTGGACTTAATGTTTTCTTTTCTTTTGCTTACTACATGTTCTCCTTCATCAAGGGTTTCCAAAGTTTCATCCACCCTCCTCTCGGCTAACAAAACATCAAGTAAATCAGGGAACTCTTTTAACTGTTTCTCAAGGTCTGAAGGTTCTTTGTCCTTCTAGTTAGATAATCCATTTGCAGTTGAACCATCAGGAACAGTGATAGCTAATGAATCAATGTGAACTCCCTCAGCTAGACCATGAATTAAAGTTGCCTGTGTAGATAGCAGGTTTTTGATTGATGAAAGCTCCCCCTCTAAATCTGAGATCTCTTTTGATGTGCTGTTGAAAAAAAATTGATTTAAAATACAAGCTGCATTGGATAACCAATCAATATCAATAAAATGAGATCATCTTTCAAAAGGAAAAGCACAGGTATAGTAGGAAAATTCAGAGCAAGAAAATAGACCAAAATGCCTCAACAAAAAGGGTGGATAAACGTTTATTGCCATCTATTTAAAAGGAATACAGTCCAAAAATAAAAAATATGCACCCCCATTTGGGCGCTTTCAGAAGATTCTTTTGCTAATCAAGAAAGAGGGGAAAATTTGCTATCCACACACAGGGTTGTCCTTATAATGAGTGGCAGAAATTTAATCCAATGTGTCAACAACTTAATATGCGTTGGTATGATGTCATGAAAAGGCACAAAGTAGATAATTTGGGTATACTGATGAATTATATATTGTCAAAGCAACTGTTGCAAAAGGACTCGCTGTATGAAGGCTGTGTAGTTAGCATAGACACTTTTACACATTTCCTCAGCTGAAACTTTCTTCAAATCCAGAAGATACGAGCATAATTGCCTTATTTCCTGTAAGCCAATGCCAGTGGTAATATAGTAATTAATAAATCTTTCCAATATGGTAAGTTGGTAGAGACCACACTATACATAAATACATTTCTTGGTAACTTAAAGAGTTTCTCTCAATAGTCAACACAAAGTATTGATTGACATAGTAAATAGTATCCCTTGCATTCATGCTTCTATCCATAGATATAATTCAATTACACGGTGAAGTTATCAGACCAGAAGAAAAATAGCAGTCAAATCAAAATTCAAAAGCAAATACACAACCAGAACTCAAAATCATAGTCAACAGCTCAATATCTTGACTTGTAGATGCTTCAGTTGATAAGAAAAAGTTGCCAATGCAACATTTGATTGCGTGAGCAACAGAACTCCAGAGCAAAAGTACTTATATGTAGATAATAAATGGCTTGGCAAAAAAGAATACCCTCTAACAGCCACTTGTGTCGACACATTGGATGAAGCCACCTTCAGAGGCACAATTCTCTTGTAAAATGGTACATCAAAAGCAATTGTTATCCAAATATCGGCTAAAATTCTTGACTAGATATAAGGGAGACCTGTTTCATTAACTGCTCAAATGTGTTTGTAAAAAATATTTTAATTTCTAAATGGAAACTGCAATTATTTTAAAGGACATGCTGTTTTATATGCTTCACTCTTAAAACATGAGAAGAAAATGTAATAAACAAATCTTTTCCTGCCCAGAATTGGGTTTTTTCTTGTGAATTTTAATAATAAAAAAAGTTCACTGCCACTTGGGTTTTTAAGTCCAACATTCAATGTAGTTGCTTCTTATTGGAAATGATGTACATAAGTATGGCCTCATACATAAAATTGGGGATTCACTCGTGCACGTACAAATGAATGTGTGCTTGCTTGCATTCATCCTTAAAAAAGCATACAATTTGGGCATACTGCTTCACAGTGGGTCTAAACCCCTTAGTCAATTGGTCCAAGTTGGACATTTGTAGTTTGCGAGTAGTCTGATTGAATCCTGTGAGTGAGACAATTTCTTGATTTGTAAGCAATTTGAATAAATCATGCTACATCTTTTTATCATATTGTTTGTTTAATAGATGAGGAATGTATTCCTGATTTGGTCAATGATACCTAAGAACAATCGAACCCCCAAGGGTTGGCCTAGTGGTGGAGGCTTGGGACTTAGGAGTTTGCTCCTCTCTAGGTCTCAGGTTCAAAACCTCTTAGGTGCTATCAACTCTTGTGTTGGGCCAGTCCATACGGAGCTTTGCTCTGGCTTTAAATGGGCCCCCCGCTAGTGGACGGTGGGATTGGTCCCCCAGGGATTAGTCGAGGTGCGCGCAAGCTGGCCCGGACACCCTGAGTTATCAAAAAAAAAAAAAAACCTAAGAACAATCGCTTTTGGCATATGCTATAATTAGGTTAGAGATATTCTTGTAAATTGTAATGAATTAATGCTTTTATATGTCCAAAAATTTCAGAGTTCCATCTAGGGGTTTTTTTGTCAATCAATAAGATAAATTTCAAATGTTATTATAAAGTTTAAATATTTTACGAGAATTCAATCAAACTAGGCATTCAACTATGCATGTAAGTTCAGCAGTCACTTATCTCACAAGATCCATCCCCATTGTGGCCTTAGATAAGGAATCCCCATACTTCTTCCTCTCAGTTATAAATATTTTGGCCAGAGCCCTAACTTATACCTCTCAACATAAACAAAGTACACATTCAAAATTAAAAGCTTCAAGAAATGGTCCCTCTATTTCCAATACTATGTTTTCCCGGTTTTCTATTTGTTAAAAGCCCCCAATTCTAATGTAATTTCTACACAAAATGTTTTACAAACTTTCACCCACAGCAGGACAATCCATTAATTATTCTAAATCTGTTGCTTTTTTCTTTCCTAACATCCTGGTTCATGAAAGGTTCGTCCATCGACTTTTGCTTGGCTTTACATAACAATAAATATTTAGGTCTTTTACTTATTTTGTTGATAATCAGGGATGGCAATGGGTTTGGGGTGGAAAAAAAGAAAGAAAAGATAGTTATTGGAGTGAGGGAAAGTAACCCCAACCGGATTATACTTAGGGGTGGGCAGCGGGTTATCCGACCCGCACAATCCGCCCGAACCGATCCGAACCGCATACATATGGGCGATTTCGCAAATACATTAGGGTAGGGTGCGGTTTGAAAAATAGGAGAATTTCGGGTTGCGGGCGGGTTGCGGGTTTTACCCGCACCCGACACAACCCGCCCGCATTTTATAATTTTTTTTAAAAAAAAAGCTGAGCCGTTCATCTACATTTTTTTTGGCCCAAACAAATCTGGACCGTTTAAACAAACCCTAACCTAATCTGAGTCAAAACAAATCTCTCATATTCATTTCATTTCACTCTCTCACACTGCTGCCGTTGTTTGTTCGTCTCTTCCATCTCTGTCTCTGCGAGAAGCGACCACCGATCGGCGATCACACTCATCATCTCACGCATCTATCTCTCTCAGCAAAGCAACCACAGTGATCGATCACTCTTATCATCTCAGGTAAGCATCTGTCTCTGACTCTCTGTCTCTGACTCTCTCTCTCTCTCTCTCCCCCCGGCCTTCTCTTCATTTCTGTCTGACTCTGTTTTGTTTTTTTCTGTTCATCTCTGTGTAAATTCTTCAAATTCGTGATCTAGGCTACTGTGTAAATTCATCAAATGAATCAATGGCTACTGTGTAAATTCTTGATCTAGAAGAAAGAGAGGTTCTGAAGTGGTGTTAGGTCTGTAAAAACATGAATCTTGAGATTTTCATACATAAGTACATTGGATTGATTGGATATTGGTCAGTATAATTATGAATTTTTTTTAACTATGCTTATACTTGGTTGATTGTTTGTTTTTGTTTTTGTCGGTATAAACATGAATCTTGAGATTGTTTTTTCACTATCCAATCAATCCCCATCGACATGCCTCACCTCTCTCGAGTCCGTTCTTTCCACTGGTATTTATCTATTTTTTTACTGTTTGGTTTGTTGGAAACACTGGGAAATTATAAAGATTGGGAAAGAAAAAAAATATTTTGATTTTTTATTTGATGGGATTCAAAATAGGTTGGCAAATAACATTCATGATTCAAAAATTTGCTTTTTCCTTTTCATTTCTTCTACAGTTTCTTAGCAGCTAAACATATAATTTACTTTTCTTTTCTTTTTTTTTTTTTTGGTGTGCTTTTGCCCTTGCATTCCACTTGTTAAGGCATGGTTTGTGCTAGACATTTTAGTTTTGGCTTTGATTGGTTGCTGAGAAAATGTAGAGGACTTCAAACTGAACCCTTTACATTAAAAACAGTTTGGTCAAACATGTACTTTTATTTTTTTCTTTTCTTCTAGGCTTTCATATTCTGATTACATTAATTTTTAAATCATAATTAATCTTTTATGAACCTAAATGTTAGGAAGTTAACATACAGTATGGTTTTCTGAAATGGGTTATTATTAAGAATATCAGATACAGTATTTGAAAGCAGTTTGGTCAAACATGTACTATGTTGCTTTCATTTTCTTTATTTTTAAGAATACAAAATAATTTCCAAAGACACCAAACAGATGATTCTAGATTTAGGGAACATTTGCTAATTGCTGTAGTCTCAAAAACTTTAATGTTCTTCAATACTCAAATAATTGGAAATGATGCATAGACATGTTTGGCAGTATATTGTTGAAAAATAAGTATGCGCGCACCCTTCCACCAACTTGCACAGGCTGATCAATTCGCATCTGCTAACCAAGCGGATGGATGTGGATTGATTTTTCGCCTAAGTTCAGACAGATGATGGATGGGAGGCCACTCGATCCGTGAGCACCCTTAGTTTTAATTTTTGTGGAAGCTACTGTGGAATTGAATCGAATTATGTGTAACCTGGAGTTATTTTTATATCTATGTAGTGTTGTAGGCTACTTTAGTTTGATCTATGTAAGTTCTTTTTTCTTTTTTTTTAATGTGCTAACCATTTTCGCATGATGCATGCAATTTGCCTGATGAATTGAATTTTCATGTGATCTCCATTCATATTTCATACATTGCTAATGTGTTTTATATATTCTGAATTTGAGATGGTAGATGTGCATTTTTACTTTCAAACTAAATGCCTAAATCTCAATTTTTTTTCAGTACAATATGCTTGAAAGGGATGCAACTTAAATTTTATTTACTTTTATGCTTTAATTAACTAATTGATAGTATTTGATACTTGAGGAAACAAGGCTTAGTTTTGAAGTTTTTAACATTGATTGTTCATGCCACAATGCTTCTTATTCCTTTCTTTCTCTAATGAAGATTTCTTTTTAAAGATGATATGCTAACCATTACCTATTTGAATCGTAATTAGAACGGTTAAGTGTTCTAATATGATAGGTATAATTGTTGTATAAGGAGTTAAATTGTAATCTATAATAGCTTATGATTTATTTTTACTCAAATTTTTTATTTTAGTTGCATAGGCGAAATCATTCAAATCTATTCTCAGTTATCAAAATAAATCCCTGGCATCCACAGACAACAGTCAAATGGCCCTCTCCAGAGTTCGTACTGCTTCATCTACTCTCCTTGCCAAGGTCCTCCACCCAACTACCCGTTCCTTCAGCACATCCACCAATGCATATGACTCGCTCACTCACACTACACCATCTCGCAAGACCGCCATGATGATGAACCAAATGTTCACAGCTGATCTGAGTTCCCAAATCGGGAGCTGCATGCCAATCTCAATGATGCGAATTGGGACACTGATCCACAACATTGAGATGAACCCCGGTCAGGGTGGCAAGTTGGTCAGGGCTGCTGGGACTTCAGCAAAGATTCTTAAGGAGCCAAAGGCATCGAGGCACTGTTTGATCAAGCTGCCCTCAGGGAAACAGAAATTGATCGATTCGCGGTGTAGGGCCACGATAGGGACCGTGTCGAACCCGGAACATGGAGCAAAGAAGCTTAGGAAGGCCGGGCAGAGTAGATGGTTGGGGCGGAGGCCGGTGGTTCGTGGTGTGGCCATGAACCCAGTTGATCATCCTCATGGAGGTGGTGAAGGAAGGAGTAAGAGTAGTGGGAGTCACGGGAGGTCTTCACGAACACCGTGGGGTAAGCCTTGTAAGAGTGGGTTCAAGACTGGACCACTCAAGAAAAGAAGGTAGTTTGGTTTGGGTTTCATCTTTTTGTTCCCATTTTGATTGTCTTGCTGGATTGTCTTAAATTTGATGGGACTCTGAGCTTGAAATGGATCCGCCACTATTTTTGTACAATGCACACCAGTCATGTAACTTTTTCTTGGAATGTAAGCACCAAATGGGTTAGTTTTTATTCCTTTAGTTTTTCATACATTAAATAAAATGTAATTGTGCAAAGCCTGTATATTTGCTGAGACGGTTAATGACTCGATACGCACCAAGATCTTTTGCAACAGAGAGGCGAGGCAGTGATGATCCTCATCCACAATCACAATTTTGCAAGCGAGCATTGTAACCAACCCTTTGGGTCAGTGTCTCCAATGACAAAAGGCATTGGTAATCAGTATTTTTATTGTTCTTTCATTATTTGTTGAATTAGGATGATAATTGATGAGGTTGTATTATTATGATTGGCAATAGATTCATATGAAATGTAGTGATGAATAATAAAGAATCTTGTTATTGAGAGACTAGTTATGCTTCCATTGATGACTCCCCTCAGGGCTTAAAAGTCCCTTGGCTCTAAACAAATGTAATTAGAATTGTCTTTTTGGTCAATCTAATGCTGTTGCTTTCTTCTTGAATTTTACTAGAATAACTAATTGCCAGGAACATTATTTTATTTATTTTGTCTAATTTGTTTGTTCATTGTGAATTTCAATTTTTTTAGTGAAAAATATTTTTTTGATTTTTCATGGAAAATATATTTTCAAAAAACTTTTCTTTATGTTTGGTGGTGGGGAGACAGAGGTGGAAGTGATAGTGGCGGCGGCGGTTGTTATGGCAACAGAGATGGTGGCGGTGCCAGTGGAGGTGGTGACGGTGGTGGAGGTGATAGTGGCGGTGGCGATATTGTGATGACATTGATAAAATTTAATCTTTTCGTTCAAAATACTTGCACATAAATAGATTTTATTTGAAGTCTTATTTATTGTATATTTGTTCGGGATTATTTTTTACTTATTATATATATGTGAGTCTTATTTATTGTATAGAATTTTTTTTTATTTAAATGAGTTGTGTTTGATCTGTGACGAAATCAAAGTAATATGATAAAGAATAACATAATTTCTATTATGGGGGTATCATGACATTTATGTGTAAAATACAATTTTGAGGTTAATATAAGTTTGTGTTTGTTTTTATTGAAGATAACGTATTTTTTGTTTACTATTTGATTTAATCTAGTAAAATAATATAATAATAAGATGTAGTTTTTGTAAATTAGAATGATCAAATTGAGTTGAAATCAAATATTGAATAACTTCATTCAATAAGATTAGTATTACTAAATTGACTTGTGGAATTTTTTAAAAAAAAATTTCATATAATTTTTAGTTAATGGTGAGAATTTTTACAATAACATGTTAACGTGACACGAATTAGACACGGATCAAAAATGATACGATATAATAATACAAAATAATAAATGAGTAACACAAAATAATAAATTAATTGAGTTAGTATTGAAGTAATTGTGATTCAAACCTAGAATAACACGAACATGACATGATGCCCATTCCTAATTTCTGGAAAAAAATTCAGAAAAAAAATTAATAATAATAAAAGCAACTTAGGTTTTTTCATATGATTTTCTATTTTTGGATATAAATAATGTTTGAAAATCCAAAAATATATTTTTGTGTATTTAATAGTTTATAATTATAATTTTGATTTTTTCTCTTATTTTTTTGGAGATTCGGTTTAAGTTTTTGTAAAATTTAAACCTAACCCGATTGAATAGAGCCAAATTGTAAGAAAATGCTTATCAATTAAATTAATGTTGAAGTAATTTTGATACGAATATAAATGACACGACATAAACACTATCTACAACGACATGTAGTCCAGTCAAAATTAATTTGGTGAAAAAAACATAAAAGCACTTATTAATTTTCATATATATTTTTTTGTAGACATAACGTTTGAAAAAAAAAAAAAAAATCTCTTTTCATATATTTGTTGGCAAACAAATTTTAAAATTTTGTTTTCGTTTTTTTAAAACTCTTCGGGTCAGGTCGGGTCAGGCATGTTCTAAATTCCCATTCGGTTGGTTCAGGGAGGGGTACCTACTCCATATCCATATGTTTTGACAAACATAGTTTAGGTGACTCTCTCTCTCTCTCTCTCTCTCTCTCTCTCTACGCATAGTAATTGTTTCTCTAAGATGGGTGTGTTGGAGCTGTGGGTAATCTTCACTTTATCTCTCGTGTTCTCTTCACGAGTTCAAGTTCTATTTTCTGACTTTTGATTTTTGCTTTCAAGAAACCCTACTTGGGATTGGTGATGATGTCTGGATTTTTCATTTGTTAATTTGTTGGTATTACTTTCAATTGTGGAATGGTAGAATTGTAATTTTTGATTTTTTGAATTATTTATTTGTGTGAATTGCTGGTTTTTCAAGTAAAGTTCTTTGTCAAAGCAAAGTTTTTTCTTTTGGGATTAATGCAAAATGTGTAACTTTTGTCACAAGTAATAGTTTTTTTCTTCACAAAAATATTACTTTTGCTTCTCACAAAAGTATAGCTTTAATTATAATAAGGGATTGTTTGAGATGGGATGATCTAAATAAATATACTTTTTAATTTTTTATAAAAAGATGTGAAAAAAAGTAAAAAGGAAATGTGTCCTAAATAGATATACTTATTTAGTTTATGCCAAATAAGTCTTTAGTTATAGATAACTTTTAGATACACATCACGATTTCACCATTCATAACTTTCCTCACACAAATAATAACTTTTATCACAAAAATCATAACTTTTCTTATAATATGCAAGTGCACAATGTAACATTTTCCTAAAAGTTAACGTCCTTAACAAGCCTTTTTCTGAAACCAACTTGGCGTCTTTTCAAAATTCTTTATGAGATCAAGTTTTTCAAGCAAAATATCTCCCTAATATTCGCCTCAATTTTCCTCGTAACGAATCTTCCTCATCGGGCTGGTGACATGTACATCATTCTCTTGTTAGCCAGCGTGAAAATCTCATTTCAAACGTTTACTTTTGGGAAAATAAAAGAATTGCTTTCAACTAGCACGAGAATTCACCACTCTACAGTTTTGTTTTGTATTTCGAGAGGCTAAATTATAATAATTACAGTAAATAAACTTGATTAATTATTTAGACTATATACAAATCAAAGTCAAAGCTCAATTTATATCTTTTATTTATTTTTATTTTTTTTGAACAATATACCTTGGATTTGATTGATCACAATATTCATAATAATGATTAAAGTACCAATTTCAATGATAAATTACACTGACTTATTTTAAAATTTTAAAAAAAATATCCATCGAATTTTGTATATTTGACATAATTTTATTTGGAATTTGAATTCTTTCAAGTTTGTTATCTCAATTTGAGATAGCATTTGGCTTGGCTGGCCCATTTTAGGGCCAATTTGTTGATTTAAAGCTTTTTACTTTATAAGACTTATTAAGTAAAATAGTATTTATGTAAAAAAATAAAGATGGTCGGATATCGATAATTATATATTTAAATCACATTTGTATTGCAAAAAAATGATAATTATTCTTAAAATTATAATGGTCGGTCATTTTTTTTAAAACAAATGTGATTGAAACATATAGTTATCGATATCTCACAAATCTTCACAAAGTTGTTGTATCTTTAGACATAACAACAACCTACTCTATAAATTTAACTTTCGTAAAAGTGAATAATGTTATTATTAGATCTATTGTATAATCATGACTTGTTAGACCTTTTTTTTAAAAAAAAATTTAAATATAATTCTCATAATTTTGTAAATTATTATGTTTTATTAATTTAATGTATAAATATATATAATTACTAGCATCACGGGAATTGAGAGCAACTATGGCAGTTCTGAGCTAGAGAACTCGATAACCTTGTGAAAACTAAACTAGAGCAACGTACCTAAATGAGGATAATATATATATATATATATCTTATGAATGAAAGAGAGATCATAACTCTTTTCTTTTTTGTTAAATAAAAAATACAATTGTGATTAGTGCCCCGAAATTGGGGCACTAATGCCCCGAATTTTCATACAAGGCAAAAAAAAAAAAAAAAAAAAAAAAAAAAAAAAAAACAGTTACCCAGATTAGAAATTAGGGGCATTAGTGCCCATTTTTTTAGTGTCACAAAACATTTTTGTAAAAAATATTAGAAATAAAAAAAGCACATCCAGATAGCTAGCTGGCACAGCTATCAAATTATTTAGAGCATCCACACCAAACTCTTTAATTTTTTAATTAAATTAAAGTTATTTCATTATTTTAGCTACTCATTTTTTAACACTTACTATATCAAACTATTTATTGTAACTTATTCTTATTAAATATTATTTTCTTGTTGTGTTTGTTAGTATTTCTTTTTTTTATTAAATTGATAAGTTACCAACCAAACAATTCTTAAAAAAAATAAAAAATAAAAATAATTTGCCGTTGACTGGCCGGATGGCCGTACTTCTGGGCAGACATCCGGTAACACACAAATAGAGATGAACGATGTCTTGCTTGTTGTAACGAATTACTGTACCAATCGTAAATTTTGACGAACTGCATACACGAGTTTGATAAATGATTTTTTGAAATTTTTAGCTAAAAAATAAAGTTTGAAGAGCTTGATGAGGATGCCCTTAGGACCATGGCCATATTTATATTATTGGAAGACCATGTTTGGTGCACCGTTTTTTACTCTGCTTTCCAAATCATCTTTCCACTGTTGAAAGGGACATCTTTTTAATCAATCTACTAATCCAAATATGGAGAAAAATGGGTCTAGTTTAGACAAACTCCACCTGCTACCACTCACTGGACCATCTTTGCTTGGATTCTTGCTGACTTTTTGAGTTATCAAGAACATGTGCACTCAAAAATTTATATATAAAATTAATCATACGCCTTTTACAAGAAATAATTTGAGAGAAAATGTTTCCTTAAAAACAAACCGTGATATAGAAAAAAGAAAATGATTTTTATTTTCATTTCCTTTCTTCTCCTGTAAATTGAAGGCAAAAGTGAATTCTCTTTCTTTCTTTCTCTCACACGTATGCAAGAAAAGTAAAAACAATAAGGTAACGTACCAAACTTTGATTCTGAAACGATCTTTGTTAGTTTTTTTTCTTTCATTTGAGGTTGGATTATTGTTTAAGGGACCTAAAGCATAGGCTAACTGTTCTTCCACCTGCTCAAAAGCTAATGCATCTTTTCTCTCCCCTTTCCTTTTTTTTTTTTTTTCCTTTACTTTTATTTTCCAAATCTTACATACTGATAATGGCTATGCAAAACAAACACCAAATTTCCCAAAAAGCAATTAAACAGAAATAATAAAATCCTCTAAGAGGCTAGCAGTGATCATTTTGAACAATATGGGAAACCCATTCAACAACAAAACTGTAAACATGTTTTCAGCAACATGAGCCGCATTATTAAAAGATCAGTTCCATGCAAAACCCGGTGTTACGAGCATTGTTTCAAGTGCTTAGGCATTACAAATCCAAATATAAATCATATTCACTAAACTCGATGAAACGGAACAACTTCAGCAGAAAAAGAACCTTCCCAACAAGAGATTTGGCAACTGACTCCCTGCTTCATTCTTCAGGATCATCCGAACGAACAACTGATGAACAAACCAATAAGTAATTTTAAAAATGCACCAAATAGGCCCTAACATCCAAAATATTTGCTTTTCTTGCCTTTGTTTTTCCCACGGAACCTTAGGACTGTAGCTTAGCAACTCCTTACCATGACTTTGGTTATTAACATGCTCTAGCAAAGGTCCACATATGTAAATTACATTGAATGCAAATGCAAAACAAAGGAGGAACAGCCTAAGCAAGCAAATACATGTCCAAAGTCTGCTTCACAATGGCAATGACTGCCACATTTTCCAGTAGGTAATGATCAAAAAAATTAAATCTGTCCACTTTGGGTAGCATCAAACTTTACTATAGCCCACTAAAATGCTAGCATTATGATGATGATGATGCCAAATAAGAACACCAAAATAAAATGGTTTACATCTAGAAGTTTTAACTTAGCCAAGCCCATGGCATGGAATATTCCGAGTGCATTGATGACTATGATCCAACTGTTCCAAAGATTGAAAAACAATTTCACATCAAGAACTATATCAACATACATTTCAAGCATCAATACATTAAATAGATGGATGTCAAAGGGTTGACTGAGCGGCCAAGGATTCACCAGAGAGTGGCAAAACACATCAGAGGCACCAGACACTTGGAGAGTTATTGAGGTCTATCCGGAGACAGTAGAGAACCCAAGGATCAAAGTGAAGACCTCAAACTCAAGTAAAGTGCTTAACTAATGTAAGAGGGGTAAAATCTTCTATATAGAGAAGCGGAGCACGTGATCTTAACTAAACGTCCAAGAAGAGCTTTAGGGAAACCGTTGGGCCATTAGAGATGCCTTTTAGTGAGAAATAATGTCTTTCTATGGGGTAAAGCTCAGTTGCAAATGTTCTCTCCCAACAGGACGGGCGCTCAAGGCTATTTGACCCTTGCAGGGTGCAAAACCAGAGTGGTTGCTCCATCTCTAGCCTCTAAACCTCAAATCTCCAAAGTACCACAATATGTGCCGAGTGATTCAGCATGCCTAGAGACATGTGGTGTGAGTATCGTGAAGTGAAGTTGTAAGATGGCCTAACGCTTGATCCCTGCTTGGTTTCAAGAAGGTAGGCTTCCCAATGATAATGTCCAAGACCAAAGCAAACACAATGTTGTTGGCCTCTCATAGTACATTCAACAGTGATCAAGCAATAATATTTGTGCACATCTAATGTACTATTCTTGAAAATGAACCGACTGCATACTTTATTGATTTTTCTTGAAAAGATATGATACTTAATATGACACTTGAAAACCTTGTTTGTTTGATAATGTTTGTACGGGAATTGCTGTTTTTCCACTATCAGCTCTTAGAGATCAGTTGATTGATGTTATGAGTAGTTCAGACATGATCTTTCTTTATGACCAACAAATCCTACTTCATGAGAGCAACCTATGATGATAATAACTACATAGAAGAAACACTTAACCAATCAGACTCCACCTGGGTTGGAGTGTTTTGCCAGCATGAACCACATATGTTGGGAGTACTTTTATTTTCACAACTCTCCGAAGTAGAATTTTTCTCAGTCGGGGAGAAAGAGGAAGTTTTTGCCAATATGAGCCACATATGTTGGAGTTCTTCTATTTTCACAACTCTCCGAAGGAGAATTTTTCTCATTTGGGGAGAAATAATAGGAATGGAAAAGAATTGTATAACATTATAGAAGATTAGGAGTTTTATTTATTCTGGAGAGCTTATTTCATTAGGATTTTAGTTATTATTTTATGTTTCCTTATCTTTTTTGTTTCCTAATTAGATAGTGCTACAACATATATATATATATAAGGCTTTGAGTGTATTGATATTATCAAATTTTCTTGGATATTAATTAAGTGATATATTGATTGGGATGGTGTTCGCCATATTTTTCCGTCTTCTCTATTCTCCTGCTTCTCTTCTTCTTGGTGCTATATCAAATATGTATCCTTAGAAGGTTGACACATGGGGGTTTGTATGATGATGTGCAAGGCACACTTCATTGCTTACATGTGTATGACACAAGGCAGGTTATGAGATATCTACAATGGCCACCCTCAAAATTGTAAATTCGTCAAATCAACACATTTTTTGTCTAAGGTTACCAGCTTACCATAAAGTAAGACAACTTGTTCAATTAGTGTTCACATTACGAAGGCACAAACACGGAAAATAACATGAACAAAAAAGGATGTGGAACAACCTTGAAACAGGTATACACTACAAAATGTATCGCAATGATATGGATACTGATTTTTTTTAAAAGATGATAAATATGTAAAATATGGAAATGTTAATGGAAATGCTAACACATTAAAAATGTATATTTGAGAAGTATGAGGTGTGCAAGGAAGAAAATACATGCATTGTTGAGTGTATTAAGAACACAATTAATACAATACTCGTATACACCATTTACCATAAATCTTAAAACTGAATTACATCAAAAACCAAACACGGTTCTTAAATATACATAAAAAGTAAAATTCAGATACAAGCATACAATTAGAGAGAGAAAATGTGATGTAATCAACAGTGCAATCAGTACTTCACAGGTTTCTATGAAGTTCAGAGTTGAATATATCACTTCTTTCTCCAGCTATAACGATTTAAAAGTCCCACTTGCAAACTGTCACACTACCCTATCATGTCATATGATAATAATCAATGGATAAAAAAAACAATTTTTTAGATACACTATTACCACAACACACTCATAAAAGTTTCAAAATATGACCTGTTTGTAAGCTTTCTACATGCCAACACCAAACATCTTCGCATAATTACTAATTACATAGAAACGATAAGAAACAAATAAAACAAAGATAAAAGTGTTATCCCTCCACATATGTATTAAATTACCTCAAGAGTGTGAACAAATCAAAATGTTACCAAGGTTAATAGCTCCATTGAAAAATAATAACATGAGTTGCGCATCCAAGGAGGCTCAATTTACCAAGATGGGCAACATAAGACAAGAAGAGACCATTCCTAAATTGATAAGCCATGGTTATAAGCCTACTAAGGTCCAAATGGGCCATGGGCTAATCGCGATCTCAATTAAAAAGGCAATAAAAGTTAATGCCATACAAAAACAGCCAATTGCTTATCAAGTAAAATCATTTTCATTATATATATACATATATATAAATATATAGACTCTACATTTCTTTACCATAAAAAGATAGAACAACTAAAAATTCTAAGAATATCTATGCGTAAATCCTCATGCAAAATTTTCCATAAAATTATAATGCAACTAAAATCAGAACAGACCCTTTTCCCCGAGCCTCAAACAAGATCCCAATTGTGAAATGTTTCACAGTTAACCAGGATATCTACAATGCCCAATTTGTTAAAATCATAGTCTTCATTCTCAAAATAAAAGTCCCTTCATCAAATCACTAATAGAAACCCTAAAATCAAAAACCCATCTTTCACATAACGTAATCAAGAAATCAAACAAACAAATAAGTAAAATGGGACAAATCAATAAAAGCCAAGAATCTGAGACTGCAATTGAAATCAGATGAATGAAGAAGAAGAAATAACTGGGTTTTTGGGGTTTGCCATCGACCCATTTGGCGACGGAGAAATGAACCTTCTCGCGAGCTACGGCTTCAGATTTGTAGGGTTCTTTGAGGCAGTTCCTCACCATGTTTGCGCATATGTTCGAGTACGTAATGTATGTCATCCCCGCCGCTCTCCAGAACGGTGCGGCCGCGTTCGACGCCATCTCTCCTTCCAACTCTCTCTCTCTCTCCAGTTCCTATTCTCTCTCTCCCTCTCCAGTTCCTATTCAACACAACACTGATGCACTGCTCTGTAACCTAGGCGACCCATAACATGATGCGCGCATATGGACGTGCAGATTCGGATCAGTTTTCAATGGGATTTTAATGAGAAATGTGTCGAGCTCTAAATTATGAGTTTTTAAGGCTTCATTTATTGATATGATATTTTGATCTTAAGTTTTTTTTTTTTTTTTTTCTTTTAATCTTAATTTTTACTTTATTCGTGTTTAATTAGAGTTTGAAAATTAGAGGAATAAATATTGTTGAGTTTTAATATGGGCTTTCAATTAACTAAATGGGATTTTTATCAGTAGATCCCAATAATTGAATATATTGCACATTAAATCCTAAGTTTTTATCCCATGCACTAAGTAGTTCTATTATATTTTTTTATCTCGATTTTCCCCTGCTATCAGTTGGTAAAAATCTCTATTTAAATCATCCCAAACATTTTCTAAATCATTAATTATTTATAATATTTATTATTCATTAATTTTTTCAATTTGTATTAACTTTTCTCTTGATCATTTTTTCAAAACTCTTCTTCTTTCTCATTTCTCTCTCTCTCTAGAAAATATCACTATTGTAGCTATGGTCATGGTCATCCACCCGCAACCACCATTGTCGTTCGTCACTAACCATCGCAGCCTCCACCAGTCACCACCACCACCTTTGCCGGCCACTACCACCGCCATTGTTCACCAACTATCTCCACTGTCACCGATCTATACTTCACCATCTCTCAACTGTTTGAATCGCTCGCCTAATATTGTCGTCTTCCTTCATCTTTGCCATTACCGTCGCTCTTCTTCCATCATCCATCTTTCATCCTCCATCTGTCATCATCGTCGTTCTTCTTCAATCATTGATCCACCATCTTCAACGTTGAACTTCACCAATGGCTTCAAATCTAGTTGTTTTCAATGCCTACCATCTTCAGTGCCAATCTGGTACTTTACATGGTCGCCAATGAGATTGAGACTCTTTCAACAGTGTATTGGTGGAAATCTACATTTGTAAAACATGTTGAACTAATCTAATGAATTTATCACTTTATTCAGTGATAAATTTATCACTGATTTGTTTAATATGTTGTGGACTGCTACTACTAGAATTTTGATATTAATACAGTGATAAATTTGTCACTGATTTTATCACCCCTCCCCCTTTTCCCACTTCTTTTGTCTCTTTTTATTTCTTTTAAACCATTTGTTCTATCAGTGATAAATGTATCACTGATATATTTCTTTGAATCTTGTGTTTATTTGTGACGATGATGACGATATTTTCTTTTTTTTGTAATCTTTTAACAAACAACTAGTGAAAAATTTATTAGTGAATGTGTTTATCAGTGCTAAATTTATCACTGAATATGTTTTTAAATCTTGTGTTAATTTGTAATGATGATGATGTGATTTTCTTTTTGTAATTTTTTAATAAACAGTCAGTGATAAATTTATTATTTTTGTCACTAGAGAGAGATGAATATGCAGTATGATTAATCTATCAATAATACATTTATCATTGATTTGTTAAATATGTTGTATATTGTTGCTATTTGTTATATTTATACAGTGATGAATTTATCACTGATTTGTCATTGTAGATGTAAATATGTTGGATGGATCAATCTATCAGTGATAAATTTATCATTGGAAAGAGGAAAAAGAGCAGATGGTAAAAGCATGGTTATGTTGATCTACGACACGAAGGCTAACAATTTTCTTCTAAGGCCTTTCCTTTTCCTTTTCCTCTTCATCTTCTCTCTCTCTCTCTCTCTCTCACACACACACACACATACTCATTCTTCTTCTTCTTCTTCTTCTCTCCTGGATCCTGATTCAAACCAATCCAATCAAAAAGATAAAACCAAATCAAATATATAGTATCACAAACTCAAAACCAATGTTTGGTTAAAGCAATCAAGAACATGTTTGTAAGAATTCATAACATAAATGTAAATAAAGCAATTAAAGTGCTGTTTGGTGTAGCTTATTGTAAGCTAAAAGCTGATAATCAGAAAGCAGAAACCAAAAGCACCCATTCCCCAACTTCTAAATAATCAGCTTATTTAAGCTATTTCTGTCTAAAAAGCTGTAAGCAGAAGCTGCACCAAACAGTCTGATACAGATTCCCAAATTAAAATAAGCTATAATCACCTCCTATAATCCACACCAAATACCCCCTAAATTGCACATCAACAATACCTGTGTTTTCTCTCTTGAAGCACTAGTACTCTTGGCAACAATTGAAGCCTTTAATAAATGATCAATTACACAAAATGTGCATTATAATCAATCACACAATTGATTGGCTACGCCATATACAAAATAACAATGTGCATAGGAATCAAATGACCATTTGATTGGCCATTACCAATCGATTGGTCAATTGATTGTGTGGGCTTGGCCACCACAATGTTTGAAATTGATTATTAAAGAGTATCTCCAACCCTTCACTTCTCTTATCATATTTAAACTTGATGGTTAAAGAACTAAAAGTGAGCTCCAATCAAGGGGGTGAAAAACAAAGACAAAACTACCAAAACTACCATTGAAAACTTAAAATATTGTTAGATCTACTATCGAATACTACAAATCTATCAGATTTTTTGGAAAAAAAAAATTAAAATAAGTTCATGCTAAAGTTCCCCATCAATTCAACCCCGACACATGGCATTTAATACTTATCCAGTTGAATAAAATTGATGCTAAATTTTAATACGCAATCATTATTTCCTCATATTTGATCTCAATTTTTTATTGTCAATAAATTACTTCCTCTGATTTTCAAATCAAATAAACATTGAAGTCCCAATACAAATTTTAAATAATAAATAAATCTAACTGACCTTATGTTTTTTGGCATCGATGTAATTCCGCACACCAGGTACCAACCGATTGTTCGAAATCAAAATCATAAAAAATTCACCAGATGAATTTTACTTTTTAAGAGCAAACAACCAAAGTTAATATCGCAAGCAAATAACCAAAGTTACTATCACAAGTCACAAGTAGCAATGAAAAAAATATATAAAATAAAAACAAGAGAGAAAATAATTTCCTAAAACTAAAGCCAAATTGAAGGATCATACGTCCACTAATTCAATAATTTTGAATTTTACACTTTCTTTATATTGTCTCAATTACCAAACAAACCTAGAGCACATCCACAATTAAGTTATCAAAATTTAAAATTATAAAATTATTATGCACAAAAAAAAAAAATAAATAAAACTAATGCCAAAATCAAGATACTGTAGTCTAAAAAAGAAATATTACATTAAAAAGGCAAATATGCCATAATGATAGTATAGTTTGAAGGAGTGGACACCAAAAGAAAAAGGACAAAAACAAATAAAAAGAAAAAAGCATAAAGTTTAGCTAAAGTCTACATAACCAACTAACATTCACTCACTGAGTTTCTGTAATGGATAAACCAATGGCAAATGTAAAGCAAAAGGGTTGTGTGAGCATGTTGTGACTAGAATAATGTTGCATGCAGTGTTAATAGAGAGAAGGAAAAAAGAATTGGATTAAAGAGATAAAAATGGATTCCAATATATAGGATAGTTACATTCAGCCCCTTTTTGTGACCAAATTATAATTAGTTAAGATTGAAGTTGGGCTTGATTTTTTTAGCCTAGCATTTTATTAAATTATCACACTAATAATCCAATTTATCGACTTTGTTCATTGACTGTTCAAAATGGACATTTATTTTGGGACATTCAAAAATGAAAAAGTGAACCAACAAAATGGGATGGATTATTTATTTAATACATAAAAATCTGCTTAAAAAGCATAATATATACCTGAGTTAAGTAATGATACATGAATTGGAGATGATGCATGGGTTCTGAAGCCATGTATCCTATTATAATATTGGCAGCCACCAGCACTGTAAAGACCCAAGATCACTTTTCTACAAGTCAGCAAAATTAGTTAACTAATCGAGTGCACATCTAACATTTTGCAAAAGTACCGATTCACCAATCAATTGGATGGATTGGCTAACACTAATCAATTGTTCAATAAAAATTATAAACAATCATGCTATCATGCCTCCTAATGTTCTAAAATCAGGGGAAAAAAATCATATTATTATGCAATCACTGACCCCTCAAAGTTTAAGCAACGTGAAAACTTTAATATGGTTATCCAGTGTCAATACTTATTATCTAATGTCAACAAAATATACAAAAATAAAGGTTTAAACAAGAAAATTAGGTAAAAAAATACCACTTCAAGAACTCCAAAAAAATCGAAGGGATATGATAATGTTCTTAAAGTTACCTTGTGGTCAATAACAGTACCACTTGTAGTGGCTGAAGTCAGGAATGGCATATATAGGTGAGCTGAGGTGGGAAAGAGGGTAATAGAGAGGAAAAGTGGATCTAAGAGGAGGTCTGGTGCAATAGGTGAGAGAGATTAAGGGGGGTGTAATAACTCGAAAATTTAAGTTATTCCTTAAATTTTATACTAGTATTATGGTTGTATGTGATAATATATTATTAAATAAATAATAATAAATATAGAATCTAATTTGGTATTAGATTATCAAATATGGGATTAATTAGGAGTTATTATTTGGGGCCAAATTAACAGAAATATGGAATTATAATACTAGTTGGGTTAAATTAAAGTTAAAGATATTAAATAAATAAATATAAAAGTAAAAGTAATAAATAATAATAATAATAATAATAGTGGGTGTGGTAGTAAAATAAATAATTAATTTTCTATTGATATACGATAAGATATAATTTAATTAGGGATTAATTTGTTTATATAATTATATTAAGAATCTGGATTAAAGTGTAATTATCTTAATTATTTCTTAAGATAACTATAAATCTACGAGCGAATCAGAGGAGTTACGAAACAATCTGTGGAGGATTTGAATCGGCCACGTGTTGGCTGACGAGTGGTCTCATCTCCCTATAAATAGGGAGAAGTTGCTCAATCTGTAGAAAGGAAAAAAAGAAAAGTAAGGAAAAAATGAGAGAAAAGAGAGAAAAGGAAAAGAAGAAAAGGAAGAAAAAATAATGGAAGCTGAGCGAGTCTTTGATAGTGGAAAGAAAGAGTAAGGTATTAAAGTTAAGGTGAGTTATATTATATCTTGAGTCACCATAACCTATTTTATGTATGTTTTGACTTACCATATTTATTTTATACAAGTTATGTTTTATAAATTATTATTAATTATATTAATATTTCAATTACGTGGATTATTTTCTAAACCCTATTTGTTAAAATGAAACCCATAGATATGTTTGTTTAAATTTTAATGATTATTTGACTATAACCTTATAAACAATTATGTTTTGTAAGTACCACCACGGGAGTCCTATGCCTTGGGGGACTTAAATAACCATTGGCTTCTGTTTGGTCACTTTGTGGCCCTTTATTGTCATAGATCCATTGATCTCTGTTTTGTATGGAGCAAAGTGCTACACCATTGTGGGAGCCACATCTATAATCCGTATGAGCCACATCTTGAATCCGTACCTCTGTTCTGACTGTCACTCTGGTGACCTCTGTTCCGTTCTATTTGGTACCGTGGTTATGGTTATTTATTTACATAATCTCAGCTTTGCTACTTAAATGATTATTCGTTTAGCCTAAGTTATTTTAACTATTTTAGTTACATAACTATCTATGGTTATTTTGTATCCCTTATACTCTTGGTATAATATTTCTCACTCTGCCATGTGCTTATAGCTGTTTACCAATTTTTAAGAAACAATGCAATTCAGAAATAGTTTTTGGAAAGTCTTAGACGCGGGGCTACGGAATAGACACACACAATACTTTATGATATTTTTATATGTAAATATTGGCCTTTTGGTCAATAAATTTTGTAATAAAAATAGAAGCTCCAATGATTATTTTGGTACCCTCACTTAAATATTTTTTCCACTCGCGTTTATTAATCTGTTCACGAATTGGCCAAAGGTAACTTCAGTTACTAGCTATCACGATGCTTAATCCTAGGGTACAGGGAGCAGGTTGTGACAATGGGAGAAGGAAAAACCATAAGAGAAAAGACAACAATGGGTGGGAATTTGTCTAGCAAGTACTCTCTAATTTAAAAAAATTTAAATTAAAATAAAATACAAAACAATGCACATGACAAATTATTAGATGCAACAAACAATACGAACAAAAAAACTTGAGTAACAGCTTTGAGAAATCTTCCCATTCGGCTCAAAAATTTTTTTTTTTCAATAGAGCATATACCGAAAAAACTTGAGTAATGACAAAATCATCTTTCTCTACCAAAAATTAATACACAACGCTCTTTTATTAATAGTTAGCAGGCAATAAACGAATAATTGGACTTGAATATAATGTTAATGGGGTCACATGATCCAGTTAAATCTCTTGGCACAAATGTAACCAAAATTAAATCAAAAGTAGAGAAAGAAAAAAAACAAAAGTTATAGTCAAACTCCTTTTTTTTAATCAAAAAATCAATACCATAAAAGATGTTATAACAAAACTTAGTTACTGGTTTGTAAAAACAAAATAAAAAAATGCAACTATAATTAACTTATGAATTTACCTTTTATAGCTATAACTCATTCATCAACCAGAAAGTGCTCTTACCACACTTGTAAATCAAAAATCACATAATGGCAAACAATTCTAATCATAGGAACCTTAAAAAAATAAATAAATATAGAAAAGAAAAGAGAAAAGCAAAATGCAATGCCTTTCACTACAACAAAACTGACTTTTTACGGCACCACATCAACGGCATACAATAAATGCATGTCGTAGTTTCTCACTTTTACGACTTGCTTTTTTTGCACGTCGTAAATACTTTTCCAACCACGGCGTGTCTATTGCGTAGGCCATGAATGGTAGGCCATGAATGGTAATAACAATGATTTTTTTACGACTTGCAATGCACGCCGTAAATAATAAAACTTTCTACGACGTGCATATGGAATGTCGTTAATACATTAATTATACACAACGCACATGCGCCAGTCGTGAAAAGTGAATACTTTTCACGGCGCGCACACAATGCTCGCCGTTAAAAGTGTAATACTTTTTACGACACACACATCGCCTACCGTTAAAGATATTAAAAATAGATATTATATTTTTACGATGCACAATGCATGTCGTGAATTGTATGATATAAAAAAAAAAAATGGCGCCAAAATGAAATTTTTTGGTGCCAATTCACCAAAATATATACATATTAGAAAAATAACATCTCCAATCTGTCCCTCCCCCCTCGATCTTCCCAGCATTGATCTACTTCACTTCACCATTTTGAGCCCTAATTTGAGAGGAAATTCCTATTTGAAGAGAAAGAAAAAAGGCTCTCTCTCTCTCTCTCTCTCAAAACACCTCTCAAATCATCCACCTCCATCCTCTCTACAAGGCCCTTCGATTTCCCTCAAAGCCCCTCTCCAACCCCAATTTACAACGATTCGGATGTGAAGCCGAAGCCTCGGAAGCGACTCATCAAGAAGAACACGACGGCTGAGGAGAGCACTCCTGCTTTTGGAATTGGAGAAGAGGATGATAGGGAAGAATTAGGGGATTTTGTGAGGGGAGAGTCGGACTACGATGATTTCGGGGATGGAAAGAGGAAGAAGTTTGAGAAAGTTGGTATTGGTAGTAGGAAGAGGGACAGACATTGAGACATACATGTTCACTCTCTGCCCTCCTCGCTCTCTACCCTAGCTACTCCCTCTTCAGCGCTGCCATTGAAGACACATGTTCACTCTATTATGTTTTTGTTTTTTTCAAATGGGAGTTGGTCCAAGATTTATTCATTTATTTATTGTAAGAAATCGAAATACTCTCATTTCCTCAATCCCCTTCAACCTCTCTCTAATCCTCTCAGATTTCGATGCTTATTCTATTCAATTTAATCGAAACAAAGCTTCAAAAGTCCGAGACCGAAATGGGAATTCCATCAACGATGAGGGACGCTTGGGCAAATCGAAGAAATTCGCCTTTGATTGCTTCACCGGCTGAGGATCAGAAGATTCTGAATTCACGCCGTTGCACTCAAGGTTTGTTTCTGTCTAGTTTTTGAGTGTTTGGTTGATGAGAAAATCGGAAATTATGTATGGTTCATGGGTTTAGTTTGACCAATGCTATTATTTTTTTATAGATCATGGGTTGCTATTGAATGGTGTTTCTAGAATTTGCAGAGGGTGTTCGAGCAGGAGTGAAGGCAGCTTCCATTGCTTGTGTTGGCAGTGTTGTGCCTACTGTATGTGATCTTTATCATTACTTTCTGTATTCACTGCATATACAATTTTTGGATTTATTTTGGGACATTTTACTGGTTTATCAGTACACTTTCAATGTGGGTATTTGGCATTCATAACTGTTCAATAACAAGATTGATTCACATAAAAACCACCTAATGGGTAGGTATCATTTGAGATAGAAAACAATCACTTGCTTTAGAGGGGCTGAGCGAGAATTTTTGTTGAGAGAGACAAAGTTATACACACAACTTTTTCCTATTTGACAATCTCATATTCATTATCTTAAATGAAGAAAATCCCAAATATATGTGGCCAATATGGAAATTCTGGGGGAGCTACAACAAAATTTCATACAGGCAAATCAAAAATAAGTTTGAAACTATTGATAGAAATAATATTTGGACTTTTAGTGGGGATAAATTAATGAGAAAAAAAAAACTATGGGAAAAAATGAAATTTTCAAACTTTAGTGAGGGTACTTTTGTTTTTAAAACCGTAGATAAAAAACTCATTTGCCATCCTTGAGCAGCTGGAGTCCACTGACCTTGTCATCTTGGAAGAGGAGGATGATGCCACCAGTGTCAGTGTGGGCTCAGAGGCCCTTGATCAGCTCCGGGTGGGGACACGGAGGGTAGTTGTTGACCTTGGTGCCAAAGGTTGGACCCTTGGAGCCATAGAAAGCCTTCTTGAGGTACCCTTTCTCTATCCCTAGATTCTCACGTAACAAGTCTAAAAGCTACTCTGCTAGTTCTTCTAGTTTCTTTGCAAATTCCTTCATTGTCATCTTGTAATCAATCAGAATTAAAACATGAATCAACAATGTTACATACCTAGAAAAAATGCATAGAAAATGAAATGTGTTGACCGAATTCATTTTGCGTCAATACCATACACTTCTAGCATGGCTGGTTGTGTTTCTGTTATTTTCATGCTTTCAAAAACAAATCAACGAAATGTTCAAAAAGACTCACTATTTCATTGTTGTGCAAAATCAAATTTTGAATATTCGAAAACAGCTTTTGAGTTTTTTTATAAAAGGGTTTGTTTTTGGATTTTTTTTTTCCTTTCTAAAAACAGTATTTGAAAACTGTTAGCCAAACAAATTTTGCCTTTTCTAGAAAATGAAAACATATAACACAAAATGAAATTATGCTTATATTTCTGTTTCACATGCTTTATGCTCATTTAACTGTTTGTGTGGAAAAAGAAATCTAGATTGCTTAGGTTGTGAAACCTATTTGTGTAAACTGTTACTTTTCTTATTAGTTCCTCTGCTTACGCAGTTTCAGACACAATCCAAACAGAGATAAATGCAGGGGTGAAGTTATTTGTAATCCACAAATACCCACATTGCTAGTTGTGTTTGTGCATCTGGTTTTGTAGAAATTTTCTCATCTGTCACCTCGTGTTTGATCAAGAGTCTAACACTTTTCATTTTTGCTTCCACAAATTGTAGTCATAAATTTAGATTCCTTTTATCTTTTTATTTGTACAAGAAGTGGTACTTCAGCTCTTTATAACATTTCCTCTTCTGTATCTCAGATGTATTATTTAGTTCTATAGTGGAACCTTTCTATCAATCTACTCTTGAGTGTTCGTTAGAGTGATGGTCTTAGGTTCTTGCTAAAGTGTATGTTTGGTTTTATTAGAATTTAACTCCTTCCTTGCTGCATATGGTGTAAATTTGTGGATGTATGATACCATGTATCCTCTCCAGTTGCTTCATGATGCTCCATAACAATACTTGCTGAGTAGTAGTAAGATATTTAGCCTTTTATTTTTCTTGGATAGTTATAATTCTATATGATCTTCTCCTCTCAACTCCTTAGCATTAAGCTTTCTACTTGTATGTGTGCAAATCATGTAAGTAGGTATGTATAAGAACGATCCATACATAAACTGTATCATTACTGGTATGCAAAAATATGCCCAAGGCACCAATTAGGGGCTAATGGGTTGATTTTATTTTGCTTAGGTGATTTTTCTATATTCTTCATGGTTTAGATTCAAACTGATTCTAAGGTTTTCTTGTGTATTCATTCTGTCTATGTTTCTGCAAAATTGTTGTCCAGATTTAAAGGTTGTAGTGACTTGGGAAGTGGATGGAACATGATTGACAACATGAGTTCCTTGTTCTATGTACCTTCTTTCTGGTAATACGCTCTCCCTTTAATGTTCTATTGTCCTTTACACAGGTGTTAACTTTCCTTGTTAATCTAATCTAAAATTAAATTTATGTAGTTATAACATTTTGTGATGAAGCTTTTTTTTGAACAAGCAAGTGGAAGCTTTAGTCTGCCTTTCAATATATAAAAAACTCTTCTTCTTTTTCTTCCTTTTACTTATTTATTTTTAATGCAGGAATTGTTGTACCTATATGGATTTGGTTATGATTTTAATTATAGTTCAATCTATAGTTAATATCTCCAGATATGGCTACGTTTCAGATTTAGAAGCCCCTTTTCTTCTTTTCTTTCTTTTCCTCTTCTGTCTCTAGATTTTTTATTTATTTTTTTATTTTTTATAATGATTCCCAAACACAAATTAATTTTTATAATTGTGATAATCCCTTGTTTATTCCAAATCAATGTCGTCAATATTCCTAAAATGTTTGTCAAACACACAGGTTTAATGACAGATCTAGTAATTTTATGAGCACACTTTTTTTTTTTTTTACTACCTTGCGAATAAGGGATGAAGCCAGGACTTGAACAGTTTCTAAATCTTGCACTCATTCAGGTGAAGCTAAATTTATGTCAAATTTTACTAATTCATAGTGTGATTATGTTTGTTTACCGGCCACATGAGTATCAACTGTAAATAATTGGTAATGAGACACTAATTAAGAAAGAAAAGTACGAAAATTGAAATCTCCAAAGCAGAAACAAATAAAGCAGCATCTTGAACATATGAGGGGGTATCTAGTTTGAAATTTTAAAATGGTGGGGTGTAAAGTGGGTTATTCCAGGTTCTTTCATTAGTTTAATGAATTGGTGGTTTGGGTCAAAATTGAGATTGTTACATGTTTTTTTCCCATGGAAATTGTCAAACTCTTGCTTGACAGGAAAATGTGATGCTGTGTTTATGACTTCTGATTGAAAATTATGTTGATTTAATATTTCTCTTTTCGAGACAAGTATCTCTTGAATTATATTTTGGCACAATAGTACAATGAACTCCATCTAAGCACTAAGAGGGAAAGATTGATCTCTAACTTTTAGAGGAAAAGAGAGAGAGAAGTTTTAAGGAGAATAATAAATGGGCTGCCCTGAAGCAAGGCAGAGTAGAGGATCTGAAATATGGCGAATATGTTGTGTATGTGGATCTGATCTTTTTTTTTTTTTTAGGTCACTGGAAACAATGGGATACATATCTTGATCTTCTCTAGTCAGATTACATTGAGGGGTGAGTATAATTTTTTAGTATCTTCATCTTTTTCAGTGTTCTGAATGTTAATTTTTTTTTTTTTTTTTTTTTCCCTTGATGTGCTATAAGGGCCTTCAGTTGTGAGAGTTTTACTATTCTTTTAATTCTTTGTTCTCAATGAATTGAATGTAAAGTATGTTATTCTACCTAGCTTTGCTAATCTTGAAGTGCACCCTCATTGTCATTTCTTGTATTAAATATCTAAATGTCTCATGGGTGAAAACCAGGTAAAGAGCATTGTTGAGAGATAAAGCAGATAATCACTATAGCTTGCTCTGTAAGTATGTTTTTCATAATTTAATTTTCAAATCACTAAAAGCACTTAATATATTTGTTGAAACAAACTGTTGCTGTTGTGTTGCTCCTGAGTTAGCTGTTGCTTGTGTTTAGTCTTCTTCTTGGGTTTGACCTTGCGGTTTGCTGCCCTGCTTCACCTTGATTGTTGAAAGTTGAACTGGTTTGGTCCCAAGATTTTCATTTGTTATTAAAATAATTAAAATGCAGCCTATTCCTAATATAGATTTGCATCTATGCATCCAACCAATTCAACTTACTTTGTTTTGTACCAAAGAAACAAAATCTAGGACAAAAAAACACAACTATAAATGATTAATGTTATATATATAAGATTAAAATATGATGATAGTTACAACTGTTGCTTGTGTTGAGTCTTCTCATTGGGTTTGACCTTGTGGTTTGCTGCCTTGCTTCACCTTGATTGTTGAAAGTTGAACTAGTTTGGCCCCAGTCATCTGTGGGACCCTTCTATACCAGCACACACCTGCTAGGCTCATAATGTAATCCAATGAGCCTAGGAGACTGCTTTAACCTTATTTTTTTCGTGGCTGTCCTAGCCTGATTTGCACACAATGTTCATTCTAGGTTCTAAGCCCTGTAAAGTGTAGATTTATTCCTGTAGTGTAGCTTCTTGTAGGAATCACTACTGTTTTGGTTCTCTCTTCTTTGATGAGTGATAGACTTTAGAGGTACGTTAAGTCCTTGAACTTCGATGTGTTTATTTTAGTTGTTTCTTTGAGATGATTGTTTAATCAACCTCTTCTTCTTATTTCTACATAACCATTAATTAGTTTTGTTGGATTTCTTATTTCTCCATACACAAAGTTGCTAAATTATCCAATTTTGCTGTTAATTTGATACACTAAAGAGGGTATATATAATGTCTGATTCTAGGAGATGTTTGGCTATGAGGTTTACCAGAATTATAGTTGTTATGGCTCTGCTGGTTTATGTTTCAGAAAGGTTGAATTCGAATAGGCTTTTTGCCGTAATGGTTTGTTTGAAGATTCCTACTCATTTCTTTCTAGAAACATTGTAACAAAAGAGGTAATTTCATTAGAGGTAACTTTATTTGAAGTATGAAAAAAAAGGTTTTGCTTTACGTTGAGACTATTGAGATTTTGAATTTTTGCTAATATTTCATTATGACATTGTTTTTATGGGGCCATTGAATTATCTTATTAATTTTGAAAATGTTTTGTTGATATTTTAAAATTTCTTGATCATTTCTTAAATACCTCAAGAAATAATTTTGACCCAAAGCCATCGGTTTTTGTACTTATGTGAAGTTTCCTTTATCATGCAGACAAGAAATGCAACAGGGTTGGTTGCTCCAGCTATTGTCGCGAGTTTAGGTGCCTTAACACATACATTGGGCACCCTTATCCCTGTGATAAGAGCAAGTGGATTTGCTACAGCTACAGCTGCAAAACTGCTATAGGAACTGTTATTGGTAGTTTTAGATAATCTCTTAATAGTTGTCCATATGTTTAGAAAGTTAGATATGCATAGGTTTGGATGGTTTAAACTTTTTGTACAGTTGAGAACTTAAGGATATAGTTTTTTAATGTTTGGAATGTATAGACAATTGCTGAATGTTTATAATTTATGGATATAGTTTCTTTTTGATGTTTTAAGTAATATTTTGGTGGTTGATTGATGTTTTGTGATGCTTGTTTGTAATATTTGTTAGATTGTACAAAATTGGTCAAATAGAACTTGCTAAATTTTAAAATTAAAAAAAAAAAAAAAAAAACTGCATATTCTACGGCAGGCATAATAAGTTGTTGTATTACATATTTTACGGCGCGCAATCAGTGTCGTTATTTGTCTAGCCAATTTACGGCGTGCAAAAGTAGTCGTAGAAAAAGTAACGACGACGCACAAAATCTGTCATTAAATGGTTTTTAACGGCGTATTATAGCATGTCGTAGAAAAAGTAACGACGACGTACAAAATCTGCTGTTAAATAGTTTTTAACAGCGTACAAAGCATGTCGTTAAAGGTAAATGACTTTCCATGACTGGTTATAATATGACGTGTGCCTGCACGTCGTAGAAGGGTTTTTACGGCATGTAGAGATGTAAGGTAAAGAAGGATGATGCTATCAGCCAAAATTACATTGATCAGTCCAAACACTTGCAAGAATTTGTTCATTGTGAATTAAACTACTCCACCCAAATTAAACTATAAACCTTTCCCAAACTATGAACTTTTAAATCAATAAATTGTAAACCCACTTCTTGTAATGATATTTGGAGGATTCAATCCGAAGCATCATACCAAACCAAAACAAAAAATAATAATAATCATAATAATAATAAATAAAACTGAAAACCTGAAACTAGGTTTGAACTACTACTCCTTTACTCTCAAACATTATCAAGAGGTTTTAAGATGGTTAATGTTTGTTTTGGTGGATTAATTGGATACATTTTTTCTGTTGTGAGGTGCCTTGTTAGTCCTTTTCCTCTTGTTCAAATAATATACAAAACCAATCATACATAAGAAATTACACACATTATAGCAGTGCAAGTCAATAAATTGATTAAATAGACTACAACATAATACCCAAATTCTTAGTTCACACAGGGTTTTTTCTCTCAATAATTCATGTGTACATCCAACATAAATATATTGTGTGTTTAGCTGAATTTGCAATTGATCAAAGAAACATAAATGTGAAGTACCAACACAAAATACTCCTCGAATTACCAAATCTGGAAATTAACATATGCCCAGAACGAAATATGGTGGCTAAGAGAGAGAAAGAGATTAGGGCACGATGGCAAGAAGCAAGAGAGGATGTAGAGGAACAACAAAAGCAATGGAAAGTGGGCTTACCGGTGGGATTGATTGGCGGTAGCGATCGGTCATGTGAATGTGGGAACTGTGGGGGTTTTGCTGTATTCAGAGAGACGGTGCCAACGGTGGCGTGGTACGGTAGTGATTACAAAGCGGTGAAAGTGTGTGAGGTAGAGATTGCTAAGAGAGGGAGTCGATTTGTGATAAATTAGGGCAGAGAATAAGATCCAGAGAGAGAAAAAGAAATCGACTTACCTAGTCAGAATGAAATAGTCCAAGTTTGTGAATCGACTTTGGATTTCAGGCGGTACAACGGTGGAATGGGACCAACAAAATCGTCCGTGAGGGAGGAGGAATGAGAGGAACTAGTTGTGTGAGAGGGAGAGAAAGTGACTTGAGAAATGTAGAAGGGATTAGGGGCAAAATTTTGAGGGTCCTAAATTTTGAGAGGGAATTTCAAATTAAGATAAAATTTTGTGAAAAATTTCAAATTTTTTCGTTTTTTTTTTTTTTTTTTTTTTTTTTTTTAGTAGATGTGAAAAATATGTTATGCTTGTTAAATTAATATTTTTTAATTATTATTTATTGTTTATAATTTTTAATTTATTGGAGTTTGATACTCAATTTGAGGGGGAAAAAGTATAAAATTTAGATATATTTAAAAGTATAAATTTTATTAAAAAAATTAAAATTACACCAAATATAAAAATATAAAAAAATCAATTATTTTTTATAATTTTGTATTTATAGATTTTTTTTTTATAAATATTTTACTTTTTAATTATATCTAGATTAGCTAAACCAAACTAAGTCTTAAGTCCCATCAAATGAGGTCGGCTACATGAATTTTTATTCTCCACTCGACTCTATCTAAGGCCATTTCATTAGTCAAATTAAGAAGATACATACCTCTATTTACTGCACTAGTCCACGTTAATCTAGGTCTATCCCTACCTCTAATACTACCATCTACCATCACTATATCGCATCTTTTTACTACTACCTTTGTTGGTCTTCGTTGTATATGACCAAACCATCTCAATCTATTCTCTCAACTTATCTTCTATCGGTACTACTCCTCATTCTCAAATATACTCATTCCTAACTCTGTCTTTTATAATATTTCCACACATCCATCTTAACATCCTTATCTCAACAACACTCATCTTATCTATATGTTATTTCTTAGTTGCCCAACATTCCGTCTCATACAAAATCGCCAGTCTAATAGTTGTTCTATAGAACTTTCCTTTTAGTCTAATGGGTACTCGTTTATTGCACAATACTCCAGGCGCACTCATCCACTTAAGCCATACTGCATTAATCCTATGGACCACATCCGCTCCAATCTCCCTGGTCGTTACGACAATCGATTCTAAATAACGAAAATGTTCACTCTTAGGTAGTTCTTGGTTCCTCAATCTTCACTTCTCCTCTGCTTCCATTATGACTGTTACTAAAATTACACTTCATATACTCTGTTTTATTTCTGCTTATCTTAAATCCTTTATATTCAAGTGTTTTTTTCCCCAAATCTCCAACTTAGTGTTAACTCCTTTTCTAGCCTTATCCACTAACACAAAATGTTCACTCTTAAGTAGTTTTTGGTTCTCGATCTAGATTAACTGAATTTAAAAATCAAAATTTTTAATTAAAATATTAATAAGATTTTAGATCTACTGACACTCATTTAGATCCATCACAATCCTTTATTTTTATTTTTTTCTACCTTTCTCTTTATGTCTCTTTGTCTCTAGTTTGTCGTTAGAAAAATTAAAATTTGCAGAGGTGTGACAACCCTCACCTCCGATTACTACTAAACTGTGACTGAACATGATAAGTAACTGATTAGGATGAAATCCTAAAATGATCGCATGAGTATGTTGCTTGATTGCATTTTCTATCTGTTTGACTGTTGATTAATTTGTTCATGTTTTATGTTTTGAACTACAAATTGAAGGCCTTATCGGCGGCCGAATCCGGAATTGATTAGTGTTTTATGCTAATAGGAATTTATGTGATTTTATGGTATGTTTAATTAAAATGTGTTTTGGAGTGATTAAATTGGATTAAAGAATGTTAAATTACATTAGTTTGGCTTTTTTTACCAAAATGCCACTTAGTGAACTTTTTCATGAGCCATTTATTTGATTTATATATGTTAGCATTATCACAACTGTAATGACCCCGACCTCTGGTTAATGTTAATTCGCACTTAATTATGCCTTGTAGTAAATTAGGAAGGGTATGGGATTAATTTGCGTGTGTATTGCATCATTTATGTGTTTCTATTTGTTTGCCATAAAATGATCTGTTCATATCTTTGACTTTAAATTGCGAATTGAAAGCCTTACCGGCGCTCGATTCCGGAATTGATTAATGTTTTATGTTAGTTAGATTTTATGTGATTTTATGGTAGGTTTAATTAAAATTTGATTTAGTACGATTAAACTCGATTAAATAATGTTAAATTATGTTAGTTGCTTTAATTACCAACTTGCCATTGAGTGGCCATCTCTATACACTAGTTAGGGACTTAATTAGCACATCCCTTGCATTGTTTCCTTAGCCATGTTTTTGAGACCAAAAACGTAGGAAAGAGTGAGGGAGGAGAAGAACTTGGCTTCAACAAGAATTACTTGGAGAACTCAGGAGAATTGAAGAGGCTTTACAAGTTTGAGCTTCTAGGCTTGGAATTGAAGACTTAAGGTAGGAGAATTACCTTCTTGATTGTGAATTCAAGTCATTTCTTGCATGATTCATGTGACATTAGTGATCTAAGACAAGAATTAGATTTAACATGTTGAATTAAAGCTTAAATCATGCATGCATGTCTATATCATAACAATTTGAAGTGTTTTCATGGAAATTCTTGCATGCAAGACCATATTCTAATTATAGTCCATGAGTTCATCATGATTTTGAGTTTAATCTTGCATTTGGTTGCATTTTTGGAGTATTGAATTCAAGTGAACACTTGTATGTTTTGTTCTTTAATATTTCTTGGAAGTTAGTTTGCAGTTGTGGTTAATTGACTCATCCTTGGGCTTTGATTTCTCAAATTGATCTTCAAAACATGTTATACTATGAGTTTAAAGTGTTTTTCCAGAAAATGGGCCCAAAAGGTTGAGATTTGGGTAGTTGAATGCTTGGTTTGAGCTTGGGAGGCAAATTTGGAA
This sequence comes from Camellia granthamiana, assembly GCA_036172215.1. Taxonomy (NCBI): domain Eukaryota; kingdom Viridiplantae; phylum Streptophyta; class Magnoliopsida; order Ericales; family Theaceae; genus Camellia; species Camellia granthamiana. The sequence goes on from CM069904.1 coordinate 27,148,230, forward strand.
ATTCCAGAATTTGGCTTCCTCGCTCGAGCAAAGGATTCCACGCTCGAGCGACCATCGTTTGTTCAGAGCTCCGCTCGAGCGAATAAATGGTGGCTCGAGCGTAAATTGCAAGCTCTCAGGTTTTTGGTGCACGCAGACGCACGCTTGAGCGACGAGGCCTACGTTCGAGCGAAGGGTGTGTCTCACACTCGAGTGTGCATCGAGCGTAAAATTCCAACAACCAGTACTTTTGCATTTTTACAGACCGCTCGAGCAAAGGAGTCTATACTCGAGCGACCCCTCTGTTTTGGCAAGCTCGCTTGAGCGAAGAAAGTTACGCTCGAGCGAGACCACTGTTTTCAACAAGTTTTGAAAAATGTTTTTCAAGGCATCTTGGCATCCTCATTCCATCCTAGGCATTCCTAGGCCATGTTTTAGACCCCATAATGAGGATAAGAGATTAGAAGCACACTAAGAGCCAGCGAAATAAGTTTTGTGCAATTAGAATGTGTGTTTCAAGTGTGCATCTGTTATGTATTGTGTAGGTCACGTGCCACGTACCGTTTGATCAAGTTTGCTCCGTCTGTTTGTTTCAAGACCAATAGTGAGTAATAATTTAGTAAAGTTATGTTCAACTGTATCTATTTTCTGTGTGATAAAACGAAATCTGTTCTCTGAAATGATATGTTCTGTACAATGAATGATTGTTCAATTTCTGATATGTATTTCGTGACATCCTTAGCATCATGTGATATCTGTTAGCTGTTACCCGGTATTGGAGGTTCCTTCATGGAACTTATTTCTGTCTGCACTCTGTTACCTGTACCGGAGGCCCTGTTATGAGGGCTCAGCTTCTGTTTTGTTTTGTTACCCGGATCCGGAGGTTCCTTTATGGAACTGGTTATTCGTAACCTCACGCGTATGCGTTCTGTTCTGTTCTGTTAATGCTAATGGATGTATCACGTAAATTAATCATGACTTATGATTTTTGTCTGTATATGATCTGGACAAACAAATGAATTTGATACAACTTTGACTTACGATTTCTGAATCTGTACGAACTCATTCATTGAAAACCTTTACTCTGTTATTATTTACTGGGCTTTCGTTCACAGTTTATATTATGTATGTAGGTGAGACGGCACTTGACCAGGGCCAGAGTTGACGGCCTTCTATTTTGTTTTTGTCAGCCATCTGTTGCGCCTCTCGAGGAGGTTCCGGTCGAAGCCTAATGCTATGGATGTTCTCTTTGTGTTCATGCTAGTCTTTGTATGTGTTTTGTAAAGGCAGGTCTTGGGATGTACACTTTGTAAATATTGTGTATCTGGACTGGCATGTTTACGTAGATATATATATATAAGTTTTGAAATGTTTTGTCCCATGTACGTTATCACTGCTCATTGGACCTTGTCTATTTTGTATTATTGCTTCCGTAGCCCCTTATTATGTGCTAATCTGTTCAGAGACCTTTGGTAATCCACGAATTACTGGACGGTTACGGTGCTAAACCTACAGGGGCGGGTTTGGGTCGTGACAACAACTCTTCAGCCACTTTCCTCAAGTCCAAAACCGAGTGAGTGAGAGAGGGAGAGTTTTGAGATTTGATTTCAACAAGTTTTGGCTAGGAAAATTTGAAGAATTGAAGAGGTTTTACAAATTAGGCTTCTACACCTTAACATTCAAGACCTAAGGTAAGAACTCATCTTCTTGATTATGAGTTTAAGTTGTATCTTGCATGGTCTAGGATGATATTGAAGTCTAGAGCCAAGATATGATTTAAGATGTTGAATTGGGTATAATCCATGCATGCATGTACACATTGTTGAGTTTTGAGGTTGATTTCATGGAAATCCTTACATGCATGTCTATATTCTAGCTATGGTCCATGAATTCATTATGTTTTTGAGTGAATTGACTTATTTGATCAAGTATTTGAAGCTTTGATTTTAATTGAACACTTGCATGTTACATATACATTATGTTCATGAAGTTTTGTTTGGATTTGTGTTTAATTGAACTACCTTTGGGCTTTGATTTTGCAAATTGATCTCTAAAACATGTTATCTTATGAGTTTTAAAGTGTTTTTCCAGAAAATGGGCCCAAAAGAATCGAATTTAATGCTTTAAATGTTGAATTTAAGCTTGGAGGTTCAATCTGGAAATTCCAGAGTTTGGACCCACGCTCGAGCGTAGGACTTCACGCTCGAGCGTACACTCTGAGTACATATATCCCGCTCGAGCGGTGAAAGTAATGCTCGAGCGTGAAATGCGTGTATCCAGTACTTTTCATATGTTTACAGTCCGCTCGAGCGAGGGAATGCACGCTCGAGCGAGGACTTGTGTCTCATGCTCGAGCGAAGGTCGAGCACCCATCGAGCGTAAATTGCATGCATTCAGTACTTTTGCTTGAGTTTACAGTCACGCTCGAGCGAAGGAAGTCACGCTCGAGCGAAGATCCTGTGTCGCATGTCCGCTCGAGCGTAAAAAGCCACGCTCGAGCGAGACCCCTGTTTTCTAAAAATTTTGAAAAGTGCTTTAAAGTATATCTTTGCATCATCTTTCCATTCTAGGCATTCCTAGGCCATGTTTAAGGCATTTTAATAAGGATATTGATGTAGAACCACACCGAGTCAAGTTAGGGACTAAGTCATTGATTCCCAAGTGTGTAACTTAGTGTGTGTTCATTCTGTAACTGTGTAGGGTTGGCATCCGAGGACGCTCATTAGTCGCTTATAGCCCAGTGCTCTGTGAGTAACAATGTTGTAAAGATATGTTCAACCATGAATATTTTCTGAATGATCAACTGTACTGCTTTCTGAAATGATATTTCTTACTGAATGAATGTTTGTCCTATTTGTGAACTGTATTCGGGGCATCCATAGCAATTTACTGTTACAGTACTGTTATTGCTACTGTTATAGAGATCTCTGTCGGTTCCCATGTTTGAAACCACTACTGTTTACTGATATGATGGCCATCAACTGACTGTTTGGTCTGTTAAGACCTACTGTACTGTTTGCTATTGGATGTACCACATTTAACTGCTATGGTTTCTAAATGACTGTTATGGCATGAAATATGAGCCACAGACTGAATGACTAATATGCTGTTGTAAATGACTGTTTTAAATACTGAAAGGACATTCATTCTTAACCTCTTTATGTATTTGTTATTCACTGGGCTTTAGCTCACTGTTTATATATATATATATGTAGGTGTTCAGGCATCGGATCGATGCTAGGAGCGTTGGGTTAACTCCCTTTTTGGTCAAGCCAACCATTGTGCCTCACTGCGAGGTTCCAAGTGCTGCCAAGTCAAGGCTATTTTGGAGTGTTTTAGATTTCCTCTTTTTTTTGCCTCTGTTCTGTAATAAATGTTTAGACTTGCACTGTACTGTTATGGTAGGGATTTGGTCCCTAACCTGAATGTCTGTATATGTCGTATGTATATACTGTTTTGATTTTGAATGTGAATATGTGCAGAAAAGTTTTTTTGCACTCAGACTGTCACAGCTCATTGGACATCTTTTATTACTGTTTTGGCTTCCGCCAGCCCCTGTACTCTGTATTACTGTCTTTACTGTTAAGCAGGCCTTCGGTAATCACGGATTACTGGCCGGTTACGGTGCTAAACCCATAGGGACGGGTTTGGGTCGTGACAAGAGGCAGTTGTCAAAGGGTTCAAAGCATACTTTTCTCTCATTGAACTTGTGATTCTTCTACAATTCTATGTCATTGTAGGCCTCTCTTCTGCTATACGAAAATGTCCCACACCCCTTGTAGTATTTGATCTTCCTAAAGCTATCATGAGGTATCAATTTACTCATTTCTACTAAAACTAGCATAAAGTCTCACTTTACCTCTCCCCCTCTGAAACTATCACGAAGTATTACTTTACAACCTAAACTATAAAATGATACAATTAAACCCTTCAATAAATATACTAATTTACTCGTTATCTTTGGCATTTAATTTTATAAGTTCTACTCATTTACAAGAAATTTCATTTTGCTAATAGTTAAATTACACCTAAACATTAAGGCTAAATTTCACTATTTGAAGAGAATGAAATTCCACTAGTTGAAGATAATGAAATAATTATTACTATTAAGTTTTAATTAAACAATATTAAAATTTTGGTAATTGCACACATTATAGAATTAATTAGATAACAAATTAATTTATCGTTAGCTAATTAAAAATATAGTGACAATCAGTTGTTGCTCCAGCGCAACCACTGGTGACATCTCTCTTTAACTCATAAGTTTTCCATTTACTCGCTAGTTCGTTTTTGCCTTTAATTTTATAATTTTTACTTCTTTAGTAAAAAATTCACTTTTTTAATAATTTCACCTAAGTATTACGGTTAAATTTCACAATTTAAAGAGAATGAAATTTCACTAGTTGAAATGATGATATGTTTTATGATAACGATGACAATGATAATGAAGGTGGTGGGAATAGCAATTGTGGCTTTATAATGGTGGTGGTGGTGGTGGTGGTGGTGACAGTGACAGTGACAGTGATGGTAATGACAGTTGTAGCAATATTAGTGATGATTGTAGCGATTATAAGGTTATAATAGTGTATGTTGATACTTGTATAAATATTTATAAATTCAATTAGCATTAAATAATTATGTAATTTTATGTGAGAAATTCGTCGTAATTTAAATGACTTTTATCCTACAAACTTAATTATAATTGGATTCAAGTGGATTGGAGAAAGGTTACCGCCTCTTACACCAACACCACCAAATTATTAAAATGATTTTTAAATAATATATACTTTGCAAAAAAATATATAAAAACCATGTTTAGTCACCAAATAATTATCGACAGTTTTTTTGATGACTAAATTTTTTGTAGGCAAAAAACTTCAAATTTTTTGGGCTACTAAATATTTAGTCACCAAATAAAATTTATTTTTCATCTTTTTTTTTTTTTTTTTGGCTACTAACTATTTAGTCGCCAAAAATCTTTTCTTTCTTTTGGCTACCAAATATTTATAGTCATGAAAAAACCTTGATTTCCTTATGGCTACCAATTGGTTAGTCGCCAACAACTTCACTTCTTTTTGGCTACTAAATTTTAGTTGCCAAAAACTTTCTTTAGTGTTTTTTTGTTATTAATTTTGCCACATACCGTATTTATTATATGCAACCTATACCTTATATATAAACAAAATAATAACAATCCAAGAAAATTTAACGTTTAACGTCAAATTCGAAATATAATAGAAATTCCATACAAACCAAACACAGTCCAACTTAAAATAATAATTCTATACAAAACAGAGGATTATACAAAAACTATGTCTTTCGTACACAAAAAAAGAAATATCCACAATACCATGTCAAATGATAATATATACCACGCCAAAAGTAATTTGTACTACGCCAATAGTTATCTGTACGAATAATAGTAATCCACAAAAAATAAAGGACAACATAATAACGGATTACAAAAAAAACAACGTCCTCCCCACACAAAGAAGGAATATCCACATTTCCACGCCAAAAACCATCTATAAAAATAAAATTAACCATTAGTATTGAAATTATCATTTCAAGTTATAAAAGAAAATTACATAAAACTCGAATGTATATAATCTTTTCAAAATTGTATAATTATAGTCGTAATCATATGTTGCATGTCCAAACAAGTTTCTCCTAAGTTTCCCCCTTCGGAAATGCAATTTTTTAGTAAAGTTTAAGGCATTTTCAGCTCTGACTCCCAACCTATGTGTCCTACTCACATGGCATATGTCCCCATATGTTCTATTAGGCACGAGGAAGCTGCCCGCACAATCACCAAAGTGGTTCGAGATTGTTTTGCATTTTCGGCCCCCCAATGCACTTTTTCGACTATGTTGAAGTCATTTTTTACTCTAACTCTCAACATACGTGTCCTAATTACATCCTATATGTCCCAACAGGTTGTACTAGTCACGAGCAAGCTATCGGTGGCATCCCTAGAGTGGTTTTGTCCATGTTTCGTATTTTTGCCCCCCCAACACCCTTTTTCAACTAAGTTTAAGGTGTTTTCAACTCTAACTCCCAACCTACGTGCCCTAATTACATGCCGTCTATCCCCACAGGTCGTATTTATCACAAGCAAGCTTCCTGTGACATCCCCAGAATGGTTCATAGGCTATTTTGCATTTTTACCCACCAAACGCCCTTTCTCGACAAAGTTTTAGGCCTTTCTTACTCTAACTTCCAACCTACGTGTCCTAATTACATGTCTTTTGTCCCCACAGGTCGTATTTGTCATGAACAATGTTCTCGTGACATCCCCAGAGTGGTTTAGGGACTGTTTTGCATTTTCACCCCCGAACGACCTTTGTCGACAAAGTTTAAGGCATATTTTACTCTAACTTTCAACCTACATGTCCTAATTACATGACGTCTGCCTTCATAAGCATATTTTATTGTATAAGCCAACCCTAACGAACTAAAAATGTGAAATTGAATATTCTAGACCCTTTTAAAATAATAAAATTTGTTCTACATTACATTGTTTATTATTTTGCTAATTGCTAACTTATTTGAAATTCCCAATAAAGTAAGGCAGCACTTTGCCTTGAATTGGCTATAGAAAAATTGAAAATTGTTTTGTTGACACACCTCATGATTGATTTAAACACTACAAGTTTATTCTAAACAAATATTTCAAATTCAAGTAATTCCTCCATATTTTTATTAGGTACTCAACAATTATCTTAAAGTAGGACTTCACAATCAAACTAAAAAAAAAAACTCATGCAGTTTCACGACAGTCCTCTGAAGCATTCAATAAATATTTTAATAGAACATGCAAAGTTTAGAAATAGAATCGCATTCAAATCAGTTAAGCCCAATTCATTTTCTCCCCCTGTTTTATGTTCTTTAATGAAGACTAAAGTGACAAAAAAATATTAGAGTTCTCATATTGTCAACATTTTAAAGCATGCATTAGGATTGGAGATGCTCTATCTAACAGAGCATAAAGTTCTTTAACCAATCGATTTCTAACCACAAACAAAACCTAGCATTTATATTCAATTTAAACTAGAATTTATATACAAAACATAGCAAGATGAGGAGGAGAAAACGAGTTCATATGTCAAAAATCTAATCAACAAATGATTTCAAATTTAACAAATAAATTCCAATAATATTGAAATTGTGCCTATATGATAACCATCAGTCATTGAAAATCATGAAAAACCACCAAGAAAACAAATAATACAACTTCAAAAAGGATTTTTCTAAGTCTAACCTTCATTTAGCATAGTTTTATTCATATCATTAACAGAGACAAATCCCTAGATACATCATACATTACTAAGAAAAGTCACATATATAAATGATAAGCATAGATATTTACATAAATAGATTCTCTAGATCTATATATATCTATGAAAGTGTATTATATAAAATTCACACTTCAAACACAAAATGCGTGACTAGAATACAATATTTAGGACCTAATTTATTAGTAAAGAAAAAATGATGAAACTCTTTGCTCTACATTCACAAAATTAATCAAGAAACTAGTTCCCTCTAAGTTTGTCTTTGACATGATATCTAACTTAGTCCAATGCCTAGTTAAATTGGAGAGGCAGCAACATAGCACAAGGCTAACAGTCAAGCTTATTGGTTCAACTATATTTGACTTTGCAATTTTTCTAGATGATAAACCATCTTGGTATAGGAAACATTCTTCAAAATGGTTTTAATTTTCTATGATAAAATTCATCCAAAGCTGGTTTGAGGTTCTATTGTAAGAGAGTAATGAATTTAGCAACTGCCTATAAGCACAGGTACTCCAAAAATGTTATCGTACAAGTAACGGGTACTTACCGAGTGCCGGTAGGGGTATGCGTACTAGTACGGCGGTATGGGTACACCAATTACATGCTGGGTACGACAAATACGTTTGGGTAGGTCGTGGGTACGACACAGGTACGACGAGGTTTTTATTTTTTTATTTTTTGTGTGCAGCTACTAGAATTTTTTGTAGCCTTTAATATTATTCTTTCAACCTCAAAAATCATTAAGTAATTTATTTCCAACACCCTTTACTCATGAATCATGGTTTTGCTATCTTTTACATCATGTTTTAGGCAATCAAAAAAGAAAAAGAAAGAATTATATAATTTTTTAGACAGGCTATTCTCGTTTTGGTTTGGATATTGAAACTTTGATTTGTACGTTGGATGTCTAGCTATAAATTTTTTTAAAAAAAAATTGACGTACCCCAGCCGTATCCATGCCTTACTTTTTAAAGAATTTGTTATATCGACGTACCCGTACACGTATCTGTACCCACACCGTGCTTCATAGGCAGCTTTAGATTCAGATAGGGACAAAGTGACATCTCAAATTTTGAATAAGTACAAGTTTGACTTAAAATGCACACATTTGTCATTTTGGACAAAAACATATTTGAGGTGTTGACTTTGAAATTCATTTTCTCCAAATTGCCTCATTGAAAAATTATGACATTTTCCAAAAATATATTTGAGTATAGTTTCTATCCCCATTGATCTTGCATAAATTCATTGTGTTTTGAATGATATTTGATAGCCAAAAAAAAAGACAATGACAATGGATTAGAATCTATCCGAGTAAAATAAAATAGGTAATTATGTCTTAAATTTAAATCAAAAGTGGCCCATCTTATGTCAAAATAAAGATAAAAAAGGAGCCTAGGTGATGTAAAATTTTTAAAGTGTGGTTCAAAATACTCTAAGAGATATGGCCTTGAAAGTGGACTATTGTGTAGGCAATGTGCTGGAAATTTGGTACAAAAGTCTTTTTGAGTTTTATAATTGGTCAAAATGCCTCAAAGTGCCCTTGAAAGGTTCATATAGGATGTACAAGTTTCTTAAGCCTCACCATAAACATCCCAAGCCTTTAATCATAGAATTAAAGAAAATAAAATTAAAAAAGTGCACATAACCAACCATACATAATGAGATTGTTAACTAGGACAACCGACTGCTCAAAATGACAACTTCTTGATCATAGAAATTGTAACAATTACCATCTTAAGAAGAAAAGAAAATGTAAATAACTTGGACAGTTTGGTCAATGACACCCACATCTTTTGTTTCATTCTCTAGCTCCATCATCTCAATGCCTATAATTTAAGCAAAAACAAGAAATCCCCCTTTCAAATTCGAAGACGTGACACAAACACTAACTATCTACACTGGTACGTCAACAAGTTAAGAAACTATAAAGTTTTTTATATTCGGTGGAAGGTAGGCTAAAACTCTGGCCCAACCAAAAACAACTAAGGATTGAAAGAGTTCACAATGTGATCTTATGGGCCCTTAAACCTCAGAGAACAGCTAAGAATGTCCATTACAATTATTTAAACACTATTCATTTCGCATTAAACTTATATAATTTCACAAGTGACCTAAAGAAAAACAATTAAACAAACAGTATTATAGACTAGTGGTCTCAAAATTAGAAATATAGCGTTCTTGGTTTAGACTCGACCCATTGATGTTTTGAATATGGGCTTCTTTTGTCTTATTTAGATATTCATACCGTGCTTCTCCTTATTTCTTATTGAGTTTGAGTATTGGAGTGTCTTGGTTGTCTTGGGAACAGGTTTATTCCTAGTTGGTTCAAATTGTTGTTGTCCAGAATTTGGCCTCTCCGCTCGAGTGAAGCTTCTTGTGCTCGAGTGAGCTTTGTGAGTTTCCAGTACTTTTACAGGCCTGCAGAGATACTGGGAAGGTAGTGTTCTTCGCACAAGCGAGACTTTTTGCGCTTGAGTGACGGTCTTCTGTCTGTAAAACTTTTGGTAGTGTGTATTCTGCGCTCGAGCGAATCTTCATGAGCTCAAGCGGAACAACTTATTGTGTCTGGTCACTTGAGCAAGCTGTGCGTATATCAATTCATGAAAAAGAGCATTTTACATAACTTTTTCATATCTCTCTTTCTCTAAACTTTCTAAAAACCCTAAGTTAAGACCCTCTCTCTCTAAAACTCACATTCTCTCTTTTAAAACACTTGGATCTATTGATTTCTTCACCCTACTCCCTTTGAGAAAAAGGTAGAGCTCACTTAGAGTTTCGTATTCATCCGAGCAAAGTTGGATTTCAGCTTTCTTGAGGTTTCTCCATTCCTTCCTTGGTCTTCTAGCTTCGAGGTAGAGATTCTCCACGCTCTTTTATAATTTTTAACTTAGTTATTTGTTTTTATAGAATAATCTTGTGATTTTGGAGGATTTTGAACAAACCTAGGGTTTTGGTTTAAAATCAAAAGAGGGGTTTTAAAATGGCTGTATGGAAAATGGTTGTGGGAGTGGAAATGAGGTTGAGTGGTGATAAAATTCTTGATTTTGATACTTGGATTGATATTTGAAAGAAAAAAAGGGGTTTTGACCTAAATGTTTCGAATATTTATTTTGTATAAATAAATGGAATTAATGTTGAGAATGTGAAATTGGATGGATATTGATATAGATAGTGAAGTTGGATATGTATTATCACTCACCTTGAAATTTGAAAAATTTATCTGTATTAGAGATTTTATATATCTGTTTAGAAATATCTGTTTTGGGCTATCGGTAGAGGATAACTATGATTATTGTAGAAATTGCATGAGGATCAAGTAAATTGAAACTAATTTCTCATCTTTGTGCATTGAACATTGTTGCTCATTTAATACATTAATGTGAGAAAATGGGTAAATGTTGGAAAGAAATGTATATCACCAAATTAAGTTGGCCTGTGTGTCTAGGGTGGAAGTCTTGAAAAATGAGCATATACATGGATGCTCCACGGACGAAATATCCGTGAAATGGCAATAGTAGTGCTTATATAGACTACGTTTACATAGGTGTCGTTTGACTATTTCCCGCAGACGAAATATCCGTGAAAAGTTGTATCGGTTGAGATTTCCCTCTTGTTTTCTATTGTAAAAGACATGACTTCAGAGTTGTGATATAAACTAAGCATGGCATGATTTTGGGAAAGAAATGTAAAATGTTTTGACAAGGGCACTGCATATGTATTTCACCCTTATATTTTTGTTAAGATTCCTATATTGTGTTGGATTATTTATACTAGGCTTTGGCTCACCCTATATGAGATAACCATTTTCAAGTGTTGGTGAGACGCCTCCACCAAGGACTTAGCTTGGAAGAACTATGGAGCTGAAGGCTCAGTTTTTTTATTTTGTATTTAATGTTTGTACAAGCCTAAGGCTTTATATGTATTGAGCTTATGACTCACTTTTGATATAACCAAGTATTGTCTTGGAAAGTTGTAGCCTTCAAGGCATTTACATTATCTGTTTAATTTCTATTTCTTATTTTTGTTGTTGTCACATGCTATAAATTCAGGGTTAGGACTTATGAATGTATATTCACATGTACCACCTCTTTTGTACAACTAACTTTTACGAAATTGAAGGATGTCGTACTCTAATTTATGTTGTTATTTAATTATCATTGCGATTGGTTTATTATAATTATTTCAGGGCATTACAACTTGGTATAAAAAACGTACTGGGTTTGAATACTTTGGGTACGTAGGAAGTGGTTCTTACCACAATAGGTTTATCTCGCTTGATAGAGATGTTTGTATGTTTGTAATGCTATGTGATAGCATGTTTGTGTGATTATATGTGTATGAGATTTAATTTCTAGGATGTTGATTGAGTCTACGAGTTTTTAAAAGTCCTATTAGAAGACCACTTGATCACTGCTATTTCTAATTGGAACTCTGGCAACGCCGCGGGACGGTCATTATCCATGAAGGAAATTCGTATGTGTTTATATGACTATGTGCTTATGCGGTGTAAATTACTGTTGTCCACCATATTAGGACGAGAGTGGGTTGGCTTCAACACATTTGTAAATGTGTTAATCTCTTTTGTTACCTTCATTAGGATATCAAGACGTGGTCGCGATGGTAGGCATGGTAGGCCTAGACAGCAGGAGGTATCGATATCGGATGATATTCCGGCACAAGAGGAGGGAGTTGGTCAGGCCAACGTGGCCGAACCGACAGGTCAGTAGGCCATGGGCACCTTAGCTTGCGAGATGGCCGGAGCATAGCGAGAATCCATGGACATTCTCAGAGCTGAGAATCAAATCCAGGCCCATATTACTGAGATGGGGCCGTCTTTTCTGAAGTAAGAGTTTTTTTGATCGAATCTGGACGAGTTTTTAGATGATCCCAAGGAGCCACTGAAGGCAGATGAGTGGCTAGAGTAGATAGTTAAGACATTTGAGATGTTTGGCATCGAGAACGACGGACTGAGAGTGACCCTGGCATCCTTCCAGCTGAAGGGAGACGCGGGTCAGTGGTGAAAGTATGCGTATGGACGCATTGGAGTGACTTAGGAGGCTTTTGTTAATGCCTTCCAGGATAAGTTTTTGCCTCCCACTGTTAGGAAAAAGTTGAGGGAGCAGTTCTCACAGCTTAAGCAGCTCAACATGCCTGTAGCCGAGTTTGAGGCATCATTTTCTAGCCTCTCTTGATTTGCACTAGAGTTAGTGGCGATAGAGGAGCGTCGTTATGTGGAGTTAAAGACTGGGCTTCTTTTCAAGGTAGTTGGTTCAATGATTAGAGATTACAGACTACTTATAGAGTCAGCGGCTCATTTTAAGAAAGTGATGCAAATGGAGGAGGAACAGATGAAGGGCTCCAGGAGGCGTCGGGATGTTCAGGGGGATAATAATAGGCAGAAGGGTTCTAACCCACAGCAGTCCCAAGGAGCTCAATCAAGGTCCACCTTTCCGGTACCGATTTCGGGTTTTGGGAGAGATGGTCAGGGAGATTTTAATTGTTTTAAGTGTGGTCAATTGGGCCACAAGTCTCCAGCTTGCCCGCAGAGAGGAGGAGGGCAGCGATCTACATCGTCATTGATTCATTCCCAAAGCTAGAGTTAAGGGAGAGAGCAGCTGCTCACTTATTATCAATGTGGGTAGGCAGGGCACATGAAGAGGTGTTGCCCTCAGTTAGGTGACATACCTAGTGCGTCTGGTTCAAGACAGACACAGAGCTACCAGCCTGCATAGTCAGTTCAAGCCTCGAGGGCTAATCAGAAAGCTTCTTCGGCTCAGTCAGTGCATCAGGCTTATGCTTTGAGGGGTGAGCAGGTAGAGTAGAGACCTTCAGGGCGTGTGTATGTCATTGCCGCGCCAAACCTAGTACCAGCACCTTCAGTCGTGAGAGGTACTTTTTTGTTATACAATTCTATTGCTAATGTGTTGATTGATACGAGCGCATTCCATTCATTTATCTCATCTGCATTTGCATCGACTTTGGGGTTAGAATTGACTCGGTTAACATCTTCTCTCAATGTAGAGTCACCTATTGGTGGTGAGATTGTATTGGAGCAGGCGTGTCGAGGTTGTGACATAGAGGTTGCCAGTCGCCGACTTCCTTTTACATTTGTGTTAATTGACATGTTGAGTTTTGATTCTATATTGGGTATAGACTGGTTGTCATCGTATTAGGCTGTCATAGACTGTTACCGACAGAGGGTTACTGTATGTACCTTGAGCGATGATTGTTTTTATTTCTTAGGGGACCAAGTTGATAGAGTCTTGTCACTGGTGTATAATCCGCGTGAGTGGAGTGAGCTTAGTTATCTTCTTGCCAACTTCTTGGGTAGTGAGTGTGATGAAGTCCGAGTTGAGTTGCTAAGGGTAGTTTGTGAATACCCTGATGTTTTTTCTGAAGATCTCACTAGTTTACTATCTCATCGTGAAATTGAGTTCTCTATCGATTTAGTGCCTGGCACGGCACCGATTTCTATGGCACCATATAGGTTTGCACCTACTGAGTTGAGTGAGTTGAAGATTTAACTTCAAGAATTGTTAGGTAAGGGTTTTATTTGCCCTAGTATTACACCTTGGGGAGTATCGACCCTCTTTGCCAAAAAAAAAGATGGTGCGTTGCGACTTTGTATCGATTACTGGAAATTGAATTGGGTAACTGCTAAGAACAAGTACCTAATGCCTTGTATAGATGATTTGTTTGATCAGTTGATGGGGTCTTGTTGCTTTTCCAAGATAGACCTAAGATCGGGTTATCACCAATTAAGGGTAAGGAATGAGGATATCCAGAACACGGCGTTCCGTACGCGGTATGGCCATTATGAGTTTCTGGTGATGCCCTTTGGGCTAACCAATGCACCAACCGTGTTTATGGATTTGATGAACCGGATCTTCCATGAGCTTCTAGATCATTTTGTGATCGTCTTTGTTGATGACATCTTGATTTACTCACCCTCTGAGGAGGAACACGAAGAACACCTGCAGATAGTACTTAAGTTACTTAAAGCCCACAAATTATATGCTAAGTTTGGGAAATGTGAATTCTAGTTGAAAGAAGTCAAGTTCTTAGGCCATGTGGTATCTGGGGAAGGAGTGACTGTAGATTCATCGAAGATAGAAGCCGTACAAGATTGGGAACAACCTAGGAACGCCTTTGAGATCCGTAGTTTCTTGGGGTTAGTCAGGTATTACCGTCAATTTGTGAATGATTTCTCTAAATTAGCTTCACCATTGACTAGACTGACGAGGAAAAGAATTAAGTTTGTGTGGAGTGAGACCTGCGATAAGTCATTCCAAGAACTTAAGGTTAGACTTACTATTGTCCCAGTATTGATTATTTTGGAGAGAGGTTTGGGCTATTCAGTGTATTGTGATGCTTCATGAGAAGGTTTGGGTTGTGTATTGATGCAAGAGGGAAAAGTAGTAGCTTATGGCTCACGGCAGTTGAAGATACATGAAAGGAACTACCCTACTCATGACCTAGAGTTAGCAACAATGATCTTTACCTTAAAGAGTTGAAGGCATTATCTATATGGTGAGAAGTTTGAAGTGTTTTCTGACCACAAGAGTCTGAAATTTCTGTTTACACAAAACGACTTATATCTGAGGCAGAGAAGATAGATGGAGTTTATAGAAGATTATGACTTTGAGTTGCATTACCATTCGGGGAAAGCCAATGTTGTGGACGATGCCTTAAGTAGGAAATCCATCAACAGTGTAGCTAGTATTGTCATTCGGGAATGGGAGATGTTGGGTGCTATTGGTGAGTTTGACTTGTATCTTGGCTAGTCTGTTGAGTCTGCAGCCTTGTTTTCGGTAGTGGCACAACCTACACTTGTGAACTAAGTGATAGAGGCACAGAGGGGTGACCTTGAGGTAGAATCCTTCCGGGAGAAGATCTCTAGTGGAAAGATAGAAAAGGGCTTGAATATATATCTTAATTCAAGTGTTAGATACCGTGACCGTCTTTTTGTACCGGGGTCTTGCCGAGAGAAAGTACTCAGAGAATTTTACCATTCACGCCTTGCGGTGCATTCGGGAGGCACAAAGATGTATCACAACCTTGGTCGCTAGTTTTAGTGGAGGGGAATGAAGAAGGATGTAGCCGTGTTTGTGTTGAAGTGCCTTACTTGTCAACAAGTGAAGGCCCAGCACCAGAGACCTGCGGGTTTGTTGCAACCCTTGCCTATAGCCTAGTGGAATTGGAGCATGTCATGATGGATTTCGTTGTGGGTCTTCCGAGGACTCAATAGGGTAGTGATGCAATTTGGGTGGTAATTGACCAGTTAACTAAGTCGGCGCACTTTATACCTATGCATGTGAGTGACTTGGTAGATTATCTAGTTGACCTTTATATTAGGGAAATAGTAAGGCTTCACGAGGTCCCTGTAATGATTATGTCAGATAGAGATCCGCGTTTTATGGCTCGATTGTGGCAGAGCCTACAGAATACCTTGGGCACAAGATTAACTTTTAGCACCGTATACCATCCTCAAATTGACGGTTAGTCAGAACGCACCATTCAGATTCTAGAAGATATGCTTCGGGGTTATGTTCTTGACTTTAAGGGGTCGTAGGAGAGGTACTTTCTCTTAGTGGAGTTTGCCTACAACAATAGCTTCCAGTCGAGTATTGGCGTAGCACCATTTGAGGCATTGTATGGCCGATCGTGTAGATCTCCTGTATATTGGGCCGAGGTGGGTGATGCACCTTTGTTTGGCCCTGAGTTGGTTCGGAAAACGACTAAGAAAGTCACTCTTATTCGAAAGAGGTTGGCTACTGCCCAGAGCCGCCATAAAAGTTATGCCGACCATAGGAGGAGACCTTTGTCTTTTGAGGTAAGAGATCATGTCTTCTTGAAGATATCACCTAGGCGGGGTTTGATGAGTTTTGGGAAGAGTGGGAAGTTGTCCCCTAGATTTATTAGGCTTTTTGAGATCCTTGAGCAAATTGGAGAAGTAGCTTATCACTTGGCTTTACCGCCACAGCTTTTCGAGGTCCATGATGTGTTTCATAGTTGTATGCTTCGGAAGTATGAGCTGGATCCATCACACATGTTGGATTGGACTGACTTAGAGGTAGATGAAGATGCCTCGTATAAGAAGAGATCGGTGAGAGTGTCTTGCGAGGCAAGATAATTCCTTTGGTAAAAGTATTATGGCGACATCATAGAGTTGATGAAGCAACTTGGGAATGTGAGTCAGAAGTCTGTGAGAAGTATCCGGACCTATTTATTAATTTTTAACCATGTATTGAAAATTTTATCATATTAATGTAATATAAACATTGTATATGTTTTGGAAATGTAAATTGTATATTCAGTATTGAAAACTTGTTTTTTATGTTGATGAGAATGAATAACTGGAGGATGGGGCATGATGTTGGAATTGATTGATTATCATTGTTGAAATTGGTTTAAACATGATTTTGACATTTGACTTAAAATTTCAGGAACGAAATTCCTTAAGGGGGAGAGGTTATAGCGTTCCTAGTTTAGACCTGACCCGTTGATGTTTTGCATCCGGGCTTCTTTTGTCTTATTTAGATATTCATACCGTATTTCTCCTTATTTCTTATTGAGTTTGAGTATTGGAGTGTCTTGGTTGTGTTGGAAACAGGTTTATTACTAGTTGGTTCAAACTCTTGTTGTCCATAATTTGGCCTCTTCGCTCAAGCGAAGCTTCTTGTGCTCGAGCGAGCTTTGTGAGCTCCTAGTATTTTTGCAGGCTTGTAGAGATACTGGAGAGGTAGTGTTCTTCGCACGAGTGAGACTTCTTGTGCTCGTACAATGGTCTTCTGTTTGTAAAAATTCTGGGAGTGTGTATTCTATGCTCGAGCAAATCTTCTTGTGCTCAAGCGGAACAACTTATTGTGTCTAGTCGCTTGAGCGACAACTCTTGCACTCGAGCGAGCTGTGCGTATATTAGTTCATAAAAAGAGCATTTTCCATCACTTTTTCATATCTCTCTCTCTCTCTCTCTCTAAACATGCTAAAAATCCTAAGTTGAGACCATCTCTCTCTAAAACTCACATTCTCTCTTCTAAAACACTTGGATCCATTGATTTCTTCACCCTACTTCCTTTGAGAAAAAGGTAGAGCTCACTTAGAGCTTTGTTTTCATCCACGCAAAGTTGGATTTCGGCTTCCTTGAGGTTTCTCCATTCCCTCCTTAGTCTTCTAGTTTCGAGGTAGGGATTCTCCACACTCTTTTATGATTTTTAACTTAACTAGTTGTTTTTATAGAACAATCTTGTGATTTTGGAGGATTTTGAACAAACCTAGGATTTTGGTTTAAAATGAAAATGGGGGTTTTAACATGGTTGTATGGAAAATGATTGTGGGAGTGGAAATGAGGTTGAGTGGTGATAAAATTGTTGATTTTGATACTTGGATTGAAATTTGAAAGAAAAAGGGGTTTTGGCCAAAATGTTTCAAATATTTATTTTGTATAAATAAGTGGAATTAATGTTGGGAATGTGAAATTGGATGGATATTGATATAGATTGTGGAGTTGGATGTGTATTATCACTCACCTTGAAATTTGGAAAGTTTATCTATATTGGAGATTTTATATATTTGTTTAGAAATATCTATTTTAGGCTATCGGTGGAGGATAGCTGTCACAACCCAAACTTGTCCCTATAGGTTTAGCGTCGTAACCGGCCAATAATCCTAGATTACCTTCGGCCTCAGACAAAATTTCAAAATATTTATAATTTTATCAGGCCTAAAGCAGAAGCAAAACAAAAATAAAAATGTCCATTGAGCTTGTACCTACATGATACAATAATAATTATATATATATGTCCAAATTTTATATATCTCACACATATATACATTTAAAAGAGTAAAATACAAAACTCTGACAAAGTTAAGAGGCTGATTTTCTTGGCTCTACGCGAGCCTAACTTGCTCCATTCTGGAAGCTCTTTAAAAGGCTGACACGAGTAGACTCCGAGACTTTCTCTATCCTATTGCTCGGTTTGCTCACCTACAAATATATATATATAGTGAGCTAAAGTCCAGTGAGTAATAACAGAATAAAGAGGTTAAATGAATGAAGTTCGACAACATAGTACAAAAACATGTCTTACAATTTTGAAATGGATCTTAAATCATTTTCAAAGTAAGGCATTGGACATATTATATCAAATTTATAACGAAACATTTTTCATATCAAATCCTTTATCAAAACATATATTTCATTTCCTGAAACAATCCATTTTAATAGGCAAATCAGTTCAATTAGCTATCATATCAATCCCTTGCAATAATAAAACCATTGTTCGATAGCATTTTTAATACAATTTCGATTTCAATTCAATTCTCAATGATCCATGTTATCTCAATAACAATTCTCTTTCAATGACAAATTGCGTAGTACATCCAATAGAGTAACAATGTATCAATGGCAATGGGACCTCAAGGGTCAATCAATATATCATATTCAATTATCTAATGGCCCATAGTATTGTTTCCCCCAGGCGAGGGCCAATGAGCCATGGTATTATATCCCCTTGGCAAGGGCCTATTAAACAATGGGTTATGGTATTAATTTCCCCTAGGCAAGGGCCAATTTAGCAATGGGCCATGGTGTTAATTTCCCGCAGGCAAGGGCCTATTTAACAATGGGCCACAGTATTGTTTCCCCTGAGCGAGGGCCTATTAAACAATGGGCCATAGTATTATTTTTCCCCCAGGCAAGGGCCTCACTAAAAGATGCGATGAGTTTACTTTCAAAAATGAACTTCATTCATTAGTAACAAATAGTACTTCAATAAACCAATCAATCAATCACGTATCGATTTCGATAACAATAACATTTTTGAAAATAAATATTACTTGAACATATCTTTATAAAGTTATTACTCACAGTGGGTTAAGTCGATATAAGGCTTTGGACGTCCACCTAAACAAATCACATAACAAAAACACAATAGAAGCACTATTCAATACCCATTTCATTTAAATTCAACTCTCTTTATGTGACCTTATTCCATGACTATATGAGTCCAATTGGTGCCTAAAAATACTTAAGAGTGTCGTGAGAATGCAAATAGGCACTTAAAAGAGTTAGTCAAAAATTGCTGAAAATAGGGTCTCCGCTTGAGCGCAACTTCCTTTGCTCGAGCGCAAGGGCGAACCCAGGCTTCGTCGATGGGGTGGGCTAATATTAAGGTAAAATTATACAATATATGTTAAGTATAACCACATAAGAAAAAAGAGAATTTAATAATATAATCTAAATTAATATCTAAATTTATTGATTAGAAACAATCTAATTAAGTTGTACTCGACGAGTCTCTAAATATTCAAATTCATCGATTACAAAATCTAGATCAATTTTCAATGTAAGGTCTCATTCAAGGTAGAGAGACAAGCAATCGGCAAGAAACTCATCCCTCGTTGAATTGCGAATGACAGTTTTAACATATTTCAAAGTTAAAAAACTAAAAGCAATATAGAACATTGAATAAGGCAGCATCATAAAAAAACGAAGAGTAATATAATATTTGTTGTATAAAGACAAAATTTTAAAACCATTGTTAATCAATTCCATTCTCAACCAACGAAATAATATAATTGGTTAATTATATTTACAAAAAATATTAGGAAAGTGGAGTTGCTGTAGGCTACTAGAGACGACGGAGAAGACGAAGAGAGGGCTGCTTCCTATCTATTGAAAGATGTGAGGATTGTTTTCGAAGATTTGTTCTTTAAACAAATACAAACCTATTGGTCTGCCTATCTATTTTTTTGGGTAAGTATTGGGTAGCTATTGGGCTGCCTATTTAAAAAAACAAACAAAAAAACTATTGGCCCTTATTTGGGGCTAGGCTGGGAGAGGTTGGGAGGCTAGGTTAGGTGGGAAAAAAAATTTCTATAGATTTTTTAAATTTTGGGCTGGGCTGCAGCCACCTATGCCCAGCCCTAGGTCCGCCCTTGCTCGAGCGGGGGCTCAAAAAACAAAGGTGGTCACTCAAGCATAGCTTTCATCGCTTGACCGGTCTGCAAACTTTTATAAACTTCTGGGAGCTCGACTTTCACACTCGAGCGGAGCTTTCGTCGCTCGAGCAGACAGCACAAATTTTAGAATTTCCCGAATTGTGTTTGAGCTTCAAGGTTGATATTCAAAGTCTCAAAACTTGTGTTTTTGGTACAAAAACATAGAGAACCATTGTATAATTTAGTAAACACTCTCAATTAGAAATCATTTATTCAAAATCATGCTCCAATTGTCCAAATTTAGATTTAACTCATTTTCTTTATATCAAACCCACAATTTTAAAATATGAATTAGACTTTCCAAACTTTTGAAATTTCATGATGTATGTAAAAATAGAACCCAATTTTATTATTAATAACAAAAATCAACTTAACTATGAATTACACAAATCAATTTCTTAGAAATTCAACTTAACTCAATTTTTAACCAAAAACTCAATTTATAATCATAAATGTTCTAAAATGTGTTTAAATTGAATAAAACTTTTAAATTAAATTACATGCATGGATTAAAGATCAATATCAAACAAATTCATAATTTTCAAAGCTTTTCCATTTTCTCTTCAAAATATGAGATTGAATTAGTTCAAACTTCTTCAAAATCCATGATGCATGTACAATTAGAGTATTAAAACTTACAAAATTTGTTCATGCATGTAGAAATGGAACTCAAATTCATGCAAGACTACAAAAATCAAATTTAACATAATTGATTCTCAATTTAACTTCCACAAATTTTAGCCTAACTCCATTTATTCACCATCTTGCTAATTCCTTCTATTTATATGAAACTGAACCCAAATTTAACAAATTTAAGGAATCATAATTCATATTCTTCAACCTAACTTGATTTTATATGCAAATCCAAATTTTAACAATTTATATAATTGATCTTCAAATCTTCATTTTTAATCCTCTCAAAATCCATCTTGAATCAATTTATGTCTAGATTATTTAAACAACACTAGAAAGAGGATGAAATTTCTTACCAATTAATCTTCAACATAGAATTTGGTTGAGTTCTCCACCTTTCTTTTTCTTCTTCTTTTTCTTCCATTCTCACGGTTTGCTCCAGCAGGTTGTCTACGATGTGTATATAAATGATGAAGCTCTCTCTCTCTCTCTCTCTCTCTCTCTCTCTCTAACCTTGATTCCAGCAAAGTGAGGGCCTCATTTGGCTTCATTGATTCATCTTTTCTTTTATTTATTTAGTGGAACACTTGTCTTTACTATATGAGCCCATGTGGTAGTGTATTAATTCTTTCATTAACTAATTTATCTTACTTAGGATACTTAATTAAGATTAATATTTGATTACAATTAGCTCAATTAATCACCCCTTAAAACTAATTAATCTTGATCATAATTTAATTAATCATAACTAATCACAAATCTTACATAATTTAATTAGTCTAGTTGACTTCAATTAAGGCCCAATTAATTATATTTAATCTTTACCATTCTGAATTAGATTTTTAATCAAACTTCCAAAAAGCTCCAAATATCAAATTAAGCTTATTGACATCATCAATTTTTGTTTCTCAAATCATTTAGGCTTTCAATTTATGATCAGACTCTAAATTTTTGTCAATATATTACATATTCAAATTGGACATCCCATAAATAAATTTAATTCATAATAATCATAGTTCTCAATCCTCATAATTTAATTAACTTAATTAACTCCAATTGGACCAAATTAATCGAATCTCAATTTTACTAAACTGAATCGAATATTTAATTAAACTCCCAAATGGGTCCATAATTAAAATTAAATTGATTCAACTTCTTAATTTCACTTACTTAAGCCATTTGCACCCTTAATTTCTAATTCCAAAATAAATCTTTAATAGAATCGTATACGAATCCGATTCTACAATTCTCATAAATCCCAAATTAAATCAAGGTAACGACTAATTAAAATCCAAATCTCCATAATTAATCAAATATAAAATATTATACGAGGCGGGGTTGTCACAATAGCTATGATTGTTGTACAAATTGCATGAGGATTAGGTAAATTGAAACTAATTTATCATCTTTATGCATTGAACATTGTTGCTCATTTAATACATTGGATATGTATATGAATTTGAGAAAAATGGTGAATGTTGGAAAGAGATATGTATCATCAAATTAAGTTGGCATGTGTGTCCAGGGTGAAAGTCCAGAAAAATGCGCATATACATGGGTGCCGATTCTCGCGAACGAAATATCCGTGAAGTGGCAATAGTAGTGCTTGTATAGACTATGTTTACATGGGTATCGTTTGACGATTTCCTACGCATGAAATATCCATGAAAGGTTGTACTGGTTGAGATTTCCCTTTTGTTTTCTATTGTAAAAGACATGACTTGAGAATTATGATATACATTGAGCATGGCATGATTTTGGGAAAGAAATGTAAAACGTTTTGACATGGGCACTGCATATGTATTTCACCCTTATATCTTTGTTAAGATTCATATATCGTGTTGGATTATTTCCACTGGACTTTGGCTCACCCTATATGGGAAAACCATCTTCAGGTGTTAGTGAGATGCCTCCACCAAGGACTTAACTTGGGAGGACTGTGGGGCTCAGTTTTGTTATTTTGTATTTAATGTTTGTATAAGCCTAGGACTTTCTATGTATTGAGCTTACGACTCACTTTTGATGTAACCAAGGATTGTCTTGGAAAATTGTAGCCTTCAGGGCATTTCCATTATCTGTTTAACTTCTACTTCTTATTTTTGTGTTGTCACATGCTATAGATTCAAGGTTAGGACTTATGAATGAATATTAGCATATACCACCTCTTTTGTACAACTGAGTTTTATGAAATGGAAGGATATCGCACTCTGATTTATGTTGTTATTTAATTATTGTTACGGTTGGTTTATTATAATTATTTCGGGGTGTTACAAGAAATGGTTTTCAAATGGACCAATTAAAAAACATAGAATGTTGTATGATACTAATATCAAACTTACAGATAGTTTTCATCTAATCCTGTGATTGCAAAAGAGGAATATTATAGTCAGCAAAAACGTAAAAGCACCATGGACAAAAAACATTATATCATGCAAAAACATAGTAACAAATGGAAAAATGAGAAACATAAACAGATGTCCCTATACAAGCTATAGAAAATGAAAAAACTTCAGATCAATAATTTACAAAGTTAGAAGCCAGTGTTAGCTCTCTCAAATCACAAGTTAAGCCCACATATCATGCACATCATAAATAATGCAATAATAACGCCAATTCCCATGTTAACTTAAAGTTTTTTAAAAAAATATTAAATTAGTACCCTAATACATTTAGCATATAGGGGCACATGTTTGCTCTTGTTTTTCGGTTTCACTTCTAGATTCTTCTATTATTTCTTCCAAACTTATCACAATATGGATGATTTTTGCATTATGAAAAAGTTAAGATCATGGCAAAAGCAAGCAAAATAAAGCACAAACATGTGTCTACTTAATAAGAAAATAAAGTGACACAATCAATTCTCAACAAATGAGAAAGAAGCAAATGACACATGTACACAAACACAAACATGTCGAGAGCTACTTTATATATATATAGAGAGAGAGGGAGAGAGAGAGAGAGAGAGAAAGAGATGGAGAGAGAGTAACAAAATAAAAAATGGTAAATTTTACTTACAAGGGCAAATAAATAATTGGAATAGGGACACATTAGTTTTCTAAATTTCTATATGCCATATCAGGATTTAATTCATTGTTTAAATTAGTTTGCTCCATGGAAAGATTTAGTGTAGTTGAGGCTTCTAGTCTGAATACCTCTAAAATTGTTCAATAAATTTGTTGAATTAGACCATAGATATAAGGATGTTCCCAAAATCATTCACAATTGACATAAAAAAAAAATCAAAATCAAAACTATCAAACCCATGATTTGCAAGACGTCACAAGTTTAAGTTCTCAACACTTAACAGTGAAATTGTGAATCGAAGCTAGAAACAACAAAGAAGCATAATTTACAGCTAACACTTAACTGGAAGTTGGTTGTTGATTCATTTCATCTAGTGTTTTAAAACATGAACAATTCAATAAACCATGCAATAGACAGTATTAAAACTATGCTATTAAAATTGTGTATTCTATCTCATGTTTGGATTGATTTAAGATTGTGACGAGAGATTCACAAAATTTTATCAAATTTGTGATTTAACTAATTAGTTTAAATTTTACCTTCTTTTTTTTTTTATCAACAAAAAACTTTTGTTAACGTCTATTTCCTTAATCTAAAAATCAGGCCAAAATTTACCTTCTTTTTTATATCTTCCCAACAAAAAACTAATTAGTCCAGAAATTGATTGAGATAGGGATAGACATTATTGTTGCAAATGGAGGGGTTTTGGGTTTAGGGAATCGTAGAGGGGTTGAAGTTAGGATGAGGGGTTTAGGGTTTAGAGAAAATCGCTAAAGTGAAAAGAGCGAATAGAGAGAGAGAGAGAGAGAGACAGAGATAGAGCTCCATACCTGATATATCTGGTTGGAGAGAAAACCTTGTTATCTTGTTGCTGGAAATCAAGGGTAGTGTAGAGATTCAACAATGGAACCCAATAGAAGTTGGTAGTTACTACTGGAAATCAAGGGTTACACAGTGAACCTTACACAAATGGTGAGAGCAGCAGAGGAATAGAAAAAAAAGAGAGTTGCTGAGAGAAGAGAGAGGGAGTCGAAAGGGTTAGCCGGTTGTCCAGGTTTCCATTTTTCACAATTAAACAATTCAATGGTCCTGATCATTTCTTTCTAATCTAAGGGTTAATACTTAGGGTGCATATGATGTGCAAACCTACGGGGATTGCACACTTAAACTGAACCCATAGATGAAAAGGACATACATTTATTAAATTTTTTTTTAGTGAGGAAGACACGCGAGTGCTTTTCTATTACTAATGAGACCTGCATAGTCAACATATTTTACTTATTATTGTTTTTTTAAGTGTTTTTCTATTTGCAAAATAACATGTAATAGTGGTTATTAATATTCAATTAATGTGATTTTTTTTACAGAAATTAAGTACTTAACGAATTCTATACATTGACGGTTCAGATTATCGATGTAGATTTCATGGTGAGCCCATAAAGATTCAACTATAGCCTACAATTTGGAAACAACACTGAAGATTCCCTTTTCAAAAACTATTTTAGTTGGGTGTTATACATACCTTATGGCACTTCCAAAATTAATTTCATGATTTTGGAAAAAGTTTGAGTTCTGATCTCCATTTTTGCTAATTTCAGCATGATTTTCTTGTCTGATTTTTATCTCCAAATTTTTTAGAGTTTTTCATGAAATTTGGTGGACATTTTAATATAACGTATAGATGAGTGTTATAAAAAAAAGTTTGGAATCCCCTCCCCCCCCTCCCCGGCGTCTGGATTTGGATTGGAGGGTATTATTTAGGTCTGTGGGGTCTATCATGGGATCTTTTTTTGATAATTAATGTTGTTCATTTTATAAGGTTTTTCGTATATATCACCCACAAAGAAGATTAGGTTTCTCTATCATAATCTATTCAATTTATCGCATTTGTCATCAAAAGATAGATGGTTTATTTTCAAAATTACACTTGCTGTTAGGGCCAGACATAGGGTTATCCGAACCGCCCAACCCGAACCGATTCGAATACAAATAGGCGGTTTCGTAGACACAATGCAGGCAGATGCGGTTCAGAATATGGCATAATTGCGGGTTGCAAGTGGGTTGCAGGTTTAACCCGCACGAACCTGCCCGCACTTAGATTTTTTATTTATTTTATAAAAAAAAACAAAACCTGGACCGTTGATTTCATCCATCCTATCCTATATATTTTTGGCCAACACACCAAACCCTAATTTCATGATACAAAAAGAAATGTTGTAGAGAACATTGTTTTTGAATGTTTTTGTTTGCTTTGTGAATATTGTAGGAAATTGACTCTACTTCTTCATGGAGGAGAAATTGAATCCGTTAATTACTTTTAAAATTGAAATCAATATTATAATATACTGAATCTAGAAATTGAAATTGAATCTGGTAATTGAAAAATGACCAATCCTCAAACCACCCACAACTGCCCGCACATTCGGAAACCCTATCCATACAAACCGCAACCCGCACTGCGGGCAGTTACGGGTTGAATTTTCTCCAAACTGCATACATGCTGGTGAGTCCAAACTGATCCGCAAACCATCCAAAACCGAACCACGAACACCCATACTTGCTGTCCATTTTTTTAAAAGACAAATGTAATAAATTAAATATATTATGATTATCGGATCATCAAAATAGAACTCATGGTGAACCCACAGGCTTAAACAACACCCTTTACTCTTGATCATGGAAGCCCAATCCTTAAAATTTTTTAGAGGTCATTAGGTTTGTATAATTTGCATTTTCTATTGTGATGTCTCGGGTTTTGAGCTTGAATAGTTTTGTGTTTCTAGGCTTTCTGGGCAGAAAACCGCTCGAGCGGATTTTGGGTGACTTTTCTAGGCAGCTCTCTCTAGCAATTTGCCCTTAAGCCAAAAATTTCCGCTCGTGTGGATTGGGAATTTCGTTCGTGCGTAATTTAAACCGCTCGGGCAAACTTCGGCACTTCTGTCTCGATTTTCATGCTCTTTTCCTCAAAACTAATGCCAAAAGTATTTTTGACTCAGATTTTCTTTTCTCTCCCCCCCTCTCTCTCTTTCTATATATATATATATGCATCTATTCTCTCCCCTCTCTCTAAAAACACACCAAAATCTTCCTTCCCTCTAAGATTTAGCTCCAATCTTTAAGAGTTTGAGGGGGCTTCTTACACCAAATCGAAGAGGGCGACGAGGGCTACGTTTATAATCAATTGGATCGTGTTTTTGTCGACTTTGATTTCTAGGGCTTCATCCTCTTCATCTCCAAAGCTTGAGGTAGGGTTAATCTGTAATGCCTCGAAATAAACCAACACAAATGAGGTATATTAACCAAAATTCATTAAGAAACAAAGATAGATCTCCAACCTTTTCATCATTAATCAATAAAGTGTGTACAAAAGTTCTACATGCGAATTATACATTCAACGGTATGAAAACACATGAATCTATAACATGTAGAGCATCAAATCCCAAAATAAATAAAATGCCCTTAAGGGCTTACATATTCCAAGGCTTGAGCCTGGTTACACAAAAATGGTTTCATGAACCCATACATTTAAAGCCTTTGGCTAGCAAATAATTCTCAACAAAATAGAGTCATTTTACTCTCCACACCAAAAATATGTCCACGCCCTCAACTCGGCAGGATCACTACATCTTTTCCTGCACCAAAGTCCTATAGGGGTGAGCATAAAGCCCAGTAGAGAATCCTTACAAAGTATATACAGTTATGCAAGATTTTCCAATATTAAATGTAAATGCCACGCAATGCCAATTTAAAGAGAATTTCATTTACATGCTCTTTTTGAAAATCGCCATGTTCAACAACAGTTTGAAATCTCAACAATTCTGAAACTTACAATTTTATTCAATAGGGGCGGTAAATGCGAATCGGGTAATCCCTAGGTTGGTGTCTGCAAGTAGGCTCAACTAGCACTACCAAAAACCCCATTTTACTGGTTGCTAACCGGAAGGGAAATGGTACCTCCTCCGCGCGTGTTTTCGGTCTTTCACCCTAGACACTCAGGCCAATTTATCAATTTCATTTTCACCTCCTATCTGGACTTACCAACATATTTACCCCACAAACATTTCCATGATTTCGTTTCACAATATTTCATTTTTAATGAAAGTTTCAATTCCCAATCCAATGTTCATAACATGCAAGGTTTTAGAGAATCCAATCAATTATCTATACTACATCATATTTCTCCACTTTCAACATAATTTCAACCAATATTCTAGATTGATCAAAATTTCCTTTTTCTCGTTTCAATGTCATTCCACAAATAGCCAAAAGTTTGCTACCATTTATCAATAAATATAACATGTCCACAATTCATGCACTTCTATCATTTTCATCATTTCAAAGTTGCAGCAAAATTTGGACAACAATCTCCAATCTCAATAATTCTCATGTGTAGAGAAACCCATCATCAATATATGTGCATTTGTAATAAAACAAGGGAACTCTCCACTTTCTTTACTCATCATGGCACACAACTATAAATATATATATATATATAATCACCCATAAACCCTCATCTTTCTTTATTCAAGGAAACCTCCAAAATTTTTAGGTTTTCTTCTTTACAAACAACACACACACACACACTAAACACTTGAAAGGGACCCTCAAGAACACACCATTTTCTTGCCTAAGATAGTTTCAACCCTCAAGATGCTATCTTAGAAAGATTTGAGATTTTTAAAACCCACTTTTGAAAATCTCTACATTTTGGGCCACAAAATCAAGACCAACATAATAACTTCAAGAAAACCTTTAAATCAACATCAATATTGCAAAACATGTATATATAACTTAAAGAAGTCCCTACCTCAAGCTTGATAAAGAGATTTGATGAAACCCTAGAATCTGAAGGTGAAGAAATTCGATCTCTACCGTACAAGGTGGAGTTATTGCTTTGCTCACAAAGATTTGTGAAAGAAGGTGGATCAAAACTCAATGGATTACAAGAAATCAAAGGTTCTTGGAGTTTGGTGAGAGTTTTTAGAGAGAAGGAGGAGTAAAATGATGTTTAGAGTGAGAGAGAAATGTCCCAAAAGTGATACATACATAGCCAAACAGAGAAAAAAAAAACAGAGATTCAGACTGCCAGTGTCCCGTACGTGTGGCACGTGCCCCCGCACATGCGGAGCCTGCTTCTTGCACGTGCGGCCTTCATCCCCACACATGCGGCCATCTCCTTACACCCCTCAATCCACACCTGCATATAATGCAGTGTGCAACCCTCCCAACTCACCCTTCCCCACACGTGCAGTCCTGGCCTTCCAGCCTAGAATTTTTTTTCTAGTTCGCTCCCAGACACTCCGGACTCGGCCGTGCACCCTCCGAAACAAGTGACGCTCAACCTAGAGTTAGACAAGAACCTGAATTTGAAAGAAAACTCTCGAACACCACAGACTCAAAGAGGACAAAGAGAAACAACACGCAATGAAACCGGTCATCACATGATCTTTGAATTATATATACATTTTTGCAAGTTTATACATGTTTTGAGTATTTTATTATGTTTTGAGTTATGATTTTGGATTGTTGAACCCTAGATGATGATTGGAGTTGATTTCATCTATTTTTTCCCAAAACTCTTGAGAATGTGAGTGTGTTATAAGGTGTGGGTGTTGTTTTGGGAGGAAATTTTTTTTTTCAAAAATCGAACAAAAACCTTGTTTTCATAAAAACCCTAGAAATTGGGGATTTGGGGAAAAAGTTATGAGATTGGAAAATTGATACTTGATAATTTACCATGTGAGTAAATGATAGAAGAAATTCTATAGTTGTATCAAACGAAAAGATTTCATGAGAAAATGAGGAATTGTAGAATTTGAAAAGCTTGTGCTTGTTGTTATTGTGGAAAAACAAAAGCTAAAAATGATGTTCAACATGTGGAGAATTCATGAATGTTGTTATTGTTATATTATCTCTTTGAAAAATATACTATGATGTTATATTGATAATAGATGTGGAATTTGATCACAATGGAGAATTGTGTGGATGAATTTAGAAATTGAGAAATTTCAAGGCATGGATATAGAAAGGTATAGCATTGGCATTGTTGAGATGTTTAAATGGAACCTTGTTATTGCATTGGGCATTTGCATAGTCATTCCATTTTGTCATTGATACAATTGATTTTGAATATTGCATTGGAAAAAGATATTGTTTTGAGAAAGTGTTAGGACTATTTGTTGTCAAATTCCATGGATCAAACCCAAGGTTGTAATTTTTTAAATTCACATGTTGGGTCAAATTATGATTACTTTGGATTTCTCTAAGAAGTTGATTTTCTTCCAAAACTAATATTACTTTGGAGTCCTTTAAGAAGTTGGTTTTCTTCCAAAAACAGGATTACTTTGGATTTTCTATAAGTAGTTGGTTTTCTCCCAAAACTAGACCATTCATTAATTTTTCCTCCAGATCTTCTTTTTGGTTCTTAAGGGTTATATCTGGAGATATTTTGTTAAGTTTTCTTTGATTTTTTATTGAGTATTCAACTCATGGTTTAAAAGAGAGTACATCAAAGGTTTTGTTTTTTATACAAAAGAGAGAGTTGTTCTTTGGTGGATTCTGAAGAATTCGAGTCTGAAGCTTCGGTGGATTCTGGAGTGGCTCATCAGAAAGACAATTCCATGGTGAAGATGGGGTTGGAAGAGGCATATACAGGTTGGTTCAATTAGGCGTTGTGGATTCGCTAGATAATTGAGAGTATACCTGTGTAATTCCTTTAAATCTTCTTAGTGGATTATTCTTGTGGCTGTTGCCCGTGGTTTTTTGATCACAATTGGAGGTGTCCAATTGTGGTTTTTCCACGTAAAATCGTTGTGTCTCTTTGTCTTGATTGTTTGATTGGGATTGTTATATTCTACTTAAAATTGATACATAATCACAAATCAACATCTAGGAGGTTTCTAGATTTTTAATTGGTATCAGAGCGGGTCGTTCTATTTTTTTTTAAAAAAATTCTTTTGGATCGTTTTATTCTTTTTTTTTTAAAAAAAAATATCGTTTAGAACGAGATCTTGTTTGATTTGTGATAATGGATACAATTCGTGAGGGAAATTCTATGGTTCGACCACCCCTACTTGACGAATCCAATTATTCTTTTTGGAAAGCTCGGATGAGATCTTTTTTAAAATCTATTGACGAAAAAGTTTGGCAATCCGTCATGAATGGGTGGACTGAACCAACGATTACCGTTGATGGAGTAACTTTCCCCAAACCAATTGATAAGTGGGACACAATTGATTACCAAAATAGTAACTGGAATAGTAAAGCTATCAATTCTCTCTTTTGCGCTGTCACACCTGAAGAGTTTAGTTGTATTTGTAATTGTGAAGTCGCAAAAGAGGCTTAGGATATCTTACAAACTATTCATGAGGGCACTCCTTCTGTGAAACGCTCAAAACTTCAAAGGCTCACATCTAGTTTCGAAAACCTTTCAATGAAAGATAATGAGACCTTTGATGAATTTTATGCGAAGTTGAGTGACATTGTAAATTCCAGCTTCAATTTAGGTGAAAAAATACCAGAATCCAAAGTTGTGGGAAAATTTTTGAGATTCTTGCCCGATCGGTTCCAACCAAAAGTTACAGCAATTGAGGAGGCTCAAGATGTTGACACCCTCAAGCTGGATTAGTTGGTTGGAAATCTCCAAACTTATGAGGCACATAGGAATTTCAAAAAGAAACAAAAAGATATTGCTTTTAGTAGTGCTCATAAAGTTAGAGAGGATTCTGATGAGGATTGTGAGATAGATTCCAAGATTATGGATGCTTTTGTAAAACAATTTAAAAAATCTTTTTTGAAAAAGAATCCTAATCTTTTGGAATCTACTCATACTCATAAATCCAAAGGTAAAGATAAACTCAAAATTAATCCTATAGCCAAGAAAGAAAAAGGAAAGATACAAGGGAACTCTAAAAGTGTCCAATGCTATGAATGCCAAGGATTTGGTCACTTTGCTTCTGAATGCCCCACTCGTTTGAAGAAGAAGAAAGCCCTTGCCATCACTTGGGATAATGAATCAGAATCTGATGAAGATGATAGTGACAACGAAGATCAAGGCGAAGAGGGACATAAGCAATTCCTTACTTTCATGGCGGCTTCTGAAACTGAAGGACAAACAGAGTCTCCGAAGAGGTCGGTTGAGAACACCACTGATGATGAATCCTCGGAGGATGATGATGAAGAGCTTGAGCAAGCCTATGAAAAGCTGTATAAGGAGTCTCTTAACTTATTCAAATTGAATGACAAACTCACAAAGAAACTCAAAGCATGTGAAAGTGAGAATGTCAAACTTAAGGAGGAGATTTCCGAGGCTAGGATCAATGCCATCAAGATAGCTGATGATCAACAAGTTCTTTGTGCAAAATTGTTGACTTGTGAGACAGAGAGGGATGAGCTACAGGAAACTCATGCCATGTTTGAAGAAAAGATTGAATCTCTCGAGATGTCACAAGTTGCTTTGGAAGAACTAATGATCAAGAAAGAGGAAGAGCTCAAGTGTGCCATGGTTACCATTGGTCTTTGGAGCAAAGGATCAAAGACTTTGGAGGATATCATTGGGTCTCAACAAATCTGTTCAGACAAGAGTGGCATTGGCTTTGGAGATAAGAGAGAGCAAAAACAGAGTGTTTCCACATCTCATGATACAAGAACTCAAGGAAAGGGAGGACAAAAGATTCAACAAGAGGAAAGACTTCTCAAACTCCCTAGAGTTGGTAAGGTAAAAGAAAAGAAGGTACACCCTGTTTTTATTTGTCATCATTGTGGTATGCATGGTCATATTCGCCCTTATTGTTATAAGTTGCATGGAAGAGTGCCTCAAAAGGGTAGAAATTCAAATACTTTTTGGGTTAGGAGACAACCTTACATGTCCAGGCAGAATACCAAGATTCATGAGGGTGTTCACAATGCCACGACATTTGCCAAGACCGCTAGACCTAATTTTGTTAAGATCAAAAAGATTTGGGTGAGAAAACTTGACTTGTGTTAATTTTTTTTATTTGTTTTCGTTTTTTTTGGGTCATTTAATGTGTGCCTGTTCGTTTTATGCCTTGCTTTGTTTAAAAAAAAAAAAAAATCCCAAAAAGATTTTCTTAGTATGGTTTGGCAAGCTTGAAATTTTTGAGTGGTCCTTGGTGCATATTGGAATTGATGAGAATAACCATTACATGTTAATATGTGTGTGCTTTCTATGGTCATTACTCATTTTGAAGTGTGTGTTCTTTGACTAGTATGTCTCATTCTGTACACACTCTTGGACTAGCAAATTTTGGAGTCTTCCGCCTTAGTGATTATTTTTCTCTATGGATTTCTGGCATTGTATCTTTTGCTTTTCTTGAGGAATTGACTTATACTAGCATATCATGGGTGATGTTGAGTCTCTTAACCATCTTCCATCTTTTTGCATCTCCATGGCTTTCCCCTCTGTTCTTTGTAGTCCAGGCATGAGGAAAAGGCTACCTCAGAGTCACCAACCAGGCCATCCTTATTATATCCATGCTTCTCTGGTTCGGTTTCCATACTCTTGAGCGTGTCAGCCGCTAATGAATGTGCAAAAGAAAGAAAGAAAAAAAAATGAGCAAAAAAAAGAAAAAAAAAAGAAAAAGATGTGAAAAAAAAGGAAAAAATAAAGGATTCATTGATTGAGGGGGAGCCTCCGCCTTTACTCACCAAATACCTCTTAATTCCTAGTGGTTTGACTTTTCTTTGTTGTACTTAGATTCTCTTGTCAGAGGTCTAGCTTTCATATCACTACTAGGATTGAATCTAGTGTTTGTCGAACTCCAAGAGTCACACACACACACTAGTATCATGGGATCTATGCTTTTCACATAATACATCACTTTCTTTTATGAGAAATTTTCTAGAGGCTGTGCACATTGTGTTTTCAAGTAATTGTGCTTCTTGGATAGTCTTGTGTGTTTTAAGGTACAAATCTGGAATTCCTTGCTTGCTCCACCATATTTTTTTTTCCCAGTATTTGTGGTTGCTTTTAGTGAGGGGGAGTTTGGTTAATTGTTATCATGTCATTGCTTGTGTGGGTTTTGATCTTGATTTTGTTATTTGAGATTCCTTTGTCAATTCGTGACAAACAGGGGGAGAAATTTGTTTTTCATGTATTCATGTCATGTGTCGGGTGCATATGTCTTAGTTTTCAGGTTTTCATGCTACATGTTCTTAAAATCTCCAAGTTGCATCTATTCATGTTTTTCATCTCATACTTCAAGATAATCTAGCCATATGTTTATTGCTTTTTCATATACTCTTGTGGGACTAATAGTTGTTTTGGAGATTGTGGCACTAATAGTTGTTTTGCAGATCATGACCTTGAGAAATAAGTTTGTAAAGAGATTTGGTTATAAGTGCTGGTTCCTAGTTGGTGGTGTTGTTCTTGTTTTGATTGGAAAATTGTTTTAGTGTTTTTGTTAGGAAAACTATTGTAGCATGGTTTTGTCCAGGATTTGACAAAGGGGGAGATTGTTAGGACTCTTTGTTGTCAAATTCCATGGATCAAACCCAAGGTTGTAATTTTTTAAATTCACATGTTGGGTCAAATTAGGATTACTTTGGATTTCTCTAAGAAGTTGATTTTCTTCCAAAACTAGGATTACTTTGGAGTCCTTTAAGAAGTTGGTTTTCTTCCAAAAACAGGATTACTTTGGATTTTCTATAAGTAGTTGGTTTTCTCCCAAAACTAGACCATTCATTAATTTTTCCTCTAGATCTTCTTTTTGGTTCTTAAGGGTTATATTTGGAGATATTTTGTTAAGTTTTCTTTGATGTTTTTATTGAGTATTCAACTCATGGTTTAAAAGAGAGTACATCAAAGGTTTTGTTTTTTATATAAAAGAGAGAGTTGTTCTTTGGTGGATTCTGAAGAATTCGAGTCTGAAGCTTCGGTGGATTCTGGAGTGGCTCATCAGAAAGACAATTCCGTGGTGAAGATGGGGTTGGAAGAGGCACATACAGGTTGGTTCAATTAGGCGTTGTGGATTCGCTAGATAATTGAGAGTATACCTGTGTAATTCCTTTAAATCTTCTTAGTGGATTGTTCTTGTGGTTGTTGCCCGTGGTTTTCTGATCACAATTGGAGGTGTCCAATTGTGGTTTTTCCACGTAAAATCGTTGTGTCTCTTTGTCTTGATTGTTTGATTGGGATTGTTATATTCTACTTAAAATTGATACATAATCACAAATCAACATCTAGGAGGTTTCTAGATTTTTAGAAAGGAAATTGTTTTGTGAAATAAGATCATATTGATTTGTTTTGGGGATAAATACGTTGATAAGTCCATTTAACGAGTTGAATCAAATTGAATTTATTCATTTATTATTCTTTTTGATATTTGTTTAGTAATTTTTTTTTCAATATGTTTGTGGGCTCGGGTATTGATTGGATGAATTTTCAAATTGTTTGATTGTGTAGTTATTATTATTATAGTTGTAGCGTCGTGGATCATTCTATTTAAATTGGTGAAAATAAACTATATTACTTTTTTATTTCTACTTTGTAAAGCCCGCTTGGCTTTTTTTTTTTAGTTTTAGTTTTAGTAATTCTTGGGTCTTGAGTAATAAATGAGATAAATTTAATTTTTTGGACATATTTGATTACCCATACTTAATCATTTTAGTTCATATTTAATTATGTGAATGGTGAGAACCACCTTAAGTCTTTTAAAATTGATTTATACTTTAATCTCAGTTGGAGATTTATACTTTAATCTCAGTTGGAGATTTATTTTAAATTATTAAACTCTATTCATTTTGGACCCAATTGATTGAATCATGACCCGTTTATAACCATGTATTATTGTTGTTATTATTATTATTATTTATTTTACAATCTTGAGAGAGTTACAAATATTTATGCTGTGCACCATCAAACGAAATATATTTTGTGGTGAGAAAATATTATATCATTTTTGTCATTTATGTAACAAATATTATGATAATGTTAAAATATACTTTTAATTGATATATATATATACACATATATAGATTCATAGATATTTAAATATAATATAATATAATATAATAATGATTATAGAAGAGCAGCCCGCGTGGGGCTACTCCCTTTCCCATCTCCTTCACTCTTTTCTTTCTTTCTTTTTTTGAATCAGACTCACCACTAGGGCTGGTCATAGGGTTATCTGACCCACACAACCCGCCTTACCTAACCCGACCAGCACACGTATAGGCAGTTTTGCAAATACAATAGGGTAGGGTATGATTTGGAATATAGCAAGTTTTCTGGTTGCGGGTTTAAACCGTACCCGCCACAACCCGCTTGTACTTAGAATACATATTTTTTTTTCTAAAAAAAAAAACCTAGACTGTTCATCTATGATCTATCCTAGATATTTTTGTTTTGAC
Source organism: Camellia granthamiana (assembly GCA_036172215.1). Taxonomy (NCBI): domain Eukaryota; kingdom Viridiplantae; phylum Streptophyta; class Magnoliopsida; order Ericales; family Theaceae; genus Camellia; species Camellia granthamiana. The sequence goes on from CM069904.1 coordinate 27,184,538, forward strand.
CAAACAAACCAAACCCTAATCCTAATTTGAGAAATTTGCCCAGCTTTTTTCTTCTCACTCATTTAATTTCCCATCTCTCTCGTTCTTTCATCTCTCTCTCCGTGGCGACCAAAACTAGCGAAGTGAGCGACTGATCGACCTTCGCGAGATCCATTCTCTCTCTCTCTTCGGTAACTCTCCAGTAAGTGTCTCTTTGTCTCTGTCTCTGTCTCTGTCTCTCATTCTCCTCGATCTCTGATTTTTTTTTTAGGCAATCAGATCTGTCTCTCTCTGTACGCAGCATTTTTTCTCATCTCACTCTCTCTCGTTCTTCCATCTCTCTCTCTCTCTCTCTCTCTCTCTTTCTCTCTCTTTGTGGCAACCAGCAAAGTGACCTATCAACCTTTCGCAAGATCGACTCTCTCTCTCTCTCCGACAACTCTCAGATAAGCATCTTTTTGTCTCTCTTCCTGATGTTTGATGTTGTTTTTTAGGCAAACAGATCTATCTCTCTCTATGACAACCCTCACCACTATTTACTGATTAACCACTGATTACTACTAAACTGAGACTAAACATGTTAATTGACTGACTGACTGAAACCTGGAACTGATTGATTGTCTGTATTTGTTTACGTGCATCTCTATCTGTTCGACTGTTAAACCATCTGTTCATGTTTTATGTTTTAAACTGCAAATTGAAGGCCTTATCGGTGGCCGAATCTGAAATTGATTAGTGATAGGTGTTAATCATAAATTATGTAATTTTATGGCATATTTAATTAAAATGTGATTTGGTATGATTAAATTAGATCAAATGTTGATAAATGACAAAAGTTGGCCTTATTTGCAACTTTGCCACTTAGTGGCCCATTTCCTTACACATATTGAGGCTTGAATACACTTAGGCAAAACATTTCCTCAGCCATTTCCTTAGACTCAACCGACTAGAGAGAGAGGGAGCTAGGAGAAACTTGTCTTCATCTTGCATTGCTTGGAAACTTAGTAGTTTTGAAGAGAATTTGGCAAATTGAGCTTTCCTTCTTATAAATCAAGACTCAAGGTAGAGTCTTCACCTTCTTGTTCATGTAATTGAGTTAGTTCTTGCATGGCTCTTGTCATATTGGAGTTTAAAGTCAAGATTTGGTCTTGTGATGTTGAATTATAGCATATATCATGCATGCATGTTGTCATCCTTGAGTTTTGAAGAGTATTGTTCGTGAAATTCCACATGCATGCTCATATTTTTGCATTGGACCATGAATTCATCTTGGTTATGGAGAAATTGGCTCATTTGAGCTAGTGATTGAAGCTTTGAATTGGTTTAAATTCATGCATGTCACATTGTAAGTATGTTCTTGAACTTTGGTTTGAAAATGGATTTAATCAACTCACCTTTGGGCTTTGATTTTACAAATTAGGCTTTGAATCATGTAATACCATGAGTTTACAAGTGTTTTCTAGAAAATTAGCCCAAGAGGATCGAATTTGATGCATTAAAACTTGGTTTTGAGCTTGAGGTTCAAATTTGGAATTTCCAGAATTTGGACTCACGCTCGAGCGAGGAAATTGGCGCTCGAGCGTGAAATTCGTGCTCCCAGCACTTTGCATTGTTTTGCAGTACGCTTGAGCGGGGGATTGCACGCTTGAGCGGGGACCTGAGTCACACTCTCGAGCGGGTGTTGAGCGCCCATCGGGCATGATTTTCACACATCCAGTACTTTTGCCATGTTTTGCAGTCCACTCGAGCGTGGGAAGTGGCGCTCGAGCGGGGAACCTTTGTCTGCATGTCCGCTCGAGCGGGGAAAGCCACGCTCGAGCGGGACCCTATTTTTCTGAAAATTCTGAAAATGTTTTTAAAGTGCACCTTTGCATCCTCATTCCATTCTAGGCATTCTTAGGCCTAGTTTAAGGCATCTTAATGAGGATATTGGTGTAGAACCACACAGAGGCAAATTAGGGATTAAGTTATTATTTTTTCCCCAACTGTGTAGCTTAGTGTGTGTTCAATCTGTAACTGTGTAGGGTTGGCATTCCGGAGATGGTCTAACTTATCTGTAGCCCAGAACTCTGTGAGTAACGATGTTGTAAAGATATGTTCAATAATGATTATCTTTTGAACAATTGAACTGTACTGTTTTCTGAAATGATACTGTTACTGATTGAATGATGTCCTAATTGTGAACTGTATTGTGGCATCTTTAGCAACCTACTGTTACTGTACTGTACTGCTACTGTCACAGAGATCTCTGTCAGTTCCTATCTTGGAACTTCTGTTTACTGTTACGATGGCCATCAACTGACTGTTTGGTCTGTTAAGACCTACTGTACTGTTCTGCTAATGGATGTACCACATATGACTGTTATGACTGAATGACTGATATACTGAATCAATTGACTGTTTTTGATACTGAAAGGACATTCATTCTTAACCTCTTTACGCATTATGTTATTCACTGGACTTTAGCTCATTACTCATATATATATGTAGGTGTACAGGCACCGGACCGTTGTTAGGAGCGTCGGGTTAACTCCAGTTTTGTCAAGCCAACCTTTGTGCCTCACTGCGAGGTTCCAGAACTGTCCAAGCCAAGGCTGTTTGGGGTGTTTTAGATTTCCCTTTTTTTTGGCTCTGTTTGTTAATGATCTGTATAGACTGAATGTTTTTGTATTGTACTGTCTTAATAGGGATTAAGTCCCTGTCCTGAATGATTGTACATGCATGTATAGACTGTTCTGTTATGAATGTGCATATGAATGAAAAGTTTTTTTGCATACAGACTGTCACAGCTCATTGGACATATTTTAATTACTGTTTTGGCTTCCGCCAGCCCCTGTACTCTGTATTACTGTTTTACTGTTATGCAGGCCTTCGGTAATCTTGGATTACTGGCCGGTTACGGTGCTAAACCCATAGGGGCGGGTTTGGGTCGTGACACACACTCTCTCTCTCTCTCTCTCTCTCTCTCTCTCTCTCTCTCTCTCTTTCTACGGTCTTTGAATTTTTTTTATTTTTTTTGGTTATACATTTAGATCTGTAGTAACAGATCTTGAGTTTATTTGTTTATTTATTTTTTAAACTAGCTATTTTATTTCTTCATATAGTTGAATCTGTTATTGAATCTGTTTAGATTCTGTTATTGAATTTTAATTGAATTTTAGAAGTGGAAATTGAATCTGTTATTGAATCTGTTTAGATTATGTTTTAATTTAATCTAAAATTGAATTTGTTTAGATTTTTTTAATTTTTTTTGGGGAGTTTCTATTATTGAATTTTATTTAGAGGGTGATATGGTGGGTGAAATCGAATCTGTTAATTGCTTACTCTGTTATTTAGTAATCTGTTCTTTGATCTTAATCTGTTTCATTATAATTAATTTTTGTAGTCCAGTTTGAATGAAGGATAATATTGAATCTGTTCTTTGATCTTAATATGTTCTTTGATACTATTGAATCCAAACTAAATAAATGTAGCCCAAAATAAATATTTACAAAATGGAAAAAAAAAAAAAAAGCTCAAAAATAAATTTTTAAAGAAAAAAGTGCAAACTGCAAACCGTCCACACATCTGCGAATCCTATCCACACAAACCACAAATCGCACTGCGGGCGATTGCAGGTTGATTTTTCCCCAAACTGCATAGATGCGGGTGGGTTAAAACCGAACCGCCAACCGACCCGTGACCACCCCTATTCACTACCCCTACGCACCACTGTCTCTCTCTCTCTCTCTCTCTCTCTCTCTCTCTTTCGGCTCTCTCCCTCTACTCCCTAATTTCTCTTATCTCTCTCTAAACACCACCACAAACCCTAATTTCTTTTCTTGATCTAGCAAAATCTATAAAATTTTTGCCTATAATTCTTAAGGCTAAATTGATGAGCATATCGAGAGGAACCTTTTGACCAGTAGAGATCAAAATACGACAAAGTCAAAAATTGGAGTTTTTGCTTGTTTCTTATTCTAGCTTTTGAGGTAGGAATTTTCTAAACATTGTGTATGTGTTTTAGCTTTATTATGTGTTTTTTTTAATAGTGTGATATTTGAAAATATTAGGGTTCTATTAATGGTATATTAAATGTATAAAAATGGAGGAAGTTCTCAACTTTTTAAAAAAAAAAAAAAAAAAATCTCTTATTAGTTAAGTGTGATTTTTGTATGACTTATGGATGTTGAGGAATGTATTTTTTTTTTTTTTAATTATGAGAAATCCCCAAATTTTAATAAAATCCTAAAAATTTAAAATGTTAAGATTTAGATTACTGGGATAAGTTTATGAAAAGCTTACAAGAGTTAAAAATATATGTTTATTTGAATGAATGAGAATTTGAAAGTGAATGCTTAAAGGGATGAGATTGATGAGAAAGTTGTTGGGAATATTGAAAACCATTGAGGTTTCTTTTGAAAATTGTTTAATTTGAAAATGTCGAAGTTTTTGAGAAAGATGAAAATATTTATTATGTTGAGGTATTGAGAAAAATCGAAAGAAACATATGTTGTTTTTGGCATTATAAAATTTTCTGGTAAATTCTTGAGTTTGAATAAAAGGAAGAGTTGATGAAATTTTTAGAAGAATATTATGATTCTTGTTTGAGTTGGGAAATAGGAGATTAAACATATGATTGTTATTCCTGTGTTGAAATTATTGAAAATATGAGATTATGAGTTATATTTGTCTCTTGAAATTTATATTTTGTGTAGAGATGATTGTTTTGGCGACCAGTGAAGGGTTGTATTGGTTGTTGTAGAAATTACATGTGAAGTAGTTAAAATTGAAGTATTTGCAAATTCATGCATATCATTGAACATTGCATAATCTCATGATTTTAACCCTTGCATTGGATTTGAGAAATTGATTCATTGAGAATATTTGAAATGTGTTGAGTTATAGGGTAAATACGTTTGGTAAGTCTAGATAAGGGGTGTAGATTGGTATTGTTTAAGTTGGCTTGAGTGTCTAGGGTGAAAGACCGAAAACACAAGCGGAGTAGGTACCACGTGCCATCTAGTTAGGAGCCGGCAAAGCGGAGATTGGTAGTGCTAGTTATGCCTACTTACAGACACCAACCTAGAGATCACCAGTGTCGTATTTACCACCCCTTGTTCTATCAAATGGATGATTGAATTGGTTATGTTTTTGGAACAAGTGCATAGCATGAGAATTTCAAAATGAGAAAACCTATTATTTTTGGCATTAGCATCTCATATGCATTGCACCTCATGATATTGTTAAACTGTGTGCACTCTATTTAGATTATCTCTGCTGGGCTCTATACTCATTCCTTAATGGAAACCATTTTTCAGGTGATTGTGGTGTGCTTTTGCCGAAGTGAAGGCAAGAATGATTTTTTTTTTTTTTGGAATGCCAAGCTCAGTTGTTTATTTGTTTTTGTTTTGTTTTGCAAGCCAAGGGCTATTTATGTATGGCTTTGAAAACCACTTTGTTGTAACCGGGCAAAGCCTTGGACCTTGTAGCCATTAAGGTATTAATTTGTATTTAGATTGTTTTACCTTATTATTATCACATGCTATAGATTCATATCTTAGGGATGATGAAAATATTAATGCAAGTGGTCACTCTTTTGTTAGATCTCACGTTAAATATTAATAAGCGAAATATGGGAATTTAATAAGAACATTGGGTATTGAAATGTTCTTTTATGTAAGTAATTGGAAGAAATGAAATTTAGATTATGTCTATGAGTTAATCTAGATATATCAAATGTTAATATTTTTTGGGGGCATTACAGTCTATATAGGGGGTGTAATTGGTATTGGTTAAGTTGATTTGAGTGTCCATGGTGAAAGACTGAAAACATGCGCGGAGGAGGTACCACGTGACTTCCAGTTAGCAACCGGTGAAGTGGGAATTTGGTAGTGCTTGTTATGCCTATTTGTAGACACCAACCTAGGAATTACCTGAATCGTATTTGCCGCCCCTTTGAATTACATTGAAATTATTGAATTGTTAAATTCTCAAGATTGCATTGTACACAAAGGTTTCAAACGATAAAGACTTATGTTTTTTAACATGGCATGGCATATGCATTCATCCCATGAGACTATAGAAAATGTATATACTTTGTTGAAATTTTCCTACTGGGCTTTGTGCTCACCCCTATGAGATTTTGTGCAGGAAAGGATGTAATGATCTTGCCGAGTTAGCAGCGTGGGATATGTTTTGAGAGCACAAGGCTCTTTTCTTTATTGTAATTATTTTTGATAAGCCAAGGGCATTATATGTAGGGGTTCGAATACTACTTTTGTGTAACCGGGTTTAAGCCTTGGAATTTGTAGCCCTTGAGGCCTTTATTTGTACTTGACTTGTTATGCAACATATTATAAATTCATATACTAGGGATGTTGAATGTGTATTTGCATGTGGAATACCTTTTATAAAACTCTTAATGATCAACGAATGCAAATGTTGGAGATTTGTAGATGATGTTAATATTGCAAACTTACTTACGTTTACATTTAACAATGGGAGTTGGTGAATCCTTATTGTGTAAATTTCGAGACGTGACATATGTTATATTTCTCTATCATATTTGGTGGTCATTATGTCATTTTTTTTTTAATTGTACATACTTACTAATTTAACATAGTTACAGTTAGGGGAATTCTATTAAGGTATCTGATATTAAGATTTTATAAGATAAAGTATATACAATATTTTCATAATAGTTAAGGTCCCTCAACATTTTTACAGAGAAAATTCGACTCAGAAAAATTTTGTCCGACATAGAGAAATTTCGCCTGACTCAAAGATTTTCAATTTTCACAGAGAAATTTTGAAATTTCTCAGTGCAATCAGAGAAATTTTAGAGAAATTTCTTTGAGTCGGGCGAAATTTCTCTGAGTCGAATTTTCTCTATAAAAATGTTGAGAGACCTTATCTACTAAAAAAAAAATCTTGGACCTCTCCTATTATATAAAATTAGAGATGGATGTTTCACTAATTTTTTCTTAAAAAATGTTTGGTACCTCAAATTTGTGTAGCCTGAATGACTCGAATATATCAAAACAACGTCGTCTTATACCCAAAATGACGTCATTTTGAGACATTCGGGTCATTAAAATTCGGGCTACCAAACATTGTTGTTTGTCCTTAAAGTTAACTGCATAAATTTATACAATAAAAACTTGTATTATCATTATTTTAAAATTATTATTTCTACACTTCACTTTTTTGACATTCCGCAAACGTATAATTGCATCCAACTTATTATAAGAAACTCCAAGACTTTGCTATGGGGATTAAATCAGTATTTGTTATAATGGCCAATGCAATTAGAAAAAAAAATGAGATTTAAAAGGTAAAAAATCAAACTGCTTGTATTTAAAAATCTATCTGTTCACTTTAATCACAATTTTTTAACATTGAAATTGATCATTTAATCGCCATAGTTAAGTATAATTGTGTTAAATTATTAAGTTGTGTGCATTGTATTGGTCAAAGCAATTGAAAATGAGATTTAATAGGTGGGTTTGTTTGGTAATTATTTCATTTTCAGTTTTCAGTTTACATTTACAAAAATTTTAAAAACTGTCATAAAAACTTGTTTGATAATTTTTTTTTGATTTATAAATGATTGTCTCAGTTTATAAATTTGAGAAAAAAAACGTAAACTCAAAAAATGAGTTTACGTTGGTTTTTAAACAGAAATTTAAAAATTTGACTACCAAATTTTTTTTCTATTAATTTTTTTAATTAACTTTTTTTTTTTTTTTCAATTATAATGTGTATGATCCCATTGTCATAAATAATAAAAAATATATATAAATATTTTAGGCCTGAATAAACATTTTTTTTAGTTTATGTTTTTAAAATTTTTCAAACATTTTGTTCAAATTAAACGGATTTGTAATTTATGTTTTTCTAAAAATAAACAAAAATCAGTTTATAAAATTTTTGTGAATATAAACAAAAAACGTAAACGTTACCAAACGCTATGTTTTTGTTTTTTGAGAATTTCATATTTAATATAATCTTGGAAAGATGGGTTAAAGAAATATTAATTTTCTTTATCTGAAAATTTTTATTTTGTATTCATATATGATATTACAAGAAAATTCAATGACTTAAAATTATAATAATGAATATAAAATATTTTTCAAACTTAAAAGCCTTCTTAATACCAAAAAAAAAAGAAGGGGGGGGGGGATTAGTGAAACATCCCTCTCCAACTTTGTATAGTAGGAGAGGTTCAAGATATTTTTTTTTATTAGTTAAGGTCCCTTGATGAAATTTTTCTATGTCGGGACTGAAATTTCTCTAAAGTATGGTCAAAATTTCTTTGAGTCGTGTACAAATTTCTTTGACTAATTTTTTTTATAAAAATTTTAAAGGATCTCAATTATTATGAAAATATTATATGTCATTCATTTTATAAAATCTTAATATTATGAGCTTTAAAAAAATTTCAAAAAAAAAAAAAAACACGAAAAGAAGAGCCTTGTTCCCGGGCGGGCGGAGAGAACAAATATTTTCCAACTGCCATTACCTAAAATGAGCAACTTTTTTCCAACTGCCATTACCTAAAATGAGCAACTTTTTTTATTTTTTATTTTATATATCATAATACATAAAAGTTGTAAACTAGCTAGACTTCAAATGAGCCAAGCTGCTTGAGATAGATTCATGTTTATCTCTTCAAAAATTCGTTTGAGGTCCACTTGTTATATAAATAAGTTAAGTTTGAACATTTTTTAAATATTTTAATTTTTTAAGTTTAATTTCAATTTAGCTCAATAAATTTATATACACTATCAAAAAAATTAATTGATTAATTAATTAATTAATACAAAAATAATCAAATTGGACTCTTTTAAGATATGCTCAAAAGGTAAATAAAGCAAACTAGAACATATATTAAGAGGGACAGTCTTTGATTCTGTGGCCCACCTTGCCACATCTGAAACAAGCTCCTGAAATCTGGTAGCAAACCCCTTTGTGCTTATTGCCACATACGGAGCAGGGTGGGGTAAACCCACTCCCTTGGCTGGGGCTAGTTGTTGACCCCGTGTTCTGTTTCTTGTTTGCAGAGTTATGTTTGCCTTTCTTGAATTTGAAACCCTGTCTTTTACTGCGCCATTCAGTTGTTGGTGGTTCGGTTTGTTTCAGTGCTTCAATATTTGATTCAGCCATCAAGGCTCGATCAAGAACACCCACATAAGTTGGCAGTTTCAACATATTAACTCTATCAAGGATAGGAACATTCAGGCCGCCTTCAAACTTCCTGGCCTTTTTGTAATCGGTGTCCACCATATGCGGTGCATATCTAGCAAGCTCGGTGAACTTCTTCTCATATTCGGCAACAGACGTTGTTCCCTGTTTCAGTTGTTCAAATTCAGTTACCTTTCTATCCCTGACACATTGAGGAAAATATTTTTCAAAGAAGGACTCCTTGAACTGAGCCCAAGTCACCACAGTGTTGGTGTCACGGATCAACATCCACCACCTTCTAGCTTCTTCCTGCAATGTAAAGGTGGCTAACAATACCTTGTGTGCTTCTGAGCACGGAAAAACTTCAAACAACTTTTCTGTTTCAAGGACCCATGCTTCAGCCTTTAACGGTTCTAAGCCTCCCTGGAAGGACGGCGGTTTCATCTTGCTGAATTTATGAGTCAGTGCAATAATGTCCACCTCATTAACATTCACATTCCGTACATTCTGTTCCGGTTGTACCGGTGGAGGAGGAGGTGGGGGCTGTTGGTTCTGTTGTTGGTCCAGTCTTTCAATGACCAATCCCATCATTTGTTCAAGTCTGGCCATTCTGGCCTCAGAGGATGATGATTCAGTTTCATTTGCAGTGTTTGCGTTATCCATTTCACTATAAGCAGTTATAACAGTTATCATTATAAGCAGTTGTGTAATTAAACAGTTTAACATTTTAACATATAATCAGTCAGTCATAAGCACACACTTTTCAAGTTCATGAGATGCCCTAATCACTTTTCTAGGACACCCTATAGCTCATTTGGACACGTGTGTGCGGTATAACTCGTGGTTAAGTATCTCTCTGATACCACTCTATCACGACCCAAACCCGGCCCTATGGGTTTAGCACCGTAACTGGCCAGTAATCCGAGATTACCGAAGGCCTGCTGAACAGTAATACAGTAAAACAGAGTACAGGGCCTGGCGGAAGCCAATACAGTAAATAACTAGTGTCCATTGAGCTGTGAAAATCTGTATGCCAAAAACATTTTTTATGCATTCATACAGTCAAAACAGTACAGTCTATACAATCATATACAACCATTCAGTACGGGGACTTAATCCCCCGACAACAGTGCGGTCAAACAGTAAACAGTTTATACAATAAACAAAACAGTCAAGAGACAGGTGGGGGACACAAAAACACCCCAAGCCATAGCATGGCGTCTCGGAACCTCGCAGTGAGGCACATAGGCTGGCTTGACAAAACTGGGGACAATCCCACGCTCCTAGCTCCGGTCTGGCTGCTGAGAACCTACATATATATATAAACAGTGAGATAAAGCCCAGTGAATAACATAATGTGTAAAGGGGTTATGGATGAATGTCCTTACAGTAATGAAATCAATTCATTATACAGTATTTCAATCAATCAGTATTTCAATCAATCAGTCATATGTGGTACATCCATTAGCCTATAAACAGTAGGTCCAAAAGGACCGGGCCTTAACAGACCCAACAATAATGATGGCCATCAAGCGATAAACAATATGGTTCCACAAGGAAACCGACAGAGCTCTGTAACAGTCAATAACAGTAGGTGCTAAGGATGCCACAGTACAGTTCGGAAATAAAGGACATACATTCATTCAATAAACAATATCAGTTCAACAAACAGTTCAGTTCAGTATTCAAAATATAACCATTTTGAACATATCTTTACACAATCTGTTACTCACAGAGATTGGGCTAATAGCAGCTAGAGCGCGTCCCCGAGAGCCAATCCCTAAACAGTCAATAAATAGAGAACACACACTAAGTTCACAATCGGGAAGGATAATAATTAACCCTAAATTTCCTCGGCGTGGTCCTATGTCTAAATCCTCATTAAGATGCCTTAAACTAGGCCTAAGAATGCCTAGGATGGGATGAGGATGCAAAAATACACTTGGAAGGCATTTTTCAAAAGTTGCTGAAAATAGGAGCCTCGCTCGAGCGAGCCTTCTTTCGCTCGAGCGAGCTTCCAAATTCAAAGGATTCGCTCGAGCGAGAAATCCTTCGCTCGAGCGAACTGCATGAACAGTAAAAGTACTGGATGCTCGATTTTTACGCGCGATACCACGCTCGATGCTCGCTCGAGCGGAGCCCTGGATAAAGGTGCTCGCTCGAGCGAGGAATCCTTCGCTCGAGCGAAGAAGCCAAATCTGGAATTTCCAGATTTGCCTCCCAAGCTCAAACCAAGCATTCAACCATCAAAACTCGACCCTTTAGGGCCCAAATTCTGGAAAACACATCCCAAAACAATGAATAACAAGTTTCAAAAGCCAATTTGAGAATTCAAGCCCCAAAGGTGAGTCAATTAAATCCAACATTCAAACCCATTTTCAAGAACAATTTCAAACATGCAATGCATGAACTTCAAACCAAATTCAAGCTCCAAATCTTGCTCTAATGAGCTCAATAGTTGGAAAACATTTTGAAAACATGGACTATAATATAAACATGGACATGCATGTACAATCTACCATGAATTCAACTTCAAATTACACTAAAATGGCCATGCATGCATGAATTCAAGCATAATCCAACTTCTTAGCACTAAATCATGGTTTAATCCTACAATGGAACATGAACCATGCAAAATGAAGCTTAAAGACAACAAGAAGATGATGATTTCCTTACCTAGAGTGGCAATTACAAGTCTTGAAAGCTCAATTTAGTAATCTATGTTACCAATCTTCAAGTTTCTAAGCAAGATTAAGCAATGCAAGAAGGAAATCAATTCTCTCCCTCTCCTCTCTCTCTAATTTCGGCAAGCAACAAGAAATAGGGGCTGGAGGAGTGTTTAATTAAGTGTATAAGATGCATAAGACTCAAGTCATAAGATTAAACAAGTGCCCACTCACAATGGCATTTCCGTAATTTCGACGAACTCTTAGATTGGCTTAAATTATTCTAGTTTAATCATTCCTAATCAATTTTCCGATAGATATATCATAAAATCACAAATATTCTACTGATTCCAAACTCCAAACGGTTCCTAATTCGGCCGCCGATAAGGCCTTCAATTACCAATTTAAACACATACACTCAAACAGATAATCAATCAATTCAACAGATAGAAATGCAATATAATAGGTAAACTTATTCAATTCCAGTTTCGATTTCAATCAGTCCATTCAGTACTTCAGTTAATCCAATTATCAGTCATTATCGGTTCAGTTTAACAATAATCAGTATATAATTCAGTGGTTATACGGCAATCGGTACGAGGGTTGTTACATAACCGGAGTAACAAAAACCATAGGTAGAACCGAAATAACCAAGCATCTTGCGAACCGAGATAAGAACACACCTTTTAGAAACCGAGGTAGATCATGTAGTACCCCTTTTAGCCGAAGTAAGGCTTCCTTTCCTTGTTTTGTTTTTATAGCACGGTCGATGATCTGTGCTTAACACCTTGTTTTTCCACTTTGCAGACTTAGGTTGCCCAGGTACTTCCTCTCCGCGCTCAACCGAGCTCCCGAGCACCAATTCTCAGCCGAACTAATTTATTTATAAGTTATTCAATAATTGGGAAAGTACAGATTTTTGGTAGAAACCCCAGGAGGCCTAGCCGAATTCAGAAGAGAATACAACATTCCAACCGATGTAAACCTCACCTTAGCCGAACAAGATGTAGATCCTTGGGACAACGAAGGCTTTGTCCCCTTTACCCTCCAATCAATAATTGAAACCGGACTCAGATTCCCAGTCCAACCCTTAATATGTGAATTCTTAAGACAAACCAGACTATGCCCCACCCAGCTGTCCACCAATACATATCGAATAATAATGGGTATAGCCGCACTGAACCACCAAACCGGTCTCAACCTAGGGTTGGCCGAGATACTTCACCAATACTCCATAGGATCAAAAAATGAAGGCTGGTGTTATTATTTGAGAGTACGCCGCGGCCGAGAAAAAATAATAAAACACACACCGGACAAAGACCTAAACGACGATGACTTCTTTTGGGTCTCTGGGAATTTTGAAGACCTTCAAGCCCAGATTCCTGGCGGAAGAATAAACTGGAAAAAAGGAGAGCCCGGTATACATACCTCGGTTGCATTTCATATTTTTTTTTTCTTTATTTATTTCGGCTTTGTACTCTAGACCGAACTAACACTTTTTGTCTCTATGCAGATAGAGCCCATCTCCTTTCCAACTACGGCTACCCCAACCTCGGCCTCTTGCGCGCCGCACTAAGAGTAAAGGAGAGAAGTTGGGCAAAGCTTCTAAACTTCGAACCGACCTACCGCTACTCCGGTCGCCGAAAAGCAAGGGTGACCGACTTCCTCCTCGAAGACGAACCAGAGCCAGACCCTTCCTTGCCCCAGATCAACCTTGTGCCACTTACTGCCGAACAAGAAATGGCGAAGAAGAACAGGCTGAAGGCACTTCTAACCGAGACAACACCAGCCGAGGTACCACAAACCGGTCGAACAACTGAGACCGTGGTAGCTCTTCCATCGCAACAACCATCCTCATCTCGCCAATGCAAGCGTGCCCGGACTAGCCAAACCGAGCCACGACTCGCCGATGAGGACGAGACCGTTCTGCCGCCAAGCCTGCCGCCAAGTCCTCAACCAAACCTCCAACCGGAGCAATCTGACCGGACTACCACTTCCTCCAAATGGGCTCCTGTCCTCTCCTTCGACAACCGAGATATCACTGCTGCAGATTCGGTGGTTGCTGAGAAGGATCACTTGATGGCTTTCAACCTGGCCAAAAGTGTGTGCCTTCCCAAGGATATGGAGCACCATTACAAACAGCTTAATACCGAGCTGAAATCAATTCGGTCTTCTACGAAGTCTATGATCCTGGTAAACAGCTTTCTTCTTTCTATGTGAATTTTTTCCAACTTCGAGTCCGGTTAATCGTTACTTCTCCTTTGCAGGCCATTCAGAAAAACCAAGTCACTCACAGGAAGGTCATGGAACTTCGGCGAAGTACAAGGGAAGCCATGGCGGAGGCCGAAGCAAAGTCGGCCGAGCTAGAGGAAGCCAAAAAGGAGTTGGCCGAGCTACGCTCTCAGAACAATCGCCTGACCGAGCTAGCTAATTCGGTCGAAGCCGAAAAGAAGAAGGTAGCTGCTGAAGCGAAAGACAAGTACCTGCGCCTGCTGGCAAGGATTGAAAATCAGAAAGGCGCCGAAATAAATCAGCTAAAGGAGGACATCAAGGAAGCCAAAAAACAAGGCTTTAAGGACGCCGAAGACGCATACACCCTCCAGTGCAACGCAGCCAAGGACTTATTCTTCAAGTGCGGTTGGAGGAGTGCTGTGGAGAAGCTCGGCTGCGGGGCTGAGACCGAGGTTTATAATGCTCCACCTTATTCTATTCCGGCCTCGCTCTCGTAGTATGCTGCCGATCTGCAGAAGCAATTTCTTGAAGGCCAAGGCTCTGATGAAGATGAGCAAACTCTTACCCGAGCTGTCAACGACCAACCAAACAGTCAGGCAGTTCGGTTGGAGCCGGTTATTGAGGACTTAACTGACGAGCTGCTGGTTGACAACACACAGCCAACAGGAACCGAAGTTCAAGCCGAAACCGAGCTACCAAATCAAACCGTTCTCCTAGCTGACACCGGGCTCCAAACAAATGATGATGCAGAATTCGATGCCGAGCTTGATGATCTTCTCCGCTGATTTTTCATTTTTCTTCTTTTGTTCTGGAATTTTGTAACCGGGCTGCGGCCCCTCAGTTGAACTTCCTCTTTTCTTTAAATGAAAAATTTTCTTCATCTTTTATTCCGATTTTGTGTATGTATGCTTGTATTTGCAATGAATTTTTCATTACCTGTGATTTCGAATTAACTGTGATTTCGGTCTAACTATCTAACTTGCTAGCCAACCACTCTTTAGCCAATATAACTCACTTCGGCTGAAGAGTTCACAGAGTGTTTAATCCAGCTAACCACTCTTCAGCCATGAGCTTACTTCGGCTGAAGAGTACAAAGAGTTGGTTTAATCCAGCCAACCACTCTTCAGCCGATATATCTACTTCGGCTGAAGAGTACAAAGGGTTTAATCCAGCCAACCACTCTTCAGCCATACACTTACTTCGGCTGAAGAGTACCAAGTGTTGGTTTAATCCAGCCAACCACTCTTCAGCCATACACTTACATCGGCTGAAGAGTACAAAGAGTTGGTTTAATCCAGCCAACCACTCTTCAGCCATGAGCTTACTTCGACTGAAGAGTACAAAGAGTTGGTTTAATCCAGCCAACCACTCTTCAGCCATACACTTACTTCGGCTGAAGAGTACAAAGTGTTGGTTTAATCCAGCCAACCACTCTTCAGCCATACACTTACTTCGGCTGAAGAGTACGAAGAGTTGGTTTAATCCAGCCAACCACTCTTCAGCCATGAGCTTACTTCGGCTGAAGAGTACAAAGAGTTGGTTTAATCCAGCCAACTTATAATAAGGTGTTTGGTTGTGCTGACCAAACGTCCTGCAGCCTGGATCCTTATCCTGGGCTTAGGAGGGGTCATAGTTGGTTATTCCGGCCAACTATGTTTATAGTGCTACTTACTAAAGCTACTATTCTACTGAAAACACATATACTGAAAAAGAATCGACTTGTTTTATTGAGAAAGTAAAGAATTACACATACTTAAAAGAGAAAAAGCTAAAAATAAAACAACTTGAGATTGGCAGTGTTCCACGGCCTAGGAATTGCTTTGCCGTCCTTATCTTCCAAATGGTATGCCCCCTTGCCTGCTAAACCGACCACTTTGTAAGGTCCTTCCCAATTCGGCCCCAGCTTGCCATCTCCTGGAATCAGGGTGTTTCCCATTACTTTGCGAAGTACCCAATCGCCGATCTTGAACTGTCTTGGATGCACTGTTTTGTTATACTTTCTAGACAACTCTTGTTGGTAGGAGGCGATGTGGACCAATGCTCTGTCTCTTCTTTCTTCCGCAAGGTCAAGCTCTAATGCTATGGTCTCGCCATTTAAGTCTGGATCAAATTTTTCGCTCCGAAGTGTGGGGAGGCCAACTTCTAATGGGATGACTGCTTCCATGCCATAAGCTAAGGAGAAGGGAGTTTCTCCTGTTGATCGCCGAGGCGTGGTGCGGTAAGCCCATAAAACGTGAGGGAGCTCTTCCGCCCATTTGCCTTTAGCTTTCTCTAGTCTTTTCTTCAGTCCATTCAAGACTACCTTGTTTGAAGCTTCTGCCTGTCCATTCGCTTGGGGATATGCCGGTGTAGAATTGTAGAATTCTATCTTGTATTCCTCACAAAAGCCTCTGAAAATTTTTCCGTCGAACTGAGTACCGTTGTCTGAGATTAGTGCCTTCGGTATGCCAAAGCGAGTGATGATGTTTTGCCACACAAACTTCTTCACATCTTTTTCCTTGATTGATGCCAAGGTTTCTGCTTCCACCCACTTTGTGAAGTAGTCGGTTGCCGCAAGAAAGAACTTCCTGTTGCCTGGTGCTGTTGGGAGTGGTCCCACTATGTCTAAGCCCCACATTGCGAAAGGCCATGGACTAGTGAGAGGTAGAAGTTCTCTGGCAGGTTGGTGTATTTGATGCGCAAACTTCTGACACTTTTCGCATTTTTTGACATACTTCTCCGAATCCGCTTGCATGTATGGCCACCAATATCCTTGTGAGATAGCTCGGTATGCCAGTGATCTTCCTCCTTGATGGCTGCCACATACCCCCTCATGTATTTCGAACAGGAATGCTTCTACCTTGCTGGGGTGAACACACTTTAAGTAAGGTCCTGAGAACGACTTCTTGTACAATGCCAAGGATGGAGAGAGCCAAAACCGCTGCGACTTTGCTCTTATTCTGTTGGCTTCTTTCTTTTCTTCCGGTAAGGTGCCGTCTTTTAAGAACAGGATGATAGGATCCATCCAGGAAGGGCCTAGATTGGCGCAACATACCTCTTCTGCTTCTGGATCTTCAATGCTTGGTCTAGGCAGGTAGTCGATCAGTAGTGGATGAGGGATGGAGGTATCTGCCATCGAGGCGAAGCCTGCTAGTTCGTCTACTCTGCTGTTTTCCTCCCTGCCGATCTGTTCTATCCTCACCACTTCAAACTTCTTGATTTCGGTTCTGATTAGCTCTTGGTACTTAGCCATTCTGTCATCTTTTGCTTCATAGTCGCCAGATATTTGGTTTACCACCAGCTGTGAGTCGCTGTAAACCATTAGCTCAGTGGCCTTTATGTAGAATGCTGATTTGAGACCTGCAAGAAGCGCTTCATACTCCGCTTCGTTGTTTGATGCTGGGAAGCCAAGGTTGATTGCCTGCTCCACTACTAGACCGTCTGGAGAGATGAGGACTATGCCAAGTCCTGCTCCATGTCGGTTGGATGCTCCATCCACGAAGAGTTTCCACATCTCTCCAACGAACAACTTCCAGCAGGTGGAGGGATCAGAGGATACCTTAGGATCTTCTGTGTTGCCGGTGTCTTCTTCCAAGTCCATGCTTGCTGTCTGCCCCTTACAATCTGATTGTACCAAGTTTTTATTTGTTGGTGAGTCCTGACTTGGTATAGTATGGTTCACTTCTTCCTTCCTTTCTTTACTCTGGTCTGCCTTGGGGCCTGACTGAGTAACCTGTACTAGGGGCTGCGTTATTCCGACGTCAACTTCTATCCCTAGGTCGGTTGTTTCAGTTAGGTCGACTGGGCAGATATAATGACTTCCAGGAGTGAATTCTGTGACAAAATCTGCCAATGCTTGAGCTTTTATTGCGGTTCTGGGTTGGAACTTGATGTCGTATTGTCCCAACTCTACTGCCCACTTCAGAATTCGCCCAGAGAAGTTCGCCCTTTCAAACAAAGCCTTTAGTGGGAAGGCTGTGAGGACAACAATGGTGTGAGCGTGAAAGTAGTGCGATAGTTTCCTTGAGGCCATCATCAAGGCCAATGCCAGTTTCTCCAGTGGCAAGTACCTTGTTTCGGCGCCAAGTAATGTCTTGCTGACATAGTAGATGGGTAGATGTTGGGTTCCTTCTGCACGGACCAACACTGCGCTGACTGCGTGCTGCGATACCGCCAGATATAAGAAGAGTTCTTCTCCAGGGATTGGTGTTACAAGCAGTGGTGGAGAAGACATGTATTCCTTCAAGCTTTCCAGAGCTCGGTCACATTCTTCGTCCCACTCAAACTTGGCCTTGAGGGCGTGAAAAAATGGTCGTAGCCTGTCTGACGATCGGCTAATGAACCGATTGAGCGCGGCTGCCATGCCGGTGAGATGCTGTACTTCTTTGACTGAGTTTGGTCTCTCCAGATCCTGAGTTGCCTTGATCTGAGAAGGGTTTGCTTCTATACCTCGGTTGGTCACCAAGAAGCCTAAGAATTTGCCTGATCCTACTCCGAATGCACACTTCGACGCGTTGAGGCGTAACTTATGCTTCTTCAGGATCTCAAACATCTCACTTAGGTCCTTGAGGTGGTCATTTTCATCTTTGCTCTTGATCACCATATCATCGATGTAAGCCTCCATTGTTCTGCCTAACAACGGCTCAAACATCTTGGTGACCATTCTCTGGAATGTCGCCCCTGCGTTCTTTAGGCCAAAGGGCATGACCTTGTAACAGTATAGTCCTCTTGGAGTGATGAAAGATGTGACCTCCTGGTCCGGTTCATGCATTGCGATCTGGTGGTAGCTTCTGTATGCATCCAGGAAGCTAAGTCGGTTGTGCCCCGCCGTCAGGTCTACCAGTTGATCAATCCGTGGTAGAGGAAAGCTATCTTTAGGGCATGCTTTGTTGACAGTTTTATAGTCGACACAGACGCGCCACTTGCCATTCTTCTTTGGTACTACGACTGTGTTGGAGATCCATCTGGGGTAGTGCACCTCTCTGATTGCCCCTGCTTCCAACAAGTTTCCCACCTCTTCTGCCATTATTTCGGCGTGGTGGAGTGCTGATCTACGGGTGCGCTGAATGATTGGTCTGGCAGATGGGTGGACATTGAGTTGGTGACAGATGAAGTTGGGATCAATGCCTGGCATGTCGTATGGAGTCCAGGCAAACACTTCGATGTTAGAGGTCAAAAATTCCAAGACCTCTAACCTCTCAGCGCTGGACAACAACGAACCAAGCAAAAAGAACTTATCCGGGTTCTTTTCATCTATTCTGACTTCCACCAAGTCTTCCACCGCTTTCTGGCTTGCTGCTTTGCCGACGTCTGCGAATAGTTCATTACTCTCAGGTTCTTCCACCGAATGAACATACCCCTTCGCAGCGCGGCTTCCGTTCACCGTGACAAAACATTGCTTGGACATGATTTGATCTCCATAGACTTCCTCTATTACTCCGGTGTCGTTTGGGAACCGCATCACTTGGTGGTAAGATGACGCCACCGAGCGCATGGCATGCAGCCATGTTCTGCCCAAGATGATGTTGTAAGTGGAGGGGACTTTCAATACCCAGAACTCCACTTGCTTCGTCACACTCCCTGCTCGGACTGGAAGGATGATCTTGCCGACTGGCCATTCTGGCATTGAGTTAAATCCAATCAGGGGTGACACTGCTAGTGCTAAGTCTTTGTCTTGTAGCTTCAATTGTTTGAATGTCTCATAGTACATGATTTCGCATGAACTACCTTGGTCAATCAGAATCCGCTTGACGTCAAAATCCTTGACTCGGAGAGTGACGACCAGGGCATCATTGTGAGGGCAATATATTCTGTCCAAGTCTTTATCCGAAAAAGACATAACATTTGTGGCCTCTGCCCTCCCCTTCTTGACGACAGGTTGGGCACTTAGTACCTCCCTTAAGTGCTCAGCCTTCTTGATCGAACCTCTGAGCTCACATACACGCTCAGGTTCGAAGACTCCATGTATCACATTGATAATGCCTTGAGGTGGAGCGTCGATTGGCATCCCATTGGGGTTATTATGGTCCTGGGGGGCTGGCTGTGCCCTGCCTTCAATGTATTTGTCTAAGTGGCCTGCCGCCACCAACTCCTCCAAGTGCTGCCTCAATGGGGTGCAGTTCTTAGTGCGGTGCCCTTTTTCTTTGTGGAAGGTGCACCGTGATCTGTCGTCGTAGTCCTTCTGAGCTTCGCCTAACTTGGCTGGCCACTTGACGAAAGACTCGTCGCGAATCTCACTAAGTATTCGGTAGATCGGTTTCTTGAAGACCGTGGTGATGGCAGTGCAGACTCTCAACCATCTTTTGTCCTGGTCTTCTCCGTTGTCCCATCTGCCACGCCCGTTTCTGTTCGGCTGATCTACCGCATTGACCTTTGCTGAGGCCTTCTTTTCTGGTACTGCGGTTGTGCTAGACTTTGCTTTAGCACGGGCGCCATCCTCCTCCACCCTGATGTACTGATGCACTCTTTCCATCAGGGCCTCCATGGTGAGGGGTGGCGTCATGGTGATAGAATCCCTTAGTCTGTTCCCGACTGGGAGTCCTCTCTTGTATTGCGCAATGGCGAGATTGGTTAGGCAATCCCCAATCTGATTAAATGTCTCCCAGTAGCGACTGTTGTATGACCTTAGGGTCTCTTTGTCGCCCATGTCGATGGAGAGTAGCTGATCGATCTCCACCGGGGTCTTAGTGTTCGTTCGGAACCTTGTGATGAACGCCTCCGCCAATTGCGCCCAGGAGGCTATGCTACCTTCTGGGAGTTTCTCAAACCAAGTAAGGCCCAGATCTCCAAGGCTTGAAGGGAATAGGATGCACATCAAGGCCTCATTCCGCCGGTATACAGCCATGACCTGGCGAAAGTGGCTCAAGTGCGAGTAGGGGTCCGTCTTCCCCTCGTATGTATTGAATTTGGGCTGAAGGAAGCCTGATGGTAGGGGCGCGTTCTCTATTGCTGGGACGAATGGTGAGGTCTGCAGCCTCGCCAATGCCTTATCCGTTGGTTCGTAGGCCAGGCGCGGTAGTGGCATTCCAACCTCGACGCTTCCATGCGTCCGAGGAGCCAATCGCTGTAAGGCAGAAACTCTATGTGGATCACGTGCCCTGGCGTCTTCCCTGCATCGTGCCTTTTCATCTAGCACGGTTCGTAGGTCAGACGATCTGGGCAACTCGATCTGTCTGGACCTTGTTTGGTGCGTATGTGAGGGCCAATAAGTGCTTCCTTCTGTGTAAGACCTTTCAGATCTCGTCCTCTCAGACCTGGAGTGACGAGTCCTGGAAGATCTGGCCTGCGTGTCGCATGTCCTGAGGCTTCTGTTTTTTGCTTGGGAGGGTGTAGAATTTCTACTACGACCCTCTGAGTGGCGAGGGGGCGTCTTGTTGTTGCGCCCCTCTCCTGTCGCCACTTCTTTTCCTTTCATCTGGCGTTTTAGAGATTCCATGTCTGCCACCATCCGTCGTATCAACTCGTCTTGTTCCCTGACGCGATCCTCCAATGTTTGAGGATCAACCCTGCGCCTTTGTCTTTCTGGGCTTTGCGAACGAGAGGGATGAGGGCTGTTATTCCTCCTTCTACCCCTGGCATCCCTCCTGGAATCTTGTCGTCGCTCCAAGTCCGCCATAGGAGGGATCAAAGGTAGTCCTTCGCGTCTTGCACCTCCCTGTGGTGTTTGTCCGTTGATGGCGGACTGCGATACATCTTCGTTGTGCGCCATTGAATTTTGAGAGAAAAAGCTTGATCAAGAGGTTGTTCTTGTCTGTTCTTCCCACAGACGGCGCCAATTGTACGGGAAAGAAATACACCTTCTCGTATAATCCTGTTGATCAAGTCTGTGCTCCTCCGTGCGACGTCGTTCCACTACCTGAAAACACAAACGTGAGCTAGCCGGCGGGTGTGTGCCGGAAACCTCTCCGATGCCTAAGTCAGTTCACAAGACAAGTAGGCAAAAGCTCTGTATTCAGGGAGCAAAAGTTGCATTACCTCTTCATAGGTGATATTGGTGAGCTTTTATAGGTTTCGTGTGACACAATCCTAGTAGGACTCTAACTCCTCCACGTAGAGTCCTCCTAGGATTCATACTCCTGGAAGATAATGCTTATCCTCCAACACCCCCCTCACTGCTTAAACCAAGTGAGATGGTTTCCATGGCCGAACTCCAATAGGACCGAAGTAGCTGTCAGTTCGGCCCTCACCTTAATCTCTCTTACCTCGGCTTTCTCATGCTAAAACCGAGCTATTCATAAGAGCGGAACCGAACTACTACTTAAAGAGTACCTAGCACACTTCGGTTTCCACATGTTACGACCGAACTAACTGTCGATGACCGAATTGCCCAGAATACATTACCCAACCGAAGTACAAACAATTTCCTACTTCGGCCGGACTAATCACAACGGTCATGACCGGACTAACTACTAAGTCTCTTCTTCGGACCGGAGTAACGTATACGGTCCATAATCGCAATCCGGCCCAATTTAAGTATAAATTCCCCTCTCAATTACTACAATTCAATTACGGCCCTCAGTATGTTTTTGTAAACTATTTTACATAGAGTTAGCTTGTTAATGGAGTGAGGAGTGACTCGAGTTCAAGTGTCCTGACTCTCTCCCTTAGCCTCCAACTTCTACTCAAACATACCTTTCTAAACTATTATTTTATATAAGATCAGCTTGTCGATTGAGTGGCTTAAGTTTAGTGTCATGAATGACACTCTCCCTTATTGATTTCCCATTCCCTCACTAATACTTAACCTCTAACTTCTACTTAAACATGTTTTTCTAAACCATTATTTTATATGAGGTTGACTTATTAATTGAGTGACTTGAATTCGAGTGTCATGAATAGAATGACACTCTTCCTGTTGATTTCTTCTTTCACCATGTAATTCCATATCCCCCCTTATCCTCCCCCATTTGTGTCACACCCTCCTCCCATGGGACTAGGGTTGCAAATGAACAGAGCCGTTCATGAACAGGTTCGAGCTCGGTTCGTTAAGAGTTCGTTCAAACTTGGTTCGTTAATTTTTTTTTTTTTGCGTTCGAGCTCGAGCTTGTTAAATTTTTAATAAACAAGCCCAAATATTTTAAAGCTCGGCTCGTAAGCTCGGCTCATTAGTTAGCTCGTTTAATATTTATGATTTATATATTAAATAATATAAAAATATGTATAAAAAATAATAGAAATATGCTATTTATATATTTAAAAAATATAAATGTAAATAATAGTTAACTATAAATAGTACATTTATATAATAGTGGTAGTAGATATTATTATTTTAGTAAAATATGAACTTTTTTTAGTATGTTTATATATATTGTATATATGATTGTATAATCAAAGTTTTAATTGTAACTTTAATCTCACATGCAAGTATGAATTTATAAATTTTTTGGCTTGTTAAGGCTCGTGAACAAGCTCGAGCTCGAATCGAGCCTAAGCCAACTTGGTTCGAGTTCAGTTCGTTAAATTTTTATTCGGCTCGAACTTGAGCTCGTTAAAATTTTAATAAACAAGTCCAAACATACTAAACCTCGGCTCGGCTCTTTTGCAGCCCTACATGGGACACAATAGTCCAACACATTTGGAACTAATAGTCTGTAGGGACTATTAGTCCGGAGCAAAATTAAAAAACCAAACAACGGATATAAATCCTATCCCACCCTCCAATCCCTCCAAACAAACAACACTTTAGCATTTATTTGAGTGAGTAGATTATTACTACGGTGGAATTAAGTGAGAAGATTACTAACGTGGTGATATTAAATTAGAGATGTAAGATAAATTGTATTTGTTTATGCACTATATATTGATATTAGTTTATTGTGATTAAATTTATGAAATTACATAAAAACACTTGTTATATAAAATGTCACTTCATTATTTTTGTAAGGTGATCGGTAAAATGGTCTTTTTATCTCAAATCTCATAAGATTAGATTTTAATATCACCTCTCTCATGAAATTACTAGTCCGGATTTTATAATCACACAACACTATTAATCCCATAATAATTTTTTTAAATAAATATGATATTTGTGAACCCCATCGTAATCCCAAACTCTGTCTGAATAGAACATAAGGCTGCTAAGTCTCAAAGTAACAAGAATACGAAAGCAAAAAATGAAAAAAAGTCAATAAAATAGAATGCTTTCTTAGATATTTTTTGTAGGGGTAATTTTATGATACCCATTCTTTTTGGGAAGAAATATGTACCATATGTTCTACATATAATTTTTATATTTTTTGGTTATAACTTATTGTATTGTTAATTATGACTTAGTTATATATATTATAATGTTAGTTATGATTTATTGTGATATTTGTTATGATATTTTTTTAAGTATGATCCAAAATACCATTGGCTTTGAGTTATGTAATGTTTAGTTATGACTTCTTTTTTTTATTATTTATTTATTTATTTTATTTATGACTTAAAATAATAAATTCCATAAATGTCATAATTTCTTCACTTTTTATGAGATAAACTTCACTTTAAACTCATGTGCTTTATTCTAATTGTATTTTGTTTCTTTAGAAATAAGTATATA
This sequence comes from Camellia granthamiana, assembly GCA_036172215.1. NCBI lineage: Eukaryota > Viridiplantae > Streptophyta > Magnoliopsida > Ericales > Theaceae > Camellia > Camellia granthamiana. The sequence continues at coordinate 27,209,099 of CM069904.1, forward strand.
ATTCTCTCATATTCTAACATGTATTTTACACTTATTGTTATCTTGAACAAAATTCCTAACAGTACACCTAGTCTACAAACCATGAAATAATTTTGTGATTATTTTTAAATGATTGAGAGGAATCCGCATATTAATCACACAACAATATAAAATAAAAATGACCCTTTTAAAAAATTGAGAAAGGCACATCTCTTTTCCTAAATTTACGTTAGCTCCACTATTATTATTATTATTATTATTGTTTACGTGGGTCTTTAGTTTGACTTTTTTGTTCACTTGTTTTTTTTTTAGTGAATTTTTAAAAGTTTTTAAGTAAATGTCTAGACTTTTAAGTTGCAAGAATTAAAAAAAAAGTATAATAATAATAATAATAAAATATTCAGTAAAAAATAATTGGCTTTTGTGTGTTTTTAGTGATTTTTTTAAAAAAAATTTCTTTTATTTTTTAAAAATTTCATTAAAAAAAATAAGGAAGAAAAAAAAAAAAAAAAAAACAAAAAACCGTGCCAATAATTGGAAACAACCTTACATGCCCTTATTTAACCTAAACTACCCCCACAAAAGCATTAAAGAAGTGGAAAGGATGGATGGACCATGGTTGGGCGAACCGCTGAACAATATTATATCTTTCTAATTTACCATTTTTAAATAATTTTTAATAATATGGTATTAAAGTTAGATTTTACATGATGAAATATTTGACAAGAAAAATGCTTAAAAACTCTAATTGAGCACTTTCAATAACATGGAATGGACCATGTGAAGGAAGGACTTACACTCCATTCTCTATCTCTCTCTACTTTTTCTCTTCCATCTCATTAAAGATCAAAATAAAGGTGATATATTAAAAAATGTAGCACCACTCGTTTGACAAATCAAAATTGAAATACACACATCATTCAAGATAATTTTAGGGGTAACAAGTTAAGTATCTCAGGCATTTTTCGTCAAGCTTGCTGCAAGATATTTTTAGAATTAATAATGCTAAGATTATTACATTTATTTATTATATTTTATTTTGAAATTCGTTTGTGTCCCTATTTTAAGAGATAGTGGTTATGTTTTTAATTGTCCCTCCTTCCCCAAAAAAGGCTATAATGTTTATTTATTTTTCTTAAAATTTATTACCACAATTCAATTACGTCCTCAATATTTTTTTGTAAACTATTTTACATAGAGTTAGCTTGTTAATGGAGTGACTCGAGTTCAAGTGTCCTAACTTGTCTCCCTTAACCTCCAACTTCTATTCAAACATATTTTTCTAAACTATTATTTTATATAAGATCAGCTAGTCGATTGAGTGGCTTAAGTTTGACTATCATGAATGACACTCTCCCTTCTTGATTTCTCAATCCCTCACTAAGAGCATCTCCAACCCACTAGGTATATAATGCTTGTTAGTCAAAATGCCTAGTATGATTTACTTTTTTCAACTCCAATGCACTAGGCATATGATTAGGCATTTTAGCTCAACTCATATTCACTAACTACATGTAGCTAGCCTTCAAGGTTAGGCAAAATGTATTTAATCATTAGGATTATTTCCCTCCATCTTTATTGCTGATGTGGCATTCTATAAAGTTAATAGTATTTGGATAAATAGCTAAAATACAGAGCATGGTTGGAGTAGAAACATGAAATAGTTGATAAGCAAAGTAAAATGTATACTTTATAGTAATGTTTACATAGGTAAAATGCCTAATACCATTGGAGATGCTCTAATACTTGACCTCTAACGTCTACTTAAACATGCTTTTCTAAATTACTATTTTATATAAGGTCGACTTATCAATTGAGTGACTTGAATTCAATTGTCATGGATAGAATGACAATAGAATGGCACTCTTCCTGTTGATTTCTTCTTCCCTCACTGACACTTAACCTATCGATGCACGCTTGTGTGTGCGCGCGCACACACACAAATCTATATAGAAAATATTATAAAAATTAATAATCTTTTTTTATTAATTAATGTAACATTTATCATATTAATGAAATTTGAAATATGATGATCTTTTATAATATAGTAAGTGTCAGATTGATAAATAAAAAAATTATAAATTTTATTAATTTGCATAGGTTTTGTGTGGTTTTATTTTTAGAATCAATTTGCTGAAGTTATTCCAAAAAAATATAAATTAGTTGCATAAGAGTAAGCACTAAGAAGTTTTTTTTTTTTTTTTTTTTTTTCCTTTAATTTAAAATTTATTTTTCACCCGAAAAAGGTAAAACAAAATGGGAAAATAAGAGAAAATTACTTATCAGAGTATTTTTTTCAAAAAAATAAAAATAAAAATTCAAATGAATGTATGCATATTAATAATTAAATTTATTAACTTTTTCATTAATTTATAAATATTTTGTAAAAATTTTACTGGAGTGTAATTTTCCAAAAAAAATAATGAATATTTTTTTTATTTTTGAAATTTTTTTAACAATTTTTTTTTTTAATTTTTTTGATTTTTTTTTTTTTCAAAAAATTTATTTTAAAAATAAACCAAACAGAGCCTTATTTTTCTACCTAAGCCACCTCTAGAGCTGTTTCCGTGCACTTAATGAACATGTTTTTTGATTTTTGCATTTCAATTAAGAGTAAGACTGTTAAACGAACTACGTTATTCGAACTATTTGTTAAAAACTCATATAAGATTAATTTCTTATATAAGCAAGTCAAACTTGAACACTTTTTAAAGCTAATTAAGCTTTTCAAATTAAATTTAAATTAGAAAATTCTATAGTATACCCTCTTTTTAGGATGTGTACTATGTGGGTGTTTGGGTTGTGAGTTTTTTTTAGATTTTTTTAGTTGTAAGATATTATTGGAGAATTTTTTTTTTTTGTGTTTAGGAAGATAGTTGGGTTTTTGTGGTTCGATGTGATGTTTGTGAGAAAAAAAGTGAAATGATTATGGGGTTTGATGTGATATTTGGTTTGGATTTATTTTTTGTGATTTTGTAACCAATTTGTCTTTTAGTAAAAAAAAAAAAAAAAAACCAAGTTCCCAAACACCGCCATATGTACCTTTGGTTACGGCCTTTGAGTCAATAGCTATGACATATTGTGTTGTAAATTATAACATACTGTGATTTTGGTTATGATAAAATTTTGATTATGATTAAAGAATTATTTAGTTATACCTTATGTGATAATTCAATTTTTTATTTAATTATGACTTTTATAGTATTAAGTTATATCATTTATAATAATCAACCTCATAAATAATATAACTTAAAAATAATATATGATAACAAGTATTTTCCTAACCAAGTTACTATTCCCCTCATTTTCTAATTCAGAAGCTTTTCCAACTTTTGGTGGGGTTTGGTTGACAAATGAATAAACAAATGTCGTGTGTTTCAGAGAGGGCAGCCTCCCTGAAGGATTCAAAAGCTTTTGCAACTTTAGGTACGGAACTATAGTCCTGTTTGGTAGAGCTGTGTGGAAGCGCTTATAACTTATGCCTAAACAGCTTATAGCTTATAACTTTCAGCTTAAGCTGATTTTCAGCTTATTCTTAAAGCATCTCCTGCCCCACTCAAAGAATAAGCTGATTTCTGACTTCCAAAAAGCTATAAGCTATAAGCTAAACCAAACACATCAAAATAACTTAAATTAAGCTGAAAGCTGAAATAAGTTGTAATTAAGCTCTGTCAAACATGCACTATAAACCCAGCAGACTTAGTCCTCGTTTAGGAATATATTGTTTTAATAATTTTTTATAAGAAAATATGTAAAAAAATAAAAAATAATATAACCATTTATAATAACTTTTTAATTTTTTAATTAAAACAGAAAATTATCAAACGAAACCTTACGCATATATATATATATTACCTGCTCAAGTTACATTGACACAACCCCCAATCAAAAAGGTCTTAAATCACGTGATTGTTTACATGATTTTCAATTGGCAACTTGTTTGAATACTTCACCATCAATGATTAGGAAAGTAATTTCTTTAGAAAAAGTCACTGATTGACTAATCTGCAGTGATAAATAAAACTTACCCATGTCCGTGATTTTGCTGATGGTGCCTTGAATCTTTCTTTCTTTTTTTCTAGTGGAAGACTCAAACAAATATCAACAACAGCCTACCAATAAAGACTTGTGGGTTTTCTCTTACCAAGCCTTCAATATTTAAAAAAAGAAAAAAATTAGTTTATATTGTTGACTTAGGTGTCAACAATTAACCCTAACTAACCAGGGTTTTTTTTTTAATCTTTTATTGTAAAAAAGATGATGGAAATTAGGTCATAGTGTGTAGTTGTTGTATTGCAGTAAATTTGAATAACTCAAATTGTGTATATGGGATGTTATTTAATATTTGGGGTGAGTTGGTGGCGGCCAGACATGGTTGTATTAATGTACTGCAGATATGAATGTTGAATGGTCAATTAGATGGGTAAATATGAAGAAAATTTCTTCTCTTGAATACTTCCAATAATGAACAGAAGGAAACAGAATAAAAGAAATTGGGTGGTTTCAAAGTGGTTCCTTTTAATTCTGTGAGTTTCAAAAAAGTTATATGTTTCTTTCTTGAATAATGGGTTCAAGAATTCAGGTCTTTCTGCTGGTTATTTCTGTCCAAATTTTACTTGTGGCTGCGTTTACGAATCCTCAGGATGGTAAGTTCAATTCTTATGTCCAAGCTTTTAGTTTGTTGGCATCACTAGTTATATCAGTGTTTAATGATATATGCATAAAGAGGGCTTCAATCTCTGTTCTTAGCTTTTCCATGCTTTGGTTAATACAAACAAGAATACATCCCTGCTTGTTAGTTAATGGATCCTCCAGAAAACATTAAAGTTCTTTAGCTGATGTTAGGATAGTATATGCTTGAACTCTTTCTGGCTTCTTTCTTTCTTTTCACACCTTCTCATTTATTGTGCGGTTGATTCTTCATAAAAGGAGAAGCAATTATGTTTTCTATTGTTTCTGATTGTGAGAACTAAACTGAAATTCACTGGTGGATGTTGTCAATTCCTCTATTCCTTTCAAGCTTCATCAATCAAAGGATTAGATCTATGTCCATTACTTGGTTATGACAAGCTATTTCTCTCTGAAGCTGTCTAATTTGCCTGGGAATACTTTTCACTATGCAAGGATGCAAACTGGAATACATAGTTGCATTCCTACTAATCATTAACTTCTTTCCAAAACTAGAAGTCTTAGATATGCTACCATGTTTTATCTTGTTTAGCAGTAAGTTCTTGTAATCACCCTGACTCCTGACTACATTGGCGGGCATTGAGTATTAAGTTTGCATGGGTATCTTGGGTATGTATATCAATAAGAGCAATGAACCCAAATGACACCTCATTGGCTAACTCTTTTGGGTGAGCCAGCTGTAATGACATTCTTTACGCTATGTTTGGATCATGGATTTGGATAGGGATTTGTGGAGGATAAAGGAAACAGGAGGGAAATGTGAAAAATATTGGCTTATATTCATTCATTCACATTTCCCTCCCTATTTCTTTTCTCTACATAAATCCATGATCCAAAACAACCTTAGGGTGAGTCTTTTCTTTTGATGGAGGTCCCTTGTGGGGATGCAAGGCGATGAATTGAGTATGTATCATTTTGGGTGAGTTTCCGAGATTGTTATTGTTTTTTGTTCTAAGACTAAGTCGTAATGGCATCCCTTGGCTAACTCTTTTTGGGGGCCCTGGAGACATGAGGCAGTAAATTGGGTATATACCGTTCTGGGTGAGTTTACTTTTCTCAATTTGTATGCTATTTTGGGGTCACTGAGAGCCACAAACAACCTTTGGATGTTTGAGTTCTTTAACTGAAACATGAAATGGTCTTGATTATTCAAAAGTGGGGTCACTTAAAAACAATCTTTTGATGTCTGAGTTCTTTAATATCAAATGATCTCTGGCTATTTAAATTTAGAAGTGGTAATACGAGTACCAAGGCAGTTCCTTGAACTAGAAAATATTTGGTAAAATGAAATCTGAGAAGAGGGCGAGCTCTAGAAAAGCTGTCCCTTCTGCTTATAGATTACTGGCTGCTGTTGGTTTATCATGTCCCAAGCTATGGTTTTCCTGAATCCTAATAAAAATTTTGGGGTTCTCCCCTTACAATATTTTCATCTACAAGGAATGTCTTGGAGAGTTTATGTTTGAGATTTTTTGGCAATATAACCCTGGAATTTTATTTTGTCTATGATATAGTTGCTGCTATAAGCGCTCTCAAAGTTGCTTGGCAGAACACACCACCCAGTTGGGTTGGGCAAGATCCATGTGACAACAATTGGGAAGGAATTCAGTGCACCAATTCACGTGTGACAGCTATGTAAGTCCCCATTGTGTTTTTCTCCTTTTAAATGCTTATGGAGAGTTGCTTATTCTGCATTTTCAGAATTGAAGTTAACTATCAGTTTTAATGCCAGAACATTAGCGAGCATGAATTTGACTGGTCAGCTGCCCGGAGACATTGGATCGTTATCTGAATTACTGACTCTGTAGGTCTTTTATTTTCACTGTCCCTTTGCTTCCACGAATGGATACAGTTTTATTTAATGAAGCATCCTTCAGTTACCATTGTTCATTCTGGACTACTATACTTATTTGGATTTTTCAAAGATCACCATTTTTTATCAACAATCCATGCTCCTTGTTGACTTCTATATATATCTAGTACATATTAGCTATGTTTCCAGAATGGAATTCATCTTTTATGTCTTCGCACACATTTGTTAGTTCCCTAATTACTTTACATCACAAATGCACAATACTAATAGTGACACACTAGAATGGTTCTACAGTTCATGTCACTTAAAATGCCAGATTGGCGTGGTAGAAAACACTGCCTGGACACTAGTGTCCCTACTTTATTAGCAATAGCTTTTTGAAATTGTTGCTGTTATTTATTTATTTATTTGTTCTCTCATAAGAATTGTTAAAATTGAGTTCTGACTATTAGTTTCTGCATATAGGGATCTATCTTACAACCTGGGCTTGACGGGTTCTCTTCCTGTATTAATTGGAAAATTGACGAAGCTATCAAACCTGTAAGAAAATTTTGATTGTTGTTGTATGGTGGCTGATTACTCAGATGGATATATGTGTTGTTAAAAACCAATTGCTTCTTCTTGCATCTCAGACTCCTGGTTGGTTGCAATTTCTTTGGTCCAATTCCTAATGAAATAGGATCTCTGCAGCGGCTGGTCATGTTGTAAGCATTTGGACTTGGTATTTTTCTTCTGTTTAAATTGAGAAATTATAAATGTGAAACTTAATTTGAAGTCTTGTCAAATTGACAGCACAGTGTTACCATTTTAGCTGCTTTCGGTAGGAGATTAGAAATTCATAGTTGAAGGAATGTTGCATCTTAGGTGTTAGTCCTGCAATGAATAGAAACGGGAATTTTCACTCCTTAAGCAGCATGAGGCTCGTATTCCCTTTGATGGAATCATGGAATGACAGAACTCTAAACAAACTCATAACAAGCTCAAGTTGTCATATAAACTGTTTCACCCTCTGAAATTATTGACATAATCAGAAAATGAAAAGGATATTAACTACTACCTTCCACATACTTTTGACACAATACTTGTCTGCTTCCTCAATAATTTGATCTTAAAGAGGATTGAGTGTGGAAGTTGGTTTCCTATGAAATCATAATATTTGCACCTTTCAAACCTACTCCCATAACTTAATCTCTTTCATGCTTCTAAAAGAGTGGAAAAATTGAATCTGGGATCTATTTTTGGTCATTGAAATCTTGCATCAGAAGCTCCATTCTTTGAATTCATATCATCCAGTAGGCTTTTGCAAGTTTCAGTTCCAGAAATTTTGAGTTGAAGTGCGCATATACTGAATGTCTAACAACTTACTATGTTTTACAGTGTAGTTCTGCGTCTTGGCCTACATTTTAATACTTTCATTCTTTCAGGGCTCTAAATTCCAACCGCTTCACTGGAAATATACCGCCTACAATTGGTAATCTAACAAATCTTTATTGGTTGGATCTGGCTGACAATAAGCTTAAGGGAACCATCCCTGTCTCTAGTGGGACCACACCTGGTCTGGATATGCTGGTCAATACGAAGCACTTGTATGTCTAATCTTTCTATATATGTGTGTATTTAATCTGTTTAGTTCTTTTTATGTTGTTCATTTCGATATACTAATGACCTTTCTATTATGTACAGTCATTTTGGAAAGAATAATCTCTCTGGCGAAATCCCATCTAAACTTTTCAGTTCAAACATGAGTCTGATACATTTGTAAGTTCTATTGATCTAGTTATTTATTCCAAAGTGTCAGTAGTATGTACTTGAATGATAGGACAAGAGGTTATGCATCTACGAAAGCTTTGTAGTGTAAGACAGACAACATATGTTAAGAGGTGTTTTTTTTTTTTTTTCCCTGTAAATATATACATATTTTCCTGTGTTGTTTATGTACTAAATAGCATGGATACGGATACGACACAATAAGAACATGTTGACACAATATCTTGACACAAGAAGGTAGGTACACTCAACAAATAAATATATTTTTATGTATATACATAAAAATAATAACTATTTCTTGTTTTTTACATTACAAATACATATATATTTTATTAAATCAAAATAGTAAGAAATTATTTTTCTGTAGGTGAGAGTAAGAAGTCCTAATATCTAATTTAGAAAGCTTTATTCATAAACAATGTGGAAGTTATTGGTTTTAGAATTCCTAAAATAAAAAATTCTAAAGTAGAGAGATTAATAGGTATAAATTATAGTAATTTTTTTTCAAAAAATTATCATTGCATCCCAAATTATTTTCTTCAAACTTTCAATGTGTTTAAGTGATAACCATGTGTGTCCCCCAATTGTTGGAAGCATGTTCAACACAAACATGACACCTTAGAATTGTCTTGTGTGTTCGCTTTGTTGAACATTATTTTTTTCTATATATAATGGGGAATGTTGGGTTTAATTTTTCTAGCAGCCCAATACTCGTACAAAATACCCTAAATATGGAAAATAATTTTAGTACTTTCATGTGAAATGATTTGAGCAGGCTTTTGGACAGCAACCAACTCAGTGGCAACATCCCTTCAACGCTAGGATCAATGCAGAATTTGGAGGCACTGTGAGTATCTCCATGTCATACCCAATTAAAATCATAAAGCTGTGAATTTCCATGAAAGTTTTGAATTGAGTATATCTTTTGTTGCTACAGACGTCTTGATAGGAACTTATTAAATGGGTCTGTACCACCGAACCTCAACAACCTTGTAAATGTCCGAGAGCTGTAAGTAGACAAAACAAATATTTTTTCTGATTTAAGCATCTATACTTGTTTCCAGGTAGTCAACTTAATTTGCATTCAATTTTCAGCTAAGTATTACAGACTTTCGATTTTCTACTTTCAGGTTCTTGTCGAACAATCAACTGTCTGGCTCCTTGCCCAATCTTACGGGCATGGCCACTCTGAACTACATGTAAGTGGTTACCATGTTGTTTACTTAGGAAAAAGCATCATGATTCTCGAGCACTTTTCTAAAGGATATCTTATTAATTCCTTGTTTTTTCCTCCCTAAGAAAATTTACTTTTCTTGCCATCACCTTGTTGTTATTATATTCCATACATGATACATACCAATTTATTTATTTATTGACTAAAATGTGACTTGCAGGTCTATTAGCAATAATTCTTTTAACGGGTCAGATGTTACTGCATGGTTTTCAACCTTACAATCTTTGACAACATTGACCACATTGTACGTCTCTCTCTCTCTCTCAACAAACATGCATGCATGCTGTCACATACAAACACACAACTTAACAAGATTTCTTTGAACTATGTAATGTATGCTACAAGGGTTCTTTTCCACGATTTAGCTTTATCTGGGGCCTTATGTTTTGTTGCATCATAGTGACCAGGCCTCTTCGCACAATCATAATCATCTGTTTTGGCCTTCTTTTTGTCTTTGGAATGTTTTCAACTTAAAATATTTCACTCCTTGCCAGTGTACTCTTGGGATTTGCTACAGATAGCTGAACAATCGCAGCCAATTTTCCTATATTTTTCTCAGTTTTGGGTGATGCAATTTGTTTGAAGACCTATCTTTTCTCCTCTACCAGTCATTTATCAAAGCATATGCATTCAGGTAGCCAGTCATGCTATGCTGTAATGCATGACTCACCTCATGATCATATAGAGCTACTTTTTTTTCTTTTTCTTTTTTCTCTCTCTTTAGTTTATTATGTTATGTGTTGAATAAAGAACACTAAGAGCCTTTGACTTCTGCCTTACTCCAAGTTGCGTAGCATCCTCTAATTCTTTGACTCACTCATATTCAAATTTCGATGTTGTCTATCCATCCTCCATTATTTCATAAATCCTTTATAAAACTTTTTCTTTGAACCTCTGAATTTAGATCCACAGACAGATGAACTAGGAAATTGGCAAACAACATGCATCATAGGGTGGTGTCTTAGATATAAACATTAATGTTTAGAAGAATTTGACTAATGGTTTTGCATTGTTTTCAACCTAAAGCTACCTTCTTTCTCTTCTACAATTTATCATTTTCTCAAAGAGACAGAATTACAATCTCTTGTACAGGCAGATCAAAAAAAATCTGTTGTACAGAAACCCATTAGCATCATTTTCAATACCTCTAATATTCCCAGTGGAGCTTTTGAGGAAGGAAAAATGAGATTTAGCCAAAAATACTGTAATTAAAGGCAAGAAAGTGAGCTAGTGTTTGTTCATCCAAATGCAAAAGTTGAATTTGCTTGGTCTGTGAGAGAGGAACAATTTGTCTAAGTTACCATGGAAGCTTTTCGGGGTTGGCAAGGATTCCCTTTTCCATTGGCAAGCCCTGGTTTTGACAAAGTGCTCAGACCTATTTGGTGCAGTTTATTGTAAGCTAAAAGTTTATGATCAGAGAGCAAAAGCCACAAGCACTCCTCCCCAAGCTTCCAGATAAGAAGCTTTTTTCAGCTTATTTTTAAGCTACTTTTGCCTAATAAGATGTAAGAAGAAGTTACACCAAATAATCTGGTGCAGACTCACAAAATAAAAATAGAAGCTATAAGCAGGCTCATATAAGCTGCACACCAAACAGCCCCAATGAGCCAGAAATGAAGGCATGCATGGCATCGTAGGAATTTGATTTTGGACCAATTATTGATTGCTATTGGACATGGTTGTAGGGCCTCTGGTAGAGTTTTAAAAGTATTGATAAAAAAGAAAAAGAAAAAAAATGCCATTGAGAGCTGGAGACAATGAGGCTTCATCCTGACATGTACGAGGATGATTTGATATAGGAATCTGCATATTTTCTTTGATGATGTCAGCTAACTATTCATTTTTAGGGAAAAAAAATTGATGTAGGACAGCAGGAACTAGGAATCAATCTTTCATAATCTGGCTGCAAGAACTTTGAAAGATGCTTATCATTAAACCAAAGATGGATAGAATTGTTTCCATTACCACTGATCCACTTCTTTTCCTCATTTTATTCTTGGAGTGGTCTATGTGCTTGCAAATATTCACTAGCTAACATTGTACTGGCAGGATGATGGAAAATGTAGGACTTCAAGGTAAAATTCCCACCGCTCTCTTCGGCCTTCCTCAATTACAGACTGTGTAAGTATATTAGTTTAATCTCATATGAAATATTGGCCTATAATACTGCATCAATATAACGGTGCAGATACCAAAGTAATCAAAATGTTACCTCCCTAGTTTTAAAACACAATTGATTTCTAGTTATATATTTTATGTCATGAACATTATAATCATAATCAATTTGCTTTGGTATGTGGTGTCAGTGTATTGAGGAACAACAAGCTTGATGGCACTCTGGATGTTGGCTCCAGCTTTAGCAGCAAACTGCAACTTATAGATTTGTGGAACAATTCGATAGATAGCTTTACATACAGAGAGGACCTCAAGTTTGAGTTAATGTAAGTAGTAAGCTATATTGTTTTTTGGGCCATGATTCTAAATAATGGTATCGGCATATGTATCGGTATCATCAATATGGTTCATATATCAGTCAATATTAGACAATATCAGCTAATATATTGATAAACAACGGCCGGAAATTTAAAATCCCAATACATAACAGCCAATATTTAAAACCTTTCTTTGGCAATTCTATCTACAAGATGGTGTTTATAACCTCATTGATATTCTCTTCTGCAGACTTGGACAAAATCCGTTTTGCACGGGAGCATCACAAAATAAATATTGTATTGTTGAACAGTATAGTCCCATATATCCAACACAAACAAATAATTGTATGTCTACTACCTGCAGTTCAGATAAAATTGCCAGTCCCAAGTGTGTATGTGAATATCCGTACACGGGTACCATAGTCTTCAGAGCTCTTTCCTTTTCATACCTAGGAGACCCAAATATCTACACATCTCTCACGAATTCTCTGATGGGTTCTTTCCAGTCACTTAAACTCCCTGTGGATTCAGTTTCTCTGGGTAATCTAACTACGGATTCAGATAATTACTTTGTGCTAAGTGTCCAAATTTTTCCATCTGGCCAAGATCATTTCAATCGAACAGGAATTTATGAGATTGCGTTTATGTTTGCCAACCAAACTTTCAAGCCTGACGATAAGTTTGGGTTTGGACCCTATGTTTTCCATGCTGCCACGTATGGGAATTTTGAAGGTATTAATATTTACGCAAAAATGTGATATGAATAAAATATGTTACAGATCTGCTGTGCCTCAGTCTAATCTCTATCCCCTCTCTTGTCCAAAGGATCTGCAGGAACTAACAACAAGTCATCAAGTACTGGCATAATCATTGGAGCAGCAGTTGGTGGTTCTGTCCTTTTGCTATTGTCTCTCCTTGCAGGAATTTATGCTTTCCGTCAAAAGAGAAGAGCTGAAATTGCTGATAAACAGAACAATCCATTTGGTAAAATTAGGATTTTTAGTTTAACGAAGTCTTTTCATGTAGAGCAATGATATATATCATTGTTTCTTCTTCTCTCTTTTTTTCCCCTTCACCCTGTACATGGCAAGATGTTATTCTTTTTCACTATTTTCTCAATAACCAATCATGAGTATCGAAATAGTCAGTTATACAAAATAACAAAACGGTGACATATAGCATTTTTGTTTCCTATAATCATAACTTATTCTTGGGTTTCTTATGTTGCCCTAATGTCATACCAATGCAGCTTCTTGGGACCCAAGTAAAAGCGATGGTGATGTTCCACAGTTAAAAGGAGCCAGGAATTTCACATTTGAAGAGCTTAGGAAATACACAAACAATTTTTCAGAAGCCAACAGCATTGGATCTGGTGGATACGGAAAGGTTAATTTCTTATATTCTTCTTGCTGGAGATTTGATTGTTTGCAAATCTCTTCATTGATAAATCAAATAATTACTAAACTATCATCTACTTGCAAAGTCATTCGGAAAATTCTGAAAAACAATTCTATATATATGCAGATATTTTTTTGGTTTGAGTATCTTTCCTTCATTTTTAGTTTTTCTTCTTGACACATTTCTCATTTGTCTTAATATATTTTGAAAAGCATTTCTTAGTGATGTATAGCTTTCATATTCTCACCATTTCATTTTATCTATAGGTATATAGAGGAACTCTTCCCACCGGGCAATTGGTTGCTGTCAAAAGGGCTCAACACGGATCCATGCAGGGTGGTATTGAATTCAAAAGTGAGATTGAGCTTCTATCGAGGGTACATCATAAGAACATTGTCAGCTTGGTGGGTTTCTGTTTTGAGCAAGACGAACAAATGTTGGTGTATGAGTATATTCCTAACGGTACACTGAGGGAGAGTCTTTTAGGTACTTACACCTAATTTCCTAATCTTCTCTATCAATATTGAAGCTGATACTAGTTGAACTGCAATTGCTTACTTTATGGTCAATCTAAGAAGCATGGACACTTCTGAGCTTGTTGTGTTGGACATCGTGTCAGACAAAGACATGACAAGAACACTCGTCAGACACTTACCATTACCTGTTGGACACACGTCCATACATACCTAATATTTAAAAAATAAAAAAAAAATTGTAGACGTAGACATGCTTAGACACTTGGGAAACACGTGTATCGCTTAAACACATAAAACACATTACAAGTTTGAATAAAATAACTTGGAATTAGGAATCCAATAAAAAAATAAAACAACATAATATATATATATACTTCTACTTTAGACTTTAAAAATTATCATCTTTAAATTAAATATTCATATATAAGATGAGTGTTGCTGAAGTAAGGATGTTAAAGTAGATGTGTGGCAAGACTACAAAAGACAAAATTATGAATGAGTATATTCATGAATGGGTAAAAGTAGCACCAATAGAAGATAAGTTGAGAGAGAATAGTTTGAGATGGTTTGGTCATATATAACGGAGACCAACAGAGGCATTAGTGAAGAGATGTGATACAGTGACGGTAGATAGAAATAGTAAGGGAGGGGGCAGGCCTAGTTTGATGTGGGTGAGTGTGGTAAATAGAGATATGAATCTCCTTAATTTGACAAATCAAATGGCCGTTGATAAAATCGAGTGGAGACTGATTCATGTAGCCAACCCCATTTGTTGGGACTTAAGACTTGGTTTGATTTGGTTTGGTTTATAGTTTGGTCATATCCCTTGTGTGTCGTGTCATACATTTTTTAAAAATACCTCTATCGATTTGTCAATGTCATATTTATGTGTCCATGTCCCGGCTTATTATTGGTTAATGAATATAATGGCATTCTTCGTTGCAAAAGTAGCATGTTCATTATCATTTGAGTGAATGCATTGCATTAGTTAATTGTAGGATACAAGATTCACTATATTTGAAAATGGAAACAAAAATCCTTTTGCAGCCTTATCTTTCTTAAACCTCGGTTGAAACTTGAATGTTTCACATATCTTCCCTAGCAAAAGGAAAGGAAAACAAATATAACAAAACAAGGGATCCCAGAGTTCGTAAACTTCATTATCATTCAGAGCCATAATCTTGGGGATTGGATTCATCCAATGTAATAATAAATAACTAAAATACATATTACTTGTGCAGGGAAGTCAGGAATCAGGTTGGATTGGATGAGGCGGCTTCGAATAGCCGTTGGATCAGCAAGAGGTTTGCAATATCTGCATGAGCTTGCCAACCCTACGATCATACATAGGGACGTCAAAACAAACAATATCTTGCTGGATGAACGCTTGAATGCAAAAGTTGCTGATTTTGGTCTCTCCAAGTCAAAAGCTATAGGTGACTCAGAAAAGGATCATATTACCACTCAAGTCAAGGGAACAATGGTCGGTAAATTTTTCTCCAAACCCTGTTTTTGAGAGAACAATAATTTACTATAAATTTGGAGTAGGATAAAGATTTAGAAAATTCATTGGAACCATAGTTAACATCCATTTGTTTTAGTTCTCAATTATGAGAAAAATTCTTGTGAGATGGTTTTCAAGGAGTCACAGAACTCCATCCAGTAAACACTGAACCTATTGTGTTTCAAGAAAAACGATTATGCTTAGCATTTTCGATCTGTATGTCTGCTAAACAGATTCTGTAATTTCTTCCTATTAACAGCAATTGCTTTTTAATCCTTTTTTCCCCCTCTCCTTTTGTCTGGTGGTAGCTGGTTGATGTATTGGCTCCCCATGCTCTCCCACCTTAAAGAAAGAAAAAAGAGAAGAAAAGAAATCACAAAAATGTTTGTGTCTTTTATTTTATTTATTTATTTTGGGTGAAATTTATTGGATGCCTTATACATTGTTCTGTAGTTGCTAAAAAAAACTTTAAACACTTTCAACAAATTTATGGAGCCATAGGGCTAACAATTTTGAGTTCTTTGAAGATTCATGATATGGCTTAGGATTATGGACTAAATGTCAATTGTTTTATTGGTGTAGGGCTATATGGATCCTGAATATTACATGACCAATCAGTTGACTGAAAAGAGTGACGTTTATAGCTTTGGAGTGGTAATGCTAGAGTTGATAACTGCAAGACAGCCGATTGAGAAAGGCAAATACATTGTGAGAGAGGTGAAACAGAAAATGGACAAGACAAAAGTTGGATATAATCTTCATGATGTTCTTGATACAGCCATTTTGGGCACTACATTAGGAGGTTTAGAGAAGTTCGTGGATCTGGCGATGAGGTGTGTTGAAGAATCAGGAGCCCAGAGGCCTACAATGGGTGAGGTGGTAAATGAGATCGAGAACATTATGCGAATAGCTGGTTTGAACCCCAATGCTGAATCGGCAACCACTTCAGCAAACTTTGATGGGATTAGCAGAGGGTACAGTCATCCTTACAGTGATGAAAGTCTCTTTGTTTATAGCGGGGCCTTTCCACCTTCCAAGTTAGAGCCTCAGTGAGGTTAACAATTTACACTCACAATTGTTGATATTCATTGGGCGGTTGACAGGTATTTGTGAATGCATTTTGAGTGGGATATATGTAACCATGTGGTGAAGAATCAAACTGTGAAATGAAATGAATTCTTTGTTTTTGTTTCTTTTGTTGGACAGTATTGGCTTGTGAATATAGAGTGTGATACAGGTATAGTAGACTACAGAATTGGGTATAAGAGGAGTGATGAGTTTGACTAGCTTTTTACATGGTTCTTTGTTTGGCAATTTCTAAATGGGAAATTTTTCAGTGTGCAATATATACTGTATGCAATCCTAATACAAAGCTACAGAACAATATGATAATTTTTCATCAAAAGCGAAAGTTTGAAATTACCCACAAAACTTTCATCATAACAAAAAAGTAACTTTTTAGCCATTACTAAATGCTATCAATTTTTTTAGATTAAGAAAGTAAAAAGTTATTAGAAAAGTAATTAGCAGAGAGATTATTCTCTATGTTGTTTTCCCACTAAGCAAGTTTCACAAGGGCTTTTATTTTTTTGGATTTCTTGAGAGCCTCAACAGGTGAACTTAGTCACTCCGGTACATTCTTATATAAGAGGTTGTGTAAAATGTAATATTCTTCCACTGATTGAAAATAAAAATAAAAAATAAAAAAAAATAAAAAACACGAAGAAGAAGAAGAAAGAAAGAAAAACTCTTTAAAATTTTTTTTTACATCTGGTTCTCTTCAAACTAGTGGTTACCCGTGCGATGCACGAGATTTTAGAAAGTCAATAATTACTATTGTTATTTGATTGTATTTCTTAATATTTTTATTTAGTTTGTGTATATAAATCTTACTTCACATCATTAAAAATATTTAATATTTCACATTATTGAAAATTTTAAAAAACTATCATACATTAAGTAAATCATCACATATATAATAATTAATTTATCTAAGAATTACTTCAAACAACCAAAAGTAGAGTAAGAAAGGCATATTATAATTAATCAAAATGACATATATTAAATAAAAGTAACACTAATTTTGTTTAATCAATAGTAGATATTACATTAATCATCCCATATAATATAATAAATTAAAATAAAATTAATTTTAATTTCCATTATATTCAGTTAGTGGTTTAAATTTTAATCATAAATTATTTCAATAAGATAATCAACAATAAAAAATTAACTAATGAATACATTTAAAGTATAAACTCATATGCAATAAATTTTGATGTGTTCTTCATTTTCAATCTAACATCTGCACCAAAAAAAATTAAACACAAATAATCAATAAGTGAGAGAGTTACAAATTGATAATAGTAGCGCTTTTATAAATATATATATATATATAATAAAATCTCAATTAAATACCACATTATTAACAAAAAGAAAGAAATAAGGAAAAATACAAATTGTAACAAAAAATTTAAAAATAAAATAATAATATTCATTTACATAAACTCACTTTCTCACAAACGCAAAAACTCATGCAAGTACACATTTCAAATGTAAGTCAAATATTTAAGATTTTTAGGCACCGAAAAGGGATAAGAAATGGCTCAATGTTGATTTTCCAGAAACTTGTTTTTATATTGAAAAGATTATACTTAAACAAAAGATATATATGGAATTCTATCATATTTAAAATTTGTATGGATAATTAATCAATGATTTTAAAAGATAAAATATTAAGTTCAACTTGAAGATACACTTTGAAAAGATTAAGCTGAAATATATGGAAATTCTATAACAAACTAACAAAAGATAAATATAGATCGTTAAAAAAATTATCATCTTTTTTAGATATTTATATCCCAATCTTAATCTTTTTTTTTATTTAAATATTTTATTATCTTTTATTTGAATTTTCATTTTGCAGTTCAAATCTAAATAATTATATTTTTATTTTTGTATATTTTTTCATCTCTATTTTTTTGTTATTCATATATAAATAATTACCTTTTTATTTTAAAAATTATTTGACTGGTAATATTTTTTTTATTTAAATATTTTTTAATTATTCAAATATAAATAGTTAACTTTTTATTTTTAAAATTGATTGACTCGTAATATTTTTTATTCATTTATTTTTTTTATCTTTTATTTGGCACTTTATATTATTTTGTGATTGAAATTTGAATAGTTATCCTTTTATTTTATTTTTTTATCTCTACCTTTTTGTTGTTCATATCTAAATATTTATCATTTTATTTAAATATATATATATATAATCCTTTTGGCTTTTGAGATTTAGATAATTGACAAATGATTAGAAATTTGGAAAAGTGAGATAAGAGACTTGAGAGATGACACGTAGAAGAGAAAATCTATAAGAATTTAGTATTAAGAGTTTTGAGAATTCTTATATTCCATTACATTTGCTTATATATAGTATAGATAGATAGATAGATATAGATATAGATATAGATATAGATATAGATAGATATAGATTTTATTCTAGTGGGAGTCTTTATTCTTGATTTCTTAATTTCCTCTCCAAAAAAAATAAAAAAAATACCTACATCTTGCTCTCTCCATTTCCCGTATTAGTGGGAGTTTCATCATTAGGTCATTTAAAAAAAAAAAAAATTAGCATTTGATAGAATCTTCTAAATATGATTTGAGAATAGGAGTTGTATTTTGAGTTTATGAATTTTGAAATTATGATTTGAGCATAGAAAATTTGTTTGGTGAATGAGTTTTTGAAAAGAGTTTTGAATTAAGTGAAAAAAAATTTATGTGACATATGATATCTGATACAAAAATTTACAACTCATAACCAAACATACAATTCAAAAATCTATTAAAAGCTTATAAAAAATTCAAAAATATTGTTTTATTAAAAATATATATATAAAAAAAAAAAGTGCCAATTGAAAAAAAAAAAAAAAAAATCGTAGTGTTTAGGTCAACCAACCAGACGACCGGTAGGCCAAATTTCAAAATTTAAAAGCCCGCCTGGAACGAGTCTTTAAAAGGAGGGGTCGAATTAATTTTTCAAAACTCAAACCAAATATCATACTAGAATATAGGAGTAGAACTATGATTCCAAAACCCTTCCAAACACATCATAGTGATCAGTTTCTTTCATTTCTTGGCTTTCCTTCTATGTATTGTATAGAGTGATGAGTGATGATATACACACACAAAATGTATACAAAATTTTCATACATAATTATGGGATTTAATGGTGATCTTTATTTTAAAACAAAACACTCATAAAAATGTCTTATATTTACAATAACGTCATTACTATATTATTCTTGTAATATTTTTTTATATAAATTTTATGTATAGATATCTTGTTCTTATAGTATAATGTGTTGTATTTCCATCAATTGTGTTACAAACATTACATAACAAAACTTAGCTATTTTCATCCTCATTGTTATAAACATGGCAATAACAGCCTATTTTTAATGTTTTCTTAATTAAGTGCTAATATTCCTATTTTCCAAGTCCCAAGAAGCATGTTATTTTAGTTAGGGTTGTATAAGAAATATTGTAGAACCGGTTAGTTCGAATTAGGTTAAATTGCACGGTTTGATTCGATTTTGTACAGGATTGATTTGGTTCCAGTTTAAAAAAAATTAAGAACCGTATAAACAGTTTGACTAATGAATTTATTGTAAAAAATCGTAGTTTGAATAAAATCAAACCGATCTTTTATATATAATAAAACACTTAGGTTTTTGAAAAAATGCCCTACATGGCACTTTAAATGGATAAGATTTTCAATCTAATGATTGAAAATAGGGAAATTTGGCTATAGACCCCCTTTACCTTCCTTTCATTATTAAAAGGACTAAGAAAAAAATTATACTTTCTAAACCCCCTCATAATGATAAAGTCTTGCATAAAGCACAAAATTTATTATTTAAATATTTTATCAGACTATTATACCCTCACAGATACAATGTATGTACATGAATTATGTATATAAATCAGATCGTTGATCTTCTCTCTCGTCATTCCTAATTCATGTACATAATTCCCAAACTGTTCATACATAATTCCCAAACGTCATTCCTAAGCTCCAGATCGTCTCTCTCCACATCTTCTCAACTCTCCTCCTTCAACTGTTCATCTTCTCTCTCGTCTCTCTCTTCTAACCCTAGCTTCCTCCATGGCCAAAGCTGTGGAGAACTTGCAAATCGCACTGATACATATATATCTATATATATATCTATATATATGTGTGTGTTTGTGTGTTTTGAGATTTGAATTCGAATATATATATATATCTACATATTCCGATCTCTAATCTATATATATATATATCTATATATATGTGTGTTTTGAGTCTTTAAGATCGGAGATTTGAATGATTGCATAGATCGGTCTCGGCGATCATTTGATTCGAACTCAAAAGCTCAAAGATTTAAAGTAAAATCTGAAAAATCTGTGTGTATGAAAAATCTCAAGATTTTTGAAAGCTCAAAGTTTCAAAAATCTGAAAAATCTGAAGAACCGGGGTATGAAAAATTGAGATTTCTCTGAAATTTTCAGATTATAGGCCTAATTCAAGGATTATAGGCCTGATTCAATGTTTTTCAGAGTAAACATCGATTGATTCAAGGATTATAGGCCTGATTCAAAACTCAAAACTCAAAGCTCAAAGTTCCATCGATTTTTCAGAGTAAACATCAAATTTCATTTGATAGAACCAGAGTAAAATTTTACTCTGGTTCGATTGCTCTGTTTTTTTCATTTGACAGAATCAGAGTAAAATTTTACTTTTATACAGAGTAAAATTTTACTTTTAGCTTCAGAGTCTCACAGTTTACTTATTTTTCAGAGTAAAATTTTACTTTTACACAGAGTAAAATTTTACTTTTAGTTTCAGAGTGTAAAATTTTACTCTCATTCAGAGTAAAATTTTACTTTTATACAGAGTAAAATTTTACTTTAGTTTCAGAGTGTAAAATTTTACTTTCATACAGAGTAAAATTTTACTTTCGTACAGAGTAAAATTTTACTTTGAAATACATAGTGAAGATGGCTCAATAGGAGAGCTGATAGATATGAGGGTAATATAGTAAAAGAAACAAGTTTTAAAATATCAGGGGGTTTTGAAAGTACTTATATAATTCTTGTCATTTTGAAAGACAAATTAGATAGTGAGGGGGCTATGACCAAATCCCCTTTGAAAATATGTCATAAGTAGCATATTTTGGATGATGAGATGTGTTTATTATTCAAATTAAAAGGCTTAGATCATTCATTTATTGCTTAGACAAATATTTGTCGAAAAATGCTTCCTACCCCCAGTTACCTAGTGACCCCCAGTGAGGTGGCACTCACGTGATAGTCACGTGACTGTGTTTACAAGACCCAAACAACAGGTTCACATTTCATTTGAAATTTTCCCCCCTCCCCTCTCAAACAACGATAACAGAACCATAAATCTGAGTTGCTACTGCCCCTCACTCTGACGCCTGACTCCCACTCCGACGCCGGCGACCACTCCTTCCCTTCACTCCGACACCGACAGCTCGTTCCCTCCCTTCACTCGCGAATCTCTCTGTCTCTCCTTCCCTTCACTTCAACTGTATGTATATCTGCGTATATATATATCTATCTATCTATTTCCTGTTCGATGAATTGTGGAATCTCTCTGTCTCTCCTTCCCTTCACTTCAACTGTATGTATATCTGCGTATATATATATATATATCTATCTATTTCCTGTTCGATGAATTGTGGCATTTGGGAAATTTGTGAAATTTCATTTATTATCCGTGAAATTTGTATGTATTATCTGTGAAATTTCCTTTTGATTTGGGAATTGTGGCATTTTTATTTACGAATTGTGGCCTTTTCAGTTGGAGTCTTATATTACCTTAAACGTGTTCGATGAAATTCCCCAACGAAATGTTTAATCTAATCATTTACCTTTTTGAATTGGTTCAATTTCTCCAGTGCATAATTTCTTCATTAAATCAATTTCAGGATTCATCTTGATTATACAGAAGTTTCTGTGCATAATTGGTTCAATTGGTTCAATTTCTATGCACCAGAAGATGGTTTAATAGTCAATGCCCATTATATGGTTTACCTTTTAATATGCTTTAATAGTCAATGCTGAAGGTGCATAAGGTGAATGCTTTGATTATAAGCAATTGCTGAAGGTGCATAATTTCGACTAAATAAATGACACAATGAATGCTGAAGGTGCATAATTTCGACTTGTCATTTCTGTTGCTTATAATCAATTATGAAAACCAATGGGTCCTGTAACAGATAATTCAAGCCATTAAAAATATGATTAAACAATAATAATTACAGAATTATAATAAATAATAAGTAACCAGTTATAATAAAAAGCATAATGAGTAACCAGTTATAATAAAAAGCATAATGAGCTCTAGTTTCTCTAATGCATAAGAAGTTTTCATTATTGCAGAATTCCTTTCAAAACAAGGGAGGAATAAGACAAGTAGCATTAGTCTAAAAGCAAACTTGTACTTAACACACATATATCAGCATCAGTGACCTCTACAAATGAAGAGTGGGAATCCATCTAAGAGAGCAAACCTAGGATTGATCATTATGGAATGACTTGATGGCAATCTCTGCAGAGTGTTACCTGATTTGCAGTGGTCTCAACCACAAACTTCTTCAGTTCTTTGTCCACACCAAGCCACTGTCATATATAAGAATGTAAATAAAAAACTGAACCTTGTCATCCAGAGCCTTGTAAAGCTACACCTTCAGCATTCATCTTCTGTATACAGAAATTTCCTCCCTTTATGTATTATTTTTAATTGCTAAATTATAAGATCATTTGAACATATATATTTGAAATTTCTATTTTATCAGTGAGTAAATAGTACATAAAGGAAAACTGAACTTCAGAATGTGAAATGGTTTCCTTAACTTGAAGTATTATGTTGGTACCAACACCAACTGAACTCCTGCAGTTATAGAATGGGCCTGGCTAATAAAATTCATATTGCTTACTCTAAGTGGATTTTGGTTGATAAGCTTATATTTTGGTTGCTACAGGACTCCTTATAACTGTAACTTAACTTATTAAGTTAACTTAACTTATTCTCCATTAACTTAACTTATTAATTTAACTTAACTTGCTATTTGTCCCTCTTTGCAGATGTCAACTTCAAGTGTCAGTGGCAGTAGCTCAGGTTGGTTGACATACGTGAACAAAATTTGTCGTACATGTAACAAAAAGGCCACCATCAAAATATCACAAACCGAGCAAAACAAGAACAAGTTATTCTACTATTGTAATGTTTGTGGTTTTATCAGATGGTGTTTACCTACGAATCCAGAATATGGAGGTCATCAAATTCAAACAGACGAAGTCCCAACTGTTGGCGAACAAGTTATGACCAAACGACTTCAAGCTATGACCGAACAACAAATACAACTGACGGAACAACTTCGAATTCAGAACGCAAAGATGCAAAAGTTGATATATATGTTGTCCGTGTTGTTTGTAATTGGTGCCTTTAAACTTATGAATATGTAATAAGTAGAAGTAGATGTCAATGTACAAGTTGAAGTAGACTTAATACTTTTGTGATGTTTTGGAGGAAGTCATGTTTTGTTGTGTATTGAAACCTACTTATTGTACCTCTTTTGTTGTTAGTGGAATGGAAAATGGCTTGTTCAAATTTGTACACTTTCTTCAATACTCATTGAATGGACATTGTTAAATACAGGAAACTGTTGAATACAAGGTAACTATTGTTGAATACAGGTAAACTATTGAACATGGTAAATTGAACATGCTAAATAAACATTGTATATTAAATAACAAATTTTGAAACTCATAATAGTAGACTACATAATATCCAATCTTCTCAACATCAAAGTTTGAAACTCATGATAATAGACTACATAATTTCCAATCTCAAAAACAAACAGTTGGAATACATAGAAACTAGTCAAACAAGTCTGTAATATCCAAGTTTCCCGATGCAGAACCATAAATCTGAGTTGGAGCACTCATCAAACTTCCCTGTGTGCCACTTATGAAGTCCGATAGAGTAAGAGATGTGCCTCCAATACCATGGGCCACCTATGACAATTCATTGCAAAAAGTACATGTTAGAACATTACAAAGATGCAAAAGTACATGAAGTACTCTTTCGAATACACTTTGTAAAAGTACATGAAGGCCTCTTTGGAAAACGTACCGGTACATACATACTATTTTCTGTGCCAACCATATAAGGATAATACGGTGTTTGAGCTTGAGCTTGTGGAAACACAATTTCTATAGCATTTTGCATAGCTCTACACTGATCAGTTATGATAGCTTTTGGCGGATGATTTGACATGCAACTTAACCATGACTTGAATAGCCAAACAAATGTGTTAGTGTCTTCACTAGACAACAATCCACAACCAAGCAAAATGGACTGACCATGGTGATTAACTCTGACAAATGGAGCAAATGGAATGTCATATTTGTTCGTCAAATAAGTTGTGTCAAATGAAACGACATCTCCAAATGCTTCATAAGTCGCCCGACTCCTTGCATCAGCCCAAAACAAGTTTCTAATGCGAAACTCCTCATCAACATCAATCACATAAAAGAATCTCTCACTATGTGCTTGCATCCTCATAAAATAACTTTGAAGTGATTCGGCATCACCTTCCCCAAGCCTCAACCTTCTAGCTCTCTCAATGTAATTTCTTGCATCTCGCTCGTCAAATGTCAATGACTCGTATCCCCCTGCTTCGACAACCATTGAATGAAAGTTCTTAGACACCCCAATCCCTGCTTCATCATTAATTTCTAATCTTCTCTTCACAGGAGTAAGAATTTTCTTATTCATTGCAAAATGACGTGAGTCGGTGGGAATCAAATCATGATTATGCTCAAGGTTAACTGTGGTTAGTTTATATCTCCCATCCTTTTGTACACTACCTCGTACCCTTGCTGTGCAACCAATTTTTGTGGACAAACATGGCTTCAGAGGGTTGACTTCTGATGTCTTTCTTCTCTGCCCCGCTCGAGAACATTCAATTGCAAAGTTTAGCAATTGCCCATCATCTCCAAAATGTTGTGCTCTATGAGCTATAGAAAATCCGACATGCTTAGCATATTTGCCATAAAATGTGTACACCTCTTCCCTTGAGCTAAAACACATACCCTTTTTAGGTTCTTCAACGTGTTTGCCCTCATTTATTAAAGGATTCTCACCTTCAACATTTGAATCAACCTCCATTTCTCCACTTTGCGTACTGAAATAACAATTAAACAAATATCATTACAGATTATGGAACTAAACTTCATATTTCAGATTTTATATAAACTGTTTACAGATTATGGAACTACACAGTTTACAGATTATGGAAATTATATGAAGTTCGCTACCAAGCTTATGAAGTTTGCTACCAAGCTTATAGATTACAGATTATGAAGTTTGCTACCACAATTGAGCACAATTACTCATAAAAATTATATAAATTGTATTTGGTTAAAATGGTGCTATGGTTGCAGAAAATCCATAAATAAAATGTTGAGGGATACAATTTCACGCATATTCTAGTTGAGCATAATGCCCAGATTATCTTTTTGCTACCAAGCATGCATTTCTTGGCTGGAGGGCCACGAACTGTAGCCAAACAGAGTGCCGGAGTTGGAAGAGTGGAGTTCCAATATGCACTATCAATGCAAGGTAACAGTGGACGAAACTTCATTTCACACTCAGTAATTGCAATTCTATGCAGAAGGGATCCAAGAAAATGGAGGCCCCCACTTTTTTCATGTATATGTTTATTATCTTTATTTTAATCTGTGAAGGGGTTTGCTCTTGTAGGAACTCAGTGACAATTACCACCTAGAGCCAACTCACTAACGGTTATGTTTCACTATGTCAATCTAGTGTAGCCAAGTTAGTCAGATCAGTTAACAGATTTGTCCACAGTTAACAGATTTACCTAAAAAACATAACTCTTGTCCAAAATGACAAATTGATTATAGTTTACAGATTATATTTCAGATTTCAGAATTAGCATATAACTGAAAGATTAGCATATGAAATTGATTTTTTACCTCATAAACCAGATTGATGGACAAAGACAGAGCAGAGCAAAACCAGACAGAGCAAAATTACAGGAATTCTGAGGATAGATGAGAGCTAGTAATCTGATATGGTGGAGGAGGAGGAAATTTCACATTCTTCTGAAGAAATGAGTTAACATCTGAGACCCACTTCCACAACCCATACGGAGAATTTCAATCCTTCTGGAGAAAGACTAGCCACTAGTTTTTGCAGAAATTCCCGGCGAGCTATGGTGGAGGAGGAGGATGGCGGCGAGAGGTGAGGATAGGCAGGGGAAGACAGACGAGGATAGACGAGGATGGCGGCGAGAGTTGAGGACATACGAGGGAAGAAGAGGGAAGACAGAAATTCCCGCTTTTTTCCTTCTTTTTTTTTTCCAGCTGTGTTTACACATCAGCTGCCACCTCATCACCACGTCACTGGGGGTCGCCACGTCACTGGGTGTATGTAGCGGGATTGATATTTGTCTCTTATATTTTATTGAATGGTTTTGAAAATCGAATTGGACCAGCCGGTTCGGATTAACCATCAAACTCGGATTATTTTGAAAACCAGCCTAACTGGAGTGGGTTGAACCAGTTTGCTATGTATAGTCAATATTGAAAAAATTGATATTACAAGGAGTTAAACCCAACACCTTAAGCTCCAAAGAGCATGAATTTCCACTATGTCACCATGGTTTTTTATTATTATATACGAGATATATAATATTTATTGTATTATTCAAGTAATTTCTTTCAAACACATGTATAATTAATATTTTTAAAACAATATTTATATAAAAATATATATAAACATAAAATTTTTGATAAATATATATCTTAAATTATAAAAATATTCTAAATGAATGTACTTTATTTATTTTTAAATTATAAAAATATTTATAAAATAATTATGATGTCATGGTTTGATTCTGATTCAACTCCACGGTTGAATTGATGACCTGTCCACCTAATTCCTTTTCCGATTCGCTCACCGGTCCAATTTTTAAAACATTGCACCGAACATCTAATCTCTCACATGACTGATTTCAAAATTTGAACTTTTTTTCTCTTCTACTCTCTCTCTCTCTCTTCATAGATTCACTTGCTTATTATAATTTTTTGTATGTACTTAATTATTTTTACCTAATACATTCAGTTTTAAGTGTCAAATTACACTATCAAACACTGTCTTAATATTTGTTTACTATGCAGTTAATTTTAATTGAGTAATATCTTACAAATAAATAACATTTTAACATGTCATATCTAATGCGTTATTAAAGTGAATTTCATTTCATATTTAAGTTGATACATTATTTAGAATTGAGAGTGCTCTTAGGCATGGGTTATAACATTTTTAAAAACTCACTTGCTTTAAATTAAATTTTTTTAAAGTTTCACCCAATTCATTTTTACATAGAAGTTGTATCCAAATAAAATTTTAATGTGATATGTCATATTTTTCAGCATGTCAACGTGACAAGTGGCTTTAGGCATGGGGCTAAAACCACTTGTCATAACTAGTCTTTATAATAAAGCAACTAAATTTTTAAAGGGTAAATTGCATTAATATTCTCTGAGGATTGGTCCAATTACATTTCATCCCCTAACGTTCTGAAAATTATATTTTCACCTCTATGGTTAATAATCTCATTTCACAAACCCCCTTACTTATATAAAAGGCAACAACTTCTAGTAGAAAAACAGAGATAATTACATTTAAAAAAAAAAAAAAAGAAGTAAAGTAAAGAAAAAGAAAAAAGAAAAATAGAAAAAGTAAAGCAAAATAACAAAAGAGAGAGTGTATAACTTCAATGTCTTCATTCCGTCTAAATAATTACAATGACAGGGGGTTAGTGTAATTTCCCAAATGTCAAGAGTGATATGTATTAAACTCAAATTTCAAAATGTATAAATGTAATTTATCCATTTTTAAAAAAAATCTAAAAATATCCTACATGGTACTTTAAATAGATAGGATTTATTCAATCTAATGATATAAAACATGTCATAGCTACGATATTTGGATGGATGAGATGTTTTTATTATTCAAATTAAAGGATCAGTTCCGCTACAGACCCCCAGTGGAACATAACCCCCAAGACCCTAAGTGAGTTGGCAGCTGATGTGGAAGAAGGGTGTGTACACGCACGCAGCTGTGAGAAGAAAAAAAAACAAAAACAAAAACAAAAGATTGATAGAGTAGGAGCCCAAACCCAAAATCATCTTCCCTCGTCTATCCTCACTGTCGCCGCCATAGCTCTCCGCCATCCTCCTCCTCCTCCATCATAGCTCTCCGCCGTCGACGACGACCATTGTAATCGCGAAGCAAACCACCAAAGCTAGCATTATCGACCTACAGATCCATCGGTATTCAATTTTGTCCGCCCAAACTCTAGCTTTTCCCACGTACACAATCCAAATGATCTTGCGTGTAAGGTAGATGTAATCTTCGGCTGCATCTCTGTCTGTCGCTGTCCTCAATCTTCGATTGCATGCCTGTGTCTCGCTCTCCGTCTCTGTCTCTATCCTGCACGTACTGTGGATCGGTAGTTTATGACGTAAACCTTTTCCCCCAGCTCTCCAAGTAAGAAATCAACAGTAGTAGTTAAACAAAACATAACTTCCTACAGCAATTTATGAAGTAAAATTTTAGTTTGATTAATTTCCTATAAGATTTCCCTAAAAAATCATTTCCATATATGACTATGGAACTGTTTTTGGACCTTCAAAGTCTTAGCACTTCATTTGATAGGTCTTTGTTAATTCTTCACATACTTTTAGTGGGTTAAAGGTTAATATATTCTTCATTTAATTCAATTTTTTATGTTCTCATGTCAAGAAACTTCCTCAAATTCTATATGATGGATCTATATGACTATTCCCAAACCCAAGTGAATCAATTTGGACATTCCCTAAAAATCAATTTGAACAAATATTATGTGATAAGGGGTTGGGGATAGTCACATAATCTCAAATTTGAATATGGTCACTTGGGGTTGGGGATAGTCACATAATCTCAATTTGCTGATATTTGTTCATACACTTTGGGGATAGTCACATAATATTTGTTCAAATCAGTTCCATTTTTTAATATTTGTTCAAATCAGTATTTGTCTTCAATTTGGGCATTGTGTTAGGGAACTGATTCATTGTGTTTGTTTGGGCATTGTGTTATATAATCATTTTGAAATCATTTTATTATTATTTCATTATGCAAAGTGGAAAAATGAAGGTTGATTCCAATGTTAGTGACAATCCTTCAGTAAATGAGGGTGAAGAAGTTGAAGAACCTAAGAAGGGTATGTGTTTTAGCTCAAGGGAAGAAGTGTACACATTTTATGGCAAATATGCTAAGCATGTTGGATTTTCTATAGCTCATAGAGCACAATATTTTGGAGATGATAGGCAATTAAAAAACTCTACAATTGAATGTTCTTGAGAGGGGAAGAGAAAAAATATATTAGAAGTCAACCCTCTAAAGCCATCTTTGTCCACAAAAATTAGTTGTAAAGCAAGGGTACGAGGTAGTGTACAAAAGGATGGGAGATATAAACTAACCACAGTTAACCTTGAGCATAATCATGATTTGATTCCTACCGACTCGCATCATTTTGTAATGAATAAGAAAATTCTTACTTCTATGAAGAGAAGATTAGAAATTAATGATTAGAAATTAATGATTAGGGTATCTAGGAACTTTCATTCAATGGTTGTTGAAGCGGGGGGATACGAGTCTTTGGCATTTGATGAGCAAGATGCAAGGAATTACATTGAGAGAGCTAGAAGATTGAGGCTTTGGGAAGGTGATGCTGAATCACTTCAAAGTTATTTTATGAGGATACAAGCATATAGTGAGATGTTTTTTTATATGATTGATGTTGATGAGGAGTTTAGCATTAGAAACTTATTTTGGGCTGATGCAAAGAGTTGGGCGACTTGTGAAGCATTTGGAGATGTTGTTTCATTTGACACAACTTATCTGATGAACAAATATGACATGCCATTTGCTCCATTTGTAGGAGTTAATCACCATGGACAGTCCATTTTGCTTGGTTGTGGATTATTATCTAGTAAAGACACTGACACATTTGTTTGGCAATTCAAGTCGTGGTTAAGTTGCATGTCAAATCATCCTCCAAAAGCTATCATAACTGATCAGTGCAGAGCTATGCAAAATGCTATAGACATTGTCTTTCCACAAGCTCGACATCGATGGTGCTTATGGCATATCATGAAGAAAATTCCGCAAAAATTGAAAGGATATGCTCAGTATGAAGCCATAAAGTTGGCTATGCAAAATGCAGTTTATAACTGTTTGACAAGAGTTGAATTTGAGAATAAGTGGGAAGAGATGCTTGCAACATTCAATCTTTATGATAATTAGTGGTTGAGGGTACTATATGATGAGCGGTATTGATGGGTACCTGTCTATGTTAAAGACATTTTTTGGGCTGGCATGCCAACTACACAATGAAGTGAAAGTATATATGCATTTTTTGATGGATATGTAAACCCAAAGACTATATTGAAGCAATTTGTTGAACAACATGACAATGCCTTGAGAAGTAAGGTAGAGAAAGAGAAGAAAGAAGACTTCAAGTCTCAACACAAACTGTTTGATTGCCTAATTATATATGGTTTTGAGAAGCAATTTCAGCAAGCTTACACCAATGAAAAATTCAAAGAAGTTCAAGGAGAGTTGAAGAGATTATTTACTGTCAGTTGTTGTTTTTGAAAGAGGAAGGGTCAATTTCTGCATATAATGTTCAAGAAGCAATGGTAGTTTGTGAGAAGATGAAGCATGTGGAGTTTGTTGTCTATTTTAATTCAACTAAATGTGAAGTTCAATGTATGTGTCGGTTGTTTGAGTTTAGAGACATTATGTGTGCTCACTCACTCATTGTGCTTGTCAGAATGTGCATAAATGAGGTGCCAACTAAATACATTCTGCCATGTTGGAGAAAAGATTTGGATAGAGAGTACGCATGCATCAAAACCACATATACTAGCTTTGGGAATGATTTCAATGTAAGTTGCTATGAGAAGATGAACAAAAAATTGATTGCCATTGTACAACTTGCTGGTAACCCTGAAGGCAAAACTAAAATTATAGACCTTGGGTTAGATGAAATCAAGGAGATAGTCATGAAAGAATAATCGGGTGATGGGAGTAATTTACCATGTTCCAGAAAAGTCTGATTCGCACTGATTCTACTCAAGGAGTTACTAGTAGGAAGGTGATTAGTCCTTTGGTTGTTTGGTGAAGAGGCCGTTCAATTACGAAACGAAGGGTTGCCAAAGTAGATCAAATAGTGAATTGACTCAAGGCAACGGAAAAAAAAAAAAAACAAACAAAAGCAAAGGTAAATTGTGTATTAATAATTTTTTTTTTTTTACAAATTGTATTCAAGTTTGTAAAAGCAATTCATAAATTTCAATCTTATTTTATGCTTGAACAAATACATGCTACTAAGGTGCTTCAATTTGGAGCGGAAGTTGAAGCTCAATCTCGTGCTACAGCAACAACATATACACCATATTATCCTTATATGGTTGGCACGCGAAATAGTATTATGTACCGGTACGTGTTCGAAAGAGGAATTTACATCAATTGCTTATTTTCACAAATTTTGTTCTTCTAACATGTACTTTTAATTGAATTATCACAGGTGGCCGATGGTATTGGAGGCACATCTCTTACTCAATCTGACTTTATAAGAGGCACACCGTGAAGTTTGATGAGTGCTCCAACTCAGATTTATGGTTCTGCATCTCTAACCCCATTAGCTTCTAATGCATGCACACCGGGAAGCTTGTATATTAGGGACATGTTTGACTAATTTGTTGAAGTAGAACAGTTTGTTTTTGAGATTGCAACTTATTATGTTTCTACTTTGGATTTGTAAAACATGTTGTCTATTAATTATCAATGAAGTTGTGTTATTATTATTATTTGTTATGTAATGAACTTAGCAATATTTACTATTGTTGTATGGTGATTGTGAACAAATATTTATTTGCTAATATTGAACAAAGTGTATTTAACAGTTTCTCCATATTGAACAATGTGTATTCGATGTGTATTCAATAGTTTCTCTGTATTCAACCATTTGTATTCAACATTTTTCCTATACTCAACAATGTATATTCAACATTTTCCCTATATTCAATAATGTCTATTCAATAGTTTCCCTGTATTCAACCATGTGTATTCAACATTTTCCCTGTATTCAACAATGTATATTCAACATGTTCCCTGTATTCAATAATGTCTATTCAATAGTTTCCATGTATTCAACCATGTGTATTCAACATTTTCCCTGTATTCAACAATGTCTATTCAATGAGTAATAAAAAATGTGTACAAGTTAAAACAAGCCATTTTCCATTCTACTCACAACAAAACAGGTACAATAATTAGGTTTCAATACACAAGAAAACATAACTTCCTCTAAAACATCACAGTACCATACAAGAGTATTCATTGTACTTCTACTTGTACATTTACATCTACTTCTACTTCTAACTTGCATACATGTATATATATATATATATTATTGCATCTTCATAAGTGTTAAGGCACCAATTACAAGTAATACGGACAATATATATATCAACTTTTGCATCTTTGTGCTCTGAATTTAAAGTTGTTCCATCATCTCTTTGTTATTCGGTCATAGCTCCAAGTTGTTCGGTCATACATCAAACTTGTTCGCCGACAGTTGGCACTTCTTCTCTTGGAATTTCATGACCTCTATATTCTGAATTCATAGGCAAGCACCATCCAACAAAGCCACCACAATCATTACAAGAGTAGAATAACTTGTTTTTGTTTCGATCGGTCTTAGAAATTTGAATAGTGGCCTTTTTATTACATCTACAACAATATTTGTTGACGTATGTCAACCGATCTGAGCTACTGCCATTGACACTTGAACTTGATATCTACGAAAAAGGAGAAATAGTAAGTTATAAAGGTTAATAAACTGCTGTAGTAAGTTAATAAACTGCTGCAAGTTATTCATTGGTTAATAAACTGTTGTAGTAATAAACAATGGTAATGCAACAATAAGTTTTGGCATGAGACAATAGACAAGGGTCTAAAAACTTGCAGTAAAAATCCACCTTGTAATAATGAAACTAAGGACCAAAGAAAAAGGAATCCGCTCACACATTTGTGTGGTCAACAATATTCTTTGAAAGTTCTTTAAATAGTCTAAGTTGCTAATCTACAACAATTGAGTTCACATGAGAAAATTAAAGGCAATGTTGCAGGTATAGATACTTATGATTAAATTCCACATGATCTATGTCATTTGTTTTTGTTTTTAATTTCATATAAGGAATTTGTTTGTTTGTAGAACCAAGGGCGTCAGAATTTTTGGCTACGGGTGACTGTGATAAGGCTTATTAGAAGAATTTGAATGAGTTTGCTTATTTGTTTGTTTGTTTGTTTTTTTTTTTTTTTAGAAAAAAAAATCTTATGTCTGCAGTGGTAAATACAATTGAAGTGAAGAGGTTAGAGATTTAACCATGGTTGATAACTGTGTCAGCAATGTTAAACTTGATGGATTTTGTTTTGTGATGGCATGTGGAAAGGGGACTGCAAAAGCTCTAGTTGTTGTAGTTGGAAACTAGTACAATGTTGAACATGTTACTCACCTGAATGTGCGGTGGGAAGTGAAGATTTTGATAAATCTTATAATCTTTGTTTGCGGCACAAATAATGGGGTAGGAGGGACTGGCGGGAGTGAGGAACCAGTCTTTGTTTAGAACTCTTCCTTGTGGTGGAACATGCCACATCATCACCCTCTCAACCTTTTGTTGGGTATTACAGTGGAAAAAAGTACACTATAGCATTTTTAGAAGGGTAAATTACAAACACACTCCCTGAGATTTACTTAAATTACGAATTACCCCATGTGGTTTTAGAAATTACATTATGCCCCCTAAAGTTTCTAATTTTATAACAAATAGGCTTTTTATTAATAAATTATCAAGTTAATTAACAGTTTTAAATGATGTTAAATTTTTATTTCAATTAATAATTCAGATAATTTTATTATTGTATAGGTAAACAGTTAGAAATTTTACTTTTTCAATTAATTCTGTTAAATAAAAAATTCTGATAGGGAGATATTTGTAATTTTTCAAATCACAGGGGCTAATTCCTATTTTAAGCAAATCTCAGAGGGTATATTTTTAATTTACCCTTTTTAGAACCATTCCTTATGGTGAAAATGCCACATCAACACTCTTCCAATATTTTGTTGGGTTTTCGGTGGGTGTTACAGTATTAGATTTTTGTTGGGTGTTATAGCAGATAAAAGTATACTAACTTTTTTAGAACTCTTCCTTGTTGTAGAACATGACACATGCCACATCAGCACTCTCTCTAAAATAACGTCGCATAATGAGGCAATGGTACAACTGTCTAGCAAAAATTATACAGTTAATTTTTGATTGAGCAATATCATACAAATAAATAACATTTTAACATGTGATATCTAACACATTATTAAAGTCAATTTCATTTCATATTTAAGTTGATACATTATTTAACATTTTTAAAAACCCACTTGCTTTAAATTAATTTTTTTAAAGTTTCACCCAACTCATTTTTGCGTAGAAGTTGTACCCAAATAAAATTTTAATGTGATATGTCATATTTTCAACATGTCAATGTGACAAGTGCCTAAACCCATCTGTTGGCTTTTTGGCCTTCGAAGGTTAATAATGTAATTCGAGCGTGCTAGTAAGGATCAATAAGTCCTTACAAAGATTAATAAATGTCAGCCAATTAACTAGACGACTGCTTCAAAATTCTTTTAGCCTCAATGAAAAGGACTTTTACTGGTGGCTTATTTAGGAGAAACTTAGAAGATTTTAATTACAAAAGTAAAAGAAGGAGGGATAAATGATATCAAAAATCAAATTTCATTAAGTAAATAAGAGCGTACAATAGTACCTTCTCATTTTCACAGCTTCGAAGGGGTTTACAACAACAGACTAACTTAGAATTACTCCTAGGAATTTAAAGTGCAATACAGGAATGTAAAGACTGAAATTTAAATAACTGTGAAGTAAAGTAAAGTAAACTGGTTTTTGAATCTGGTTCTGGGGACCTCACTATCAGCATCCTCCTCTGTTTATAAGCTCTAGCTGGTAACCGTCGAAGTGATCTCCATGATCACTAGTCATGGCTTCAACAGTTTGTTTTCACTATGCCCCTTTTGCGGTTAGGCTTCCCTCCTGAATTTGAATTCAAATTGCAGAAAACCATCTGTCTACGTCATCTTGTGAGTCTTGTTTGTTCACATATCTCGCGGATCCATTGCCACTGCTACAAGCTGCCACGCGTCTGTTGATGATTAGAGACCTTCACTGATTTTCCAAATTATCCCTTATGGTCCACGCGTTAGGCTGCGACAAGTTCATGCAAAATATATAGCCAACATTACGCCTTGCACTAATATAACCAATACTTGGTGATATTAGTGGATCAATGCACTTTTGCTCACGTCCTAGGACGTGCATGGCAATTAAAAGCTCTGGAAGTATAACCGTTTCCAAGCAGCGTTTAAAACACTGAACTTCCTCTAATGCTTGAATATAAACTCCACTATCTGTGCAAACGAAAGGGTTGATACTCTTTTGATGGCAAATCAAACCACCCTTTCCTTTATTGATCAAGTATATGAAGAACTTTCATGACGACCAACCTCGAAAGAACTTTCATGCATTTATTGGCCATAGTTACCCTCCTCCATTTATACAAGTTATGGAGGTTTTTACAGAATATGTGCCTTTAGACCAAAAACTTGCCCAAATGGATCTTGAAAGCTCTTCATGCTCTAAAACCTTTTGCGTGGGATGAGGCTGCTTCCTCTTCTATGGGAACCACTGGTTGGAATGCTTGGCCAATACCAACCCAACCCCAAACAAGGGAATGAATTCATCACAAGTTCGTTGAATTCGACGACCCCACTACGGTTCCTCTTTCTTCACATAGCTCTGTGGTGTATCCCTATGTACCATTTGATCGCCTTCGTTGCCTCGAAGACAACCTTCTTTCGGCGTGGTATCTTTCTACCTTGCTAACCAAAATAGTAAGAAATACCCCTCACCCAATCGAAGCTTTAGGACTAAGTCCCTCACGCTTGGCCATATGTTCTTCTGATTGGTTAGAATGTGTGAACGAACCCCAGTTTCTGCCTTCTTTTGGAGGGGACCCAATTGCTCCTCCTCTTCCTACTAATCCTAATTGGATTTAAGAGTTGAAACTTACCCTCTTTGAAGGTCAGCACTTTGCCCCATACTAAGCTCCAGTTCCTTTGCTTATCAACAGTACAAGGCCCAAACCCTACTTGCTGCCTTCTCTTACTTATTCTTCGAAGTCCTTCGGGGTGTCACCTTCCACAAGAATATTATATGGGCTTGTGATATTGTCTCTCGAAGTCACAGCCTCATCCCAATGGCCCAAGCAGAACTCCATGCCTTCCTAGACCAACTCCCCTTATTGCTTAACTGGCACAAGAATGCTTCTACCACCAGCGAATCATTGGGGGAGTTCATGTCACTCTTATTCAAGCTCAATATAAAACGAAGAATCTTCTTGAAAAGTATGAAGATTTCCAGAACTACAACTTGGCATGTGGGAAGGCTGCCGATGTGGATGGCATGTATGAGATGGATGAGATGGAAAAGGCCCTAAAGCAGACAGAGTTTGAAATAAGGGCCCAAGAGCTCTTCTATCAGATAAAGGCGCATCAGCTTAAAAAACCCAATTTAGATAGGATAGAGGTCAGGCTGGAAAAGGAACATGTTTTTATTGAATATTGCTGGACTAAATTTCATGACCTTGTAACCTTGTCCATTCCCTATTTTTATGAGATTGAGAATGTAACCAAGTAGGCCCTCTTAATGTAAATATGCTTGTTAATAGAATTGGGTTTCTTTGTTTTAATGGCATGACTCATATTTGTCAATGTGTGTGTCTTTGTTTCCAACTTGTTCACATATTATGGCAAATATCAGTTCCAAACTAACTCATCCACTTTTAAGTGCTACGAAGCAATTCTTTCTCAAAAGGTGATAACAAAATACCTTTGATTGGCTCTGGCTAGAAAGTCCAAGAATGTGTTTTCATGACTTCAAAACTAGGAACCTCGGTTTTCCTTTTGACACTTTCATGGTTGATATTTGTCTTTTATGGTTGCTATTTGCCAATGTGAAAGTCTTTCAATCTTAAATTACATCAACAAATGCTGGCTTCAAAGTTACCCAGTTCTGTTGAAACCAAATCAAGCATCTTGAAGTACACTTTTTTTTCCCCCCCTTTAAAGAGCAGCCAATGCCCTTCAAAGGAAATTTTTCTGATAGAAGGGCCAATAAGTGGATCATATACTTAACCAGCGTTGACTTCACAATAGCCCATTCTTGTGAAATCAAATCAAGCACTTCGAAGTACACTTCATTTCCTTTAAAGAGAGCAAAAATGCCCTTCGAAGGAAGTTCTTTTGATAGAAAGGCCAATAAGTGGGTCACACTTAACCAGTGTTGATTTTAAGGTAACCCATTCCTTTCGAAATCAAATCAAGCACTTCGAAGTACGTTTCCTTTCCTTTAAAGAGAGCGAAAATGCCCTTCGAAGGAAATTCTTTTAATAGAAAGGCCAATAATTGCACTTTTCCACATCGCCGAAATGCTAACTGACCTTTATGTTCTAAACGTTTCAAATAGGTCAAATAGAACCCGGATAGCATGGAACCATTTGACCCATCAAACTTAGCACATGCAATTTTGGACAAAAGGTATAAATCCCTAACTTTTGCGCTCTTACCTATTCACTTGTGCATTCTAACCCTCACTCTCATTCTCATCAGTTCTTTACTCCTTCCTCCGTCGCTCTCTTTATTCTTCTCGATTTCTCACCAATGGTTGCTTCCTTCTCTGCAAACATACCAGTTATTGAACACCTTCACCCCTCTGTGGCTTTGAGGAGGTGCATAAATGATGAGATAATAAAGTACCAGGCACCAGAGAGTCAAAGTGCCATTGATGGGAGGATCTTCATCCCTCGCCATCATGCGTAAGGGGAGTATGTTCTTAGCCCCATTTTTAAGGAGGTTCCTGCTACCCCACCCGCTTTGTACCCTCGCTTAAAGGATCATCACCTTCTTTATGAAGGAAAGCTCAACTGGGAAAACTGGAGGTCCAATTGCTCTCATCGTTGTTGGCTCACATTGAAGACAGAATGGAAGGAATGGTATGACAGGGTTATTCTTGCCAGAGAATGGAACCTACAAGAGATTTGCATCCTTGACGCTATTCGCCTCTCTAGGTTCATAATCCCCAAAGATCCCTTTTTTATACCTGCTCCTCTTTGCTTTTAGAACTCTACTTTTAATTTCTTTCAATTTCGGTGTAATATGATGGCCCCTACCGTTCTTGACATGTGCCATCTTTTAGGGCTCTCGCCCACTGGTGACCCAGTTGGCCCTGGCTATCCAGACCTTAAGGTCTCATTTCCTATTGTTGCTACGACTTCCTTGTATAGCGACTTTGTATCATCTGAGAATAAAATGGAAAGTCTTGTGACCAACCCAGAGTTCTTTTCCTTTCTCCTTTATTGGCTTTGCAAATTCCTCTTTTGTACCTCCTCTAAAAAAATAATGCCCGAATTTGTCCCTCTTACTAAGGCTTTGGCTTCAAAGAAGATGATAGCATTGGCCCCTTATGTTCTAGGCCATGTATCTAGAGTATGCTCCCAATTTTGTGAGTGGCCATTAGTGCTCAACCAAGGAGGCCCTATCTGGGTACTCAAACTCTAGCTTTTTGCATATTTCATTGACTTTCACTCTCGGTGCTTAAAATTCCTGGTGCAAGAACCTACCACTTATGGAGAGAAGTATGCTAGAGTTTCCTTATACCCTGCCAGCTTTACTTACTACTTTTCTTACTTCCATCAACTCCCAACCTCCATTCGCCCTTCTTTCTTCCGCCCCTTCGAGCCTAATAAAGGACCAGCATAGTTGAGGACTTTTCTAGCTGATACCACCTGCTCCAGGCCCATTCACAAGGAAATGTGGGCCTCAATTTTGACTCCAAGAGATCTTTTTATTGGCACCTTGGCCCCCCAAGCTTACAAATGTATTTCCGAGGTATATTGTCCTTCTCAATTCGCAAGGCAGTTTGGGCTTACCCAAGGAATCCCTGTCCCTCTTTGCAGTCTTTCCAATTCTGACCCTGATACCAGAGAATTGAAGGTGCCAAGGTCCAGGCTGGAGGAAGCAAAACTCAAAATGGTATAGGATCTATCCAATTTTGAATTCGTGCCCTTTATCAATCATAGTGGGGTCATGAAAAGGTTTCAAGATTGGTAATCAGCCAATATGGAGGTGCACCTTGCCACTCCCCCTTTGGACTTACTAGACGAGTTAAATGTGTGATCCCAAGAGGGAACAACCAGAACTAAAGAGGCTAGCATTTCCATAACTTCCACCTCTGTTGTTTCAATCCTTACAGTTAGGGTTACTAAGGATGCCCTTAAGAAAGGTACATACCTTGTTTCTTCTTTTGCCTTTCCTTTTATATTTTGTCCTTCTACTCAGTGTTTCTTTCACTGCACAAGAACTTCGTAGAAGGCCTTCCCTCAAAGAACACAAGCCTTGAACATCCTAAAGGGCAAGCAACAGAAGCTGAAGAAAAAAAAAGATCCAGCTTAAGCTTCACCTTGTAAAGGACGCAATTGGGGTCCCCTTAAAGGAAGAGGAGGAGGAAGAAGAAGAAGCTCCACTGAAAAAAAAGGAAGACATCAACCTCTCCTACTACCAAACTCATTACGGATTTTGCTCATGAAGTGGCTGTCAAGGTAGTAGAGAAGGAGCAGGCCAAGGAGGTCATTGTATTCCACAGATCTGAAAAGAAAAGGCAACAAAAACTTCTGAAGGAAGAAACTGCTGATGTCGAGGCAGCACAGCAAGAGGCTGCAAGGAAAAGCAAAGCTGTTGAACATCATGCCCTTCGCAGTCTCCCAGCTACTACTACTACTATAGCTGTTGGTAATTTTTCTTGTCCTATTACAACATTTTTGGTTTTGATATATTTCTTCAGCATGTCTTTATACCTCCTTACTTCTAATCAAGGTTTTGAAACCCGCACCGGACCGGTCGGTTCAACCGGTTGAACCGATGACCGGATGGGGTTCCGGTCCGGTTAGCCCTCTTAAACCGGCCAATTGCAAAAACCGGGCTATTTATTGAAAACCGGTGAACTGGTTAACCTGGTCACGGGTTGATCGAACCGGTCCGGCTCCTTTTTTTTTTTTTTTTTTCTCTTTCTTTCTTATTTTATATATATATATATATATTATATATAAAATATAAGAATATAAGAAAATTTTAATTTGAAACTCTTTTTTAAGGGTCTCCTCTTGTGAGGAATCCCATTAAGAGCTTTGATGAAATTATTGTGAAAGTCTTCACCTATTTATAAGAAAAAAATTCTTTAAAAAAAACTCAAGAAATCCATGTGGGATTCAATCAAATATATTGGAGGGAATATTGAAATTTTGATATCCCTCCAAAATTTTTGCTCTCCTTTCAATCAAATTATTTGAATTAAAATCATATGGAGAGAATATTAAATATTTGATTTCATCTTCCAAAATTGAAATTAATAATATTTCAAAATATATTATTATATTTTTCAGTAAAAAAAATATTAAGACAAATATTTAACATAATTTAATATTTTTAATTTATAATTTTATTACTTATATTTTTATTTAAATATAATTTTAATATATTTATTACGTCACGGTTCGATTCCGATTCAACCCGACGGTTGAACCGGTGACCCGTCCACCCGATCCTTTTTTCCGGTTCGTTCACCGGTCCAGTTTTTAAAACATTGCTTCTAATATGTAGTAGTGACTAGGTCATCCATTCCTCCTCTACTGCCTTCTCTCTCCTCTCCACAAAGAACTGAAGGATTATTCTAAGCTCTGCAGACTTGAAAAAGGCTCTAAAAGGAAAAGGAAAAGGAAAAGTAGACCTCAATTTCCTACTAAGTATAGAGCCTTTGCAAATGATACTTCTAATCCTTACCTCTGCACTCTTTATAGTTCCTCTTTCAATTCCTTTAAAGCTTGACCTGCCAATCATCCCTTCCTACCCGTCTCCTAAACCTGTTGAGTTTCTCAACTGGCCTCTGGTGACCATTACCTCACATTTGCTTGTTTCCACACCATTAAGAGTCCTGACTACCTTTTTATCTGCTGAGAGTACACATGTTATCCCCTTTCTTCATTAGTAGCTACTACCTTCAGGGATGGCATTGGCAACCTATTAATACTTTTTTCAATACCCTACTCTAGTCCTCCTTCTTTGGACCTGCTAGTGGCTAGGACTATTGATGCTGCTGACGCATCTTCCTCTCTTTCTCTTTCACCAATCACTTCAACATTGCATTTCCCTAGCAGTTCTTCCACACCTCCCTTGTCAGAGAAAGAGATGGACATCTTCAAAGCTCAACTAGTAAACTTATTTTGCATATCTATACCACTGCTTCCATCTGGCGATGAGGCTGAGCCCTAGGACCTAGCTGACTCCTTTCTAAAGATAATTAGAGGCTCTTCTACTACTGAATCCACCACCCTTCTTTCTCAGGTGGATTTGGGCATCTGTTTGGAGCTAATTAGGACTTTCTTGAGGATCCCATTCAAATCCTTACAAAAGCCAACAATCAAAAATGGGTTCCTCAAATGCTGCCAAGTCTTTGAGCAAACCAATGCTACCTTCAGAGGTCACTTATCTCAAGCAGCAGCAACCATCGAATTTTATATCAATATTCACCAACTGGCCAAGGTTGCAGAGAAAGAATTTTTAAAAGACAAGTAGCTTGTCTCTCATGTTCATTCTGAAATTTCCATGTTGAAAGGACAACACTCCTCTGCCACACAGCTCCAAGCTCAATTGCTACATAGGAAGGTAGAATTAGAGAAGAAACTAGCAGCAGTCAACCTAGCCTTGGATCCGAATGCACAAAAACTACATTCTTCTCACCAGGGGCTATCAGACCGTAGACAGGAGAAGAACACAACTATTCAGCTGTTCTTAGCACTTAGAAGTAGAGAACTCATTGTAAGGGAACAGTTAAAACATTGTAATGAATTTTGGGCCAAATTGTGGCAAAATGTACTTAATTTGTTATGAAATGAAACACTATTATTTACCCAAATGTGTATTGCTTCTTCTTTAATTTCATATGATGATCCTATACTCCTTGTGCTTCCCACACAGTTGGGTAATAATGCTTCAAATACCTACCATTAATTTTTCTAGGATGCACATACCCATTTAGATTCTTCAAATGATAAGCTTGCCCATGCAGGACTTTATGGACTTGGTATGACCCCTCCCAATTAGGTAACCACTTGCCAAACTTTTGGCTTTAATTCCTACTGGAAGTATTGTTTTCTAAACCAAGTCCCCTTCATCAAAGCTAATGTATTGGACCATTTTATTATAGCTTTTGGCTGCTTTTCTCTTTTGTAAAAGAATGTTATTTAGTGCCAAAATTTTGGCCTCATCCATATTTTTTAATTTCAAATACATGCTTTGATGATACTGATCAACACTCAGGTGATCGTGGCATTTGATCCTTAAAGACTTTATATTGATCTCAACAGATAATACTACATCATGCCCATATACCAAGGTATAAGAGGTAATTCATGTGCTTGATCTCTAAGAAGTCCTATAAGCCCATAACACATCTAATAGTAAATTATGCCAATCTC
Organism: Camellia granthamiana; assembly: GCA_036172215.1. NCBI lineage: Eukaryota > Viridiplantae > Streptophyta > Magnoliopsida > Ericales > Theaceae > Camellia > Camellia granthamiana. The sequence continues at coordinate 27,252,265 of CM069904.1, forward strand.
TAGGATTGTCTTCAACAACCCTCTGTATTCCCTTCTTCAAGGATTTGTTTGATGACTCTGCTTGGCCATTTGCCTATGCATAATATAGAGTGGAATTAACAAGGCTAATTCCAAATTCTATTACGAAGGCCTTTACTAGCTTTCCATCAAACACAATCCCATTATCCACAGTTATGATCTGTGGAATGCCAAACCTGTGGATCAATTCCTTGATGAATTCAATTACTTTTGTCTGATCTGCAGTTTGATAAGGTTTAGCCTCAACTCACTTAGTAAAGTAGTTTGTAGCCACTAGAATGAAACAGTATTGCTGCAAAGTAAGAGGCTAAACACAGCTTTTCAACAACTAAGTATTTACATTCACAAGAGTTTAAAAACCTACTAAGGTAATAGACTGCTTGCTCCTTGCCCTCTTCATTGTCCTGAGCCAGAAAAACTCCCAGTGGTTCTTCAGTTGCAGCAATGTATAACTTCAAAGGTCTATCCTTCCTTGGTGGCATCAGCACTGGAGGCTTGGCCAAATAGGTCTTTATTTCTTCGAAAGCAGCTTGATACTCTGCTATCCACATAAATTATTCTTCATTGTTTAGCTTCAACAGAGAAGAAAAAACTTTAGTTTTTCCAGCAGTGTTAAAAATAAACCTTCGAAGAAAATTAACTTGACCAAGAAATTTTTGCGAGTCTTTTTTACTTGACGGAGGTTTAGCCTCAATGATGGCTTTGGCTTTGTTCTAATCAATCTGTATTCCTTTCTTGTGTACTACATACCCCAAGAAGTTTTCAGCTGATACACCAAAAGCACATTTGTGCGGATTGAGCTGTAACTTGAATTTTTTCATTCTTTCGAAGGCTGCTATCAGGTGGACAAGATGCTCTTCCATAGACTAAGACTTTACCACAATATCATCGATGTAACATTCCAAATACCCTCCAATGAGATCATGGAAAATGGTGTTCATGGCTTTTTGATATGTTGCCCTAACATTCTTCAACCTAAAGGGCATCTTAACCCATTCGAAGGTCCCAATGTTCCCAAGACACCTAAAAACTGTCTTGTGAACATCCTCATCTGCTATGCAGATCTGGTTATAGCCAGAATGTCCATCCATGATTGACAAGATCCTATGCTCTGCTGAGCTATCCACTAGTAGATCTACTACAGGCATGGGGTACTCATCCTTTGGAGTTGCCAAGTTCAGATTTTTGAAATCAATGCATACCTTCAATTTGCCATTTTTCTTGACCACATGCATGATATTAGATAGCCGCTTAACATACCTAAATGTTCTAATAAAGCCTACTTTGAGGACCCTAGCAATCTCCTCATTTACTTTCTGAACCACCTCAGGACTCATTCGTCTGGGCTTTTGTTTGTATGGTTTAAAATTTGACTTGACTGGAAGTCTATGTTCCACTAAGGACCTATCCAATCCAGGCAGATCATTATCAGACCAAGCAAAACAATCTTTATATTTCTTCAGAAGAGCTAATAACTAGTCTCTGGCTATAGGATCCAACCAAGTGCTGATGTAGGTAGGTTGTAGTACTGATGCGTTTCCTAGATTGACTTTTTCTAAAGGATCTTGCATTTGGGTACTTACCAATGCTCCTTTTTCAGCTTCTTCTAGCTTTGAAGCAACTCTTTCATCCTGATCTGTCATAACCTTTCTTGGTTCAAGATTCTTACCTTCTTACATTCATCTTCATAGACAAAATCTGTCCATAAAGCTTCTTCTTCTTGTATTTCCTGGACTTTAGTTTCAATGTCCAATGCACAATACTTAATCAAAGCCAATGGCTTGGCCTTTTCTTGTTCATGTTTGCAGCCAATCATCATGGCTTCCTTTTTTCTTTTTCTTTTTTGAACTTTCTGGACTATTGCTTTTATGTCCAATGCGAACAACCTCACCACAGCCAATGGTCTGGCTTCTTGATCCTTCTTTTCCTGTTTGTAACCAAGCATTGTTGATATCCTTGATGATGTATTCATATTCATCATCAGCACTTTCTTGCACCAAATGTTTTAGGTGTGCCAACTCCTCATCAGCTGTTACTTTGGCTGTTGCATCAGGCTTCCTCAGCACGCTTAATGGAACCACTCCCTTAGTATACAACTTTGCTTCTGCAAAATCAGCATAGATAATGAAGGGTTGGGGGTCTGCATTTATTTCCTCTGTTTCACCATTGTTTAGGGCTATCATCACCTTCTGATGTAACGAGGAGGGCACACATTTGTTAGTATGGATCCAATCTCTACCAAGTAAGGCATTGTAATTGGGATTGCTGTCTATGACAAAAAGGCAGCCATACTATCCCTTATTCCCACACTCAAGTTAATAGGTAATATGCCTTGAGCCATCTGTTTGTCCCCAGCAAAGCTAGCAATGGTAGTGCTTGTTAAGATCAGCCTAGGGTTCCTCTTGCCTAATTTCCTTAAAGATGAATGAGGAAGCAAGTTTACTGCTGCCCCATTATCCACTAATACTCTGTTCATTTCAATCCCATCAAAGTATGCCTTAGGCCTCGTTTGGGAACAGACTAATTTAGTAATTTTTTTGGCTATTTGGCTAAAATATGAGCTTAAAAAAACTAGTATGTTTGGGATGACTTTTTGACTTTTTACGAAAAGATGTGCAAAAAGTAGAGAGAAAAGAGAATCTTTGACTTTTTGGTATGGGTTGTTGGCTTTTTGGCTAAAAAGTTCGGTTGCCAAACGAGGCCTTAATATATATAGGTTTAACATGTTGTATCATTGATGATATGGGATACTCAAAGAGGTATGATAAGGTAACAATGCTCACCTTTTCATTTTCTTCATTAGTCTCCACAGGTCTGGCTACTTCAGACTCATCCTGGACCATGCTGGTTTGTGAGTTCTCACTGGAAACTTTTATGGGCTCCCCTTCTTGACCCTCCTAATTCACCTCTTCAGCTTGAAATTCTTGCGACAAAACATAGACCATGTTATCGGCATTGGAGAGAATGAGCCAAACTGCACCACTAGCTGTACCTGTTTCCCTTCTGTGTTGGTCAGACCTAACGTCTAGGATACGTCCTCCATACTGCATTCTGGAACCTCTAGGTTAGTCGGCTCCTTCGTAGTAGACTACTATTGGTCTATCTTGAACACAGACTCTGTTTGCTCAATCATGAAAGCTTCGAACATCTCTTCTTCGACCAATGTCCTTTCCTGGCTTGGCTCAGCTTCTTCGTTTGTCTCATTGTCATCATCACTTTCCATTAAGTCCTTTTTGAGGCCTGCCAAACTTGATCTCTCTTTGGCTTTTAGTTCAGCATGAACTTTGGCCAATTTTTCCCTGCTAGCACTTCTATTGATCCTAGGATTAGGCTTCGAACTCTCTCCTTCTCCCATTTGTCCTCTTGATGGTGCCAAAGAGATGCATTCATCACCTCTTTTCAGGTCTTTCTGGAATTGAGTAAACCTTCGCTGGATTTTTCTCCTCTGAGATCTAGAGATCACAGGAACCATATCTGGTTCCTTTGTCTTTGGATTTTTAAGTAGGATCCAATTATTTGAGACCACCAAAGGAGGTTTAATCATTCCATCTCCACCTACGAAGGTCTTCCTCTGAGTTAGTATCATTTTAGGTTTGTTTTGCATGACAAACTAATCTGGTACTCCTGGCACCTATGAACCCACTGTGTCGTCTGTTGGGCCTGCTGCTTTTGTCTTCGAAGGCCAATCATTGGCCTTGGTTCTCTGTTTTGGGCCAACCTTAGGCTTGTTCACAGGCTTGCTGGTCATTCTATAGTAGTTTGGTAGCCTGGTTTCATACAAAGGTCCTTTGCCCTTCGACGGATTTCTGGCATCTGGTGGTCCAACCAAGGATGGTTGTTGGGTGAGACCTCTTGATTGTGCTCCCTTGTTATGGGCATTGACTGGCCTACGATCTCTCTGCACATCTTTGTAACATTGCTTCCCATCAATTGGAAGCCCTTTCAACCATTTGTAACTTAGCCTGCATCTGGAACACATTCGCTGCATAACAGCTGCTTCGAATGAGTCATTATCTATAAGTTCTTCGTTAGAGCCATTTCCCTGGCCTTTGAAGCTTTGCCCACTGGTTTGGGGAACACCGTATGTTCTTTTTCAAGGCAGCCTAGCTGGCCACATGCATCTGCACATTGACCTCATCCAATTCTTTCAAAGACAGGCCCTTCTCTACCTTGTGGACAAGGAAGTCTAGTATGCCAACATTGGCTACAGCTTATTTGATTTCTGGAAATAGGTCAATGTCAATTCCCATTACCTTCTCTGCCTTAGCTGGGAATTTTAATATTCCTTTCCGAATCTGCTCTTGAATTCTGTCTTGAAAAACCATGCAATTTTTAGTTGAATGAGACTAAGAATTATGCCATTTACAGTACATTTTGCCTTTTATTTCTTCTAAAGTCTGGATCTTAACTCCTTTAGGAAATTTTAAAAAGTGTGTTATTAACAAATGATCAAACATGTCATCTGTTTTTGATATATCGAAAGAATATTTTTTGTGGAGATCTTTCTTTTTAAATTGTTGATCGATAGTGATATCCTTTTGAATTAATGTTTCACAGATCATAGGTTCTTGTCCTATAATCTCTGTTGCATCAATTTCAAAATTAGGATCCCTATAATAGGTCTTATAAGATGTATTACTTCGATTTTGTTCTTCTTCAAGGAGAGTCTCATATCTAGTAACTTTATAAGTTAGTTCTACTAGGTCTTGAAACTCTGTTGAGTCAAATTCTTTCGAAACTTAAACTCTAGCTCATTTTGGGCCAATCTTACAAATTCAGGTTTAGATAGTACGACCTTGCATTTGTTTCCTGCCCTTTTGAATTTGGCAATGAATTGAGCAACCTTCTAATCAGGCCTTTGGCTCAACCTTGCCAAGTCTGCTATAGATACTTCAGGCTCTATTTGGAAAAATTAGGCATGAAACATCTCTTCCATTTGTTGCCAGGTTTGGATAGAACTAAGTGTAAGGTTTGTGTACCATACAAAAGCTGCCCCAGTTAAAGTGTTTGGAAAGAGTCTTAATTTTCATGTAATCATTGTCGGTAAATTTACTACATTGGCCTATGAATCTGGCAATGTGTTCAACAGTGGACTGGTTTCCATTCCCATAAAAAAGGCAAAATCTGGTATCTTATACCCTCTCTGGTACTCATGCAACCTATCTATCCATTCTGGGTGAGGTTTTCTATAAGCAGGGGTCTAGACCCCCCGGGCCATAGGTCCGCAAATTTCTCTAACAATGTTAGCAATTTGGTTCCTAAGTACAACATTCTGCACTGGCTGGGCCACTATTAAAGAAACAAACATAGGGTTTGAATGAACTCCTTGTGCTTTAGGCCCTCTTAGTCCATGTAAGGGTACATTTGGGACTAGTTGTCCCTATTGTGCTAGTTGATGTTGAAGGTATGGCTGCAGCCTTGGGATAGGCATTTGTTTCATAAAAGGAGGTGTTACTGGAGGAGGAACATGTATTGTTTCTCTTCCAATTGCAGGAATTCCCTCCAACCCCCCAGGTGTAAATTCAAACATAGGGTTAGTATACACACAGGTACCAGGTATAGGTTCAAACATTGGATTTGGAATCATTGGAATGCCGTTTCCTGGTGTGGTTTCAATGGTGAGCAAAGATGTGTCCTGACTCATTAATGGTTTATGGGGGCTTTATACCATAATTGAGGCATATGTGATGGTCTCTCAAGATTTTGATTATTAGTATGACCACTAGTTTGCCCATTATGCTATCCATTACTTTGCATAGGTTGTTTGTCTCGAGCCAATCTCTGCTGCAGTAAGTTTATATTTTCCTCAGCCTGTCTTATAATAGGTGGCTGGTAGGAGTGCATTCAATCCAAAAAGGATACTGCCCACCTTTCCATCGTATGCATTAATTGTTGTCCCATAACATTAACCAATCCTCCCCATGGGTTTACTAGTTGAGCAAATGGTATAGTCAAAGGTCCAGTCTCTTGGCCTTGTCCAACACTTAGGACGTGGGTTACATATCCCAAGGTGTTGGTCTTTTTGATCACTTGTGGAGGATCACTTAAGTCAGGTACATCCATGGGATGTGATGCTACATTATCCTCTGGGTTATATACTTCTAAATCTTCTTCTACACATTTTTCGAGGCGATCTGTTTCTCCTTGTCTCCTATGTCTAGCCATTACAATTAGTCCCACTGGGCGTGCCAAAAATATATATTGGCTTTTTGGCCTTCGAAGGTTAATAATGTAATTCGAGCATGCCAGTAAGGATCAATAAGTTCTTACAAAGATTAATAAATGTCAACCAATTAACCAGACAACTGCTTCGAAGTTCTTTTAGCCTTAATGATGAGGACTCTTATCGGTGGCTTATTTAAAAGAAACTTAGAAGATTTTAATTACAGAAGTAAAAGAAGGAGGGAGAAATGATATCAGAAATCAAATTTCATTAAGTAAACAAGAGCGTACAATAGTACCTTCTCACTTTCACAGCTTCGAATGGGTTTATAGTAATAGACTAACTTAGAATTACTCCTTGGAATTTAAAGTGTAATACAGGAATGTAAAGACTGGAATTTAAAGGACTAAAAAGTAAAGTAAACTGGTTTTTGAATCTAGTTCTCAACATCCTCCTCTATTTATAAGCTTTGGCTGGTAACCGTCGAAACAGATGATAATCGTCGAAGTGATCTCCATGATCACTGGTCATGGCTTCGACAGTTTGTTTCCACCATGCCACTCTTGCGGTTAGGCTTCCTTCCTGAATTTGAATTCGAATTGCAAAAAACCGTCTATCCACATCATCTTCTAAGTCTTGATTGTTCCCATATTTTGCGGATCCATTGCTACTGCTACAAGCTGCCACGTGTCTGTTGATGATTGGAGACCTTCATTGATTTCCCAAATTATCCCTTATGGTCCACGTGTCAGGCTGTGACAGGTTCATGCAAAATATATAGCCAACACCATCAAACATAATTCTCTACACCACCTACAAGGTCCCTTCGTTTTCAACACTTTGTTCCCACTTTGAAAGGTTGAACTTAGGCAAAAGTCATTCAATCCTTTCACACATCTTTGTCTTCTCGACCCTAGTCTTCTCGCTATTTTGATGTTGGGAACAACAATTTGTTGAACTTATTTATAATTGTTATGTTGGGATTGGTTATTGGATTTAATTTCTAACAAGTTGATCTTTTGTTTCTTTTTTTTTGGATACTTATTGATTATTTAATGTTTTATAATTTTTCATTATAAGTTAAAAGTTATCATTTTACCTTAATGGAATAGTGATAAATTTTTTTGGAATCATTAACCCATCCGGGAACGAACCATTTTTTCTGGTTTAGTTATGGTCCTGTTCTATAAGTCTGAACAGATCAGTTTGGTTTTCAAAATTCAAGAACCGTTTGGACTGGTTTGGTTCTTAAATTTTCTTAAAATCAGATCAATCCGAATCATGTACGTTCCTAATTTTAGTGAACCCCACAAGCTCCATAAGTGATTGTAAGCATACTAGTTGAAGTCGAATTGTTGTAGTGGAAAAAAAAATTTGACCAGAACAAACGGAGAGGAGAGAAAGATTAAAAGCACCACCCTCTCCCTCCTAAAAAGTAGAGAGAGAGAGAAGCGATTAGGGTTTCTTAGAGAAAGCGAGGAAATAGGAAAATTATGAAGTCTTTAAAAATATTAAAAAAATTGACTCATCTGAATTTACTAAAGCCTAATTTCTAACATTCCGATGACTTACTAATATTCCAGAATTATAATTTATAATCTTACGGGCCTAAAATATTGGCTCACCTGAATTTACGTCATCGGATTAAATCTTTAAAAATATTAAAATAGGGGTAGACATAATGCGATGACTCACTAAGCCTAATTTATAATATTCCAGAATTATAATTTAGGCCCCTAAGATTGGGCTGAACAAATTCTTTAAATTCGATTGCAATCTTGGGTTGGGGTTTAGGAAGAACCCGCCCAGCTCAGCTGTACCCAACCCGTCTAAATATTATATTATAATACATTAATATATATATATATATTTTTGGTATAATACATTAATATTGATATACATATTTATTCATATGTCATATTTATATTCTTTTAATTTATTTTTTTCTATAAACATAAATTATGTATTATTTGCCGCATAAAAGAATTATTTAGAAAATGTGGATTTTTAATATTGAATACATTAAAGTGGTCCAAATCATTAAAGTAATCATATATTTTATTTTAAAATGTGATAAAAAATAGTTTTATTAAACAATATTCATGCAATAAGGGCAAATATTAAAAAAACTATTTGAATTTTGAGCAATTGAAATTAAAAGTGTATCAAATCTTTAAAAAAATAAAAATAAATTAAAAGTGTAAGCCCAAATCTGGGCCAAACTGGACTGGACTTGATATGTTTGTTATGTAGTGTACTCTTGGCTCAAACCCTTTTTGTCCTGGACGGGAGTTTCAATTTACACCTAAAAAAAAGTTTAAGGGAATCCAATTTTTCAGTATACTTTATTAAATTATTTAATGTTACAATTTATTTTTAGTATACTCGAAATTTTTATTTTTATTTTTTTTTTCAAATTACCCTTTTGAAGTACACCCAAATAAACAAAATAAAAAATTCAAATTATTTTAGAAAAACTTTCTTTTATTCACGTACATACATACATACGATAAGGAAACCTAACACGAAAGAAAAGTAGAACAACGAAGGAGGACGACGAATATTCAACCTATTTTTTGTCATTATTGTTCAGACTTTCAGAACCGAACAAAGTGAATTTGTTCGGACTTCTAGAACCGAACAAATTCACTTTATTTGGCTCATTTTATTCGGCTGTATACTGCCGAACAAAATAAAATTGTTCGGTTCTGAAAGTCCAAACAATAATAACGAAAAACAGGCTGAATATTTGTTTTTATGTAAAAAAAACACAGAAATCAAAATTTGTATTTTGATCTTTAGGTGAATACTTACCTCCTTTTTTATAATTATTTCAAAAAATTATTTTGATTATTACTCTCATCTATTGTTTGATTTTGTTCAAACTTTCTTCTATTTACAAGTAACAATACAATAAAAATAATGATACTGATGATAATTGTGAGTTTTGGTGAGGTGAATTGAAGTTTTGAAATGAGGAAGAAGAAGAAGATAAAATAATTGAAACTTGGAGAAGAAAATAAAGAGATTTGAATAGAAAGAATATGTATCATTGATTAGAGTATACCATGAGAAAAAAATTATTTTAATATTTAATATGTATTGTTCGTATTAGTAAATTCACATTAAAATGTAATAAAAATTTAAAATTTAAAATTTAAATTAAACATACTAAAATAATTTTTGAGTTCAAACAGAATGGGCCGCCCTGAACTTGTCAATGCCTAGCTGACCACTTAAAAGTGCACTGTAAAAACAGGCCACCTTAAGGTTGTTTACATATTTGTCTTGAATCTACCATCATTTATTTAAGCACTGTGAATCGTATTAAGGCCTTTGTTTGGCTATTTTTTTAAAACACAATTTTTTTTTTTCTTCTAAATAAGTTATAAAAAGAAAAGTTTGCTTGTTTCCACTAAAAAGACCTAACAATGAAAAAAGTGTTTTTTCTAGCATTTACTAAATGTATTAATTTTTTTAGATTTTAAAAAAATAAAAACTAAGAAAAATTGCAGAAAAATAAGAAGTAGAAGTTATAGCAAAATAGGTGAAAATTTAAATTAATTCAACCAAACATAGAAATAGAAAAATAATTTGCAAAATCATGGAGTAATTTACATAATTGCCTCTCCTATTTTTTCCCTAATCCTTCTCTCCTCCGTATTTTTTTTCTTCTCTCTCCATTCTCTCTTGTTGACAACTACCCCTTTGCTACCCTATCCAACCCTTGGCCACCTCTCCCAGCCAGTGCCTATAGCAGCTTTGGTTTAGATTCGACCTGTTGATGTTTTGGATCTGGGTTTCATTGTCTTATTTGATTGTTCATGTATTGTTTCCCCTCATTCCTCATTGAATTTGGTTATTGGGATGTATTGGTTACATTTGGAGCGGGTTGGTTGCTTGTTTTTAAAACTGCCGTTGCCTTGTGTTTTGTCTCTACACTCAAGCAAAGCTTTTTGCGCTCGAGTGGTGTCTGAAAACTCTAAGTACTTTTGCAGGCCTGCAAAAATACTGGTAAGGTGCAATCTTCGCTCGAGCGATGATTCCTACGCTTGAGCGGTGTCCCTTAGTGTGTCTGGTCACTCAAGCGACGTTTCTTGCGCTCAAGCGATTTGTCTGAATTCAACAACTATAAAAGTCACTTTTGGTCACATCTGGGTCACTTTTCTCTCTCCCTTCTCTCTCATTCCGCCATTGTTGAGCTCTCAATCTCTTTCTCCTTGGTTTTTATCTACTTTTATATATCGTTGACCCCTAATTCCTTATATCAAAATGTAGAGCTCGACGAGAGCTTCCATTTAATCTGAGTGGATCGTGTTTTCATTGAAGTTGGATTTTCGGGCTTTCTTCTCTTCATCGCTTGAGGTATGGATTCTTTTGCTCCTTTTTAATACTTCGTCTATAAATAGACATGTGGCAGATTTTATTGCATAAAAATCACATCTATTGTGGATCTTTTGAAAAACATGAAAGGGGATCTAGGGTTTGAATATTTTGAGTAGAAATTGTGAAATTGTTTGTTGTTGGGTTAATTGGAGGGTAGCTTAACTTGTTTTTGTTGAAAAGAGAGGAAAAACCCTAATTTTGATAATTTGACCTAATGAACTAAAAAGGGGTAAAGTTGATTAAAGATTGTGTTTTGATAGTTTGAATTGTGATTATTGTGTTGTTAGTATAAAGGATGAATAAATTATGGTATTGGAATTTTTTTTGAATAATCATGTTAAGTTAATTTGGATTATGGCTTGAAAATCCTCGGATGTGGTTCTATTGAAATATGGAAGATTGTTTTTGAAAAACAAAAGAGTTGATTTCGAAAAGAGAAAGAAACCATGGTGTGTTGGAAATCTAGATTTGAACATGAGGTTGGGTTTTGAAACCATTGAATATTATTATTATTATCATTGTTGTTAGACCTAAGGTCAAGTAAGTATTGGATTATCGTATTACGTATATTTAAATACTTATGCTTAGAGATTTTGTCATTGGTCATCGGTGGAGGATGACATTGTGATGTTGAATAGATTATATGTAGTACACTCAGAATTATCTGTATTGGTTGAATAGATTTTTGTGTATGTAATACACTCGGATTATGTTTGTTTGTTGAATTATGTGATGGTTGGAAATGTGCACGCGCTGAGAATAAGAGGTACCATTACCTTCCAACTAGCTCTTAGAAAATTGGTTGTGCTGAGAATGTGGGGTGCCAGTACCTTCTAGCTAGCGCTTGGAGAACTTGGCAGAGGTACTATTACCTTCCAGCTGGTGACTGGTAAATTGGCATGAGTATTAGAAAGGTATATCCTCGGCTTACCGTGCTTGATTGGAAAGGTATATCCTTGGCTTACCGTGCTTGATTGGAAAGGTATATCCTTGGCTTACCGTGCTTGATGTAAGTAGAGCGTTGTTGGGTTTCTCGTTTTTATCTCAGTTCTTTTAATGTGTTTCATGTATAGTGATGATTATTTTGTGGAGTATGTCACTTGTCTTATATAGTTATGTGAGGAGTATTTTATGTATATCATCTTCATGTTCGTTTGGGATACTTCTATTCGGAACTTGTAATTTGAAATTGGGTGCGAGTTCCGTAATTGGGAAAAGTAATTGGCTTTTGTGGGTTTGTCTTCAAATACCTAATATTGTTTGGAAAATGTAAAATAAAGTGGTAACAAGAAGAAAGAAAAGTGATCGGTTTTGTGAGTATTGGATAAATTGAATGATTTTGAGAAAAGTACCTATGTAAGTATATCTTTATGTATAAACCGGCACTTATGCATATGGTATAACTTAAAGCATTCATGATTATATCTATTTATATGTTGTTATTGTTTAGGATCATGTTGGGATCCCTACTGAACTTTATGTTTATCCCACGTTGCTAATCTTTTTTCAGGTGAACATCGAGAAGTGTTTCAAGGTCAAGGATCTTCATTATCTGTTGGCCACGGGGCCTTTTAATTGTTGGCCGAATGCCATTACTATACAAGGGTTGAACCCTTTTCCTTCATGTTATTGATGCAAGCTTGCAGGCAATTTATTGTAATTATGTCTCATATTGCATTCATTATGGATTTGAATGAGAGAACCTTTACTTAATTGTCTTGATTAATGTATTGAAGTTCCATACGTTAACTCTGAAATTGTATTATAATAAAGGATTTGACAATGTTACTCGAGTATTAAAAAGTGGGGTGTTACAGTGCCAACCCCACCATTGTCAGTCATCGCCTTCTCCAGCCCCTCCTCATTTCCCTTTCTCAACTTTATTCCCTACCCCCACCCCCTTTTCCCATTGCCATTGCCATTGCCACCCTTTTGCAAACCCTAACCCCTAACCTTCTTCGACTTCCCTCTTCAAAACCTAACCCCTTACCTTCATTGCAAATCATATTTGGTGCAATTGTGCTACCACTGCCATCACTGGCACAATCGAACCCCTAACCTTCATCTTCCTAAACCAAATCTAGCATGATCTCAGTCTCCACTATCTATTTCATCACGATCTCACTCTCTCTTTCTTTTATCACGCAATCTCATTCTTTTTCATCATGATCTCATGGTAGTGGCGGCACGAGAGGAAATTAAGAGGCTAGAGATGGGAAGGAAATGTTGAAAATGGTTGGCGATGGCAGTAATAGAGGCAAGGTATATAGGGAAAGGGGCTAGGGGGTTAGGGTTTGTAGATGGATGGTGGCGGCTAAAAAAAAAAAAGGAGCTGGAGCTAGAGGTGGAGAAAATGGGCTAACAGAAAAGCTGGGACTAGCGTCGACTGGTAGGGATAAGAGAGGGGTGGCCATCAGTGATTGAAGGTGATGAGGGATAAGAAGAAAAGAGGGAAGAAAATAGGATTAGAAAAAAAATGAGAGGGAAAATCATGTAAATTGCTTCATGATTTTGCAATTTTTTTTTTCCTATTCATAAATAGATATGTAGATAAGCTACTCTACATATTTGCTAGGAAATATTGCTTTGTAGCACCCACAGCGCATGTAGGGAACCCAATTGCACTTATGTCAGGGCCGAAGTTAAGGCTTTCGCGCGCTATGAGTAGTAAGAAATATGTTTAACTCCAACAAGGAAGGAGTTATGGAACCCAATTTTTGAGCGAGGAATCCAAAAGTCTTACCACTAGAGCAACTTTCTGTTAGTTGCAATTTCTTTTCTTTTTTTCCATGTTTAGTTGAATTAATTTAAATTCCCACTTACTTTACAATTACTTTCACTCATTCCCATTATTTGCATTTTTTCCAAAAAAATTACTAAAAAATATAATTGCCAATTGAGCTCTAAAGTTTGCTTTCACTTTAATAAATTGCTTTTCGGCCCAAAAAAATAAAAAATAAAAAAAAACTATTTTGTAGTCAAAAAATAATTTTAAAAGTAAAAAAACCAAATCAATTTTTTTCACTTACAAATTTTTTTTTAAACAATCATCGGACACATTAATATTTTTTTTAAAAAATTTAAAAAATTAAAAAAGCTATAAAATAAATAAATAAATAAAATTTAAAATAAGGACAATTGACAAACTCCACCAAAGTGACTGAAAATCATAATAAGTAATATTAGGTTTCACGAAAGTAATATTATGAAAAATTTCATGAAAATATTCTACCTTTAGATATGTGATTGAATTACATACAATAAAATATTACAAACTAATCTAAGGATGGAAAATTTTATGAAACCTTTCATAATATTTCTTTTGTTATACCTAGCATTACACAATTATAATTATAATAGGGCAAATTACACAAATAGTCCCTATAGTTTGGGGCTTATGTCACTTTAGTCCCTGACTTTTCAATTGTGACACATTTGACCCTGAATTTTGAATATTGTTCCAAATAAGGACAATTGAATATATAATTAGATTTTTCAAGGGTAAAATTGTCAATTTGATAAAATATAAACTAATTTGACAAAAATAAATGTCAAAAAAATATTTTTGAATTTTTAAAAATTATTTCTACCTACTAAAAATAAAATTATGTAAAATTGATCAATCTTTTAGAAATTTTTTTTTTTTTTTTTACCAAATTAATTTTTATTATGTGTTTAGATGATGATCATGTAAAATTAATTTTAAAAAATTAATCATGTAATTTTTATTAATTTTACATAATTTTATCATTGGTGGATAAAAATAATTTTAAAAAAATTAAAAATATTTTTTTGACATTTATTTTTGTCAAATTAGTTTATATTTTATCAAATTTACAATTTTACCCTTGAAAAGTCTAATGATATTTTCAATTGTCCTTATTTGGAATAAGATTCAAAATTCATGGTCAAATATGTCACAATTGAAAAGTCAGGGACCAAAGTGGCCGAAGTCCCAAATTATAGGGACTATTAGTGTAATTAACCCATTATAATATGATCCTAAAGCAAGTTCATTTAGTTTTCTAACTTGATTTTTATTGACTAAAACAGTAAATTTTAATATTTCGATGCTGATTTTGAAAAAATAACATGACAAAGTCAAATGATATAAAATATTACTCCAAAACTATCAAATAATCTCACCTGGTCACAAAAAAACAACATTTGTGGACAAGAAGTGATAGTGATATGGTACGTTAGAGGTGAGAGCATTTAGGTGCGTCGACTTCTAGCTGAGGCAGTAATGCCAGTGATCACAAGATTCTTGCCTCCCATTAATAATGTGTGACCAAAAGTACAATATATATAGATATATACATATATTAGTGGTGGTTGCACGTTTCGATGAGTTTATTATCATAGGTTGTAAATTTTAATTTTAATTTGAATCTGAATTTTATTAGTTGTAAGAGGTTTTGATGTGAACAATTATAGCAGACATGAGTCATGACACTTGCATGAGAGTATTTTGAGAAAATTAAAATATATATATATATATATAAGTTGGAGAAGGAAAACGTAATGAGGAAAAGAAAAATCCTAAAATTGTATAAAAAATCATGATTCCAATACTCAATACAATCTATTAAGATCTAAGAATACCAATATAAAACCGAGAAGACTTACGACCTTTACCTAGATTTACCTAACATGATATTTTGTTATAATTCCACGAGCACAACATGACCCAGTCAACCTTCTTGATTTTTAGGATTTCACGAAGTTTGAACTTTGATCTCTGTTCATGAACTGCTTCGATTATCTAACTGGCCAAAAGTGTAAGACGAACAATGCGATGATGCAAAGCGTTTAAAATATTTTATGGGATCTTGAAACTCAACTTCCTAAAGAGAAAATATAATTTTTCTATGAAAGATCAATAGTTGATATGCCTAATCGCGTGTTTAGAAAGGACTTTTTATAGAGAAGAAGCAATCCTTAAATAAATAGAATTAAGAAATAAAAATATGCGAAAGAGCAATCGATCACCCAAAGAGGGATCGATCGCCTATCGATCACAAGGTACTATTTTTCAACACATAGCGATTGCTGACCGATTATTGATCGCTTTACCCAATGTGATTGCTTGCTCAAAAAAAAATAAAAAGATTTTGCAAATGAATTTCAAACAAGATTTTAGAAAAACAATTAAAACTCTTTTAGAATAAAACATTTTTTAAAATAGTAAGAATATGTATGCAAATAGTACTTTTTTATTTTTATTTTTAGAAAGGTATGCAAATATTATATTGATGGGTAAGGGATTGAATCTTCTAAACTTGTTACGTGGGGGCGACTAAGCATGTGAAATGACGAAAATAACTTCACACTATTAGTCTACCCATCACACCTAATTTTGATCACAAAAAATAACCAATACAAAATGTCCCATTTCACTTCTAGGGTATTTTAGAAATTAAAATTTTTAGACAATTTTTGTCAATACCAACTCAAGTGTTTATATATCATGGCTTTTGTTAATATATATACTAAGGACATGTGTTAAGAAAATATTAGATGAATACAACTCCCTCCACTTATATAGAAAGTAACAAAAAGATTAAAAACTGCCTTATTAACATAATTTGTTTTACAATAAGACCAGAACACCCTTATTATTTTTCCCTTTATTTTAACCTTTCATCTCTCTTTATAAATGTATTTATCAAACAGTTCGTTAACGTTAGTTCCCATGTAAGCTTGTTCCAATTTGTTAAACAAGTCAGTCATTATTCACCACTGATTTCTTTAAATAAATTTACCTTTGTTTTATATTAATCAATGTTTATATTCAATTGGTTAAATTTTTTAAATTTTCACATATGTTATTAATGTTTGAATTTTATGTTTTTTTTTTTTTTCTATTTTTTTAGATTGACCTCGCCATTGAAGTGAATTTAGATTGACCCACGGCAATTGTCGAATTGGTCATGAAGGTGACACTTAAGTGTTAAAATGAGTGAGGTTTGAGTTTCAAATTCAAAAACTACATTTAAAAAATTGATTAAAACACCCAAAAAAAATTAAAAAAATGTATTGATTGATTTCAAAACCAAACAGAATATTGTTCCTATATCCCAAAAGATTATATTTTGGGATTATTGTTTAATAATTGAAATTAAAAAATTTTCCATAACTTTGCAGTTTTTTTAGTCTTACAACCGACTCACAATTTTTTTCTCTTTTTTTGGTAAAAAAATAATTTTAATAAAGGCTTTTTTTTTTTTTGTATTTATTGCCATCAAATTAATTTCTAATTATTCAAAATAAATTTTAAAAATTCAGCTAAACAAAATTAGTTATCACATGTTAAATTTAATTTATTATTATTATTATTATTATTATTATTATTATTAACTAACATTACACTTAGGTTAAAGAATCCTCTGTCAATTTGGTCTCCCAAGAGGGGAATATTTTTGTGCACATAAAATAAGATAGGAGCCTTATTAATTATCTGAAAAATATTAAATTTATTTATTAGTTTTGTTCAACATTTTTCATATTGAATAATATTATATATACCAATTGATATACTAACTAGTGTACCAATTGATGATGTAGCATAATTTAAGAGATTTTTGAAATTTGTAATGTAATTAATGAGCGGGATCAATAATTATGTCATAAGTAGTGTTAGTACACTAGTTAGTATACTAATTGATATATGTAGCACCACCGTTTCCATATTAGTAGGAGTAATTACAGTCATTTATTACTTTTTTAACATGAGCCCTTAAGGTATATGTTAACAATACCCATATATTGTAATATAATATATATATATATATACAGGCATATCATACGAACCCAAACTAATCAATCTAGAAAATATTCAGAATCATCATCTTATACATATGGACTCTACATTAATTTCCACCATACAACTGTCCACCTAAAAAAATCTAACCCTTTGTTTGGCATGTTAGGTTGGGAGCTTTTTAGCTAAAATAGCAACAACAACAAAAAAAGCAAAATAAATTAAAAAGTCAATAAGATAAAATGTCACATTCAAATAATAATCACTTCACTTTTTCTCTCATAAAAGTCAAAAAAACTAAAAAAACCCAACCCAAATAAGGTTTTTAGCGCCAAACTAAAATAGCCAAAGAATTAAAAAAAAAACAAAAAGTTTTCAAGCCAATACTACACATATACGTATGGCAGGTGATGCAAATTTAATATGTTTGTAGTTTTATATTTATTTATTTATTTATTTATTTATTTATTATGATTTGATGAATATAGAAGATGAATTGAATTTGAATTACATATTTTAATAAATATTTATAAAATATTATAAAGTCAAGACTTACCTTAGTATCTTGAAATCTCGTTTATCCATATGCGAAGTGAAATTATATATTTTTAAATTACTCTTTAATCCCATTACCACTTGGTAATTAATAATAAATTAATAACTGATAATACAATTTTATTTTACCTACAAAATAAATTCTGAAAAATCTATTTTATTTATCTATATATTACACAAATATATATATATAACCTACACATTTGCGGGGTAGTGTTATGGTACACACTATTAAAAAGATGTGTATCATATGCAAGTTATGTCATTTGTATGTTTGATTATCAAAAATAACATAACTCAATATCATAAAAGTAATAATTATAAGAAAAAAATTTTGAGTTATAATTAAATATCACATGAGATATAACTAAACAACTCTTCAATCAAAATCAAAATAATATCATAATCAATATTACAATTTATCATAACTAACAATATAGTAAGTCATAATAAAAAACACAAAAATCATAACCAAATGTCCATACCATAGAATTTCCCTTGCAGGGGTAAAATCGCTAGTGTATATATATGTATGTGGTGTTTTAGAAAGTTGATAAAAAGATAATTTTTTTATTTTTTGTGATTTTTTGACTTTTTGGTGTAAAAAAATAAGGAGGTAATATGACTAAAAAAAGTCCAAAAAATAGCTTTTTTGGTGCTTTTGTTTCATAATATTTTAATGGGTGACTTATAAGATTTATTTATTATTTAATAGGTCCTGTAGAAGTTAATGACATTTTTCATCAAGCATTATTAAAAAAAGTTACTAATTGTTAATTTTTAGCGATAATTTAAAAATTTTATCACAAAAAATGTCACTGATTATAAATTTTAGCTATAATTTTAAAAAATTGTCACAAAAAAAAAGGTATTACTTTTTAACTTTCAACGACTATTTGAAAAGTTCGTTACAGAAAAACGTCGCTAATTGTAAGTTTCAGCAACAATTTACAAAAATTGTGATAAAAAAAAGTCGCTAATTGTCAATTTTTAACGACATATGTAAAAAATCGTCACAAAAAATTATTTTTAACGACGATTTTATTAAGACTTATTTTCAATAGGAATTGATAGAAATTAAGTTCAACTATTAAAATTTACTGGTAATTTACCCAATTTTAATTTTGTCAATCAATTTTGTAAATTTAGAGTCAAGTTACAATTGCGTGAAGTTATATAACGTTATTTTGAAAATTGATGATAAAATTGAAGTGGAGGGATTAAAATTATATTTTAATAAAAATATAAGAGTGTTAAAGATTAAAATATAAAAATTACAGTGAGATTTTAATAAATAAATAAATAAAGATGTTAAATATAAAGAGTTGACTGAAACAATTAAAATATTAAAAAAACAAAATGTGATTAAACATAAAGTATGGAAATAGAAAGTGAAATTTGTACAAAATTACCTGTTAGTGGTAATTTGATAAAATTATTACATATATATAAAAAAATATTATAATTTTAATTATTAATGTAAATAAAATTTAACACTAATTTATAATTATTTTTCAAATTTTACACTGAATTTCTCCCTATAAACAACACCAACTCATTCTAACAAAAAGTTCTGTCCACAATTTTAATAAATAAATATCATGTTGGGGAATTGTGTAGTTTTGCCTTAAAATCACTATATAATTTTTCTATATACTGGGAGTGTTTAGTGCATACTAATTGCTTACAACTTATTTTAATTTAAAATTTGGTTTAGAAATAGATTATTTTAGTAATTATTTAGCTTTTGACTAAAATATGAGGTGAAAAAAATAAGGGGAATTTATTGAAAAGTCCTATTTTGCAAACTGTTATACTACTTGGTCCTATGTTTTAAATGGTTAATTGAGGAATCCTTTTTAGGTGGAATGTGTGACCACAAAGTCCTTTTTCAAATGTGGGTGTGGGTTGCTTAGACGGATATAGCCTTAGTAGTTTAGTAGGAAAGTTTGTTTTTTTTAGCAATAAGTGATCACACGTTTTGAAGAGTGTGGAGTGTATTTTTGGAGAGTTTTTGTTGCTGTTTGTGGATTATTATGTGAACATAAACCCCAGGTTTATGCGTGGAAAAACATGGTTGCAATGGTGGGTTGTTTACAGTGTGGACGTTGACGT
The DNA here is from genome assembly GCA_036172215.1 of Camellia granthamiana. Classification (NCBI taxonomy): domain Eukaryota; kingdom Viridiplantae; phylum Streptophyta; class Magnoliopsida; order Ericales; family Theaceae; genus Camellia; species Camellia granthamiana. Next base: position 27,272,265 of record CM069904.1, read on the forward strand.
CAATTTATGTTCACACACCAACAGTTACTCTGTGTGTGTGCGTGTGTTTGTACCTTTTATCATTGGTGTTTTTAAAAAAAAAAATGTATTTCTCTGATGCAGATGGACTCCTTTTTCATGCTACTGTATTGTTATCATTCAGTCAAAGTTGCATATGAACTGCAACCACCATATAACTTCTCCAAATTTGTCGATTTTTTTTTTGAAATGTGTGACATGTATTGTGTGATACTCCAACGTGACATATATTAATGTGACACTCCAACGATGAGACAGTCCAAAAAAATTAAAAATTCTTTAGTGTATTTTTCCAAATATGACAATGTGGTAAGTATGATGTGACACTCCAAAATTTTTACACATCTTTAATGTATTTTTTTTCCAGTATGATGTGACACTTCAAAAAAAAATTTCTTAGTATACTTTTTTCAGCTATGACAATGTGGCGGGTATGTTGTAACACTCTAAAAAAAATTAAAAACTCCTTAGTGTACTTTTCCTAAACATGACATGTGACACTCCAACGTAGCGGATCCAATTGGAATAAATTACCGCGTATCTTCACGTAACATGTGAAAAAACAATTAGTAAGAAATTCACATCCCACACTGCGTGTGTTAAAAACAACCAAACTTTAAATAGTTATTAGTACACTTTTTGAACAACGTGACACACAAACGCCCCACTACCCAATATGTTTTTGTGTGAATCGGGTTGGAACGACCTACTTTACAAATGGGTACAATTGCATGTGTTGGGTCTAAAGGGATAAGGGTAAACAGGTTAACGTGGGTCCTATTAAGTGACTTCACACTTTACACAACAACCAATCACACACCCACATCATGACCACACACATACAACTACTTCGCACACACTGCAAATTACTAAAAGACTATTAGTACGCTTTTTCCAACAACGTGAAACACACACACACCGTTATTCCCATAATTAAATTAATAACTACAAATAATGCTTTGCCCAATGGCAAATTGGTAAACAATCAGCCAGAAGGACTATCAGTTAACAAGAAAACTTTTGGGACCATACGGATTAGAAGACCAAAATATGGGATTTATTGGTCAATTCCCCAAAAAATAAGTAATACTATATCTATTTAAACTCTTACTAACAATCTTATTAAAAACGTACATGTCCAAACATTATTGGATGGTTAAATGTCATTATTTTTTTGATAACCAATCACATTTAGTCTTTTGTGTTTTTAGTAAGATTATTAGTATGTGTAGAATTATTCAAAAAAATAAGTATGTTTGGAATATTTTTTTTGACTTTTTATGAAAAAAAAGTACAAAAAGTATAGAGGAAATGAACTATTTTTGCTGTGTTTGGTTTGTATTTGTGAAACAATTTTGAAAAATAATTTTTTGAAAAGAGTTTATAAAATTTAAAATTTTCTTTGGTTGTATGTTCTGAAAATAATTTTTGAGTGGAGTTTGGGAATTTTTTTTTTTTTTGAGAAAATATCACATCAGTGGAAATTTGAAAAAATAATTACAAATTAGTGAGAAACTTAATCAATATTAATAAGAATAATGCTTGAGACCCCCTTTTGGGGGTCACCCCCTCACCCCCCTTTGCCACGTGGCGGGGGGTGATTGGAGGAGCAGGAAAAAAAAGAAAAAGAAAAAGAAAAAGTAACCAATGAGAGAGAAAGGGGGTCAAAGGGGGTGGGGGGAAAATGGGAGATGAATCATTGTTGTATTAATAATTGAAATTATAAAATATTTTCATGAATTTTTATTTATTTTTTGCTGACACAGATGTAATAACCTCTCTTTTTTAATAGTTGAATAGATTGGTGTAAGAGAAAAAATAATTGATTGATGTGTAGAATGTAAGAAAACAAGAGAATAAGAAGAAAAAGTGATCGGTCGATGTGAGATTGCTTAGTGTAAATTTTGTTTACAGCTTATTAGACAAAAATAATTCATAAAAAAAATTAATTATCTAAAATCTAAAAGTGATTTTTTTAACTTTTAATTTTTTATTATTAATATTTTAATGGTATTATATGCACCAATTGATATATTAATTAGCATACCAACATATATTATAATTTTAAAATTACAGATTTTACTCATTATATAAATTATAAAAATTTAAAATATTTAAAATAATATTATTTTATTTATTAATATATTAATTAATATATCAATTATGGTGTATAATTTTATTTTTAATATTTTAACTTGTAAAATCTTCTACCAAACAAGTAGATTTTACGACATCCAATCATATTATGAAAAGTTAGGAAGAAAAATTAAATGAAATGAAAGAGAAGTGTGAGTCTGACAGTCAAAGGAATGGTCTTAAGAGATAGAGGGTCAAACATGTTGACTACTCTTTTAATATGATGATGATGATGGATGGCATTTAATCTAGCGGTGATGTTAGTTGGCCCCTCTGATTGGGGGAGAGGGAATAAATCAAGCGGTGATGGTGGCCCCCTCTGATTGATTGATTACGATGCCTGCTCAGGTCATATTTCTGAAAAATTAGTTGGTGTTCGGCTCACGTTACATACTTCTCATCGATCACAATATATCATAATTTTTATTATTTTTTAATCATTTAATATAAAATTAAAATTTTTATATTTTTCATTAATTAGGACTTTTTTATAGCACCACTTAACGGTTACCTAATAACTTCTCCATATTCCCCCGTTTGTGTGCTTGCTTTTTGTCCTTTGCCATACCAAATGTTTCATGGAGTACATATTATCAAACTCTTTTGTTTTATGTGAAAAAATCAAAAAAAAAAAAGTAATAAATAAATTTAAAGTATAAGATAATTCTATTTACACAATGAAAAAACAAAAATATTTTCTTAAATTAAATTTTTAATTACACAATATATAAAAATTTCAAATTTTGATTTTATCTCTTTACGATTTCTTTAATATCATATACCATCATTTTTACACCCCTAACTTTCAAATCCTAATTCTGTCCACCACCACCACTGTCGCTGCCTTTCAACTCCCTTCACATTCAACATCTTCAACCACTGCAACTTCTCTTCCCTTGTTGTGATCATCTTCCCTATCCTTTTCTACCGCTATGTCTCCATTGTTAGAAATGGTTTTAGAAAATATGATTTTTCTTTAACTTTAGTTTATTTTTTAGGTGGGACCCATAGGTCAAAATTGGCGGGTCTAAGTGGCAACGCGTTCTATGTCGCGTTGTAATTCACGTGATATATTTGGTTGCTCAACACCATTATCTTGTGAATGGGAAATTGAAGCCAAAGTGAGCTCCATGGAAATGGAGTTTTGATGGAAAATCCTTAAAGATTTGAATAAAGGCTTGTCCCACATAGGTTTGGTGGGAAGAATTTTGTGGGTTTATAAGGCATGGATTTGTAACTTGGGGTAGGCTCCAAGGGGCACACAAGTTTTGTAGAGAAGGAGGTTATGGGCAAAGTGAGCTAGACCCTTTGAACCCAAAAATAAACATGCGTACCATCCGTCTGTCCATCTAGTCAGTTGGGTTGGGCTTGTCCGGCCCAATATCTATCTTTTTGGGTCAAAAACATTTGAATTTTATTTTATTTTTTGGTAAAATAAAATTTCTGTCCAGAATTCAAATTAATTCCAGAAAAAATCTATCCGGTTTTTCCCTACACCCAAACAGGTCCATATCTGTTTAAAGAAACCGAATAGATTTAGTTATCTGTTCAAATTCAAACCCAAATAGTGCCATATATGTTCATTCAAACCGCACAGATCTGCTACCTGTTCAAACAGGTTTATTACCTGTTTAATTCAAACTGAAAAGTCACATTTACACCTATAAATAGACAAGTCTCTCATTTAATTCTTTCACTCAATTTTCGTTCAAAAAATTTTGCATTATTCTCTACATTTTGCTGCATTATTTTCTTATGAGAAAGTGTATAAACACATAGTGTGTTCGTTGTGCAAACAGTTTGTAATGCTGCTACTGTTTGTTGTTGATCATTTTATCTTAGGAGATAGACGTCCACATTCTGAAAGTACCGTGGAGAAGACGAATCTGTCTTATGGACATAATGTTAAACACTAGACTTAATCAGAAAATTTGTTCAACAAATTAATTTGGTAAGTAATTAATTTTCTATTTTATTATTTTTTCTGTTTCAGATTTTAATTTTGTTTTTATAACAAAATAAAAATCTTTTTATTTATTTTATTTTATTTTCTAGTTTGCTTTTTTTAATCAAATAAACTCTCTCATTTCCTTTATTTCTTCTATATTCCGTTTTTTGTTAAGTACACAAACATAATTTATTTTTTAAATACAGTGAAGATTGTCCAACAATCTTAAGACAGAATATTTTTTTGGTGTCTTCATTATATTTATTTTTCTGTGCTTTCACAAAGTGATATTCTGGTTGAAAAATACAAATAGTGGTAATATACTGTTTGACAAATAGTAGTAATATACTGTTTATTTTCTTTGACAACTAGTAGTAATATACTGGTGTCATTAACAATTACAGAATATTAATTTGTATTACAGAAAAATTATTGTGGTATTTTATTTTTCTGTGTTTATTTTTCTAATTTTAGTAACAAGAAAAATAAAATTATTTTGTATTATAATTTATTTTCTGGTTTTAATAACTAGAAAATTAATTTGTGTTTTGGTTTTTTCTGATTTTTGTAATAAGATATTATGGCTGCTGAAAATAGTACTCAAAATCCGATCGTTACAACGACTCCGGTCCCTGTCCAGAACTAGGTTCAAGTTCCGATAAATCATGGAGGACAGCCGGAAAAATTTAATGGCACTAAGTTTAAGAGATGGTAGCAAAAAATACTGTTCTATCTTACAACTCTAAATTGGGCCCGATTTCTCCGTGAAGAGGCTTCAATACTTAAAGAGGATGAAAGTGATCAGTAAGTTGTTGCCGCTGTAAATGCTTGGAAACATTTTGATTTCCTATGTATAAACTACATCCTCAATGGCCTTGACAACATGCTGTATAATGTTTACAGCCTTCTGAAAACAGCAAAAAAATTATCGGATTCTTTAGAGAAAAAATACAAGACAGAGGATGCCAGCACAAAGAAATTTGTTGTCGGTAAATTTCTGGACTTCGTTATGGTAGACTTCTAAACGGTAATTTTTCAAGTTCAAAATTCTTAATTAATTTTGCATGATATTCATTCTGAATATATGCCTCTTAGCGAGTCTTTCCAAGTCGCTGCTTTAGTGGAAAAGTTATCACCGGCTTGAAAAGATTTCAAAAATTATTTAAAACATAAACGCAAGGAGATGACTATGGATGAATTGATTGTAAAACTAAAAATTGAGGAAGATAACTGAAAGCTAAAAAGAAGAATGGTAAAAATCTCATTGAGTTCAAGGCTAATGTGGTTGACCAAGTAGACAAACCACATAACAAAAAGCGAAGTTTACTGGAGATGGTCCTAAATAAGGCGACAACAATGGCAACAAGAAATTCAAAGAAAAATGCTATAATTGTGGCAAGACTAGACATCGAGCTTCTGACTGCCGCCGCCCTAAGAAAGTTCGCGAAAGTACAAGCAAGAAGACCACCAATCAAGCCAATGTGATAGAATTAGATTACATCTCTGACGGGGTGAATGACATCAACCTCTCTGCTATGGTATCTAAGGCTAATTTGGTTAGAAATCCCAAAGAATGGTGGGTTGACACTGGGGCAACTAGTCATATTTGTGCGGACAATAAGATGTTCACTACCTACAATGAGGCTGCAAATGGTGAACAACTTTTCATGGAAAATTATTCTACTTCTAGTGTGGCTGGACAAAGAAAGGTGATCTTGAAGATGACATCAAGGAAAGAACTTACCCTCAACAACGTACTACATGTACCTGACATCCGAAAGAATTTGGTTTCTAGTTCTTTGTTAAGTAAAAATGGTTTTAGGCTTGTATTTGAGTCTGATAAATTTGTATTAACAAATAATGGTATATATGTTGGTAAGGGATACATGAGTGATGGTCTCTTCATGTAACGCCCTCAAAATAATACATATAAACCCATATTCTTGACATACATAGACATAAGAGAATAAAGCATATTTCCATTTATCAAGGTATTCATTACAGAAGTATTACATGTTGACAACAAAAGTAAATACCCTAAGAGCTTACAACTTTCCAAGTCAACACTTGGTTACAAAAAGAGAATACTAACTCTTACACATTAAGCCCTCGGCTTGAATTTACATGTAATACCAAAATAACAAAACAACCGAAAGAGTCTTCAACTCCCAAAACCTTCCAAGCTATGTCCTTGGAGGTAGCATGTCACCTGAACCTGAAAATGATGTCCCATATAGGGTGAACCAATGCCCAGTAGAGATATACTAAACCAAGTATGAGAAATAACTAAAAATTAGCATTTGATAGATGGCTAGCACTTATAAACCAACTTATAACACAATATAGTTCCATGACAATTATGTCCGTGTTTCATTCCACTTTCCTTTACTTATCCAAATCAATTCATAAACATGGCTTAGAACCTGGCCAAACAATTAAATGAGACTACATCCCATATTAAAACACTTTCTTTATTCACAATTCAAATGAGTCTACAACTCATATTAAAACACTTCCACACTTCAATTAATACACATATTTGCTGTATTAATACTTCAACTTAATACACATATTTGCTGTATTAATGGAGTCCATCCCCTATCTCCCCTCAAACCATGGAGTACATCCTCTATCTCCTCCCAAATAATATACATATACAATGTATTTAAACAGTTATCATATACAATGATCAATCAATACACATATTCGCTGTATTATTCCAACTGTCATATTCAATGGTATAACACGTTTGATTAGTTTCAGTTTTCCCTAATCAACACACAGTGTCTACAACAATCAAGACTATCTTCCACCGATAGCCCAAAGCAATTATCTCTAAACAGATAATAAATTTATCAACAGATAAAATATCAACATTTTCATAGGTGAGTGATTAAATTATCCAACTACACCATTTACTCCCACAATTTCCTAATTTCATTATTCTCAACTCAATTTCACATTTCCCCAAATTAATCATTCAAATTAATTATTCAACGTAATTAGAGCATTTTTCCCTTATTCACAAGATTGCCCCCAAGGCTCATATTTCACTCATAATTCATAAACAACTCCCGATTTCAAGTCTTTAACACATATTTGACTCAAATGAAGAACCCCTCTTTTATAAATTACAAATCAAACCCTAACTTTTCCAAAATTACCAAACAACACCAACTAATCAAAATGACTAAAATTCATGTCAAGACTCATAGATTAGAGTAGGTTGTCCCTACCTCGAAATGAAGAGACCAAATGGAGAAGATGAAGAAAACCCAAAGTGCTCCAAATCCATAACTTTTCAGATTAAAAGGAAGCCCTCACGACTCTCTACCTTTCTTACAAAGAGATTAGGGTAGAAACACTCTAAAAGTAGATGAAACCCTAGAGAGAAGGTATATAGAGAGAGAGGGAGTAGCCAGATCTAGGGTTTGAAGATAAAAGAGATAAAAAAGCGAAGTGTAATCCCGCTGCTGCCAACTGATATATTCGAGGCTCGCTCGAGCGAAGGAGTGGTCGCTCGAGCAACCAGACACAAAGAAACCTCGCTCGAGCGTAGAAAGCCTCGCTCGAGCCAACAATTCGAAGCTTCAGGTCTGCAACCCAGAAGCACGCTCAAGCGAAGAAAAGCTCGCTCGAGCGAAGAAACCCAAAACATAGACCTCACTCGCTCAAGCGAAGGAAAGCTCGCTCGAGCTAAGAATTGCAACCTTTAGGTCCAGAACCAGATGCAGACGCAAGCTCGAGCCCAAAACTTCTCGCTCGAGCCACCAGACACAACATTCAACTCTCGCTCGAGCGAAGTAACCCTGGCTCAAGCGAAGGAACTAAAACAAAGAGCTCGCTCGAGCGACAAAAGTCTCGCTCGAGCAAAGACACCAAAATCTGGGCAGCAACCATTTGCTCCCAATCACAACCGACCTGTTACAAACCTGCCCAACACATCCCAAAATTCGAATACAAGGAATTAAAGGACGAAAACAAGATATACACACAGCCAACACCACAGAACCTAAGTCCGGAATACTGTACATAAAGGGGAAAACCTGGGATCGCTATACTTCAAGTTGAATGTAATGACGGTTGTACCAAAACTTGCTATTAATAAGACTAACACATTCTTTGCTTATGTTCTTGAGTCGAATTTATGGCATGGTAGATTAGGACATGTAAATTTTGATACTTTGCGTAGATTAATTAGTTTGGATTATATACCAAAGTTTGAAATTTATCCTAATCACAAATGTGAAATTTGTGTAGAAGCAAAACTAACTAAGGCTTTATTTAAATCGGTTGAAAGAAAAATCGAACCTCTAGAATTAATTCATACAGATGTATGTGATCTTAAATTTGTTCAAACTAAAGAAGGCAAAAACTATTTCATAACATTTATTGATGATTGCACAAGATATTGTTATGTATACTTACATAGAAGTAAAGATGAAGTCTTAGCAATGTTTAAACTCTACAAAACTAAAGTTGAAAATCAATTTGAAAAAACCATTAAAATGGTTAAAAGTGACAGAGGTGGTGAATATAATGCACCTTTAAATGAATTTTGTGTACAACGTGGCATTATTCACCAAACTACAGCACCATATTCTGCACAGCAAAATGAAATTGCTGAAAGGAAGAATAGAACCCTAAACGAAATGATGAATGCCATGTTACTAAGTTCAGGCTTACCACAAAACTTGTGGGGGGAAGCAATATTGTCTACTAATTATGTTCTTAACAGAATGCCCCACAAGAAAACCAATAACACTGTTTATGAATTGTGGAAAGGTTGACCGCCTTCCTACAAATACTTAAAAGTGTGGGGGTGTTTGGCAAAAGTTGAAGTTTCTGTTCCTAAAAAGACTCAGATAGGACCAAAAACAGTGGATTGTGTATTTATTGATTATGCTCAAAATAGTAGTGCATATCGGTTTCTGACTTATAATTAGAAATACCTTATATAAATATGAACAATATTATAAAGTCAAGGAATGTTATGTTTTTTGAACATGTCTTTCCTTACAAGAAATGACAAGAATTAAGTTCATAGAAAAGAACTTATGATTGTACACAAAGTCAAGAGACTAATGACAATCAAACACAGGAGACTAGTAATGGTCTCGATCAACAAGATTTAACCGATGATGGACCAAGACAAAATAAGAGAGCAAGAACATCAAAATCTTTTGGTCTAGATTTTTTTACATACCTGTTAGAAAATGAACCTCAAAGCTTTAAGGAAGCAATGACAGGTCTTGAAGCACCTTTGTAAAAAGAGGCTGTTAATAATGAAATTGAATCCATTATGCAAAATCATACTTGGGAATTGGTGGATCTTCTACCTGGTTCTAAACCTCTTGGATATAAGTGGATATTCAAGAGAAAAATGAAAGCAAATGGTTCAATAGATAAGTATAAAGCAAGACTTGTAGTAAAAGGTTACAGACAAAAGGAAGGTCTGGACTATTTTGACACATATTCTCCTATGACAAGAATAACATCCATCTGCATGCTTATGGCCATAACAGCATTGTGTAATTTAGAGATACATCAAATGAATGTTAAGACACCTTTCTTAAACGGTGATCTAAATGAAGAGATCTATATGGAGCAACCTGAAAGGGTTGTAGTGCCAGGGCAAGAAAAGAAAGTTTGTCGGCTTGTAAAATCTCTTTATGGATTAAAACAAGCACCTAAGTAATGGCATGAAAATTTTAATCATGTTATGCTTACTAATGGGTTTAAGATAAATGAATGTGACAAGTGCGTCTATGTTAAAAACACTGACCAAGGATATGTCATAATTTGTCTTTATATGGATGACATGCTTATTATTAGAAGTAGTCAAAACATGATCAAATCAACTAAGCAAATACTGAACAAAAGATTTGATATGAAAGATATAGAGGTCGCATATGTAATATTAGGAATGAAAATTACTAAAACATCTGACGGATATGCATTATCTTAATCACATTATATTGAGAAAATTCTTGATAAATCTATCAAGAATGGTATGAATGTAGCTAGAACACTTGTAGATCTCAGTCTTTATTTATCGAAAAATAAAGGTGATGCGGTGTCTCAGTTAAAATACTACCAAATCATTGGAAGCCTAATGTACCTAATGAATTGTACTCGTCCTGACATAGCTTATGCAGTTAGTAAATTGAATAGGTACACTAGTAACCCCGGAGAAGACCATTGGAAAGCAATCATTTGGGTTCTTAGATATTTAAGATTTACCCATGATCATGGTTTGAACTTTACTCGATATCTAGCAGTACTCAAAGGTTATTGTAATGCCAATTGGATATCGGGTACTAAAGATTCAAAATCCACTAGTGGATATGTTTTTACTCTGGGAGGAGCTGCTATTACTTGGAAATCCAAAAAACAAACATGCATCGCACGATCCACAATGGAATTAGAGTTCATTGCTTTAGACAAAGCAGGAGAAGAAGCAGAATGGCTTCATCACTTCTTAGAAGACATTCCAATGTGGCCAAAACCTGTGCCAGCTATTTGCATTCATTGTGATAGTCAATCTGCAATAGGCAGGGCACAAAATCATATGTATAAGAGTAAGTCATGACATATTCGTCGTCGACATAATACCGTAAGGCAATTGCTCTCAAATGGAATAATCTCAATAGATTATATAAAATCTAAATTGCGGATCCGTTAACAAAAGGTTTGACAAAAGAGCAAGTGTATAGTTCATCAGAGGGGATGTGATTAAAGCCTATTACTTAAGAGTCATCATAATGGTAACCCTACTTATATGACTGGAGAGCCCAAGAACTAAGTTCAAAGGGACAACTAAGTTATGTGTGGCTCGCCAGAAACCACCAAGGGATTAAAATTCCCTACCCATTCCTATAATGATAGTGATATCTGCAACATGTGTTGTATGTAAGGGTTTTAGGATAAGTTTTGCTTTTAATGATTACTTATATCTTGATTTAGGCAAAAAAATCAAGACGAGTATAAAAGATACTCACAATAAGAATCACCTATATGAGTGTCGAACTAGGGCCGGTTCTGTGAGAATGAAGAGGCTAAATTCTCTATAAAGCACTCATGAACAACCAAGAGCGTTCAAGGCCAAAATGAACACAACCGTGAGAACCACGATGTGTTAGAAGATATTTTGTGTGAAATCTATTGTCTTGGCTTACACAAATGGCTGAACAATTCAAGACGTCGCGTCCATTGGTTAGCTAGTAAGCTCGATAGGTTATCATTAGGAAAGGTTCAAGGCCGAAAGTTACCTATCCTGATACAAGATATTTTCAATTTATACTCTTTCGACAAATTCTGCATATTGTTGCAATTCCGTTGTCATCAAATTCCATTCGTGTGTGGGATTGTTAGAAATGGTTTTGGAAAATATGATTTTCCTTAACTTTAGTCTATTTTTTAGGTAGGACCCATATGTTAAAGTTGGCAGGTGTAAGTGGTAACGTGTTCTGTGCCGCGTTGTGATTTACGTGGTATATTTGGTTGCTCAAAACCATTATCGGGTGAATGGAAAATTGAAACCAAAATGGGCTCCATGGAAATGGAGTTTCGGTGAAAAATCCTTAAGGGTTTGAATAAAGGCTTGTCCCACATTAGTTTGGTGGGAAGAATTTTGTGGGTTTATAAGACATGGATTTGTAACTTAGGGTAGGCCCTAAGGGGCACCCAAGCTTTGTAGAGAGGAAGGTTATGGGCAAAGTGGGCTAGACCCATTGGACCCAAAAATAAACACACGCATGCGCCGCCGCCGTCCAGTCGGTCGGGCGGGTTGGGCTGTGCCTCGGCTTGGGCGCGGGTGCATAGTGTGAGGTTGGGTTGGGCTTGTCCGGCCCAATACCTATCTTTTTGGGCCAAAAACATTTGAATTTAATTTTATTTTTTGATAAAATAAAATTTCTGTCCAGAATTCAAATTAATTCCAGAAAAAATCTGTCCGGTTTTTCCCTACACCCAAACAGGTCCATATCTGTTTAAAGAAACCGAACAGATTCAGTTATCTGTTCAAATTTAAACCCAAACAATGCCATATATGTTCATTCAAACCGAACAGATCTGCTACCTGTTGAAACAGGTTTATTACCTGTTTAATTCAAACTGAAAAGTCACCTTTATACCTATAAATAGACAAGTCTCTCATTTGATTGTTTCACTCAATTTTCGTCCAAAAAATTATGCATTACTCTCTATATTTTGCTGCATTATTTTCTTGTCAGAAAGTGTATAAACACATAGTGTGTTCGTTGTGCAAACAGTTTGTAGTGCTGCTACTTTTTTTTGTTGATCATTTTATTCTGGGAGATAGACATTCACATTCTAAAAGTACCGTGGAGAGGACGAATCTGTCTTAAAGAAACAATGTTAAACACTGGACTTGATCAGAAAATTTGTTCAACAAATTAATTTGGTAAGTAATTAATTTACTTTTTTGTTTTATTATTATTTTTTGTTTCAGATTTTGATTTTGTTTTTGTAACAAAATAAAAATCTGTTTTATTTATTTTATTTTATTTTCTAGTTTAATTTTTGTAATCAAACAAACTTTCTCATTTCCTTTATTTCTTCTATATTCTGTTTGTTATAAGTACACAAACAGAATTTATTTTTTAAATACAGTGAAGATTGTCCAACATCCATTTCCACCATCTTCTTCTACCATTACGTCTCCTTTTTCACCCTTTTTTTTTTTTGGTGATCATTTTCTCGGTGAATACCTGTCTCTCCTATAACCCATCTCTACTACTGTGACCCCATACCCTCCATCATTGTAAGCGCGGGCGCGCGCGCGAGAGAGAGAGAGAGAGAGAGAAGTTTCAGATCTAGGGTTTTCGCCGAAAAGAAAGAGGAAAAGAAGAAAAAGAAAGAGGATAATGAAGAGAAGAAGAAGAAGGATGAGGGGTCGTGATTCGCATAAAGGAATGGGTTGGACCTGGACAACAGTTCTAAAAAGGGATAATGGTAGTGTGAATGATTAGAAGAGGTAGAGGAAGGGGTTGGATTTGGACGATGGCTCTAAAGAGGGAGATGAGTAGTGAGAAGTATGAGAAAAGATAGAGGAATGGTGATGGGAGTTAAGGGAGAGATGTAGGAGAAAACTGTTAGATGTGAAATAACAGTGGTGGATGGGGTGAAAAAAAATTTATTTGTTCAATTTTTAGGATTTGAGAATCAATTGGTAATTTTATAGAAGGACAAAATAGTAGTAAAAAATATTAAAATAAAAAGTGTTAACAAACTAAAAGTATTGTGTAAATAAAAGATTATCTCTATCAGTTTCTAATGAAAAGATTATCTCCTTTTGACTTTTGAATTGTCATATTTCTCCTATCAGCAGTGCTACGTAGCTCGAATAACACGGCTCGAAATCTGGCTCGACACCAAAACGACGTCGTTTTGGTGTCGAGTTTTTTTTTTTTTTTTTTTTTTTTTCTTCCCTGGTTTTGTTGCAGAACGAAGAAGAAGAAGAAGAAGGGAGAAGAAGAGAAGAGAGGAGGAGGAGGAGGAGGGAGGGGAGGGGAGGGGGCCATAAAAATCGGTTGGAGGAGGAGGGGAGGCTGGACAGACGACCGGGGTTGGCAGACGACCGACGGCGGCTGCGACGGCGAGGCGACGGCGGTGGTGCTGCGACGTCGGCGGGGCTGGGCGAGGCGACAGTCTGCTGCGACGATCGGCGGCGGCGGTGGCGGTGGCGATGGCGAGGCTCTGCTTCTCCTCTGCTTCTTCCCTTCCTCCTCTCTTCTCTCCCTCTTTCTCCTCTGTTTCCTCTCTTCTCTCCCTCTTTCTCCTCTGTTTCCTCTCTTCTCTCCCTCTTTCTCCATTTCGAGCCGTTTCGAGCCTCTAAAAGTCAAGCTACGAGGCATTTTCCTTCTCCTATATTGGTTCAAATTCTTATGATTGTTACATTTTTATGACTGAAGTAAAGTAACTTATACTTCTTAAAATGTGGGATCTTTTCATTTTGGTCCTTACAGGAAATGATATTCCCATTTTGGTCCATAATTCCAAAAAATTGGTCTAACTAAAAAATATTAAAAAGATTTTTTTTTTTTTTCCCCCAAACATAACTTGTTATAGCATTTACTAAATATTGTCTCCCAACACTTGATCTTCATTTTCCTTTCACTGTCCTATTCTCTCACTTGCTTTATGCATCTTTCCACCATATTTTTACAATCAGAGACGGATTTATGATTTGAGTTTTGGAGAAGTAAAAACATATATAACTTTTTACCAAAAAAATTTATTATAAAATTTAAAATTTTGATTTATACCATCACAAAAAAATAAATAATATTACTATTAATCGGACATTCTTTGTCAACATAATTGAGAACAAAAATATAATTGGACATATTTCTTTTGTTTGCATTAACTTAACAAAATATTAAATATTACTATGTCTCTGTCTACTAAAACTAATTGAAAATATTGCAATTGTCACTTTTTATAATATATATATATATATATAAACATCTATGATAAGCTTGACATCTAATATTTTTCTCAATAAATATGATCAAATAATTTGTTACAAAATCATCTTCCAATTTATTACCCAGCTTAGTTTTTTTTTTTTTTAAATTATAATTACAAATGTATGTTTTTATGAGTGTAATGATAATCCGTTTAAATAAACGGTATTAAATTTTATGAACTTATTTTAAGAATGTCATGTGAAAGTGGACAATATTTATATTTCTAGACAATGAACAAACAAGAATGAATGTAAAATAAGATGCATAAATAAATTAAAGTGTGATTTATAAAAGGGAGAAAAAAAGAAAAAAGAAAAAAAAAACATAAATGACATCTAAGCAGAAAACAAGAATATTAATAAATAAAAGAATATAAGTAACTCTAAACAATATAAAAATATAACAAACAATACAGATGACAAATAGAATAAATCAATATTTAATAAAACTCAATTTAAAAATTATTTTTTAAATTTTGTAATATAAATAATTTGGAAAGTACGAATACTAAAATTTTGAAGACCTAAAATATTGTGATTTAAAATTATCTTATTAATTTCATAATTTTTAAAAATTTTAAAAATGCGAAGGCACCCGCTACACTCCCTTACATTCATCCTCCCTTACAGTAGACCACTTTCATTAGGTTTTGTTTGGGAAGACTAAATAAGTCCATATTTTTTATCTTTTTTGGGTCACATCAATCAAAATTTTCTCTCTATTTTTTTACACACCTTTTTATAAAAAATTAAAAAATACACTTATTTAAAATATCCCAAACATTCCCATAGTACCCGCCACCTCCATTCTGACCCCACTAGTTGATCTCTTTCACTAACTTTCATAATTTGATTCGCAACCTCTTTGTTTCTCGAATGACGTACATACCGATACCTCCTATAATTTTTTTTTTTTTTTCCGTCCAACATAAAGTTGATTTTTGAATACCATTCATTAAAAAGATATATAAAAATTATTTATATACAAAAAAATGAATAAAAATGAATATTTAAATGAAATAGAATTTTAAAATAGAGAGTCTAATAAAGTGTATATATATATATAAAGGCTAGCTAAAATATAAAAGTATTTTTTGAATTATAATTTAATTCAAAATTTGTTGAAATTGATTTGGATACTCTAAATATGCTTATAATATATTTTCGGAGTTTTTTTTTTAAGGTCCCTAGTATTAACATTTTATAGCATAAAGGACACCAAATATTTTCATAATGTCTAAGATCCCTTAAGTTGATCCAGAGAAAATTGGTCCAGAGAAAATTGATCCAGAGAAATTTCATCCAAAGAAATTCTGAATTTCTCTGGATTCAACCCAGAGAAAATTCAAATTTCTCTGGAAATTGTGAATATATATATATATAAAACTATGATCGCCAAGGTGTGAAACATTAGAATTGCTCTAAAGCAAAGTGACCATTCATTGACTAGTGACCATGTGTTTAGCAGTATCACAATCATACTCCCAGCAAAAGTGACAGTATTGAACACCAAGAAATAGAAGATTTTTGGTAATCGATGAGAAGCCGATATAAGATCTTTAAAGCTTATTGCTGCCAACTCAACACCACGGTTTTCCCGTGGATAAATATTTGTCAAATTGAACAGACATGAGTAGGTAGCCCCGACTAAGAAGATGAAGACGACCAACAACACAGATTTGGTCATTGAGGAGAGAGATAAGACCATCATTTCTATCAAACTTACATCAATAACTTGCCTTGAAAGAAACCGGTCAAAATTGAATCCAGAGAAATTTGAATTTTCTCTGGGTTAAATCCAGAGAAAATTCAAATTTCTCTGGACAATCATACTCCCGGCAAACTGAACAGACGTGTAGGTAGCCCCGGCTAAGAAGATGAAGATGGCCAACAACACAGATTTGGTCATTGAAGAGAGATATAAGACCATCATTTCTTTGAACTTGGGTGATTTTGGGATTGGAGGTGGTGGTGGTTGGGGATGATGATGTGTTTGGATTTCAAAACTTTGTAGTGCATATCCTTCTTTGGCTCTAGCTTGAAGAAGTAGTTGACTAATATCATTGTCAATACTATTAGAGAAATTTTGGTTAAGGAGGTCTAAGGCTATGAAACCTTTTTTGCAGGTGATGGTCTTGTCCTCCGCCGACTTCTTCTTGCAGATCATGCAAATGGCGTCTCCGTCGCAGGGGAGGTTGCTAGAGTGCGCCATTGGAGAAGGAAAGCCAGGCCGGGTCGCAGATCCGGGCGGCGCGGAGGTCTGCGACGGTGGCAGAGCGGAGGGAGGAGTCGGAGGAGAAGGTGTTGAGGAAGAAGCTCAAATCGCAGAGCTGTTACAGTATTTCAGAAACAGAGTGATGATGATTGCGTTTCCGATCACGCCACCGATTCAAGCTCAGGACAACGAGGATAGAGAGGGGATGGGGCGAGGGACCTTAAACTATAAAAGAACAGATTGTGGACCTAATCCATTAGTAAAAGTTGGATAGGGACCTTAAACCGATTTTTCCTATATTTTCTACCGCTTTGGTGATACAATGGCCATTATTTGGGATGTTCAAAATAGTATAATACATTTTAAATTTTAGAATGGGGTATCTAAAGTATTGTAGTGTATTTTAAATTTTAGAATCGGGTGTCTAAAATATTGTAGTGTCTAATCAATTTTTTGGAATGCAAATAGAGTCACCTAAAAATTTTGTATGAAAACTTACTTTTTTACTCTTCTTATTTTTTTAATTCTATTTTAATCTCTCATGTTTTAATTTTTAATCTCTCACTTAAATTCTATTTTAATCTCTCATGTTTTAATTTTTACTTAGATTTTAAACGGTGAGGATCACATTGAAACATGGATTGAAATGAGAAGACTTTATTATTGTAATTAGAAGATGAGGAATCAAATTAAAATTTGAGTGAAAATCCAAAAGTGAAAAGTGTAATTTTACTCTTCTTATTTTTAAATTTTTTTTTTTTTAAATTCTGGTTAAAATATAAATGAGTTGGTTATCATAGACAAAATTATAAAGGGATAATTGATGATAAATCCATTTCTATAAGGGAATATGGCATTTTGTCGAAGGATTATTCTTTTGTGGAGATAATGATATGATTAATAAAATTATTTGGTGAAAAAAATAAATTATTATTTTGAATGAACTTTTTTCTATTTTTACCCTACTACCGCTAGATCACCACTGGCGTTGGAAAAGTTGCAAGCAGCAACTAGTGATAGTGGTGGTGATATGGATAGGTAGATAGATTAAATGAACATATAGATGACAAAAACAAATAAGAAAATGATACATGGATAAAAAGGTAAACATAAAGAAAAATAAGTCTTGATAAAGTGTAAATTTTTATGAAGTATGATGCTCAAGGGGTGGTTATGTGTTACAATAATAAATAATTTAAGTTGTTGAGGTAACTTGTTTTACCTTATTTCAATGCAATATTTTTTATTGATAAAAGTTTTCTTTTGAGAAAATAATGTATAAAAAACAAATTATAAAAATTCCGCCTCTACATACAAAGATTAGAATATAAAATTTTGAAGATGAGTTTGAATGGTAAGTTCAGGGCCGGTCTTGAGTTGATCAAGGCCCTAAGCGAACTTATGAAACAGCAATGCTAGGTATCATGAAAAACTTTTTATGAAAATAATCATGAAAGCTTTGTGACCCTTGGATTACACTTAAAATAAACCACCACACACTAATCAAGGTAATCCAAGGATCATAAATTTTTCATGATCATTTTCATGACAAAATTTTCATGATCCCTAACTTTTCCCCTTATGAAATGAGACTCTACATAATGATAAATAAATAGAAATTCGACAAAATAATAAATTCCTACAATTTTTTTATTTGCACCCACAAAAATTTTGTCTACATGTATAATCACTAAAATTATAAAGGGTAAATTACACTCACCTCCCTTGATGTTTGAAGAAATGGAATTAATTCTTACTTTTGACATAATTACATTAACCTCTTTTAAGATTTTAATTCATATAATATTTAAACATTTTTCATTAGTTATTTGTTAGTAGTATGAATGAAAAAATAATGTTATCACCTTTTTTCTACTAAAATATATGTTTATTTAGGTCGTTTTAACTATACTAAAAGAAAAGTTAATGTAATTATATCAAAAATGTGAATTAATTGTATTTTTTTTGAACCCCAAGGAGGTGAGAATAATTTACCCAATTATATATTAAATTTACAAAAAATATTTGAGACCCATAAAAAGTTTCTACAATTTAACTTACAATGATGTGATAGGATAAGTGTCAACTTTTGATTTCTTATATGCTCAATGATATAAGGTCTCACTCTATTACCACATCATTGTAAGTCCATTTGTAGGTGTAAAAGTGTGGATTTTCAGCATTTCTCTAAATTTACTTATATAGATCACATTTGAAGAAATTATTACAAAAATTAAGAAAGAAATAAAAGAAACATACCGCCATGTACACCCGCTATCATAAGAAAATTAGAATTTTTTTTATAATAATGAAAGCTACAAATTTTGTAGTGTTTTATGGATTAAAAACTTAGTATTCATAGTGATATTATGTCATCATTAATACGTGATATTATCAACTAATAATAAACCTACGAATAGGAGGAGGAACCCCACAATTGAAATATAACTACCCATGCCAACATAATTATGTAATCATCACATGTTATAAGATAATGTTGATCATACTTACATGGTAGCTTGTTATTAGATGGTGATATCATGTATTGATTATGACATGATATTATCATTATATTAAACACCACATCTGTCATCAATATATATTTATTTATATTACCACCACCACTAGTCATTGCCACTAGCAACTTTTCTATTATCAACAATTTTTTTGGCTACTTTTTAGGCGCTGACAATGGGTTCAGCAATCAACCAACGGTGATCTAGCTGTAGTGGTAAAAATAGAATACGAATTCCTTCAAAGTAATAATTTTTCATTCTCACTAAACAATTTCATTAATTATGTTTTTATCTCCATAAACGATCAATCCTTGGACTTAATACTACATCATCTCATAGAAATAGGTGGTCTCGTTTGAGAACATATTATTTTAGTAACTTTTTGGATTTTTGACTAAAATATGAGGTAAAAAAAAATTAGTATGTTTTGAATGACTTTTTAGCATTTTATAAAAAAAAATGTGTAAAAAGTAGAGAGAAAATGAAATATTTGACGTTTTAGAATAGTTTGTTGGTTTTTTTTGGCCTTTTTAATGACTTGTTAACTTTTAAGCTAAATAATATAGTTTCCAAATGAGTTTCTTGACGGATGTTATCTATTAGATTAAATTGACACAATTTGAAAAATGAAAGGCAAAATTAAAATATTTAAAATTATAAAAATTACAGATATAATTTGTCCAAAAAAAAAAGAGAGAGAAATTACAAATCAATTATACTTCCTAAAATAATTATAAAATTATGGAAAAAAAACCTGATTTTAATTATAAAAATTTGTAAAATTTATAACTAATTTGTTTTCCCCCCAAACATCCACTGGCATGGTTATTAGGGAAACTATCAATAGGTTCTACTTTTGAGACTTATTATTCATTAAGTCTTATTAATAAATTTTTCAAGTGATAAATTTATGGATTATTTACCAATAAATCCTACTTTACAAACTGTTATACCAAATAGTCCCACTTTTATTCTATTATACGAATTAGTCCTATTGGTAGGTTGATTTGGTCCTTTTTGTTTTTTTTTTTTCATTTTTGTTTAACTTCGTGGACGAGAGTGTCCTTGGTATAATGTGGACTGTGTGTAACAGTGTGTGTGCGCGTAACATTGTGTGTGTGTATGTGTGTTGAAGCAGCACTGTGTGTGGTTCTCAATGGTTCTGTGTGATGTGTGTGTGAGAGAGCCGCTGCTAATTTGCGCATTTTTCTCAATGGTTCTCAATCTGGGTGTGAGAGAGAGCCGCTGCTGCCTTCGTATGTATGCGCGTCGTGTGTGCTGTGTGTGTATCAGAGTTGATGCCATTACTGTGTGTGTGTGCGTGAGATTCAAGTCGTAGGCCGAGATCTGTCCGCCGTGAGCCATCCACATCGATCCGCTGCCGTCGTCAGCGGCGAAGGCAGAGACGACGCCGTCGGAAGCCGGTCTGACGATGTGCCTGTGTGAAATGGGGTAAGCCGATCTGGATTGAAACTCATAGATGTCTTCAGATCTGTGTTCAAGTCCCTCAGATCTGGTTCAATTCTTTCAGCTCAGATTTGGTTCGAAGTAGACATGTGTTTAAACCCTTCCTCTATGTTTCGATTCTTCAGATCTGTGTTAAAATATAGTTTGGTAGTTGTCGAATGTCTCTGATTGTGTTGTATCTGGTTCAAAATCCAGCAGATTTGCCAAATGGCCCTGTTTGTGTTCGTCAATCTAGTAGAGAGAAACGTTGGATCCACTCTCTTGGAAGGGATAATGTTAATCAAAAACCCCTTACAGCGCTTTGCCATTGCGTGACACCCGCACAATGTATCACATGGCCCGGTCTGCCTGTGTAAACCCCCAAACACACCAACCCAGCCCAAAACAAAAACCCCTTACAGCGCTTTGCCATTGTGTGACACCCTCACAATGTATCACATGCAACACACCTAAACGGTTAAATGAGGGTAATTACGTCCCTCACAATTGAATGAGACTAAACAGTTTAATAGAATAAAAATGGGACCAACTGGTTCATAAGTTCAAATTTTGGAATTTATTGGTAAATCTCCATAAATTTATCAGTCTCTTATTTTTATGAATAAATTTATAGTGATAAATTTATCAATTTTTTTGTTTTTATGAATAAACTTATAGTGATAAATTTATCAGTCTCTTATTTTTATAATGATAAATTTATAGTTAAAATTTGTAGATAAATAAGTCTAATTAATAAGACTGGTTGATAAGTCCTCTCATATTATTCCCTCTAAAAAAAAAAAGGTGTTGGGACAAGCTGTCTTAACTTTTACCAACTTTAGGGTGAAGATTACAATAAAACTGAGAAATAAAGGTTAGGTTTGGCATCTCTTAAAAAAGTTAAAAAATTAAAAAGTTACTATCCTATTTAAATCACATCATCTCTCTACTACATCACTTCAAATCCAACTTATATTTTATAAAAAGTCAAAAAGTGTACTTATTTAGAACATTCCAAATAATAGTAAAATGAGATGTAAAATATTATGAATTCTAAATAAATTATTAAATTTTTTATATAAACATGAGATTCATATAAATTACATGTATATAAATCATATATCCATATAAGAGATTTAATAAAAATAATAATAATAATTTATTTAGAACCCCTGTCATAACTCAAATGAGATATTGTTTCGGTGAAGAAGCTTCTATTCGTCATGTTGAAACACTCAAAAGTCATCACATAGAAAATTACACAATCAAAAATTGCAACCATGATTTGACCACAAAGACTGACTTTTTATTTTTTATTTTTTATTTTTTATCGGCAAAAGGTTGTGATTATTAATGTTTTGAAAAATTAAAATTTACACTCATATATCTTACAATAAAATTTTGCCATTTTATTTCACTCTTAAAAGTAAAATCCAATATCTCCTCCTTAAGAATTTGGTGGCCAAAGAATTGGCCAAGTAAGTTAGAATCTCTTAATTCAAAGGCTTTTCAACATTTTGCAAAATAAAACTTTAAAGATATTGTCGTTTCCTATATATCACGTATGGTCGACTAGTTACAATTCTAGATTTTTGTAGGTTTTGTTTTGTTTTGATTTTTTATTGTTTTTGAGAAATTATATATATATATAAATAAAAAAGAGTGAGGGTTTTATTATCATAAAAGCATCTCTAATAATTTGTCATTGAAATTGCCAAAATTAAAATTTGGCAAGAGCCAACAAAAAAGGGTCTCCAATGGACTATTATGTTTGGAACATTTTCATAATATATTTATATACACTTAAATATATAATATAGTTATATAAATGATTAAAGAGATGTGACTTTTGAGTTTACACCAAAGGGTATAACCATTGAGTTTAAATAAAAATTTAGAAATTTCCTAAATATTGATTTGTGATTATGTATCAATTTTAAGGAGTAAATAACAATCTCAATCAAACAATTAAGACAAATCGATGCAATGATTTTAACGTGAAAAAAATCATAATTGGAGCGCCTCCAATTGTGATAAAAAACCACGAGCCAAAGTCACAAAACAATCCACTAAGAAGACAAAATGAATTACATAAGAGTACTCTCAATTACCTAGCGAATCCACGCCCAATCGAACTGACCCCTATGTGCCTCTTCCAGCCCGTCTTCACCTCGAAATTGTCTTGCCCAAAGTTGAATCACACAACGCCGATGTCGAATCACGACGATGAGCCATTCGGAATCTACCAAAGCTTCAAGCCCGAATTCCACGGAATTCACCGACGAACTACACTCACTTTTGTATTGAACGAATAAAACAATCATTTGATGTATACTTCTTAAACCGTGAGTTGAATACTCAATCAGACATCAAAGAAAACTAGTAAAATAGCTCTAGATATAAACCCTAATATTCAAGGAGAAGATCTAGAAGTCGTAACCCTAAAATCTGATTTAAACACATATTTATAGCAATCTGTTCCGCGATCTCCGCTCGAGTGCAAGAATGGCTGCTCGAGCGGACTGATGCTCGAGCGCAGGAAATTCCGCTCAAGCGAAAAAATGCAATTCCCAATATTTTTGCAGGCAATCAAACTTTTGGACCCAAAGATTCTTTGCTCGAGCGGACAAGCAACTTAGGCTACATTTTTGCATTTTGCTTCAGGGGCGTTGCCCCTCTATCCCACTTGGGCACTGCTCCGGACCCACCAAAGAGCGCTGCCCCCTGAACCCCAGCGAGCTAACCGAGCAAGTCGATCCTCGTAATAGTCAGTGAAGTGGCAAACATGAAAGAATTAACTTCTGAAACATCTCTACAAAGTACAATTCGGGTTGTATTCGCATTTAAAAACTCATAACCTCATTGAAATAAAAGTTGAACAAAATTACAATTGAAAGGAGTTTTGTCAAACGGGATTGCTAAGAATAAAAACCTAACAATCTCCCCTTTTGGCAATGCCGTAACAAAACACACCTAATAAATAAAATCTTAATTACCCAACCCATTACAGCCAACAAAAATAAACCTCGTTCTTAAGGTCATGATCTGCAAAACAGCTATTAGTGCCACAATCTCCAAAACAACTATTAGTGCCACAAGAGTATATGAAAAAGCAATAGACATATGACAAGATTATCTTGAAGCATGAGATGAAAATATGAATAAATGTAAATTGGAGATTTTTTAAGAACATGTAGCATGAATAGATGAAAATCCTAAGACACATGCACCCTCAAACTTTCTCCCCCCTTTTGTCATTAATTGTCAAAGAAAGCTCAATCAACTATAGTAAAAATATAAGCAAGGATATGATGACGTAATTAGCAATAGCATACAAGAAGGAAAGAATAAAAAAAGCAGTGCATAGCAACATGCAAAACAACTAAAGCCAATCTCCCTTACCAAACAAATCAAAGTGTTCATGCTAACAAACTCTTGCAATAATAAACCAAACTCCCCCTCACTCAAAACAACTACAAACACTGAAAACAATGAACAAGAAGAAAACGATAAAAATAATATGGTGGAGCAAGTAAGGAATTTCATATTTGTACCTTAAAACACACAAGATTATCCAAGAAGCACAATTATTTGAAAACACAATGTGCACAGCCTCTAGAAGATTCTTCATAAAAGAAAGTGATGCATTATGTGGAAAGTATAGATCCTATAATAAAAGTGTGTGTGTGACTCTGCGAGTTCGACAAACACTAGATTCAAATCCTAGTAGTGATCTGAAAGCTGGACCTCCGGCAAGAGAATTTAAGCACAACAAAGGAAAGTCAAACCACTAGGAATCAAGGGGTATTTGTTGAGTAAAAGCGAAGGCTCCCCCTCAATCAACGAATCTTTTTTTTTTTCTTTTCTTTTCTTTTGCATATATATTTTTTTTCCCCTTTTCTTTCTTTTGCACACTCATTGGTGGCTGACACGCTCAAGAGTATGGAAACCGAACCAGAGAAGCATGGAGACAACAAGGATAGCCTGGTTGGTGATTCTGAGGTAGCCTTTTCCTCATGCCTTAACTGCAAAGAATTGAGGGGAAAGTCGTGGAGATGCAACAAGATGGAAGGTGGTTAAGAGACTCAACATCACCTATGATGTGCTAGTATAGGTCAATTTCTCTAGAAAAGCAAAAGACACACTGCTAAAAGTCCATAGAGAAAATTGATTACAAAAGCAGAAGATTCCGATAGTTGCTAATCCAAGAGTGTGTACAGAATGAGACATACTAATCAAAGTACACACACTCCAAAATGAGTAATGACTACAGAAAGCACACACATATTAACATGTAATGGATATTTTCATCAATTTCAATACGTACCGAGGACTTCTCAAAAATTTCAAGCTTGCAAAACCATACTAAAAAAAATCCTTTTGGATTTTTTTTTTTTTTAAAACAAAGCAAGACAGAAAACAAACAAGCACTGATTAAATGACTCAAAAAGAAAAAACACACAGAAACCCAAAAACTAAAACGAATAAATAAATTAATACAAGTCAAGTTTTCTCACCCAAACTGCTTTAGTATGAACAAAGTTGTGAGAATTGCGATTCTTGGGTAGTGTCTTGACGTTGTGGTTCCCTTTATCTTCATTGGGAACCCGTCTCGACTTGGTTTCCAACTTCCTATTCCTAGGTCTAGGCAAACACAGCCTCTGTTCATGTTTGGTCTTATGCAAATCAAAATAGCGAGGTCTAATTGTAGACGTCCCCGAACGCCCCGGGAGGGTTAAGTCCCGTTCTGTTCATTTGGGCTCACTACAGTTCAAGGACTCGATTGTCACGGTTCTAAATCTTGAACCAAAGAGTCCAAATCCGGCAAATCATTTTTGAGAAAACAGATTTTTGAAAGAAGTGCCAAACATGGACTGCTTTGCCAGATACAGAGTCGCCACCTAAATATTTTTTATGGGGAAATTTAGGAAACCCTGACTCGGTGCCAAAGGCCATGTGTCCGTCATCACCAAAGTTGCCTCGGCTCGGGAACTTGGGTACGATTGGGGAAGGTCACTTCGTGAGCTCCCCCGCTCGCCCGGTCAAAGACCGGCCTCTACTAACCATGATATCTTATTTTGAAAACATTGTATGTTCTTATTCCGGTTATTAGCCTAGGTTACTATGTGATACGCACAGCATACAAGTATAGACTGAGTCGTCTGAATTGGAACAAAACATTTCATGTTTGTTTTTGAAAGATGGTTTGCTACCCGCAGGTAGGCTTAAGATGCAGATTTTGCCACCCTCGGGTGGGCTTAGAAAACATGGTGTTGCCACTATCTAGTGGGCTTAAAACAAACATTTGATGAATTGTCCCAATCCAAATAACACAACCTCTACCCACAGGCATTCAGGCAGTTATATCATATAAGCAAATAGCCTCATGGCAAGCATGCTATTCATGGCAACACTCACACGCATGCAAGGATGCTAAAGCATAAAACTTACCGAGTACTCCAAGCCAAAACAGAAGCTCATTAGAAATCATGCATGATCCTAAATATACAGAAATGCCTAATGCAACACATGCAAAGATGCAACTATAGCAGGCTCGGCTATTCTAAACATGGCATATGGAATGCTACAACTAACACGTATTCAATTTGGAATTGAAATACAAATGCAGTTTGTATGATGCGCCGAGCCCGGTGCGTGCAAAACAGATGAATGAATGCAAACATGCTGTCATATTGTATGCTAATTGAAATATGCCCTAATCTAACCATCATAAGCGGGTAAATAAAAGGGAAGAAAGACGTGGGGTTGGAAGACATACATCACACTCACGCACACTTATTACAATTATGCCCTCGCACAGAGGGTCCAAAAGAATATACAGTCTCAAATGAAAGAATAATACAGTCCAAAATATTACAGTCCAAATAATACAAATTCCTAATTAATTTACAAATTAACTAAGAAAAGAAAAGATTGGCATGCAAGCCGGGGACTGCCTTGATTCTGCTCTGGATGATGAATGATACATGTTTGGGCTGCCTCGCGGAAATCCACTGGAATGCCCCAATTAGCCTCTGTTTTGCAATGATTCTTGAAAAGCGCGCCAAGCCTCGGAAGACTGCTGATTCTTAATATGCTGCAACAGAGAGCAGAAAAGGGGCATAGCAATGTATTTTCACAAATGTATACATGTCTCGATCCTCGTGCCACCGATCACGCATCTTGATGCATGATGGCCGAGGAGCCGAATTGCACAACTCGATATAGAATGAATGCACATGAAAACACAACAAGACCTAACTCCATCATGGATGATCCGGAGTGTCGGTGACTAGGGAATTGAGACACATTCCGTCACTCGGAGTACGGAACGTACCTCATCTCCCGTGCCCGGGCTAACTCCTATCCCGAACACGATGCAATATGCATGATATGCATGAAATGCAACTAAGATACAACCTAACATGCGAAAGGCTATGAAATGGCATACACGATGCACGAGGAAACACGGCATACACAATGCACTAATATACGGCCTAGCATACGCAATGCTATGGAATGAAATGGCATACACAATGCAATATGGCCTTACACCAACATGAGAGAGCCTCAGCCACACTCACATAGGAGGCCATCAGATGAAAAATGAGATGCCTCGAAATGCGTGCATACGGGCACGCAAATCGAGGCAATGGCATACACGATGCAATGAGACTAAAATGGCATACAGAATGCAAAATGGACTTACACTAACATGAGTGGACCTCAGCCACACTCACATAAGAAGCCGTCAGATGAAAATGAGATGCCTCGAAATGCGTGTACACGGGCACGCAAACCGAGGCGATGGCCCTAAGGCATGAAATGGCATGGAATAGGATATGCAAACATGCAAATGAATTTCAGCACTGAAATTATGGGGAAAACAGTCCCGAAAGATGGCGAAATGACACCAAATGCGAGGAATGGTCCCGAAACACGAATTTAGGCACCCGAAATGGCCTATAGCTATGCAATGCATGCACAATATGGACATGGAATGAGAATACAGTAGCAAGGAAGCCCCAAGAAAAGCATTTTTACAGTAGAAAACATGGCCAAACAGCAATCACAAATAGGGCAAAAATAGCATGCAAAAATGGCATCGCAAGAGAGGCTATGAAACAAGTGGTAGATGCAAAGCCCAAAAAGAAAAATGCCCTTCTACAACACTGAAGAGGGACCAAAAATATGCACATTTACAGTAGATGAAAACCCCAAAAACAGTATGCAAACATGCTAGAAATGCCATGCAAGATTGAAGCCAACAAAAGCTATAACATGAGGTACCCCAAAAATTCATCAAATAAGAAAAGACCCTTAATAAAACATGTTAAGAAGGTCAAAAAATGACCACTTTCAGTTCTGATCATGGTCCAAAAACAGAAGAAAAATGGGCTAGCAAAGCATGCAAAAACAAGGGTAAAACATGGATTCAAAGCAAGTGACACATGGAGTATGAAAACAGTGTTGAGCCCTTCTTCAATGTCGAAGAGGAGCTCAAAATAAGCACAATCTCAGTTCATGAAATGCTCCAAAACAGATCACACATAGGCTAGAAAAAGCATGCAAATTTACGGTAAATAGGAGAGATTATGAAGTAAGTGCAAGATAGGGGGTCCAAACAGGGTTGAGCCCTTCTTCAATATTGAATAGGGGCTCAAAATAGGCCCACTCACAGTTTACATTATGCTCGAAAACAGATCACACAGAGGCTAGAAATTTCATGCAAAATAATGGCATTTTAGAGGGTATTGAAGCAAGTGCATTATGGAGGGCTCAAACAGGGTTGAGCCCTTAAACAAACATGGAGAATGGCTTAAAAGAAGCCTAGTTACAGTTGGGGTCGGAGCCCAGAACAGCAAGCAAAGAGGGTAGAAAAATGATGCAAAAAAAAGACCAAAAAGGGGGAATGAGTGCTCACCCTTGTAGACTATCTCTTGGCTGCCTTTTGACTTGAAAAATGTTGCCTCTTAGCTGCTGGAAAGCCCCCCAAGATGCTGGAAATGGAGTGGTGGTGGGAGAGCTTGGTGGTGATGAAGAAAATGGGTTGGAACTTGGTGTTTAGAGCTTGGAAATATAGAGAGGGAGAGAGATACAACACAAGAGCTCTCTAAGGATTTTTTTCTAACCCTAAAACACAGCTGGGAGCTGCTGTTATATAGGCAAAATTGGTAGAAAAATGGAGGGAAAAAAGGGGGGGAAAACTAGTCAAGTTTCCCCCCAAAATGGCTAAACCCCCGGACATGAGTGAAGTCCAAAACAAAATTCATATCTAGGACACACTTGGGGAGGGGGGCATGGCCAGCTAGTTTAAAGGGGCAAAAAGGTTATTTCACAAAAAGGGTGGCCGGCTAGCTAGATTTTCTGGCCGGCCAGCTACTTTTCAGGATAAAAAACTGGGCTGTCGGGAAGAAAACTGACCGGTGGGTGCTAGGGAAGTCCAAATGTGGCCATTCAAGTGTCCAAATTGAAGCCCCGGAAGTTAGATTGCCAATGGCGCAAACCTTGCATCAAAATTCCTCCTTTGGAAAAAGTTATGCCCGTTTCCGTGAAGCCGCACAGATTTCGGTTCAACCGGAGTG
The DNA here is from genome assembly GCA_036172215.1 of Camellia granthamiana. Taxonomy (NCBI): domain Eukaryota; kingdom Viridiplantae; phylum Streptophyta; class Magnoliopsida; order Ericales; family Theaceae; genus Camellia; species Camellia granthamiana. Next base: position 27,301,621 of record CM069904.1, read on the forward strand.
ATGCCTTACTTCAATCAACCATATCTCCTCCGTCCGGAATCGAATTTAGGAGATTCTTGAGTGCAAAATGAAGCCCCAGGAGTAAGCTTTCTAACGGTGGTGGCCTCATAGCTTGATTCCCAGTATCCGAATGAATAGGTCCGATTCGGCGAGGGCTGCTCGACTCTTCTCTTAACGGTTCATGCCCGTTTTACCCCCAACTGGATTTCTTCCCTCTTCTCCTCTTTTCTTCAACTCCATACCCCTAAGTAAGGTGTTTTGAAAGATTTTTCAAAGATTTCATCTCTCCTTCATTCATTTCCACTTTGTCCTTGCTCGGTTTACCGAAAGGCGCAACATTTGACAAAATACAAGCCTCGGAACATCGTAAAAACTTTATTTCAAAAACGTTTTGAAAGAGAGGGTTTTAAGTCTAAAATCTTTTGATCAAGATCATTTTGGTCCAGAACAGGGGTATGAAGTTGAGATTTGACTCTCTCTTCGCCGAAGAAATTGCACCTTTCCCCTGCACAACTTCCTCCACCGTGTAAACCATCAGCCGCGTCCAAGTCTTATGGACGGTCAAAAATGGGGTGTCTACAGTTGCCCCTCTTTGACAGAACTCGGAAGTCAAGAAGTGACGTGAGTGAATGTCAAAGCCCAGAGACGACCCATTTTTGACAAGGTCGAAGACTGGGACGAACAAACAAAATATAGATAAATAAATGGTTGTGCCCGCAGGCTGCCTACGTATCCTTTTGCAAGGAATCAAACCAGCGTAGTTCAGAGGCAGGATGCAAAATGATATGCAGGAAGATTTTGATAATTGGACTTACACGCTACGCGAAGCCGGTTTGAAGATTGGACTTATACGCTACGCGAAGCCAGTTTGAAAATTGAGAATTCATGCAATGCACTGTAATGTAGTGGCTAAAATGCAATGTGATAGCTAACAGGTAAAGGTACCTTGCAGGGGCAATTGGCAATGACTTACCTCAGCAATGTCCTACCTCATGCTGATGTGGGAGTCTTCCCTTTCTTCTCGGTTGAACTGCAGGTACTACTTTTCTCCCTGACTATGGTCGCAGCTTTCCCTATTCTCCAACAGGGTGACAGACTAGGTTGATTCGGTATCCAGAATTGAGGTGCATACTCATGCTATCTCAATCTATGGGGCTGCCATACAGATTTCAAGCCGAGGATATACCCCTGGGTATTTAAACCAGACTTTAGTCTCGGAAATCCCGAACCTTTGTGTTCTAGGCATGAGCCATTCGAACTCTAGTTTCCACCGTCTCAGTTGGTCTCCTAGGAACTCACCACAAACACAGGCCGGTGGCTATACCAGACCACCAGAAGTCGTTCGGGCACGACAAACACCAAAGGAATTTCACCTTTAGAGGATTTAAGGTCTCCTAGACCGGAAAGTGCACGAGACGGTGCGAATAAATGCAAGTAAAATGCAAGTACGATGCGCAAAATAGCGCGAATGATGATGCAGGATTTAAGGTCTCCTTAGACCGAAGGATTTAAGGTCTCCTAGACCAGAGAGTGCACAAGACAGCGCGAGCTGGAGGTGCACAACACAGTGCGAATAGGGTGAATGCATAAAGCAGTGTGATACAAGTAAGGTGCGCAAGATAGCGCGATGAAATGCATACACAATGCGAGTAATGTACACAAAATAGTGCGATGCGCAAAATAGCGCGAGTGAAATGTAATGCACTAACAAGTGCAGGTAGGATGCGCAAGATAGCGCGAATGATACAATGCACAAAATAGTGCGATACGCTAAACAGCGCAATTGATTTGAAATGCACAAGATAGTACAATGTGATATGCAAAGCACAAGACAGTGCGATTGAGGTGCGCAAAAATAGCGCGAATGATAAATTGCACGAAATAGTGTGATGCGGTGCGCAAAATAGCGCGAATGATGGGCTGCGCAAAACAGTGCGATTGAGGTGCGCAAAATAGCGTGAATGATGAACTGCACAAAACAGTGCAATTGAGGTGCGCAAAATAGCGCGAATGATAAACTGCACAAAACAGTGCAATGCGGTGCGCAAAATAGCGCGAATGATAAACTGCACAAAACAGTGCAATGTGGTGCGCAAAATAGCGCGAATGATAAACTGCACAAAACAGTGCGATTGAGGTGTGCAAAATAGCGTGAATGATGAACTGCACAAAACAGTGCGATTGAGGTACGCAAAATAGCGCGAATGATTAACTGCACAAAACAGTGTGATTGAGGTGCGCAACATAGCGCGAATGATAAACTGCACAAAACAGTGTAATGCGGTGCGCAAAATAGCGCGAATGATAAACTGCACAAAACGGTGCAATGCGGTGCGCAAAATAGCGCAAATGATAAACTGCACAAAACAGTGCGATTGAGGTGCGCAAAATAGCGCGAATGATGAACTGCACAAAACAGTGCGATTGAGGTGCGCAAAATAGCGCGAATGATTAACTGCACAAAACAGTGCGATTGAGGTGCGCAAAATAGCGCGAATGATAAACTGTACAAAACAGTGCGATTGAGGTGCGCAAAATAGCGCGAATGATAAACTGCACAAAATAGTGCGATGGATTTGAAATGCACAAGATAGTGCGATACGCTAAACAGCGCGAGTGATTTGAAATGCACAAGATAGTGCGAGTGAGATACAACCACAAGATGCACAAGACAGTGCAAGTGAGATACAAAGTGTAAGTGCACAAGACAGTGCGAGTGAGATAAAATGCACAAGAAAGTGCGATAAAATGCATCTTCTATGCAAGTATGGAAGCATATTCTATGCAATTTTGAAAGCAAGCATATTCTATGCATGAATCATAACGATGCGCGGCACGCATGCAACAACAGTGTATATGAAAGTTCACATTCTATGTAATAGAGGAGCATCAAATATGTACTCTGGTGCCTCTGATTTGCCTCTTAGAGGACTTCGCAACTCTCTCAGCTCAAAAAGGGCACACCATGTTCACATTGGCGAGAGGTAACATCTGCATGTGAAACCCTCTGGTGCTGCTTGGACTGCCATTCTGACTTGAAGCAGGCTTACACTTGGGGTCGAGACACACTCATACTCCAGAGAAATGGCGAGGCCTGAGAAGATGCACCTGGAATGCAATCTCGGATTTTGCTAAAGTTGAAACATGCTAAGATGCTCCAAATTTTCCCTCTTTTCTTTTGCTTTGCAGTCTGGAACCTAAATAGCTTCAGATAGGCCCTTGTTCTACTGTTCACACTTATCGGGGGTGGACCCTGCGGCTTTTTGAAAGAACCAATCCTGTTTTGCACAAATGTGGAGAACGGCACGGCACTCGGAGCACAAAACGATTTTATTTTTTAAATTGAGAGATGAGTTTTCGACTAGGTATTGAGCCTACGACTGAACACAGCAAAACGACTCAACAAGGAAATAAAAGGCACACAACCTAGACACATCGAGTAACACTCGAAACGACTCAAAGTAAGAATCGAGATAAAACAAAAGACACGACACTCAGACGTGCACAGGGAGCCTGTTTCACCGGGTAGTGTTTCCTACCCTTTCTCATTTGTGATTCTCACATCACTCTGGTACTCAATCTCGATTTTTCTCTCGAAACCCTTTTGCTCACTTTTTCTCACATCGCACATCTCTCTATTCTTCAATCTCTCATTTTTCATCCCTCCCCTGGGTGGTTGATGGATAAACAGCAAGTTGTGGGCTCGTGCCCCTAGCATTCTGCTAGATTCTTCTTCTTCTGCACGCAGCTAGTGAATTCTTCCCATAGAAGGGTTGCGCTACAACTAGGTGTGTAGCAAATCTGCAACTAACATCGGTTGATGATGCTTTGCTGGGGAATTTGGACGTGATCAAATCTGTCCAGATGATGGAGTGGAATATCTTGCCCCATTCCAGTTCGTGCTTCGCACTTGGCTTGATACCTCGTTGCGTGGAGGATGAGAGAGCTTTCAGCCCTTTTGCGGTTAGCTTCAGTGGTGCCCTTTTCTGGCAGGTATGATGCCCTTCTTGGCAAGTAGAGTGCCCTTTCTGGCAAATGCATTGAAAACATAGAAAAGACAGGAAGCCTGACTCAACTGTGCCCCTAGTTCATTATTTTGAACATTTTTTGTTTTTGCTTTCTACTAAAACAATTTTGACCAACATGAGAGTTAGATTAACATGCGTGTTCAATTTTTGATTTCAAATCGTGCAAGTTAGGCTATGAGCACTGAAAATTTTCCTTTTGGGGTCCAAGAAATGGTCCAGTTTTTGGAAAAGATGGAACAAGTTTCGAGAAAATTAGTCAACCTCAGTGAAAATTCTCAAAAACTATTTTTGCAAACGACCACTGCTCAACGAGCACGGAACCTACCCTTGAGATGCACAACCTCGGATCCATAGCAATGGAAAATTGCCCCTTGTTTGAAGGACACTGCATGGCAACGGAAAGTTGCCCCTTGTTTGAACGGCACCGCGGCGCATTGAATGGCAACGGAAAGTTGCCCCTTGTTTGAATGGTACCACAGCGCATTGTAGTCAGTCCTCGGAGCGATGATTACAAACGAACTCTCGGATACAGAGAAGGCAAAGATGATCAAAACCATTACATGGACACGATTGATTTGGAAGTGTTTGGGGCTGGACTTCAGAATGAAGTTGTCTACGTATCCCAAAAATGGGAATCAAGCCTTACGTAGTTCGGGGTCAAGGTACACTCGGGTATTTAACCTCTCCTTTTTATGCTCTAACCTTTGCCAAGGCGCCTGTTGCAGGTTTTCAACCTTGCGAGCTTTGTTTTTCTTTTCTTTTCAATTCTTTTCATTTCTTTCTCTTTTTTGTTTTTCTTTTTTGTTCTTCCTTCTTTTTTTCTTTTTTGTATTTTTTTGTATATTTTTTTTTTGTTCTTTTTTTTTCTTTTCTTGCTCTAACTTTTGCCTGGGCCGCCCTTCCGGGTTTTCGGCCCAGCGAGCCTCTCAAAGGGTAAAAGTGTAACTTTGTCCATGTCGAATGGTTTGAGGTCTCGAAGTCATCTGTATCCAGGAGAGTGGCTGTTGTATCGATTTGCAGAAGGATCCATCTTCGGCTCTTCGAGTACATCGGACATTTTTGCCCCTAGTTCGAGGGGTATTTCTGATTTGGCTTTGCGAGCTTCTTTTGATGACATCTGATCCTCTTGATCTAACTTTGGTGCCTCTTGTTCGAGGGCTGCTTCAAATCTGGCCACACAGGTCTCACATCATGATTATCCTTTGAACGTTCTTAATCCAAGTTCAAGGTTTGAAAGCAAAGGGGTTGAGTCTCGAGGCCGAGAGCGATCCTAAGCTGCACAATCTCAAGAGCGATTCTACACATGTCTTCGCAGGACCGCGCAAAACAATTTTTGAAAGTTTTTAAGAAAGCGACAAATCGCTTGCGCTGAAGACAGTGTAGGACCAATCTGGATTAAAGCTAGGGTCCTTCTCAGTACTCACACTAACAAGCATGATTTCATTCATTAAGGACTTAGCACGCCTCTCTTTCTCTCAGTTTGATTAAAGTTTTGCAAATCCCGAGGAATTCTTCCCTCTTTGTTTTCACCGCAGTGTTCAAAAAGGTTTTGAAAAACTTAGGTCAATACAATGACTTCAAGGCACAAGAGAGCAGGTGGCATGCACTGCCATTTTATTCAAATCCCAGCACAACTAGCACACGGTAGAAGCAAATGCGAGAGCGTGGAAATCACTGCTGTTTCATTCAAAATCTGTTGGCATAACTGGCTCCCTGGCAGAAACAGACTCAAAACAAAATGAAAAGACAAAAGCGAAACAAAATGGTGACGCTCGAGGTAACACCCCCAGAATCACCCGACTTCTATACAACAGGATTGACTCGATACAACAAGACAGACCCAAAACAAAAAGACTGACTCAAAACAAAAGGACAGACTCAAAACAAAACTGACCCAATACCCAAGTCAGAAAACACAAAAACTGGCATTCGCAAATGCTCAAAACAGTGCATGCCATCCACCACAGCTGGAGTAATCTGAGTGCCGCCCGCAGGTGGTTCATCCCCCCAATCACATCACATTATCCCTTAAGTTCACCGATCCAGTGCCGATAGACTTTGCAGAGCTTGGCGGGAGGACAACCCCATTGTCAAACAGATCCTATACTTCATGGCGAAGATGGAAGCAGTTGTCGGTAGTATGGCCAGTTTGCTGATGGTATGCGCAGTACTGGGTAGCATCATGCATAGCCGGAAGAGGGTTCGGGAGAGGCCGAGGCTCAAGGGGTTTGAGATGGCCTTGTCCAGCAAGGATTTGGAAAGCTTTGGACAAAGGCATGTGGAGGGCATGGAAGACCCTCTGACCTCGGGGTTGGTACTTCTGGGCTTGTGGATTTTTACTGGGCGCACCAGCAAAGGGATTGGTAGGTGCTGGCCTGGCTTGCTGATCTCTTCCAAGCACGGGATTAGAGCTGAAAGGAACATTCTTGGTACAACGGCCCTTCTCCCGGCTTGCCTCTTGATTCAAACTGCCCCCAGCTTGAGTGGCAAAAGTGTCGTCCACAGTTTTTGCAACAACCGCGAGCACTTGTTCTTTGTTCAGTCCCTCGGCTTTCAAAGCCTCAACAGCCAACAGAAGATGTTCATGGGGATCCATGTCCGCCCCTACCTTGTTCTTTCCACTCGCCCCCACTTTGCCAAGGGATTGGCCTTCTCCCAATGCAGCCCATCCCAAGCTTGGGGAGCCTTTTGACATGAACTTCCTGGTAGGCGATGTGGTTGATGATGGAGCCAAAACTCTAAAGGCTAAATCCGCCACTGTTCTCTGAAGATCTTCAATCATCCTCATCAGCTCGGAAGTAGTGGGTTCATGGGTTTGGGATGATTGGGGTTCAGATGCACCCATCATGCATATGTCTATGCTTTCCGGGATAAACACCTCAGGCTTGGGTAGATGGGCCGGGGTGATGTATATGCTGGGGTCATAGGTGGATGGCAGTGTATGGATGAGATTGAGGTAGGCGGGAAATGTTTGGTCATTGGGATCTGAAGGTGGAGCTATCGTCCGGTTGTCGATGAGATTTTGGACCTCATGACGAAGGCGGTAGCAACGGTCGGTGCCATGACCGCGCTGCTGATGGTACATACAGTACTTAGCGGGGTTATGTCTGGCTGGGAGTGGGTCGGGAAGAGGTTGAGGATCGAGGGGTTTGAGATGCCCTCTTTCCATCAGGAGTTTTAGTGCGCTAGTCAGGCTCATATAGAGAGGGGTGAAAGTTCTGCCCTGGGCTCGGGCTAGGTCGGCTGTTTGCAGGCTTGGGTCGGCGAAAGGGTTGGCTGTGGCGACTGTATTGATTTCAGTGGGTTCGGGAATAGTGCTACTTCCGGCATTGGTACTCCTTGAAATCACCCTCCTTGTCGGTTCACCTGTTCTGGGAATGATCCCGCTGTTGAACGCATTCTCGACCTGAACCCCCAGTTCATGCAAACTTTTGAAAGTGAATAGCGGAGCGACTATCAATTTTTGCAACATATCATGCTCGAGGTTCCGCACCATCATCTGCACTTGATCCCTCTCAGAAGGGCGGCGATCTGTCATCTGTGCTGCCTTTGCTCTCCACCTCGCAACAAATTTCACAAAAGGCTCTTTTGGGTTTTGGCGGGTTGCTTCAAGCTCTTGAATGGTCATTTCAACTTGGGTATTGTAGGAATACTGATCGACAAAGGCCTCAGCCAATTCTTCCCAGTTTTGCTTCACTTTATCCTCCAACTTAGCATACCAAGTGGCTGCTACACCTGACAGGGTCCTTCCATATAGAGAGAGTTTCTGTGGCTTAGTCAGACCCATCGGCTTCAGGACATCCAAGAAAAGTCGGATATGTACCATTGGATCTCCAGACCCGTCGAAACGGTCAATGTATGGCATTTAGAATCTGTCTGGGAGCCGGACGGCAGACTCGGTGTGCCCATCCTCGATGTCGGGAATGAAGTTAAGGCCCTGTGCCTTTTTGAATTGCTTCTCAAGGTTTGCGATTTTCACCGCGGTTAGATCGAGGTCATTAGCATCAAGGGGATAAAGCCTCTCATTAGGCTGCACCAGGGGTCTGACAACTCGGGTTTGAGTCAACCTTTCTCGAGGATTCGAACACTGCAAATCTTCAACTGGCGGAATTGGGTCAAAGTTCGGCTGGGGTCCCAAAGCTGGATGTGAGGCAGATGCCCCAGATGGGCGCTGTGTTTCAATAGTGGTCTCAGCCTGCATGGCAGTTCCCTGATTTGGCGCTGCTATCACGGCCATAAATTCTTCCGAACCCTGTGCCATCACGGGTCTACTGATGATGTGACTGGTGGCTGTCGGATCAGATGAACCAATGAGCCCTGTCTGGCCTTTCTTTGCCTTGCCTCAGCGAAAGAACACTAGTTGCCCTTGAATTGAATCTCTGACCTAACAAAGTCTATCAGCACTAGTCCAATGTACCCGGGGGATTTCGGAGCCTTCTGAAGCTATGGTTCCCAGGACTACCTAGCAAAAGAGAAAACGGACAGCATCTCAGCCCAATTTCACCAGAACAGATACGAACAAAACCGGATGAGTGTGCTCTCTACTGAGTTCTGCCCCCAAAATTCCGCCTGTAAGCTGATACCCTCAGGTAAAACTGATTCCACCAAATACTGATGCCCGCAGGCCTGATACCCAAAATACTGAATTGGTGCCCGCAGGCCTGATGCTCAAACTCGCAAACTGATACATGCATTCCCTGTAGAGACGCATTCTAACAAGCACATAACAGATAAGTGAGAGCCAAAACACCCCTATGTTGGGGTTGGGTTTCGCTGTCCTATTTTGTCAGGAACTAGGGTTTCACTACGCACGCAGCGGCTTCAAACAACCTATAAACGGGTAAGCAACCTGTCCTAGCTTGGAATGGTCACTATGGATCCGAATATGCACTAGGTCGAATGGTCGAAAAGGGTGCCCCGGTAAAACCGGGGTTTGTGTTCCCATACTGGCAGAGCCCGTAACCGGTCAGCCTTATGGACATGCCTTGACAAGACAAGCCTCCGGCAAACCGCTCAGGAATAGCAGATGGCAAACACGGTGTCCTAGGCGCACCAATGCTGAAGAGGGGCTCAAAATAGGCCAAACAAGGTTGAGCCCTTCTTCAATGTTGAAGAGGGGCTCAAAATAGGCCCACTCACAGTTTACATTATGCTCGAAAACAGATCACACAGAGGCTAGAAATTTCATGCAAAATAATGGCATTTTAGAGGGTATTGAAGCAAGTGCATTATGGAGGGCTCAAATAGGGTTGAGCCCTTAAACAAACATGGAGAATGGCTTAAAAGAAGCCTAGTTACAGTTGGGGTCGGAGCCCAGAACAGCAAGCAAAGAGGGTAGAAAAATGATGCAAAAAAAAGACCAAAAAGGGGGAATGAGTGCTCACCCTTGTAGACTATCTCTTGGCTGCCTTTTGACTTGAAAAATGTTGCCTCTTAGCTGCTGGAAAGCCCCCCAAGATGCTGGAAATGGAGTGGTGGTGGGAGAGCTTGGTGGTGATGAAGAAAATGGGTTGGAACTTGGTGTTTAGAGCTTGGAAATATAGAGAGGGAGAGAGATACAACACAAGAGCTCTCTAAGGATTTTTTTCTAACCCTAAAACACAGCTGGGAGCTGCTGTTATATAGGCAAAATTGGTGGAAAAATGGAGGGAAAAAATGGGGGGAAAACTAGTCAAGTTTCCCCCCAAAATGGCTAAACCCCCGAACATGAGTGAAGTCCAAAACAAAATTCATATCTAGGACACACTTGGGGAGGGGGGCATGGCCGGCTAGTTTAAAGGGGCAAAAAGGTCATTTCACAAAAAGGGTGGCCGGCCAGCTACTTTTCAGGATAAAAAACTGGGCTGTCGGGAAGAAAACTGGCCGGTGGGTGCTAGGGAAGTCCAAATATGGCCATTCAAGTGTCCAAATTGAAGCCCCGGAAGTTAGCTTTCCAATGGCGCAAACCTTGTATCAAAATTCCTCCTGTGAAAAAAGTTATGCCCATTTCCGTGAAGCCGCGCAGATTTCGGTTCAACCGGAGTGATGCCTTACTTCAATCAACCATATCTCCTCCGTCCGGAATCGAATTTAGGAGATTCTTGAGTGAAAAATGAAGCCCCAGGAGTAAGCTTTCTAACGGTGATGGCCTCATAGCTGGATTCCCAGTATCCGAATGAATAGGCCCGATTCGGCGAGGGCTGCTCGACTCTTCTCTTAACGGTTCATGCCCGTTTTACCCCCAACTGGATTTCTTCCCTCTTCTCCTCTTTTCTTCAACTCCATACCCCTAAGTAAGGTGTTTTGAAAGATTTTTCAAAGATTTCATCTCTCCTTCATTCATTTCCACTTTGTCCTTGCTCGGTTTACCGAAAGGCGCAACATTTGACAAAATACAAGCCTCGGAACATCGTAAAAACTTTATTTCAAAAACGTTTTGAAAGAGAGGGTTTTAAGTCTAAAATCTTTTGATCAAGATCATTTTGGTCCAGAACAGGGGTATGAAGTTGAGATTTGACTCTCTCTTCGCCGAAGAAATTGCACATTTCCCCTGCACAACTTCCTCCGCCGTGTAAACCATCAGTCGCGTCCAAGTCTTATGGACGGTCAAAAATGGGGTGTCTACACTAATATGACCCTTAACTTCATTACGATCTATGAAGTGTCTTCTACCCCACGAGATATTGAAATTTCTTCCATCTTTATGAAACATTCTCCCATGGAACTCATAATAATAAAGGCAAATATAACCATACATACCACAACAATGACAAATAAAAACAGGGTGAACCTTCTTTTCTTTGACTTTACCAACTCTAGGAAGATTGAGAAGTCTTTCCTCTCATTGAATCTTTTGCTCCCCCTACCCTTGAGTTCTAGTATCATAAGATGTGGATGCACTCTGTTTTTGCTCTTTCTTACCACCAAAGCCAATGTCACTCTTGTTAAAACAAATTTGTTGAGACCCAATGATATTGTCCAAAGTCATTGATCCTTTGTTCCAAAGACCAATGGTTGCCATATTGAGCTCTTCCTCTTTCTTGATGATTTGCTCTTCTAAGACACCTTGAGACATCTCGAGAGTTTCAATCTTTTCTTCATATGTTGCATAGATTTGCTGTAGCTCATTCCTCTCTGTCTCACAAGTCAAGAGTTTTGCATAAAGGACTTGTCGATCATTAGATATCTTGATGGCATCATTCCTAGCCTCGAAAATCTCCTCCTTTAGTTTGACATTCTCAATTTCACATGCTTTCAGTTTCGTAGTGAGTTTGTCATTCAATTTGGATAAGTTAAAAGATTCCTTATACAACTTTTCATAAGATTGCTGAAGCTCTTCAGCATCACTTCCCGAAGCTCTTCAGCATCACTTCCCGAAGATTCATTGTCAGTGGAATTCTCAACCAGCCTCTTCGAATACTCTATTCGTCCTTCAGTTTCGAAAGCCGCCATGAAAGCAAAAAATTGTTCATGTCCCTCTTCACCTTGATCTTCGTTGTCACATTCATCTTTATCAGTTTTTGATTCATCATCCCAGGTGATAGCGAGGGCTTTCTTCTTCCTCAAAGGAGTAGGGCATTGTTGAGCAAAATGGCCAAATCTTTGGCATTCATAGCATTGAACTCTTTCAAAGTTCCCTTGTATCTTTCCTTTATTTTTCTGGGTTATAGAATTAATTTTGAATTTATCTTTGCCTTTAGATTTATGAGTTGACTCCAAAAGGTTAGGATTCTTTTTCAGAAAATATTTTTTAAATTGTTTTACGAAACCATCCGTAATCTTGGAGTCAATCTCACAATCCTTATCAGTATCCTTTCTAACTGTATGAGCACTACTCAAAGCAATATCGTCTTTTTGTTTCTTTTTGAAATATCTATGTGCCTCACAAGTTTGGAGATTTTCAATCAAATGATCCAGCTTGAGGTTGTCAACATCTTGAGTCTCCTCAATAACCGTAACTTTTAGTTGGAACCGATCGGGCAAGGACCTCAAAATTTTTCCCACAACCATGGATTCAGGTATTTTTTTCACCTAAATTGAAGCTAAAATTTACAATGTCACTCAACTTTGTACAAAATTCATCAAAGGTCTCACTATTTTTCATTGAAAAGTTTTTAAAACTAGAGGTGAGCCTTTGAAGTTTTGAGCGTTTAACCGAAGGAGTGCCCTCATGAATAGTTTAAAAGATATCTCAAGCCTCTTTTACGGCTTCACAATTGCAAATACAACTAAACTCTTTAAGTGTAACAGCTCAAAAGAGAGAATTGATAGTTTTACTATTCCAGCTACTATTTTGGTAATCAATTGTATCCCACTTATCAATTGGTTTGAGGAAGGTTACTCCATCAATGGCAATCGTCGGTTCGGTCCACCCATACATGATAGATTGCCAAACTTTTTCATCAATAGATTTTAAAAACAATCTCATCCGAGCTTTCTAAAAAGAATAATTGGATCCGTCAAGTAGGGGTGGTCGAACCATCAAATTTCCCTCACGAATTGAATCCATTATCAAAAATCAAACAAGATCTCGCTCTAAAAGATTTTTTTTTTTTTTTTTTTTAAGTGACCCGCTCTGATACTAATTGAAAAATCTAGAAATCCCCTAGATATTGATTTGTAATTATGTATCAATTTTAAGCAGCAAATAACAATCTCAATTAAACAATCAAGACAAATCGACACAACGATTTTAACGTGGAAAAAATCACAATTGGAGCACCTCCAACTGTGATAAAAAATCACGAGGCCAAAGCCATAAAACAATCCACTAAGAAGACAAAAAGAATTACACAAATGTACTCTCAATTACCTAGCGAATCCACGCCCGAATCGAACCGACCCCTATGTGTCTCTTTCAGGCCCGTCTTCACCTCAGAATTGTATTGCCCAACATTGAATCACACAATGTCGATGTCGAATCACGACGATGAGCCACTCTGGAATCCACCAAAGCTTCAGGCTCGAATTCCATGAATCCACCGAAAAACAACACTCTCTTTTGTATTGAACGAATAAAACAATCTTTTAATGTATATTTCTTAAACCATGAGTTGAATACTCAATTAGACATCAAAGAAAACTAGAAAAATAGCTCCAGATATAAACTCTAATATCCAAGAAGAAGAACTGGAAGCCATAACCCTAAAATCTGACTGAAACACATATTTATAGTAATCTGTTCCATGATCTCCGCTCGAGCGCAAGAATAGCCGCTCAAGCGGACTGACGCTCGAGTGTAGGAAATTCTGCTCGAGTGGAAAAATGCAACTCCCAGTATTTTTGCAAGCGATCAAACTTTTGGAACCAAAGATTCTCCGCTCGAGCGCACAAATGGCCGTCATAGTCAGCGAAGTGGCAAACATAAAAAAATTAACTTCTAAAATATCTCTGTAAGGCACAATTCGGGTTGGATTCGCATCTAAAAACTCATAGCCTCACTGAAATAAAAGTTGAACAAAATTACAACTGAAAGGAGTTTTGTCAAACGGGATTGCCAAGAATAAAAAGTTAACATGTGTGTCTTTTGAATTTAAACCATGAGGTGTAACCATTAGATTTAAATCAAAAGATATGACTCTTAGATTTAAAGGGTGTCAGTTTTGAATTTAAAGTACATAACCTTTGGTCTAGGAGACACAAACCGATGCCTATATAAAGATGGAATGAGTTGGCATTTGAAAAAAAGTAATCCATATGAAATCCATAGAATATTCATGGAATTTCTCTCTAACATTAATATTGTTATTTTCCTCTATACTTGGTGGATTAGAAAAATCCAAAAGTATTCGAGATCTAATTTCGTTCGTGTATAACACAGTTAGACATCAGTCTTTAGATTGGGCTTCATCGTATCCTGGAGGCAGATTTACAGGTAACCTCGTGCACATCATATTCGACAGAATTGGTGGGGGTAAATATCGTCTTAAGGAAAGCGACGTTGTAACGCGCCTTGAAGTAATACTAATTATTTTATCTATTTCCATCTCATTTACCAAATTTGCACCAACATACCTCTTACCAAATATCCCAAATGCCATTTCTTGTGCCAAATTTAACAAGAGGTTTGGCATTTGCCAAATATGTCACATCATCAAAAATAACTGATTTTTGGCTCCAATGTGAACAACAACAAACAAACACAATGTAGATAAAGAGTAGCAACGACACAATCAACACAAATATGTTGGAAAAAACAAAAATAAATCGAACGAATTAAATTAACAAACAAAAAAAAATCTAATTATTAAAAAAAAAACCTATTTTGTGCAAGAACAACAACGATGATCAAGAAGAACAAGAATACGATAGAGGAGATGAAAAATAAACCCTAGCTAATCACAAATCTCAATCTCCATGGGACTTTGCTCCCTACTTTGAATCAATCATCGAAGAGCACGCTCGCCTCACCAACACCTCCGTCGAGGTTGATTTCATGGTATTGGTTGATTTGAGAGAGGGTGTCATGCCTGAACCTGCCCCTAAAAGTTTGGGTCATAACCGGCTGGTAATCACTTGATTACCATAGGCCTCAAACAAACAAACCGAGTAATTATAATAATAAGGCCAAAAGCGGAAGTATACAACAAAAGAATGAGTTCATTGAGCTATGCCAATATGAGCAGAAATGTAACACATCCACAACATTTACATGCCCAAGCAAAAGAATATAAGTATCAAGGAAATTTGTGCATAACGTTTAAAAACCTCAAGACCACAATAGCAAAACAAAATAAAGTCAAAGTATGATGTGAGTCAAAGCTAAAACTCCATCTTGGAGGCATGACTCGATTGGGTCTAAAAAAGAATGGCTCTTGAAGCTGACTCTAGGGGTGTACTCCATGCTGCGGATTACCTACATGTGCATAGATAAAATTGGGTAAGCGAAGCTCAATGAGTAATAATAAAGTAAAACAGTGTAAATAAATAGTCATAAGATTCTCACAATACCCAAAATTGTATGAACAAAACGACCTTAGGCCCAATCATACTTTAAAACGGCCTCGGGGCCTAATCATATATCAAAACAGCCTCAGGCCTAACATTGCACATGTCATATAATATTAATGAGGCTTCTCATTTCAAGCAAATCACAATGTCAGCACCAATCCCCGTTCATGGTTCGAGGTACACAATAACGAACATATAAATATGGTATTATTACTCACAGTGTGATCGATCTTGAGGCGTTTCCTTCGGCACCCGACCTACACTAAACATGTCACACACACATTCGATAAATAATCCATTCATATCATATACACTTTCTTTTAGTGATTCACACCCCTTTTAAACGGTTCTTAATCATCATTTCACTTCCAAAAGGGTTTAAATAAGGTTGGAAATGCGTTCCAGAAGTCGGGAGCATCAATACAAAAAAACAGAATTTTCCTTCCTGCCTGGTCGCACGTGTAGAAATTGTAGCTGCTCGAGTGCACATTGCTGTCCAGTTTTGGTTCAAAGCATGGGCCGCTCGTGCGGAGCCCATGGCCGCACGAGCGATCTGGGCACACCCAGACAATTTGAACATGACCAAAAATGCCAAACCTTCCAAACTCATTTCCAAGCCCAAATAAAAGCAAAACTTACTTAAAAACATGATACAAGTGTAATTCCACATTAAACTTACCAATCTTGCATCAACATCAACTTCATGGTCTCATCTTTTCACAATTTCATGGTTTACATACACAAGTTCAAAATACATATATTCATGAATGATTTTCTCACAAATCTTGTTTATGTGAACTATCTAGGGTTTGTTTTATGGATTAATCATAAAAATGAACTCAAAACAAACAATGGTGTAGAGATTAAGATCCAATTTCATGCCTTTAGCCCTAGTCACTACACAACTCAAAACCCTAGCTCAAAATTCCTAATTTCTTCATGATTTCTTGACAAAGATAAGTTAGAGACAAAGTTTGTAAGTAAATTTTCATACCTTAACTCAAATCTATGGTTTTTCCCTTTGATTCCCTTCAAATCCCTAGCTTTCTTCTCTTCCTCTCTCTTTAACTCATACCTTGGAGCTCTCTTCCAAGAAACGAAGAACAAAAGGGGCTAAACATATACAACTTAACTCAAAAATCTTAATTTATTCATTAAGAATCATAATTTTTCAAAATCTCACCAAAGGCTCTAAAAATCATGCTAATCAAAGCTATGAAGTCAGTTTTTGTTTATCGCATCTCTACGGCCTTCAATTTCAGTTCAAAGTTTTAATTGCAATAGATATTCCTACTTTCAACAGAGATTTTTCCAAATTCACATATTTCTTATACTCAAACTTGCAAATTCATATCAAACACATAATCACATACATAGTTAAGCATAGTATGGATTGGGTTATCACAGTCTTCCCCCCTTTAGAAAGTTTGGTCCTCCAAACTTGCTTACCTCAAGTTGAAAACAATTCTGGGTATCGTTGTTGTATTTCTTCTTCTTGTTCCCAAGTGGCTTTGTTCCCATGATGTTCCCTCCATTCCACTTTTACCATTGGGATAATCTTGTTTTGTAGTTACTTGACTTGCTGATCAAGGATGCGAAGGGGTTTCTCCTCATAAACCATGTCATCATCTAACACAATTTAATGAGAGTCAATAACATGAGAAGGGTTCCGAAGGTAGCCTCGCAACATTGATACGTGAAACACATTGTGCACTTGCTCCATGCCCGGTAGTAAAGCAATCCGATAGGCAACCGGACCCAATCTTTGCAAAATCTAAAACGGCCACTAGGGTGATAATTTCCCTTTTTTCCAAATCTTGTGTGCCCTTTCATTGAAGTGACTTTGACAAAAACATGATCCCCAACTTCAAACTCCAAGTCTCTCATTCTTTGATCCGCATAGCTTTTTTGTTGACTTTGAGCAGTTTTCAATCTCTGTTGGATGATTTGAATCTTTTCCGTAATAACTTGCATAATTACAGGCCCAATCAATGACTTATCCCCAACCTCGGTCTAACAAATCAGAGTTCGACATTTTCTCTCACACAAAGCTTCATATGGTGCCATTCCAATACTAGAGTGGAAACTGTTGTTATAAGCAAATTCCGCTAAAGGTAAATGAGTTTTCCAACTTTCACGAAAATCCAAAACACACATTCGAAGCATGTCCTCCAACGTTTGTATAGTTCTTTCAGATTGTCCATTGGTTTGTGGATGAAATGCGGTACTAAACCCAACTCCATCCCTTGTGCTTTTTGTAAGCTTTGCCAAAACCTTGACACAAACTTAGAATCTCTATCTAACATAATGGAAACTGGAACACCGTGCAATCGAATAGTCTCAACAATGTACACAGTAGCAAGTCAATCAGCATTATAAATAGCCTTCATAGGTAGAAAATGAGCAGACTTAGTCAATCTATCCACAACAACCCATATAGAATCCATACCTCGGGGCGTTTGGGGTAAGCCCACAATAAAGTCTATAGTTATATGCTCTCATTTCCATTCCGGAATAAGGAGAGGTTGAAGTAACCCCGCCGGTCTTTAGTGCACTGCTTTTACTTGCTGACATTAAAGGCACCTTGAAATGAACTCCGCGGTTTCTTTCTTCATGTTGGGCCACCAAAAAGCTTGCTTGAGATCTTGGTACATTTTGGTATTTCTAGGCTGCATAGCCAATCTAGATTTGTGAGCTTCTTCCAAAACCCTTCCTTTAATTTCAGGATTGTTAGAAACACACAATCTTCCCTTGAATTTCAACACTTGAGCTTCCAAAGAAAATCCCCGGTCTTGGTTTTGCTTCCATTTCATCATGTACTTTCTTGAGGAATTCATCCTCTAATTGCCTTTGTTTAATTTCCTCAATAATAGCCGGTTATGTGGTCATTGCGGCCAACATTCCATCCCGTTCATACAGTACAATTTCCACCTTCATTCTTTCCAAGTCAAGTAATAGTTCATTCTGCTCTGTAAGCAAACATGCTAAGTTTTCTGTTGACTTTCTACTAAGAGCATCCGCTATCGTGTTGGCTTTGCCGGGATGATAATGAATCTGCAAGTCATTATCCTTGATGAGTTCTAACCACCGTCTTTGTAACAACCTCGACCCATTATTAATGTTAATTCATGCTTAATTACGCCTAATAAGAAATTAAAGTGAAATTTTGCATCATGCATTGTCTTATTTGTGTTTATATATGTTTAACATAGAAAGATCTGTTCATGTTTCCGTTTCGATTTACGAATTGAAGGCCTTATTGGCATCCGATTCAGAAATTGGCTTGATGTATGTGTTAATTAGATTTTTTTTTTAGAATTTTATAGTAGGTTTAATTAAAATTTGATTCAGAACGAAATAATTAGAATAATTAATGCTCAATTAAGCCCAAATTAATGAATTTATTAATCAAGCCTATATAAGGCCACCTTATTACCTCCTACACACTTTTACACTTCCATTTCCTCTTGCTTGACTATCAAAAATGTGTGAGAGTGTGAGAGAAGGAAATTGAGCTCAATTGTATAGTGATTGTTCTTGAAGAATTTGAGCCTTAGGTAAGACTTTAACTCACATTTTGTAACCTTAGACTCAATTTCATGTGAAATCAACAAGAAATGAAGTTATGCATTATTCAAAGAGAATTGAGATTAGATGATAGAATTGAACATGACTCATACATACATGTGCATATCATGAGGTTTTAAAGTTGTTTTTACAAGAATTCACACATGCATGTTCATATCTTGGTTTTGTTAAAAGAATTCAACTTGTTTTTGAGTTTAATGACTCATTTAATCATGTTTTGGGAAGTTGAAATTCATGATATTACATGCAAGTTATGTTATTTCATGTTTCAAACTTTGTTTAATACAATTGGCTTAGCTTTTGGGCTTACTTTTGCAAAATAGTTTGTAATTCATCATGTACTATGAGTTTCCTAATGTTTTACTAAGCTTTGGCCCAAAAGAATGTGTTTTGAAGGTTTGGAAATTGAATTTTGAGCTTGGGAGCGAATCTGGAAGTTCTAGAATTCTGCTCCTACGCTCGAGTGAAGAAGTCTACGATCGAGCAACCACTCTGTGTCTTGTACCTCCGCTCGAGCGACCAAAGGTTGGCTCGAGCATGAAATGCATGCTCCTAGAAGTCTGAGTGTTTTGCAGACCGCTTGAGCGACAAGAGTTGCGCTCGAGCGAGAACTTGAGTCTCACGCTCGAGCAGGCATCGAGCAGAAAAACTAAGCAACCACTACTTTTGCAGACCGCTCGAGCGACCACTATATTTTTGCATATCCGCTCGAGCGAAGAAAGCTACGCTTGAACGAGACCCCAGTTTTCAACAATTTTTGTTAAGTGTTTTCAAGTACATTTTAGCATTCTCATTACATCCTAGGCACTTCTAGGCTATGATTAAGACTCAATAAGAGGTAAAGACTTAGCAACACACTAAGAATGAAACGAAAAAAGTTAAGTAATAACCAAGTGTGTGTTTCATTATAAGTATCTGTTATGTTTGGTGTAGGTCATGAGCTATGAGCGGTTGATTCATTTGTTTACTGCCAAGGCTATTTGTTAGTAATAACTCTGTAAAGTTATGTTTGACTTTAATTATTTTCTGATGATACGAAAGGATCAGTTTTTTAAAATACTATGTTTCGTATGAATGAATGAATGTCCAATTTTCTTGAAAGTAATCATGGTGTCCTTAGCAGAGGCCCTCGCCTAGGGGACATAATACTGTGGCTTATGGTCATGAGGTCCTCGCCCAGGGCAGATAATACCGTGGTATAGGCCTTCGCCCGGGGGAAACAATATCGTGGCCCATGTATAAGATACGTTACCCGGTATCGGAGGTTCCTTTTTGGAACTTGATATGCTTGACCAAAGAGACATGTTTATGCTAATGGATGTTCGACACATGATTTGAATCTGAATAAGACTAAGACTCTGTTTCCGCTATAAACCTGATTATGATTCTGATTTGCTATAAGATTTGAAATATGTTCTGGGCATCATTCATTAAAATCTTTACTCTGTTATTATTCACTGGGCTTCTACTCACTATTTATATTATGTATGTAGGTGACCAGGCGCGTGACCAGACCCAAAGTTGAGGATCTGGTTTCTCTGTTTTGTCAGCCAGCCATTGTGCCTCCGAGAAGGTTCCCTTTTGTGCGCATGTCAAGTCTAAACGGCATAAGTTAAGACCTTATATTTTTAGTAATACGAGCAAGTCTTTTGTTATGTGTATATTGGGCTATACCCCTTTTTGGGCTACAACTGTATTAAATGTGACGAAGATTACTGCATTTTGATGTCACGTGTATGTAAACATATTACATAAGGTTTTAAATTTCTATCCCATGTATGTCTGTACGGCTCTATGGACTATGTCTTGTTGGTATATTTGCTTCCGCAGCCCTTAATTATACGTTATCCCGTTAAGAGACCTTTGGTAATCCAAGGATTACTGGTCGGTTATGACACTAAACCTATAGGGGCAGGTTCGGGTTGTGACAGTCTTTGTCGCATATTAAACTCCTTTTGAGTAAAGAAATCCTTGAGGCTCTTATGGTCCATGTAGACTTCACATGTTGCTCCATAAAGATAATGCCGACATATCTTTAATGCAAATACCACAATAGCTAATTTCAAATCATACATAGGATAATTCTTTTCATGTGACTTCAATTGTCGAGATGCGTACGCAATCACTCTCCCATTTTGCATAAG
Source organism: Camellia granthamiana (assembly GCA_036172215.1). Classification (NCBI taxonomy): domain Eukaryota; kingdom Viridiplantae; phylum Streptophyta; class Magnoliopsida; order Ericales; family Theaceae; genus Camellia; species Camellia granthamiana. Next base: position 27,322,310 of record CM069904.1, read on the forward strand.
CACACAACCCAATCCCTTATAAGAGGCATCACTGTAAATAACAAACTATTCTGTACTTGACGGTAAGGCAAGGACCGATGCTGTTGTGAGTCTTGTCTTTAATTCTTGGAAGGCGGACTCCATCTGTTCTGTCCACTCAAATGGAACACATTTTTGGGTTAACTAGGTGAGCGGCATCGCAATCTTGGAGAAATCTTTAACAAATCTTTGATAGTAACTCGCTAAACCCATGAAACTGTGTGCAACTGTAACATTGGTAGGAGTAGGCCAATTTACAATAGCTTCTATCTTTTGTAGATCGATAGACACACCATCTTTGTTAATTACATGCCCCAAAAACACAACTTCACTTAGCCAAAATTCACACTTCTTTAATTTAGCATATAACTTCTTGTCCCTAAGTGTTTAAAGAATCAATCTCAAGTGTTTTTCATGTTCCTCCCTACTCCTCGAATATATAAGAATATCATCAATGAATACCACCATAAACTCATCCAAGTACAGTTTGAAAACTCGATTCATTAAATCCATAAAAGCTACTGGTGCATTCATAATCCCAAACAGCATAACTAAAAATTCGTAATGGCCGTACCTGGTTCGGAAGGCAGTCTTCTCAACATCCTCTACTTTTACTTTCAACTGATGGTACCTGGATCTCAAGTCGATTTTTGAAAACACTTGTGCCCCCTGTAATTGGTCAAACAAATCATCAATCCGTAGTAAAGGATATTTATTCTTCACCGTCACCTTATTAAGCTCTTGGTAATCAATATGTTAGACTTATTTATTTTGATGATTTATTTAATTATGTTTTAATTTATTTGAAAGAGAAAAATAGAATCCAAAATTTATTTTGATGATTTATTTAATTATATTTTAATCAAAATTTATTTTGATGATTTATTTGAAAGAGAAAAATAGAATCAAAATTTATTTTGATAATTTATTTGAAAGAGAAAAATAGAATCAAAATTTATTTTGTCCCATTATTTCTCACCTAAACCTTTATCCTAAATGTTGTTAGAATGTATTTAATATTTGATTAAATCAGGAGTTCAAATAGCCCAAAACAATGGTTTAAACAGCCTAGTACAGCAGCAGGCCAAAAGGTTCAAAAGGTTTAAGTGGGAGATATTCAAATTAGTAATGATGGAAGTACAACGGCTATAAACGGCTATAAAGGTTCAAAAGGACAAAAGGTTCAAGTGAAAGATATTCAAATTTGTAATGATGGAGTGGAAGATATTCAAATTGGTGATGATGGAAGTACAACGGCTATAAACAGCTGTAAATTCAAATTGGTAATGATGGAAGTACAACGGCTATAAACGGTTATAAATTCAAATGACTACAACGGCTATAAACAGCTATAATTTTCATTATATATACCAAAGCCTCTAATGTAAACAGTTACACAAAAAATCTGAAAATATTCTTTGATCTATAAACACTCACATCTATTCTCAGAAATTATACACTGAGCCTTATAGCATTAAGCTTATCTTTCCTGTGTGAGATTTACAGAAAAATTAAAACTTCATTTTATATATCTATCTTTGAGAGATATTTATTGTAAGCTTTCTTTGAAAGAAAAAATACCATTTCATCTTATAAAAGTGTTCCAAACACTGTGTTTTTGAAATCTTGAGAGTGATTGTGAATCACCTAAGATTTGCAAGGGTTTGGACTTGTGAAGTCTGTGTAAAATCCGTGGATGATTGCTCCATTTGTAAAGAGGTTGCTAGCACCCCTGTGAAGCTAGAAGATAGTGGAAAATCTCAAGTGAAACTTGAGGAGTGGATGTAGGCTTGGTTAAAGCCGAACCACTATAAATCTGTTTGTCTCCTCTTCCCTAATTTCTTTACTTTCCTACTATTGCTATAGCTATCTAATATTCATGTGTTAATCATTTGATTTACCCTGTATGTTAGTTATACTTCATTGTTATTTTGCTTGATCATTTACGGCTAAGTCCATCATTGTGCTTGTTAATAATTTGTTGTACTAATAGTTAATTTTATTGGGGTATTATTAATTTTAATTTGTAGAAACCTAATTCACCCCCTTCTTAGGTTGCTTTTTGGGTAACAATTGGTATCAGAGCCTGGGGCTCTTGTTTAGATTTAACAATCTTGAGTTTTTTATCCATAGCAACCATGTATTCTACTTACTCTGCTGTAGGACAAACTAGCAATATGCCACCTCTCTTTGATGGTAGTAATTACATTCATTGGAAAGAAAAAATGACTTTGTATCTTCAAGCTACCAATTATGCTTTGTGGCTCATTATCACTAAAGGTCCTAAAATCCCTACCAAGGTAGTAGACCATATCAGTGTGCCTAAACTTGAAGATGAATTTGATGAGCGTGATTATAAACTCCTTCAAGCTAATGATAAAGCCAATCTTATTCTTGTGTGTGGACTAGATGCAAATGAGTACACTAGAATTTCTGGGTGTATTACTGCTAAAAAGATTTGGGATAAACTTGAAATCACCTATGAAGGAACTAGCCAAATAAAAGAGTCTCGGATTGACATGCTTATTCATGATTATGAACTTTTTACTATGGAATCATTTGAATCTATTTCTGAGATATTTTATAAATTTACCAATATTATTAATACTCTAAAATCTCTTGATAAATCTTATACTAATGATGAGCTTGTAAGAAAAATACTTAGGTCTTTGCCAAATGAATAGGAAGCTAAGGTTACAACTATCCAAGAAGCAAAAGACCTGACAAAATTAGGCATTAAAGAACTCCTAGGCTCACTCATAGCTCATGAACTTTCAATGATGGATGACAGCAAAAAGGAAGCCATTTGGAAAGAAAATAATGGAGTAGCCAACTTGCGTCTCATGGCTCTTGAAGAAGAAGAATCCACTCAAGATGAGGTCATTTTTAATTATGTAGAACTTGAAAGTGCTTTCAATGAATTACATGACATATTTAGAAACGTTTGTGTGAAGAATTCTAAATTAAAGAAATTAGTTACTTCTCTTTCAAATGATGTGGGTGTTTTAAAAATGGAAAATGCTACTTTGAAAAATGACCTTACGTTTATTGCCAAGGAGAAAAACATTTGGAAAAACAATGTTGAGGATTTAAACAAAACTCTTGAAAATTTTGTAAAAGGAAAAGAAAATCTCAACAAGCTTTTTGGAAATAAAAGATGTATTTTTGACAAAGTAGCCATTGGTTTTGGTCCTCCTAAACCTTGTATGAGATTAAATGTTCTTGAGACTAATTCCTATGGACCCAAGAAAGTATGGGTACCAAGAAGGAAATCAAAATATTTTGTAGGTGGAATCTCAAAGAACACCAAGGACTTCGAGAGAAAATGCACAACAAGAGTGTTCAATCTAAAGAGCAAAATCAGCCCCTACAAGAAGAAGAAGAATGATGAAATGAAAATCACCACGATAAACAATAGAGGTAATGTATGGTGAAAATTTCAAAGAGGTAAATGAAGGTATAACTCCTAACACACCTTTAAGCTTAAAGTTCTATATTCTTTAAGGTGTGATTTGTGTACAATAGGTTGTGTCTAATCATTACTTCCATGTAACCTAATTGTACTAAGTTTGCTAAGTCATGTTTTGCTAGTTTCTTTCAAACCTTCATTGAACTCAAAAATGAGAATTATATTATTTTGATGAATGCCTATTAGAATATGAATGATTCATGTATTCATTAACATTATATATCATGTCATCCATTGCTAAGAAAAAGAGATAAGAAGTGATAAATATTTTTTGTGAGCATACTTTTCACATCTTATATATGACTTCATACTAATATGTTAATTCCTTTTTTAGTCATATCTTTGTAGAATCAATTTTGATGTCATAGTATGTTTTTGAGATGTATACTATCTATATTTTGAATTGTACATTTATGATCTCAAGAATATGCTCAATATGAAATTTTCATGCTTATATGCTTTACATTGGAATATTTGAATGAGTTATGAAATTCATTGATTATGATCCATCAACAATGTCTAAATGAAAAGAAGTATCATATGTTTGTAGAGACATTGCATCTATCCTATTGAATATCTTTTGAATATGGATTATATTGGCATACATCTCATGAAATGCTTTTGATTGATGAATTGCTGAATTAATTGTTTATAGCATTCATGTTGTGTTCCACATTGAGTAAAATGTTTTATCACACTTGAGTATGTGGATTGAATTAATGAAAATGCCTCTTGATAATGTTATGTGATTAAATGAGATTGTTGCATCATTTTTTAATAAAACAAAGAGCATAACATTATTTTCTTATGCATATTATGCTATGTGCTACAACTTGAAAATTCTAAAACATAACATTCCAAACTCTTGTTTGATCATTGAATTATTTTTCACTTTTTGAGTTTGTGATAAGAAGTGATTTGTGTTGTATTTTTATTGAGTAATAGTGATTGTTCTATGAATGCTATATTTACACAAATCACATTAGAAAAGGGTAGCACCAACTTAGGGGGAGAAATCATTTTACTAACATACTTGTTAAACCCTTTTGAGATGAACTCCTCATGAAAGAAAATTGAAGATTGAAAAGCTTCCATCTCTTGAACCTAACGTATGCCTTATATACTCTCTTAAGCTCTTGAGGTAAAATTAACTTTGCATACATTGATTTTTTTAAAACCCTCATGGTATTTTTTTTACATTACCATTCCAGCAACACCAACGTCCCATTAAGTTTAATTTCTACTGGTATTATTTTATTTTAATTTCTTTTATTTTTTTATTTTGCTATTAGGCTTAATTTCTTTTGTTTTTATTTTTTTTTCTCATTATTATTTTTTGTTTGGGCTTAATTTTCTTATTTTTTTTCTTTTTAATTTCATTTTTCAGTACTTAAACATAAAAACAAAAACAAATCAAAATACAAATACAAATATTTACATTTAAAAAAAAAACATCCTTCATTTTTTTTACAGCCACACGCCGATCAAAATAAACATAAAAAAAAAGAACAACACCCTTCATTTTTTTTCCGGCCATACGCCGATCTTGCTTACTCGCATCTTCCATCGTTTTCTTCTTCTTTTTATCACCTTGGGCGACCTTTGATACCCCTGCCTCCGTGCTTTCGTCGAGAGCGACGACTCCCCGCTGACTATCAAAGGCCAAGAACGACATTGCTCCAAATCGGGCTATGGAGGTGGTCTTCCGTTTAAGCTTTTTATTTTCGGCCTTCAGTGCGCCTATTTCTGCTCGTAGATCCTTGTACATGCGCTAAAGCAGCGAGAGTTGGGCGTTGACCTGATAGAGCTCACTCGTCCTCTTCTACAATCGGTGAGCCAATTTTGTGACTACAGTCACCGTCTCCATACAGGACGTCAGTGTGAAATGATTGGTTTCAATGTCTGATTGAGCTGCCATGATTTACTCAATCGACATCATAGGAAGGTTAGGCAGAGGAATGACAAGAAGAGTAGGAGTAGGGGCACTCGGTCCAGCAGAACTTATGGGATCGTTCAGGTCTGGAAATAGAGTGAGGGGACGAGATGAGAAAGCCATGGCTTAGAGGTGAGAGGTGTCAAAGAAATGAGTTGTAGAGAAATAGAAGCGAACAAACTGAGGTTTGGCCTCATCCGTTTAGTTTCTTTGTCTCTTTGTTCTATCTCTCTCACGAGGCGAATGAGGAAGAAGAAGGCGAAGAGAATGATTAAGAAGAAAACAGAGGAGAAGATAACAAGAGGGAGAGAGAGCCAAGGCAGTTGATTGACTGATTGACCCGTCTTGCTTTTGTCGGTCGGCTGACGCAAAAGCGAGGACGCGCGTCCGACGCGATTTTCGACGAACAAAAAAGATACGCGAGCGAATCATATATATATATGTATATATCTGTTTTGATTATCTATTTTTTTGATGCCATTTATCACTATCATTTTCTTCTCCTACTCCAGATTCTGACTCATGATTTCCTTTTGATAATGTCACAGGGGGAGAAATTATATGATGTTATGTATTATGGTATTATTTATGATATTATGTATTATGGTATTATTTTCAAACTAATCTGATGTTATGTATTTATAGTTTGATATCTTAATCTTATATCATGTTATTGATCAAAGCTTACTAATTTAATGTTATGTATTTATAGTTTGATATCTTAATCTTATATCATATTATTGATCAAAGCTTATTTATTACACATGTGCTAACCTATGTAGTTAGAAATGAATTCAGGGAGCATGACTTGAGGGGGAGCCCTTGTTACTCCTAAATCAAATCAAAACATCATTGTGTGCCATTATAAAAAATGGGGAGATTGTTAGACTTATTTATTTTGATGATTTATTTAATTATGTTTTAATTTATTTGAAAGAGAAAAATGGAATCCAAAATTTATTTTGATGATTTATTTGAAAGAGAAAAATTGAATCAAAATTTATTTTGTCCCATTATTTCTCACCTAAATCTTTATCCTAAATGTTGTTAGAATGTATTTAATATTTGATTAAATCAGGAGTTCAAACAGCCCAAAACAAAGGTTCAAACAGCCTAGTACAGCAGCAAGCCAAAAGGTTCAATAGGTTCAAGTAAAAGATATTCAAATGAGTAATGATGGAAGTACAACGGCTATAAACGGTTATAAATGTTCAAAAGGACAAAAGGTTCAAAAGGTTCAAGTGAAAGATATTCAAATTTGTAATGATGGAGTAGAATATATTCAAATTGGTGATGATGGAAGTACAACGGCTATAAACTGCTATAAATTCAAATTGGTAATGATGGAAGAACAACGGCTATAAACGACTATAAATTCAAATGACTACAACGGTTATAAACGGCTATAATTTTTATTATATATACCAAAGCCTCTAATGTAAACAGTCACACAAAAAACCTGAAAATATTCTTTGATCTATAATCACTCACATTTATTCTCAGAAATTATACACTGAGCCTTATAGTATTAAGCTTATCTTTCTTGTGTGAGATTTACAGAAAAATCAAAGTTTCATTTTATATATCTATCTTTGAGAGATATTCGTTGTAAGCTTTCTTTGAAAGAAAAAATACTATTTCATCTTATAAAAGTGTTGCAAACACTGTATTCTTCAAATCTTGAGAGTGATTGTGAATCACCTAAGATTTGCAAGGGTTTGGACTTGTGAAGTCTGTGTAAAATCCGTGGATGATTGCTCCATTTGTAAAAAGGTTGCTAGCACCCCTATGAAGCTAGCAGATAGTGGAAAATCTCAAGTGAAGCTTGAGGAGTTGATGTAGGCTTGGTTGAAGCCGAATCACTATAAATCTGTTTGTCTCCTCTTCCCTAATCTCTTTACTTTCCTACTACTACTATAGCTATCTAATATTCATATGTTAATCATTTGATTTACCCTGTATGTTAGTTATACTTCATTGTTATTTTGCTTGATCATTTACAGCTAAGTCCATCATTGTGCTTGTTAATAATTTGTTGTACTTGTAGTTAATTTTATTGGGGTATTATTAATTTTAATTTGTAGAAACCTAATTCACCCCCCCACTTAGGTTGATTTTTGGGTAACACAATACATAACCTTAGGGTCCCATTCTTCTTCTTCATAAACAAAACAGGTGCGCCCCATGGCAATGTACTCGGTTGGATGAACCCTTTGTCAGCAATTCTTCCAATTGTATTTTCAATTCTTTTATTTCTACCGGAGACATTATGTATGGAGCCTTGGAAATCGGTTGAGTATTCGGTACAATATCAATGACAAATTCAATCTCACAGTCTATCAAGTCCCCTAGCAATTCTTCGGGAAATACATCCAGAAACTTACTAACAATCTGAATATTTTCAACACCCATCTCAGCTATCTTTGCATGCAAAATGCTACACAAATAACCCCTACAACCCTTTTAAAGTAGTTTACAAGCTTTCATAGCCGATATCAAATAGGGTGGAGGGACCACCACATGTCCCACAGAAGTAAACTCATCTTGACCCGATAGGCGGAACACAACTTGCTTAGATACACAATCGATGGTTGCATGATATTTAGCTAACCAATCCATTCCAAAATTATATCAAAGTGTACCATATCAAGAAGTATCAAATTAGCACATAATGGAATATGTCCAAGTTAAAGCTCACATGCAGAATACATAGAAGAACATAACATAGAGTCCCCGGATGGGAGAGACACGCACAACACATAATTCAAGGGTTTCATAGATCTATTCAAATTAGGAGCAAATGTTTTTGAAACAAAGGAATGAGTGGAACCCAAATCAAGTAGCAGATGAGCAAGTTGGCCATTGATGGAAAGCATACCTGAAACCACAACGTCTAAATTTTGGACATCAACCAGAACAAGAGCAAAGACTCTCCCTTGCCTAACATTGTCTCTAGAAGTAGTAGGCCTTACCGAGGACTTTGTTACAGGAGTGGAACTGGCTAAACTAGCAGTTGGCCTATTCCCTTTTTGTTGCCCAAACATAGGACAATCTCTCACCATATGCCCATCTTTCCACAATTAAAACAAGCTCCTGATGCTCGATAACAAACCCCCCGATACTTCTTTCCACACTCTGGACAGGTTGGTACCGAATCACAAGTAAAACCCAAAGTGTTGGAAGTTCCCAAATTTTGCTTCTTACTTTGTGAGGACGCCGACCCTTTGTGCATATTAGAGCCTTGCCTTTCGCCATTCCAATCTGAATACCGGTTGTGGCTGGCTTGGTTACCTTCCGCTATAATGGCCTTATCCAATACATCCACATATTTTTGTACCTGCAATACATTAATATTCTCAAGAATGGAGTCGCAGAGACCTCCCTAAAATTTCCTCGCTTTCTTGTAGTCCATATCGACCTTGTACGGTACGAAATGGGCCAGTTCAGTAAATTGCACCTCATACTCCGCTATGGTTTTGTTCCCTTGCTTCAAGTTTTCAAACTTCGACACCTTCCTGTCTTGATGCTCTGTGGAAAGTACTACTCATAAAAGATCTCCAAAAATTGAGCCAAATTCATCCCTTGATGCTCTTCTTGAATAAGCATCCACCAACGGCGCGCCTCATCCTCTAGTGTAAAAGCAGCTAGCAAGACTTTCTGTGCCTTTATGCATGGAAAGACTTCAAACAATTTCTCGATACCAAGCACCCAAGCCTCCGCCTTTAATGGATAAATTCCCCCTTTAAACGATTGCAGTTTCATTTTTTTAAATTCTTTTGTGAGAGAAATAGTTCGATCGTCGTCCTGGTGATCTTGCATTATAGGTGGTGGCATAGGCATTGATGGCGGTGGTTGTTGTTGTCTAAAAACCTCCACCATGTCTATGATCATTGCCTCCAGTCTATCAAGTCGTGCGGAGATTGAATCCTTTCCATCCTTTGCCCTTGTTCTCACCATGATCTAGAGGAACATACATTATAATTTTCCCAAATAATAAACACATATGTCACCTTTACAAATGCACATTTTCATGTCATACTTGATTATGGATGCTTTATGGATGCAACTTAAACCCTTTCTAGACTTCTCATTGCTCGCATGGACTCGTGTGTGAAATATTAACTCGTTCTCTGATACCACTTTGTCATGACCGAAACCCGCCCCTAAAAGTTTGGGTCATAACCGGCCGGTAATCACTTGATTACCTCGGCCTCAAACAAACATACAGAGTAATTATAGTAATGGGGCCAAACGCGGAAGTATACAACAAAAGAATGAGTCCATTGAACTATGCCAATATGAGCAGAAATGTAACACATCCACAACATTTACATGCCCAAGTAAAAGAATATAAGTATCAAGAAAATTTGTGCATAACGTTTACAAATGCCAAGACCACAATAGCGAAACAAAATAAAGTCAAAGTACGATGTGAGTCAAAGATTAAACTCCATCTTGGAGGCATGACTCGATTGGGTCACAAAAAGAATGGCTTCTGAAGCTGACTCTAGGGGTGTACTCCATGCTACGGATTACCTACATGTGCATACATAAAATTGGGTGAGCAAAGCTCAATGAGTAATAATACAGTAAAACAGTGTAAATAGATAGTCATAAGATTCTCACAATACCCAAAATCATATAAACAAAACGGCCTTAGGGCCAATCATACTTCAAAACGGCCTCAAGCTCAACATCTAACAAAACGACCTCGAGCCCAATCATTTATCAAAACAGCCTCGGGCCCAATCATATATCAAAACAGCCTCAGGCCCAACATATATCAAAACGGCTTCGAGCCCAATCATATATCAAAACGACCTCGGGCCCAACGTTGTACATGTCATATAATATTAATGAGGTTTCTCATTTCAAACAAATCACAACGTCAACACCAATCCCCGTTCATGGTTCGAGGTACACAATAACGAACATATAAATATGGTATTATTACTCACAGTGTGATTGATCTTGAGGCGTTTCCTCCGGCACACGACCTACACCAAACATGTCACACCCATATTTGATAAATAATCCATTCATATCATATACACTTTCTTTTAGTGATTTACACCCCTTTTAAATGGTTCTTAATCATCATTTCACTCCCAAAAGAGTTTAAATAAGGTTGGAAATGCATTCCGGAGGTCGGGAGCATTACAAAAAAATAAAAAAATTTCCCTTGCCTGGCTATACGTACGGCTGATCCAACTGCTCGAACGGTCTGGCTCCGCACGTGCAGAAATTGCAGCCACTCGAGTGCACAGTGCTGTCCAGTTTTGGTTCAAAGCATGGGCCGCTCGTGCGGAGCCCGTGGCCGTACGAGTGGTCTGGGCACACCCAAACAGTTCAAAAATGGCCAAAAATGTCAAACTTTCCAAACTCATTTCCAAGCCTAAATCAAAACAAAACTCACTTAAAAACATGATACATAAGCATGATACAAGTGCAATTCCACATTAAACTTATCAATCTTGCATCAATATCAACTTCATGGTCTCATCTTTTCATAATTTCATAGTTTACATACACAAGTTCAAAATACATATATTCATGAATGATTTTCTCACAAATCTTGTTTATGTGAACTATCTATGGTTTGTTTCATGGATCAATCATAAAAATGAACTCAAAACAAACAATGGTGTAAAGATTAAGGTCCAATTTCATGCCTTTAGCCCTAGTCACTACACAACTCAGAACCCTAGCTCAAAATTCCTAATTTCTTTATATTTTTAACAAAGATAAGTTAAAGACAAAGTTTGTAAGTAAATTTCCACACATTAACTCAAATCTATGGTTTTTCCCCTTGATTCCCCTCAAATCCCTAGCTTTCTCCTCTCCCTCTCTCTCTAACTCACACCTTGGAGCTCTCTTCCAACAAATGAAGAACAAAAGAGGCTAAACATATACAACTTAACTCAAAAATCTTAATTTATTCATTACGAATCATAATTTTTCAAAATCTCACCAAAAGCTCTAAAAATCATGCTAATCAAAGTTATAAAGTCAGTTTTTGTTTATCGTGCCTCTACGGTCTTCAATTTCCATGTAAAGTTTTAATTGCAACAGATATTCCTACTTTCAATAGATATTTTTCCAAATTCACATATTTCTTATACTCAAATTTGCAAATTCATATCAAACACATAATCACATACATAATTAAGCATAATACAGGTTGGTTTATCCCAGAGGGTTTCGATTTAGAAGGGTTTGAATGAGGGTTTCAGTTTGAAAGGATTTGAATTAGGGTTTGGAAGGGTTTGAATTAGGGTTAAACACTGGGTTTAAGTGAAGGTTTTAATGGATCGATGGAGAAAGGGTTTGAGTTCTAGTCAGGTAGAATGTAAATATTTAAATTTTTTTAGGAAAAAGTTTTAAAAAGGTCAAAAAAAAAAAAAAAAAGTCACTCAAAAATTATATCCAAACACCATATAAAAGGTAAGAGGGAAAGTTGGTTGGAATTGTGCCAAAATAGCTTTGCACCATTGGACTATTACCATAATTTGATAATTTGTTACTATAGCATATCAAATTATAACTTCGGCAATGCTATAATAGCCACTACCATTGAAAATGCTTTAACAAATCAAATCCTACTACTTTAATTATTTTAATTTAAATTCTAAACTTTTAAAATGATATGAATTCTAATCATTCGAAATAAGGGTAATTTAGATAATTCAATCACTTTTTATCTGTAGTGCCAGATCATAGCAGTGATTATAGACTGAGAAGGAAGTAGAAGGGTGACAATAAGCTGGGGAAGAGGAGAAGTAGTCGTGGATGGAGATATTTGATGTGATGGACGATAGCAGATTAGGGAAGAGGAGGTGTGATGATGGATGATGATAGAGGAAACTTTAGTAATGAAAAAAAAAAATTGGTTAAGCTGTCTAATTTGCACCTATCTAACAGATATAAATGGATAGTTAAAATTGATATCATTTTAAAAGTTTGAAATTTAAATTGAAATAATTAAAAAGTTATGATTTGATTCGTTGTCAAGGTCAAACTTTGATTTATTATTTTTTTTTTTTGTAATTTTTTTTTTCTTTTCTTTTCTTTTTTTGTCAATCATTAGAAGATTAATTACAAATATAATAAATATTACATCAAATTGAACAATTGAAATCCAACAATAAAAGTGTTTGATAATGATCCATTAAATTATCACATAAAGCCTCCGTTTGGAAAGTGGGTTGACTTTTTAGCTTTTTGATTTTTTTCACTATTTTAGCCTGGGCTAAAAAGCTTAGTTTGGGAAGGACTTTTTGGCTTTTTGACTTTTTTGACTTTTTTTGTGAGAGAAGAATGTAATGATTATGAGTTAGATTTGATATTTTGTTGTTGTGGTTAAAATAGCCTATTTTATCTTTTGTGACTATTTTAGCTACAAACCAACTTGTCAAACGGAACTAAAGTGATTTTTCATATAGTTATTACACAAATTTTTCAGAGATATATATTGCAGCATTGCCCATACGTATATATATGTGCTATCAGTTGAGTGCAAATGTTATGCATTTGTAATTGTAGATCTAAACTTCTAGGCAATTTGTTATGAATGAGAAAAATAGTTTAGATGCTAGTTACTGGAGTTTTAACAATTAATAGTGTTATAGACATTTTTTAGAATAAAAAAATTACAAAATCCAAGTTTTATACTTTATATAATAATATAAATAATATAAGGGATTGAGCCTTCGTTTGGGATGTGGATTGATTTTTTAATTTTTTGGCTATTTTAACCTGGGTTAAAAAGTCTCGTTTAGAATAGGTTTTTTGACTTTTTTTTTATTTTTATGAGAGAAAAAATGAAATAATTATGGTTTGAATGTGATATTTTTTGTTATTAATTTTTTAGCCTATTTTATCTTTTTGTGACTATTTTAACCCAAAATCTACATGCCAAGCGCCTGAATTTTTTTCAAGTTAGTCATCCAATTTGAAAGAGCATTTGGCTTTTTGGGCTTATTTTGGGTTCGATCTCAATGATCCGAACCGTTCATTTTTTAAGACTTGTTGAGTAGAATAAATATGAAAAAAATTAAAATGATCGGATATCGGATGATCGGATATGTTTGAAAAACATCTGTTTTAAAAAAAAAAAAACAACAATTATAATTTTAAGAATAGCCTTCTATTTTTTGTAATACAAATATGATTCAAACATATAGTTACCGATATCCGATTATTTTAATTTTTTGAGTTAATATTCTGCTTAATGATTCTTAAAAAAATGAATAGTTTAGATCACCGAAATCAACCCTAAAATAAACCTACTAACTGTAAATATCTCTCAAATTAAAATGGCTAACTTCTGAAAATCTAAACCTGTAATACAAATACATTTCTTTTCTTGTTTCAAATATTATAATTACTTATTTTCATAATTTATTAACCAATCAAAATTGAAGTTGGGTACTACTTGCATGAAAATGATAGGTGGGCAGAAGAACAGCGACGGATCAGTGAGACCTTTGCATAATAAAACTCCAACGAGAATTAAAGAAGATTCATGATCCCAAACCTTGACACGGTCCACAATTTGGTCGGTGATTGGCTCCAATCCCCAACTTTGGTGTGTTCTTCTTGGGCCCATTTCCTTTCCTTTTTTAGGATTATTCTCCATTCAACTTTTTGGGAAATTATTAAATATTTTTGAAGTATTATGTGTGTACTGTCTAATCAATTATCATTTAATACATCATTCATATTTTTCAATCACCTAACACAATACCCCACCTATCCACCTTCTCCACCAATCATAATATTATGAAATATTATATGTTCATATTTTGAGATTATTAAATAATTATATCAATTTTTTATGAAATATTTATTTGGAACAAAAATAAAATAAAATTGAGAGATTTATTTATAGAATGCTACTTAAACTTCAGATATGGTAAAGTTAAAAATCTTAATTTCATAGGTAAATTTGGCATATTATGATACTGATCTATATTTTAATAATGGATGATCTATTTTTAAAAACAAAAATGATCTATTAGCACGACAATCGTTATTGGATCAACTTAATTTTTTATATAAGTAATTTTCTTAATTGATTGTACAAAATCACCTAAGTGAGTCCAAATTAATCCGATAATAAATCAACTTTATCGTCAAGTTGTAATCTTTAACAATAGTAAGTTGGGACTCTACTATTTGCTCCACCAAATTTCTTTGGACCCATCCAAATTAATTTTTTTTTTTTCCATAGAATTTTTATTTTATTTTCAATTTTACCCTTCACAGCCCTTACCTTCGACCAACAACGTTGTGCCCCTTCCCCATTAAAAGCCCCCTCTTACCTTTACCTTTTGGTTCTCTTTCCCATTGCAAGCCACTATAGCCGTGAACCCCTATTTCTACATCTACACCTTTGATTTTAAGAGAGAGAGAGAGAGAGAGAGAGATATTGATTAGTGGGGAAGTGTCGCTAGAGTTTGAGAATGTGCAAGGAGGGTAGCAATTGTAGGGAGATTGAGAAGTCGCTAACTAAAGGGAGATTATGGGAGGAATGATTGATAAGGAAGGACAGACTAGTGAGTGAGGGTAGGCGAAGTTAGAGATGGCAAAAAGAGGATACTAGTCGATGTTCGTAACCAGCCATAACTGGCGGTGGGTTTGGAAGTGGGGTTAGGGTTAGGATTAAGATTAGGGAAGTTTAAGATATGGATAACTTAAAATTTTATGTTTATGATAAAATTATAATTAAAAAAGGAGTTGGATTGCCTTTAACAATGTTTTAAGAACCTAACCAGATCGGACTGGCCGGTTCAATTGGTAGAATCGGTGACCAAACCTAATTCTGGTCCGAATGATTCATAAAAACCAAACTAGGCCAAAAACTCTTACTTAAGGTAAGGGTGCTACTTGGATGGGTTCGATTGGGTTAGGAGATTGTCCAAGCCCAATCCAAGTTGTGTTAAAACATGTCCAAGCCTGAATTGTAACCCAAAATTGAATGTCCAAGCCCAAACCTAGTTAAATCCAAATTGCCCGAGTTGCTTGAATTGCCCAAATTGTAAATGAATTTCAATTTTTTTTTTTTTTTTGTAGCTACATTATTAAATTATTAAAATTTGACTCTATTTACAATTTATATATATATATATAGAAAATCATGAATACCATCAAAACAAATAATTTATATAATATAAGAGAAATACCGCTATAGTAGTCTTTACAATTTATAAGTGAAAATAAAAAAAAACAAGATTTTATTCTTATTTGTATATGTAATATATATTCAAGATGATTTAATAATCTAAATTACCTTAATATCATGTAATGACTAATAATTTATATGTATATTTAATATTTTTATATATCTATATATGTATAATTCGGGTGTCGGGTTGCTCAGGTTATTTGACTTCTTTGCCCAAACCCGTACCGAATTTGAATATACCTTGTCCAAGCCTTAAAAAAATTCGGGCTGGATTCGGGTTGCTCGGGTTGAGCCCGCCCAAGTTGTACCATTGACTTAAGGTTCGTTGATTACATCATCCTTACAAAAAATTAAGTCGATTAGATAATAGAAAACATGTGTTCAGATCAATTTTATATGAACTTTTTATTTTTTCATCATCTATTTTTTTTTTATATATAAAATTGATTTAAACACGTGGTTGTTATTATATGATTAACTTAATTTTTTGCAAGAAAGATATATTTGACGGTTTTTAAAATATAAACAATTTAAATTATTAAAATATGATTCAAAAATAAATCCATTAAACCAGATGACACCTCTCTAGTTAGATAAATGACTGGAGAAAAGGCAGTCCTTTAAGAAAAATGAAGTAGGGTTTGAAAGAAAAACAATGTAGGAAGTATTGCCAATATTCTTATTGGAAGTGCAGAAAAATAAAATTTCAATCAATTTGCATGTACTTGTAGTCTCTCTCTCGCTCTCTTATCAACTGTTGGGGGGACATGATGATGGGGGTATGAGAGAGAGAGAACGAGAGAGCAAGACAAAATTAAGAAAAGATTAGGAGGCCGGACCTTGCTGTTTTCATGAATATTATTATTTGTTATAGAACTTTAAATATATATATATTATTTTATATATAAAATAGTCTTAATATGAAAAATATATATGTCATTTTTTTTATATTGTGAATTCTCTTTTTATTTTATATCAAAAAAAAATTAGGGTAAACTATCAATAGGTCCTACTTTTGAGATTTATTACCCATTAAGTCCTGTTGATAAATTTATTAAGTGATAAAGATAAATTTATCAGGCTTTTATTTTTTTGAATAAATTTATAGTGATAAATTTATCAGTCTCTTTGTTTTTATGAATAAATTTATAGTGATAAATTTATCAATCTCTTATTTTTATAGTGTTAAATTTATTAGTTAGGACCTGTAGGTAAATAAGTCTAGTTAATAGGACCTACACGTAAGTACCCCAAAAAATTATTCATCTAATTAAAAATTACTTCTATAGTATTTAATTTTTTGTATATATATATAATTTATATATTATATATACATATATATGTATATTGTGTATATAATGAAAAAAAATTATTTTTATTTTTATTCTTCCGATAATAAGGGGGTTGAGTACCGCCAAATTGGTCCAGGCCACGGGATTTTTATGGAGGATAACAACACCTTAACCAACTAACTAATGGCCCCACTTTTTTAGGGTGGCCCATTTTGAGCAGGCCTAGAAGCAGCCATTCACTATTTATTTTCTTTTGATATTTTAGCAGATGACGAGCCGTGACTAATGCAAAATTATTATGAAGTCATTTTATCTTGTATTTGTATTTGAATTTGACAGACTCATTTGAGAATTGATTTTGGTGATTAGAATTTTTTTATTTTTTAAAATTTATTGAATAAAATATTTATATGAAAAATAAAATGATTAAATATTAATAATTATCTATTTGAATCATATTTATTTTTAAAAATAAATAAAAATATAATTTTAAGAATAAACGTTTATTTTTTTGTAATGAAAATATAATTCAAAAATATAGTTACTGATATCTGATCATCTTGATTTTTTTATGAATATTTTACTCAACGAGTTCTAAAAGGTGAATTGTTCAAATTACCAAAGTCAGTTCTAAAATGACCCTACCAAGCCAAAACACTCTTTCAAATTGAGATGACCAACTTGAGAGAAGTCAAATCCAAAACTAAGATACAATGAAATAAGTAAAAAGTGAGGGAGGGAGAAAATGGAAGAAAATTATTTTACTCATATTAGTTTTGTAACTAATTTTTAATTTCTTGCGTACAAAAAAAAAAAAAAAAAAAGAATGTGTGAGTTATGTATAACTAAAATTTTAAAATTTTCTATCTTTTTCTTACAATATTTTCATCTTAATTAAAAAAAATATATTTTATTTTCTATTTCTTTTCTTTCACTTCAATTTTCTATCAAATTTTCTTTCTAATCAAATGGAGCCTAATATAAAATATGTCCAAAAAAAGTATAATATTATCATTAAAATACATAATTTTATTTTTAAATTATAAATTACCCTAAATTTTTAAAAATAATTAAGACCTAATAATGGGGTTATGAATATCTGATTAATTTAATTTTTTACATGAATAGTATTTTTGACAAACCCTATAAGATGATTCAGATTATCGAAAACATTCAGGACAAACTCCCACAAAGGGGTATAGTAGGCTACTGTGTTCGAAGTACTAGGATTTGGGGTCCCGTTTGTTTTCAGAGGTAGAATTGAGCGGATTGATAGTGAGGGAATTAAGTAAAATTGTGTTTGCTTTTAAGTATATTTATGTTAGCTATGTGTAACAATTTCAAAAAATTGTTTAAAATATTAAAAAATTCAGTAAAAATAAAAAATATAAAAAATAAATAAATAAATTTTTTTGAAAAGTGAATTCTGAAAATAGAAACCAAAAAGAGCGAATGTTTCTCTGATTTAGCTGATACATTGCACAATACAATCACAGTTAAATACATGCATGCTATCGTCATTTTTCACCATTCAGACCCGTTTGTTTGGGAAGATGGAGGGGAGATTGAAATTGAGATGGAGATGAAGGTGGGACCTATTAATATTGTATTTGTTTTGGGAGATAGAGAGTGGATTGAGATGGAGGTCCGAATTAGATTAGGTCTTGGAGGGAGGATTGTGATGGAAGAGGTGGAGGTGGTATTAGGTATTTAGTCCTCCGGCTTAGGGTTCTTTTTTTTTCATAAATTTTTAAAAATAATTAAGACCTAATAATGGGTTATAAATATCTGATTAATTTAATTTTTTACATGAATAGTATTCTTGACAAACCCTATAATATGGTTCAGATTATCGAAAAATATTCAGGACAAACTCCCACAAAGGGGTACAATAGGCTATTGTGTTCGAAGTACTAGGATTTGAGGTCCTGTTTGTTTTCAGAGGTAGAATTGATGGGATTGATAGTGAGGAGATTAAGTAAAATTGTGTTTGTTTTGATGATAGTTGTTAGTGTGGGGATTGTTAAGGTGCCGTTTGGTAACACTTACGTTTTCAGTTTTCTGTTTATATTTACAAAAATTTAAAAAACTCAAATAAAAACTTGTTTGGTAAAATTTTTGATTTATAAACAGTGGTCTCAGTTTATAAATTTGGCCAAAAAATGAAAACACAAAAAATGTGTTTCCATTTTGAGTTTTCAGTTTTTTTTTTTTTACCACCCAACACTAGTCACCACCTGCCACCATTTTCCACCACCGTCTTTCGCCACCACCACCCACCACCCAGCCCTCACCACCACCGTTTTCCGCCACCACCACCCACCACCCACCCCCCACCACCACCTGCCACCACCACTCACCACCCACCTGCCACCACCACCCGCCACCACCAGCCACCACCCACCACCCACCTGCCACCCACTCGTCACCACCTGCCATCCACCCATGACCCGCCACTACCATCCACCGCCCGCCACCTACTTGCCACCACCACTTACCACCCACCTGCCACCGCCATCCACCACCAGCCACCCACCACCACTAGCCACTTGCCATCCACCCGCCACCACCACCTACCACCCACCACCACCACCACCACCACCCACCTGCCACCACCACCCACGACCCACCACCACCACCACCACCCACCTGTCACCACCACCACCACCACCACCCACTCGCTACCACCTACCATCCGCCACCATCACCCAGCCACCCACCCACCCATCCACCACCACCCGCCACCACCTACCACCACCCACTATCGCGCCACCACCACCACCACCCGCCGCCGCCACCACCACCACCACCACCACCCACTCGCTACCACCCATCACCCGCCACTCGCTACCACCCACCACCCGTCACCGTCACCCTCACCCACCTACCCACCCTCCATCACCACCCACCCGCCATCACTCGCCATTCGCCACCCACCTGTCACCACCACCCACCACCCGCCGCCACCACCCACCACTCGCCACCGTCACCCACCCACCCATCACCACCATCCGCCACCTACCCGCCACCACCACCTGCCAACCGCCATCCGCCACCCACCTGCCACCACCACCCACCACCACCACCACCACCCACCTGCCACCACCACCCACCACCACAACCACCACCGCCCACTACCCGCCACCGTCACCCACCCACCCACCACCACCATCCACCCGCTACCACCCATCACCACCAACTACCCACCACCCACCGTCACCACTTTCTACTACCGTCTTCCGCCGCCACTTGCCACCACTTGCCATTTCTCACTCTTTTTTATATTTTAAATTTTTTTTAAACATTTTTTCAATTATCAAACGCGTTTGTAGTTTATGTTTTTCTAAAAATAAACAAAAACCAGTTTATAAAATTTTTGTAAATATAAACTGAAAACGTAAACGTTACCAAACACACCGTAAATTATTACCCTATAAAAGAAATTTAAAATATTAAAACAAATAAAATTATGATTTTAACTTAACAAAAAATACAAAAAAATTAAATATTAATGTTAAAAAAAAATGCCCAACATGAAAAAAAAAAAAAAAAAACCCCTAAGTCGGAGCACTAAATACCTAATACCACCTCCACTTCTTCCATCCCGACCTCCATCTCAATCCACTCTCTATCTCCCAAAACAAACACAATATTAATAGGTCCCACTTTCATCTCCATTTCAATTCCAATCTCCCCTCCATCTTCCCAAACAAATGGGCCTGAATGGTGAAAAATGACGCTAACATGCATGTATTTAATTGTGATTGTATTGTGCAATGTATTAGCCAAATCAGAGAAACATTCACTCTTTTTGGTTTCTATTTTCAGAATTCACTTTTCAAATTTTTTTTTTTTTTTATATATTTTTTATTTTTACCGAATTTTTTAATATTTTAAGCAATTTTTTTAAATTGTTACACACAGCTAACATAAATATACTTAAAAAGTATATTATTTGTAAAAAAAATCTTTTAAAAATTTACTAAATACCAAAAATACAAAACAAATTTAAAAATTCAGTACATTTTTTTATATTTTTGTATATTTATTAATTTTTTAAAATATTTTTTTCATAAATATTTTACTATTTAGATACATCTAAGTAAGGTGCATCTAAAAAAATAAAAAAAAAATTACTTAAAATTTTTAAAATATTTACTAAAAGTAAAAAAAAAATACAAAAAATAAAAAAAAAATTAAATTCAAAAAATTAAAATTGAATAAAAAATCTATACGTGGGATTTAAATGGCATTGTTGGTTTGACTTTGGTTAACACTTCTGAACAATTTTTATCTTCATAGAATAACACACAAACGAGAAAGATATATTTTTTTAAAGGCCATCGCTTCGGTCCAGTCCGGGATCGGATTGAACCGTACTATTGAGTTCGTGGAGGCTCACCACGGGTCCCGTTTTGATAATCTGAACCGTTCAATATGTAGAACTCGTTGAGTACTATATGCCTGTAAAAAATCACGTTGATCGGATATCGATAGCTATGTGAACAAAACAGTTTTTTTATCAACCGTTAATTTTTTTACCGTCTATTTTTTTTCATACAAAACTGATTTGATCACATAGCTATCGATATCCAATCAAAGTGATTTTTTACAGGCATGTAGTACTCGACGAGTTCTACACATTGAACGGCTCAGATTTTCAAAACGGGACCCGTGGTGGGCCCTCACGGGCCCAACAACACGGTCCAGTCCGATCCCGGACTGGACAGAAGCCGGACCCTTTTTAAAAGGATAATTTACATATTTAACTCTTATAATTTGATTTAAATTTTTATTATTTTAATTTAAATAATTTAATTCTTAAATTATAAATTTAATTTTAATTTCGTTTAAATCACCGTCAATTTTATTTATGTGTGCACCTTTAGATACTAACGCATGTTGCAAAATTATTGATTTTAATGTATAATTTAAACAAAATGATCAAATTAAAATTAGGAATCAAATTATTTAAATTAAAGTAATGGGAACTAAAAATTGGCTAATTATCTGATGGAAAATTCTATTTATCCAAAAAAAATTAACAAGAATGATGTCTCTTCAATATATTTTGCTTTAAAGTGAAAGGTCCACAATGAACTGCATTATTATGTATCAAAATTATGTACATATTTTTTATTCTACTTTATTTTATTTTTTGTAGCATAACTCTTATCTGATATATGTAGAACGAAGAAGAATTAATGGGGCAAAGCAAAATAAAATGAATGATAAATTACATCAGTAATCCTTACATTTTATCCATTGTCTTATTTTGATTATTGTAATTTCAATAAGATGAATTTTGATCCACATTTTTATATTTTTTATAAATTTGGTATAATTGATAAGCCAATTAAGGTTTTTGAAAAAAAATAATCACTGAATTAGTTGAGATTAACTCACTGAATAAAACAAATTTATAATTTTGTTTATAAAAATATAACACATTTTACGTATGCTGCTCATGTACTTATTTTCTATCAAATAATAATAATAATTGTAATCAATTAAATTAAATTAAATTAAAATTATAAATTTATGATCAAAATTAAACTAATTAAAATTATATTAATAAAAATGACACAATTATCAAAATATAATGAGTGTTGGTGTAATTTACTTAAAAAGAAAAACAAGAATTAGAGGGCAAGAAAATATTTTAGCCATCCACAAAAATGAGTCATGTGTTTCTGTCGTTCTTTTGTCGATTCAAACGTGGGCGGAAAGAAGAGATACATTCCAGAAGTTTATGACAATGACTACCCTTCTATGACAACCCTCTCATCATCATCATGTTATCATAATATATATTAGATTATATAAATATAAAAAATATGTTATATATATGATTTCCCAAAAAGGGAACTCATTTCATACCCTATATCTTTAATTTCGTTATTTTTTTCTTTAAATATGAATATATAATTTTTTTTTTTGTGACTTTTTATTTTTATTTTTTTTTATAGTTATGACTCAAAAAAATAAAAATATATCATTTTCTTATATGGTTATAAAGTGCATATAACATACACCATTTGAGTGAGATGTACCATAATTTTTATTTTTCCCAAATATTGTATGGTACTAGGCAATGATGGATCTAGGGAGCCAGAGGGCGCAATTGCATTATTAAATTTTTTTAAAAATATCATATATTATATTAGAAAATTTAAAATAATTTAAAATTATAAGAATTTACACTACTAAATAGAATTGTGTAAAATATTCCTCAATCCGTTAAAATCACACGAATTCACACAGTTCTATCGGTTAACTGTGGAATAAACTGTAAATTTATAATCCACATTTGAAATCGCTTCGCTCCGCTATAGTTAATACATGTATGTGTTTTAACTTCTAATAAAATATCAAAGTATAAATAAATGTGAAAAAGATTTAAGATGTAAAATTTGTTATAAATTAGTAATTATATATGTGAAAAATATTATACACTACAACAAAAACATACTTTAGTGGCACTACACTAGTGGCATATTTTTAGAAAATGTCACAAAAAATGATATTTAGTGGCACGTTTTTGAAAAATGTCACAAAACGACAAACATAAAAGGCTCTAGTGACATTTCAATAAACAAGTGTCACAAAACTATAACAAAAACATACTTTAGTGGCACTACACTAGTGACATATTTTTAGAAAATGCCACAAAAATGATATTTAGTGGCACGTTTTTTAAAAATGTCACAAAACGACAAACATAAAAGGCTCTAGTGACATTTCAATGAGCAAGTGTCACAAAACTATAACAAAAACACACTTTAGTGACACTATACTAGTGGCATGTTTTTAGAAAATGCCACAAAAATAATATTTGGTGACACATTTAAATAAATGCCACAAAGCCACAAACATATAAGGTTCTAATGGCATTTTAATAAAGAAATGTCACATCAATTTTATGGCATTTTATAAAATAATGACACAAAAAATTATGTTCGTGACATTTACCAACAGATGCCACTAAACTTTAGTAGCAATGGCATTTTTTAAAAAATGTCAGGACACTAGGTAGGTGCAAATTACTTTTTATGGCGCTTAGGTGAAAAGTTTCATAAACAAATATTTTATAACATTTTGAGAAATGTCACTAAGTCAAAAACTTTCCAAGCTTATAATGACATTTTTGAAAAAACAAAAAATACCAACATATTTTTAAAATTTTTACAATGGAATAAATGATTAAAAATAAATAAATTAAACTCAATATACACTACAGGAAAAAGCATATTCGGCGACTAAATTTCCTGACTAAAAAAAA
Organism: Camellia granthamiana; assembly: GCA_036172215.1. Lineage (NCBI taxonomy): Eukaryota > Viridiplantae > Streptophyta > Magnoliopsida > Ericales > Theaceae > Camellia > Camellia granthamiana. The sequence goes on from CM069904.1 coordinate 27,346,490, forward strand.
TTTGGTCGCTGAAAGTATAGCTTTTAGCAACCAAAACATCATTAGTAGCCAAAAGTAAAGTTTTTTGGCGACTAAACAATTTTAGTAGCCAAAAGTCTACAATTGGCGACCAAAACTAAGTTTGGTCGCTGATTATATGGGTTTTAATGACAAAAAAAATTTTAGTAGCCCAAAGTAAAGCTTTTTGGTGACTAAAAAAATTTTAGTAGCCAAAGTCTATAATTGGCGACTAAAAAATAAATTTAGTCGCTAAAAGTGGTTATTTTTAGCGCCGGAGAATTAAAATCCTAAGGCGGGAATTAAATTTTTTGGCGACTAAAATTTTGGTAGCTAAAAGTACATCTTCGGTGACCAAATCCGATTTTGGTCGGCAAAAATTAAGTTTTTTAGCAACTAAAAAATAATTAGTAGCCAAAAGTATAGAATTGGCGACCAAAAAATATTTTTCGTCGCCAAAAGTGGTCTTTTTTTATTTTACTAGTAAATAGTTTATTTTACATAAATTATGTTCAATAAAATAATTATATTTATACATATACTTTTATATTAATATAGATGTATGTACTATATAAATAATATATGTTGCATATATAATCATATGGTGCTATAGAGGTGTAGTGGGAAGAGTGTGGTGTATAAGGTTTATGGTACGAGAGGTTGGTGGTTCGAGTCACTGCAAGAGCAGATCAAATTGTTCTACAACGAATTATCGTCACGAATGGCACTTGATAGCGTCACGAATAGTGCCTACCATGACATTAAAGTGTCACTGAATGGTTTTAGTCTTGATGGTGTAATGACACTTATAAGTGTCACTAACTCTTTTTTTAATGACGCTTGATAGTGCCACAAATAATATCTATCATGACATTAAAATGTCATTGAAAGTTTTTAGCCATAATGGTGCAGTGGCACTTGCAAGTATCTACCATGGCACCGATAGAAGTGGCACTTGTTCAAAATGCCACAAGGCCAAAAAATGTCATTAGAAGAATAGTTTTGTGGCACTTTCAAATGTCACTAAACTAAGAAAATATTGTAGTGATATAAAATTAGTTTGTGTTATATATATGAAAAATATTTTGCAAATTAGTATTATATATTATGCAAATGATTGATAATTGGTTAAAATATTTTTCAATCCGTCAATTCGCTCAAAATCACACAAACCGCATTCAGTGTAGTCATCGTTTGGTAAAAACATTTTTAGTTGGCTTTTTTGAGTTGCGACTTTTTAGTTTGAGATTAAAAAATTCATTTGGATTCATTTTTTTGACTTTTATGAGAGAAAATTTGAAATGATTATAGTTTAGATGTAAAATTTTGTCTTATTAAATTTTTAGTCTATTTTTGGGTTATTTGGGATGATATAAATAAATAAATTTTTTTATTTTTTTATAAAAAAATATACAAAAAACTATAAATGTGATGCAATCTAAATAAGTACACTTATTTAGGAAATGTCAAACAAACTCTGCCTTTTAATGACTATTTTTGCCCAACTGACTTTGCCAAATAAAATCTTATAATTTTACTTTTAAATTACTTGAACCGGACCATTCACGCCCTTAATTCTAAATATACTCTCGCACTTACGTAGTGATAGTCTGGACGGGGGAGAAGAGATAATGCTAGAAGTTGAAATGTGAGCGAGTGAGTCACTCCAATACAAGTTTCAACTACAAAACAAACACTATAACGAGAGATTTGATTCAATTAAGCATGCAATTAGTAGGTAAACGTGCTTTAACTACAATGATGAATGTTAGGCTCATCATTTTACCAACTTTTCAATTATAAATATACATTGACAAGCCATTACATATTGACTTTTTCCATTGTTGATGTTGGAATATAGTAGGTGAAATATCAAATCAGTAATATTTTATAAAAATAATTATAAAGGAATAATAAATTTTATAAATATAAATAATTAAAATTAAATATTTTTTTATTAATATGTAAATTTTTTTTTTTTTTTTGTCAAACTCCACTTAGCTGTAATTATCCCAATATAATATTTTACCATTATACTAACATGTGAGAGTGAATATTATGGGGCAATTTGGCAACTCAATTAAAGGCTAACTTACCACCGAGGGTGGTGGCCCAGTGGTGAAGCATTGCCTTTCCACAGTCTTGAGTCAAGTTCTACTCCTGGAGTGCGTGAAAATCCTGGGATTTCCAGGGGCTCTCTGCGGAGACCTCGCATTGTACTCCGATCGAAACTTGTCCATGACTAGAGCGGTTGATGAGCTCCACTGGTACCTCAGTGGTAGGTCCCTTCCTATGGGTTGGGTTAAATCAGGCTGGCAACCGGTTACCCCGGGGCCTGGGCCTACGGAGGTCGTGATGCCCTCCACAGAACCTCCTTTTTCCAGATCAAAAAAAATAAAAAATAAATAAAAATTAAAAGCTAACTTTTAGCTTTTAATCCATTTCGGGTCATATTACTTCTCACATTTTTTTACATAAAAAAAGATAAAAAAAAGTTTTAAAAAAAATAAAAATAAAAAATTAACTTTTAACCAACTTTCCAAATCACCTCTATTTATATATAGGACGAGACTTTTCTCTAGTTAGAAAAATCAATTGGATGTGTTGTTGGGTGTATGTTGGCCCACCACAATATTCAAGTTGATAATTTAAACTATTCATATCAAATGATTGATTGAGAAAATTATTCTTACAAAAAATCAGATTAATTAGAACACTATAATATATGCATTATTAGATCGTATTTTTCTTTAATATAATAAATGATATATAATGAAAATTATAATTACTGTCTAACTTTTTTAGGAGGAATTACACTGACATGGTGTCAATGAAAAGTATTTATAAAAAAGTAAAAAATATTATAAATATTAATAATTAAAATTATAAACTTTTACACTTTTTTGTAAATAATTTTTTACTGCTCCACTGAATGTTATTGTTCCTTTTTTTATGACAAATTTGATTTCACCGTGTCATTATAGTTATTCAAAAAATATAATTTTTTCATAAAGATAATTTTCTCAACAAACCTTTCAATATCAACAACTTGGATCATCGATGCTGACAGCATAAACCCAGTTGGGAGTTGAATTTGCCAAATGGAGGAAAGCCAATCCTATTTAATAGGGTTTATATTATACTTTCTACTTTAAAATTATCGCTAAATTAATTATTTAATTCATGAACTATCGATTAAGTTTACTTAGTCTCTAAAGTATATAAATTAAAATTTATTTAATTCATAAACTATCGATTAAGTCTACTTAGTTTCTAAAGTATATAAATTAAAATCTATTTAGTTCCTAAACTATCGATTAAATCTATTAAGTCTCTAAAGTATTTAATTCAAATTTATTTAGTTCTTGAAAGGATTACAAAAATAAAATATAAGCCCATAAGTATTATAAATTAGTAAAAAAATATACCAAATTAAGATTTTATTTCAAAAAAATCTGAAATTTCTATTTTTTCTTCGAAAGGTTTTTTTTTTTTTTCCACTATATATTTAAATTAGTGTCAGAGTTTGGTTTCTTAGTTTTGTCAATAAAATTATATGAGTATTAACATATTGAAGAAAAAAAATTAAATGATTTAAATAATAATATTTCGCTACAAATTACAATAGAACAAAATAATATATTAATTAAGTTAAAAAAATTCATCGAAAAACTTAAAACAACCAATAACAAATTATACACGAAATCCGGCACATAATACTACATAAAAAATAAAAATAAAAATCATTATAAAAGATAAGTAAGAAAATACAATAAATAATTACCCTTACTCTTATAGAGAAAATTCACCAGAAAAACTGATGCCTATTTTTCAAAAATAGTATAAAAATTTAAGATTTTTTTGAAATAAAATTTTAACTAGATTGGATTTTTGTATTAATTCATAATACTTATGGACTTCTATTTTATTTTTGTAATTATTTTAAAGACTAAATAAGTTTGAATTAAATATTTTAGAAACTTAATAGATTCAATCAATAGTTTATGAACTAAATAAATTTTAATTTACATACTTTAAAAATTAAATAAATTTAATTAATAATTCAAATAAATAATTTAATGATAATTTAAGAGTAAAAAGTGTAATAAACCCTATATAATATACGCCAATCATTTTCATTGTACACATCACGGGCCGCCCATGTTGGCCTCCTAATTGAGATTCAGTATTCAGATCAAGCTTACATTCTTCCATGACGATGTCGGTGCCTCCCTTGCACTCTCTTACGTTCTTCCATGACCATGTCAGTGCCTCCCATGTACTCTCTCTCTCTCTCTCTCTCATTTCTTTTTACAAAGGCAGGCTAGCTGAATGATAAAAATAATAGTGTGTTTAGTAACCCAAGGGGCTGTGGCATTGTGGTAAGACCTTGGGGTTTAAGCCCCAAGGTCACTAGTTCAACTCCTCACCCCCCCCTTGGGCCAATCTCCTGGGCGGAAGCACTGTTGGTTAGGAGGTTGGACCTCAAGTTGTCTAGTCAGCACTTAGTGTGGGTTCAATGCTCCCCCGCTGTGCGAGTCCTGACTTAAGCGGAGCTTGTCTTGGGAGGTCGGGGCAAATTCCCAGGTTATAGTCTCCTCGCGGAGCTTGTCTTGGGAGGTCGGGGCAAATTCCCAGGTTGTAGTCTCCTCGCTCGGAACGGCTAACAGGACACCTTAGTGATCTCTGCAAGGGGCGCTGCCTTGGACCTGCGGGAGGGTAGGGAGGATTTTCCTGTAACAAAAAAAAAAATAGTGTGTTTAGTTTTAGTTTTTTGAATTTAATTTTTTGAAAATTGAGTATTTTTTTGTACTTTTTAATTTTTAGTTAATGGTTTTTAAATTTTAAGTAATTTTTTTATTTTTTTAGATGTACCTTACTTAAATGTATCTAAATAGTAAAATATTTGTGAAAAAATATTTTAAAAAATTAATAAATACACAAAAATACGAAATATATACTAAATTTTCATTTTTTTTTTGTATTTTTTAGTATTTAGTGTATTTTTTAAATATATTTTTTCACAGATATTATACTTTTTAAGTGTATTTATGTTAGGTGTGTTTAAAAATTAAAAAAAAAATTGCTTAAAATATTAAAAAAATTCATTGAAAATATCAAAATATGAAAAATAAAAAAATAGAATTTTCTGAAAACTGGAACCAAACAAGCTGTAATTTTGGTAAATTACAAATACACTTTATGAGGTTTGATTAAAATATAAATCACATTTTATAGTTTTGAAAATTACATTCTACCTAGGGGTGCAACTTGGACGGGCTCAACCCGAGCGACCCGAGCTCAGCCCAAATTTTTTTAGGGCTTGGACAAAATATTTTCAAATTCGGTACAGGCTTGGGCAAAAATTCAGAAACCCGAATTAAATTTGGGCGGGTTTAGGCAAAGATGTCAAACAACCTGAGTAACTCGAAACCCGAATTATACATATATAGATATATAAAAATATTAAATATAAATATAAATTATTAGCCGTTACATGATATTAAAGTAATTTATATTATTAAATCATATTAAATATATATTATATATACAAATAACATAAAATCTTACTTTTTTTTCTTTTATTTTCACTCATAAATTGTGAGGACTACTATCTCTCTTACATTATATAAATTATTTGTTTTAATGGTATTAATGATTTTCTATAATAAAAAATAAAAAAATAAAAAAAAAGCTAAAATTCATTTACAATTCGGGCAACTCGGGCAATTCGGGTTTAGCTCGAGTCGGGCTTGGACAGACAACCTCGAGTTACAATTCGGGTTTGGGCGGGCTTGGGCAAGTCTTAGCACAACTTGAGCTGGGTTTAGACAACCTCCCAACCTGACCGAACCCGCCCGAGTTGCACCCCTAATTCTACCCATGAGGTTTCTAATTTTATAATAAATCGCTCATTTTATTAATAAATCATCAAGTCAATTAACAGTTTTTAATGATGTTAGAAATATGTTTCAATTAATAATTTAGATAATTTTATTATTGTATAGGAGAGCAATTATGAATTTTATTTTTTTTGTTAATTTTGTTAAATAAAAAATACCAACAATGAAGTATTTGTAATTTTTTAAACCACAGAGGACAATTTATCCTTTAAGCAAATTTAAAAAAGTGTATTTATAATTTAACCATAATATATTTATATCTTAACAATATTTCCACATTGTTTTTGTTTACACTGTCTAAAGGGAGAGGCTTCTCTCCAATTAGAGTGCGCTATTGGATCCATAGAGTTTATTATGGATTTCATTTCAATAATCCGAATCAATGTGTAGAGCTCATCAAGTATTTTATATCTGTAAAAAATCATATTGATCGGATATGGGTACCACCTTGATCGGAACACATTTTCATCAATAGTAAATATTTTTTAAAAAATAAATTGGTAACAAAAATATATTTCAATTAGAAAAAAAGATTTGGAGTTCTAAATTCAAAGCTCTCTGTTTGTTTGTGTTTTGAAACTAGTTTTCAACGTGGCAGTTTGAGTATGATGTTCGGATGGAGTTGTGGAATTAATTTTCCATAACTCTGCAGAAAGCTCTGTGTATTCTGTAAAAATCGAGCACGATTTTCAATTAACGGGACGTCCGGCCGGTTGACCGAAATAGTAAATTTTATTTTATGTTTTTTTTATTTTTATTTTTTTTACAATTGATATGTTAATTTTTATATATTCGCAAAAAATATTTTCTAAACTTTTAAAAAAAAATTATGTGCTTTAAAATAATTTTGAGTTGTATGTTTAGTTATGAGTTGTAAATTTTTGTATCAAATATCAAATGTCACATCAACAATTCCTCACTCAAATCAAAACGCTTTTCAAAACTATTTTTAAAACTCTTTACAAAATAAATTTTCTACACTCAAATCATAATTCCAAACCCCACAAACTCAAAATACAATTCATACTCTCAAATCATAATTACAAAACACAACCAAACGCAATCTTAATTGCTCTAATTGGTGTGTGGATCCCATATGATGTGATGTTTTGGACTTTTTTTTTATTTATTTTTCACATCATTAGTGCTCTTTTAGAGTTTCCAAATTAGAGGGATGTAACATTTCTGGTTCAATTAAGGAGTACCGATATTTGATCAATGTAATTTTTTACAACATAAAGTACTCGACAAGTTATACACATTGAATGATTTAAATTATCAAAATAAAACCGATAATAAATCCTACAAATCTAATAGTATATTCCAATCCACTGTATAGATTGGAGAAGAGTGCCCTCTCTTTTTAAACTATGCATTTGCAAAGCAAAATTCACTTTGTTTGTCTTTAGTTTTCAGAATTCACTTTTCAAAAAATTTTATTTGTTCGCTTTTCGTATTTTTTTTTGTTTTCACTGATTTTTTTAAATATTTTAAGCAATTTTTATTTTTTATTTTTAGACACACCTAACATAAATATATTTAGAAAGTATAATATTTGTGAAAAAAATCTTTAAAAAATTCACCAAATACTAAAAATATAAAAAAATTACAAAAATTCAATATATTTTTCATATTTTTGTGTATTAATTAATTTTTTAAAATATTTTTCATAAATAATTTACTATTTAGATACATCTAAGTATCTAAAAAATAAAAATAAAAATGACTTAAAATTCAAAAAATACTTACTAAAAACAAAAAAAACACGAAAAATAAAAAATTTAACTTTTAAAAAATTAGATTAAAAAACTGAAACTAAACACATTGATTATTGTTTCTTTTAACCAAGGGTCAAGACCTCGTGGTGTTAATATTTGTCCTATTTTGTACGGTTGTTGAAGCGGGTTTCTTTTTTTAAAATTTTTTTTTTTTTTAAATCATGTCAGATTATTTAACGTGTTTTTATTCGTAGCTTATGACGTAAAAAGAATTTAAATAATTTAAAATATTGATTATTTGGGTTTCATTTGATAACTTAAGCCTCCTTTGGGGAATGGTTATTTTATCCAAAAAGTCAAAAAGTTACTAAAAGTTATCACATCACCTCTCTATTTTTTTGTACATCTTTTTGTAAAAAGTTAAAAAATTACTAAAATAGCCTGTTCCCAAACGAGGCCTTAATATTTTAACTTAAAAATTAAAAAATTATTAAAAAAATAAGAAGACAACAATCTATATAAAAAAAGTCAAAAAAAAAATTTCTCTCTGTTTTTTGTATATCTTTTTGTAAAAAGTTAAAAAATTCTTCCAGATATATTAATTTTTTTATCTCATATTTTAGTTAAAAAATTATAAAATTACTAAAATAACATGTTTTCAAACGAAACCTTAAAAGTAATTAATCCATCTCTATGCTTGACTAATATTTATATTGTAACATTGTTTGGAAGTGTGATTTATAATATCATGTTAATACAAGATATATATATATATATATTATAGAAAAGAGATTTAATAGTTCTAAATTCTTATTTTAAAATTATTAATTTTTTAATTTACAAAATAGATTAAAAAAATTTATTTGTTGATTATTTAATTATTTTAGAAATAATAATTATTCCTTAATTTATAGATTTCAAATGGAAAGATAACAAAAATATTTTATAACGTCCCTATCCTAATCTTTCTCACTTACTTTCAAAAGAAAATATTAAAATTTGTATTCCTTTCTCTCTCCAAAAAATTAAATAATATTTTTTGGTATCTATCTATATCTTATATATATATATTATATTATAACATAACAAAAAAATAAAAATAAAAATCAGATATACAAACAAATAAAAATAATAAGTTTAATTTCTATTTATTCAATTAAAATTTTGCTTCTCAATATCCAATTTCAAATTTTAAAAATCTTTAAAATCTATCTAAACAAATCTAATTTGAAAATATCTCTCATTATCATACTTTGAAAATGAAAGTTTAGTATAACTTTTCATATATATTATATTTAACTTGTTACCGCTATAGTTGTATATAATAGCATAATATATTGGGATAATCTCTAAATATAATTCCTATTTTTTTATGTAATTAAAATAGTATATCTTAAATAGTATATAGAGGAGTTACGTGCATGGTTTCGAAAACTAGATTGGATCAGCTGGTTCGATCGATTAAATCGTTGGCCGGTCGGGGTTCCGGTCGGGGTTCCGGTCTAGATATACCCTCTAAACCATTCGAAGTTAAAAACTGGCCTATTTAGAGAGAATAGGGAAAATCGGCAGTTGAACCAGCGAACCGGTCGACCCAGAGCCAGTTCACCGGGTCGACGAAATTTAAATTTTTGTTTTCTGATTTCTTCTAAAATTTTTTAAATTATTTCTTTCTTTCTTATTTTATATATATATATTATATAAGAATATAAGAAAATTTTAATTGGAAACTCTCTTTCAAGGGTTTCCTTTTGTGAGGAATCCCATTAAGAGTTTGAAATTATTGTGAAAGTCTCTACCCACTTAGAAGAAAAGAATTCTTTTTAAAAGACTCAAGAAATCCATGTGGGATTCAATCAAATGTATTGGAGGGAATATTGAAATTTTGATATCCCTTCAAAATTTTTGCTCTTCTTTCAATCAAATTATTTGAATTAAAATCATATAGAAGAAATATTGAATATTTGATTTTCTCTTCCAAAATTAAAATTAATAATATTTTAAAATATATTATTATATTTTTCAGTAAAAAAATATTAGGAGAAATATTTAAGATAATTTAATATTTTTAATTTATAATTTTAGTACTTATATTTTTATTTAAATATAATTTTAATATATTTAATACGTCATAGTTCGATCCCGGTTCAACTCGACGGATGAACTGGTGACCCGTCCACCTGATCTCTTTTTCGGTTCGTTCACCGATCCAATTTTTAAAACATTGTTGTGTGGTTACCTTTATCTCCAAAAAGTCCAATCTATTTTATTTTATTTTTTACTTTTTAATTTTTTAAATTGAAACATCAGTTGTCTATGTCCACAAAACAAAACTGATAAACACATATCAAAAACTTACACATTTCACTTTTTTCTTTTCATTTTCTTTTTTTTAGTCGGTACGATATTTACAAATGGAAAATGTTTGACACATCAAAAAGCTTTTCATAATCCGACTTATAATGATGTGGTTATAAGTGTCAATTTTTATACAAATGTGAGAACAGAATTAATCAAATTATACGTTTCAACCAACTAAATACTTAAATTTTCACTATTTCAAGATGCTATTTTAATAGAAGTCCAATTAAGAGAATCTCCGACCTTTAATATTTTTTTATCAAATTATAATTCGATAAAAATTTAAAAAGATGAAGCGTTGAAAATTTTTGTTTTTTTCATCAAAATTGATGAAAAGAAAAAAAAAAAAAAAGGATAAGAATGAAAGTTCATTTAAAATTTGATAAAAATTTAATGAAAAAGTTAAAGTAATCTATAAAAAAATCAAAATTTTTATTCATATTTAAAATCAAATTAGATAAAAAAATTTTTTTTAAAAAATGATAAAATGTTATAAATACTGTGAAACCTTCTTATTCTTAAAAATTAAAAATTAGTGTGCGTATTATATTTATATTGTATTTTTAGTTATGAAATTGAAATCAAAAGAAATTTAGCTTAAATTATTGGATTATTAATAGAAACACCATATCAATTACTATTAAATATCACTTCACTTCACATTTAATAATAAATTTGTATATTTTTCTTAATTATAACTTTTAAATTTGTGTGTTTTCATAACAAAAAGAGGTATGTCATAACTCATTTAATCTTATTTAATCAGGTTTAACTTTTTTTTTAATATAAATTATCAAAACTGTACTAAATAGATTTATATATATATATTTTTTAATTTTTTTTAAACTAATAATTTAAAAAGTTATAAACATAAAAGTTAACTTACAAATTTCATGTATAGCACAAGATAAAATATTAAATTACTTCAAAATAATTATAATGATTTTTTTTTTAATTTATAAAGTCCGATACATAGCATTGGTTACCACTATTTATATAATATAAGTAAAAACCTTATTTGTTTATTGAATCTCAAAGTTCTAACTCTATTTTCATAGAATTAAAAAATTATAAAAATACATTTGGCACATTATCATTGGTTCTTCTATTTTAATGTTTTAATTAAATCCTTGATTAATATGGAAAATCTTTTAAATTTATTAATTTATGAACTATCTATGGTATCTATTATCATTGCTATCTATATCTATATCTATAATTTTAAATTTCAAAATTAATTATATAGAAAGTCAAAAAATGAATTTTAGCCATATCTTTTATCAAAATCTAAATCATCTTTAATTTGAAATTAAAAAATTTATAAAATAATATTTCAAATGTTATTTTATCGTTATAAAATTTGAACATATTTTTATCTTTTTTAAAAATAAAATATAAATGTGGCATGAAACACGTGTGGCATGAAACTATGAATAAGTCCAGCGACCTAGATTTAGGGTCCCTAACTTTGAACCAGAATGAGTTGATTGGTGGAGATTAAAATTGTCTATCATGAGGTCCATGTATAGAACGAATTTGAATTACATGTTAATGTTTCTGGGTGAATTTTGAATATATTATTTTGAGTTTATAATATTACTATAAAACTATTGGTCTATCTAGCCATGTCTAACTTTAAATAAAAATTTAATCATACTTAACCCTACAACTAATTTAAAATGTAGAAGAAAAATTGAAATGAAATTTTAATAATAATTTATAAAGGGTTATAAAATTCAAGTATATATGTCCTAGGGTGAGTATGGTCTAGATTGGTTCAGTTTGAGATAAAATAAGGACAAATCTATTGTTTATGCTTCCATAAAAATTGAACCAAACCAATCCATTTAAATCATAGAACCAATCTGAACCAAATCATTTAAACATTGTTTGGCTCGGTTTGGAATCATGGTTTCACAGAATCCATGGACAAAGAAAAGTCATATAATATTTTCATTTCAACATTAATTTGTCCATGATTTTTCAAAACATAATCATGCATATTGTTCCACTATCAACTTAAACAAATATATCAAATCTAAAAAAAAATTAAACAAACATAATATATAAGACTATATGATTATATATATCAGGGTGTATGGTATGTATATGGTTTATGTAACACCCCGAAATAATTATAATGATCCAACCCAAGACAACTAATACGAGGTAACATAAATAAAACAATAAGCTTTCATTAATCAGAGTTAATGTACAAAAGGTAACACATGCGATATATATTCATAAATAGCTCATCTTGAGTTTACAGCGTGTGTTACAAGTAGTAAAAGGGATGAAAGCTAAACAAACATTCGTATGCCCTAAAGACTTACATCTTTTCAAGTCACTGCTTGATTACAACAAAAATGAGTCTAGCTCAACACAATTAAAGCCCTTGGCTATACAAAATAAATACACAAAAGAAAAGCTCTTGCTCTAAATCCATCAAAGCTACTGTCTTGGCGGAGGCATACCACCGACACCTAAAAATGGTTTTTTCCAAACAGGGTAAGCCAAAATCCAGTGGAAACAATCTAACACAATATATGAATATTAACAAAAATATAACTACAATATGCATATCCAATGCCCATGATAAAATTATTTATAACTTTTTTACAAAATCATGCCATGCCAAGCTTTATATCTCAATTTATGAACCATTCGCTATTTTATTCAAACAACCAAACTGAGGGTACAACCCAATGGGCCTCTAACAAGCACAACCATTATACAAACACTTCAATTTGTTATTTTACGGATATTTCGTTCGCGGGAATTGGCACCCATGTATACGCGCGATTTTTGGAACTTTTACTCTGGACACACAGACCAACTTAATTTAACGGAGTCCATCCCCTTTCTGCTCCCAAACATGGAGTACATCTCTTTCTTCTCTTAAACATCATACATCTATAATGTATCAAAGGCATAGTCATATTCAATGACAACGGATAAGAAATTAATTTCAATTCACCTAATTCTCATACAATTTCTACAATAATTATAATTATCTTCCACTAATAGCCCAAAATAGATATTTCTAAACAGATATACAATCTCCAAGACAGATAAATTATCCAAATTTCCATAGGTGAGAGGTAATACATATCCAACTCCACCATATATATAAACAACCATCAAATTTCATATTCCCAATACCAATTTCATTTATTTATACAAAATAACCATTTGAGATATTTTAGGGCAAAACTCCATTTCTTCCAAAATCCATCCCAGGTATCAAAATCAACAAATTTACCACAACAGAACCTCACATCTCCTACTATAACCATTTTAATACATACATTTGAAAACCCCTCTTTGATTTTAAAACAAACCCTAGGTTTGTTTAAAATCATCCCAAATTCCAATATTCTTTACACATTAACAAATAATTAAGTTAAAACTCATAGAATAGTATAAAAAGTCCCTACCTCAAAGCTAGAAGATGAGCAAACAAGGAATAAACTCGGATGGAGCCAAAACCCAACTCTATTCAGATGAAAATGTAGCCCTCGAGGCGTTTTACCTTTTTAAGAAAGGCACACAGGTAGATAAATTACCAAATCTAGGTGAAAATGTAGAGAAATGGTGAGTTCTAGAGAGAGAGGCTCTAGATCTAGGGTTTTGAGAGAAAAAGATATGAAAAAGTGATATAGAAAGGTGATGTTGCGAACTGATATACGCAAAGTCTACTCGAGCGCATGAAGTAACGCTTGAGCGTCAGACACAATAAGTTGTTCCGCTCGAGTGAAAGAAGTCTCGTTTGAACGCAGAATACACACTCTCAGTAGTTTTGTAGACAGCAGACCAACGCTCGAGTACAAGAAAGGCCACTCGAGCTGAGGCCGCTTGAGCGCAGAAAGCACCGCTCGAGCATAGAATATACTCTCCCAGTAGTTTTGCAAACCTGAAAAAGTACTGAGAGTTCACAAAGTCCGCTCGAGCGCAGGAAGTGTCGCTCGAGCGGAGGAGTAAAATTTGGGGCAAGAAAAGTTTGAAACCAAGCAACCAATCTGTTCCAAACGCAACCATTACAATCCAATAGCCAAACTCAAGGAAGTATGAGTATGATGGGAAACAGACATGAACAACACTACGACACCACGAAACCTGTCACGCCCCAAATTTTAATTACTCGGAAATATTACCAAAAGTCTTTAATTTAGGTCCATTTTTATTTATTTATTATTTTTTTTCAAATGTCTATTACCCTTGAGTAATAGAAACATAATAATACATGTTCTCTCTCTCAATGAATACAACAATGGTAATAATACATGCCAAGCTTCTACTGTAAAGCTACAAATAAATAATTACAAATAACAAGATACATTATTCATTTCTTTTACATCTATGATGAAATTATACATAAAAGATATATGGACTCCATAACTCTTCAACTAATGAATCTGAATTTCTCTTCCTGAAAAAAATAAAACAACGAGGAGTGAACACTAATGCCTAGTAGGAATCTCATAGTTCTACAACAATAGCTAACACATAAATAGAAATGATCATGCATGCAAGGTGATACCATATAGTAAGGTGTCATTTTGAAATTTCCAAAATATTATATATAGAGTACCTTTTTCTCAAAATTTATTTGAACGTTTTAAATAAAACTTTCATCTATAAAAATTATCCCTCATCATCAGAAAAACCATAATTTCTCTTTTCAAAACAAATGTGCTTAAACAACAACATCATTTTAAATTTATTAACCCCAATTTCAAAATATTCTTTATTTCATTTCCATTTTAATATTCCTCTTTTCATTCCTCTTTTCATTCCTTTCTACAATTCACAATTAATATATCTCCATAACCTTAATCTCAAAGTTTATGTTCCCTTAATACTCAAAAACACCCCCATACACTCCATTCCTACTTGTCTATCTATCATTGCTATAACTCCTTAACGTAGAAATCCAAATTTCCTTTCTATTCAATAATAGTTATCCTACACTCAACTCCTACTTGTCTAAATTTAACATATCACAACTACATCACATCCACATTTGCATTATCAGTTATAATTCAACATAACACAAGGATAATAAACCCTTTTAATTCAATTTCTCCATTAATTACAAAATAAAACTTTTAATCTTTTCTTATAGTTACAAACAACCCGGTAAATTCATTATCACCAACCCCTTATCCAATTACTATATCTTTATCCATTCTTTTTAAATAATTTCTATATGCATTCCCTTTCCATGCCA
This sequence comes from Camellia granthamiana, assembly GCA_036172215.1. Classification (NCBI taxonomy): domain Eukaryota; kingdom Viridiplantae; phylum Streptophyta; class Magnoliopsida; order Ericales; family Theaceae; genus Camellia; species Camellia granthamiana. Next base: position 27,361,699 of record CM069904.1, read on the forward strand.
AATTACACACCAAATCATAATTTCATATGTTCATCACAAGTCACACTTATCATCACCGATTCAATACATTTTACAACACATTCCACCTTTTGCTGACTTGATACGGAGGGATAGTGGCACCCAATTCTTAACACCCTCCACCTTTTGCCGGCTATTATATGGCGGGAAGTAAACTCCAAAAAAAAAAAAAAACCATTTTCAACTTTAAAACCATCCCCACATTTGCTGGCTATTATGCGGCAGGTAGTGGGCACCCAAAAACATTTTCAAAACCATCCGCTTTTCCATTTTTGCCGGCTATTATACGACGAGATTGTGTGGACACTCAAAAATCATTTTTTCACTTTTACCGGCTATTATATAGTGGGATTGTGTGGACACCCAAAAATATTTTTCCCATATTCGTCCAACGATAAGCCTAGACAGGGCATTTGGGCACCTTTAATTTAAAACCACCCCCACATTTGCTGGCTATTATATGGCGGGACGTAGGCCTCCCAAAATATTTTTGACTCCCCACGTGGGTACCAACCACAACATAACCCAACACAACTCAACTCAACCTAATACAACTCAACTCTACACAACACAACTCAACTAAACTCAACACAACTCAACTCAACTCAACACAACATAACCCAAATCAATTCAACATAATTTAGCATAACACAATTCAATTCAACATAACACAACAAAATTCAACACAACCATTTTAACACCATTCAATACAATTTAGCATAATTCAATACAACTCTTAAACCTCCACATCATCATTTTATCACAAAGCTCATATCATCCATACCATTAGTAATTTCCTTCCCCCAAGTTTGGTTTCATATTATAACATAATTTAAAATATCAACATTAAGAGTTCAATCGCAACTTTTACATAAATTTTCAAACTCTTTACAATTTAAATTAAGCTTGTACATGTGTAATTTGAAGTCTCAATTTCATGATACTACTTTCAATTTAAGCAAAACCATCATCTATCTTCATGAGCCAAACTAGGATTTTTAAGAGAAATTAAACCTTTTCACCAAACAAATTTTATTCTAATCCTTCTATTACTTTTACACCAAAACTCATGACCTAAAATCATAACCCAACAAGTAAGTCCAACTCTTCAAACCCTAACCCCAAATCTCATGATTAATCACAATATGCATAAAAATATAAACTTTGTATTTATATAGAGAAAATACCACAAATCTATCTATAAATGGGGTATTAAAAGATAACTAGAAACCCCTACCTCTTGAAGTAAAGAGAGATGACAACCCAAAAATCACTGGCGATGAAACCATGAAACTCTCGGATCAAAAGGAAGCTCTTGACGAGATCTACAATCTTTCTAAAAGGACTAAGGTGAAAAAATCATTCTAGGTGAGTAGATCTAAAAATCTAATTGAAAAAATTTGAGTTGAGAGAGAGAGAAGAGAAACTCACGATGTAGAGAGAGAAAAGAAGAGAAAAAGTGAAATGAATAAGTGTTTGGAGCTTATTTATAGTAGCAAATAGAATAGTAGCCCCAAAGTGAAATGAAAAGAACAAGTTAAAAACCCTCAAAAAGTAGGATCTAAACCGACCCAAAAATCTGAAAATTACATGCAGGTGTTGACCCTTTTGACAGAGGTGTTGACCCTTAAGAAGAAAAGTTGAGACATTAGAGTGTGCAGAGGACAAGGTGTCGACACCTCCCAGATTGGTGTCAACACTAAATTCCATCAAACAAACCCCAGATTTTGCAATAAACAACGGTCGATACCTCCAAAACTGGTGTCGACTAGGAATGGCAACGAGGCGGGGCGGGGCCGGGGATCACCCTCCCCGTCCCCGATCCCCGATGGCAGAACTTCCCCCCGTCCCCGTCCCCATCCCCGACGGGGAACCAACCCCCGCCCCCGAACGGGGATCGGGTTTCCCCAACCCCGAAAATCCCCGGCCAAAAATACAACATCAACATCAAAAGAAAAAAAAAAAAAAAATCAACATCAAGAACAGATTTCATCACCATCAAGAACATCAAAAAAAAAATCAACATCAAGAACAGATTTCATCACCATCAAGAACAGATCTGAAAGCAACATCAAGAACAAATCTGAGAGAGAGAGAGGAGATCTGTAAGAGAGAGAGAGAGAGAGAGAGATACCGTGTGGAGAGAAGAAGGCGGCGGTGAGGGAGCTGCCGGTGAGACGAGAGAAGCCGGCGGTGGTAGCTTCAGATCGATCGAACCACGGTCTGTCCATCTTCAAACGGTCTGTCCATCTTCAGATCGATCGATCGAACCATGGTCCGTCTGTCCATCTTCAGACGTGAGTGAGGGAGAGAGAGACGAAAGAGATGAGAGGCGTGAGAAGGAGGAGGAGGAGGAGGAGGAGGAGGAGGAGGAGGGAGGAGGGGAGTGGTGGGTGGGAGGAGGAGGTGGGAGGCTGTGGCTGAAGAAGGACGATCGGCGTGACTGGGTCGCGACTCGCGACAGTGGTGAGAGTGAGAGAGAGAGTAGAGTGAAGAGAGAGAGAGAGACGGGGCTGGAACAACCGGGGAAATTAGTAAATTAGTATGTGTGTATGTGTGTATATATATATAGGGGGTAAATTAGTAAATTCATTTCGGGGAAAAATCGGGCCGGGGAACGGGGCCGGGGTCGGGGACGGGCCGGGGCTTGAACACTGATCCCCGTCCCCGGCCCGAATCTGTTCGGGGATTAACTTTTAAATACCATCCCCGTCCCCGCGGGGGTATTTTTCGGGAAAAACCCGCTTAAATCGGGGTCGGGATCGGGAATCCCCGTCGGGCTGGTTTCAAATTGCCATCCCTAGTGTCGACCCCAAAGGCCAACAAGAAAACGCAAATGTCGACACTTAATTCCAACAGCGACCTAGGACCACTACAACAAGATGGTGTCGACACCTCCAAGGCTGGTGTCGACCCCAGAACAAAATTTTCAAGTTTTCAAAAAACTTTTCAACGTAAACAAGTGTGAATGGACAATCCCAACAAGTTTAAATCGATTTATAGTCCTCCAAAATCAAGATACAACAACACTAACCCAAAATAAAATAAATGATTCAAATACACTTCCCAAAGAGCTTTAAAGGGTACAAGTGCTACAAAACCCCAGTCCAAGATACAAAAAAGGGTTGGATTAAAACTAGAATCGCTATAGTTTAAATTACATACAGTTCGGATTGGTTCTAATCCAAAACTGTGAACTCCAATCCAAAACTAATCCGCAGAGAACAAATTCCCATTTTTCCAATCTAGAACCGAACCATGGATTCAAAAAATCAGTCCAAACCTACCATATTGGACTGGATCGGTTTGGATTGCAGATTTTTCGGATCCCTTACTCAACCCTAACATGTCCTAATCCTATTAAGAAAATATGAAATTAAAACTTACAATTTTAAATATAAAGTTTAAATTAATAATTAACAATTCACCTCTCTTAAACAATTTTTAGGCAAAAAATATATCACATGCCCGGTCTAATATTGGATAATGTTTTCAAAAGTAAATATACCTTAATATTAATAGAGTAGACATTAGTTATATTTTAAGAATAAATATATATATTTGATAATTAAAATTTTAAAATGTTAATAAATATGGAAAAAAAATTATATACATATTTCTTATTTTGATTATATATATTTATTTATATAATTTAATACAAATTAATAAATAAGTAGATAAGTAACTCGTGGATTGACCATCAAATAACAATTCTCTGATAAGTGGATTTAGGACAATAATGATATAAAAGTCGACCTGAAATCGATTTTAGACTATGTTTAGTGTCTAATCCAGTTGTAACACTCCTAAGCCAACACATGCTCATTACAACCTACAAAACTATTATATAATTTTAATTAATCATTTGCCGAATGTTTACTCATTGATACATAAATTTTCTTGGTTAGGTCCGGGCATAGGGTTATAACATGACTCATGGTGTATCTAACTCAATTTGGTCTTGGATTATTTTTTTCATACAGAAATACATCTAAATATTAATTTGATAAATTTGAATATTAATAAATAAAATTTTACCCATGTTTAAATTTTTTAATAAAATTTAAATAAATATGTACATATTTGTTATTTTCATTATGAAAAAAATATTAAAGATACGCATTTACCAATTTAAAATATATTTACATAAATAAGTTGGTCAAATAGCTCTTCAATTTGTTTTGGTTGATTTAATCCTAACATGGCTCATGATAGTTTGATTATCCTATAAAATTTTAGAAATTTCAGAAATACTTTTACACTTTAAGATCAACTTAAATTTATCGTACAATATCAATTAATTATTTTCTTAAACCGCAATATGGTACACAGTAACTTAAGTAATATTTCAAATATAATTTTTGAAATAAATATAAAATTTAAATCTTTCACTTCATTTCTCTTTTTAGGCTTAACCCGTAAAATCCAAACAGACCTGCAACCATGAAAGCTTACTACTGTCACCACAACAAGTTTTTTCTACAACTAAAATCCACCACAACATTCAAAATTACATATAAAAATTTAAGTCTAATAAAATATAAAAAGAATAAAGAAAAATAGAGAATAGATAGAAGAGAGAGCTAGAGGTACCAAAAAGAAAAAAAAAGAAAAAGAAAGTATTGTTATGTTGTCTAACAAATTTTGATATGACAAATTATAATTATAAAAATTTTATAGATGGAATATAATTGTACTCAACAGAAAGCAATTTTATAATTTATGCAAATTTATGTGCTTTTAAATTTACCAATTGACTTATGATACATGTATTTTATTATAGGACAAAATACTAATAGAAAGCTTAAATAATTACTGAAACTTACTTAATCTTATCCATTTATTTGTTTTTAAATTATTTCTAATTAATTTTTGAATCATTGTCTAAAACCATGTTACTTTAGTATAACATAAGAACAAACGTTGTGAGATCTTTGAGTCTGAAACTCTCAATATAAGTTTTCTAATTTTTTAAATTTATAAAATACATAAATACCCATGTTATTCAATCATTGGTTATTACATTTTTAAACTAATTAATAATTAATTATTTTATTCATATGGTAATAATCATCAAATCACTTCAATTTAGAAAGTAAATCAATTTTTGAATTGTTATTGATTTCAAAACATATTTATTTTTACGGATTTATTATCAATATGGTAATGTTGGTATACATATGGATATATTACATTATGATATGTTTTTTGAATTCTTTATATTAAAAATATTTAGTTTTAATTTTTTTACAAAAAATCTGTTATTATGAAAAATATTATGCATAAACGTAGACAATATTTTTAATTTTTTTGATTTTATGAAATATAAAAACACAAATGTCATTTAATCATTGATTTTTGCTATAAAAAATATTATGTATAGCACAAATTTCTGATAATTTTTTTCTAACAGTTGAACCTTTGCGATTTAATTTATAAACTCATGCTGTAAATTGAAGATATTCATAAAAAAATTTATCTTTTGATTGAAGTAAAAATCATAACATGACTTGAAACTTGTGCATAAGTTTGTTAACATTAAACTGTTCATTGTTCATTTTTAAATTTTAAGAAGTTTCAAAATTACCACGAACCAGTCAAATTAAATTCATTCATAAAAATTTAAAATAATGACTAGAATTATTTATTAAAATAATATCTTTAGAATTGGTCTAGCTTCTCCTACTTGAATCAATACCTGGTTAAATACATTCGAAAATTTTATTTATTTATGAAAATTGCAAAGAAACCTGAAGTAATACACTATAAAATAAAAACTATGATATTAAGATTTCAAACAATATTAGTATTGCTAGCCATGAGCCCACACCACTCAAAGTAAATTTTAAACTAAAATTTTTTATCCAATTTTTTTTTTTTTAATTCTTAAATGTTATACTAAAAATATGAGTTGTACATAATTAATCATAGTTATGTTACTCAATACCAAGCTTGCTAAGTAAAATGACATTATATTGAAGTAATGGGATGATAATACTTGAAATTTAATTTCTTTGTTATTACAAGGTTTTTAGATTTTTTTCAATTATACAAGAGTTAAATTTAAGAATAAAAAGTTAAAAAATTAAAACCCATGTATGAGCGTATAAAAATTAAGTAATAAGTCTGTACACGAGTTTTAATTTGACAAATTTATTAAAAATATATTTACAAATTAAAATTAATTTTTATTAAACTTATTCATAAATTTAACATTATTTATAGCACAATATGATTTTATTAAAGAAGAAACTAAATTTTAAATTTTTTTACTTTATTACTTTTTTTGGAAAATGGCTTTGAAAATCCTTATTTTTTGTTAACTTTGAGGATTAATTAAGGTGGGACCCAAGCGTTATGTTTAACGTTTCTAATTAGGTTCATGTTTAATGTCGCGTAGTGAATAAAACCGTGTATTTGGTTGCTCAAAGTCATTTCTGGATGAATGAGAATTTAACGCGCATTTTCGGGTTCGTTGAAATGGATTTAAATGGGTTTCCTACATATTTGTGAAATGTGCTTGTCCCACATTGGAAAGGCTTATGGATTTGAGTGGGTTTATATATCTTAGCTTGGGATACTTGGGATGGACCTCAAGTGGTACACAAGTTTGTGGACGGGTGAGGTTATGGGTGAAATGAACTAGACCCATGGGATCCAAAACTAAAACCACACGCGTGCGCCACCACTGCCGTCCATCCGGTCGGGCTGGGCCTAGGCTTGGGCGTGGGTGCGTGGTGTGAGGTTGGGTTGGGCTTGTCCAACCCAATACTTGTCTTTTTGGGCCAAAAACATTTGTAGTTTGTTTATTTATTTTTAATTTTGGTTTCAAAATTCAAAATAAATTGGTCCAAATTTTTTTCCTTCACCCAAACAGATCCTAACCCACCCAAACAGATCCTAACCCACCCAAACAGGTTTGAACCTGTTGAATCCTTCCTGGAACCGTTCAAACAGATTTCCTATCTGTTGAAATCTATCCGAACAGTTGCTTATCTGTTGGCACCTGTTCGAACAGCTACCAATCTGCCTATATAAAGGCTGCGTCCAGCAATTCATTTCATTTAATTTTTCCTTAGAATTTCATCTTTCTTCTTCTGTTCTTCCTGTGTTCTTGCATTTGCTTCTGTATTTATATTTAGAGAGGGAAAAAAAAAGAGTTACAACAAAATTTTAGTTCGCCAGGCTTGAATTTGTAGTGCTACAAATTTAAGTGTTGGTCGTTGCATCTTGGGAAGTAAACGCCGAATAAAACTTGAAGCACCGGAGCGAGGGCGAAATCTACTTTAAGGAGATTGTGTCCAACACAGGCCTCGATATTAATTTCTGTAAGCATTTAAAATAATTTATACAATTATTTTTCTGAAATATTTTTATTTTATTATTTATTTAATTTATACATTTAATTTACACATACACACTTCTGTGGGTATAACAATCTTAAAGTAGATTTACATTTTTAATTTATTTGTGTAAGACAAATAAATATTTTGTTTCGGAAAATTAAATAGTAGTTATATACTGTTTAATTTCTTAACTAGTAGTAATATCCTGTTTAATGATTTCTTTGATAATATAGTAGTAATATACTGTTTATCATTGAAATTTTGTTACAAAATATTATTCTGTATATTTTGTGTGTTAATTCTTTTGTGTATAATTTTGTGATTGGTACATTTTTTTTTCGTCAGAAATATGACAACTAACAGTATTGAGACTATTATTACTCCAACCCCCACACCTATTGTGCTAGTGATGACTCCGGCAGTACCGGTAAATCATGGAGAGAAGCCAGAAAAATTCAATGGAAATGATTTTAAAAGATGGCAACAAAAAATGATATTTTATCTTATGACATTGAATTTGGCTCACTTCATTCATGAAAAGGCACCGGCACTAAATGAGGGAGAAATTGACTGGCAAGTGGTTGCCGCAGTCGATGCATGGAAACATTGTGATTTTCTATGTCGGAATTATATCCTCAATGCGTTGGACAATACACCGTATAATGTATATAGTGTTAAAAGCACTGCTAAAGAACTGTGGGAATCTCTAGATCATAAGTATAAGACAGAGGATATCAGTACAAAGAAATTTGTTATCGATCATTTTTTGGATTTTAAAATGATGGATTCCAAGACAGTTATTAGCCAGGTTCAAGATCTCCAATTAATTCTCCATGACATATATGCGGAAAGGATGGCTCTTAGTGAATCTTTCCAAGTTGCGGCAATCATTGAAAAATTGCCACTATCTTGGAAAGAATTCAAGAATTATCTAAAACATAAGCGCAAGGAGATGAAATTGGAGAAACTTCGAATTGAAAAGGACAACTGTGGTTCCAACAAGAAGTCAGGAAACCATGTCATGCAGGCTAAAGCAAATGTTGTAGAATATGGACAAAGGTCAAAGTTCAACAACAAGAAGCGGAAGCATGATAACAATGGTCCCAAACAAGGATCTACTAGTAAGATCAACAAAGGGATCAACAAAGGGATCAACAAGAGGTTCAACAAGAGGTTCAAAGACAAGTGTTTTGTGTGCGGCAAAGATGGACATCGTGTTAAGGATTGTCACGTTCGCAAGGACGAAGGAAGTTCTAGCAAAAAGGTAATACAAGCCAACATAGCAGAGGATTTTTATCTTTCCGATGGAGTGGCAGACATTAATCTTACTACAGTAGTCTCTGAAGTAAACTTGGTGGGCAATCCCAAAGAGTGGTGGGTGGATACTGGAGTAACTCATCATATCTGTGTAGAAAAGAAGATGTTCACAACCTACAAAGTGGTAGAAAGTGAGGACCAATTTTTTATAGGAAACTCCTCTATATCAACTATAGAAGGGCAAGGAAAGATCATACTGAAAATGACCTCAGGGAAAGAACTCACTCTTAACAATGTACTCCATGTGCTAGAGATTCGCAAGAATTTGATTTCTAGGTCATTGTTGATTAAGAATGGGTTTAAATTAGTCTTTGAATCTGATAAAGTTATACTCTCTAAGAATGGAATGTATGTGGGGCGAGGTTACATGAGTGATGGGCTTTTTATGCTCAATGTAATAACTGTTGTACCTAATTTGGTTTTTAATAATAAGAACACATCTTCTGTTTATATTATTGAGTCTTCTTGTTTATGGCATGGTAGATTAGAACATGTTAATTTTAATTCTTTGCATAGACTTGTTGCTTTAGAATGTTTGCCAAACTTAGAATTTGATCCTAATCATAAATGTGAGATTTGTGTTGAGGCAAAACTCACTAAGGCATCATTTAATAAAGTTGAAAGAAGTAGTAAACCTCTAAGTTTAATTTACACAGATATCTGTGATTTAAAATTTGTTCAAACTAGAGGATGTAAGAAGTATTTTATTACTTTTATTGATGATTGCACTCGATATTGCTATGTTTACTTATTGAGAAGTAAAGATGAAGCCGTAGAAACTTTTAGGCAATATAAACTTAAGGTTGAAAATCAACTTGGCAAAACTATAAAGATAGTGAGGAGCGACAGAGGTAGTGAGTATGATGCATCATTTAAAGAATTTTGTTCTGAACATGGTATCATTCACCAAACCACTGCACCCTATTCTCCTCAATCAAATGGAGTTGCTGAGAGAAAGAATCGAACTCTTAAAGAGATGATAAATGCCATGTTGATTAGTTCAGGTTATCTCAGAACTTGTGGGGGGAGGCGATTTTGTCTGCTAACTTTATCCTTAACAGGGCACTCCACAAAAAACTCAATCAAACACCTTATGAATTATGGAAAGGTCAACGACCTACCTACAATTACCTCAAAGTGTGGGGGTGTTTGGCCAAGGTAGCAGTCCTTAGTCCCCAAAACGACTAAGATAGGACAAAAAACCGTTGATTGTGTGTTCATTGGTTATGCTAATAATAGTAGTGCATATAGATTTTTAGTTCATAGATTTGAAAATCCGGATATGAATGTAAACACTATTATTGAGTCAAGAAATGCGTCGTTTTTTGAACATATTTTTCCTAGTAAGGAAACTGAAGAGAAAAGTTCAAATAAAAGAACTTTTGATACTACTATAAATAGTAGTAAAGACCACAAAAATAATGAATCAGATGAACCAAGACGTAGCAAGAGGGCTACGATTTCTAAATCATTTGGTCCAGATTTTCTGACATATCTGTTAGAAAATGAGCTTCAAAACTTCAAGGAAGCAATGTCAAGTCCTGAAGCTCCATTGTGGAGAGAGGATGTGAATTGTGAAATTGAATTAATACTGCAAAATCGTACTTAGGAACTGGTGGATCTTCCACCAGGGTGTAAACCTCTTGGATATAAGTGGATATTCAAGAGAAAAATAAAAGCAGATGATTCAATAGATAAATACAAGGCTAGGCTTGTTGTTAAGGGATACAGGCAAAAGGAAGGCCTTGATTATTTTGGCATCTATTCACCAGTGATAAGAATAACATCTATTCGCATGTTGATTGCGATTGCAGCTTTGTATAATCTGGAAATACATCAAATAGATGTCAAAATAGCTTTTTTGAATGGCGAGTTAGATGAAGAAATTTATATGGAACAACCGAAAGGGTTTCAAGTTCTCGGCTAAGAGAAATAGGTTTGTAAACTTGTCAATTCCCTTGATAGATTAAAACAAGTCCCGAAACAATGGCATGAAAAATTTGATCACACTATGCTTTCAGATGGTTTTAAGATAAACGAATGTGATAAATGCGTCTATGTTAAAAGCACAGACAAAGGCTATGTCATAGCTTGTCTTTATGTGGATGACATGCTCATTATTGGAAGTAATAACAACATGATTAAATCCACAAAGAAAATGTTGAACAAAAAGTTTGACATGAAAGATCTGGGAGTAGCAAATGTAATTTTGGAAATAAAAATTACTAAAACATCTGAAGGATATGCTTTATCTCAGTCTCACTATGTTGAGAAGATTCTATAGAAATTTGGAAAGCATGACGACCATCCTGCTAAAACACCTGTTGACATTAGTTTTCATTTGTCAAAAAATACAGGTGCAGGCATATCATAATTAGAGTACTCTCGGATAATCGGAAGCTTGATGTACTTAATGAATTGCACAAGGCTAGATATAGCCTATGCTGTAAGCACATTGAGTAGGTACACAAGTAATCCAGGGTCCAATCATTGGAAAGCAATAATTAGGGTACTTAGGTATCGAAAACATACCCAAAATTATGACCTTCATTATACCAAATATCCAGCAGTACTTGAGAGGAACAGTGATGCAAATTGGATATTAGATATTAAAGACTCAAAATCCACTAGTGGATATGTCTTTACCCTGTGAGGTGCTGCAGTCTCTTGAAAATCCTCAAAACAGACAGGCATAGCAAGGTCGACAATGGAATTTGAGTCTATCGCATTAGATAAAACAGGAGAAGAAGCATAATAGTATCGTAATATCTTAGAAGACATTTCAATGTGGCTTAAACCTGTGCCAGTTATATGCATACACTGTGATAGTGAAGCAGCAATAGGACGGGCACAGAATCATATGTATAACAGTAAGTCTCAACACATTTGTTGAAGACATAATACTGTTAGGCATTTGATCTCACATGGAATAATTTCCATAGAATATGTAAAGTCAAAAGAGAATATTGCGGATCCATTAACTAAAGGGCTAGCCAGAGAGCAAGTGTACTATTTATCGAGGGGAATGGGATTAAAGCTTATTACTTAAAAGTCACCATAATGGCAACCCAACTTAGTTGACTGGAGATCGCAAGATCTAGGTTCAAAAGGACAACTGAATTAGTAGGACATGAAGAGTGATACCTGCAGTATTAGTAGGATAAGCTTTGCTTTTAATGATTCTTATAACTTGGACATCTAAGTGGGGTATAGCAGGATACTCTTAATAAGAAATCACCTATATGAGTATGAACTGGGCCGGTTCTGTGAGAATTGAGAAAACTAAATTCTCTAGACAACTCATGAATTACCACGCGTTGTTCAGGGCCAAAATGAACACAACCGTAGGAACCAAACTGTGTCTGCAGATACACTATGTGTAGTCTATTGTCTTGGCTTACACAAATAGCTGAACAGTTTAAGGCACCGCGTCCACTGGTTAGCCAGTAAGTCCGATAGGTTTTTACAAGAGGAGGTTCAAAGCTAAAAGCTACCTATCTTGATGTGGTGTATCTTTTTAATGTTCTCTTTCTTTGTCTGCATCTTGTTGCATGTTCGTTATTGTGAATTCTATTCATGTGGGGGATTGTTGGAAAATGGCTTTGAAAATCCTTATTTTTTGCTAACTTTGAGCATTAATTAAGGTGGGACCTAAGCGTTATTTTTAACGTTTCTAATTGGGTTCATGTTTAATGTCGTGTAGTGAATAAAATCGTGAATTTGGTTGCTCAAAACCATTTCCCGATGAATGAGAATTTAACGCGCATTTTCGAGTTCGTGGAAATGGATTTAGGTGGGTTTCTTACACATTTATGAAATGTGCTTGTCCCACATTGGAAAGGCTTATGGATTTGAGTGGGTTTATATACCTTAGCTTGGGATACTTGGGATGGGCCCCAAGGAGTACCCAAGTTTGTGGCAGGGTGAGGTTATCGGTGAAGTGGACTAGACTTATTGGATCCAAAACTAAAACCACACGTGCGTACCGCTGCCGCCACCGTCCATCCTGTCGAGCTGGGCCTGGGCTTGGGCGCGAGTGCGTGGTGTGAGGTTGGGTTAGGCTTGTCCAGCCCAATACATATCTTTTTGGGCCAAAAACATTTGTAGTTTATTTATTTATTTTTAATTTTGGTTTCAAAATTCAAAATAAATTGGTCCAAAATTTTTTCCTTCACCCAAACAAATCCTAACCCACCCAAACAGGTTTAAACCTGTTAAATCCTTCTCGGAAAGATCTGGAACTGTCCAAACGATTCAAATAGATTTCCTATCTATTGAAATCTATCCGAACAGTTGCCTATCTATTGGTACCTGTTTGAACAGCCACCAATCTGCCTATATAAAGGCTGCTTCTAGCAATTCATTTCATTCAATTTTTTTCTTAGAATTTCATCATTCTTCTTCTGTTCTTCCTATGCTCTTACATCTACTTCTACATTTATATTTTAGGGAGGGAAAAAAAAAAGAGTTACAACAAAGTTTTGGTTCGCCAGGCTTGAATTGGTAGTGCTGCAAATTTAAGTGTCAGTCGTTACATCTTTAATTAGTGGTCTGAAGCATTTTTCTTTTTCTTTTTCTTTTTTTTTTTTTGATGAGAGGGGCCAATGCTTCTTTAGATTTTATTTATTTTTCTTGATTTGGATTCACTCCAGTTAATTGGATGGCATAGTTTTTTTTTTTTTGGTGAGAGGGATCACGAGCTTCTAGCGGGATCAAAAGCAAATGGTTGAGATTTTCAAAAAGTACTTATAATTTTACCTACAATGATATGGTATGATATATGTTAATTTTTAATTTATTACACACTTAATGATGGTAGACCCAACTCTTATGCCACATCATTATGAATAAATTTGTAGGTATAAATATGTGGATCTCTAGCATTACTTGATCTAAAAACTCAAATCACCAAAGTAGTGGCCCAAGATTTTCATGACATATTAAATATTAAAATGAGACTGTCTAATTAAGGGATTGTTTAGAATGATCTAAATAAATATATTTTTTAATTTTGCACAAAAATATATGTAAAAAAGTAGAAATGTAATGTAACCCAAAAAGATAAAAAGATAATAATAATAAAAAAAAAAAGTTTGTTAATATCCAACATGCCAAACAAGCTTTAAATTTTAAAAAAGTTGAAGTTTTCGACAATAAAAAAAAAAAAATAATAATTTTTTTTTTGTTTTTTGTGAACATTAGGTAATAGCTAAGTGGCCTAGTGGTTGAAACACTTTTGTCATGAAAAAATGAATTGGACCCTCCAATAGAGAATCCAAAACTTTATTTTTTTAAAATTTTAATATTAAGTGACGTAGGGTTCAAATTATTCGAGGGTTAAATTCATTTTATCCCATTGTGATTTGAGATTAGAGCACTTTATCTCCTATAGTTCAAGTTATGGGTGAGTAGCGGATATTTCGATCCGCCTAAACCTACTGAACTGAATCGATGCGTCGCATTTTGGATGAATACGTGATGATAAACGAATGTTTGCGGATTGATTTTTTCCAATCCGCCTAGTTTTGGACGAATGGCGGATTTGAGATTCCTTTGACAGCAACCGAACCGCCAAACTGCTGGCACCCTTAGTAATTTGTAAGATTTTGTATTTTCAATTTGTTGAGATATTCTGTTTGTATTTTCAATTGAAAAAGAGCTTAAATATTTTGCTGTATTTTCAATTTGGAAATTCTTTTATCAAATGGTAAGTGTTGATATTTGGTATTTTTTGTGTGGAAAATATATGGCTTAATTTTTTCATTCTTTTAAAAAAATCAAATTAAATAGTTTTTGAATAAAAAAGTAATGAAATAATTTTGATAATGCATGATTTTTTTTATACATGTTTATTATTGGTATTTGACAATTTACTTGATAACCTTTTAGTTATGTTGAGTTGGATTGTTATCAAAAGAAAAAAAAATGTTGTCAAGTTGTATTATATTCAAAATTTGTAAAAGTTTAAACTGCTAAACCGATTCATATTCATTCGTCAATCCGCTAATCTGCATCCATCAATCCGGTGGACGGATGCGGATTGATTTTTAAATCTGCCAATTAAGTGAGCGGATAGTGTAGACGTCCCCGAACGCCCCGGGAGAGATGAGTCCCGTTCCGTTCGTTTTGGGCTCACTACAGTTCAGGACTCAAATTTGTCACGGTTCTTAATCTGAACCAAAGAGTCCAAATCCGGCAAATCGTTTTGAGAAAACAGATTTTTGAAAGAAGTGCCAAACATGGACTGCTTTGCCAGATACAGAGTCGCCACCTAAATATTTTATTTTGGGAAATTTAGGAAACCCTGACTTGTTGCCTAAGGCCACGTGTCCGTCATCACCAAAGTTGCCTCGGCTCGGGAACTTGGGTACGATTGGGGAAGGTCACTTCGTGAGCACCCCCGCTCGCCCGATCAAAGATCGGCCTCTATTAATCATGATATCTAGTTTTGAAAATATTATGTGCTCTTATTCCGGTTATTAGCCTAGATTTACTATATAATGCGCACAGCATACAAGTATAGACTGGGTTGTCTGAATTGGAACAAAACATTTCCTGTTTATTTTTTAAAGTGGTTTGCTACTCGCAAGTAGGCTTAAAAATGCAGATTTTGCCACCCTCAGGTGGGCTTAGAAAAGATGGTTTTGCCACTATCTAGTGGGCTTAAGACTCACAGTCAATAATTTGTTCCAATCCAAATAACCCAACCTTCACCCACAGGTATTCAGGCAG
This sequence comes from Camellia granthamiana, assembly GCA_036172215.1. Lineage (NCBI taxonomy): Eukaryota > Viridiplantae > Streptophyta > Magnoliopsida > Ericales > Theaceae > Camellia > Camellia granthamiana. The sequence continues at coordinate 27,377,112 of CM069904.1, forward strand.
ATATATCACATAAGCATAAAGCCTCATGGTAAGCATGCTATCATGGCAATCACTCACACGCATGCAAGGATGCTAAAGCATAAAACTTATCGAGTACTCCAAGCCAAAACAGAAGCTAATTAGAAATCATGCATGATCCTAACTATACAGAAATGCCTAATGCAACACATGCAATAATGCAACTACGATAGGCTCGGCTATTCTAAACATGGCATATGGAATGCTACAGCTAAGAAGTATTCAACTTGGAATTGAAATACAATGCAGTTAGTTATGATGCGCCGAGCTTGGTGCATGCAAAACAGATGAATGGGTGCAAACATGTTGTCATACTATATGCTAATTGAAACATGCCCTAAGCTAACCATCATAAGCAGGTAAATAAAAGGGAGAAAGACGTGGGGCTGGAAGACATACATCACACGCACACACACTTATTACAATTGTGCCCTCACTCAGAGGGTTCGAATAAATAATATAGTCCCAAATAAATAGTACAGTCCGAATAAGTACAAAATCCTAATTAATTAACAAATTAATCTAGAAAAGCAATAAATGGCACACAAATCCATGAACCGCCTCGGCTCTGTTCCACAATGATGAATGATGCATGCTTGAGTTACTTGCGCGGAAATCCATTGCGACGCCCCAATTAGCCTCTGTTTACAATTATGCTCGGAATATTGCACGAGGCTCCAAAAGATTGCCGGTTTCTGATTTGCTGCAACAGAGAGTAAGAAAGGGGCATGGCAAAATATTTTCACATATGTATGCATGACTACTCTTCAGGGAGTGTAGTCCTCGATCCTCGTGCCACCAATCACGCATCTCGATGCATGATGGCCGAGGAGTCGAATTGCATGACTCAATATGAAATGAATGCACATATAAACACAACAAGACCGAGACTCCATCATGGATAATTCAGAGTGTCGGTGACCGGGAATTGAGACCCGTTCCGTCACTCAGAGTACAAAACGTCCCTCGTTTCCCGTGCTCGGGCTAACTCCTATCCCAAACACAATACAATATGCATGACATGCATGAATGCAATCCTAACATGCAACCTAGCATACATAACGCTATGAAATGGCATACACAATGCACGATGTAACAAGGCATACACAATGTTCTAATATACAACCTAGCATACGCAATGTTATGATTTGAAGTGGCATACACGATGCATAATGGATTTACACCGACATGAATGGACCTCAGCCGCACTCACATCAGTGGCCATAAGATGAAAATGAGATGCTCGAAATGCGTGTGCACATGCACGCAAACCGAGGACCGAACCTAAGGCATCAAATGCCACTCTATCAAAGCATGGCAAGGCATGGAATATGGCATACAAGCATGCAAATTTCAGCACTGAAATATGATGCTAAATGGTCCCGAAACATGGAAAAATGGCACCCGATGCATGAGATGAACCCCGAAACTCAAAACTAGGCACATGGAATGGCTTATAGCTATACAAAGCATGCATTATTTGATCATGAAGTCTAAAGACAGAGCCAAGGCAGTCCCAAAATATGCACATTTCCAGTTCAAAGTGTGGCCAAAAAGTGCTAGCAAGATGGACTAAAATAACATGCAATTTTGACTAGCAAACATGGTTTACATGGCATGTGCATGAAGCAGGTGAGAACTCATCAAACCAGAAAAAATCAGTGAACAAAACATGCCAAAATATGCCCAAATAAGCATGGAAATGCAGCCAACACATGCACAAATGATGGGTTCCTTTAGAGGGCATACAAAGGAGTTATTAAGCACATACATAAAAAACACTTAGCATGACCAAATCAACTCTGAAAATCAAATATGGTAGTCCTAAAACTCATCAAAATGACTCTGAAATGTGACTTCAAAGCATACAAGATATGGTCTCTTTGGAAGGCCAAAAAGACCATCAAACAAAACAAGGTGAGAGGGGGTCACCCCCCTCTGATTTTGAGGCTCAAAAATGCATCAAAGCCACTAAAAATCCACTGGATTTTAGTGACTAAGAGGCCAAAACAAGTCCAATGCAAATGTTTACATGTATGGCCCTAATCATGGAAGAATGAAGCATGCATAGGGGAAGATGACCCCAAACAGAGAATAGCCCTTAATCAAACATGAAGATGATGTCAAAACAAGACTATTTTCAGTTTAGGTCAAGGTCCAAAAGGGCTCGCAAATAAGGCTAATGTATCATGCAAAAATAGCCCTAAAAGAGAGATTAGAGACAAGGGGCATTATATGGCCTCAAACAGTAAAGATCCCTTCAACAAAGTTGAAGAGGGGATCAAAACAAGACACTTTATAGTTTACATTAAGTCTCAAAAATGAACACAAGTAGGGCTAAACTACCATGCAAGAAAAAGGCCTAAAAGAGGGGTAAAGAGACAAGGGACAGCAGCTGACCTCAAACAGAGGAGAGACCTTCAACAAAGTTTAATAGGGGCTCAAAACAAGGCATTTTACAGTTTATAACCAAGTCCAAAACAGCTCACAAATAAGCCTAAAATACTATGCAAAAATAGGCCTAAAAGAGAGTTAAAGAGGCAAGTGGCAGTAGGAGACCTCAAACAGCAAGAGGTCCTTGATCAAACATGAAAAGGAGCTCAAAATATGACTATTTACAGTTCAGGGCGGAGCCCAAAAATGTAAGCAACAAAGGCTAAGATTGCATGCAAAATAGAGCAAAAAGAGAGAGAAATGAGGCTCACCCTTGTAGTCCAAACTTCCAGCAGCTTTTGGTCCAAGAAATGGTGCTCCTAAGCTCTGAAAAATAGCCTCAAGTTGCTGGAATGGAGTATGGAGGTTGTAGGCTTGGAGGTGGTGTAGAAATGGTGTAGGAGCAAGATGGTTTTGAGACTTGGAGTAGAGAGAGAGAGAGATTTAATGCAAGACTCTCAAATGAATTTTTCTAACCCTTCAAAATGGAGCTGGAGGGTCTGGTTTTATAGGGAAAGGAGTGGAGGAAAGGGGGGAAAAATCAAATTCAAAATTTCCCCCCAAAAGACCCTCCCGGATACAGGATCTGGGGGGAAACAGAGGGTACATCTGTAATGTACCTGGAGAGAGGAACAAGGCCGGCCAGGTAGAAAAGGTCCAGGTGGCCGGCCGGCCACCTCCCCTGGCCAGCCGGCCAGGGTCAAAAGGGTCAACCATAATTAGTGGCCGGCCACCCCAAAAAGATGGCCTCCCATGTGTGCACAACATAGCTATGTGGAGAAAAACTGGAAAAAGTGAACCAAGAGAGAGAAAAGCTAGCTTTTTAGAGGGGTTCAAAAGGGTCAGGAATGATTGATGGCCGGCCAGGCCATATTGGTGGCCTCCCAGGTGTGTACAACACAAATATGTGGTTGAGGATCAAAGAAAGTGGCCCGGGAATGGTCAACATCAGCTTTCTAGCGAGGAAAACGGGCGATGGAGAGCGATGAAGGAATAAAGCTGGTCTTCAGAAAAATTGCTGGCCTCCCACCCTTCTACAACCTTCCTAACAATGAAAATAAGGTCCCTACCAAAAAAGGACCAAAACCGATGCAAAACGAAGGTTTGGGGGCCAAAACACGCAGCCCGGGGCTCCGAAAACTGACTGTTAAGCACCAGAGGTGGCGTTCGACCACGAAGTTGGTCTCTCGAGCCTCAGTGTCCCTCAAAATGGAGTAAATAAGATGTATGACAAAAATCGGAGCAAACGGAGGTGGTTGAGCGGTCCCGAACCGAGGCACACGGCCGACGGCTCCGAAAACCGAGAACCGGGCTCCCAACGAGAAAAATGGCCTACGACCACGAAACGTAACCTACGGCCACTGAGAGATGGTCTACGAGACCTCTCCCTCCCTTCGGGAAGAGAAAACGGAGAAAACAGGACCTGGTTCGCAAACCGAGGCAAGGTACAAAAGAGTCCGGAAGTCCGGAGGCAAGGCTCGCAGCCGAGACTCTGCAACCTCAGAATGAGCACACTATGCAACATCACCAAGCGCTCAATCGGTGACGTCTGAGTCTTAAGGCCGGTCAAAAATGGGGTGTCTACAGATAGCGGATTGGAAGTTTTCCGACCGCAACGGAACCGCAAACACCCCTAGTTCAAGTATAGATAAAAAGCTTTCATGAGATTTTGAATTACAGTACCACTGTTATTTATTTATTTATTTTTTAATCCAAACTAATGGAAGGGGTATCACATATACAATTTTTTAGAGTGGATTTGATTTTTTGAAAAAAAAAATTAAATTAATATAACAAAAAGATAATTTTATCCCTATTTTTTCTAAACCTAAAATTATATTAATATGTTAATTAAAATAAGATTGATCTAAAATATAAAATATAATTAAGGATTGATTTAAAATATAATTAATTAAAATAATTAAGAATTGATTGAAAACATAATTAAATTAAAATTAGATTAACATGTTAGGAATTATAATAAATAATTAAGAAATAAGGATTAATTATGATCTAAGATATAATTAAATTAAAATTAGATTAAAAAGTTAGGAATTATAATAAATAACTAAATATTTAGGATTAATTGTGAAATAAAATATAATTAAATTAAAATTAGAATAAAAATTTAATAATTACAATAAATAATTAAGAATTTATAATTTATTGTGATTTAATTGAATTAATGTTAGATATTATAAATTATGTGTATGAGAGAGAAGATAGAAATAAAATTAAAAAAAAAAAAAGATATAGGATTTGACGGTATTATAATTATTTCACATCTATAGTTAACGGTATTAACAGTTGTACTGTGATTTTAAATCACATGAGGGGTTTCTGACTATATTTAAATCATAAGGGCAAAGCGTATGAAATTAAAGTTTTATTTTTTATTTTTCTCTTCCCTTTTACTTTCTCCCCACAAATCCTTACTCAAACTCCTAATTCAAAAGCAAAGAATAGAATATGAGAATAAACATTATAATAAATTGATCATTTCATTCCATTTTTATTTCAATAAACTAAGGCCAGGTTTGACATATATCAAAAAAGTCAAAAAGTCAAAAAATTACTTAAAAAGTTAAAAAGCTAACACTATTCATCAAAAGTTAACAATTACGGCTGCACAACTCCCAATACTAATTTTTCCCTACAAATCAATTTTTACAATTTTTTATTACATATTTTTCCATAAAAAGTCAAAAAGTTAACCCAAATATCCATATTTTCTTTCTCAATTTTTTAGTCCAAAAAGACAAAAAGTGCACTTATTTAGGACACCCCAAACAACCCCTAAATCAACAATGCTAGGTAGCTCAAAATTTTGTGGCTCAAATGGCTCAAATCACTCAAAACGACTCAAAACGACGTCGTTTTGAGTGATTTGAGCCATTTGAGCCACAAAATTTTGAGCTACCAAACATTTTCCAAACTAAATACTACCTAAATAAATTATTTCTTGTCTCTTAATTTCTTACCAAAAAAAAAAAAAAAGAGTTGGCATTCATAAAATGCTACCCTTTAGTTGATGCGTCACATCAAGTCACTGCATGTGTGGAATAATGGGATATCATATTATTTAAAACATAGTAGGGAGAAAAAATGTTTATAAAAAATTATATAATTTTATAAAATTGCAAAAATATACTAGTATTATGTAAAATATAGGAGAAATTACTTTACAATGAGACAGAGAGAAAAAAATATACACAAATATGGAGGGGTGCAACTCAGTTGTACCCTCATAGAGTTTGAGTTATACCTTATCACAGAACAACTTATACTTTTCAAGTTCTGACAATATTTTTTCTTGTTCCACTGGCAAAGAAATAAGTATTTTTTTTTTTTTTGTTGGCGTTTTCAAAAATGCATTTAGCAATTAACTTTTTATTGGCCTTTTTACTTTTTTAAAATTATTATAATATAGTATTACATTATTTGTGAAAATTGTAAAATTAGCATATTACTGTCATGCACATTTTCGAAATTATCATTGTACCCTCCTTGAGAGAGAGTATGGTCTTGCCAAATTAATAAAATAAATTGAAAATATTTGGGTAATTTGACATATGACTTATTTATCTTCTTGTCAAAAAGAAAACATAAAATAAATTTTTTTTGTTTATTTATGAAAAGTAAAAAATTTAATTTTTTCTTTGTTACCAAAACAAACCTAATTAATTCGAATCAGGATCCTCTCCTTGACTTTCCTCCTTAATTCCCTACTTGTTGGGTCATTAGATTCACTTTTGGGTCCAATTTTGATGATCCGAACCGTTCATATTTTAAAATTTGTTGAGTATATCATACTTATGAAAAATCAAATTGATCGGATATCAGAAATTACGTGTAAGGATCATCAAATTAAAAATTATTTTTTTTAAAAAAATTAATAAACAGTTTTCCGAACACACGCTTTCTGATATCCGATCAACTTGATTTTTTATAAGTATGATATATTCAACAAATCTTCAAATGTGAACTGTTCGGATCATCGAAATTGGGCTTAAAAGTAGGCCCAATGATTTAGCAAGTAGAAAATCAATGAGGAAAGTCCAGGAAAGGATGCTGATTCTAATTAATTCCCCCTAAAATATAAGCAAGAGCTATTAGATAATGTATATATATATATTTTTTCTTTCGAAAATTCATAATGAGACACGGTTTGGCTTTTTTCATTACACGGTATTACTGTTACATATAACGAAATGGAATTGGATTTGAAAGTGAGCCTCAGACAAGTGGACATAAAACAACCAAATGGGATTGAATTTGAAAGTGATCGTCAAGCAAGTGGACAATCGCCTCGTTTGAGAAGAGGTATTTTTATTTTATTTTTTTATGAAGTCAAAAGTTAAATGAGTTTGAAAATGATTTTTAATTTTTAATTATTATTATTATTATTATTATTTTTTTTTTTTGGTTGTGACTTTTTAGGTTGCATAAGAAAATGTTAAAGCTTATGTGATAGTTTGATTTTTTTTTTTTTCTCTAAAATTTCTATTTTGCCCTTCTTTTAGTTGTATGAAAAAAGTTAATGTGAGAATATATTGGTCTTTTTATACTGGTAGAAGCTAACATTTACTAGTTATATGCTAAACATGTTGGTTTTTTTTTACTTGTTATTTAAAAAAAATTTTTTTTGACTAAAATAAGCTCATCCCAAACTATTTTAATTTTATATTTAGATCTCGTATGGGAACAGACTATTTTAATAATTATTTGATTTTTTACGAAAAGATATGTAGAAAAGTAGAGAAAGTGATGTGATAACATATAATAATTTTTTAACTTTTTTAACTAAAAAATATATAATTGTCAAATGAGGCCTTAATAAATGCAAGGCCTATTTTGACTTTTTCGCGACCCAAAACAAGCTTTAACATGCGGCCTACTGTACATCTATTTATCTATCTATATATATGTATAATAAAAAGAAGTTCTAAAACAAGTTTCCAATATGAACTGATTTTGAATATTTTTTTTACAAAACTGAACTAATTAGTAATTTAAATTTTATTTAAAAATTTTGAAGTTTCATATGTATAAGTATAAAACTCAAATTATTAGTCGGGTGGATAGGCCAATTATTATAAATGAGCTTGTAATTGACATGAGGTGCTTTTATAAGAAGTGTGACTACTTAGATGTTGGAATTGTGGAAATCCGAAATCACATTCACATTTTCATTTTCCCTCAAGATTACCATCATTCAAATATAAACTCAGATTAAGGATCAAAATAATCGAAGTTGGAGTATAAATAAAAAATGAACAAACTATAATAATGTATCACTTAAACATGATAATTTTCACATTAGTTGCAAAATTAATAATCAACCTTGTTTTATCTAACTTGTCAATCAAATCTATTTAATTTTTCTCGTTACATAGTTGACTTATATAAAAATTAATTAATTTCAATTTTGAAAAGTTTCTTTCACAGAAGCAATTTTAACAACTATAATCAATAGTATTCTATACATAATTCATACATTTGAGAAACAACCATCTATTAATTTCAAATAATTCGCCACATCAATTAGCTTTTTGATTTATTTTTAGGAGGCCTTCTTTTCATGAACAAGTATAATGGCAGATATTTTTTGAGAGCATTTATTTTTGGGCCAAAGCGGCCGCTTGCTTGGCTTGTCCGCAAAGCTAGCCTGAATAAATGTAAGAATCTCCTGATCTTATGTTTAATGGCATTAATAAATGTAAGAAGTAAGGTAGGGATGATAACACAGACTTGATCATTGTGAACCTACTTGCAAAAGATAAAAATCTTCTTTTCCAAGAAGCCAACTTCGATTTGAATTTGTCAATAACAAGTTGCCAAGTCCTTTTTCTCCTTGGATTGGCTTCCAAGGGCATATCCAAATATTTCAATGGTAAACAGTTCAAGATAGTAACATAGTCTTGAATGAGCACTTCACTAACTCCAATTCCACAAACCACACTCTTATGATAGTTAATCTTCAATCCAGACAATATTTCAAAGCACCTCAATATCCTTTTGATATTAAGCACCTCATCCCTTGTTGCCTCACAGAACAATATTGTGTCATCTGTTAACTGTACGTGAGTAATGGTAAGATTATTGGTACCAACAGTTGCTCCTTTAATCAACCTCAACTGTACAACTCTGTTCAGCAAAATGTTGAGGCCCTCAGCCACAATATTAAAGAGAAAAGGTGATAATGGGTCACCTTGCCTAAGACTCCTTTGGGGACTAAACTCAGATGTAGGTGAACCATTCACCAGAATGGATATTTTCGCTGTTACAACACACTCCTTCATCCAAAATATCTATTTTGATCCAAACCCAAAATTTGATAACATAGAGAAGAGGAACTCCCAATTAATTGAATCGTGTGCTTTCTCGAAATCAAGTTTTAAAACAAAACCTTTTTTCTGCTTTTTCTTCCAATCATCCACAATTTCATTAGCAACCAACACACCATCTAAAATGCTTCTACCCCCAATGAACGCTGATTGAGAGTCACTAATGATCTTGGGTAGTACTAATTTTAACCTACTAGATAATACTTTTGAAAGCACTTTGTACATAGAACCGATGAGACTAATAGGTCTAAAATCACTAAGACTGGAGGGGTTATCATTTTTGGGAAGCAAGGCTACAAAAGAGCTGTTTATACCAAGAACCAACTTAGAGTTTAGGTGAAACTCTTTCATGAATTGCATCACATCCCCTTTGATTGACTGCCAGCACTTCTGAACCATCATCAAATTGAAACCATTTGGCCCCGGAGCCTTGTTTCCATCACAACTTCTAATTGCTACTACCACTTCTGATTCTGTAAATTCAACTTCCAGGGCTACAAAAACCTCATCACCCCCTATAGATTTGAAATGACCAGATAAGCTTGGCTTGTTGGACCATGATTCTGAAAACTGTTTCTTGAAATGACCCAATTAACTCTAGACTTCTGCAACCACAACCATTCCACCATCTTACTCAATTTCCATGCTTCTCCTTTAACCTCCCTTTTCCTGCTTAACTCTGATTCAGTTAGTATCCTTTCTTCAGCTATCAAATCAAAAGCATGTAATTCCTCCTCCAGCTGCTTAAGTTTAAAATCCACATTTTCAAAGACTTCAATATTCCATTTTTTTAGTGCTACTCTAAGTGTTTTTAGTTTCCTTAAACACTTGAAACTAGCCCATCCATCTACATTAGATGCAGCCCAGGTTTTCCGCACAAAAGTTTTGAAATTCGGATGTAGTGACCAGGCATTTAGAAACCTAAAAGGCTTTGGGCCCCCATCCCTCTCATCTTCCACGAGTAATAAAGAAGAATGATCCGAGAACCTTCTTGGTAATCCCCACAATTTGAAGCGAAATTTCTGCACCCATTCTGGACTAAGTAAGAACCTGTCTAACTTACTCCATTTGACACTTTCTTGAGAGTTACACCAGGTGAATTTTCTCCCTAGCATTGGGATGTCACATACTTCTAGATGCTCTATTAGCTCATTGAACACAGTCATGCCACTATTTCTTTGAGAACAGCCTAAGCTCTCTGATAATTTCCTGACTTCATTGAAATCACCCCCCAAACACCAAGGTTTTTCATAAATTGGCTTTAGATTCTTCAATATGTCCCATACTCTTCTCCTATTAGCACTATCATTTGGACCATACACATTAACAAAAACACAATCAAAACTGCTAAAAAGAGTACCTGATAGGATGATGAAATTCCTTTTACTGCAGCAGTCTAGGAGTTGAAATACTTCTGGATTCCAGATGCATAGTAAACCACCAGCTACTCCCTCTGAGTCTACTGCCATAAATTTTATCTTTTCACTAGGCCAGCATGATCTTACAAGTTCCTCACTGATTACTTGTCTCTTTGTTTTTTGCTGTAGGACCATATCTACCTTCCTTTCATACAACAAGGTTTTGAGTTTTCTTCTTTTAAAAGGCTTACCTAGCCCTCTAATGTTCCAAGATAATACCTTCATTGAACACAAATGCACTCACCAGACACCAAGACGGACAGATTAAACTTCCTTCCGTCCAGTTCCATCAACTTGCTAAGCACTTCCTGCTCATTATCTTTATAATTCATCCTAAGAATCTGCCCAATTTGTAGGAATGCCTCTACCTCATTAAGTAATAGCTATCCACTACCAGATTTTCGTGCCATAGATAAAGAAATTGCTGCAGTTGCCGACCTAAATATGGCACCTTTTTTGAACTTCAAAGATGAACTAGCTCCTGTTCGTAGATTACCTTTTTATCTTCCCTTGAACTCTTGCTACCCCTTTTCCTTTCTCTTGTTTGTTTATCTTCCTTGTTTGAGCTGGCATTACAGACTCTCTTTGTGCCACCGATTGGTATTCCTCTTCTACTCTAACTTGGGCTGCCTTTCCACTACTATGTTGAGCATTATTCTCCTTTAAAGGCTGGGACTCAGACTCACTTATCCCAAAAAATCTATGGCCCAATGTTTGGCCAGACGTTAATACATTGGCCTGACCTAAAAGTACCTCATTGTTAAGCACAGACCCATTTTTCTGAGGCCCACTTAGGCTCCTCATGAAACCAGGAGTAACCACTTCTTCCTCTACTATTTGGTTACCTTCATTTTGAATCTGTATAGGGTTTATCCCTGATTTGATCGACTTTTCCCCACCTACACTCCCACTACCTTCATTTTAAAATTGCATACATTTTGTCTGCCCTATGTGCATAACAGTCTCTTCGACCCTGAGAAAGAAAATACATTTGGTCAAATGGGGGAAAATAACTCAAATCAAAAGGAATGGGGGACTAGGCATTAGAAATGTGAAAACTATGAATGATTGTCTTCTTTTGAGATAGTGGTAGAGATTTGGGTGTGAGAATGGAACTCTCTGGAAATAGGTGATTTGCAGTAAATACCCTGAGATTGGTGGAGGTTGGTTGCCTTTGCCTGTAACAAGCACAAGGTTGTCTATGGTCTGGAGGGATATCTTGGGGGTTAGTGGAACTTGTCCTGAGCTGATGGAATTTTTTAAGGACAACACAAGACTTATTGTTGGTGATGGGAGAGAATCAAAATTTTGGCTAGATAATTGGGTTGGTTCTGGGTGCATAAAAGATGCCTTTCCTAGATTATTCTCTTTGTTTCTTGATAAATTTGAATCAGTGGCAGTGGTTAAAAGCAGAATGTGTGGTAATAAATAGTGGATTTTGGGTTTTAGGAGAAATTTGTTTCAATGGGAAATTGAAGAATTAAGGAGGTTGAAGGTATTGCTACTAAATACCGCTGCTCTAAGGGATGGTGTGCTGGACACTTTGAGTTGGAATGCAGATAAGATTGGTAAGTTTACTTTTGCCTCTGTCTACAAAGGGAATGAATTTCCGTATGATGTTTTTGCACAAATAGGGAACTTCATTTGGAAGAATGTGGCTCCACCAAAGGTGCAATTCTTTGGGTGGTTGGCATGGAAAAGGAGACTCAAGACAACATCTTACCTTCAAAGAATTGGAGTCCTTAGTGCTGTTGTAAATGTTAACTGTATTTTCTGCATAAATGAAATCGACACTGTGAATCATGTGTTGTTGTATTGTCCTTTTAGTTGGAGGATCTGGTCTAATGTTCTTAATTGGTGGGGAGTCTCTTGGGTGATGCTGGGGTCAGTGACTGGTCTCTTGCAGTAATGGACTGGTTATAGTCATAAAAAAAGGGTGAGGGTCATTTGGAAGGTCATACCACTGGTTGTGTTCTGGTCCATCCGAAGGCAGAGGAATGACAGCCTCTTTAATGGTGCATTGGTGGATTTAGAAAGGTTGTGTGATATTATCAAGTTAAGGATTGCATTGTGGCTCAAAGCTTCTAACCCTTCTCTTGGTTACTCAGTTAATGAAATTGTGTATAATCTCAAGCAGGTGTTAGTCTGCATTTTGCATAACTGGCGAAACTCTGACTTTTGAACAAGGGTGTGTTCTATTTATTTGTTCTGCCTGCTGATGTTCTTCTGTCTTGGTTGTTTGGTTCTGTGGTGGATTGGGTTTGTGCTCAGGTGTTGTGCTTGGCTTAACCAATTAGTCTTCTGCTCTTTGTCCGGTTGGTTGTTGGTTTGATTTGGTTGTTGGTCTGAACTGCTGCACAGCAGAGGCTTGGTTGGTTGTTTGCTGCTAGTGTTGTGTGCTGAACTACTGAACTGCTGATGTATGTTGAATTGCTGCTGATTTCTGCCTTGATGAAGTTTTTGATGTTGTGCTCAGGGGTGCAGTACTCAGTTCTACCTATAGTGCTTAACTTAAATCAGGTTTAACAATGCTTAGGGCGAAGGTGCTGCTATTGTGCTATTGCAGCCCAGTTGTTGCTGCTGCTGCTCTAGGTTGAAGTTGTGTCTGATCTGGGTTGTAGTTGGGTTGCTTATGCTTGTGCAATAGGAGCAACAGTGAGTTTTGGTGCTTGTTGGGTGCTTATGCTTGTTAGTTGGGCTGCTTATGCGTGTTAGGTGCTTTTTTGCTTGTTTGTTTTGCTCTGTTTGTTAGTTTCTCACCAACTTCGAGCTTGGAGTTTTGTGCTAGCAAATGATCGGATGCGGATCTTGGTGCCAACTTAGTTGTGATTTTGGTGTTATACAGTGATGCTCTTTATGCTCTCCTCTTTATTGATGTACTTTTGCATACTTTGTATGTTTTTCCATCAATAAAGCTTTCTTTTACTGATCAAAAAAAATAAAATAAAAATAAATGTAAGAACCTTGTAATCAAATTATTTTAATTTTATATTTTGTGTAAAAATATCATTTTCCTACTTGTAAAGTTAATAAAAGAAATATATACATAAGCTTGTCTCTATTAACTTATCAAACTGAACGATTTAGTTTGGTCTATGCGATTTAAAATGAGTCGTAACTAATTTGAGTTTTGTGCATAAATCATTTGGGTAATGTGTGTATCATATGTAAATTATCATATTTGTAAAATTAATTATCACAAATTTCATAATTCTTTTTTTGACCAACAAAAAATTTTATTGATAAAATTAAACATACAAAGTATATGAATTACACCAATAAAGGGGAGGAGAGTGAAAAGAGCATCATTGTTTAATCGAAAAAATGTCATAACCAATATTACAATGAATCATAACTAATACTTGAATAAGTTATAATCAAATGTTACAAAAGTCGCAACTAGGAGTGCATGTGGGGTGTGCACCATAGAATTTCTCAAATCATTTATGAAAAATTAGTATATTTGGTTTAGTGATTGTGTGGTACATATTTATGGTATGCCATTGGGTTCAAATTTTATGAAGAGCAATTTGATACCTTTTGATTATTTCTCATTCATTAGGAAAATTGTATTAAATGATAATGAGAAAATTTTGAGACCTTTTAAATATATTTTGTATTTGTGGAATGACCATTTAGTGTTGGTAATGATATTGAAAAATTTATCAAAGTGATAAATTTGAGACATTTTGACTTTTGCTTATTTCTTTTGGTTTATTTTTAATTTATTTGTGTAAGTTTGTATTAAAATATAGGAAAATTCAATGGTAAACATCCCTTTAATGCAATCTTTGGTTAAAACTTTTGGGCTTTTGGTTGTGACATATTATGATATTAGTCATGATTTATTGTGATATTAGTTATGACATTATTTTGATTATAATCCAAATTTTTTTTATTATACCTTATGTGATATTTGGTCATAACTTATTTTATTTTATTTTTTATAATTATGAATCTCATAGAATTTAATTATAATATTTGTGATAATCAAATTTATAAATTTCATAACTCGCATATGGTATATACCTTTTTAAAATAGTATATACCATAGCATTACCCTAAAATACGATCGGAGAAGTTAAAGTAGTTAATTGTATTTTATTTATTAAAAAAAAATTACAATGATAAAATTATCATTAAAAAATAAAATAGAATTTTTTGATAAATAAATTTGATTCACAACATCCACTTGTCTCCCTCTTTATTTTTAGGAAGAAACTTATCTGTACTCCACAATCGGACTGAAGAGTACTGTTAACATACGACAGACCCTGCACATTAAATAAATTAGATTATTAAAATGAATTCCACCATAGGCCAATGGTACTCTTCAGTCAATAAACAGGCTGGATGGAAGCCTCTGCCTATTTTTAAAATAAGAACTGCATTTGTATAATATTAAAATATGAAAGATTGAGAATGGTGAGTGATCACGGACTTCTCTTGACTATGGCAGATCCACAACACACACAGTAGACTCCAACCCATGCCAAGCCCCCACCACCACTTTCACCTCCCTCCCAATCTACCCTTATAAAACCCAGCATTGGCAAAGCAATTTGTGCACATGCTTGGAGGCATGTGAAAAAGAGCACAACTATGTTAATTAAAACTCAATCTATTAATCTTAATATTATGGATTCAAGTTTGAGAACAAACACTTTGTATAAATATTATACATAATTTAACTTAAGGTTGGGAATTTTTTATACAACTTGAACCATAAGCAAAATTAACAGGTTAAGATTGATATTTTTCTGACACAAATATGAAAATGATATGATCTAACAACACAAATATTAAGTGCATTAGCTTTGTGTCAAATTTGCATAACACAAATTTGACAGGAATAACCCGTTTAATGAAGTATGAGTTGACAAGTTTATCAATTTTAATTATTAAAGTTATAAATTTTTTTATGAATATATAATTATTTTTAAAAATCACACCTGATTTGTAATTTTTTTTTCTTTGTTTCTTTTTTTTTTTTTTTTTTTAAATTTTTAATAATGGGGCTGTCCTATTTTTTTTCTTCATAAGAGCTTACATATTCGGATCTCTATTTATATGTGAGTCTAATTCCCCAATTATATCTCTTTCCTTTTGAGAGTTCTCTTTTTTTTTTTTTTTTGTAATAATGATTTATTATACTTAATCTTCATTTGATTGAGTTTCATTGATCCATACATTGTAATAAAAAAAAGAAAAACAAAATTAAAATCAAATCAAATATCATTATGAACAATTTCATCTAGTAAAAATTAGTTCCATAAAATTTAACTTATGAAAAACATTTTAATTTCATCATACACTTAGTATTTTTTTTTTTTAGTAAAGTTAAAAAAATTTATAATACGTCAATACAACATGGGCGGAACATAGACGGACAGTGTCATACACAATAACATGAAAAGATAATAATAATAATAATGAATTGAATTAGTATGAAATAATTTTAACACAAATTCAAAATGACCTGACCTCAATACAAGTAATATGACACTACTCTTAACCTTGTGTGTGTGTGTGTTTTTTTTTTTTTTTTTTTTTTTTTTTAAGTATCTTAAGTAATTTCGAAAATTTAAAATTAACAACATGATAAACCTCCATTGATACTGTAAAATGACTCAAATTTAAAATTTTAAATCTTATTCTCATTTAACACATCCCAAATTAACTCTTCTCAAACCTCCATTGAATGAGACTTAACCGAATTATTTACACACAAATAAAATGAGTAATTTATGATATCATTCTTAAAATATTTTTTAAATAATTAAAAAATTAACTTTTAATCTATTCTTCAAAATAGTCAACGTTTCTATCAGAAGTACCCTAACTCTTCATGCATTGTGCTTTTCTCTTCCATCTCTAGGTGACTCAGCTACCATAACTTGTTGATTTTCGAACTGTCCATATCACATCACTTGACCCATCGTTTAAGATTGGCAACTTGCATTGAAAGAGAAGTTGTTTGGTGGTTCGGAACATGATCACTTTGGTGTTTCAAATAAAATGTGATTAGTAGATAGAGAAAAGTATACTTTCTATTGGTGATGGAGAATAATAATAATCGAGGGGCAATTGGAAATTGGTTAAAGGGTAAAAATACATGATTGCCTCTAGCACACTTAATAATTTTTCACATCGAAGAATACCGTTTTGTCACATAAATTAATAAATGTTTTGGATGAGTCCACAATGACTGACATGAAAATTATGTTAGTCATCTCTGAATAAATTTACGCAGTGTCTCAATTTGTTATTTATTCAACTTTAAAGAATTGACTTAGTAGATATAATTTGAGACTTGAAGGTGTACTTATTTCAGATTATATGTTTAATTTTTACTAAGTGTTATAAACTCTTTGACATCACACTTGTGGACTCTACTCAAGATTTATTTGATCTACATGTAAAGAACGCTTTGTTTGAGTTCTCATATTAATCAAAATGCACATATGCTAACCCAAATATCCAGCCATCACAAAAAAAAAAAAAAAAAAAAAAAAAAAAAAAAAAAAAAAAAAAGTTATTTATTGATTGAAACATAGTATAATTCACCATTGTCATATTGAGTTTTGAGAGATAATTAAACAAGTGTCACTCAGTATATTGTAAGCATATTGCTCCAAGGTGACCAAGTTCTCTTAAAACAAGAGTAAAAATGGACAAATTCTTTTTGTTTTTTGTATGTGCTAATCTTACCACACAACTAAATCTGAGAGATTATCTCCTACGAAATATCTAAAAAGAATTATTGGAAGAATTGTCAAGCACTCCAATACTGAAGTCAATAATTCTCTCTCTCTAAAACTAAAGAATACTCAACAGTACAAATATTGAAAGCTATAATAATTACTAGAACAAGGGTTCCTCAACCAATGAGAGTGTGTTTATATAAGAGTAGTCTACCTTGTCCTGGGTTTTCCTTTTCTATCTAGGCCTCCACTTGCCTAACAAGTACTCCTTATCTAAAATTTCTCTTTCTAATTAGGTCGAGTTTAATCTCTTCAGCAATCTCATTCTTACCCAACTTGATAGTCACATCCTCATTGAGAATCCATCACCTAAGAGTAGGGCTGGGTATAGGCTTATTCGAACCGCACAACCCGTTCAACCCGAACTGATCCGCATACAAATGGACAATTTCATAGACACAATGTAGGTGGATGAGATTTAAAAGATGACATTATTGTGAGTTGCGGACGGGTTGCGGGTTTTACTTGCACTCGCAAGAACCCGCCCGCACTTAGACCTTTATTTATTTATTTATTTATTTTTAAATCTAGATTGTTGATTTCATTCATCCTATTCTAGATATTTTTGTCTAACAAACCAAACCCTAATCTCTTAACAATAGTAGCACTAAGTAGCCTCTCTCTTTTGATCTCACTCTCTCACTCGCTCATGTTCATACTTTAATTGTATTGTTGGGTAGTGAATGATTTTGATGATTTAGTTTAGGATTTTGAAAGATATGCTTGTGTTAGTTTACGATTTTATTTAAAAGTTTAGGATTTTGAATGATTTGTTTGTTTTAGGAATTGATTTTGTCGTGTTTTTAATTTTATAAGTTTTAATTCATTAATTATTAATGTTGAACATTTTAGAAAATGGGAGGAAAATGACCCAATATAAATATTTACAAAACAAGGGGGAAAAAAAAAGGCCCAAAAATAAATTTTTGAAGAAAAAAGTCTAATTCGCAAACCGCCTACACATCCGTGAATCCTATCCGCACAAACCGTAACCCATACTGCGGGCGGTTGCAGGTTCAATTTTTCCCAAATCACACATATGCAGGGTGTCCAAATCGCAAATTAAACCGTTCAAAACTGAATCGCGAGCATCCCTACCTAAGAGTCGTACTTTAATAGGGGTTTGACCAATATTACAATCTTAATCAGTATTATTCTAACACATGACACCACAATTACAAATAGTATTACATAGATGAGATTTTGGACTCACGTAATCCTACTGAAAAAATATATCCCCACATTTCCCGAGAAAATTAAAGGCACAAAATTAAATGAATTTAGGAAACTAAAACATGTGGAATGATAAATTAGTCGTGTAATGGTGCAAACATGCGATAGATTATGTCTTTTTTATGATAGATTAGAGAACTTTATAAAAATGAAACGATTTGGAGATTGACGTTGTAAGTGATTTTTTTTGTTGATTTTTTTTTTCTTCTCTTAGTTAAATTTTTTTAAAAGAATTTTTTTTTTATAAAAAAAATCAACTTTTAGAGTCTACTCAACTAGACAAATTAGAAAATTACAAAAAAAAAAAAAAAAAGCTAATTATTTTTTGTTCTTTTTTTTTTTCTTTCTCTGAAGTATAAATTTGAAATTAAAATATTTGGACACTACAAATTGCTACAATTTGCATGGGATAATTTTATAATACACACACCCTTAAGAAGGATATTGTATACACCATTATGTGGTTGATATTCCGCTACATACATAAATGAAGGTCAATTAAAACTTGGGTTAATTGTTGAAATCCAAGCTGCTCCACTTGCAACTGATTCAGTTGTAACTGCTTCAGCTCCAACTACATCACTTACAATCTCAAGAAGATATAGCCAGCTCAGCAATTCCGTTATAACTAATTAGAGCATGTGTGCATTGTATTTTTGAGTGTATATATAGACATTGTATTGGTCCATTGAGACTATTCTTGAATAATGAAAACTGAGTCTTGAATCATGCATTTCTTCATGGTATCAGAGCTCTAAATTCTTGCGAGATGATCCATGGCTTCTTCTACTCCAAGTTCTTTGTTGTCTTCTTTCATGGCTTCCTCTTCACTTCCTCTGAATCTCTCTTTACTGATCTCTGATATTTCTTCATTTATCACAATTAAACTTGATTCATCAAATTTACCAATCTAAGAAAATCAAGTGCAGAATATTCTCACTGCAACTAGTCTTCTTGGCTTTGTTGATGGTACTATACCATGTCCACAGATGCGAATTGTGGATATTTTTGGTTTAGAAATTTCTAATCCTGAATATCTACAATGGAAACTTGTTCACGCACATTTGCTCAGTTGTATTATTGTGACTTTATCACCTACAATCTATTCATCCGTTCTTCATCTTCATAGCTGTTTCAGAGATTTGGACTGCCTTATATAAGCGTTTCACTTCGCTCTCTTGAACTCATGTTCATCAGTTGAAGAACAAATTAAA
Organism: Camellia granthamiana; assembly: GCA_036172215.1. Classification (NCBI taxonomy): domain Eukaryota; kingdom Viridiplantae; phylum Streptophyta; class Magnoliopsida; order Ericales; family Theaceae; genus Camellia; species Camellia granthamiana. Next base: position 27,396,539 of record CM069904.1, read on the forward strand.
CAGTACTACCAAGAAAGCAGATTCAATGGAGGATTATCGGTCAAAAATCAAAGACTTAGTCATTCAATTGGCTCTTGCTTCATCATTTATTGATGATGAAGATCTTGTTCTTCTTGCCTTAAATGGTCTCCCAGATGAGTATGATGCCTTTAAGACCACAATTCGAGCTAGATCAAAATCCATTTCAATGGAGGAACTGACTGCTCTTCTACTTTCTGAAGCCATACATGTTGAGAATAAGCTTCACTGTGACGACCTCGACCTTCAGACTAGTATATGATATTATTTTAATAAGTTTAATTGCATGATTGTGTGTTTAATTGTGTGACTACATGTTTAATTTTGTAATTATCTGTTGTCACATGGAATATCTGTTCAAATTGATAACTTGAGACAGAAATTGAGAGCCTAAACGGCTTCAGGAACTGAAATTGACTGTCCTAACAGACTAATTAGGATAGTTAGAATTTCATGGCAATTTTAATTGAAATTTGATTCGGATCAAAATAATTTGAATGATTTATTAGAGTTATTTGAATGAAGTGGGATTAATTAGTCCTAACTAAGCTTAATTAACTCATGCTAATTATATGTATATGAGCTACATAAGCTCAATTAGACTCAAATACATCTTTGAGCTGAGATTTTGAAGAAAGAAAGCTAAGAACTCAACACTTAGAGAGAGAGAAGAAGAATTGTGAAAGAGAATTAAAGAATTAAGCTATACAACACTTGCATTCACACATTAGGTATGAATTCAACTCAAATTCTTGAAATCAAGTCATGTAGAAGTTGTATTCATCACGGTTTTGAGTTAATTTGCATGAATTTAGAAGGTATATGCTAGGATCATATTGGGTATGAAAGAATTGAACATAATTACACTCATGTATGCATAATTTGAGTTAGAATTCATGAAATTCCCATATGCATGGCACATTTACACCTTAATTTGGAGAATCCTTCATGTTTTCATGCTTTTCATGTCACTTGATTATATTTTGAACATGTTTTGAAGAAATGTACACACAATTTGAGTTAAACTTATTTTATAATTTGAGGTTGAAGTCATTGGTTGAGAAATTACCATGGTTTTGAATAAATGGGTTTAAATTGGAAGTATTTTCATGTTATATAATGATTCTCCATGTTTTTGTACCAAAAACCCAAGATTTGAGGCTTTGAATACCATGTTTGAACTTCAAACACAGTTCTAGAAATTCCAGAATTCGTGTTGTTCGCTCGAGCGAGGGAAGCCCTGCTCAAGGGTGAAAATCAAGCTCCCAGAAATTTTCTGAAATTTTACAGGTCACTCGAGCGACCAAAGTGGTGCTTAAGCGAGGACCTTTTTTCTCAGTCTTCTGCTCAACTAACCATCGAGCGAGAATTTCATGTAACCAGTACTTTTATAGACCGCTCGAGCGACAGAAGTTACGCTCGAGCGACTACCTTTGTTTTTGAACCCTTGCTCGAGCGGAGACTCTATTTTCAGCAAAATTTTACCAACTCTTTTAAGTGCATATTTGCATCCTCATGCCACTCTGAGCATTCTTAGGTACCATTTGGACTCTTATAATCATACAATAAGCTAGAAACACATAAAGAGAATTGAATTAAAATGAAATGGAGTTTCATTTGTACTTTGTTACGTGTTTCGTTTAGGTGAACGTCCGAGGCTTAGTGTCACCACAAACCACTGTGAGTAATAACCTTATAAAGATATGTTCAAATTATTTTTACTTTCGAAAATGTTATTACTATCAAAATGGATATGTGATTGCTTGAATGAATTCTTAAAATGATTTGATAATTGATAGCATGGCTTATTGAAATGTTATGTCCTTAATGAATGAAGTTCTGTTTTGAAACGGTATTGTGGCATCAATTGAATGTAGGCCCTTGCCTAGGGGTAAAATACCATGGCTTTTGGATTGATTGACTTATGGTCCGTTATTACTGGAATATTGTCACTTCATGGATGTACCACATAAAACGATATTGAAGGAAGTTAATGAATTAATAAAAATTTTGTCTGACAATGGTATTGAGCTTTATTCATTTAACCTCTTTATTCTATTATTACTCATTGGGCTCTAGCTCATTATTTATTTATGTATGTATATGTAGGTGGGCAAGCTGAGCATCAGAGTTAGAAAGCCTCGAGTCCACTCGAGTCAGCCTTTTGAGGAAGCTTCCAAGTGAAGTGATCAGGCTCTGGGAGCCATGCTTGTTGAACCCCCTTTTGTGTAGTTTAAAGTTCTTTTTGCAATTGTGTACAGTTGGGGTTGTTTATTATGAGACATGACTTTGTACTTACGATCGATGTACTTTTGGAGCAAACTTTACTTGTTATACTAATTCTCTTCATATATGCACAGCTCAATGGATAATTTCTATGTTATTTAATCTTCCGCTAAGCCCCATACTTTATATTAAGAGGGTCTTTTGTACAGGGACCATAGGTAATCTACGATTACTGGCCGGTCATGACGCTAAACCTATAGGGGCGGGTTTGGATCACGACAGATTGGTATCAGAGCACGAGTTATATCTTACTCACTTGTCCATTGTGCTATAGAGAGTCTAGAAGAGACTTCAGGATTGCATTCATGTGTAAGTAAATATTAGATTGAGATAAATTATATGATTACATGTTTTGAATTTGTACATGTGGACATATTTATTTGTTGCGTTTATCATAATACAAATTTTATATAGAAAATAGTGAGAACAAGGGGTGATGAGCTAGAGGAGTCATACTCCTCAATATTAGACAGTTTGGAATGAATGATGCACGACATGGTTGAGGCCGTAAGGCAATAACAGCAGTGGCAACAACAACAACAACAACCACTTCCCCCACCTCCAATGCCTGTACCACCTCTAACTCCAAGGTGTCAGCCGAAAACCTGTACTATTGCCTTGACCAGGGAATTTAAAAAGATGAAGCCACCAATGTTTCATGGCGGAATTGAACCGCTGAAGGCCAAGGCTTGGGTCTTGGGAATTGAAAAGTTGTTTGAAGTATTCCCATGTACTGAAGCTTAAAAAGTACAACTAGCAGCGTTCACCCTAGAAGATGATCCTAGACGTTGATGGATGTTAGTGCGAGATGATAATAAGGATGTTACTTGGGCTCGTTTTCTGGAAATCTTCTACGAGCAATATTTTTCCCAATGTGTGCGCGATAGAAAGGCAACTGAATTCATGGAACTCAAGTAGGGAAATAAATTAATTGCTGAATATGAGGCTCAGTTTACAGAGTTAGCTCACTTTGCACCCCACATGGTAGACACAGATTACAAGAAAGCTAAACAGTTTGAAGGAGGTTTGCGTGAACCAATTCTAGATAAAATCAATGTACTCAAATTGTTGACGTACGTGGATGTACTTGATAGGGCGCTAATAGCGAAGAGAAATGTGGCCAACTGTAAACAAAATTTCGAATGGAAAGGTAGAAAATAGAATTTTAATAAGGGAACTACGTCAATGAACAAGAAGTTCAAGTCTGGGAGTTCTAGTAATACTGGTTCAAGCCAAAGTGGTAATTCAACGCCAACTTGTACTACATGTGGAAAGAAACATGGAGGTGTTTGCTATCATACGACAGGGGCTTGTTATCACTGTGGGAAGTTTGGGCACATTGCCAAAGATTGTACACAGCCACGTCAGGGTGGCAACCGAGGTGCCACAAGCTCGATTAGGTCAGCTCCCATAACAAAACCAGCTGCAGCATCACCTACCACAAGAAATGACCAAAGGCAAGGAAGGGTTTTTGCATTGATTTCGGGGGATACTCAAAATACTGAGGCCGTGGTATCAATCTCCATTTGTGGTAAACCTGCTTATGCTTTAATTGATTCTGGGTCTACACACTCGTTTATTTCTATGGTCTTTGCTGAAACTTTGAATAGACCTATGGAAACATTGAATTATATACTATGTGTTGCATCACCTACGGGGGAATTCATGCTATGTTCAACTGTATGTATTGCATGTGAATGATTTCTCGGGAATGCTACTTTGTATGCTAATTTAATACCTTTAGACATGGGACATTTTGATGTTGTTTTGGGTGTGGATTGGTTAGTTAACTACTATGCAACTATTGATTGTGCCTTGAAACGAGTAATATTCCGACCTCCCAGGCAAGATGAATTTTATTTTGAGGGAAAAGGGGTAGTTTCACCACTATACCTCATATCTGCCATGAAAGATCAAAAACTAATAAATAAGGGTTGTCAAGGGTATTTGTGTAGTGTAATAACTGAACCAACGGTAGACATTACTCTAGACAATATACCAGTAGTGAGAGATTTTCCTAATGTGTTTCCGGATGAATTACCTGGCCAACTTGTTGATAGAGAGATTGAATTCACAATTGATATAATACCGGGAACTTAACCAGTTTCTAAAACTCCCTACCATATGTCTACTATTGAAATGAAAGAATTAAAAACTTAATTGCAGGAGCTGTTTCATAAGGGATTTATTCGTCCAAGTACTTCACCGTGGGGAGCACCGGTATTGTTTATAAAGAAGAAATATGGCACTCTCCAACTATGCATTGATTACCGAGAGCTTAACAAGGTAACAGTGAAAAATAAATACCCTTTACTGCGTATTGGTGATCTGTTTGACCAGTTGCAGGGTGCAGAAATATTTTCAAAAATTGACCTAAGATCGAGGTATCATCAATTGAAGGTTAAGGTTGAAAACGTTGAAAAGACTGCCTTTCGAACCAGGTATGGACATTATGAGTTTTTAGTCATGTCTTTTGGAGTTACAAATGCGCCCGCAGCATTCATGGATTTGATGAATAGAATTTTCAAACCCTTCTTGGATGAATTTATCGTAGTGTTTATCGATGATATTCTCATATATTCAAAAAATAAAGATGATCATGAACAATATTTGGGACAGACCCTCCAAATACTTAGAGAGAAACACTTGTATGGGAAATTCAAAAAATGTGAATTTTGGCTTGTTGAAATTGCATTTTTGGGGCACATCATTAATAAGGATGGTAAATCTATAGATCCTCATAAAATTGAAGCGATCATTAATTGGCCTACCCCGACTAATGTATCAGAAGTTCGTAGTTTTATGGGATTGGCAGGGTATTATCGAAGATTCGTTAGAGACTTTTCAAAGATTGCTGTGCCATTGACTCAGTTGACTCGGAAAAGGGGAACCGTTTGAGTGGATAGATCAGAGGGAAACAGCTTTTCAAGAATTGAAGATGAGACTGACTACAGCTCCCATTCTTGCTATTCCCTCAGGTACCGAAGGTTTTATGATCTTTAGTGATGCATCTTATAAGGGCTGGGTTGTGTTTTAATGCAGAATGACAAGGTGATTGCATATGCCTCCCGACAATTGAGGCCACACGAAAAGAATTACCCTACACATGATTTGGAACTTGCTGCAGTGGTGTTTACATTAAAGATATGGCGTCACTATTTGTATGGGGTCAAATGTGAAGTGTACACCGATCATAAGAGTTTGAAATACTTTTTCACACAGAAGGAGTTGAACATGTGTCAAAGGCGATGGCTTGAATTAATCAAAGATTATGATTTGCAGATTCACTGTCACCCGGACAAAGCCAATACTGTGGTAGATGCACTTAGCAAAAAGAATGTGGGGAATCTTGCAAGTTTGCTCACGTATCAGAGAGAGCTACTACTGGACTTTGAAAAACTTGAAATTAAAGTGGTGCCTTTTGAACAAAATAGCTTGATAGCCGCAATGTCTGCCCAGCCCACTATTATTGAAGAAATTAAACAGAAACAGTAGGATGATGGGTTTTTAAAGAAGATTTGCGATGAACTTGATACCAAGCCTAAACCAGGATTCACAATTGAAAACTCCGTGTTGAAATTTCAAGGGAGATTCTGTGTTCCAAGTGATGCAGTTTTAAAAAGGAAAATTTTAGAAGAAGCCCACAAGTCAACATTTGCCATGCACCCAGGAAATACGAAAATGTACCAAGATTTGAAGTTAGCATATTGGTGGCCCAACATGAAAAAAGAGATTGCCGACTTTAACTCTAAATGCTTGCAATGCCAACAAGTAAAAGTGGAGCATCAGAAACCAGCAGGTTTGCTTCAGTCTCTCCCTATTCCGGAATGAGAATATATCACTATGGACTTTGTTGTTGGCCTACCTTGGACACCTAGAGGTATGGACTCTATTTGGGTTATAGTTGATAGATTGACTAAATATGCTCACTTTCTTGCTGTAAAGACTTCATTTACTGCATATAGACTTGCTACTATCTATATTGATGAGATTATTCAGCTGCATGGGGTTCCAGTGTCTATTGTATCGGATAGGGATCCTAAATTTGTTTCTAGATTTTGGCATAGTCTGCAGGATGCGATGGGAACAGAATTGAGATTTAGTACATCATTTTATCCACAAATCGATAGGCAAATCGAAAGGACTATTCAGACCTTAGAAGACATGCTTCGTGTGTGTGTATTGGATTCTCAGGGCAGTTGGGAAACTTATTTGCCATTGGCTGAATTTGCTTATAATAATAGTTTTCACGCGAGTATCAGTATGGCACCATATGAGGCACTATATGGCAGAAAGTGTAGATCGCCAGTTTGTTGGACAGAGGTTGGTGATAGAGCTATTTATAGGACTGAACTTGTGCAAGAAACGACTGAGAAGATCAAAATCATTCAGCAAAGGCTCAAAACTACACAGAGCCGACTTTTCTGTCGATCAGCAAAGAAGGCACTTAGAGTACGAAATGGGAGATCATGTATTCATCAAAGTAACCCCAATAAAGGGGCATATGAGATTTGGTAAAAATGGAAAACTGACTCCTCGCTACATTGGACCGTTTCAGATCCTTGAGAGGTTGGTCCTATTGCTTATTGTATTGCCTTGCCACCGAGAATGGAACAAGTGCATAACGTTTTCCATATATCCATGCTTCGTGAGTATCTTAGAGATCCATTCCATGTGATTGATTACTACCGAATTACTCTAGATGAGGATATGATGTATGAAGAATGGCCCGTGCAAATCATTGATCGACAAGTGAAGCAATTGAGAAACAAACCTATCCCTATGGTGAAGGTCGAGTGGAGAGAACATTATAGGAAAGAGGCCACTTGGGAAAAAGAGGAAGAGTTGCGGCAACGGTATCCGTATTTGTTTCCATTTGAAGGTAACTTAAGTTTGAAGGACCAAATTTCTAAGGGGGAGAGACTGTGACGACCCCGACCTCCTAACTAGTATATTATATTATTTTAATAAGTTTAATTGCATGATTGTGTGTTTAATTGTGTGATTACATGTTTAATTTTGTCATTATTTGTTGTGACATGGAATATCTATTCAAATTGATAACTTGAGACAGAAATTAAGAGCCTAAACGGCTTCAGGAACTGAAATTGATTGTCCCAGTGGGCTAACTAGGATATTTAGAATTTTTTTTGGGTGGGTAAGTCATAAATTAAAGGCAAAAGTTTACACATTTACAAGGGGCATACCCCAGGTAATACAAAGAATCTCGCGCTACCTTCTAAAGGAGGGGAAACTAATATAGATAAAACAAATATATAAAAAAAACTAATAATCACAACCCCATACCAGCAGGGTATCCAACGAATAAAGCATAAATAGATATCATGGCAACTTTAATTGAAATTTGATTCGGATCAAAATAATTTAAATGATTGATTAGAGTTATTAGAATGAAGTAGGATTAATTAGTCCTAACTAAGCTTAATTAACTTAAGCTAATTCTACATAAGCTCAATTAGAATCAAATACATCTTTGAGCTGAGATTTTGAAGAAAGGAAGCTAAGAACTCAACACTTAGAGAGAGAGAAGAAGAATTGTGAAGGAGAATTGAACAATTAAGCTATACAACACTTGCATTCACACATTAGGTATGAATTCAACTCAAATTCTTGAAATCAAGTCATGTAGAAGTTGTATTCATCACGGTTTTGAGTTCATTTGCATGAATTTAGAAGGTATATGCTAAGATCATCTTGGGTATGAAAGAATTGAATATAATTACACACATACATGCATAATTTCAGTTAGAATTCCTTAAATTCCTACATGCATGGCCCATTTACACCTTAATTTGGAGAATCCTTCATGTTTTCATGCTTTTCACGTCCTTTGATTATATTTTGAACACGTTTTGAAGAAATGTACACTCAATTTGAGTTAAACTTATTTTATAATTGGGTTCAAATTATATGAACACGTTTTGAAGAAATGTACACTCAATTTGAAGTCTTTGGTTGAGAAATTGCCATGGTTTTGAATAAATGGGTTCAAATTGGAAGTATTTCCAAGTTATATAATGATTCTCCATGTTTTTGTACCAAAAACCCAAGATTTGAGGCTTTGAATATCATGTTTGAACTTTAAACACAGTTCTGGAAATTCTAGAATTCGTGCTATCTGCTCGAGCGAGAGAAGCCCCACTTGAGCGTGAAAATCGAGGTCCCAAAAGTTTTCTGAAATTTTACAAGTCGCTTGAGCGAGGACCCGTTTTCTCAGTCTTCTGTTTGACCGACCATCGAGCGGGAATTTCACATAACTAGTACTTTTACAGACCGCTCGAGCGACAGAAGTTATGCTCGAGTAACCACCTTTGTTTTTGAACCCCCGCTCGAGCATAAGAAGTTCCGCTCGGGCAGAGACCCTATTTTCAGCAAAATTTTGCCAACTCTTTTAAGTGCATATTTGCATCCTCATGCCACTTCGAGCATTCTTAGGCACCATTTGGACTCCTATAATCAGACAATAAGTTAGAAACACATAAAGAGAATTGAATTAAAATGAAATGGAGTTTCATTTGTACTTTGTTATGTGTTTCATTTAGGTGGACGTCCGAGGCTTAGTGTCACTACAAACCACTGTGAGTAATAACCTTATAAAGATATGTTCAAATTATTTTTACTTTCAAAAATGTTATTACAATCAAAATGGATATGTGATTGCTTGAATGAATTCTTAAAATGATTTGATAATTGATAGCATGGCTTATTGAAATGTTATATCCTTAATGAATGACGTTTTGTTTTGAAATGGTATTGTGGCATCCATTGAATGTAGGCCCTTACCTGGGGGTAACAATACTATGGCTAGACCCTTGCCTGGGGGTAACAATACCATGGTGTAGCTCGACTTTTTCGCGCCCCCTTTCAGAGAGCTCGAATTGGTCCTACAGTTTGGACTCCTGTTACGGTTTTGAACCTAGTCTCACAAGTGCAATGTGAAACTGATAAACACCAAAGAGTCTAATCCGACAAATCATTTTAGAAAATCGATTTTGAATCAAATAATGCCAAAATTGGAATGCTTTGCCAGATTACAAAGTCGCCACCTAAATATTTTATTTTTGGGAAATTTAGGAAACCCTGACTTGTGCCAAAGACCACGTGTCCGTCATCATCAAAATTGCCTCAGCTCGGAAACTTGGGTACGAGAGGGGAAGGTCTTGAAATGAGCACCCCCGCTCGCCCGATCAAAGATCGGCCTCTACTAATCATAATATGTTGTTTTATAAACCTCATGCGTTCTTATTCCAGTTATTAGTTAACTTTACTATGTGATGCACACAAGCAAGTATAGACTAAAATCGCAGGAATTGGAACAACTCAACTCATGTTTGTTTTCGAAAATGGTTTGAATTTTCCACCCTCAAGTGGGCTAAAACGCGGATTTGCCACCTCAAGTGGGCTTAAAACATGATTTGCCACTTCGCAAAGTGGGCTTAAAACTCACACTCGTTGAATTGTTCCAATTCAAACAACAAAGCCTTTATCCACAAGCATTCATGAAGTTTAGCATTTAAGCAAATAGCCTCATGGAAAACATGCTATCATGGCAACATGGCGATCACACTCATGCAAGCATGCTAAAGCATAAAACTCACCGAGTACTCCAAGCCAAAACAAAAACTAGTTAGAAAGATGCGTGATCCTAACTATACATGATGCCTAATGCAACACATGCAATATGCGATTTTATAGGCTCAGCTACTAATATGGCACATGATACAATTTGATAACATGTCGTTAAACACGTATTCAAATAAAATGTTGAAATTGCTATGTAGTTTGAATGATACGCCGAGCCTTGGTGCATGTAAGACAAATGAATAATGCAAACATGCGAGCATAAGGTATGCTAATCGAAAAATGATCCCTCATCTAACCATTGAAAGCAATTAAATAGAAGGGAGAAAGACGCAGGGTTGGAAGACATGCACACACACGCACACACTTATTACAACATTGTGCCCTCGCGAAGGAGGGTCCGAATAAATAAGAGCTAAGCTAATCTAAGCTATGCTAGGCTAACTAATCTAATTAAACTAATTAGACTAATTATTACAAACCAATCAAATAACTAGTAAACTACTTACTAATTATTACAACACTTAAATAATTAGCAAACTAGTTAATTAGAGCAAAAGTACACTAACTAATCATGCAAAAGATTAAACTACACTGCCACAGCTCTGCTTCAGGAAATGGAGGATGCATGCACTCGGTTTTCAGCCCAAAAAGCCTTCCGCTTTTGCTCTTGAGAGGCTCTATTTGCAGGGTTGAGTACACTTCAAAACCTTCTGCTCCACTTTACCAAACTAATGCTGAGGATTGCACCAGTGGCCTGCCGGCCATGATTGGTTGTTACCGGCCCCCTGCCGGCCAAAAATGTGCCTTGTCGGCCAAGAGTGAGCCACTACCGGCCATCAATGAGCCACTGTCGGCCACTGGTGTTTTGAATCACCACACTGCAACAGAGCACAAACAGAGGAAAAATGGAGGGTTTTCCAGGGGTATGTTTGTACTGTGCCTCTCTTTATCATCTCAAAACCTCAAATGAGTGGCACTCTTGGATCCAAAACCACCAATCAAGCATTTTCAATGCATGATGGCCAAAGATTCAAGTTGCACAATTTCAATAAATGCACAAAACAAGACTCGAGGCCATCACCTTATCATGTGTGATCAAAGGCAATGGAGACTAAAGAGATTGGCTCATTTCATCACTTTGAGTATGAAATGCTCCAATTTTTTGTGTTCAATATAGCGCCCGATTGAACACATGCAATACAACACAACATGCTTATCTTGCTCAAGTTTTACTTGCTCATTTTGTTTACTCATTTTAATTACCAACTCATTCTTTAGTTGATTTGGTCCAGGGCGAGTGTCCTCTATTGAGAGAGGTGTTAACCAAGGGATGATTTAAGACATAAGAGAGATCATGGTGTTGGTTAGTGTAAACCCTCAAAAGAGGATTAAAACCATTAAGCACAAGTCTCAATCCCAAGCTTAAACACAACCCTAAGGCTAACCAAACCTTAAAGCAAATGAAAAAAGTGATGAAATGAGGGAGGTTGTAGAGATTGTATGTGCTAAAATTGCATGCAAAATGATACTACAATATGTAAGCAACTCATGCAAAGCATGTTTAAAAGCCAAAAACACTAAACTAGTGAAGATCACTACATTATAGGTATGCAATACAAAGCTCCAAAGGTACAAACACTCCAAAACAGTCCTAAAACAGCTTAAGAGGAGTCCTAAAACATGCATGAAGTAAGCTAGAAATAGCTAGAATATGAGGCCAACACATAGCACAAACTAAACTTTTAAGCACAATTGCACTACAAGCATACAAAGCAAACCTCAAGTGACCAAACCAGCTCAAAACAGAGCTAAAACTAGCCAAAAAAGTAGCAAAAACATGTTGAGTTTAAGGTACCAAATGCTAGAAAATCATGCTCACATGTTAAGCTATCTAGGCTTACAAACAAGACATAAGGAGGGGAGGTAACCCCCTCTTATTTTGGACCTCAAAACATAGTTTTTACCACTAAAAATCCCCTGAAATTCAGTGATTAAAAGAGCGAAAAATTTGTTTTAGAAAGCTTTGAAAGTTGGTACAACAACTTAATAATCAAGCAACAAGAAGGGTAGACTACCCCTAATTCCAAACAAACCTCAAACCACCATTTTAGACCATAAAAATAGAAATTTTCAGAGGTCAAAACCAGCCTCAAAACAGCATGCAAAGATGCCAAAACATGTACTTAAATTAGGCTTAAAACACAAGTGTTCTACGTCTTGAAGACAAGCTACAATTTAGGCACCAAAATCAAGCCAAGCCAAACCAAGCCAAGCCAAAATTCTCTTCTAGAGCTCAAATGGGACCTCAAGCAACCTCAACTCAATGGTGATCAAGCTTGATCAAGGGCTTAAATGCAAGAGTGTAGAGAATTTAAGCTATAAGGCACAAAATATTTAGAGAGGGGATTCTAGAGAGAGAGAGAGAGAAAGAAATTTTTTGTCTTCAAAAATTTCCAACCTGCACATATGCAAGAGGGGGCTTTTATATATAGAAGATGCAAAATCCCCTCAAAGAGATCCAACCATACACATGCAAGAAGATGGCTCAATCTGTGCAAACAGTTGGCACAAAATATCAGAAAATATCTACTGATACATTGGTGGCCGGCCGGCCATGGACAAAATCCATGGCCGACAATGCCCAAACATGGCCGGCAATGCATCAAAAACATCATGCTGAAAGGACCTAAACATGGTCCAAAAATGAGATAAAATTGATACAGGGTTTGGAAAGCTCAAACCTGTGGCATTTCGTCGCGGATTCCGAGCGCTTGACGAGCAATCAAATTCATCACTGGATGTATCTGCAAGAACATCCAAGTGTTGAGGACGATCAAAAATGAGGTGTCTACACATGGCTAGGCCCTTGTCTACGGGTAACAATACCATGGCCAGGCCTTTGCCTAGGGGTAACAATACCATGGCCAAGCCCTTGCCTGCGGGTAACAATACCATAGCTAGGCCCTTGCCTGGGGATAACAATACCATGGCCAGGCCCTTGCTTGTGGGTAACAATACCATGGCCAGGCCCTTGCCTAGGGGTAGTAATACCATGACTAGGCCCTTGCCTGGGGGTAACAATACCATGGCTAGGCCCTTGCTTGGGGGTAACAATACCATGGCTTTTGGATTGATTGGCTTATGGTCCGTTATTACTAGAATATTGTCACTTCATGGATGTACCACATAAAACGATATTGAAGGAAGTTAATGAATTAATGAAAATTTTGTTTGGCAATGTTATTGAGCTTTATTCATTTAACCTCTTTATTCTGTTATTACTCATGGGGCTCTAGCTCACTATTTATTTATGTATGTATATGTAGGTGGGCAAGCTGAGCATCAGAGTTAAAAAGCCTCGAGTCCACCCGAGTCAGCCTTTTGAGGAAGCTTCCAAGTGAAGTGATCAGGCTCTGGGAGCCATGCTTGTTGAACCCCCTTTTATGTAGTTTAAAGTTCTTTTTGCAATTGTGTATAGTTGGGGTTGTTTATTATGAGACATGACTTTGTACTTACGATCGATGTACTTTTGGAGCAAACTTTACTTGTTATACTAATTCTCTTCATATATGCACAGCTCAACGGATAATTTCTATGTTATTTAATCTTTTGCTAAGCCCAATACTTTATATTAAGAGGATCTTTTGTACAGAGGCCGTAGGTAATCTATGATTACTGGCCGGTCATGACGCTAAACCTATAGGGGCGGGTTTGAGTCCCGACATTCACAAGTTTCTTACTGAGCCAACTGTGGCCTTTTCTTCTGTTCGAGGTTCCTCAAGTTATAATCATAGAGGTCATTCCTCTGGATTTAGAGGTCGATCTTACAAAGGCAATAAATGTGGTCGATCTTCTGGATCAAATTCATCTCATAATTATTCCAATACTGGTGCTCCAACCTTTTCCAAAACACATAATAGTCGAGGAGGTTTCTCTAGAGGCAGAGGCAGATCTTCAACTTGTCAAATTTGTGATGGTTGTGGCCACTTTGCATTGGATTGCTGGTATAAAATGGATCCCCAGTTTCAATCTTATAATTCTTTCCAGTATACTTTCTGATTCTCATGCATCCAATTCTAGAGCCTTTGTTGCTGTATCTCAATCAGTCCCTTTTACTCCACAAACTCCTTGGTACTTAGACTCTGCTACTACTGATCATATCACTCATGATCTGCAAAACCTTAGTTGTTCACAGCCTTATCAGGGGTCTGATCAAATCACTATAAGTAATGGTACTACAATTCTTATTCACAACACTGGTAAGGGATTATTTCCTACTCCTCATTGTTCTTTTAAATTGAATCATATTTTGCATAATTCTTCCATTTCTTTTAATCTCCTTTCAGTTCACAAATTCGCCGATAATAATTGTCTCATCACATTTGATGCTTCTAAATTTGTGATTCAGGACAAGGACTCACAGAGAAATCTTCATCAGGGTTCTAATACCAATGGTCTCTATCAGTTTCATTCTAATCCTTCACCTGTGCATGCTTACTTTACTGTCTCTTATACACATGTATTTTCTTCTGTTTGGCATAATAGATTAGGCCATCCATCCTTAGTGAAGTATAATCATCTCAAGACTTGTTTGAATGTTTCTCAGAATCCAATAAACTCTGTTTGTACTGATTGTTGCATAGCTAAAAGTCACAGACTTCCTTTTCAATTGTCTAATTCTACTATAAATGCACCTCTCTCATTCATAGTGATGTGCAGGGGCTATATTCTCCTAGTTCCGGTTACAAATACTATTTGCTTTTTGTGGATGATTACAACAAGTTTACTTCGTTTTATCCATTAGCCTATAAAAGTGAAGTGTGTGATAAATTCATCGAATTTACAGCCCATGCTAAAAAATAGTTTCATACGCATTTGTAAGTTTTGAGAACTGATAGAGGTTTTAAATATTTTACTTTTAAAATACAATCCTTTCTGAGCACACAAGGTGTCATTCATCAACACTCTTGCCCTCACACTCTTGCTCAGAATGGCATTGCTGAGAAAAAAATACAGACATATTACTGAAACTGCAACTGCTCTTCTTCATCACTCCTCAATGCCATTGAGATATTGGTTTGATGATGTAGCCATTTCTACTTTTCTTATTAATCGCCTCCCATCTTCTAAACTTGGTCATAAATCCCCATTTGAAATGCTTTTTCAGTCCACTCCAGATTATTCCTATTTTCGAGTGTTTGGTTGTTAGTACTTCTTATCATCCTTTCAAATTACATCCCAAATCTGTGTCCTGTGTTTTCCTTGGTTATCATCCTTTTGCTAAAGCTATAGATGTCTTGATCCACTCACAGGTAGAATCTATTTGTCTCGACATGTTGTGTTTAATGAGGATATGTTTCCTTTTTGTAACAACCCTCGTACTGATTACCGATTAACCACTGAATTACGTACTGATTACTGCTAAACTGAAATGATAATGACTGATAATTGGATTAACTGAAGTACTGAATGAACTGATTGAAATCGAAACTGAAATTGAATACGTATATCTATTATATTGTATTTCTATCTGTTGATTGATTGATTATCTGTTTGAATTTATATGTTTAAACTGCTAATAGAAGGCCTTATCGGCGGCCGAATTATGAACCGTTTAGTGTTTTGGACTCAGTAGAATATTTGTGATTTAATGGTATACTTATCTGAAAATTTATTAGGAATGATTAAATTAGGTTTAAATGAATTAATTACAAGTTGTAGCTTATTTACGGGATTGCCATTGAGTGGCTTTTGTTTATTCTTATTATATTAGAGCCTTATACACTTGACCAAGGCATTTCATCAGCCCATTTTTCTTCACTCTAGCCGACCTTAGTGAGAGGGAGAGTGAGAGATTGACTAGTCCTTGTGAATTGCTAGAAGAACTTGAAGATTTGTACCATAGATTGCTAAATTGAGCTTGCAAGACTTGTAATTGAGACTTAGGTAAGAAAATCCATCTTCTTCTTGTTGTCAATAAGATTGATCTTGCATGATTCATGCCCAATTGTAGAGTTAAGGCATGTTTTAGTTCATCCATGTTGAATTATGCTAGAATTCATGCATGCATGTTTGAATTGATGAGTTTTGAGTTGAATTCATGTTGAAATTGTGCATGCATGTCCATGTTTATATTATAGGCCATGTTTTCAAAATGTTTTCCAACTATTGAGCTCTTTAGAGCAAGGATTGAAGCTTGAATTTGGTTTAAAACTCATGCATTGCATGTTTACATATTGTTCTTGAAGAATGGTTTGAAATGAGTTTGAATTAAACACCCTTGGGCTTTGATTTCTTAAATTGAGTTTTGAAACATGTTATTCTATGTGTTTAACAGAGTTTTTCCAGAAAATAGCCCAAGAGGATCGAAAATATTGCTTTTGAACTTGGTTTTGAGCTTGGGACTCAAATCTGGGATTTCCAGATTTCTGTTGTCCGCTCGAGCGGAAGAAGTGGCGCTCGAGCGGAGAAAACGAGCTCCCAGCATCTTGCTCTGTGCATCAGTCCGCTCGAGCGGAGTATTGGGCGCTCGAGCGGAGGACTGGGTGATGCGCTCGAGCGGGCGTCGAGCGGAGATTTCACCTATCCAGTACTTTTTGGTCCGCTCGAGCGGGGATGTTGCGCTCGAGCGGTGACCTTTGTTAGCCTGTCCGCTCGAGCGGGGAAACCTGCGCTCGAGCGGGACTCTGTTTCACTGAAAATTCTGCAAATGTTTTCTAAGTGTATTTTCACATCCTCATTCCATCCTAGGCATTCTTAGGCCTAGTTTAAGACATCTTAGTGAGGCTATAGATGTAGAACACACCGAGGCATAATAGGAAGTTAATTATTGTACTTCCCTAACTGTTAAACTTAGAGTGTGTTCTATTTGTTTACTGTTTAGGGTTGGCCTCGGGGACGCGCTCTAGCATACTGTAGCCCAATCTCTGTGAGTAACAGATTGTGTAAAGATATGTTCAAAATGGTTATCTTTTGAATACTGAACAGAACTGTTTACTGAACTGATATTGTTATTGAATGAATGTATGTCCTGTATTGTGAACTGTACTGTGGCATCCTTAGCACTTATTGCTTACTGTTATTGTTACAGAGCTCTGTCGGTTTCCTTGTGGAACCATACTGTTTATTGATTGATGGCCATCACCACTGTTGGGTCTGTTGAGGCCCGGTCCTTTTGGACCTACTGTTTATAGGCTAATGGATGTACCACATATGACTGATTGACTGAAATACTGAAAGACTGAAATACTGTTTAATGAACTGTTTTCGTTACTGTAAGGACATTCATTCATAACCTCTTTACGCATTATGTTATTCACTGGGCCTTAGCTCACTGTTTATATATATATGTAGGTTCTCAGCAGCCAGACCGGAGCTAGGAGCGTGGGATTGGTCCCCAGTTTTGTCAAGCCAGCCTATGTGCCTCACTGCGAGGTTCCAAGTTGCCATGCTATGGCTTGGGGTGTTTTTGTGTCCCCATCGGTCTCCTTACTGTTTTGTACTATTGTATAGGCTGTACTGTTTGAACTGTATGAATGCATGAAAAATGTTTTTGGCATACAGATTGTCACAGCTCAATGGACACTAGTTACTTACTGTATTGGCTTCCACCAGGCCCTGTACTCTGTTTTACTATATAACTGTTCAGCAGGCCTTCGGTAATCTCGGATTACTGGCCAGTTACGGTGCTAAACCCATAGGGCCGGGTTTGGGTCGTGACAGAGTGGTATCAGAGCGATACTTAACCACGAGTTATACCGCACACACGTGTCCAAATGAGCTATAGAGTGTCCTAGAAAAGTGATTAGGGCATCTCATGAACTTGAAAAGTGTGTGCTTATGACTGGCTGATTATATGCTAAATGTGAAACTGTTTAATTATACAACTGCTTATGACTGGAACTGTTATAACTGCTTATAGTGAAATGGATAACGCAAGCACTGCAAATGAAACTGAATCATCATCCTCTGAGGCCAGATTGGCCAGACTTGAACAAATGATGGGACTAGTAATTGAAAGACTTGATCAACAACAGAACCAACAGCCCCCACCTCCTCCTCCTCCGGTTCACCCGGAACAGAATGTACAGAATGTGAACATTAATGAGGTGGACATTATTGCACTGACTCATAAATTCAGCAAGATGAAACCGCCGTCCTTTCAGGGAGGCTTAGAACCGCTAAAGGCTGAAGCTTGGGTTTTGGAGACTGAAAAATTGTTTGAAGTTTTTCCGTGCTCGGAAGCACATAAGGTATTGTTAGCCACCTTTACATTGCAGGAAGAAGCTAGAAGGTGGTGGATGTTGATCCGTGATACCAACACTGTGGTGACTTGGGCTCAGTTCAAGGAGTCCTTCTTTGAAAAATACTTCCCTCAATGTGTCAGGGATAGAAAGGTAACTGAATTTGAACAACTGAAACAGGGCACAACGTCAGTTGCCGAATATGAGAAGAAGTTCACCGAGCTTGCTAGATATGCACCGCATATGGTGGACACCGACTACAAAAAGGCCAGGAAGTTTGAAGGCGGCCTGAATGTTGCTATCCTTGACAGAGTTAACATGTTGAAATTGCCAACTTATGTGGGTGTACTTGATCGGGCCTTGATGGCTGAATCAAATATTGAAGCACTGAAACAAACCGAACCACCAACAACTGAATGGCACAGTAAAAGGTAGGGTTTCAAATTCAAGAAAGGCAAACATAACTCTGCAAACAAGAAACAGAACACGGGGTCAACAACTAGCCCCAGCCAAGGGAGTGGATTCATTCCACCCTGCTCCGTATGTGGCAATAAGCACAAAGGGGTTTGCTATCAGATTTCAGGAGCTTGTTTCAGATGTGGCAAGGTGGGCCACAGAATTAAAGACTGTCCCTCTGCCCCGCAAGCCAGTAGTAAAGCTGCACCAAGCGCAGCAGCATCAAATGTAGCACCAAAGCCTAACCCCAAAGCTACCGGGAAAGAGCCTATGAGGCAGGGCCGAGTATTTGCCCTAGTACCGGGAGACGTGCAAAATACTGAGACCGTTGTGTCAGGTATCCTCTCTATTTGTACACAAAATGCATATGTATTGATTGATTCGGGGTCTACACATTCTTATGTGTCGCATGCTTTTTCACGGAAATTGAATAGACCCCTAGAACCCATGAACTATCTGCTAGCTGTATCATCACCTGTTGGAGGATCCATGACATGTGCATATATGTATCCTGCTTGTGAAATTATTGTTGGGGATATGCATCTGTTTATTGACTTACTGCCATTGAACATTGATCATTTTGATGTAATATTGGGGATGGATTGGTTACAAAAATATCATGCCACTATAGATTGTGTAACAAAACAAGTAGTTTTCCGTCCCCCTGGTTTGCCTGAATTTGTGTTTAATGGGAGTGGAGTAGTACCTCCTCCGTATTTGATTTCTTCCGTGAGAGCTGTTAAACTGATTAGAAAGGGATGTAAAGGATATCTGTGTTCTGTACTGACTGTATCTGCTAATAATAATGTTAAAACTGATGTGAATTGTATTCCTATAGTCAGAGAATTCCCAGATGTATTTCCAGATGATTTGCCAGGGGATTTGATTGATAGGGAAGTTGAATTTACTGTTGATGTGATTCCGGGTACACAGCCAATGTCTAAAGCTCCCTACAGAATGGCTCCAGCTGAACTGAAGGAATTGAAAGTACAATTGCAGGAACTGCTAGACAAGAAGTTTATCAGACCCAGTACTTCACCGTGGGGTGCACCTGTTTTGTTTGTAAAGAAGAAAGATGGCTCACTGAGACTGTGCATTGATTACCGTGAATTGAACAAGGTAACTGTGAAAAATAAATACCCATTGCCGCGTATTGATGACTTATTTGATCAGTTACAGGGTGCACAAGTGTTTTCCAAGATTGATCTCAGATCGGGATACCATCAACTGAAGGTTAAACCAGAAGACATTGATAAAACTGCTTTTAGAACGAGGTATGGCCACTATGAATTTTTAGTTATGCCTTTTGGAGTTACCAATGCACCTGCAGCATTTATGGACCTCATGAATAGAATCTTCAAACCGTACCTTGATGATTTTATTGTGGTATTCATTGATGACATATTGATTTATTCTAAGACTGTAGAGGAACATGAACATCATCTGAGACTTGCCCTACAAACCTTAAGAGAACAGAAACTGTATGCTAAACTGTCTAAATGTGAATTTTGGCTAGATCATGTTATGTTTTTGGGGCATGTTGTTAGCAAAGATGGAATTTCGGTTGATCCGCAGAAAATTGAAGCTGTAGTGAACTGGCCTAGACCAACAAATGTGACTGAAGTCCGAAGCTTTTTAGGATTGGCTGGATATTACAGAAGATTTGTCAAAGATTTCTCCAAAATTGCTTTACCATTGACTCAACTGACACAGAAAGGGATATCATTTGACTGGACAGACCAGAGGGAATCAGCGTTCCAAGAGTTGAAAACCCGATTGGTGACTGCACCTGTCCTTACTTTACCTTCAGGTACGGATGGTTATACTATTTTTAGTGATGCTTCTCATAAGGGTTTGGGATGTGTTTTAATGCAGAATGGGAGAGTTATTGCTTATGCTTCCCGACAGTTGAGACCACATGAAAAGAATTACCCAACCCATGACCTGGAACTTGCTGCAGTAGTTTTTGCACTGAAAATCTGGTGTCACTATCTGTATGGGGCAACATGTGAAGTATATATCGACCACAAGAGTCTGAAGTATTTCTTCACCCAGAAAGAACTGAATATGAGACAGCGGAGATGGCTTGAACTGATAAAAGATTATGACCTACAGATTCTGTATCAACCGGGAAAAGCCAACACCGTTGCCGATGCTTTGAGCCGAAAATCGATTGGGAACTTAGCCTGTTTGCTAACTGGACAGAAGGAGTTGCTTTGTGACCTTGAAAAGTCTGAGATTGAAATTGTTTTGAAGGAACAAGGTGGAACCTTAGTTGCTATTTCTGCTTAACTAGCATTGATTGAAGAAATTAAGGAGAAACAGCAATTGGATGATTACTTGAAGAAGGTTATTGAAGAAAGAGATTCTAAACCGAGACCGGGGTTCAAATTTGAGAACAATGTACTGAAATTTCAAGAAAGACTGTGTGTGCCGAATGACACCGAACTTAAAAGAAAAATTCTGCAAGAGGGCCACAATTCAAAATTTTCTATCCACCCAGGGAATACGAAAATGTATCAAGATTTGAAATTGAACTTTTGGTGGCCGGGAATGAAGAAAGAAATTGCCGACTTTGTGTCCAAATGTCTTCATTGCCAACAAGTCAAAGCTGAACATCAACGACCCGCTGGATTATTGCAACACTTACCCATACCGGAATGGAAATTGGAGCATATCACGATGGACTTTATCGTTGGATTGCCTCGCTCTAGGAAAGGTATGGACTCTATTTGGGTTATTGTTGATAGACTGACTAAATCTGCTAACTTCTTACCTGTCAAGACAATCTATAATGCGGACAAACTGGCTGTTATCTATATTGATGAAATTGTTAGACTGCACGGAGTGCTTGTGTCTATTATTTCTGACAGGGATTCGAAGTTTACATCGAGGTTCTGGCAAAGCCTACAGACTGCATTGGGTACTGAATTGAGACTGAGTAGTGCCTATCATCCTCAGACAGATGGACAGTCAGAAAGGACTATCCAAACTCTAGAGGATCTACTGAGAATGTGTGTCCTTGATTTCCAAGGAAACTGGGAAAGTCATTTGCCATTGGCTGAATTCGCCTACAACAACAGCTATCATTCGAGTATTGGCATGGCGCCTTTCGAGGCATTGTATGGCAGAAAGTGTAGATCTCCAATTTGCTGGGCAGAAGTTGGAGATGGGCCTATGCTTGGGCCCGAGATTGTATATGAGACGACTGAAAAGATAAAACTGATACAACAGAGATTGAAAACTGCACAGAGTAGACAGAAGAGTTATGCAGATGTTAGAAGACGAGACCGAGAGTATGAAGTGGCTGATCACGTGTTTGTGAAAGTGACACCAATGAAAGGCCAGACTCGTTTTGGAGTCAAAGGCAAGTTGGCGCCGAGATACGTTGGACCTT
The DNA here is from genome assembly GCA_036172215.1 of Camellia granthamiana. NCBI lineage: Eukaryota > Viridiplantae > Streptophyta > Magnoliopsida > Ericales > Theaceae > Camellia > Camellia granthamiana. Next base: position 27,418,544 of record CM069904.1, read on the forward strand.
ATGAGATCGTTGAGAAAATCAATCCGGTGGCGTATCAAGTTGCACTTCCTCCTGAAATGGAGCATATGCATAACGTCTTCCACATCTCTATGTTGAGAGATTATCTTCGGGATCCATTCCATGTGATTGAGCCTGCTCGGATAGTGTTGAGCGATGACTACACTTACGAGGAGAGGCCTATACAGATTGTAAATAGACGGATCAAGAAACTGAGAAACAAAGAGATCCCGCTAGTGAAAGTTGATTGGCAGAACCATGGTGGTGTGTATGCCACTTGGGAAAGGGAAGATGACATGGCTAAAAGATACCCAGAATTGTTTCCACTGAATCCTGTTTTCTTCCAAACTGAAGGTAACTCGAGTTTAGAGGACTAAACTCCTTACAAGGAGGGGAGACTGTAACAACCCTCGTACTGATTACCGATTAACCACTGAATTACGTACTGATTACTGCTAAACTGAAATGATAATGACTGATAATTGGATTAACTGAAGTACTGAATGAACTGATTGAAATCGAAACTGAAATTGAATACGTATATCTATTATATTGTATTTCTATCTGTTGATTGATTGATTATCTGTTTGAATTTATATGTTTAAACTGCTAATAGAAGGCCTTATCGGCGGCCGAATTATGAACCGTTTAGTGTTTTGGACTCAGTAGAATATTTGTGATTTAATGGTATACTTATCTGAAAATTTATTAGGAATGATTAAATTAGGTTTAAATGAATTAATTACAAGTTGTAGCTTATTTACGGGATTGCCATTGAGTGGCTTTTGTTTATTCTTATTATATTAGAGCCTTATACACTTGACCAAGGCATTTCATCAGCCCATTTTTCTTCACTCTAGCCGACCTTAGTGAGAGGGAGAGTGAGAGATTGACTAGTCCTTGTGAATTGCTAGAAGAACTTGAAGATTTGTACCATAGATTGCTAAATTGAGCTTGCAAGACTTGTAATTGAGACTTAGGTAAGAAAATCCATCTTCTTCTTGTTGTCAATAAGATTGATCTTGCATGATTCATGCCCAATTGTAGAGTTAAGGCATGTTTTAGTTCATCCATGTTGAATTATGCTAGAATTCATGCATGCATGTTTGAATTGATGAGTTTTGAGTTGAATTCATGTTGAAATTGTGCATGCATGTCCATGTTTATATTATAGGCCATGTTTTCAAAATGTTTTCCAAATATTGAGCTCTTTAGAGCAAGGATTGAAGCTTGAATTTGGTTTAAAACTCATGCATTGCATGTTTACATATTGTTCTTGAAGAATGGTTTGAAATGAGTTTGAATTAAACACCCTTGGGCTTTGATTTCTTAAATTGAGTTTTGAAACATGTTATTCTATGTGTTTAACAGAGTTTTTCCAGAAAATAGCCCAAGAGGATCGAAAATATTGCTTTTGAACTTGGTTTTGAGCTTGGGACTCAAATCTGGGATTTCCAGATTTCTGTTGTCCGCTCGAGCGGAAGAAGTGGCGCTCGAGCGGAGAAAACGAGCTCCCAGCATCTTGCTCTGTGCATCAGTCCGCTCGAGCGGAGTATTGGGCGCTCGAGCGGAGGACTGGGTGATGCGCTCGAGCGGGCGTCGAGCGGAGATTTCACCTATCCAGTACTTTTTGGTCCGCTCGAGCGGGGAAACCTGCGCTCGAGCGGGACTCTGTTTCACTGAAAATTCTGCAAATGTTTTCTAAGTGTATTTTCACATCCTCATTCCATCCTAGGCATTCTTAGGCCTAGTTTAAGACATCTTAGTGAGGCTATAGATGTAGAACACACCGAGGCATAATAGGAAGTTAATTATTGTACTTCCCCAACTGTTAAACTTAGAGTGTGTTCTATTTGTTTACTATTTAGGGTTGGCCTCGGGGACGCGCTCTAGCATATTGTAGCCCAATCTCTGTGAGTAACAGATTGTGTAAAGATATGTTCAAAATGGTTATCTTTTGAATATTGAACAGAACTGTTTACTGAACTGATATTGTTATTAAATGAATGTATGTCCTGTATTGTGAACTGTACTGTGGCATCCTTAGCACTTATTGCTTACTGTTATTGTTACAGAGCTCTGTCGGTTTCCTTGTGGAACCATACTGTTTATTGATTGATGGCCATCACCACTGTTGGGTCTGTTGAGGCCTGGTCCTTTTGGACCTACTGTTTATAGGCTAATGGATGTACCACATATGACTGATTGACTGAAATACTGAAAGACTGAAATACTGTTTAATGAACTGTTTTCGTTACTGTAAGGACATTCATTCATAACCTCTTTACGCATTATGTTATTCACTGGGCCTTAGCTCACTGTTTATATATATATGTAGGTTCTCAGCAGCCAGACCGGAGCTAGGAGCGTGGGATTGGTCCCCAGTTTTGTCAAGCCAGCCTATGTGCCTCACTGCGAGGTTCCGAGTTGCCATGCTATGGCTTGGGGTGTTTTTGTGTCCCCATCGGTCTCCTTACTGTTTTGTACTATTGTATAGACTGTACTGTTTGAACTGTATGAATGCATGAAAAATGTTTTTGGCATACAGATTGTCACAGCTCAATGGACACTAGTTACTTACTGTATTGGCTTCCGCCAGGCCCTGTACTCTGTTTTACTGTATAACTGTTCAGCAGGCCTTCGGTAATCTCGGATTACTGGCCAGTTACGGTGCTAAACCCATAGGGCCGGGTTTGGGTCGTGACACTTTTGCTTCACTGTCTTCTTCTTCTCACTCTCCATCACAATCCTCTTTTTCTGTCATTACTTCATTCTTCTGACCCTCATCTCCTTTTCTTTTTTCTTTTTCCTCTCCGTCTTCTCCTTCTTCTGTTGAGCTTTCTTCTGTATCCTCTTTATCCAATTCAGATTCTTCTCATGCTCTACCTTGCTCTTCTCATTCATTAGTTATTTCTATTGTTTCTATTCATTCGATTGATATTGAATTACCTCTTCCACCACCTTCAAATCAACATCCCATGGTTACTAGGTCCAAATTTGCAGCTGGTTTTCATTGTTTGGTTGCTTCTACTGTTTCTTATTCAGATTTAGAACCACCTTCTTACAAAGAAGCTTTACTCTCTCCTTTTTGGCATAAAGCTATACTTGAGGAATTTTTTGCTCTTCAGAAGCAACACACTTGGTCTTTGGTCTCTCTACCACCTGGCAAAAATGCCATAGGCTGTAAATGGGTTTTCAAGGTTAAAAGGAACTCTGATGGCATAATTGCCAGGTATAAAGCTCGGTTAGTAGCCAAAGGGTACTTACAGCAAGAGGGTATTGATTTCCATGAGGCTTTCAGTCCAGTGGCTAAGAAACCAACCATTATAATTTTACTTTGTCTTGCTCTCCATCACAAGTGGTCCCTTAAACAGTTAGACATTTCCAATGCTTTTCTTCATAGCCTTCTTGAGAAGGAGGTGTTCATGCTCTAGCCATCAGGATTTGTGAATTCATCATTCCCTACTCATGTGTGTAAACTCCATAAGGCATTATATGGCTTGAAACAAGCTCCAAGAGCTTGGTATCCTACATTTTCTGTCTTCTTATTGTCTTAGGGCTTTACTAATAGCAAGTGTGATTTCTCTGTATTCATTCAAAGAACATCCACTTCAGTGACTTATTTATTAATATATGTGGATGGTATCTTGATCACTGGTGATAACTCCTCTCATATACAGACTCTCATTACTCAAATGCATAGTGCTTTTTCCCTCAAAGAATTGGGGGACATTTTTTACTTTCTTGGAATTTCTGTTCAAACTACCAGCTCAGGTTATCTTTTATCTCAGTCCAAATATGCCAATGATATTCTTCTGAAAGCTGGTTTATCCTCTTGTAAGCCTTGCTATTCACCTATCTCTGTCAAGCCTAGTACTCTCCTAATACTTCCCTGCCATTTTCCAATCCAGCTCTCTATAGAAGTATTGTTGGAGCTTTGCAATACCATATTATCACTAGACCTGATCTTTCTCTCTCTGTTAACCAAGCTTGTCAATATATGCATGCTCCTAAAATTGGAAATTTTTTTGCAGTCAAGCGCATTCTCATATTTGTTCAAGGCACCCTCACTCATGGCTTGAGTTTTTCTCCTCGTACCTTTGATGTTCATGGGTATTCAGATTTTAATTAGGTAGGAGATGTTCATGATAGGAAGTCTACATTTGGTTATTGTGTTTTCTTGGGCTCTAATTTGGTTTCCTAGTCTACTAAACAACAGGCCACTGTGTCCCGTTCATCCACTGAAGCCGAGTATCGCGCATTAGCTAATGTTGTTGCTAAATTGAGTTGGATTTCTATGCTCCTCACTGAAATGGGTATTTCCTCCCTAACTACACCCATTCTCTGGTGTGATAATCTATCTACTTTAGCTTTGGCCTCCAACCCTGTCTTTCACTCTCATTCCAAGCACATAGAAATCAATTGTCATTTTGTTTGGAATAAGGACAAAGCAGTTTCAACTTCAGTACATTCCTACAGTTGATCAGTTAGCTGATCTGTTTGCCAAACCATTATCTGTATCTCGATTCTAGTATCTTGTCACCAAGCTCATGGTTCTTGATTATCACATCAGCTTGCAGGGGAATGTTGAAAATACTAATATCCAAGCAGCTTCACTTGTAACTAATTCAATTGTAACTACTTCAGCTCTAACTGCATCACCTACAATCTTAAGAAGATATAGCCAACTTAGCAATTCTGTTATAACTAATTAGAGCATGTGTGCATTGTATTTTCTAGTGTATATATAGACACTGTATTGGTCCATTGAGACTATTCTTGAATAATGACAACTGAGTGTTGAATCATGCATTTCTTCACATTTTACCCCTCGTGATTTCAGGTTGAAGCACTTTACCTTCTTATGGTTTAAATTTAGTCAGAAAATTTATATGTGATTTTGATTAAAGTGTCACTGTTTGTTTTTTCATTCAAAATAACGGAAGATGTATCACACACATCATTTTTTAGACTAAGTTTGATTTTTTTAAAAATAAGGTGAAAATTTTGCACCATTTTCTCTAAACCTAAAATTAGATTGATATATTAATTAAAATATAATTAAGGATTAATCTAAAATTTAAAATATAATTAAAAAAAATATATAAAAAAATTATGAATTTACCTGAATATATAAGGTTGTGTTTGGTAACGTTTACGTTTTCAGTTTATATTTACAAAAATTTTATAAACTGTTTTTTGTTTATTTTTAGAAAAACATAAACTACAAACGTGTTTGGTAATTGACAAAATGTTTAAAAAATTTAAAAATATAAAAAATAGTGAGAAATGGCAAGTGGTGGCAAGTGGTGGCGGAAGACGGTGGTGGAAAGTGGTGACGGTGGGTGGTGGCGGGTGGGTGGGTGACGGTGGCAGGTGATGGGTGGTAGCAAGTGGGTGGTAGTGGTGGTGGTGGCAGGTGGTGGCAGGTGGGTGGCGGATGGTGGGTGGTAGCGGGTGGGTGATGGTGGCGGGTAGGTGGCGGGTGGTGGGCGGTAACGAGTGGGTGGTGGTGGTGGTGGTGGTGGTGGTGGTGGGTAGTGGGTGGTGGTGGCAAGTGGGTGGCGGATGGCAGGTGGTGGTGGGTGGTGGCCAGTGGGTGGGTGGGTGACGGTGGCGGGTGGTGGGTGGTAGCGAGTGGGTGGTGGTGGTGGTGGCAGGTGGGTGGGTGGTGGTGGGTGGTGGTGGTGGTGGTGGTGGGTGGGTGGGTGACGGTGGTAGGTGGTAGCGAGTGGGTGGTGGTGGTGGTGGTGGTGGGCGGTGGGTGGTAGTGGCAGGTGGGTGGCGGGTGAGTGGTGGTGGGGGGTGGTAGTGAGTGGTGGTGGCGGGTGGGTGGGTGGCAGGTGGCTGGTGGTGGTGGGTAGCTAGTGGTGTCAGGTGGTGGCAGGTGGGTGATGAGTTGTGGTGACAAGTAGGTGGCAGGTGGTGGTAGCGGGCAGTGGATGGTAGTGGCGGGTGGTGGGTGGTGAGTGGTGGCGGGTGGATGGCAGGTGGGTGGTGGGTGGTGGTGGTGAGGGGTGGGTGGTAGGTGGGTGGTGGCTGGTGGGTGATGGTGGCGGGTGGTGGGTGGTGGTAGCAGGTGGGTGGTGAGTGGTGGTGGCAGGTGGTGGTAGGGGGTGGGTGGTGGGTGGTGGTGGCGGAAGACGGTGGTGGAAAATGGTAGCAGGTGGTGGTTATTGTTGGGTGGTAAAAAAAAAAAAAAAAACTCAAAACTCAAAACGGAAACATATTTTTTGTGTTTTTATTTTTTGGCCAAATTTATAAACTGAGACTACTGATTTATAAATCAAAAATTTTACCAAACAAGTTTTTATTTAAATTTTTAAAATTTTTGTAAATATAAACAGAGAACTGAAAACGTAAGTGTTACTAAACGACACCTAAGTAAATTAAAATTTGATTAACATATTAAGAATTACAATAATAATTAAGAATTTAAGATTAATTGTGATCTAAAATATAATTAAATTAAAATTAGATTTAAAGGTTAAGAATTACAATACATAATTAAATATTTACGATTAATTGTGATCTAAAATATAATTAGAATAAAAAGCTAAGAATTACAATAAATAATTAAGAATATATAATTAATTGTCATTTAATTAAATTACTGTTGGACATTATAAATTTTGTATGAAAAAAAAGAGAGAAAAAAAAAATAACGAAACAGATATAAGATTTGAAAATATTATAGTCTTCTAACTATATTTAAACCATAAATAAAGTACTCAAGTCTCAACCATTTCATAACCACAACCATTTTGAACCATAGTTATAACTCTTGTCACTTTTTCTCATAGCTAAGTTTTTACCCATACCATTTCATAACCACAACAACCATTTTGAAACACAAACAACCCCACTTTCTACATAACCATTATTAACCAACATCAAGTTGGCTCGTAACGACACCGCTTCACTATAACCAATATCACTTTATTCGTAATCTCAACAAATTTAAAATATAATCAACATTATTTTTTTCTTAACTTGTACCACTGAGTTATAACTAACACTATTTTATTCAAAATTTCAACCAATTTAAGATATGACCAATATTATTTTTCTCATAACCTATATGATTGAATTATAATTAATACCACTTATCTAATAACTAAGTTAAATCTCACTAATTCGTTAAGTAATAATCAATTAGTTTAGATTAGTTAACCGATTATGACAAATGAGAGAGATCATAGAATTGTATAAGCAACCAATTTAGTGGGTGGCCCATTTTTGTTAACGAAGTAGGTACAAAATAATTTAAACATAAATTTAAGATTAAATTTGAGAAATAGAAAATAACAATATAAAAAAATTATTTAAAATTCTTTGTACTAAAGATTATAATTATTCAAGGGTGGGTGCCATTCCCACTTTTTATTGAACAAATGCACTCTTACTTTTTTGTTTTTATTATGTCAAAATTGCAATAAAACTCTTGCAAGGTGTATCAAGTATTATAAATAAATAAATAAAAAGAAAAAAATTATTTAAAAAATACAATCTAATAATTGTTAAAGGCATTAGGTTCAGAGAAATTTTTTTTTTTTTTTTTTTTTTGTGATAGGTTCACCATTTGTAAAATAATTTGGTGAGAAATCATTTTGTTGTTTTGAATGACATTTTGTTTTTAGTTTTGCCCCTTAATTTATCTGTTAATTTTTTTGACTATCTATTTCATTTTTTTCTCTATCTATTCAAATATTTTTCTTTATCTATTTAATTTTTTGTCAATCTGTTCAAATATTTTTTTTATTTGTTTAATTTTTTGACTATCTATTCATTTTTTTTCCATTTCTGTTCAAATATTTGTCTAAATTATTTTCTGTTCAATTTTTTTGCTTATCTATTTAAAACTATTTGTCTAAATTTTATTATCTCTGTCTATCTCTCTCTCCACAAACTCACTATCTAATGAAATATTTATAATATTTTCAACAAATCTGAGCCATTTTGAATAGATTTGAATTTTTAACAGATCTGAACAGATCTTAGCTATTTTAAACAGATCTGAGCCATTTTGATCTTTCAATCTCTTGTCTTTCTCTCTTATCTGTTTAATTTTTTTTTATCAATTAATAGTAATAAGATCAAAAACAACAACAACAACTAAGAAAAAGAGTAGAGATCTGTTCAATTGAATAGATCGATGAAGGAAAATAAACATATCGATGAGACCACAACACATATTTAATCAAGGAAAATAAAATCAACATTATTAGCAATCAAACACATATACATCTGAAACTCAGCAAGATTTGGACCTGGATCTGGATCGAATGATCTAGATTCGTTGACTCAAAAATCTTTTTATTTTCAACCTCTGGTGAAGGAAAAACGAAGGAGAATGAGGGCAAAGCAGTAGCAGTAGAGCAACAGAGAAGGGCGATAAAGGAGTAGTAGAGGCGGAGCAGCAGAGAAGAGAGATGAATGAGCAGTGGTAGGGAGATCGAGGAAGAGAAACGAAATTAGTAGTGTGGGGAGAGAGAAATAGAGACAGAGACAGAGAAAGTCCAGATCAACAGACGGAAGTGGTGGTATCAACGGCAAAGATGAAGACGAGAGAGAGAGGAAGAGACGAACTATTTCATTAGCTTTTGTTGGAGAAATAATATATATGCGTAGTTTCGTCATTTTACAGCAGCTTGTCTTTATGGACAAAATATTTTAGAGTGTGGACCTTTGGTCAAAGAAAATTTAAATTAGGTTTATGGACTGAGTACCCTATAAAAATTGGGTTTATTGTAACTTTTGTATAATAAAATGAAAAAAGAAAATGGAGCGTTATTGGGATTAAAGTGGAGTGGGAATGGCTCCATCCAATATGGTAATAAAATAATTATTTTTTATTTTACTTTGTTTCTCCCTAACCCCATAGTAGGGAAAAAATACAACAAAATTACTAATTTTACTTTTAATAAGGTTAAAAAAAAAATCATAATTAATGCAAATAGTATGAAAATGTAAAAATAAATAAGATAAGATAAGATTTTATATATATATATATATTTCATGTAAAAGATGAAAAAATGATATAGAAACTCACATTTTAAACCCAGTGATGTGTAAAAGAAATTATTGCTAATGATTAAAGAAGGCGTGGAAGTTGAGGAGCTGCAGAGATTGATGGAGTTGTTGGATACATCTACATTGCTGAGGTTTGATTGTGTTGACTCTTGCTTTTGGTTAGCAAATAGTTCAGACTTTTTTTATGTCTCTTCTGTGAGAAGCTGGTGGTATGCTAAAATAAGGACTGGTTAGGTTGTGCCTAAAAGGGTATGGGTCGGTTTAGTTCCACCAAAAGTGCAGTTCTTTTGCTGGTTGGCTTTGAGAGGCAGAATAAAGACTGCAACCGTCCTTCAGAGGATTGGGGTGCTACCTGCTTCAGTAAATAATATGTGTGTGTTTTGCCAAGCTGAGGTGGAATCCTTGAATCATGTGCTCATGTTTTGTCCACTGGTGTGGAAATGTTGGTCTCAAATGGTAAGATGGAGTGATTAGGTTTGGGTAATCCCTAGATCAGTTCAGGACTTGTTACAGTGGTGATCTGCTGGTAAGAGTAAGCATTGGGTCTCTAGATTATGGGAGGTAGTTCCAGCTGTTATGTTATGGTCTGTTTGGAGATTGCAAAATAGATGTATGTTTAAAGGGGCACAACCCATTTTTTATGATTTTTGTGATAAAGTGAAGGTACAGATTGCTCTGTAAGTAAAATGGAGTTTAGAGGTTGAGTATTTAGTTGATGATATTGTTTGCAATTTCAATCAGATCAGGTTGTCTGTTCAGGCCCTATGCAATTCTGCTTCAGGTTCTCTGTTATAGGGTGCCTGATTCAGCTGCTTCAATGTGGGAATGGTCTGGTCTGATCTGGTCTAGTATGGTCTGATTCTACTTCAGGTCCTCTGTTTTGCTGATTGTTTTTTTTCTACTGTCATGTGTATGGAGTCCAGTTGATATTTTAATTAGAAATTGCAGATATCCATTTGTATTGATTATTGGTTTGAATTTTGGGTGTATTTGCAATGGTTTCTGTGGGGTGTGCTTGGTGGATTGCAACTGATAGGGTTTTTGGTGGAAGTCTGTTGCTAGGTTGCTCTTCTGCTGGTCTGCATCTGATATGGTCTGCTGAGCTTTGTGTTGGTCTGGTTGCTGTTGTGTTAGGAGTCTATGATGGATGCTTCAATAGGATGAAGGTCAATGTGTTAGGTGGTTGATTGGGCTGTATACTGATCTGTGTGCTGTTATGCTATTGGAATTACCTTAGATGCTCCTATCTGGTCTGTATGGTTTTGGTGTGTAGCTTTGCATCTGTCCTGCTGTTGTGTAGTGCTGAAGTGATGTTTGCAGTGCTGCTCCAATTTCTACTGCTGGTTTAGGTTGGTCTACTCAGTTTAATTCTTGGTGTCTTCATTCAAGTTGGTGGCTCCCCCTAGGTGGGGTGATCTGCAGAATGCTATGCTTTATCTTCCTGGAACAGATCTTGTTTAATCTTTGGATGCTTATCTTTGCAGTAAGGTTGTAGTAAATTGGTTTGCTGTGTTTTGTTTGGCTCCTTAACTTTGCACTCAAGTTGTAGTAAGTTGGTCTGTTGTGTTTTGTTTGTTGTAGTAGGTTGTAGTAAGTTGGTCTGCTGTGTTTAGAGTGTTATCTACTTTCTTGTTTTGTTGTTGGTTCCTCACTAACTGGAGCTTGGAGCTTTAGGTAGTTCCAAACTCCTCTTTATTGATATTCTGTATCTTTTTGTACGCTTTCATCAATAAAGATTATCTTTGCCGATCAAAAAAGAAGAAGACGTGAAATAAAGAGAGTTGATTTAGATATTTTAATAGACTGTCACATCATTAAATTTGAAAAGTTGCTCTTGACTTTTGCGTTGGAGTATCACTACTCCTAAAAGATATGACTTCATTTTTTTTTAATATATATATTTGCATATAACTTCATTTTTTTAATCCATAAGGCTAACGAATTTCCAATGGAAATAAGTTTGATTGTTATATGATAAATTTTAAAATAATTTAATATAATTATGTTAAATTTGTAAAACTTATTATATTTTTGAAAATTTTGAATTGAAACCTTAGAGGAGAGAGTAATAACTTTTAACACATTTTAAAGCTCATTTAAGAATTAAATTATTTAGTGACTTTTTGAATTTTTATAAAAGATGTGTATAAAAATAAAGAAAATAATTTTACATTATATGCTACTTTTGTTTAGGTGAAAAATATTCTCTAACTGAACATTTTTTCGAAAACCTATTTCCCAGAAACAACATTTTCTATGTTTGGTAGTAGCAGTAGTGGGACAAAGGTGGAGAGGTAGTGGTAGGGTGATGGCGGCAATGATGGCAACAGGTGATAGTGGTGTGGAGATGGTGGTGTGGTGGTGGAGGTGAGAGTAAAGATAATAGTATGGTATCATTAGTAAGAGTTTAGTTTGGAAAACATTTTTTATCTTTTAAAATTGAAATATATATATATATTTTTTATCCAAATAGACTTGCTTTTGTTAACCATAAAAAATATTTTTTTTGTTGACTTTTATTTTCTATTGTATCAAAAATAAAAAATAAAATATTTTTTATCCAAACAAACAAAGTGTCATAGTTATTTTTTAAAATCTTTTTTTGACTAAAATTTTCTCTTAATGTTGAGAGGGCAAGAGAAATCCAACCACCAAGGATCCTCTAGAGTGTTTTTTTCCTAAAGTTTCATAAAGTGATGTATTGTTTGGTTGAGATTTAATACTGAAAAATTGATGTGACTTGTCATTAAATCTCAACCACACAATGCACCACTTTAAGAAATTTTAAGAAAAAAAATCTCTAGAGGATTCTTGCTCAAATTCAACACCATCTAATAAAAATAAAAAATGAAAGAGTTAATGGTAGAATTAAGAAAGCTCCAAACCCACCGCTAAGGGGCTGTGGCCACCCTGTCCTCTATTTGAGATGTCCTTTTCTCATCTTAATCACCTTAACTACGCATACCTCTCTTCCCATGTGGGCCCTCAATGCTATGTACATCTCTCTCTCTTTCTCTCTCTCTCCCTTTTCTTTTTCCTCCTCATTTTACAGAGAGAGAGAGAGAGACTAAAAAGACTATAATGACTATAAGACTTAACTTTTTGATAGTACGACATTTTAACTCAGCCACAAGTTGCACCACTACCCTAAAAAAAGTACCAATAACAAGGGTATAAAGAGGGAGGGTGAGGCTAAAGAGGAGTTGATGAGCTTGATTACAACTCAATAGTTGTAGTAGTTTTATGGCAATTGCAGCCACCATGAGCCAAGACAACAACAGCAAAGATGATCATGATGAGCATGACCACGACCTCGTCATGCCCGGTTTTCGCTTCCACCCTACCGAGGAAGAACTCATCGAGTTCTACCTTCGCCGTAAGGTTGAGGGCAAGCGTTTCAACGTCGAACTCATCACCTTCCTTGATCTCTATCGCTACGACCCTTGGGAACTTCCTGGTATTCTTTAGAGTATCTGTGTTTCTTCTGTGATTTGTTTTTTTGTATCTTTTGTTCTCTTCCCTTTTAACTCTATTGTCTATCAATACTATTTAAGGACCTATTAACCCTAAATGCCTACGAGTATAATTATAGAATTTTCATACAAAATTGTACTAAAAGAATCAAGACTTGCTGAATCGTTTTGTATTTTTATTTGTATATCACTACTCTTATGTCAAATAGTACTGATTTTTCTCAATTATAGTTGTTTCAGCTTTTGATCTCAATTTATGTTACTTGTTTTGTTCATTTCAGCCATGGCAGCGATCGGAGAGAAGGAATGGTTCTTCTATGTGCCTAGAGACCGCAAGTATCGAAATGGAGATCGTCCTAACCGTGTAACAACTTCTGGGTATTGGAAGGCTACGGGAGCTGACAGAATGATCAGAACTGAAAACCGGTCAATTGGGCTGAAGAAAACCCTTGTTTTCTATTCCGGGAAGGCTCCCAAAGGCATCCGGACTAGTTGGATCATGAACGAATATCGGTTGCCACACCATGAAACAGAAAGGTTACAAAAGGTAGATAGATCTTGGACCTATTATGAATTAGGTCTAAAATAAAATCATGGGACTTAAACCAATCCTCCAATTTTCCTTCATGTGTAGGCAATCTAAAGTTCATATATATACTACCTATATACAGCTTAATCAAACCTTCATAGTGACTTCATTGAGCTTTTGAACAAACAAAAACAACACAAGAAAGGCATCAATGAAAAGGAAAGGACTCTAGGCCACTTCTTGAAGTCACTATGAGGGTTTGATTAAGCTGTATATAGATAGTATTGAACTTTAGATAGCCTACCCATGAAGGCAAATTGTAGGATTGGTTTAAGTCCCAGGGCCATGGCTTTACTTTAGACCTAGTTCATAAGAGGTTCAAGATTGTTTAAAACTTTTACAGAAAATCCCTTCTCCTCCTACTATGGTTTCATAGTTTTGACTTTTTTGAGTCTCTTTTAATTTAAGACACAGATCTGTTGAACACCATCATACAAAGAACAGATCTGAGATGCATACCCCAGATAAAAATAAATAAATAAAAAATTAAAAGAAGAAGAAGAAGAAGAAGAAGAAGAAGAAGAAGAAGAAGAAGAAGAAGAAGAAGAAGAAGAAATGTCAAGAAACACCGCTGACAAGACATAGTTTTGTTTCTTTTATTGGTTTCTTTCATCTTTATGAGAGAAACTGAGAGTTTTATTTTTATCGGGTCAGAGAAACTGAGAGTGACATTCAAAGAACTTAGAATTCAGTGAACTTGTTATCAAGATCCTTTGCTTTAAATACTACTAACTCTTCTCATAACTGCAACACCAATGAGACAATGATAAATTCTGGGCAAAATCTGAAGTCTTTCAGTCCCATATTTCATGTGAACTTAATTTACTGAACAAAATCATGACATCTCTATTTGCTCTCACTTTGTTTCAGGCAGAAATTTCACTTTGTCGTGTCTACAAAAGACCCGGTGTAGAAGACCATCCATCGCTCCCTCGTTCACTCCCGACAAGGGCATCCTCATCAAGGACCTCACAGTTGGACAAAAAGCAACATGGCACACCCAATTATGCTTCCATAGATAGCTTCCAAGCTTTTGGGGTCCAATCTCAGGTAGATGACACTGAAAAATTGAGCGAAACAAGCACAAGTAGTAGCGCAGACATTGGGACAGCGCTCGGTCTTTCCAAACATAACTCATACATAGCATTAGCCTCAATGACCTCCTCACTTGCACCACCACAAGCTTCAATTGAAGATGATGGCTTTTTGCTACAACAACAGTCTAAACAAGCTCTCTCTTTAGTCCCCAATTGCACCACAGTCTATGCAGGCTCTTCTTTGGTGCCTCAGTATGCTGTTGATGATCTCCACAGGCTAGTTAACTTCCAACAAGCTTCAATCAGTCAACAGTATCAAAATCATCACTACCAGTACCATCCCTCTCAGTTGTCCCCTCCCTTGCCGCCACAATTACAGTCACTGCCGCCTCTCAACATGCCGCCAAGCTCACTTCCGGCCAGCTTCCCGGAGAGACTCTGGGAGTGGAACTCAATCACAGAGGGAAACAAAGACTACACCAACCATTTCAAGTAATCTATGAACTGAACATAACTTATATAGATAGCTAATGCTGATTTGTTAAGTTTTTCTCTAGTCTAATATTGTTATCTTATAACTGATGTTGGTGAATGTTATTTGTTTCTTTGTTAGGGTTTAGGTTTTAGTGAGGTTATTTAAATGCTTGCAGTGACTTTTATTGTTCTCCAACTTCTAATAATTATGTTTTAGGTCAAATGGGTCTATATGGTTTATGATTTCAATCTCAACTTCTTAGGTTTGGAAGAGTTCAATACATGACAAAGGTGATTACGGCTTCACAACCAATGGTCACGTGTTCAATTTTCTCTCGGGAATTTTGACCACCTTCATTTTATGAATGGAAACGAGATCTCCATTTCATTTTATAAAGTTGCATATATTATCAAAATTCAAAATTGAATATTTATAACATACATGCCATTATAAATTTCAAAAATTTTCCTCACTAATTTTAACTTTTAAATAAAGATTTTGCCATGTACATTTTTTTTTTTTTTTTTTTTTTTGATCAGCAAAGAAAAAAATTTATTGATGAAGAACACATACATTACATATGAGAAACCATCAATAGCATTTATTGTAAAATAGGCATTTCCATTTCATCCATGAATGTAAAGGATCTAAATCCCTTCATTTCATGTGCACAAACATTAAGTTAGAAAACATTACATATGTTATATTTTATTTTTTATGAAAATGAACATAAAAATTATATTTGGTATAGATAAAATGTTTTCCAAAATTTGTTTTAGAAACAAGAGGGTTACCAAAAGGGGTCGTCAAAGGGAGGCCATTCTTGGCGATGGTTGCTAGTAGACAAGGATGGTGGCTGACGATTGAAGGTGGTCGGGGAGTTGTCAGTAGTTTGATGTGGTGGTTGTAGGTAGTAGCTAGCAGTAGGGGTCAGAAGGGGTTTAACAGAGGTGGTGATGAGCGATGGATGGTAACCAGAGAAGGTATGGGAGGGAGGAAGGGATAAAATCTTAAGTACAAATAAATATTTGTATAAAATTTCTTAAATTTTGTAAATTGTTTATATTTTTTTGAAAGCAAAAATAGACAAGAAACAATTTTTTGTTTCTAGTTTTTAAAGCTTTTATAAATATAAACTAAAAAAATGTAAACATAAACTTTATCAAATAGAGCCTTGAAAAAGCACATTTGTAGTGGGTTGGCAAGTAGTAGTAGGAGGTAGTAGAAAGGCGAACGTGAAGGTGGATAGATTTTGTAGTGGGTAAGGGGTTGGTCGATGGTGGACTGTGTAGGTATGGAGAGAGATTGTCTTTTTGAATTTTACCGCGCTTAGAAGTAAATGCATACTAAAAAGAGTGTGACTACTAAAATTAGATGTGTTTTGGTATTTTGTTTTCCCCATTCCATCTACGGGAATATTTATAAATATTAATTCTAGGTACTCAAAAAATTTCAAATTACAACAACAACAACAATAATAATAATAATAATGTAATCCAAAGTCAACTATATATAGTAGGATTCATACTCGAAATGACTCTAAACCATCGACTATTACTATAAATAAAATTCTGAGTACTAATTTTATTATATGAAATTACTAATTCACAAAAGTAACCACTAGATTATAACATTTTGATGGACACATAAAATGCGATGGAGAGAGTGTCTGTTTTTAACCTAGCAATTTGTTTGGAAATGGACTTTTTTAGGAAACTGATAGGCATCTTCTCTTTTCTGTTTACTGTTAGCCATGAGAATGAGAAAGCCGTGACTGATCCCACAGAGTGACTAGAGACAAAAGAAGTTACCTTGGGATTATTGGAGAAGGGCATTGGACACATCCCACAAGCCAATATTCAGAAATGAAGACAGTAAAGATTTGTCCCACTTTGTTTATATTTTGTTGGTGTAGTAGGGACTAACTAACCCACATAAACCAAAAGCAAAAACAAAAATGTCTTTGATGATCACTGTTTTATAATGAATTGTAAAATTTAACTTCAAATGGTCAGACCTAGGAGGTAAATCATCAACAACTCCTGAATTCAGTATTAAGAATTGTCCTTTCTATAGCATGCAACAATCCTGTGAGAGCCTCTCTCTCTGTCTTGTAACAATATTCTCCTTGGGATCTGATTTATATTTATGTGTGTTTGTTGCAGTTTATTCAGATTGCTTATAGTTTTTTTTGCGGTATATTAAACTTTTTACTCATATGATTTGATTCAGATTTTACTTTAATCTTTCCATTTTAAGTTAGTATCAATTTAGTCCTTCCATTCAAATTATCATTAATTATTTCTATGTGTGCACTTCAAAAAGATTGACACTGGTTACAAAATTGTTAATTTGAATGGAATGACTAAACTGAAGCTATATATGAAGTGTAAGAACTAGTGTGTTCAGAAGTATTTGGTTCTCCATCTACTGTGTTCTTATTATTTTTATTTTCTCCTTTTGGTCATTGACTTTGCATTTGACTGGCTTTATTTCATGTTTTACCGTAGGCCTTTTATGCCTTCTTGATGTAAATTTTTTTGTACATTTTGTAACTTTTTTTCACATCAATGAATCTCTTTTTGATAATAAAAAAATAAAAAAATAAAGTATAGGGACTAATCTGTTTATCAAATTGAAAAAATTAGGGCTAAGGTAAAATTAAGGTCAAACTAAAAGGTTTAAAATATAATTTACACCAATTTTTTTTTAAAATTTTTAAAATATATATTAAGTATTAGGTGTAATTTTTGCTTTACAGTTTATGAAGGAAGAAGAAGAAAAAAAAAAAAAAAAGATTATCAAAAGTTGGAGGAGTGATATTTCTTATTTTCAACTTCTAGCTTGCAGTATGTCGTAACAACCAGTCCATAAGAATATCTCCAATCGTGTAATATTTTTTGTGCTATTTCAGCACAACATAGTGCACTTATTATGGATTTGCTACAAACCGCTCCACTAATACGTCTGCCTTGTTTGGGAAGTTGGTTATTTTAGTTGGTTATTTAATTTTTAGACAAATTATGCAAATAGTCTCTATAGTTTACACGTTGTATCATTTTGGTCCCTTTGATTTCAATTTGCTCGATTTTGACTTTAAATTTTGAATTCTGTATTATTTTGGTCCAATTGAAAACGAAAGTTTAGAAATTAGATGGAAAATTTGCACGTGGACAACATGTGCAGAGTTTTTAAGGGCAAAAAAGTTAATTTGCTCTCTCTCAATTAACTCAATTATTAATCCAACTCAAAGTGAGTTAACTCACTTCCATTTAACTCAATAATATATATATGTACATATATATCTCTGTAAACAAGAGAGAGAGAGAGAGAGAGAGAGATAGATAGATAGATAGATAGATAGATAGATAGAGGAATAACATTGATGGAGTCAACCTAATTCAGGATCGAGCACTGAACCCAAACCCGCACACCACCGGCGCAAAACGTAACCTCACAACATCGGGAAAACCAACAAGGCAGCCATAAATCTGAACCAAAACATAGCCCGAGTCGGAGTAGAACCAAACCAATATCGGAAAAGAGGCAAGGTTATACCGGAGAAGACAAACTTGCTTCGGTTAGCCGCCGGCAAAGCCAAACCTACCCACACCGTAAATCAGTTCCAACTACACGAACCAGTTCAATCGATGATTCCACTCAGAATCGGTGATTCCACTCAGATTCGGACGGACGCCACTCTTGGCATAGAAGCGGAAGGTGCACTCCATACTCAAACACAACCACAAGACTGGCGTAATCCCACCATGAATAGCGATTCAGGCAACTCCTATAGCTAAACCCAAGTTTCAATATACTTACATTGTTGTACACTTCCACCATGACATCCAGACTTGACATCATCTGCAAGCAACCACCGTTACACCGATAGAACTGAACCAGATAGTACACTTCCAACGGCTATAACAATGGATGAACCAAAACATAATACATATTTATTCACTCAAACATATAAAAGGCAGTAGAACAGCGAACGACGGTGATCGATGGCTCTTTCAAAGGTGAAATCGTCGACGTACGAAGGGTGAGATGTCTTTGAAAGTGTCAACGGGAGTCGGCGCTAGTGACAGAGAATAGAGAGAGACGATCGAAGAAGGTGTGAAAGAAGAGAGAAGAGAGAAGAGGAGTAGCGGAGGCGGAGGTGGTGGTGGTGGACCTTGCAAGGTTCCTTCACCCGCCGTTGTCGTTATGGAAGAAAGCTTTGGTGCTTGGTCTCGACTTCTTCAAGGCAATGGCACTGCTAGGGTTTTGAGAGAGAGAGAGAAAAGCATAAGAAAAAGATGAAACGGAAAGGGAAAGCAAAATGTCTATTGTGTCCTTGGAAACCAATGACATATCATTCACGTGCAAATTTTCCATCCAATTTCTTAACTTCCGTTTTCAATTGGACCAAAATGATACATAATTCAAAATTTAAGGTCAAAATTGAGCAAATTAAAATTAGAGGGACTAAAATGACACAACGTGTAAACTATAGGGACTATTTGCATAATTTGTCCTTAATTTTTTGACTATTTTAGCTTGACTAAAACAGTTGTGTTTGGGAATTTGGTTTGCTTTTTTGTAATTGATTTGATAGTTATGAGATAAAAAATAAAATAATTATGAATTAGATATAATATTTTATCTTATTAATTATTTTAGTCTATTTTATCTTTTAGTAGACTATTTTAGCCCAACCCTATTCCCAAACAAGGCCCAAGCACTTGGGGGTATTTGGTGGAGATTATTTTAAGTTAAAAGTTGATAATCAGGAATCAGAAACTAAAAACACCCCTCATCAGCTTTCGAAATATCAACTTTTTCAACTTATTTAAGCTATTTCTGGTTAATAAGTTAAAAGCAAAAGCTAAAAACACTCCTCACCCAACTTCTGAAAAATCAATTTTTTTTCAATTTATTTAAGTCATTTCTACTTATTAAGTTATAAATAGAAATTGCACCAAACATTTTAGAATAAACTTTCTTATTAAAATAAGTTATAAGTTACTTCCATAATCCTCACCAAACACCCCCATTAAATACTAATTTAAGTCAAATTTATTAGTAAAAAAAAATTTCATTTTAAACAAAACAAACACTATATATAATCATGCATGAAAAATAAAAATAAACAAGACTCAAACAAATTGGAATTTGTTGAGTATGTTATTATTTTAGCGTAAATGTCATTTTTATGTTGTTGCTAAGTTTTTGTTTGATACTTATAGTAAGTTTATATTATGTTACTCTCTTTGTTTTTTAACAATTTACTTTTAAATGAGTTGGTAATTAACAATTTAATATAATGTCAGAGTAAGTAATACTATTTATGAAAGAGAATTCAACCAGACAACTATGTGTGAGAAAATATGTTTAAAATATAATATAAATAATAAAATTATCATCTCTTTTAACAACTTAAATCTTTTAAAAATTTAATATAAATAATAAAATTATCAATCTCTTTCAACAACTTAAATCTTTTATTAGTAGTATATAATTTTGTGACAATTATCATGAAACCATTAAAGGCCAACGTGTTCCCATTTGTGGGCGGGTGTACTCTTTTGAGTGTTCATAGAGAGGTCCATGGCAATAAATAGACACCACTCTCATCACCACCCCATTTTATTCTTCATATTATGGCACATGTTGTTGCCCTTGCAATGCCAATCCAAAAAAACCCTAGCTAGCCTGCACTTTACAATGTGCAATTAAAAATTACCAACCAAAATATTGAAAAAAATAAAAAAGTAAGGAGTTATGAGAAAAAAGATATTACGAGCTGTTGGAGGTAGAAGTGGATAAACTTCGGGCCCAGTTCGGGCAAGTCTTATACTATATATTAAGAGGATATGTGTTATTTCAAGTTCGGTCCGGCTCAATATTGAGCCTAATTTAACCATCCTAAATTCAGTCCTAAAAAATTTAAAATTTCAAACTCGTCCACTTAACCCGATAAATATGAGCTACTAATTATTTATTTATTTTTTTTAAAAATTTTTTGACTTGAATGAATATTTCATTATTTAGATCCTTTTATTTATTATTTGAATTGGTACGTCAACAAAATTCAATGGTAAAATAAATATGATTTTTAATAAATGTTTTAATTTATACCCTAGAAAAAAGGTAGAACTGTACATTTTTTTTTTTTTGTCTTTTCATATTTTTTTCTGCTTTATTTTATAAGTAAAATAATAAAAAATTATAATTAATATTTTACAAATGGGCGGATCCATGAATCTTGTCCTGACATCCTGCCTTTTCTAGTGGCAAGTCTGGATGAATATACTTAGCTGGTGGAATGTTCAAGGTGCTTTGCCAGGGTCAGTTGAAGAAATGCTGCATTGGTGGGCTGGGGATTGGGTTAAGAAGAAGGTGAAACTGATTTGGAGTGCTTCCCCTTTAGCTGTGCTTTGGTCCTTGTGGAAGCTACGGAATGACTGTCTGTTCAGGAATTCTACTCCTATTTTGGCTGAGGTCTGTGTGTTAATTAAAACCAGAGTTGCTATGTGGGTTAATCTGAAACTCAAAGAGTTTTTAACTTCACAGTCAATGACTTTGTGTTTAATTTTAGGCAGGTAAGAGCCTGCCTTGGTCATAGGATGGCGGTGGCTGCTTAGATTGAATTTCTTTGGGTGTGAGCTATGGGTGTTGTGCTGTTTTCTTATGCTCGTATGCTGCCTTCTTGGTTGGTTACTCACCAACCTTGAGGGGTGCTAGCAGATGATGTGCTAGTTCTATGGTGCTATCTTAGGTGGGAGTATAGAGCTTGTTGTGATACTTTTTATACTCTCCCACTTTATTGATGTAATTTTCTTGTTATTATCAATAAAGTATCTTTTTGCTTGTTCAAAAAAAACAAATAGGCAAATCATGGTCAAGTTGAGTTAAAGCTCTTTAACCCAAACTCAATCAGAATATTAAATGGGCACAAAATCTCACAAAATCTCAACTCAGTCTGGCTCTATGAGCAAAATAAGTTTTTCAAATCCTAAAAATAGCGGATTGAGTTGGAATGGATGGGTTGGATGGACCATCGATCGGGTCGATGACCACCCTAGTTGAAGCCATATGTATGGGTTATTCTAATAGTTTTGAGAAATAATATAATACTTTAATGTCTTAATTACCATGATATTGAATTGTTTTTTAAAGACCATTTTTTTAATGTCTTACTCCAGGCCTGCCAAAATAATTCGTACCACTCATTTTATAAGATTAATAAAAAAAAATGTTAACTATGTAAAATCTCATGTTGATTGGACAACGATAAGCATAAGATTATATTATATTTGTCTTCACAAAAAATTAAAGGTTTATTTTCATAATCACATTTGTCGTTTAATTTTTTTAATTCATTTATGTAATTTTTGATGTTCAATTAATCTAATTTTTTTATATAAATAATATGTTCAACATATATTATAAAATAAACTATTCAAATCATTTTATGGCACAAAGAGAACCAAAAAGGTGCATAACAAGCCTTATATGCCATGGGGCGCAATAGGCACCCCAACTCCAATAATGCTATTCATTAAAATAAATTTTACCATGTACAAAGATAGTGAGCTCTACATTCTTCGCGTTTAGTCATAAAAAAATCCTTTAAAATATAAATTTTTCTTTTCATTAATCGTTTTCTTTTTCCTTTTGTTTCATCTTTTGTTGGTTATATATTGTTTTATACTGAATTTATTGTTGTACTTAAAATTAGGATCTAATTACATAGGATTTCTCAATTTGATCATCTCAACTTAAGAGAGCATTTGGGCTTGGTGGGTTCATTTAGAGCCGATCCAAACCGTTCACTTTTTTGAATTCATTGAGTAAAATATTTATGAAAAAAATTAAAATGATCGGATATCAATAGTTATATGTTTGAATTATAGTTATATTACCAAAAATAGATGATTATTCTAAAAATTATATTTGCCGTCCACATTTTTTTAAAACAAATGTAATTAAAACATGTAGCTACAAACGCCCAATTATTTTTATTTTTTACATGAATACTCTACTCAATAAATCTTAAAAAGTGAATGTTTCAGATCATCGAGAGTGGTCCCAAAATAAACCTATCAAGCTTAAACACTCTCTCAAATTGAATGACTAACGTGAAAGAATCCAAACCCAATTATATATAAGTGCGATCCCATTCCATTCCTGCATGGTCTTTCATAATGCAGTTTGCCAGTTGACTAGCATTTAATAGATTGGTGTGTATTTTCTCTGCATCTCAAAAGTCTTCTTAAATATTCCTTGGACCAATCTATTAGCTATATAGAAGCTTGCCTTTTGTAGGAGAGAAAATAGGCATGAGAAATCACTGCAGTCCTCAATCCTATTAATAGTTTGACATAATTAAGGGTGCACTTTTTTCCTCAGTGGACACACTGTGAACTGTGTAAAATTGCTTTTATAAGTTGGCCTTTTTTATTAGATTTATGATTCTTTAACCATTACACCTAATAAGATCACTATCTTAACAGATTAAACACTGTCCTATTAGACGTGATGCTTTATAGACAAGTAATTTAAAGATAAAAGGCACTAGTAGAGATAAAACAATTTATAGTCGGTATGGTGTAAAATTTAATCGAGACATGAAATATGTCGTGGTAATTAGGACCCATCGTTTTGTTATTGCCTACGATGGATTTTGAGCAAATTTCAATATTTAGGTTTTCAAATTCGCAATTTTATCACCATCAAAAAAAAAAAAAACCTTCACAATTTTACCATTTTTAAAAATATTTTACCATTGGGGTTAATTTTTTCTAGTATACATATTTTTCATTATAGCTTCTAGATTTAAGCTTGATAATTTTCGTTATATATATTTTTTTATGGGTTAATTACACTAATAGTCTCTATAGTTTGGGACTTGTGTCACTTTGGTCCCTGACTTTTCAATTGTGACACATTTGACCCTGAAGTTTGAATCTTGTTCCAAATAAGGACAATTGAAAATATTATTAGATTTTTCAAGGGTAAAATCGTCAATTTGATAAAATATAAACTAATTTGACAAAAATAAATGTCAAAAAAATATTTTTAATATTTCTAAAATTATTTTTATCCACCAATGATAAAATTATTTAAAATTAATAAAAATTACATGATTAGTTTTTTAAAATTAATTTTACATGATCATCATCCAAACACATAATAAAAATTAATTTGGTAAAAATAAATAAATAAATGTCTAAAAGATTTATCAATTTTACATAATTTTATTTTTAGTAGGTAGAAATAATTTTTAAAAATTCAAAAATATTTGCTTGACATTTATTTTTGTGAAATTAGTTTATATTTTATCAAATTGACAATTTTACCCTTGAAAAATCTAATTATATATTCAATTGTCCTTATTTGAAACAAGATTCAAAATTCAGGGTCAAATGTGTCACAATTGAAAAGTCAGGGACCGAAGTGACACAAGCCCCAATCTATAGGGACTATTTGTGTAATTTGTCCTTTTTTTATTTAGGCTTGATTAGCAAGTATTATCTTTTCTGGTTTATTTTCTAATTTAATAAGGACTTTATTTTAGTATAAATAATGGTGTAAACCATAGGACAATTCAGTTTTGATAATAATATACTCTTTTGTTGAGAAAATTCTCTTCTTTTTTTTCCCCTATAGTTCTAGTAATCTTCAAAAAAAAAACTTCTTTTGCGGATCAAAAAAAACAAGTTGTAGAAGAGTCGCAAGCATTCTTTGTTGCGTGATTTTGCTGTTGTTCACATTCTATATTGTGTCACTTAGATTCAAGTCTTATCATTATTTTGTGAAGCTTTCCCTTCCCTTATTCTCCTCATACTGATTGTTAAAAATGAAAAAATTTTAAAAAAATAAATAAGCCTGCAATTTTAAATTCTAACTTTTATTTTAATTTTCTTAACTCAAAGCCAATCCCTTCACTCAAAATTCGGAGTTTTAATTTCTTAATAATTACCATCGAAAAAGAAAAAAAATGAACAAATTTTGATCCTTATAATTTTAATTGTAACAATTTTTATATTAATTTTTTTATTTTTGTTTGATTAATAACGTCTGTCAAATTTTTTTTATATAAAAAATGATCACGTGCTCCTCACTTGTTCATTATGTATGGTCAAAACAAGAAAATTAATTAATTTTAATTACACTAGTGTCCTTATAATTTGCACGTTCTCAATATATGTACTCTCAGTTTGTAACAAATTTGCCTCATTAATTTTGCAATTAATGGTAATGTATAGTGGGATTTTGACCCCAAAAAACCAGCAAAAAAATGTAACCAATGTGGTCACTATCCGTGGCAACTCCAGGAACATTTATCAGGATAGACATTTAAAAACTTACATTTTACAAATTCACTAATTTAAACTTTGCAAAAAAAAAAAAAAAAAAAAAAAAAAAAGAAAAAAAAATTCTAATATATTAATACTATTTAAAACTTAAAAAAAAAAAATGTGCATACATGAATTTTTACAATTGCAACTAACCAGATATCATATTTTGAAATCATTGTATAATAATTTTGTTATTTATACTATCAAATATTTCATATTTCATTTTTAACCTACATAATCAAACAATCATTCATCCATTAGTTATTCATTAAAGAGAACTGATTGAGAGCCCGACTTCCTCCGCCCCGAATGCCCCGAAATGACGTCGTTTCGTGGTTTTAATTTTTTTTTTTTTTTTTCAGCAGAAGAAGGAAGACGAAGACGGAGGAGGGGGAGAGGGAGGAGGAGGAGGAGGGGGGGGGAGGGGGAGGGGGACTGGAGGGGGCCTAAAAAATGGGCTGGAGGCGGAGGCGGGGGGCGCTGTGATCGGCGATGGCAGAGGCGACGAGTAGAGGCATGGCGATCGGCGACGGCGACGGCGACGGAGGCGGAGGCGCGGCAATCGGTGATCGGCGACGGATCGGAGACGACGGCGACCCCTCTCCCTCTCCCTTTTTCTCTCCCTCTCCCTCTCCCTCTCCCTCTCTCTCTTCCTCTGCGTCGAAAATGGCAGAAAAAGAAAGAAAGAAAAAAAAAAAGCCTAATGCTCAAAAACAACGTCGTTTTGGGCATTAGGGGCATTCGGGGCATTCAGATTCGGGCACAAAATCATTTTTCTTCATTAAACCATGAAAAACTTGTCATTAGGACCCAAAAAAAATTTGAACAGTGACTGAAACCCAAAAAAATGAACACTTGAGATTCTTAAAAAATAAAAACATAGATTATTCGATACGAAAAGGAGTAAGAAGAAAAGAAGAGAAGTTTAGAAAGAAAAAATATATATATTTAAGTAAGCTCAATTTTTCAGTACACCTTATCATTAAGTTTTTATTCTTGGTAATCCTGTTTGACAAAACTTCTTTCAGTTGTAATTTTGTTAAACTTTTATTTCAGTGAGACTATAAATTTTTAGATGTGAATCCAACCTAAATTGTGCCTTGCAAAGTTGTTTCAGAAGTTAATTCTTTCATGTTTGCCACTTCACTGACTATGTCAATGATCGAGCTGTCTGATCAGCTCGTAGGGGGTCCAGGGGGCAGCGCCCCCAAAACAAAAAGCAAAAATGCAGTCGAAGTTACTTGTCCGCTCAAACGGCCATTTGTGCGCTTGAGCGGAGAATCCTTGATTCCAGAAGTTTGAACTATCTACAAAAGTACTAGAAGTTGTGCTTTTGCGCTCGAGCTTCCATTCTTGTGCTCAAGTGGAGATTGTGGATCTATTTTCTATAAATATGCGGTTAAGTCAGATTTTAGGGTTATGACTTCCAAATCTTCTTCTTGGATATTAGGGTTTATATCTAGAACTTCTTTGCTAGTTTCTTTGATGTTTGTTTGAGTTAAAATCTGGTTTGAAAAGTATACATCAAAGGATTGTTTGTTTCATTCAATACAAAAGAGAGTGTTGTTCTTCGATAGATTCTGTGGAATTTGGGTATGCAGCTTTAGTGGATTCTGGAATGGCTCATCGTCGTGGATTCGACGTCGGCGTTGTGGATTCAACGTTGAGCAAGACGATTCCGAGGTGAAGACCGTGGTGGAATATAGGGGTCGGTTCAATTTGGGCGTGGATTCACTAGGTAATTGAGAGTACATGCACTTGTGTAATTCTTTTATGTCTTTTTAGTGGATTGTTTTGTAGCTTTTGCTCGTGATTTTTTTTATCACAATTGGAGGCGCTCCAATTGTAGTTTTGCCACGTAAAATTGTTGTATCGATTTGTCTTGATTGTTTGATTGGGATTGTTATTTACTGCTTCAAATTGGTACATAATCACAAATCAAAATCTAGGAGATTTCTAGATTTTTCACTTATTAAATTATTTAGGGTTGAAAAATCTTTTTTTTGTTCACGTATATGCATGGAACATGATCAGGAAACTCGGCACCGACAAAGGAGGACGGCGAAGGAGAAGGAGAACGGCGAAGGAGGATGATGAATATTCAGCCTGTTTTACATCATTATTGTTTGGACTTTCAAAAATGAATAAAGTGAATTTATTCAGACTTCCAGAACCGAACAATTTCACTTTGTTCGGCTGTAACTGAAATTGTTCGGTTCTGAAAGTCTAAACAATAATAACAAAAAACAAGTTGAATATTCTCATTTTTATGTAAATAAACACAGAAATCAATAATTGTACTTTAATATTTATGTGAATACTTACTTCATCTTTGATAGGTTGTTTTAAAAAGCTGTTTTGATTATTACTTTAATCCATTATTTGATTTTGTTCAAATTTTCTTCTATTTGTAATTAACAATATAATAAAAAATAACAATATTGATGATAATGGTGAGTTTTGGTGGGGTGGATTGGAGTTTTGAAGTGAGGAAGAGAAGAAGATAAAATAATTGAAACTTGGGAAAGAAGATGAAGAGATTTTGATAAGAAGAATATACACTACAAAAAAATTGCTTGTTTGCGACGGCAAAACGCCGTCGCAAATACCCCTAACGCCGTCTCAAAAGGTTTTTTGCGACGGTAAGTGGCTTTTTGCGACGGTAATGGGGGGTCGCAACAAAGGGGGTTGCAAAAGGGTTTTAGCGATGGCATAACGCCGTCGCCTTTTTTTTGCGATGGCAAAATGCCTTTTTTGTGATGGAAAAATTCTGTCGCAAATAATACGTGAAAATCTAAGTTTTTTTGAGATGGCACTGTATTGCCGTCGCTAAAATGGTTTTTTGCGACGGCAAAAATACCGTCGCTAAAAGTTTATTTGAGACAGCACCTGATGCCGTCGCTAAAGGACTATTGGCAACGACAATAACACCGTCGCTAAAGGCCTTACTTTTCAACCAATTCCCCTATCTTTTGCGATAGTAAAGTTGCCGTCACAAAAAACCCTGGTTCAATTTTCTTTTTGAGACGGTGTGTGTGCTGCCGTCTCAAAAAAAAAAACTATATTAAAATTATTAAAAATATGAAAATAACCTGTATTAAATGAAAAATAACTATAAAAAAAAATTGATAATTACATAATAATATAAATACATACATAAACAAAAGTTGGCACATAATGAAAATTCATAATGTTGTTCCATTCATAACAATACATAAATAAAAATTCATAACAATAAAAATTATCTCACTACATAATGTCGCATAATACATACATAATGTTGTTCACAAATCTAAATAACGTAAATCAAAACCAAAAGTTTTCGTCATGATTCTTCCATGGGTTACAAAAACAAAAATTGGTCATAATCTTTACACGTCCGCATTCCACAAGAAGCAAACTGCTGCTCAGGAAATATCTGAAAATAACAAAATAAAAATAATTAATGACAATAAAATGGTGTTAATATTTTAATTACAGAAAAACATAAAAAATTAACTACTATATAATTACAAAGATAGTTTAGTAAATAATTTTGGCTAGACAGAAATTTGGCCATAACTCCCAAACCGGAGACCCGATTGGAGTCCTGTCTTCTCCCACAAGTCTCTCGTGCCTAGGCGGTCGTGTGTGCCAAGTTTTATGCTAAACCGACGTCGTTTGGTGATTTTGGGGGCTCAACACCTTGAATTCAAGTTTCTTAAGAAACTAATTTGCCTAGACCGAAATCCGGCTCTAACTCCCAAACCGGGAACCCGATTGGAGTCCCGTCTTCTCCCACAAATCTCTCGTGCCTAGGCGGTCGTGTGTGCCAAGTTTCGTGCTAAACCGACGCCGTTTGGTGATTTTGGGGCATCAACACCTCAAATTCAAGTTTTTTAAGGAACTAGTTTGCCTAGACCGAAATCCGACTCTAACTCCCAAACCGGGAACCTGATTCGAGCCCCGTCTTCTTCTACAAGTCTCTTGTGCCTAGACGGTCGTGTGTGCTAAGTTTCGTGCTAAACCAATGCCGTTTGGTGATTTTGGGGCGTCAACACCTCGAATTCAAGTTTTTTAAGGAACTAGTTTGCCTAGACTGAAATCCGACTCTAACTCCCAAACCAGGAACCTGATTCGAGCCCCGTCTTCTCCCATAAGTCTCTCGTGCCTAGGCGGTCGTGTGTGCCAAGTTTTGTGCTAAACCAATGTTGTTTGGTGATTTTGGGGCATTAACACCTCGAATTCAAGTTTCTTAAGGAACTAGTTTGCCTAAAGTGAAATCCGACTCTAACTCCCAAACCGGGAACCCGATTCAAGTCCCTTCTTCTCCCACAAGTCTCTCGTGCCTAGACGGTCATGTGTACCAAGTTTCGTGCTAAACCGACGCCGTTTGGTTATTTTGGGGCGTCAACACCTCGAATTCAAGTTTCTTAAGGAACTAGTTTGCCTAGACCGAAATCCTACTCTAACTCCCAAACCGGGAACCCGATTCGAGCCCCGTCTTCTCCTACAAGTCTCTCGTGCCTAGGCAGTTGTGTGTGCCAAGTTTCGTGCTAAACCGACGTCGTTTGGTGATTTTGAGGCATCAACACCTCAAATTCAAGTTTCTTAAGGAACTAGTTTGCCTAGATCGAAATCCGACTCTAACTTCCAAATCGGGAACCGGATTCGAGCCCCGTTGTAGACACCCCATTTTTGACCGACCTTAAGACTCAGACGTCACCGATCGAGCGCTTGGTGATGTTGCATATCGTGCTCGTCCAAAGGTTTCAAAGTCTCGGCCGAGAGTCTTGCCTCCGGACTTCCGGGCTTTTCTATACTTTGCTTCGATTTGCGAACCAGGCTCGGTTTTCTCTGTTGCTCTTCCTGAGGGGAGGGAGAGGTCTCGTAGACCATCTCTCAGTGGCCATGGGCTACATTTCGTGGTAGTAGGCCATTTTGCCCATTTCGGAGCCCGGTTCCCGGTTTTCGGAGCCGTCAGGCCGTGTGCCTCGGTTCGAGACCGCCTAACCATCTCCGTTTGCTCCGGTTTTCGGCATGCATCTTATTTACTCCCCTTCAAGGGATATTATGGTCCGAGAGACCAACTTCGTGGTCGAACACCACTCCCGGTGCCCAACGGGCAGTTTTCGGGGCCTCGGACTGCGCGTCTCGGCCCCCGAACCTTCATTTTGCATCGGTTTTCGTTCATTTTTGGCAGGGACCTCTGTTTCATCACCAGGAAGGCCGTAGAAGGGTGGGAGGCCAGTAATTGTTCCAGGGACCAGTTACATTTCCTTCATCGCCCTCTGACGCCCGTTTTTCACACTTCAAAGCCAATGTTGACCATCCTAGGGTCACTTTCTTCAACCCTAACCCCCATATTTGTGATATACACATCTGGGAGGCCACCAATATTTGGTGGCCGGCCAGTAATTGTTGTTGGACCTTTTGAACCCCTTTGAAAAATGGCTTGTTCTCTCTCCTGGTTTACAATTGCCAATTTTTGACCACATACCTGTATTGAGCACACATGGGAGGCCACCAATCTGTGGTGGCCGGCCACTAAATCACCTTGACCCTTCTGACCTCTGGCTGGCCGGCCATGGGGAGAGCCGGCCGGCCACCTGCAAATTCACTAGCTGGCCGGCCTTGTTCCTTACACCCTGTTTAGTTCAAAACTGACCTCTTTGACCCCCCAGATTTTGTATCCGGAGGGCCAAATTTTGGGGGGGAAACTTGAATTCTTTTCCCCCCATTTTTTCCCCCTCTTTCTCCCCCCTCTTTGTCTATATAAACCAGCCTCCCCAGCTGGTTTAAGGGTTAGAAAAAACCCCTTTGAGCTCCCATATACATATCTCCTCTCTCTCTCTCTCCCTTCAAGCTTCAAAACACCCAAGTCCTACCCCCCTTTTCACACCACCACCTAGCACCATTCCATCACTTCCATCTCCAGCAGCTTGGAGCTCTTCTCAGAGGCTAGGAGGCACCATTTTTCAGTCCAAGAGGCAGCCAAGGCTTGGTCTTCAAGGGTAAGCACCATTTCCCCCTTTTCTAGCTCATTTTTGTACCATTTGTTAGCCCTCTTTTCTTATTGTTTCGAGCTCCAGCCATAACTGAAAGTGGCATTTTTTTGAGCTCTATTTCATCTTTCATTAAGGGTCTTACCCTTTTTGGGACCCCCATTTTGCACTTGCTTCATTACCCCTTTGTATGCCATAATTTTGCATAGTATTTTTGGCCTATGTGTAATCTGTTTTGGAGCATGATGTAAACTGTAGATAGGCTTATTTTGAGGCCTTATTCAACATTGAAGAAGGACTCACCACTTCTTGGGACCTCCATGTGCCACTTGTCATTATCCCCCTCTTTGGTCCCCATTTTTGCATGATTTATTAGCCTATTGAGCCTCTATTTTTGGACCTTGGTCTGAACTGAAAATAGCCATATTTTGACCCCCTCTTCATGTTTCATTAAGGGTCTATAGCTGTTTGGGACATCCTTTTTATACTTCATGTTATAGCTCTCTTGGTGCCCTTATTTTGCATAGCATTTTGAGCATACTTGTATTTGTTTTTGGGGTTTGTCATAAACTGTAATACATCATATTTTTGGCCCCTCTTCAATATTGTAGAAGGACCCTTCCCTGTTTGGGGCCATCATTTGTGAGTTGCTTCATTACCTCTCTCTTTTTGGCCATTTTTGCATGCTATCTTAGGCCTATTTGTGCTCACTGTTTGGCCATGCTTTGAACTGTAAACATGATTTTTTGGGGGCTGCCTAGCTTCTGTCTTCATACTTCATGTTCAAATTATGCATGCATTGCATAGCTATAGGCCATTCCTTGAGCCAAATTTCATGTTTCGGGATTGATTCCATGCATCGGGTGTTGTTTTGCCATGTTTCGGGGCTGTTTTGCACCTCATTTTTCCTCTGAAAATTGCATGATCATATGCCATATTCCATGTTTTGCCATGTCTTGTTAGAGTGGCATTCCGTGCCGTAGGTTCGGTCCTCGGTTTGCGTGCACGCGTGCACGCACTTCGAGTTGTCTCATTTTCATCTTATGGCCTCCTATGTGAGTGTGGCTGAGGTCCACTTGTGTTGGTGTAAGTCCATTATGCATTGTGTATGCCATTTCATTTCATAGCATTACGTATGCTAGGTTGCATATTAGAGCATTGTGTATGCCATGTTACATCGAGCATCGTGTGTGCCATTTCATAGCATTGTGTATGCTAGGGTGTATGTTAGTCGCATCCATGCATGTCATGCATATTGCATTGTGCTTGGGGTAGGGTTTAGCCCAAACACGAGAAACAAGGTGCGTTTCGTACTCTGAGTGACGGAACGTGTCCCAATTCCCCAGTCACCGACACTCCGGATTACCCATGATGGAGTTAGGATTTGTCATAGTTTTCATGTGCATTCATTCTATATCGAGTTGTGCAATTCGACTCCTCGGCCATCATGCATCGAGATACGTGATTGGTGACACGAGGATCGAGGCATGCATGCATTTGTGAAAATACATTACTATGCCCCTTTCCTGCTCTCTGTTGCAGCAAAATCAAGAATCAGCAGTCTTCCGAGGCTTGGCGCGCTTTCCAAGAATAATTGCAAAACAGAGGCTAATTGGGGCATCCTAGTGGATTTACGCGCAAGGCAGCCCAAACATACATCATTCGTCAGAATCAAGGCAGTCCCCGGCTTGCATGCCAGTCTTTTCTTTTCTTAGTTAATTTGTGAATTAATTAGGAATTTGTATTATTTGGACTGTACTATTCTTTTATTCGGGACTGTATATTTATTCAGACCCTCTGCGTGAGGGCATAATTGTAATAAGTGTGCATGAGTGTGATGTATGTCTTCCAACCCCACGTCTTTCTCCCTTTTATTTACCTGCTTATGATGGTTAGATTAGGGCATGTTTCAATTAGCATACAGTATGATAGCATGTTTGCATTCATTCATCTGTCTTGCATGCACCGGGCTCGGCGCATCATACTAACTGCATTTGTATTTCAATTCCAAGTTGAATACATGTTAGCTGTTGCATCCCATATGCCATGTTTAGAATAGCCGAGCCTGCTATAGTTGCATTTTTGCATGCGTTGCATTAGGCATTTCTGTATACTTAGGATCATGCATGGATTTCTAATCGGTTTCTGTTTTGGCTTGGAGTAGTCGGTGAGTTTTATGCTTTAGCATCCTTGCATGCGTGTGAGTGACTGCCATGATAGCATGCTTACCATGAGGCTAACTGCTTATGTGATATACCTGCTTGGATGCCTGTGGGTGGAGGTTGGGTTATTTGGATTGGAACAATTCATCAAATGTTTGTTTTAAGCCCACTAGACAGTGGCAAAATCATGTTTTCTAAGCCCACCCGAGGGTGGCAAAATCCGCATCTTAGCCTACCTGCGGGTAGCACCATCAAACCATTTTCAAACAAACAAACATGAAATATTTTGTTCCAATTCAGGCGACTCAGTCTATACTTGTATGCTATGCGCATCACATAGTAACCTAGGCTAATAACCGAAAAAGAGCACACAATGTTTTCAAAAATAGATATCATGGTTAGTAGAGGCCGGTCTTTGACCGGGCGAGCGGGGGTGCTCACGAAGTGACCTTCCCCAATCGTACCCAAGTTCCCGAGCCGAGGCAACTTTGGTGATGACGGACACATGGCCTTAGGCAAACGAATCAGGGTTTCCTAAATTTCCCAAAAATAAAATATTTAGGTAGCGACTCTGTATCTGGCAAAGCAGTCCATGTTTGGCACTTCTTTCTAAAAATCTGTTTTCTCAAAATGATTTGCCGGATTTGGACTCTTTGGTTCAGATTAAGAACCGTGACAAAAATCGAGTCCGAACTGTAGCGAGGCCCCCCCCCCCGCGGGCCTGTCTACACCCGTATTCTTCCACAAGTCTCTCGTGCCTAGGCAATCGTGTGTGCCAAGTTTCATGCTAAATCGACGCCGTTTGGTGATTTTGGGGCGTTAACATCTCGAATTCAAGTTTCTTAAGGAACTAGTTTGCCTAGACCGAAATCTGACTCTAACTCTCAAACCGGGAACCCGATTCGAGCCTTGTCTTCTCCTACAAGTCTCTCGTGCTTAGGCGGTCATGTGTGCCAAGTTTCGTGATAAACCGACGCCGTTTGGTGATTTTGGGGTATTAACACCTCGAATTCATGTTTCTTAAGAAACTAGTTTGCCTAGACCAAAATCCGGCTCTGACTCCCCAACCAAGAACCCGATTGGAGTCTCGTCTTCTCCCACAAGTCTCTTGTGCTTAAGCGGTCGTGTGTGCCAAGTTTCGTGCTAAACCAACACCGTTTATTGATTTTGGGGCGTCAACACCTCGAATTCAAGTTTCTTAAAGAACTAGTTTGCCTAGATTGAAATCTGGCTCTAACTCTCAAACCGGGAACCCGATTCGAGTCCCATCTTCTCCCACAAGTCTCTCGTGTCTAGGCGGTTGTGTGTGCCAAGTTTCGTGCTAAACCGACGATGTTTGGTGATTTTGGGGCGTTAACACCTCAAATTCAAGTTTCTTAAGGAACTAGTTTGCCTAAAGTGAAATCCGGCTCTAACTCCCAATCTAGGAACCCGATTCGAGTCTTGTCTTCTCCCACAAGTCTCTCGTGCCTAGGCGGTCATGTGTGCCAAGTTTCGTGCTAAATCTAGCTCTAACTCCCAATCCGGGAATCTGATTTGAGTCCCGCCTTCTCCCACAAGTCTCTTAACTTAGAATGTAAAGAATGCAAAGATACATTTTAGCTTAGAATGCAAAGACACATTTTATACCTGATCTTCTGGTGGTGGTGTATATGGATTCTCATCTTCTGCAGATTCCCTAAATGCCCGGTGGCCACTCGATGCATCAGGAACCTATGATAGTCAATGCATAATGTGTTAATCATATTCGAATTTTATACATAATGTTGTGTGAAAATTGAACTATCAGACAATTTAATTTATATCGAACCTGTCTGTTAGGACCCACACTCGTCCCCTGTGACACAAAGGCCATCATCTCAGCTCTCATCTGCTGTAAATGTGTAGAGAACTCTGCTCGCAACTCCTCCCTCAACTCATCCCTTAGCTCCGCACGAACCTGCTGGGTGATCTAAACAATAGTCGATGGCTGGGGTGTTGACTGTGATGGCCCAGCACCATCTTGATACACCGCTCTCCGAGGCACAGTTCTCCCATATGTGCGACAATATCCATGTCCGTTATGACCTATCAACTCATGGAAAATGGCATTCCTAGCCTCCAAAGTCCGATAATCCTCAAGTAGCATAGAGAGTTGACGATTAAACTCATCCTGTATTGAATAAGACATACAAGTATATGCCAAATTAAGATGGTTGACACACAAAAAATAAAAAATAAACTTTAAATACAATCAAAGGTGTTTGGAAACTACCAAGGTCTGGATAACCTCTAGGTCATTTGCTCTACGTGTCATAAGCCAAACATTCATCTTATCAATAGACTCCCCCTTATTGGTCATCTACATTTTTTTAGAAATATGAAAATTAGAATCCAAATAATTTGCAAACATATAATGTTTATTTATATACAAAAATAAAACAATAAAATATAAACCTCATGTCGTATCTAAGCGAAAGTAATACGCCCTGTGGTATGAGTTATGCCGTGAGCTCGCCGATTTTTAGCGTTCCTAGTTGCAATTTTCTATAACAGGTTCAAGAAATGTAAGTATATAAATATGATTTGTATGTTTACATATCATACATATAACTTATTTGTATACCTCAGCATCGGAAGTACGCCAATACTCCACAAGTTCTTCCCACTAGCTTGGCACAATGTGCAAAGGAACATCATCCTTCAGATTAGGATCAAAACTTCTAGGCTTGAAATACTTAGCCTTAATCTTGTTCTTGTGATCCTTCCATATGCTGTTGCAGTTTTTCATGCAGATTGGCTTGTACTCCTCTGGACATATATTCAAATTGTCCTATAAAACACAATTTCAAAGTTTAAATAATAATAACACAATTTTGGAATTCAAAGTTTTGGACAAAAATATACTTTTACCTTCACATCCTTCCAGATAGCATTAACAATATCATTAGGCACATTGTTCCAGTCAAGAAAAGTAAGAGGAACAATGTTATCATTTCGCACAATAATGCCAAGTTGAGTAGTTAACTTAGACACGTTATCCCCTATTGGGCAGTAATTTTCATCAAATTGTATGTCCAGCTTTGTACCAGTACCCCACTCCCTAATGCCCTTGGCACATCCTCTACCATGCCTAGTCGAGGTTGATGAAAAACTAACATGACCTGCGAGATACAATAACAATAAACAATATGCAATGATAATAAACAAATGCAAATTTAAATAATGTGAATACAAATCGAATTCTTATACCTGAGGTGGGCTGTGAAGAAGTCGAAGGGTCTACAAAATACAATGAGAATAAACAAGTTATATATAATGAGAATAAATAAATGTATGTTTAAATAATTTTCATACAAATCAAAGCAAATTTATATACCTGCGGATGGCTCATAAGCTGATGACTCTAGTCGGGATGATAGCTGTTGTGGTGCCACTGATGGTGGACGCACCGATGGTAAGCGTGGAGGCTGAGTACATGGTAGCTGCTATGGTGCCACTGATGGTGGTCAATACGGTGGTACTAATGGCCCCTCTGATGGTGGTCGCTGGGATGCCTCCTCTAATGGTGGTGCCAGTAATAGTGGTCGCTGCGATGGCTAGTCAGATGGTGGTGGCACTAATGGCCCCTCCGATAGTAGCCGATGTGATGCCTCCTCTGATGGTGGTGCTACTGATGTCCTGTTATGTAGCACATCAGACATCATGTGCGGGGATAATTAGGCTTCCTCTTCTTTCCCATAATAATCTGCAAGTAATATAACATTAATTGACATTAGAAACATAGGCAATGGTTTGTTATCAACTATAATATGACATTAATTGAACTAATACAATTACAAAGACAAAGTAAATTAAGAAACTGATGATTAACTACAACCTTGGCCTTAATTGAATTACTGATGTTGATTAAATATCAACCTATTTGAACATCAACTGTTTCCCCTTCTAGGGCTTCCCTCACCCAACCAACTTTTTCATCACGAAGCATTATATTTTCTTCCAATTGTTGGCTCATATATGGCTCGATTTGTGGATCAGTCGAACTCATATCAAATAAACCTCTTTGAGACATCTTCACCACCACTTGCCAGTCTGGTTGTAACTGGTCTGCAACATACCAAACTTGCTCTGCTTGGGACGCCAAGATGAAAGGTTCATTGGTAATTCGATCATCTCAGTACAACAAATGATTGAAGTTCACCAACGTAAAATTGAAGACATCTTCTTTCTTTCCGTGAATGTTGTCAATCCAATCACACTTAAACAACACATGTTTCTTCTCATTGGAATATTGAATCTCAATAATATCTGTCAATTGTCCATAATAGTACACAGACCCCACACGAGGATTCTTGTCTTTCCGACTAGCATAACTTATGGTATCTACCTTCAAAGCTACACCACAATTTTGTGTGGCTCGACGATCATCCATGGCCTTTACTCGATACCGAAACCCATTCAGTATATACCCGTAGAACCTCCTTGCCAGGTTATGAGAACCATTTGCCAATAGAATAATCTCTTCAGAAAATATGACATCAGTAGTCCTTCGCAAAGTTTGGACCTATTTAAAATGAAAATGTAAAATTTAAAATGTAGTTCGACTTAAGTAACTAGAATCTATAGACTTGAATACATACATGTTCCTTGAACCAAATGTGAAAAGTTTCAAAATGTTCACGCCGAAGCTAATGATTGTCGACACGAGGCATTTTGAGCTTAAGTACTTCAAGGTGTTTGCTGTGTAGATTGAAAATTTATCAATACAAAAAATTTGGTTGAAAATTCAATAAAACATAATAAAATATTGAGTGAGTGACTTAACCTACTTTATGAATGGTTGAACCGCGCTTGTATTGAATAAGATGTACCGATGAGCTTGTACCCAAGAAGTATTATCAAGATAAAAGCTTGTGTTTTCACCAATAGCATGACCCAGATTATCAGCACCACTATAGTTCCTCACGGGTCGAGTAGATTTGGTTTCC
The DNA here is from genome assembly GCA_036172215.1 of Camellia granthamiana. Classification (NCBI taxonomy): domain Eukaryota; kingdom Viridiplantae; phylum Streptophyta; class Magnoliopsida; order Ericales; family Theaceae; genus Camellia; species Camellia granthamiana. Next base: position 27,456,613 of record CM069904.1, read on the forward strand.
ACATCATTGAGATATTGTGCACAAAAATTCATGCATTTTTCCATAAGATATCCTTTAGCAATTGATCCTTCAGGATGAGCTCTATTACGCACGTATTGGTTCAAAGTAAGAAGATACCTCTCAATTGGATACATCCATCGAAACTGAATCGCTCCACCCAATAATGCTTCTTCAGCTAGATGTATAGGCAAGTGCTCCATTATATCAAAAAAACTCAGAGGAAATATTTTCTCTAGATGACAAAGTGTTACAGCGATATGATCTTGAATATATTGCAAATCTGTCGCACGATTCACTTTGGAACACAATTGTCTAAAGAAATTGCTCAATTCAATCAAGGGTTCAATTACATTCTTCGGTAACGATCTTCGAATAGCCAATGGAATAAGTTGTTGCATCAGAATATGACTATCGTGGCTCTTAAGACCCCCAATACTTCTATCATGTGAGCGCACACGACGTGATATATTGGATGAATACCCGTCGGGAACTCTTACTTCCTTCAACACTTTCAAGAACAAATCTTTCTCATCCTTAGTCATCGTGAACTGTGCTGGTGGTAAATAGGCTTTGTTCGACCCTCTTAACTGCAAATGTAGGGGTTTTCTAATATTCATATCTTGTAAATCACGCCGAGCATTAACACCATCCTTCGATTTTCCTGCAACCCCTAATATTGTCCACAACACATTGTCACAAACATTTTTCTCTATATGCATCACATCGAGGTTGTGTCTTATTAGATTGTGCTCCCAATATGGCAGTTCATAAAAGATACTCTTTTTCTTCCAGCTATGGATGCGATGTCCAGCTTTCTCCTTCTCTACCTATCTCCTATGCCTCTCCTTAAGGTCATCCTTCTTGTATTGGGTTAAAATACCCTCAGATTCTAATTGTAGTAACATCTCAGTTCCAGACAACAATTTTAGTTTGAGTCTGACTTCCCGACTACCATTAAATGATACTTTATCCTTCCGGAATTTATGGCCAGTAGGTAAAAATCTGCGATGACCCAAGTATGATTGTTTCCTACTATGCTTCAACCAACACGATGTAGTTTCCTTATTGCAACAAGGACATGCATATTCGCCTTTAGTGCTTTATTCTGACAAGTTTGCGTATGTAGGAAAATCACTAATTGTCCACAGTAAAGCTGCATGCATTTGAAACATTTGATTTGTTGATGCATCAAATGTTGACACACCCTCATTCCATTGTTCTTTCAACTCCTCAATCAACGGTTGCATATACACATCAATCTTGTCACCAGGTCCTTTCGGGCTGTCAATAAGCATGGATAAAATTAGAAATGGTTGCTTCATGCACATCCATGGTGGCAAGTTGTATGGAATGAGCACAACAAGCCAAGTGCTATGAACTATGTTCATCGTCCTGAATGGGTTAAAACCATCAAATGCTAAGCCAAGCCTTACACTTCAGCAATCATTACTAAAGTTAATATTCCGACGGTCAAAATCTTTCCATGCAAGGGAGTTAGCAGGATGCCTAAAAACACCATCATCAGTTCGTTTCTCTGCATGCCATCTCATTAACTTGGCCGTCTTGGATGACATAAACAACCTCTGTAACCTTGGCTTTAAAGGAAAATACCTCATCTGTTTTGTAGCTATTCATTTGCCACCTTTGTTAGGACCATTTGAACCACCATCACCATTTGATTTCCATCTAGAACTATTGCATATGACACATTTATCAAGATTGGCGTCCTCGTTTCGAAACAACATGCAACTGTTGAGACATGCATCCCACGTCTCATACGTGAAGCCCAAACTGTTGTGACCTTTTGAGCTTTATAATATGAGTCCGGGAGTTTCACACCCAACGGGAACGCCTCATTCAATAACTCAAGCAACATGTCAATAAACTTGTCTGTCCACTAATTAAGCACCTTCAAATGTAGAAGTCGAACAATGAATGACAAAGATGTGAACTTCTGACAACCCGGATACAATTCACTCTGTGCATCTTGAAGAAGTTTGAAATACTTTGCAGTCTCTGCATTTGGACCGAGCTGGGGTTCAGATGCATGGGGATCAGGTCCCTGTGGTTCATTACCCTCAACACTTGTACCGGCATGTTGATTTCCCATAGCCCCTTGTTTTATTCTCTCGATTACCATGCAGAGATACGTAAGATTCCCCATGATTAATCCAATGTTTGTATTTTTTTTAAAAATCATTGAAAATCAAATGCTCCCGTACACCCTCTATTTCTATGAATCAATGTAATTCAGGTTTATTTTATTGGTTTGTATTTGAATAAGACACATTTCAGTTGAGAATTTAAATTTCTCAGGTGGTTGGAATAGATTCAGAACAAATTAAGGGACATGTACTATTTCACTGGAATTTACCTTGAAAAATGCAAAAAAAAATTTACAATAATGATTAAAACCTCAAAAAAAACACAACTTTCACCATAAGTTGAAATGGTGGGATCTCTAAAAATAGAGGTTTAACTCATTTTTATTTTTATTTTTATTTTTATGGGAGGTGAAGGTGAAATGACAAATGTGGTAGGGTTTAAGGTTTGAGAATTATAAGTTGAAAAGATTATTTTATTCTCAATTTTTGTATAATTAAATTCTAGTCATATAAAAAATTATTTTAAAACAACTCTAGGAGAAATCTCGACTCTTAATTATTATCTTTCATGTGTTTTTCAATCTATAAGAGAAAAAAGTGCAAAATTAGTGTGTGTAATATATTTTTTTGTTAATTTGAATGGAAAAAACTAGCGGTAACGCTTTAATCCAAAATCACGTAGGGACTTTTTGGCTATATTTGAATGATAAGTAGGTAAAATATTCTGACTCCAAATCACAAGGGGTAAAATAAATTTAATTTAAAAAAAAAAAAAAAACTTTAGGCAGTAGTCTAACTAACTTAATTATTATCTCTCATACTGTCAACTACATTATTCTCATTGAAATGTTTTCGACCACATTTTTTCATTACAAACCTTCTTTCCAAGAAATTTCCAGCTACTTTTTAGCTGGAAAGTATAACTTAATACCCACCACTCCTTCCGCACGATATACATCTGAGTTGAGAATATGATGTTCTCATAGGGTTCAACTCAAAATTGAATTAGACAGAAATGTTTTGGTGTTTGAAGTCAGTTGGTGCAATAAAAGGGTTGACAAGAGACAAATAGAGTGATACAAATAGTTGGTTAAATTTTGGGAAATAAGAATGGGGAACAAAGAGATATCAAGAGTTTAGCAGTGTGCAAATATTGAAAAACATAAACCTAAGGTAGTTTTTAGTTCACTGGAATGATCATTCCATCAAAATATATACATTCCCTTCCCCTGCTTGGTTGGCTAAAAAAAGTAATGAAAAATACATTGTGAATAAAATCATCATTTACCAATTGTAAGCAAATGATCATTCCATAGGAGAGCTTACAGAATTGAGCATAATTCTAAATGATCTTTTAATTCTTATTGCAAGTTATATTGTTAAATTGTGATTTTGTGTATTTGTGATTTGTTTATTTTAGAAAATAGAGAAAAATGTTAGAAATATATAAATAAAAAAATTAGGATTTTAGTTTTTATTTTTTTATTTTTTATAACAATTATTGATATATAATATGACAAAGTGATCAAATTATTGAGGAATAGGATGGAGTACATCATTTTGCATGACTTTTGTTGTTTTTATGGCAAATGTATAACCATGTTTAGTAGGCATGTAGAGGGTCAAAAGGCGAAAGAAAACCTCACAGATGTTCTTTTCTTTTTCTTTGCTTTGTTCTTTGATTTCTCAGCAGAGGCCTTCACTTTAGTTCTATTCCAGCTTACTCCAATTTTGTTGCATGCTACTTACTAGATGTTGCGATGAGTTTCTCTTTACTTTGATTCCAAGGAATGTCTTTCTTTTGTTCTTTCTTCCTATGGATTGAGAATTAATATCATGGTGTTTCTCTTATGGTACGTTTAGTGTCTGGCTGCCTACAATATTAGGAAAATGTCTATTAATTGATCTTCCACTGTCAAGGTAGTGCTCTTTTTGGTCATATATGTATTCTCCTCGTGAAGACAACAAGGACCAAAGTTTAATAATTACAAATAGTAGCAATTTCAATTACAAATAGTGTTAAAATTAGAGAACCAAGTGCTTGCCTACAAGGCTCTAGTATGATAGAATAACATGGTGCTTGCACTATGTTTTGAACTAAGTGTCATTTTTTTTAGAACTAAAGTGTCTTATTCATGTCAAAACTTGTCGTATGTTTTAGAACTAAGTGTCTTACTCAAAAGTTTTTTAAACTTAGGGAGTCTAAATGAATATGATCTTCATATTCCGTCTTAAATCAATTCATTTTAGATTCTTAAAATTTAATGGATAGCTATATTCATTGCTATGGAATGAAAGTGTACTACTTGTTTTGAGAGATGAGGGTGTAATACGTAGGTATTATATTTAGAGTTACTTTGATGAGATATTTTTGTGGATGTGTACAGATGATGGATAAGAGTTGGATTGATTTGCCAAATAGGATGTCTAGCGAATACATTAATGGGATTGATGAACTCTTTATATTTGCCTACACCAATAGGGTTGAAGGTTCGATGATCAGTTGTCCGTGTAGGAAGTGTGAGAATCGATACCATCTTGTAATTCTCGAGAAAGAAAGAACGAAATGAAATGGGGTTTTGAGAATGTAAACAGATATATACCTGAACGAAGTTGAAGTTGAAGTTGAAGTTGAGTCCTCAGAGAAGAGTCAGCAGAAGCACCATTGCTGCGATTGGCATTGTTTCGAAGCTTCCAAGAATGGGTTTTGAGCATGTAAAGAGAGGTTTGATTGGAGGGGTCGCCGGAGCCGAAGAACTTCGCCGGAGAAGAAGCTGTGAAAGCTGGGTTGAAAATGGCTGGCGGTGGCTAATAGGCGAATGGGTTTTGAGCGATTTCGAAGATTTAGGGATTTCGATCCAAATGATTCAAAGATTGAGGGATTTCAAAGATTTAGGGATTTTGATCGAAATGATTGAGTACCAAAAATTGGGGAGAGCGAGGCAAATTTTTTTTATTACTTTTTTGCGACGGTAAATTTTACACCGTCGCAAATGATAAATAAATATTGCTAAACCGGCGCCGTTTTGATCATGGTTATTTTGCGACGGACATTTGCCGTCGCAAATTGTCCACTATTTGCGATAGCAACCTTCTGCCGTCTCAAAAAATTTATTTTTTGCGACGATGAAAAACGCCGTCGCTAATACTTCCATATTATCACACTTCCGGTGTAGTTTTATTACCGACGGTACAACTGCCGTCACTAAAGCTCTTTATTTGCGACGAGTTAATCTGCCGTCGCAAAAGATCATTTTTTGCGACAGGGAACGCGCCGTCGCAAAAGGTTCTGTGTTCTATACTTCCTTTTCTTGTAGTGATATATAATTGATTAGAATGTACCATAAGAAAAAAAATAATATTTCATTTTAATGTTTAATATATATTGTCCTTATTAGTAAATTTACATTAGAGTGTAATAAGAATTAAAATTTTAAAATTTAGATTGGACATACTAAAATAATTTTTGGATTCAAATAGAATGGCCCACCACCCGGGTATTCAATGCAATGGGCTGGGGTGTTCAAACTGAAAAATTGGACTGAATTTACAATATAAAAAAATAAAATAAAAAGTTTAGGGTAATCAATTGAACACGCTCTCCATGTTGTAGAGTCGCCCATGGTCACCTTAGAGAGGTATAGGAACGATATTGAGGACATCAATAACATTTAAAGAGAATAAAAATGTAAGACATAGAAAGAGTAGAGTTGTGTAGGTGTTCTTATTGTAAAACCAGAAAAAGAATACGAGCGGGAAAGAGAGAAATGATGGAAATATAGAGAAAGAAATGAGAGAGATAAGTGATTGTTGTGGTGCTTACTATATATTGTGGTGATCAGTCGAAGAAGAGGTTAATCTGCAGTAATTTTTGGAGGAAAAGTATATTTATTTCTTGATAATGCCCTTCTAAAAATACAGTTTCTTTCAATTTAAACTATTGGCACCAAATTAACATAATAGGTAAACTAAATGAACCATTGGCTTAATTAAAATTAGTTCATTTTCTCATTTTGTCCATGGCGAATGGGCACATCAAATCCAATGGCTATTTTTTGTCAAGTATCTTCACAATCATTATTAATTAGATAAATTTGACACAAAATAAAAAATTAAAATGTAACATTAATATTTTTATCTAGAAAATGGAGGAGATATAAACCCGAGATGAAGTAGTAAATCGAAATAATAGGAATTAAGGGTAAAATTGTTACAACTAGAACACTATATGGACCAAATTGTAGATGGACTACTATTATTATTTGCCCCAAAAAATTTCTTAGGGCAAATTACAAAAAAAAAAATCCCAAGGTTTAGCATGTTTTTCACATTAAACCCTAACATTTTAATTTTAACAATTTAAACCTTGATTTTTAACCTTGTCCCAATGTTGACCCTCCGTCTGTTTCCGTTTATTTTTGTTAACTTTTTACACTTATTTGATATGCGTGTCACTTTTTGAATCATTCATAATTATTATAATTATTTTATTTCTAAATTACTTTTTTTTTTCTTTTTTTCTTTTTTTTCCTATTAGCTCTCTCTCTATCTCTTCCAGGATGAACAACCATTTCTCTTTCTATCTCTTCCAGGATGAACAACCATTTCTCATGAAAGCAACCAAACCATTTCTCTTCCAGCTCTCTCTCTCTTTCTCTCTCTTCTGGATTGCCAATTTAAAAAAGCAACCAAACCATTTCTCACGAAACCACCTCTCCTTCGCTTTGGATCGTCGGAGATCGTGACAGCAGCGAGTTTTTCCTAGGGTTCCGACGAGTTAGGGTTTGAATGGCCTCTAAAGATGTGGTATCGAAGATGAGTGAGATTGCAGTGTCGACGATCGGCAATCTGGCTGAGAAAGCAAAGATTGCTAGAGAAAGAGTCAAGGCTCTGAGTCACGCGCTATTAAGCATCTGCAAGTCTCTCGTTGTGGCGGTGTCACCGGAGGAGTGTCATCGCAATGTAGTCAAACATGTATTTTGATCTCTGTCTCTATCCCTTCTCTCTCTCTTCTTTCTCTTCATCATCCTCATCTTTTTGCTCGTAGCGACGAATCTCTCATCGTTCTTTCTTTTTCTTTCCTTTTTCTTTCTCCTAACCCTTCCACAAACGCCTGCAAAAAGCACAAAAAACCTATAAACAATCTCTCTTCCTTTTCTTCTTCCTCCTCACCCTCTCGTTGGCGGCCACTCATCCCCTACCCTTCTTTAGCTGCTAACCAACCGTTGCTCCTTCTTCTCTTTTTCCTTTCCCTCATCCTCCTTATTCTGAAATGAGAGAGTCTACAATCAATCGATGATCAATTCAATCCTCAACAACAACAACAAAAAAAAATTGAGATTAGCCTATCAAAATTGTAGGTCTCACTTTTTTCAATTTATACAAACCCTAGATCAGATATCGATAGTTGGCTATCTTTTCGATGTTGTTGTTGTTGATTTGAGACTTGTTTGAATGATAGAGAGAGAGAGAGAGAGAGAGAGAGTTGATAGAAGAAAAAAAAGTAATTTAGAAATAAACTAATCATAATAATTATGGACGAATCAAAAAGTGTCGCGTGTATCAAATAAGTGTAAAAAGTTAATAGAAACAAACAGAAACATACGGAGGGTCAACATTGAGACATGGTTAAAAATTCAGGATTTAAATTGTTAAAATTAAAATGTTGGCGTTTAATGTGAAAAACATGATAAACTTTGGGATTTTTTTTGTAATTTGCCCAATTTCTTAATAGTCTCCATCACTATATGTCCATAGCCAACCTCTCAAGGATGGCCTTAAGGAGTGACAAGTAAGGGCAATCATCACCCTTTTTTTTTTTTTTTAACAACTAGGAAATGCCAAAGACTCACAAAGCATGAGAAGACAAAAGAGCCAAAAGCTTAGTCAAAGGATTGATAGCTCAATCTAGAGGAAGTAAACCCTTAAGATTACTAGAAACTATCTAATGAGCAACCCGATTAGATTCTTTAGCAGTCCAAAGGAAGAAAATGTTGCACCTCGTCCGAGCATGGAAAATGTCATGGATGATTTCTTGGCAATCCCAAGGAGGAGCCAACTCACACATACTTAGCTCGACAACTATCTTGTTATCACTTTCCACTTGGACTTGTAGAAGGTTGAGGGTTATAAAAAAGGCGTAAACCAATCAAACTGCTCAGACTTCACCTTGAAATGTTGAAGATGACTAAACAATGGATGTAGATCCATCTATTAGATTTCCTCTCCAATCTCGTAGTATAACTGCTAAGGATGTTCTTAAGCTGCCCTTCTCAAAACTAGCATCACAATTGATCTTGAACTGCCCTTAAGCATGAAGGATCTAATTCGAAGAAGGAATCAAACTCTCAGAGTTTGTTGAAGGCATATGAGAGATCTGATGCAAGGCAAGAAGTTCCTTCCAATGGGCCATAGTGAGATACAAAGCAAGGGGTTTGTTGGTTGATGATTGAAAATACACTCATTTCTTCTTTTCTAGATTTGCCAGCAAATAAGTGCCACTTTTCTGACCAAAGCTATATGGTCATCATTATTTGAACAATATCCATAAGCAAAGTAGCTTACTCTGACACTGAATCAAGGGATTAAAAGTCAACTCTGAAATCCAAGTCACTCCCAAACTACACACCTCTTGTCCAAAAGCATTCAAAAAGAAGATGTTCAATAGATTCAACACAACACCCACAAATTGGACACTCTTTAGATGGCACGCATTGTTGAAAAATTTAGCTTTATAGACTTATTTTGGATCAACTTTGAATCCAAATTGCAATGGGCCCCACACATCTTTTGAGGTGGATCCAAGTGGTGGCGTGTTCTTTGCTGCATGGTAAGTCACACGATGAAGTCGATTCGTCAAAACTATGTATGGGTGAATGGGAAGTTAATGTCATTTTCAGTTTCCAAAAATAAGAAGTTGAAGAGACAAATGTGGGTTACCTTGTTTTGTTTGTCTCACATAGAAACAATAAGAGAGTTTGTACAAGTATATAAATTCTAGGTTGACATACTTGGGATGGGCCCCAAGGGGCACCCCAAGTTTGGTAAGGAGGGGAGTTATGGACAAAGTGGGTTTGACCCAAATCCACCACACGCACGCGCGCCGCCGGGCACGGGTGCATGGTGTGAGTCGGGTCTGAACTTTAATTTTTTGGACAAAATTCATTTAAATTTTTTCAAAATTCTTGCGGGAAAATTTGAATTTCCTAAGGAAAAAAATTGAATTCAAATTTTTTTTTTTCTGGGAATAATGCCTCTCTGGTCGCCTCTTTTCATTTTTCAGCGGTTCAAATTCACACCTATTTGGAGGGTTTTTATGCCCTTTCGAGTAGGCACCAAAATGCCTATAAATACAGGCATTTTCTAGCAAATTCATTCTGTTATATAGAAAGGCAACCCAAGAGGGGGGTGAATTGGGTAATTAAAAAAAATTCGACCAAAAATTAGATTTCAAATGACTAAGTGATTAAATGTAGCAGACAGACAATGAATAAATTGAAAATAAAAAAAAAGCAAAGAAGAGCTCAACACAAGGATTTATAGTGGTTTGACTCACCGACCTACGTCCACTCCTCAAGAGACCTCCTTGAGAATTTCTTCACTAAGAATCAATGCACCACCAAGCTTCACCTAGCTTGTGGATTTTTACAAAGGACTTACTTCAATCTGTTGAGGACCTCTTAACTAAATGTCTCACTTTACAAGTGTTACACTCAGAAAATAAGGAACAAGAATAAGAGGTACAACTATCCTCTTTTACAAATATTCTCTCTCAAAAGATGGATATGAAAATGTAAGCACAGAGGTAATTTAAGACACTTTCAGATGTGAAAATGGAAGTACAATGAAGTATAAAAGCTTTTGAATGCTTTGGGCTTGTTATATTGAAGAAGTGTATAGATTGAACAATAAGAGCTCTATCTTTATAGAATTAATGGCTTCTAGCTGTTGGAGAGAGGAGATTTGAATCTTCTAGCTTTTGGAGCAAATTATGGAGGATATCTTCCAGCTGTGTTTGATCAGAGCATGGGGTATACAGACTGTAGATAGGTATTGGGAAGAGAAGGATCATTAAATGCACAAGCTTTTCATTTAATGCTCTCCTTCATAGGTCAACTCTTGGTAGAAGATATGGTGACAGAAAAATCTTCTCAGAGATTAGAGATGATGTCATATTCTACACATAGATAAAAAAAAATGGCTGAGAAATGATCTGTGTCAGTTTAGATCTGATTTGGCAAGTGCGATTTTTTAAACCCAGATTTACAGGTGTCGACCCTTGCAGATTGGGTGTCGACCCTTTGCTCTCTTCTTTTCTCTGAGTTGAGTTCCAGGTGTTCCTAGTGTCGACCCTTATCATTCTTGGTGTCGACCCTTGCTATTGGATTGCATTATGAAATTTAGTGTCAACCCTTGCTATTCTTGGTGTCAACCCTTGTTACTGGATTGCACACTGAAATTTAGTGTCGACCCTTATTGTTCTTGGTGACGACCCTTGTTGCTGGATTGCACACTGAAATTTAGTGTCGACCCTTGTTGTTCTTGGTGATGACCCTTGTTGCTGGATTGCACACTAAAATTTAGTGTCGACCCTCACTGTCTTGGTGTCGGCCCTTGCTTCTGGAATACTTAGACATTTTGAACTTCACTCTAGTATCGACCCTTGCTATTTTGGTGTCGACTCTTGGACCTGTTTTAAGTATAAATAGAATTATGCAAACAAGTGTTAATCTCATGTTTTGACGGATTAAAAACCATTGAAAAACAACGCTCTAGAATCATATATCTTCTAGAACCATTGAAGCACAATTTATATACTATTATTTTGAAACTTTGAAAAATAAAATGAATTCTAAATATTTTTCAATAATAAAAATCAATAAGAATTTAAAGTTGAATAACCTTGGGACTAACAATCTCCCCCTTTTTGATGATGACAAATATTTAAAGTTTTCAAAGTATGAGTTTCAAAAGGAAAGCATTAAGAAGTGTTTTTCAAGGAGTTTTGTAAATAAAAGATTTGAAGAATGAGATCGAAAACTCCCCCTATAAAAATGGCTTCAAGGCCAAAACAAAGATAATGAGAAATATATATATATATATATATATATCAAGCAATAAAACAACTTGATATAGAACAAACTCCTCCTTTCAATATACACTGAAACAATCATTAGTGAAATCAATTTCTTCAGTTTATTTTCATTAAATGAAATCGCAAGCACTTTAAAGCAAAAATGATTTCTATAACTCTCTAAGTGTGTGTGTTACTAATAGACATTCACAACCAATCACAACCAACACTAAAGAACCAATATCAACATGTTTCATATCATTCAAGGAGAATTCATCAAAATTCATATATATATAAAGAGGTTTTCATAGTGTATCTAAATTTCCAAAACATATACTTCCCAATTTGTGTTTCCCAAATATTTGTACCCAAAAGTGTTTTTACCAAGGCATCCATATACATCTATCATCTAAAAGGCTATATAAACATCCAAAGACTTAACAGTTAACAACTAATCAACTACAATTAGAGCCAATTACAACAACTACAACTTCTCCCTTTTGTCATCAACAAAAAGATGGGGTCAGAGCATTAGCAAAATGGAGGAGGAGTTTGGGGCCAATGTTGTGTAGCTTCGCGCCAACCTAGGGCAAACCACAGCATGAATTTTCGAATTTGTTCCTCCAGATCATCGTCCTAACGCTGTTGGAAAATTTGACGGAATTCTTCGTTGGAGTCCTTGATCCCGTAGACCACAATCACCATGCTCTCTACACTAACTTTCGCAACTTCTATGACTTAGGCTTACTGAAGTTTCATGCGATCAATGTCTTGCTGCATTTCAGTCTGTTAAAAAAGCAGTTGTAGAACCAAAGAGGCCAACTCATCCACCTTTTGTTCCAAGGCAGAGGAGAATGAAACATGGATAGAGTGGGAGGATGAGGAATGTTAGAGGTAGGGATGGATTGGGAATTGAGGTTTAGATTGTTAAGCTCCAAATTGATTGAAGCAATCCCATCCAACAAGGGACCCTAAACCATGAAGTCAAGATGGTTGATTTTTTGAGAGAGTGAGAGAGAGAGGAGAGATCAGAATAAGATAGTGGAGTAGAGGGACCAGGGGTGGAGAAAGGAAGGGTGGAAGGACTAGAAAGGAAGAGCCAGGGGTAAAGAGACCAGGGGAAGAACCAGTTTTCTTGGTCTTGGTCCAAATGTTGTTGATCAGAGAATACCCCATATTTCTCAGTGTTTCAGACCCATAAGAAGAAGGGTCTCTAGGGACTTCTTCTTCCCCCTTAAGATCAATTTTGAAATGCTTGAAAATCTTTGTAAAAATCATTCCATAGGGAAGGGTTTGATTATTTTGTTTATGAGCATTTATTTATACAGTGAACTACCAAAAAATCGAAATCAGTGAGAAAACCAGTGGATAGGGCCCAAATGAGGTAAGTGTGACCATACGTGACGGCATCAAAACGACCTGACCTAGGAATAATGTTGTGTGTGATGATGTGATATAACATTCTCATTTCAAGGGAAAGGTTCCCAGGGACAGTGACATGATGAGTTAGAGCGGGGTTATTAGTGAGGAATGGTAGACCAATGAGATGAGAGTATTGGGGTGGTTTAAGAGCAACTGATGGAGTGACCCTGTGTCCATCATTGGAGGTTTTTAGAATGGCGTTAATGACAGAGGATGTCAAAGTAAAAGGAACACCTTTTACAAAGTCGAGGGTATGAGGAGAAGTTTTCTCATCATATGAGAGATTTGCAAAAAACGCTTTGATGAGAGTAGGATAGATGTCACAGTCAAGTTTTAAAAGAGATGACCATTTTTGGTTATCTAACCAAGCTTTTACAAGAATGGAGTGTTTTTCAAAGAATGAGATGTTTATTGTGCGACCAAAGATTACCTTTCGTAGATTGAAGTCCTTATTGAAAGCAGATCTGCACTTAGGGTTCTTGAATCGAAGCACAGGAGGAGAAGCAGTGACGGCGGTGGAAGATGAGGACGTGCATGGTAGCTTCCGTGTTGGAATAGGAGGAGAGGCTTGAGAATCCATAGAGAGGAAGCAGAGAGGTCGCGAGAGAGATAGAAGAAGATCAAAATGTGAATCGATGGAGGGAGTCGCTAGAATAGAAAAAGGGCTAGGGCTAGGTTTTTGAGAGGTGTCGCAAGAGAAAAATGAAGGGTCGTGGGGTATATAAATACCCTTGAGAAAGTGTCGACCTTTGTGAAGAGAGGAGTCAACCTTTCAAATTTGAAAAGATCGCACGGCAAAAACCTTACCCAATAGGTAGGTGTCGACCTTTAGAGAAAAGAGAGGTCGAGACAAAAGTAGTGTCCTCAAACACAACAGATGTCAACACCTTCGAAGAGAGGTGTTGACCCTCAGTGAACCAAAAACCAACTGGTGTCGACATCAGCGAAGAAGGGTGTTGACCCTTAATAACACAAAAGCATAAGGCTGGTTCACAAGGTGTCGATCCTATAGAGCAGGGGGTTGACCCTTAAAGTACATAGTTCAATGTCCTAGAAGGCAAAACCTAGAGTTTTTCTAAACAAATTTCACAATGAAGCATAATAACACATAGTTTAACATCGCATAAGAATATTTAGCATGTCAAGCTCATTTCTAATAAAGTAAAATTGTTCTTTCTTGAGAGGTTTGGTAAAAATATCAGCCAATTGTTGGCTTGTAGGCACAAATTTGAGTTCGATGTCACCTTTAAGTACATGATTTCGTAGAAAGTGATGTCTTATTAAAATGTGTTTAGTGCGTAAGTGCTGTATAGGAGTTTTTGAAAAATTAATGGCACTAGTGTTATCACATTTAATAGGAATATGATCAAAGTGAAGTCCAAAATCAAGAAGTTGTTGTTTCATCCAAAGCATTTGAGCACAACAACTAGCGACAGCAATATATTCCGCTTCAGCGGTTGATAAAGCAATAGAATTTTGTTTTTTGCAAAACCATGAAGTGAGTGAATTTCCAAGAAAATGACAAGTGCCACGAGTGCTTTTTCAGTTAAGTCTACATCCCGCAAAGTCGGTATCCAAGTAACCATAAAGGTCAAAAACATTTGTTTTGGGATACCAAAGACCCAAAAGTGGGGTACCAACAAGATATTTAAAAATGCGTTTTACAGCGGTGACGTGTGATTCTTTTGGAGCTAATTGAAAACGTGCACACATACACACACTAAACATAATATCGGGTCTACTAATAGTTAGATAGAGTAAGGAACCAATCATATCTCGATATTTCTTTTCGTCTACCGGTTTACCTTACTCATCTTTGTCGATTTTAATCAATGTGCTTATGGGAGTTACTGTATGTTTGGATAAGTCTATTTCAAACCTTTTAAGGAGATCTTTGATATATTTGACTTGAGATAGATGAATTCCATCTTGGTTTTGTTTTATTTGTAATCCGAGAAAGTATGTCAACTCTCCTATCATACTCATTTCAAATTCGGCATGCATATCCTTTGCAAATTCCTCGCACAAAGATTCATTAGTAACACCGAATATGATATTATCAACATAGATTTGAACAATAAGCATATCCTCATTTTTGCTTTTTATGAAAAGAATGGTATCAATTTTCCCATGAGAAAAACCTTTTTCAATGAGAAAATTACTTAAGTGTTCATACCAAGCTCTAAGGCCTTGTTTCAAACCATATAAAGCTTTTGAAAGTTTAAAAACATGGTCCGGGTGTTTGTGATTTTCAAAATCGAGAGGTTGTTTAACATACTGTAGACACCCTATTTTTTACGGCCCTTACAACTTGGACGCCATCATTTGCACACCCGATGATGAGTCTATCTGCTTGTCAAGTGCTCGAAGTCCTTAGCGGAATGCCACAACTTTGAGCCCTTCAAACCCTATACCCCTGTTACCTTTGCTTTTGGACCAAACCCTAAGTTTTTCAAGCCTGCAACCCTTGGTGGCCTGCTAGGCCACCTTTTTGGGCTGCCGGCCATCACTCTTGGTTGTCAGCCACTGATGTGGCCTACCGGCCACCAGTGTCTTTTGCAGATATTTTGTGACAGCTGTACCAGTTGTTTGCACAGATGCATGCATCTGTTCCCACGTGTATGGCTGGATGTTCTTGAGGGAAATTCATGTTTTCTATATATAGAGGGCCTTCCTCTCATGTTTTAAGGGTAGAAAAAATTTGGAGCAAAATTTTTCCTCTCTCTCTCTCTCTCTCTCTCTCTCTTCCAAATTTCTACACTCTCGCCTACATATCCTTAACCTTTGCATATACACTCTTAACCATACCTTTCCATATTTGAGTTGAGGTCTGTTTGAGCTTTGTTTGAACTCTTGAGGGTGTGTTTGCTTGGTTTTATTGCTTGGAATTGATCTTCTCTTCAAGAGATATAAGGCTTTGCCTCTTTACCTGCTTTAACTACTCTTTTTCTTGCAATTTTCCAACTGTTTTTAGGCTATAAAAACTCTATATTTTTTGGCTGAAACTTGGGTTTTAAGACCATTAAAGGTTGAGGGGTGGTTCACCCTTCTTTGTACTTTGTTTTGAAGGCCTTTTCCCTTGTGTTTCCCATTCTTATACTATCGATTTTTGAGTTTTTAAACACTATTTTTCAGAGTTATTTCAGTGGCCAAAATTATGTTTTGAAGTCCAAAATTGAAAAGGTTAGCCTCCCCTCCTTGTGTCTTGCTTACTAGCCTAGCTTGTGCTATATTTTAGCATATTAATTTAGCTATTTTTGTCTTAATTCCAACATGTTTTAGGACTACTTTTAGATTGTCTTTAAGTGTTTGTTGCATTTGAGTTTTGTTTTGCATGCTTGTAGTATAATTGTCCTCATGAGTTTGGTGTTTTAGGCCTTAGACACCATCTTATTTGAGTTGATAGTGTTTATTTATGGCTTTCTATACTTGTGATCACTCTTAATCATCTCTGCAACCTTCCTCTTTTTTTGGCTTTTGTTTTTCTTTGAAAGTGGTTCAAACAACTTGTTTGTTTAAAGTATGAGATTGAGATGTCATGCTTAATGGTTTAATCCTTTACAGGATTCATTACCAATGGTATGATGTCTCTTTTATGCCTGAGACAACACTTGGGTTGAGCATTCTTTCCATTTAGAGGACTTAAACTTACCTTTGGACTCAATGAATTAAAGGATGGTTGGTAATTAAAATGAAGAAATTAGTAATTAAAATGGGACTAAAATGGTGCAAGAGAAGAATTGATTTTGTGTTCAATGGACATTAATTGAACACATGGAAGCTTGAGGCATTTTATACTCATTAGTGATGAAATGATTCAAGTTTCCGAGGTCACCACTTCCCTTGATCAATTCATGAAAAGGAGGAGGTTTAAGTCTTGTTTTGTTATATTTATTGAATTTGCACACTTTGGTTCATAAGCCATCATACAATGAAATTGCTTGAGTTGGTGGTTTGTGGACTAAGTTTACTACTCCTTTGATTTGTTCATGATAAGGAAGGCTGAATTGTGCAGACAACCCTTAAGAATACCCTGTGCATGCTCTATTTGTTCTCTGTTGCAGCAAGGTAGACCCTGCAGCAGTGGCCGGCAGGCCACTTTCTATGGCCGCCCGGCCATCACTGGTGGTCGATAGTCCCTCACTCCTGGCCGGCCGGCCACTGATGCAAAATTTAGCAGTGTGTTTTTTGAGCAGAGCAGAGCTATTCTGGAGGTGGACAAAGGTGTAAGTGTTTTACTGTGCAACAGAGACATTCTAGAAGCAAAACAGTGGCTTTTTGAGTAGAAACCAAGCACGTGCATGAGCATTCCTCACATATCGAGCCTGTTTAGTTTAAATATTTAGCTTAAATATTTGTTGTAATTAATTAGTTATAGCTAGTTGAATTTGGTAAAGTGTTGTAATTTGATTAGCTAGAATAGTTAGTTAATTAATTCATCGTTATTGTAATAATTAGTTAAGTAGTTTAGCTAATTTAATTTGTGTTGTAATAATTAGCTTAGCTTAGCTAGTTACGTAGTTAGTTTATTCGGACTCTACTTCGTGAGAGCGCAATGTTGTAATAATGTGTATGTCTTCCAACCCCACGTCTTTCTCCCTTTTATTTACTAGCTTATGATGGTTAGTTTAGGGACATCATGTTTTGTTTAGCATACTTCATGTTTGCATCCATTTGTCTTACATGCACCGAGGCTCGGTTCATCATTCAAACTTTCATTGTTAGTTTAATACATTCTTTAAATACGTGCTTAGATCGCATGCTATCAAATTGTTTCATATGCCATGTTAAGTAGCCAAGCCTGTTTAGATTTCATATTGTATCTGTTGCATTAGTCATATTGTATAGTTAGGAATCATGCATTTTTCTAACTCTTTTGTTTATTTTAGCTTAGAGTACTAGGTGAGCCTTTACTCGCTTTAGCATAATAGCATGAATGTTCTTGTTACCATGTTTAGCATGCTTTTCGTGAGGGTAATTGCTTAAGTGCTTAATTGATAAACTGTTTTGAATGCCTGTGGATGAAGGCTAGTTGCTTGAATTGGAATAATTTAAGTAATATTCATATGCGATCACTTTTTTTTCAAATGGTACATATTCAAAACAAATATGAATCAAGTGTTCCAATTCTTGCAAGTTAGTCTATATTTGTGTGTGTGCACATCACATAGTAATGCTAGCCTAATAAACTGGAACAAGAACATATAATGTACATAAGATTCATATCATGATTAGCAGAGGCCGATCTTTGATCAGGCGAGCGAGGATGCTCAATTCATGACCTTCCCCTCTTGTACCTAAGTTCCCGAGCTAAGACAATCTTGGTGATGACGGACACGTGATCTTTGGCACGAGTCATGGGTTTTCTAAATTTCTCCAAAACAAAATATTTAGGTGGCGACTCTGTATCTGGCAAAATAGTCCAGTTTTGGCAATTTGATTCAAAATCCATTTTCCAAAAGATTTTCCGGATTGGAACTCTTTGGTGTTTATCTATTTTGCATTGCATTTGTGGAATCAGATTTAGAACCGTAAGAGTCCGATACTGTAGGGCTTATTTCGACTTCCGAAAAGGGGGCACGAAAAAGTCAAGCTATACATACACTTCTTCCGAAATATACCCATTTATAAAAACACTTTTCACATCACTCTAAAACATGCAAATGCAAGCAACATGCGAATGGCTTCAAGCCGAGCAACGGGTGCAAATGCTTCATCAAAATCAATGTCCTCTTCTTGGTCATAACCTTGGGCTACAAGTCTAGCTTTGTTTTGAATAACAGCATCGGATTCATCTATTTTGTTTCGAAAAACTCATTTTGTTCCAATAATGGAATGATTCTTAGGACGAGGAGTCAAAAACTAAACTTCATTTCTTGCAAACTGATTTAACTCTTCTTGCATAGCAAAAATCCAGTTTTCATCGTGTTCAGCCTCAGAAAAAGTTTTTGGCTCAATTTGGAAAACAAAAGCTAAATTGCCATAAACATTATGAATAAAAGAACGAGTTCTTACACCTTGTGTGGCATCTCCTATAATGAGATCTTTGGGATGTCCATGAACATACTTCCATTCTTTGGGTAGATTATTTTCCTTCGCTGGATGGGCATACTCTTTTTGGAGATCTTCCATAGAGACTTCAACATTGGGTTCCGAAGAATGAAGTTCATCATGTTCCGATAAGTAAAAGCCTTCTATTCTTGGATTAGAATTTGCAACATCATCACTAACAATATTCTTAGAAGCAAGGGAGCTAGATTCATCAAAAGCAACGTGTATAGATTCCTTGACGAGTGAATTTCTTTTATTAAAGACATGATACGCTTTACTAGAATTTGCATAGCTAAGAAACACGGCTTCATCAGATTTTGCATCAAACTTCCCAAGATTTTCTTTATTATTATTAAGTACCAAACATTTGCACCCAAATGCACGAAAATAACCAATGTTGGGTTTTCTACATTTCCACAATTCACATGGTGTATTCTTAAGTATGGGTTTAATCATGACATGATTAATAACATAACAAGCTATATTGATGGCTTTCGCCCAAAAATATCTTGGCAAATTATTTTCACGAAGCATAGTACGAGTCATTTCCTCAAGAACTCTATTTTTCTTTCTACCACACCATTTTGTTGAGGAGTTCGAGGAGTAGAAAAATTATGATCAATGCCATGTTCATTACAAAATAGAATAAACTCATCATTATCAAATTTTCTACCATGGTCACTTCTAATGCTACAAATAGCAAGACTAATCACATTTTGAATACGTTTACAAAGAGCTGCAAATGCAGATAAAGTATCACTTTTGTGTGCCAAGAAGATCACCCAAGTAAATCTAGTACAATCATCCACACAAACAAGACAATAAGATTTACCTCCAAGACTTAAAGTTCTAGATGGTCCAAACAAGTCAATATGCAACAATTGAAGAGGTCTAGAAGTGGAAATGATATATTTGGATTTGATAGAAACTCTTGTTTGTTTTCCTTGTTGACAAGCATCACAAAGTCTATCTTTTTCAAAATCAATTTTTGGTAAACCAACAACCAAGTCAAGTTTTGAAAGCAAGTCCATATGAGCATGTCCTAGCCTTCTATGCCATAACCATCCAGATTCATTTAAAGCAGATAAGCACTTAACATCAAGATTAGGAGATAAACTATGCAAATCAAATGCATACACATTTTCATGCTTATGACCAACAAAAAACACTTTGTTATCAGTAGAATTTTTAATGGTGCAGTGGGATTTTTCAAAAGTGACATGATTGCTTTTATCACACATTTGACTAATACTAAGCAAGTTGTGTTTCAATCCTTCAACAAGCAACACATTTTCAATAATGGGTGAAGAAGTTTTACCAATACTACCTTCGCTGATGATCTTTCCCTTACTATTGTCTCCGAAGGTTACGTGACCTCCTTCTTTGGATTTAAGGGTTGAGAACATTGCTCTATCACCGGTCATGTGCCTTGAGCACGCAGTATTAAGGTGCCACCGATTGTTTGATTTTGACCTAAAGTACACCTGCAAAAATCAAATTTTTGTTGGCCTTTTAGTACCCATTCTTTTTTGGGTCCATGAGAGTTAGGAGTTGAAGTGCTTTTGGGAACCCATTTCCTTTTCAGTCTAACAAATGAGTTTCTCTTAGCAGGACATGAAAGAGAGATGTGACCTTTTCTTCCACAATAATGGCATGTGAGATGAGAATTGTTAGATAATGCATAAACAAAAGTCTTTTTGGAACTTTTTACTTTTGAAAAAGGTTTATATCCAATCCCCATTCTTCCAAAGGTTTGATTTTGACTTTTGAAAATTTTATCTAAGGTGTCTCTGCCTTGAGTAAATTTTGAAAGAATATTTTTTAAATCTTCTATGTTTTCAATTAAAACAAATTTCTCCTTTTTCAAAATTTCATTTTCTTTTTACAAATCATCTACTTTTTTTTCAAAAATGTAAGATTCTTTTTCATTTGAAAATGCTTTCTCCTTTTCCATTGTCAAGACTTCATTTTCTAAAGCATTGATCTTAGAAGTCAAGGATTCTTTTTCTTGTGATAAACTCAAAATCATTTTCTTTTAACAACTACTTTTTGAACTCAGTTTTTTAAATTCAACAAGCAATTCATCAAAGGCAGTTTGTAATTCGTCAAAGGTAAAGGATTCATCATTTACCTCATTTTCATCTTCAAGTGCCATCAAGCATAGATTTGTGACTTCATTTTTGTAAATATCCATCTCTGAGTCGCTATCATCACTATCTTTTCCCCATGCTGTGATCATGGCTTTCTTCTTGTCCTTCTTGAATTGTTTCTTGAACTCTGGACATTCCGATTTGTAGTATTCATAGCAAGTAACTTTAGATTTTTTATGATTTTCTCCTTTTTAAAAATCGTTGTTAAACTCTTTTATAAGGAACTTCCTTACACCTTGTTTCTTTTTCACAAATCTTTTCAACCTTTTGGTAATAAAAGCCATTTCTTCATCTTCCTCTGAAGCATCTTCTTTTTCCTCTTCAGATTTTAAGTTAGACTTTAAAGCTATCGCTTTCTTCTTATTATTGTCTTCTTCTTCTTTTCATTCTTGCATAATGATCTCATGGGTTAGGAGAGATCTCATTAACTCATCAAGACTTAATGTTGACAAGTCTCTTATTTCTATCACTGCTATAACTTTGTTCTCCCAGCTTTTTGGCAATGATCGGAGGACTTTTCTGACAATTTCAGCATTAGTATAAGTCTTCCCAAGAGATTTAAGACTGTTTATAATATCTATAAAGCGAGTGAACATGTGGGATATGTTCTCATCAGGTTTCATCTTGAAGAACTCATAGTTATGAACAAGTAAACTTACTCTAAACTCTTTGACTCGAGTGGTTCCCTCATGAGTTGCAATAAGTTTATCCTAAATTTCTTTCACCGTTGTACAAGTGCATATTCTGTTAAACTCGGTAGCATCAAGTGCACAATACAATATAATAACAGCTTTGGCATTGGATTGAATATATTTATAATCAACTGTCATGAACCGAACCCGCCCCTAAAAGTTTGGGTCATAATCGGCCAGTAATTCGTAGATTACCGAAGACCTCAAACGATCATACAAAATGTTTATGTTAATAGGGCCATAACGGAAGCATATAATAAAAAGAATTCCATTGAGTTGTGCCAATCATAAGCAAGATCATAGAGATAATCATGTAACACATTAACACATTTACATTCCCAACAAAAATATAAGAGCCAAAGGAAAATTGTACATAGTGTTTACAACCCAAGACCATGAAAGCAAAAACAAAATATGGTCAAGGTATGGCGTGAGTCAAGACAAGACTCCGTCTCAGAGGCATGACTCAATTGGGTCACAAAAAGGCTCTTGAAGCTAACTCTAGGGGTGTGCTCCGTGCTGCTGATCACCGACATATGCATACATAAAATTGGGTGAGCGAAGTTCAATAAATAATAATACAGTAAAGCAGTATAAGTAAATGATCACAAGATTTCCACAATGTCATAATCACTTAAACCAAGCGGCCTTAGGCCCAAGCATACAACAAGCGGGCTCAAACCCAATCATATAGCAAGCGGCCTCGGGCCTAATCATATAGTAAGTGGCCTCGGGCCCAATCATATAACAATAGCCTCAGGCCCAATCATTTATCAAGTGGTCTCAGGCCCAATCATTTAATGAGCGACCTCAGGCCCAATCATTTAGCACATATTATGCAATACTAATGAAGTTTCGCCATTTCCAATCAATACATAATGTTGGCACTGATCACCATTCATGGTTCAAGATACGCAACCAAAAAGTATAAGTGTACAATATTACTACTTACAGTGTGTTTGATCTTGCGGTGTCTCCTCGGCTACACGACCTACATAAACATTTCACACATACATTCGTTAAATCATTTGTTTCAATTGTACTCTTTCCTTTCATTATTTACTACCTTCTTTAATGAGTTTCTAGGCATCATTTCACTCCTAAAAAGGTCAAAATATGGTTGAGAGTGCATTCCAGAAGTTGAGGTAGCAAGACCAAAAAAAAAACACAATTCTTTTCTTGTTGGGTCGTACGTACGGTCGATCTAGCCGCTCGAGCGGTCTGGCTCCGCACGTGCGGAAATGGTCGTTGCTCAAGCTCACAGTGAGGAATGGTTTTAGGCTTAAATCTTGGGCGCTTGTGTAGAGCCCGAGGCCGCACGAGCAATCTGGGCTCACTCAGGCAGTCAGAAAATGGCTCCAAGATGCAAACATTTTCCTCTCATTCCCAAGCCCAAATCCATGTAAAAGCAACTCAAAAACATGATATCTAAGTATGATACAAGTGTAATTACACATTAAACATATCAATCTTGCATCAACAACAATTTCATGGTCTCCTTTTTTCATAATTTCATGGTTTACATACACAAGTTGAAAATACATATATTCATGAATGATTTTCTCACAAATCTTGTTCATGGGAACCATCTAGGGTTTGTTTCATGGATTAATCATACAAATGAACTCAAAACAAACAATGGTGTATAGATTAAGTTCCAATTTCATGCCTTAAGCTCTAGACACTACACAACTCAAACCCTAGCTCAAAATTCCTAATTTCTTCATGATTTCTTGACAAACATGAGTTAGAGACAAAGTTTGTAAGTAAATTTCCATACCTTGACTCAAATTTATGGTTTGCCCTTTGATTCCCTTCAAATCCCTAGCTTTCTCCTCTTCATCTTTCTCTAACTCACACTTGGAGCTCTCTTCCAACAAATAAAGAACAAAAGGACTAAACATATTCATCTTAATAAAAAAAAATCTTAATTTATTCATTATGAATCATAATTTTTCAAAATCTCACTAAAGGCTCTAAAAATCATGCTAATCAAAGCTATGGAGTTGGTTTTTGTTTACCGCGCCTCTACAGCCTCCAATTTCAGTTCAAAGTTTTAATTACAACAGATATTCCTACTTTCAACAGATAATTTTTGCAAATTCACATATTTCCCATACTCAAACTTGAAAATTCATATCAAACACATAATCACATACATAATTAAGAATAGTACGGATTGGGTTATCACATCAGCACTAGTCCACTCACTCTCAAGTTTGGGAACTAGCAGACCATCTATGGTTTTGGTGAGGACTTTAGGACCATCACAAATGATTTTTCAAATCTCATAGTCGATGGATTGGATATGCATAATCATACGGGTTTTCCAATAGTTAAAATTGGTGCCATAGAAGAAGGGTGGTCTGTTTGAGGCTTAACCTTTAAGAAGAAAGGAGCTAGGGGTTGCCATAGATCACTCTAAGATGGTTAAGTCATAATACTAGAAACGAGGCTCTGATACCAATTGTTGTACAGGAAGGCAACCCAAGAGGGAGGGTGAATTGGGTAATTAAAAAAAATTGACCAAAAATTAGATTTCAAATGACTAAGTGATTAAATGTAACAGACAGACAATGAAGAAGCAGAAAATAAAAGAAAAGCAAAGAAGAGCTCATCACAAGGATTTATAGTGGTTTGGCTCATCGGCCTACGTCCACTCTTCAAAAGACCTCCTTGAGAATTTTTTCCCTAAGAATCAATGAACCACCAAGCTTCACCTAGCTTGTGGATTTTTACAAAGGACTTACTTCAATCTGTTGAGGACCTCTCAACTAAATGCCTCACTTTACAAATGTTTCACTCAGAAAATAAAAAACAAGAATAAAAGGTACAACTACCCTCTTTTACAAATATTCTCTTTCAAAAGATGGATATGAAAATGTAAGCACAGAGGTAATTTAAGACACTCTTAGATATGAAAATGGAAGTAAATGAAGTATACAAGCTCTTGAATGCTCTAGGTTTGTTATATTGAAGAAGTGTATAGATTGAACAAGGAGAGCTTCGCCTTTACAGCATTAATGGCTTCTAGCTATTGGAGAGAGGAGATTTGAATCTTCTAACCGTTAGAGCAAATCATGGAGGATATTTTCCAGCTGTGTTTGATCAGAGCATGGTGTATACAGACTGTAGACAAGTCTTGGGAAGAGAAGGATCATTAAATGCATAAGCTTTTCATTTAATGCTCTCATTCATAGGTCAACTCTTGGTAGAAGATATGGTGATAGAAAAATCTGCTCAGAGATCAAAGATGATGTCATATTCTGCACATAGATTAGAAAAAGTGGATGAGAAATAATCTATGTCAGTTTAGATTTGATTTGGCAGGTGGGATTTTTTTAAACCCAGATTTATAGGTGTCAACTCTTGTAGATTGGGTGACGACTCTTTGCTCTCTTTTCTTTTCTGAGTTGAGTTCCAGGTGTTTCTGGTGTCGACCCTTATCATTCTTGGTGTCAACCCTTGCTGTTGGACTGCATTATGAAATTTAGTGTCGACCATTGTTGTTCTTAGTGTCGACCCTTGCTGTTCTTGGTGTCGACCCTTGCTACTGGATTGCACACTGAAATTTAGTGTCAACCCTTGCTGTCTTGGTGTCGACCCTTACTTCTGGAGCACTTAGACATTTTGAGTTTCACTCTAGTGTCGACCCTTGCTATTTTGGTGTTAACCCTCAAGCCTGTTTCAAGTATAAATAGAATTTTGCAAACAAGTGCTAATCTTATGTTTTGATGGGTTAAAAACCATTGAAAAACAACACTCTAGAGTCGTATATCTTCTAGAATCATTGAAGCATAATTTGTATAGTATTATTTTGAAAACTTTGAATAATAAAATGAATTCTAAATATTTGTCAATAATCCAAATTAATAAGAATTTAAAGTTGAATTACCTTAAGGCTAACACATTCATTCCTTATTTCCTACACCCGACTTATTAATAAGGAATTAAAGGTGTCAAAATAATAAAATGATATAAGTAATTTATTTGTCAAAATAATAGTATACAAATTATACACTCGACTTGATCGTGATTTTGTTGTTCTAATTTTCCGATGATTTTTCTGTTCTAACTTTCCTGTACAAGAACTTTCTATAAGTAATTTATTTTGTTTGTTTCAGTTTTATTTTACACACAGAAGATTGTTCCAACAATTTTAAGACATATTCGAATTATTATATTTATATAGAATTTTTCGTTTGTTTCTTTTCCAACTTTTATTATAGAAATTATTTTCTATATGAGGTTTTCATAAATAAATTTTGAATTTTCAGAAATAAAAATTCTGGGTTTTCATTAATTAAAATTCTAATTTTCAGTATTATAATTTTTGAAGTTTTACAGAAATAATATTCTGTATGGAATTATTTTGATTAAATAAAAGTTTATTTTCAAATTAATTTGAAATAAAAGTTACAATTTAGTTTCTTTTAACAGAATTATATTTTGTGCTCTAAGGTTTAATTTTTTGTATAGTAAAAAATTCTAATTATAATTTTATTTGATAATTTAGAATTCATAGCTACTAAAACTGGTGTTAATGCAGGTACTGCGATTGCTCCAATCCTTCTTGCTGTTTTGACAATGTTAGTGAATCATGAGAAAAAGTCATAAAAGTTCTTAGAAACTGAATTTAAAATATGGCAACAAAAAATGTTGTTCTATCTTACTACTTTAAATTTGGCTCATTTCCTTCGTGACGATGCTCCTGTTCTGAAAGAAGATGAAATCGATCGACAAGTGATTGTTGTGGTTGATGCTTGGAAACATGCGGATTTTCTTTGTTACAACTATTTCTTGAATGGGTTTGATAATACATTGTAACGTTTATAGCCCTATCAAAATGGCAAAGGAATTATGAAAGTCATTGAAAAAAAAATTAAAACAGAAGATGCTGACTTGAAGAAATTCGGGGTGGACAAATTTCTAGATTTTGTGATGATTGATTCAAATACTGTGATCAACCAAGTTTAGGATCTCCAACTTATTTTGCATGACATCTATACAGAAGGCATGTCACTAAGTGAGTCCTTCCAAGTTGTTGCCCTAATTAAAAAATTACCACAAGGCTAGAAGGAATTCAAGAACTATCTCCAATACAAGTGCAAAGAGATGACTTTAGAGGAATTGATTGTGCATTTGAGGATTAAGGAAGACAACCAAACTTCTAAGAAGCGGGTTGGAAAGCATCCTATGGAATCAAAGGCTGATATAGTGAAACATGCACAAAAAACAAAGAAACGAAAGTTTAACGGAGAAAGTTCCTCACAAGGCTCTAAGGGAGAGGACACCAAGAAGTTCAAGTTTAATGGCAAATGTTAAATCTGTGACAAAGAAGGACATCAGGCCAAAGATTGTCGTAGCAAGCGCAAAGGTAAAGAAAGTTCAAGTAAGAAACTTGCTGAAGCTAATGTCATCGATGTGGACAGAATCTCCAATGGTGTTGATGACATAATCCTTTCAACCGTTGTCTCTGAGGCCAGCCGTTGTCCCCGAGGCCAACCTTGTCAGAAATCTCAAAGAAGGGTGGGTGGACACTAAAACCACTCATCACATCTGTGCCGACAAAAAGATGTTCTCCTCTTATTTTGTGGTGAACAACGGAGAATAACTATTTATGGACAACTCCTCTACTCCTAAAGTCGAAGGACAGGGTAAGGTTATTCTAAAGATGACATTGGGAAAGGAACTCACACTCAACAATGTGCTGCATGTATCGAACATTTGTAAGAATCTTGTTTCTGGATCTCTGTTGAGCAAGAATGGGTTTAGGCTAGTTTTTTAGAGTGACAAATTTGAACTTACCAAAAACGGGATGTATGTAGAAAAATGTTACATGACTGATGACCTTTTTAAAATGAATGTAATGACTTTTGTACCTATTATTAATGAAAATATATCTTCTTCTTACTTGCTTGAGCCTTCAAATTTATGGCATGGTAGACTAGAATATGTTAACTATGGATCTTTGCATAAATTAATTAATATAGAATGTTTACCTAAATTTGAAATTGATCCAAATCATAAATGTGAAATTTGTGTTGAGGCAAAATTAACTAAAATTTAGTTTTATTCAATTGAAAGAAGTACTGAACTACTTGAAATAATTCATAGTAACATTTATGATTTTAAATCAATTCAAATTAGAGGTAAGAAAAATATTTTATAACTTTCATAGATGACTATACTAAATATAATTATGTTTATTTAATTCAAACTAAGGATGAAATTTTAGAAACTTTCATTCAATATAAGAATGAAGTTGAAAATTAACTTAGCAAGAAAATTAGAATTCTAAGAAGTGATAGAGGTGGTTTATGAATCATTTTTTGTTGATTTTTGTAAAGAATATGGAATAATTCATCAAACCACCGCTCCTTACTCATTTCAGCAAAATCGTATCACTGAAAGAAAAAATAAGACTTTGAAAGAAATGATGAATGCCATGTTAATAAGTTCTGGATTACCTCAGAACTTATGGAGAGAAGCAATATTTTCTGCTAATTATATTCTTAATAAAGTACCCTGAAAGAAAGTGAATCAAACACCATATGAAATGTGACATGTGAGAGTATCATCCTACTAATACTTAAAAGTGTGGGGGTGTTTGGCTAAAGTGGCTATTCCTAGTTGTAAAAAGACTAAGATAAGTCCGAAAACCATTGATTGCATATTCATTAGTTATGCCCAGAATAGTAGTGCATATCGATTTTTTATGTAAATACTATTATTGAATCTAGGAATGCATCCTTCTTTGAACACGTGTTTCCTAATAAAACTGGACAAGAGACTAGCACTAACAAAAGATCTTATGATACTATTACTAGTCATGATCAAGAACAAGATCAAGTGCAAGAGCAAGAGATAGATCAAAATGAAGAAGAAGAACTTAGGCGTAGACGTGCTAGAACTTCAAAATCTTTTGGTCCAGATTTCTAATATTTTTGTTAGAAAATGAGCGAAAATGAGCCTTTAACTTTTAAAAAAACTATGTCCAGCCTTGAGGCTTCTTTATGGAAGAGGCTGTAAATAGCGAAATTGAATCCATTTTGCAAAATCACACATGGGAATTGGTGGATTTGCCACCAGGTTGTAAACCTCTTGAATACAAGTGGACTTTCAAGAGGAAAATGAAAGCAGATGGATCAATTGATAAATACAAGGCAAGATTTGTGGTCAAAGGATATAGACAAAAGGAAGGTCTTGATTATTTTGATACATACTCACTAGTTACTAAAATAGCATCCATTATAATACTAATTACCATTGCATGTTTGTACAATCTAGAAATTCATCAAATGGATATGAAAATAGTTTTCTTAAATGATGAATTAAATGAAGAAATTTACATGGAACAATTAAAAGGATTTTCTGTTCCGGGGAAAAAAAAAAAGTGCATGAATTGGTTAAATCATTATATGGTTTAAAACAAGCACCAAAGTAGTGGCATAAAAAATTTGACAATGCAATGATGTCAAATGGTTTTTAAAACTAATGAATGTAACAAATGTGTTTATGTTAGGAACACGAACAAAGGTTATGTTACAGTACGCCTTTATGTTGATGATATGCTTATCATAAGTAGCAATAATGACATGATTAAAACTACCAAGAAAATGTTGAATAAACATTTTGACATGAAGGATATAGGGATTGCTGATATAATTCTTGGTATAAAAATTATCAAAACATCAGAAGGATATGCTTTGTCACAGTCACATTGCATTAAGAAAATACTTGACAAATTTAACAAAGATGAAAACATCTTGCTAGAACCCTTGTGGATGTTAATCTATTTCTTTCTAAGAATGTACAGGAAAGTATTTCTCAATTTGAGTATACCCAGATTATTGGAAGCTTAATGTACTTGATGAACTACACTCACTCAGATATAGCCTATGCAGTAAGTAAATTAAATAGATATATGAGTAATCTTGGAGTAAAACACTAGAAAGCTATTATAAGGGTTTTAAGATATCTCAGATTTACTCATAACATTGGACTATACTATATTAGATATCCAGGGTTACTTGAAGGATACTATGATGCAAACTAGATATCGGATACTAGAGATTCAAAATCCACCAGTGAATGTGTCATTACTCTTGGTGGTGCAACTGTATCTTGGAAATCTTTCAAACAGACTCGCATTGCTAGGTCTATTATGGAATTAGAGTTTATAGCTTTAGATAAAGCTGGAGAAGAAGCAGAATGGCTTCCTCACTTCCTTGAAGATATTTCAATGTGGCTGAAACCTATGCCTACTATATGCATACACTGTGATAGTCAATCGGCAATAGGTATAGCACAAAGTCATATGTATAATGGTAAGTCACGACACATTCGTTGTCGACATAACATTGTAAGACAACTACTCTCTAATGAAATTATTTCCATTGAATATGTGAAGTCTAAAGATAACATAACAGATCCACTAACCAAAGGGTTAGCAAAAGAGTTAATTGAGAATTCATTGATAGGAATGGGACTTAAGCCTATTAAATAAGAGTTGCCACAATGACAAACCAACCTAGTTGACTGGAGATCCCAAGATCTAGGTTTAAAGAGACAACCGAGTTGTGTATGACTCATAAGGATCACTTAGGAGTCTAGCTTCTACCTATTTCTATGATGAAATAGTAATGTTTATAGTATGTTAGGATAAGCAATGCTTTTGATGATTCTTGTATCTGGAAATACCTAGTGGACTATTGCAGAATACTCTTCATAAGAATCACCTATATGAGTGTAACTAGGCCAATTCTATGAGAATTGTTAGGCTGCAATTCTCTAGAGCACTCATGAAGTACTAGGTTGTTCAGGACCAAAATGAACACAATCGTAAGAACTAAATTGTGTTTGGAAATATGTTGTGTGAGTTCTATTGTCTTGATTTACACAAATGAATGAACAATTCACGACATTATGTTCACTGATTAGCTAGTAAATCCAATAATGTCTCACAAGGAAAGGTTCAAAGCCAAAAGCTACCTATCCTATGCAAAAAAATCTCCTATTTATGTACTCTCTTTAAAATCATCATGTTGTTGCATTTTTTCTCCATCAACTCCATTCATGTGGGGGATTGTTGAAAATTTTAGTTTTATAGGCTTATTTTGGATCAACTTTAAACCCAAATTGAAATGGAGCCCACACGTCTTTTGAGATGGGTCCAAGTAGCGACATATGGCAAGTCACACGGCGAAGTTGGTTTGTCAAAACCATTTATAGGTGAATAGAAAGTTGACATCGTTTTCAGTTTCAAGAAATAGGAAGTTAAAGAGACAAATGTGAGTTACCTTATTTTGGCTATCCCACATAGAAACAATAAAAGAGTTTGCATGAGTATATAAACTCTACGTTAACATACTTAGGATGGGCCCCAAGGGGCACCCCACGTTATGTAAGGAAGGGAGTTATGGACAAAGTGAGTTTGACCCAAATCCACCAAACGCGCTCGCGCGCCGCCATCGCCATCTGTCCAACCAGGTGCGGGTGCGTGGTATGGGTCGAGTCTGAACTTTAATTTTTTGAACAAAATTCTTATGGGAAAATTTAAGGTTACGTTTGGTAGAGTTTTATAAATATAATTTGAGAGTATGAGTTGTATTTTGAGTTTGTGAGTTTTAGAATTATGATTTGAGTGTAGAAAATTTGTTTGGTGAAAGAGTTTTGAAAAGAGTTTTGAATTGAGTGGGGAATTTTTGATGTGACATATGATATTTGATACAAAAACGTACAACTCATAACTAAACATACAACTCAAAATTCTATTAAAGCACATGAAAAAAATTTAAAAATTCGGAAGATATTTTTTTCAAATATATAAAAATTAACATATGTCAATTGCAAAAAAAAAATAAAAATTGCACTGTTCCGGTCAACCGGCCAGACGACCGGTGGGACGACCAGTTAGGCCAAATTTGAAATTTTTTTTTTTGAAAATCACGCCTCAGACAGAGTTTTATGCAGAGTTTTGTAAATGTTGTGAAAATGTTATTTGAGTGTGGTATCCAAACATCATGTTGGAATGTGGGGGTAGACATAGTTTGGAAATCATTCCAAACAAAGCCTAAATTTCCTAACGAATTAATTCAAATTTTTGCAGGAAAATTCAAATTCGAATTTTGCTTTCCGGAACAGTCCCTCTCTGGTCGCCTCTCTTCATTTTTCAGCGGTTCAAATTCATAACTGTTCGGAGGGTTTTTATGCCCATCCAAACAGGTACCACAATGCTTATAAATACTGGCATTTTCCAGCAAATTCATTCATTTCTTGCTTCCCATTTTTTCTTTCATTCCTGCATCTGTTCTTCATATCAGTTTATAGAGATTTAAAGAGTTGCAAAACTCAGGTTCTGGTTTGCTAGACAAATTGTTTGTAGTGCTACTACAATTTGTGATATTGATCATTGTATCTTAGGAGATAGTGCCTTTAATCCATGAGCACATGTGCGACGATGAATTTGTCTTAAGGATAGAGTGTCACACACTCAACTAAATCGTGATTTTGCTGTTCTAATTTTTCGTTGATTTTGCTATTCTAACTTTTCGATACAAAAACTTTCTATAAGTAAATTATTTTGTTTGTTTTAGCTTTATTTTATACAGAGAAGATTGTTCCAACACGCATCTCCTTCAGTGCAAGTTTTTCTTTTGTTGCAAGCAAAATTGACTAATTTTTGGATGAATTTTCAGGGATTGCAATTTCAAAAAGATGTAAGTCATCACCTTGCAATTTCAAAAGGTTCCTTTACTACACTAGTATTAGCTATTGATTATCCATAAATTCTATAGGCTCACCCCTCTAAGATTTTGAACAAACAAAATTAAGTAGTCACCCCCTCTATATTAATGTATGTCCAAGCTTGTTACTAATTATTACATAATCAAATATGCTATTAATAATTTAATTCTTATTTGGAAGGACTTAGACACATACAATGTCAGATTGGGCCTCATAATATGATAATAGGTATGTACATATTGGACCGAGAGATGTTTAGTAGTCCAATCCAATCATCCCACAGTTAGAAATAAAAATAAGAGTTAATTATTCACAATCTTGTTACAAGGATTGTGCATTATTAAGTCCTATAAGTATTTGTGTAGATCAAATTCTAAAAAAACACAAAGGTGTACAATCCGGTCAAAATCTGCAATTCTTTAAGTTCATTCACTATTGGTTCTCTTGCTTTAGTGGATGGCAAACGCCAGCAGAGAGGGAGAACGAATGGCTCAGGAATCAACCGGTTCCGAGCAAACTCGTGTAGCTGCAGCTTGGATTATCGTAGAATAAGAGGAGCTATCTTAGGAAATGACTTAACTCAAAAGACAGATGCCGCCATTGCGAGGCGAGGGAGCAACTTGTTTGGTCTTGCGGTGCACTCATTCCCGTTACAATTAGTGACTTTTTATGTGAGAATTTTCTAAATCTATTGCTAAAAAATGACAATTAATGACATTTTTCTCTGAATTTTTTTTTTTTAAATTATCACTAAAGCCTAACAATTAGTGATGTTTTTTTTAATAAAAACATCTTTAAAAAATACATATAAAAAAAAAAAAAGATTTTGTGATAACAATTAAAAATGAATAGGACTTTTTAGTGTATCAAAAAGTTAAGAGAACTTATTGGTGCACCCGTCTTCGTAGTAGGACTTTTCAGTCATTCTCTCTAAAAATAAATAAGGAAAAAAAATTCAATTTCATTTTGCATTAATGACAAAGCAATTATCTCCCTATCTTTTACTTTGATTTTAGAAGGACAAACTGCGAAAGCACCGAGTAGCTTGAAGAACAGGGGAAAAAAAAAATGGTTTCAACATTTTTAAATTTAATTTTTTTTAAAATTAAGTTTTTTATTTTTTGTATTTTTTTTTGTTTTCAGTAAAAAAATTTTTTAAACTTTTTAGATGCACCTAACCTAACTGTACCTTAAAAATAAAATATTTATAAAAAAAATATTTTAAAATATCAATAAATACACAAGTATACAAATTGCATTGAATTTTCGTATTTTTTTTTATAATTTTTGTATTTAGTAAATTTTTTTAAAAAAAATTCAAAAATATTATACTTTTTAATTATATTTATATTATGTGTATCTAAAAAGTTTTTTAAAAAAAATTACTTAAAATATTAAAAAAAAATCAAGAAAAAAAAATATGAAACATAAAAAAATCAATTTTCATAAAATTGAATTCAAAAAATTAGAACCAAATAATATAATTTCGTTTATTAATTCAAAATTGGAGGCATTTAAACATTGGTTAATTTTTTTACAACGTGTTATCATGGTAGACCACAAAAGATTCTGCGACCCAATATGTTCGATACATTACCTGATTGTACCCATATCCGTTAAAACTTGAATTAGTGTTGCACACTATGACATGAAAGTGAAAGAAAATAGATAATGAAGAATGGAAATCATGAGGAAAACTTCTAAACTCACTATTGAGGTAAATATTCTCATCTTGAACCCTCTTTGTTTGGTTTATGAGTTTTCGAGTTTTCATTTTATATATATATATATATATATATTTTTTAGTAAATTTTTTAATTATTTGAATCAATTTTATTTATTTATTTATTTTTTCTTTTTAATCCATTTTAATCTAGATAAACTTAAAAGTATAAAATTTGTCAAAAAATCTTTAAAACTTCACTAAATACAAAAAATTCAATACATTTTTTATTTATTTATTTTATACTTATTGAATTATTTTCAGATTTCTTTATAAATATTTTATTTTTTTAAATACATTTATGTAGGGACATAATTTTAGATTTGTCCACGTGGTTTGACTGTGAAATGAGGTGCCACATGGACAGCTGTGTTTGGCCGAGGTGTGATTACATTATAAAACCCGAGATATTTGGATGAGGGATTTGAGTCCTAAATAATAACAGAGTCCTAAACAAAAACAAAATTCACTTTAATTAGAAAAACCCTTACTAATGATTAGTCATGATGAAATCAAATGACATTTTGGGAAGAAAATGGTTAAATTATAGATAATTACAAGTTTGATTTTAACGGTTTAGGAAAAGCCTTAATTTTGAAGGATTAGAGTTACTTCTACATGTGAGTAACTCTTGATTTGTGATTTGAATAGATGAAAATCTTACCTTATAAGTGGAGACATTAAGACTTAAAGATGAGAAATTTATTTGAAATACATAAGAAAAAGTTAGTAGTTCTCATTAATTCTATCATATCTCCATCCAAATTATGATGTTCTAATACACACACACACACATATATGTATATATAAAATTTGGAAAAAAAATACAATAAATTTCATAATTTTGAAAAAAGGTGTGAAAATATGAGAGTGTTTTCTATTTTATTTTATTTTTTTAATTCCTGCGTCCCTACTATTTGAGAGAGATGTTGCAACCAAATTACATGCCCGTTGGTCATCTATGTAGCACACAATTGCTACCAATAGTTGTGATGTTTCGTAAATTTGAAGGGGTTGTTTGGT
Organism: Camellia granthamiana; assembly: GCA_036172215.1. Lineage (NCBI taxonomy): Eukaryota > Viridiplantae > Streptophyta > Magnoliopsida > Ericales > Theaceae > Camellia > Camellia granthamiana. The sequence continues at coordinate 27,491,601 of CM069904.1, forward strand.
TTGTCTTGACAATTTTTGACAAAAAATTTTAGAATTTTGTTTGGTTAAAAAAATTTAAAAAAAAAAAAAAAAAATCTAAAATTATCCCAAATTAATCACTTTTTCTCACACACTTACCTATTCAACCACACACACACACACACACACACAAAATTAAATTAAATTATCCCAAATTCCAAAATTATTTTCAAAACATACAACCAAACAAATTTTTAAATTTTATAAACTCTTTCCAAAAAATTATTTTCCAAAATTGTTTCACAAATACAAACCAAACATGGCCATAATTTGCTGTGATATTTATACAGTGCCTCCTTCATCTTCTTAGTAGGTACTTTAAAACCTATTTTTTTTAGATAAATCGTAATAAATTGTCTATTAAAGGTATTTCATTTTGCTCTTAACTGCCACGGTTCTTCTTTGGGCCTTAAAATTTGCAATCAACGGACACCGCGGTAAAAATACTTCCATAATCTTTGGGTGAAAAGTTCTAGAACCAAATTTACGTATATTTTTTTTATTAAAAACAAAATCCTCTCCTATCAATGGATATTTATGTGATATTTATAAATTATTTCTTCAAATTCGATGCATGAATCTGATTCTTTCATATTCTGTCTCTAATCAGCAATCTCCCATAAAATGTTATAACTATCTTTAGTAATGCAAACAAATGAAATTAAGTGGGTGTTTGATTGGTTTTTTTTTTTTTTTTTTTGATTTTTTTATCACCTTTAGTAACTTTTTTTAATTAAAAAAAAAAGTTATACTCAATTAAACGGGCCAAAAAAATTAAAAAAAATTTAAAATAAAAATAAAAATAAATTTTAAAATTTTAATAAAGACAAAAAAAATTAAAAATAAAAATAAAAAAAGACTTTTTAATTAGATGGCAAAAGATATGAACCCCATATAGGTAGCCTAATACTATCCCTATTTTATTTTATTTGATCATTTTTATAAAAGATGCACATTTTGGTTTATTTAAGATGTAAAAAAACTTAAAATGGTAAAGACAACAAAAAAAATTCAAAAATTAAAAAAAAAAATATGACTTTATAATTAGATGCCAAACCAAGCCTTATGTGATCATTTTTATAAAAGATGTACATTTTGATTTATTTTTCATTTGAACTACATTAATTCAGGTAGAACTATTTCTAATTTAATATAATTGTTTATTTTGTATGTATTGAACAAATTCAACAATGTAGACTCTATTAGCAGTTTTGAGAAATTCCTTTGAAACTGATGTTCATTTACTAGAATAATTTTGTCTAAATACTTTAGTAGGATAATGACCAGCATTCGAATGAGTAAGGTCTTTTTTTTTTTCTTTTTTTTTCATAATTTAGGAAAAAAATCACAAATGCTTTAGATGGGAGCAATTGTAACACATTGATGTATTAAGTGGTCAATTAAGGAAAAATGTTTGCTTATGTAATATTTTGATTTTTGATAACAAAGCACATGAATAACCCATCTAAAATGGTAATGAGATCTTTCAATTTGAAAGAAAGAAAGTTGTCCAAAAAATGATTAAAATTATGTAAGCTAAAGCTTGGTTGGAGGTTTGGAACTAACAAGTTGACCATAAGGAAACATCTGCAAAGTTCAGAGCAATCAAGATTGCAGCTAAAAAGACTACAACATTTCTCACTCATATTGATACAAAATGGCATAATTCGAGATATAGGATCCTATCACTGTGATGTTCCCACAAAATGATTATAAAAATTTTCAAATTTCCTCCGATTAAAGGCTGTGTTATGCCCCTATACAAAATAAATATGCTCCAAGCTCTAAATTGTTCTTACCCATTTATTCTTTTTTTTTGGATAAATAACCAAATTTTATTAAGAAGCATCAAGATGATGCAAAGAATACAAAAAAGGAAGCCAAAGAGGCTTCACAAACAAACGAACTAACAAATCAAATCTTCCACAAATTCGACAAAAGCCAAAACATCCGGATCAACCGATCTAGTCACCCAACCATACAAAATCCTAAGAAGCCGTCGTTCTAACTAAAGGACTGAATGAGACAGCCCCTGAAAAACGCGCCTATTGCACTCCAACCAAACCAACCATAGAATACAATGAGAAGCAAGCATCCACGCCTTCCGACGTCTCCTTCCAACACGACCCCCTACCCAACTATGCAGGACTACTTGAACCGACGCCGGCTATACCCAAGCCAAACCAAAAGTCGCAACAACTGACATCCAAAGGCGAGAAGATACCGGACAATGAATGATCAATTGATCCACTGACTCCGCAGCATCACAACACAAACAACACCAATTAACCAATATGTGGCCATGACGAATTAAATTATCCAAAGTCAAAACACGGCCCAACATAGCCGTCCACACAAAGAAGGCCACCTTAGATGGCGTACCCGGAACCCAGACACACTTCCAAGGAAAAGCAACCTCCTCCATATGAGCAAGCACACGATAATAAGAAGAAACGGAAAAAGACCCCTTAGCCCCAGGACATGCCCAAACCAAAGAGTCCTGTCCGTCCTCTCCCACTCTCAACTCATATAAAAAAGCCAACAACTCCACCAACTGACCTTGCTCCCAATCCTGAACAGCACGGCGCAAACCCACATTCCAAAAAGTCGAAACCCCCTGGCCAGACCACACAACACCCACCAAAACCTCAGCATCGACGGCAACTCCAAAAACCAAAGGGAACCGCTCTTCTAAAGTGAGATCGCCACACCACCTATCGCGCCAAAACCGAACCCTATCCCCTACCCCAACCTTGAGCTTCACCCGCTTCCAAAACTCCTCCCACCCCAACCAAATCCCCTTCCATAGGCCAAAATCATGAGAATGCCCTACCCGCCCCAAACACCACCCGCCATGCTCCACACCAAACTTTGCTACCACTACCCTTCTCCAGAAACGGTCATGCTCTGCCACAAACCGCCACAACCATTTCCCCAACAAGGCTATATTGAACAAGACCAACCTTCGAATCCCCAAACCCCCTGCATCTTGGGACAACAAATCCGATCCCAGGCCACCAAGTGATAATGGGAACCCTTCCCCCCAGAACCCCACAAGAAATCCCTCTGCAACTGCTCTAACCGCTTGGCCACTGATACCGGGATCACATGGATGGACATAAAATATGTCGGGATGGAAGAAAGAACACTCTTAATCAGCGTAAGTCTCCCTCCTTTTGATAAATACTGCTGTTTCCATCTTGCCAACCGCCGCTGCACACGGTCCACCACCCTATCCCACATCCCTTTAGCCTTAAAAGACGCCCCCAAAGGTAATCCCAAATACGTAACTGGCAAATTTGTCACCTTACACCTGAGAATAGCTGCCAACACCAGAATCGTAGCCACCTCCCCCACTGGAATCAGTTCTGACTTTGCTAAGTTCACCCGAAGACCTGAGACGGCCTCAAAACACAATAACACACATCTCAAATACCCAATTTGATCCACATCCGCATCGCAGAAAATAAGAGAATCATCAGCATAGAACAAATGGGAAACCGATAAATTTGCAGGAGGCTTTCCCATCACAAAACCCTGCAGCCGTCCTCCCTGCACCGCTCTAGATAACAATCGCCCCAGCGCTTCCATCACCAGTATGAAAAATAAAGGAGATAAAGGATCTCCTTGCCGGAGCCCCCTATAAGTAGAAAAGAAACCCGCTGGAGACCCATTCACAAGAACTGATATCCGCACCGTGGAAATACAGAATTGGATCCAACGCCTCAACCGAACCCCAAAACCAAGTCTGTCCAACATATATAGTAAAAACTTCTAATTAACATTATCATAAGCCTTCTCAATATCAAGTTTGCAAATAAGCCCGCCTGCCCTTGGCAGATACAAGAATCGACACATTCATTTGCCACTAAGACTGCATCTAGAATTTGTCGCCCACCCACAAAAGCGTTCTAAGACTCAGAAACGACCCCTTCCAACACACCTCGTAACTTATTAGCCAGCACTTTCGCCAAAAGCTTATACATACTACCTAACAAACTGATAGGACGAAAGTCCCGAATATCCTCTGCCCCACCCTTCTTTGGGATCAAAGCAATAAATGTGGCATTAAGACTACGCTCAAACTCACCAGTCTGATGAAACTACTCAAACATTGCCATCACATCGACCTTCACCACCTCCCAACAATGCTGAAAAAATGCCAATGTAAAACCATCTGGACCCGGCGCCTTATCCCCAGACATACTGTGCAAAGCCTCTAACACCTCCTCTTCTACGAACGAGCTCTCCAACCTACAGCTAACCGTGTCTGAAATAACATCGAAAGAAACACCATCCAAGCTTGGCCTCCAAACCTCCCCCTCATCCTGAAAAAGGTGCTCATAGTAGCCCACAATACCGGCCCTAACCGCATCTGGAGAAGACAACTCCACACCATCTACACACAGACGACCTATCTGATTCACCCTCCGATGGGCATTCGCTATTCGATGAAAAAACTTTGTATTACGATCCCCATCCTTTAACCACAGACATCTAGATTTTTGCCGAAAGCTAATCTCCTCCATACGGGCAATGTAGCCAAACTCCTTGCGGCCATCATCACGACGACGAAGATCTACCGCAGACAAAATCCCCCCGGATTCGATGATGTCCAATTCCTGTAACACAGCGAGCACATCGGCCTTTTGAACCTCCAAGCATCCAAACACTTCCCTATTCCACCTCTTCAAATCAGACTTAAGAAGTTTCAATTTCTGTACCAGACAACAACTAGGCAAGCCTGAGAGCACATAGCTATCCCACTAACCTTTTACCCGCTCTAGAAAACCCTCAGACAACAACCACATGTTCTCAAATCAAAACGGCGTCGACCCACTTCGGATACCCCCACTATCCAATAAAACTGGCCAATGATCTGAAATTGGACAGTGCAAACGTGTTTGGGTCACATGTGAAAAATGCTCCTCCCAATCCCCTGTGACCAAAAATCTATCAAGTCGAGACATCACTCCACCTCCAGACCATGTAAATGCACTACCCTGCATCGGAAGATCCACTAACTCCACCTCATCAATGAATGACGAGAACATCCGCATAGAAACCGTTACCGAGGTTGCCCCCCTCTTCTCCTCCAAACTCCGCACCACATTAAAGTCACCACCGACACACCATGGAACCCCCCACTGAAAGGCAATGTAGTTAAGCTCCTCCAAAAAACCAATCCGGTCTCCTCCATGAACTGGCCCATAAACACCTGTGAAGGCCCAGCGGAAGTCATCCTCAATACAACGAAAAAGGCAAGAAATGGAAAAAGCCCCCACCTCCTCCTCCTCCTTTACTATCACCTTCTTATCCCAACAAAGAAGAACTCCCCCAGCCACCCCTTGGGCAGGTAAAAATGTCCAATCCACAAACCGACCACCCCACAACTCCCGAACCATCTCTACTCCCAAACTCTCCATCTTGGTTTCCTGTAAACAAACCACATCCGCACGCGCAGTTTTTAACAAAGATTTCACCATTACCCATTTTCCCCTATCATTTAAACCACGCACATTCCAAGACAACATTTTTAACCACATTACAACATCAATGGAGTACCACAACCCTTCCTAGCAGCCCGCCCAATCCCAACTTCAATCCGGTCATAATTGATAGAACACTCCAATCTTCGTAATTCCCTAACACTCTTCTCATTGTGTTTCAAAGGCGTCAGCACTTGGCTGTTCGGGGCACCATCCCTCCAGGAGCCCTCAATGGCAGAAAATAAAGCAAAAGCCTCATGCTCATGACCTTCAAAAGACACCCAAAAAAAATGACTAACCTCATTAATGCGAGAAAGAACCCACCTCGATACCTCCGCGGAGCTCGGAATGGCATCCTCGTGGAAGTCCACTACTGGACTATGAATGCCCCCCTCAACCGCAACATCAACCACAGCTACCTCAGCATCCACTACCTCGGGTTGGACCACCAACGCTAGCTGATCTACCCTGGTGGACAAACAACCTTCATCGACAGTTCCGTCGGTCTCGTATCCTTCCCCGCAACTCAACTCCTGCAAACGTTGTTCATCCGCCACAAGTACAGGAAAATGTTTCGGAGAAACCCCAACAGTAGACGAATGTGAGGAACCTCCGAAATCCTCCACAGCAGCCTTCGTCTGAGGTCGCCCAGACTCCGGCGACGTTACGATGATAGAATGGGTTCGACGAGGCTCCAAACCATCACAAAAGGAAGCACAAACCCGACTCAGGTCTGGATGCTCCAGAGAAAGCTCAACAAGAGACCCAGGCGAATGTGAGAAGCCTCCGACATCCGCCACAGCAACCCTTGCCCGAGATCGCCCAGATTCCGGCGACGCTTCCATGGCAGTATGTGTCCGACGAAGCTCCAATCCATCACGAAGGGAAGCACAAACTCGACTGAGGGCTGGATTGGATTGACCCGGGTTGGACAAGGCTGAGTCTCTCACCACTAGGCCTAAACCACACCCAGGGGCGTTGAAAATATCCCTTCCACCAGCTAAGCCCACCTGTGGATGGTGATGGACCGGAGCCCACCTCTGCTGGCCCAAAGAAACACCAACAGTATTTTGGGCCTCAGAATTGCCCAACTGTTGACCTGTAAAATCCCCTAATGAGCCCATTACGGAGCCAACTTGGGTATTAGGAAAAACCCGAACCTGTTTACCCGGATAATCAATGGGTCGCCCAAATCTTTGCTTATATTCGTTGACCCCCACCATCTTCGCAAAACCCCGATTCTTCCGCTGCAGATCTCGCCCTTTCAATCTGAAATCCAAACCACCCTCCTCGCCGCCGGGCGGCGCCACAGGCTCAACCAGCGGCCGGACCTCCACCCAAACCTCCACCCAAATTGGTAAGGAAAAAGACCACGATCCCCACCGGAGCAAGACATTCAGTGGCATCTTTGCCAAACCCCTTACGCAAAGACGGAGAGAGTCGAGATCCGCCGATGACTCGTCCGCCTCCACGAAACCACCACATTGGTCGCCAATCACACGATAAACCTCCTCCCCACGAAGATGCAGTGGCAAGCCCGTCACACGGATCCAAACTCTTGGTCCTGGTGGTGATTCCGTCCCCGAAGCACAGAGGGCCAAGGGTGTCCACCATTCCAACAGCAAATCTCGACCATCAAGAGTCCATCACCAACGCAACAAAGTTTCCGCCTCGCATCTAGAAGAGAAAACAAACAAAAAAGCCTGATCACCAAGTGGACGCACCTCCACCTGCCCTGACGCCTACTACCATCAACGGACCCAATCTGACATAGCCGCAAAACTCAAACCTTTACCACCCATACCCCTCAGATGTCCTACCAATGCCCTATCCAGTAGTTTAAACCATTCACCTTCCAGTGCTGTGTGTACCACCTTACCTGGCGCTGCCATAGATGTAGAAAAAGGTTGCCCCATCCCCCGTACACCAGCAGGGTGCTTTACCCAACCATCACCTAATCCGAACCCTTCAATAACCAAAGCCAAATCCCCCAACCCATCACCAAAAGCAGACATCGGAAAGAAAAGCTGAGTCCTCTGCTTCCCCTCCGTCACCACCATTTGGATAGATGACCCACCCTCCTCCTCACCACGGCCCTAAACGGCTACACTACGACTGCCGCCACTAAGGCGTCCCAGAAATCGAAGGTCCCCAGGATCCAACGAAGCCTTCTGCAATTTCGCCACTAGCCAACATACTTCAAAACCAACAAGCAAGGCCGCCCTTCTGAGCCCCGGACCCCGTTCCACAATCGACAAACTCCGGCGCCCAATCGCATCCACCACCGCCTCCTCCAGTTCAAAGGATCGGCCGCCGAGAAAAAGGATTCGCCGACAGGGCCCAACCTCTGACGTCACAGGTAACATTAAACTGACCTATAAACGCGGAGCATATTTAACCAACTGCAGATTGGAAAATTGACATTAAAAAAACATGCAAATCAAAAGAGGGATGAGCTACATGTACCCCCTTACCCATTTATTCTTCTTGCACATACAGTAGGGTATCAATCCTAATAATTCCTTTCACTCTAACTATGCATTTCATTTTATTTTGTCATTCTTATGTTTGTTTCCTTTAAGATTTAGATTTTCTTTTATTGGTGTCATAGTCAAATAATCAATATTTTGAAGAGTTAGGTTCAAAAATTCATTGAAAAAAATAACTCATGTACTACCAGTTATATTAGAATAAGATGGCATTTGCACCTAAAAGTGATTCCAAAGCATTTGGTTTTTGTAGGTGTCTGCTTGTTTCAGACTAAGAGAATTACAAGCAAATAATCTATGATTTGTGTACAATAACATATTTTAAAAATTTTGATAATTGATTATTTTTGGATTATTGTTTACATAATGAAAATTTATTTCTCATTTATACTATTTAATTATACTTTATAATAAATATTTTAAAAAAAAAGAAAGAAAAAATCACGTGCGTTGCACATGCACTACTACTAGTAAGGTTAAAAAAATCAAAACTAATTCCAATAGTTTGAAGATACAAGGATAAACAAAACAAATATACATTTTTTAAGTGTAAAAGAGATAACAACATAATTTTTTCATTCATGTATGACTAATGAATTATTGATAAAAAGAGAATTAAATGTTATGTGAATTAAAACTTTAGAAATAGAAATGACCATTTTCCTCTGCCCTGCTCCACTCCCTCATCTCCTCTCGCACTTCAATTTTCTTTGCCCCGATGAGAAAGTGGGGTGAGGATGAATTTTGCTTCTCTCGCCCTTACTCCATTTGTATTTACTAAATGTGTTTATATGTATATAATACACATATCATTTATTTTTTTCCAATATGATAAAATTAAAAATCAAAATATTACATTTAGTCTCCATTTTTACCTCCTAATTTTTATCAATTATAAATTACTATCCATACTATACTATATCTATAATTTTCATTAGTATTTACAATTTTTTAAGTTACAAAATTAACCATCCCCGTCCTCGTTACTAACCCAATTTGCCCAAGGCACGAATGGAGGACTATAAACTCACATGTGACCATCCTTACTTGAAAATTTAATATAATTATATCAAAATTATAAGACTTACTGCATTTATTTTTTAAAAACATGGGAGAGTAGTGTAATTTAGCCTATAAATATTGGATGAGGGTTCCTCCTATGACCCAAGTCACAATAGAGCAAGTTGCTATGACAACCCGTGGAGGCTTGTCGTGAACATTTTTCTATAATTTGTATTGTTTATATTATAAGGTTCATCAAGTAAATCATTTGTGTGAAAAATCAAATTGATTGGATATTTATAACTCCGTAACAAGAGCACATCTATTTTTAAAAAAATAAACAGTTAACATAATATTAATATATATATATATAATAAATTATAAATATATCCATGAGATTTGTTTAAAATATAAATTGTTCTCTGTAATTCTAAAAATTATAAATACCCCTTATTAGAATTTTTTATTTGACTGAATTAACAGAAAAAATAAAATTTTTAACAATTTATTAATAAAATGGGTAATTTTTTATGCAATTATAAATTGGACAAATTACACTAATAGTCTCTGTATTTTACCTCATGTGTCACTTTGGTCTTTGTATTTTCAATTTGCTCAATTTTAACCTTTTATTTTTAATTTCATTTCATGTACAATCAATAACCTTTGTTAAAAAATTTAACAGAAAATAGTCATGTGCATAACATGTGATCAACTTTGCGGGGCAAAACAGACATTTCATTCCTAGCCTTTCCTATTCCATCTCTGCAACACCTTTTCCCCCTTCCTTCACCGTCTATCATCAATCTCACTTCACCACTGCCACTGCTAAACACCACCACCACCACCACCACCACCATCAACCGCCACCAAATAACACCACCAATAACAAATCAAAATCAAAGTGAAAATCAAAATAAAAATAGAGCTTTGCAATTTGACATTGTTGATTTCGATGTTTTTTCGTTCGCCGTTGAATGATCGCAATTGCAATCTATAGAGCTCACACAGTGTGGGTTTCTCCATTGCTAGATTTGTGCATCTTCTTCTTCATCATTGCAATCATAATTGTGATCTGCAGAACTCACCTTATTCTATGCCAACCCAGACACCACCTATTTCTCTCTTCTAGTCCATCCATGACAGTCGCCTACATCATTTTTCTCTTTAAGCCTAACTTCACTCTCTCTCTCTCTCTCTCTCTCTCCCCCCATCCCCTAGCCTCCTGTCGTCTTGTTTCCCTAACCTCCACCAGCAACCTTTTCTCTTATTCCCTTTCTCTTACCAATAGCAGTGACCCTATTATCCCCCTTTAGTTTAGTCATGATCTCCTTTCTTCTTCTATCAACCCAATCGTGGACTATCTCCTTCAGCCTTTTGCCACCTTATTTTCTTTCCCCTAATATTAGCGGTGACACTTAGTCTCTTGCCTAAACTTAGTCGCAACCCCCTTTCAACGTAGTCACGATCACTTTCTCCCTTCTCTACGCTTCTGGAGCTTTCTTTCTCCAACCCCAACAAGCTATTTACTTCCTTCCTCAATAGCAGTAGCAACGACAACGATGACGACCCTCCTGCACCTCTTCCTTCTCTCTCTCTCTCTCTCTTTCTCTAGTCAAATGGAATAGAATGAGGAGATAGAACGAAAATTAGGAGCTGAACGAGGACGATCTATTCAACATATTGCAAAGAATCTTCTTTGCCAATATTTTTCTTCTCTTATTTTCTCTTTTCTCTTTGGTTGATTTTTTTATTTGATTTGTATGATTTGATGTTTTACTTGGTTGAATTATTATTTGATTTAGAGGAACTGGTGGTCCATCACTTTGTTATTGTTATTGTTCTTTCATCTCTCTGTTATTCTTTTGATTATCACTTTGTTGTTTGGTGATGGTGAGATGATAGGGGTAGATGAAGAAGGTTGGATGGAAATGATGGATATGGCAGGTATGTACAAAAGACAAGGTGGTGAGTTTGGTGGTTTGGGTGGCAAACGGTACTGGGTTTGGTGTAGTGGAGGTAAATGGTGTTGATTTTGGGATTGGCTATAGATGATGGTGGAGGAAGGCAACGGTGGTAGATCATTGTGTTGTAGAGAGTTTAAGAGGAAGAAGGTTGTGAAACAAGGAAATAGTAGTGAAATGTCTGTATTGCCCTTGGAAAAAGGTCATGTTTGTCTCACGTGTTTGTTTTTTGTCAACAATTTTAACTGATGTTAACAATTGGACTAAAGTGATACAAAATTAAAGTGTAAGAACTGTTAGTGTAATTTGCCCTTAAAAATTTGAAGGAGTGAGATGTAATTTTCAAAACTACAACATGGGATTCATATTTTAAGCAAATCTCAAGAGTATTTATTCTAGAAATTACATCATGCCCTTCAAGTTCTAGAAATTACATTTTGTCTCTTTAAATTTCTAATCGCATAACAAATGATACATTTTATTAAAAAATTATTAAGTCAATTAGCAATTTTTAATGATGTCAGAAATAAATTTGAATTAACAATTTACATAATTTTATTGTTGTATAAGAAAGTAGTTAAAAAAAATTCTGTTATTTCTGTTAAATAAAAAATTATAATAAGAAAGTATTTGTAATTTTTAAAATTATAAGAAAATAATTAATATTTGTGTAAATTACAAATACACTCCCTAAAATACGAATCACTTCCTGTAGTTTTAGAAATTACATTTCATCCCCTGAGATTTCTAATTTTATAATAAATAATCTCTTTTATTAATAAATCATCAATTTAATTAATAGTTTTTAATAATGTCAGAAATATATTTCAATTAGTAATTCATGTAATTTTATTATTGTATAAGAGGGAAGTTATGAATTTTATTTCTTTAATTAATCCTATTAAATAAAAAAATTTAAAATAAAATATACTCTATATAATTTTTCAAATCACAATTTTAATTAGGTGTATTTATAATTTAACCCTAAACTATCAATTTCATATCGTCAGTTTCTGGTTAGAATTTTTGTAATCAGGGGTGTATTGATAATGTTTTAAGCAAACTTGGGGTGTGTTTGTAATTTATTCTATCTATCCTATCCTATATACAGAGGCGAACCCCAAAAAGAAGCAAAAATTAACTAAAACCCTTTTCCTTCCCGCTGATTCCTCTCCAATTTAATCTCAAATTCCTTCTTATATTCTCACCCTCTCTTCAAAACTCATCAATTTTCTTATATATATATATATGAGCAGTATGAAGGAAAAACCCTAGTTCTTGCAAAACCCTAATTGGATTGTTCTGCTCTGATTTCGTTTAGCATTAGGGTTTTTTGAGAAATTTGTTTCCGGACTATACACAATACTCATTTGAAATTTTAGAGAATGGAACCAATACCACATCCAATACCCAAGACTGTGGATGAGGTGTACATCGATTTCATAGGCAGAAGAGCTGGTTTGATCAAGGCTCTCACCACTGGTTCCTATTACTTCTTATTCTTCGCTTCCCTAATTGTATATATATATATCGATACATATATTTTCTTATATATATGCCTAATAATTACTTGCTTTGGTTGATTGTTATATGCAGAAGTAGCCAAGTTTTTTCAGCTATGCGATCCTGGTGAGTTTGTTTCTTTTTAATTTATTTTTTTATAATTTTAAATATATGAAATTCTATAATTCAAACCCCCCTTAGGACCCATTTGCCACAATTATGACGTTTGTGGTATTGGGTTAGGTCTTATTGTCATGTTAGTTATGAATGGATTATGACTTATTATTGTTGTATTCGTTATGACCCATTGTAATGTTGGTTATGACTTATCTTGATTATTATTTTGGTTATTATCAGAAAAGTCTTTGATTATATCTTAGGTGGTGTTTGGCTATTATGACTAGTTATTTTATTTTGTTTTAGTTATGACTGAAAAAGATTTAGTTATAATTTATAAACACGACAAATGTCAGTAGAATGACCTGATATGATATAGCCATTTCCGAGTAATATCTGTGATCTTTTGGTAGATAAACTCAAGTGCTTATCAATTAAGTTATTTTGGGGGCCAAAGAAAGTGAAATTGGTTGTTTATGGGGTAGTTTCTGGACAGAATTTTTTGTGAAGTTCGTTTGTGTGCATGGTTTTCTGTGTATTGCATTTTTAGTTCACATTATTTTAATTATTATATGTGTTTGTTGCTTTCCATGCATTGCTTGGTAGAATATTTTTGAAGCACTTTAACCAGAATACCTGATCAATGCTTGATAGCCGCAACTTATTATTATGATCATGTAATGTGTCCTCCACAAACATGGGTTTAATTTCACTTTTATCCCCTAAATGATTGTCAATTATTATTATTATTTTTTTCCATACCTAAACTATCAATTTCATCTCGTTAGTTTCTGATTTGAGTTCATATAGTTCAATTGGAGATAGTCTGACCAAATCAATAATGGTGAAAACCTAACATAATCGGCAAAAGGAAATTTTACAATTTAGACAACCAAACACTCATCTTCTTATTCACACTATATTCGACAACTTAAACAACCAAACACCCATATTATTCTCCAACCCTCATTTCAAATTAGTGAATAACAAAGAATGAGTGTGGTTGCATGGTTTAAGTTGTACAAATTTTAAAATAATCTTTTTGCCTATCAAATTAGACTGTAAAGGTTACTGATTTGTCCAACTGTCTTCAATTGGACCACATTACCTGACATTAGAAATTTTAGGGACTACATAGATGAAATTAATAGTTTAAGGTTGAAAGAGAAAAAATGGCTATAATTTAGTGATAAAAGTTAAACTAACCCTAATTTGACATACTGTTGGATGTTAATTTCAAGCACCAGCGTTATTTATCTCCCCCCCCCCCCCCCCCCCCCCCCAAAAAAAAAAAAAAAAAGAGGAAAAATTTTCAAACACCAGCGTTTGCCTTTATTTAGGATGGTGTTATCTTATAATTATTGAGTAGAGTGAGTGGTTTTTCTGTTTGAATGTTTGATATGTTTTCTAATGTGACATTTGTTACTGTCGTTTACATTTTCGCTTGGTTTCCCCCCAAAAAATGCATGCTTAATGTTATTATATTGTGCATTAGTTATTCTTAAAATACGGGACTTTGCTTTAAATTTGGTCCAGAATGTTGTAAGCTCAATGACAATCTGTGATTATTCTTACCAAAAAGCAAAACTTTAGGAATTGTGAAAACTAACTTCATGGACATTTGTAACTATAAAATCAAATCACATGCATAGCTTCTTGCACTGGCTTTTGCTAGCTGTAATTGTGTAGAGTGTGGTGAATGGCATTACTGGAAGGATTATGCATATGACCCATGAGGTTTTGATTGTTTTTAGTATGGGAAGGTTTGAAGTACATTACTAGTACAACAAATAGCACACTTTTTTATACTCTGCATCTTTAATAAATGCATTAGTGTTATTAAAGACGATAGGCGCACTGAGACGCCAAGGTCTCTTGGGGCCTAGGCGCAAAGCGCGAGGCGAGGCGAGGCGAAAGCTTTACCGAAGTGAGGCGCATCTTGTACGTAAAAAATTATGTAATTTAATATAAGGAAATAATTTAAGAAGAAGAAACGTAGAGAAGAGAAGTGGAGAAGACAACAATGTAGAGAGGAAGAGAAGAGAAATGAATGAGAGAGAGAGAGAGAGAGAGAGAGAAATGTAAGAAGAGAAGAATAAGATAGCCACGTGAAGAAGATTTTTTGGAATTGCTAGACTGGATAATGAAAGTAGGCAGCAGCGAAGTGTTCTTCGGAAATTAGGAATTAGGACTAATTTTTCTTCTATCGTTGATTTGTGGCTGAATTCCCAATGTATTGGCATGTGTATTTGAGAGTAGGGATCTTTTATAGTTGTATCATGTTAAATCAATGGTTAAATTTTAAACAAAACCAATCAAAGCAACAATAAAAAATAAAAAATAAAAGCCCTCAAGGCGTAGGCCCTGGGCTTTTCTGCGCCTTGGCCCTGTCGCACGCCTTAGGCGCGACTTATCGAAGTCGGCTTGGAACACTGCAAGGCGCAAACCTCGGGCCTGGATGGGACTTGGGCCTAGGCGCGCCTTTAATAACACTGAAATGCATTATAATTTCTAACGTTTTCAGTTCCGGGGCTAATGATTGGAAGTTTATGATTCTTTGGCTGGTATAATCTAGTTGAATATTGTGTCTTGATGCTGGTGATGAATACAGGTGGAGTAGAGAGCCTGGATGAGTGTAAGAGTGACAAAATGTTCAATTCCGGAGGCCTAGACTGTAGAAGACCAGGCCACCTACACAACTGGATAATTTCATTGATAAATGACTGTCTTTACCATTATTAACAAATCTGTGAATAAATAGTGTTTCAAGCACTACCAATTAATCCCAGAATATAAAATTTTCAAGTATCAAACTCATTGTTATTTCACCTAGTCATTTGTTTTTATTGTGTATTTTGCTTCTAATGCTTTCGCCGCAGAATTTCATAAAATCTATTCCCTGAAGCAGTACTAGTTTAATGTTCTGAGTTCTTGAAGCTAATGGGATAGGTTTGGATTCTGATCCTATACTGCCATATGGTTGTTACCTTGTACTGTATCATTTGTGTTATCCTTATACTTCTTATCGATTGAGTTGTTACATATTTATAGGGTTAACACCATAACTTTGAGTCTATGACTGTCATTTACTTTGGGTGCTTAAGTTCTGTATATTAAATTTCATTTTCTTTTTTGGTTGTGCTTACTGTTGAACATACCTCAAAATGGTGTTGGAAGAACGAAAATTCACCTGAACTTTGCTATCTCAATATACACTTTGCTTCTGTTTCAAAATTTTAAAAATGATTTCCTTTTTTCTGGAGAATGTTTCATTACTTTGAGAGAAACTTAAAGCAGCCGATCGGTCAATGTTTCTTATTTTCTTGATAAGGAACAAAAGATTCTTTAACAATGACTTTCCATATAATGGTTCCATAATTGCTGGTTATGTATTATATGGTTACTGTATTTACATTATTGTTTATCTTTAAAGAGAATGTGTTGGTGGGAAGAGTGCGATTCCAATTATATGGAGAATAAATTTTTATTTGGAATCATGTTGTTTTTGCAGATAAGGAGAATTTGTGTTTATATGGACTTCCGAATGAGACATGGGAAGTCAACCTGCCTGTTGAGGAGGTGCCTCCTGAGCTTCCTGAGCCGGCATTGGGTATAAACTTTGCAAGGGATGGAATGCAAGAGAAGGACTGGTTATCACTTGTTGCTGTTCACAGTGATTCATGGTTGCTTTCTGTTGCCTTCTATTTTGGTGCACGCTTTGGGTTTGGTAAGAGTGAAAGGTAATGCTTGTAAATAGCTGCCCATTTGCCCCCCTGAAGTTCCATTTGTTTAAGGCCTTTAGCTATGATGATGCTACAATACACTTGGTGTATATTATATGCTAGTAATGATCTAAATTGGTGTTGCTTACAAGTTATTATGGTGGTAGAGCCCGCAAATCAAAGTTCTCTTCAGTTATGGCTCAAATTAATGTTAATTATTCTTTATTAATCTTTTTTTTATTTTTTTATTTTTTTTTATTTTGTACAATGTGTAAAAAGTACTTTATATTACTGTTTTGATACTTTTTGTTTTGTAAATGTCTATTCAATATTAACTGAAAATTTTATTTGGAATTTAATGATAATGTTCAATTTTTATGTTTAAGTGAATATTTTAGTATAACATACGCACAAAAATTTAGTAAAAATGTAATAAAATAAGTTTTGTAGACAATTTTTAATTGTATATCATTTGGTTCCCCTCTTAAGAAGATTTCTGGGTCAGCCACTGTATGTATAGTATGCCCGTCTGTCCAGTTGATCTGCAGCATTAGTCATGTGCAGTTCTATTTGCATACCGTTTACTGTGATATTATTTTACTAGGATGATATGTGGCTTTTGTTGCATACTGCTTCATGGTACTTTTTTTTCCCCCTCATTCTCATTTCTCACATTTGTGAAGCATTTAACTTGCTACAGCTTATCCTTTCGTACTTTGCTGTTTGCTTTGTTTAGAATGAAATGTGCAGGTTATATCCATTAGTTTGTTCATTCTGCATTGTTGTGGTGTTACACCTAGACTCTTTTTGCTGTACATATTCCTTATGTTATTTGCTCTTTGTTTCCTAGACATCCACACTTTCTTAAAGTCTATATGGAGATTCAGTTACCTCCCAATGTGCTTATTATGTACATTTTATAGGTTTGTTTACTCTCTATACATTTAGTTCTGCTAAAGACTGAGATTACATTCTTTATAAAAAAAAAGAAGCATGGCTTTCATATGGCAGAACTCCTCATCAGTTGTATCGGGTGAATTAAAAATAGATGATTTTGTTTTCTAATTCATAAGATGAGACCATAGTTAAATTCTGAGGAATGCTAGACGAGAGCATATTAAATGTCTACTTTCCATACTTGCATACAAAAATGGGGTTCATAGTGCCATTATGCACTGGCATGCCCCAATAAAATGGAATTATCCTGTCATGTTATTGGCATGCCCCTTTGGTTTTGAACCTGTAAAATCTGTTCAAAATTATTGCAATTTTTTAATCCTTTTTGACATTTATATATTCATACAAACTATTATATTCCAACTTTGGTTGATTATTGAATTAATAAATATCAGATCTCTGGTATATATTTTTCAGGTGGTTAAATTCATATTCATAGCATTTTAGCTTCTTCTTCTTCTGATTTATTTATTTATTTTTTTTCTTCGTGCATTATAAGATTGTTGATGGCCTTTTTATAAAGATACAGGTCAGCATCTTCGTTACATGATTTTTGGAGTTTTGAAATGGTCAAAGTTACGCCACAGGTTTATGATATCAGAGATAGTATGTCCTTTTTGTTTTGTTTTGTTTTGGTTGACTGGAATTTTATAGTAAGCCCTTGCTTCTGGAAATTAGCTATCTCCTTGCTTTAAAAAGGTTGATGGTTTTCTAATAAGGCAGCCATCAGTCTCACATAATAGCCTGGTATCAACAAAGTATCAGAATAGGTGAATAAGCTATCAGGGGGAAAATTGATGTTGCCAATTAATTTGTTTCTTTGCAATTTGGATATTAAATTTTGAATTGCATTGGCATTTGTACTTTAGGAAGTAGTAATTTGTTTTCTCTTTTAAAAAGTCATTTAGCTCATTCATCTCTTATGTTGAAAAGGGCATATTAACTTAGTCTTATGCACAGCCTAACTTAGGTTAGGCATTAGAATTGGTACTTTATAGATACTTTTATAGTATACGTGACAAAAAATGGAAGCGGTTATAACTCTTTTTAGAAGATAGTATTTTGCAGTTAGGAATATCAATTCAACTAATAAGTTCTTCCTCTCTATTCCTTTTTTCTTGTAGACTTTTTTTTTTTTTTTTTTTTTTTTATAATTAACTGAGTATCATAATTTTGTAGGGTACCTATATTTTTGTAAGGGTGTTTAGATATTTCTTTGGATGTATAAAAGTTGACTAGTAAAGTGGTAGAATGAGTATCTTAGCATAGTTCTTTTCTTTGCTTTATGAATGATGTGCCAAGCAGAGTCAGTCCTGCATTTCTTCATTTTGCTTCAATATGTTTATGTTAATTATCAAATATTTATCCTCCTAGATTTGTTTAGTTTTTAATTGTTGATTGTGATTATGCATATGTATGTGTGTCAAATTGTATGATTTGCATCCAAAATAAACAAAAGCAACAATTTTAGCACTTGTTCCTTAAAATTTGGTTCAGCCAAGGTATAGGATGCTTTACTTGACTACGGGATCTTCTGGTTTAAGTTAGATGCATTATTGAGAGCATAACTTGCCATGAAGGCCCAATAAGATTTAGACTTGAGCTTATGTTCAAGCGGTGTGGGTGGACATTCTTCCATCACATTTACCATGAATCGCGAGTAAGGGTTGGTTTGGGATGTTCTAAAAAAGTGCACTTTTTGACTTATTGGCTTATATGGGTTGGGTTTGATGTGATGTGTTAGAGAGGTGATGTGATTTAAATAAGATGATGTGACTTAAATAGGATAGTGACTTTTTGACTTTTTGTATTATTTAGTAGATGCCAAACTTGGCCTAAATTCCAGAATAAGAACCAATTCTGAAGTCGAGTTACTTCCTGCTGGGTAACATCCTTAGTGGATGATTTGGAAGCCCTTCATGCCCTGGAGGAATTAAAAGTTGTCTTCACAAGTAACAATTCACATGTCTGGAATAAAATAGAAATGCAGACTTTCCTACCTGAGTTATTTCTTATCTTTGTTGGAATTGGCATTTGCAGGAAGAGGCTTTTCCAGTTGATAAATGATCTCCCAACTATATTTGAAGTTGTGACAGGGAATGTGAGGCAGTCGAAAGACCAATCTGGTCCTCACAGCAACAGTAGCAAAATCAAATCAAGCGGGAAGATGGTAATTGACCCCATCATACATGAAAAAATATATATATATATTTTTTATTTTTATTCTGCATGTTTTGCCTTGTTATATGTGATTTTTGTTTTTTAACTTTTGCATTTTGGTTGCTTCAATTAAGCAGCAACAGCCTCAGCAGCCTGAGTCTCAGCCAAAGACAGTAAAGACGTCTCCTTCGCCTAAATTAGAGGATGAGAGTGGGGGAGATGAGGAAGAAGACGACGATGAACAGGGAGCAACACTCTGTGGTGCTTGTGGGGAGAACTACGCCAATGACGAGTTTTGGATTTGCTGCGATATTTGCGAGAGATGGTTCCACGGAAAATGTGTAAAGATTACGCCTGCAAAAGCTGAGCATATCAAGCAGTACAAGTGCCCTAGTTGCAGTACCAAGAGGGTAAAAATCTAGGTTCTGAAGCTTGAGAACAAATATCACTAATGAAACAAAAGGACATAGTTTAGAACTTTCTGGTACTATTTTAAACTGAAACAAGGCAAGACTTGTGCCCATTTTAGAAGTTAAATGAACTGGAATGTCTGTTGATAATGGGATTTAATTTTTTACTATTTTATATTACCAATAGAAGTTGGAAAATGCATTGTTTTTAGTTGGTCAAGATTGGTTTTGCATTTTTCATGTTTGTTTCTGCATTGGCTTGGATAGTTTTAAGTTGGACTAGCAGGGTGTAGTTATTATAGGCTAGTTTTTCCGATTATGTTGCACTTCATCATAAGAGTTTCTTCGCTAGTTATATGGGCTACTATCGTTAATAAATAGCCAGATGCTCAACTCTTTTTTCATCTTCAACGGGCTGTTATTTTATTTAGCATTGCTATAGATTGTGTCAAGTCTGACGCGAGGTATGTAAGTAAATTTTGGCAAGATTTTTTTTTGTCGTTACGTCTCTCACAGTGGGATCCGTGTTTCTATTTGGCGTTTTGAGAGAGGTAGAAGTAATAGCATTTGCACTATTGGTGCAATGCTATTAAAATGCAGTATTTTGTCATTATTCATTGTTAAAATTTAGTAATAACTAGTCAATTTAACTTTTGAACCATTGAGATGCAAGAACTTGACCTGTTTTTAGCAGAATCTCAGGGAAGTCGTATGAAATGCCGGATGATCTATTTTAGAAAAAGTGTGTAGATTCAACTGTTATATAGTTGAGTTCACACTTCAATGAATCTAAACCTCATAAAGAACTTGGGCGAAAAAGATGGTGAATTTCACTGGATAATTCAGCAGAGCTTGTATTCAAAATATGCTCTCTGTAAGTAATAAATCATCATGGGTTGTAACTTGCTGATCATAAAGAACTTGGTAGATTATTTCATAGCTGAAAAACCACCATTGAGTTCTAAAAATGTTGAGAAATAAATTATTTGTCTAAAGTGCATGTACATGTGACATGTCCAACCATTTTGTATTGAGTTGTTGAAAAGAGAGAATTATAATTCAATATAAGTTTTTAAAAATAATTTCAGATCAGTGGTAAATTTTATAAACATTAATAATTGAAGCGTTAAATTTTTTCATGAATTTGTAATTATTTTGTGAAAATAACACTGAATTGTAATTTTTTTCTTAAAAATATTATTTCACCTCAATGTCATAGGGTTCCAATAACTTGCGCTCATTTGTTAGCGCTTTTGTTTCATGTTTTTTGTTTTTATTTTTTATTTTTGAAAATTGGAATGAAAACTTGTTTGTTTTATTGTTTTAGTTTACCCATATTAATTTCAAAATTTTTAAAATTTTTGGAAACGGAAAAAAAAGGTGTTAGTTTACGTTTAAAAGTATTTCAAAATAAATTAGAAAACAATTTTAAAATATTTCCTAAATTATGAGGTGCTTCCATAAAAAATTTTGAAAGAAGTTTTTAGAAATAGTTTTCCAAAAAATTTGATGTTAATTTACGTTTTCCCTATTTGTAAAATTTATAAAAAAAAAAAAAAAAAAAACACAGCAATACAATATATATACATATATTTTTACTTTTATTTTTTCATTTCTTTATTATTAGGACAAATTACCAACTCTTTTGAGAATTTTTTAAAATGCGAATTGTTTCTTATAATTTTAAAAATTACATTTCACCCTTTAAAATTTAAATTGCATTACAATTTTCTCCATTTCTCTCCACTGTTAGGTCAACTAACAGGTTCACCTACATCATCATTAAAAATTTGCAAAATGTCAATTGTGGAGGTCAACTAACAGGTTCACCTACATCATCACTAAAAATTTGCAAAATGTCAATTGTAACCTTAATAACTTACATAGGGGTGATAGAGTGGTGAACAATGGCAGGAAGCAACGGAAATGGGGTGAGAGAAACATACAAATAGTTTGAGAAGGGAAAAGGATAAGGGCAATATAATATTTTTAATTAAGTATGGATGAATAAGATGGTCATTTTCATTTTTATGTTAACAAACAAATTTTAATAGGAGAGAATATGTAATTTTCAGAATTATTGGGGAAAATTATATTTAGGCAATCCTAAAAAATGTGTAGTTATAATTTGTCCTTATTATTATTAGTAAAAATTACATTTTATCCCTCTAGACTATTGTCTCATTTCATTTTACTCTTTTAAACTAAAAACTGTAATACTTAACTCTGATATCTATTAATTGTTTTCAATTTAGACCATAACAACGAAAATACTCTTTTACTATAGGAGTAAATTACACTTTAGCCCCTTAAACTATCACTCAATATCATTCTACCCCGTCAGCTAAAAAAAATGTTTTATTTATTAATTTAAAATATATTTTAAAGTTTTTTTTTAATAATACTTAATATTTTCTATTTGTAGTAATTTTTTTTCATATTTTAGTCAAAAACTTTAAATTTTTACATGCACCTAAAAGTTAAATATTTGTGAAGATTTTTTAAAAAAAAAAAAAAATCATAAAAGATGAAAAAATAAAAAAAAATAAAACAAGAAACTGGTACACTTTTATATTTCTTGTCTTTAGTGAACATTTTTTAAAAAAAATTTATAAATATTTTTGTTTTTTGGTTTTAAATATTTTTTAACAAATTAAAAATTAATTTAGTGATAAAATGAAAAAAATAATAAGAAATTCCAAATTGAAAGTGATATTAAATGATAATTCTAGAGGGTGAAGTGATATGAAGTGATAGTTCAAGGGGTTAAAGTGTAATTTATCCAATGAGTGAAAGCGTATTTAGTCATAAAAGTCCAAATTAAAAAATAAAAATAAAAATAAAAATTAAGAGCTGCTATTAGCACCTACTTTAGTTCTTTGGACCCCGCATTTCTTTGAACCCCCACCTTAAATCCTAAATTTTAATAAGATTTCTTTTAACACCCCCACTTAATTCTAAATTTACCCATATTTATAATATCATCACACCCAAATACACTCCCACCTAATTTTGCATATCCTCTCTATCATGGTTAAAGACGGTCCCTTTCATGTTGAAGAACCATGACGAAGGTCACTCTTTTTGATTTATTTGAAATCAGTGAACGACTACTCATTTTATCAAAATCATTGCATTATTGCATCATTGTTGTAAAATTGGGCCAAAATCACACCACCAGTCAACCATCGGGTCATTCGGCTGGTTGTTTGCCCAAGGGTTGGTTCATCACTGTGTTGGGTTGGTTCATCACTGTGTTGCCGAACAAAAATTATTTGTTCAGCACTGTATTGTCGAATATAAATATTTTTTTCAACACTGTTTTCCGAACAGCATTTGTTCAGCATTGTGTAACTTAACCCTTAATTCATTGTTTTCCATTCCAATTCAATATAACAAACAAAATAACAGACATCCATTCCAATTCAGCCATTGATTTCTAGTTTAGATTTAGAATTGTGATGATAAGGAATACGTTTAGGGTTTAGGATGGTAATGAAGAGGACTATGTTGAGTTTAGGATAGTGATGAAGAGGAACATTGAGTTTGAGAATGGTGATGACGAGAAACGTTGATGAAAAAGAATACGTTGGTTTAGGTGGGTAAGGAATATGTTTAGGTGGGGGAGGTGGGTGTACAATATTGTAGAATTGTCTTTATTTGGTGGGTAGTTGTTCCATTAAAGATTGTCCTTTAATACAATTTTACTTCAGGATATAATTCTAATAATAATTTTTTTTTAAAAAGAGGTGAATTGGAGGTTCAAAGAAATTAGGTAAGTAATAATATTAGCTCTAAAAAATAAATAATATTAGAGATTATGAAAAAAAAAAAATCATGAAATGCATCATGAAGATTTTTTTGATTAGAGTGTGGTGTTTTATTATATGTATAATCCAAATGTAGAGAATCTTTTATGATAATCTTCATAATATTTTTTTCATGATGTCTAACATTACTCCTAAAAAATTAATAGATGAAGGAGAATAATTGTTACAATTTTTAGTTTAGTAGGATAAAGTGATACGTGACAATAGTTGAAGGGGGTAAAATATAATTTACTATTATTTTAAAGTATGCATTCGAACTTAGGATTAAGGCATCGTCTGGTTTGTGAATTTTTGGCTAAGAAACCTAAAAAATCACAAAAAAATCAAAAATAAAAAAGTCAACAATATTGAAATGTCATATTATACTCATTAATCAATTATTTTTTTTTCTCACAACTATTTATTTAATTAAAAAAACATTCCACTAACTTTTTTCACCTTATAAAAATAAAAAAATAAAAAAATTATTTACGAATCGGAGCTAAACAATTTTAGACTCGCTTGAAAATAATTTTTTCAATAATATTTTAATATTTTATAAAAAGATATTTATGCTGTATTTAGTTGGGGATTCCTGAACGAATTTGAAAAATGAAAGGAAAAAGGTGTGTGAAACTAGGTGAAATGTAGATATATTTTATTCACATTTTACTTACCATTTTTCTTTTCCTTTTCATTAAATCTCTTTTCAAATCTTTCAACCAAATACAACGGAAAAAAAATAATAACAATAATTTGACAATTTATAATATATATATATATATATTTTCAACTAAAAATTTAAGTCTCAAACAGCAACTTAGAAACAGTGTGGGCCCAAATGCAAATTATTTAGACTGGTCCAATATATGCGGGAAAACCCAACTTCCCCAAACACCAACATTAGAGAGAGAGAGAGAGAGAGAGAGAGAGAGACGCAGTGGACCAACAGGGCAGGAGAGACGAGTCGAGGAACCATCTACCTCATCGGTGAAACCGCCTACAACAAGATCTACTCTCCTTCACACTCTCATTCTTCATCACCATCATCATCTTCTCACTCTCACCGATAATCCCCATCCTTAATTCCGCTTCTCTCAGGTTAGTTTCCTTAATTATAGTTATAATCTGTGTATTTATGTATATACCTATGTGGGTACGCGATTGTTTGTCAAGTGATACCTGTAATTTTGATTGGTATGTTTTTGGTACGTTTATGTGTATGTGTGTGTGTTCTATTCCATCAATTTTGTATTGGAGTATTGGAAATTAAGGTTTTTGGGATATTCAGGTGTCATGATAAATCTTGCCCTAATTCAACTACGTGGATAATCATTGTTTTGTAGCATCTGTCAAATTGATCAGCAATTTCTATTCCTCGTATTTGTGTATATGAAAATGATATAAAAGCCCACTTTAGCGGATGATTAGAGAAGATATGACACCGAGTTGTCCGAGTGTTTGTACCATTTTTGGAGAAATTGCTATTAAATTAAATGTCACGTGGCAATGGAAGACCAAGAGTTGATGATTTTTGGGGACCCATCAAAGCAAAATGGCGGCTGAGCAAGGGAGTATTTTTATTTATTTAATTGACCAAGTCAATTAGTTGGTTAATTGATTAATTAATTACTTATTTAAGGATTATAGGTGCCTCAACTGCCTCGAAGGAAATAGGAATTGGTTGAGGCCCACAAAATATCACTTCCTTAAATCAAGCAAGGTGGTTGGCCTTTGATTTGGTGAAGATCACACGTGAGGTTCAATGAGCTTGATGAGTCAGCAAAGGCTACAAAAAAGGAGTCGTTTTCCCCAAACAATGCAAAATGGGGTTTTTAGGATTCTTGTGGGTTATACACGTGGCGGGTGGAAAAGCTTAGTGGATTAACCAAAAGCTACAAAAATGGAGCAACTAGCCATTAGTGGTTTAGTGGTTGCTACACTTGAGGATCAAGTCAAAGATCATGGTGTCAAGATGAAAGGCTGCCATGTTCTTGGCAGTTGAGCAGAAATGGGAGGTCTATTTGCGTTATAAAAGAACTCCAAAGCCAACATTTGAAGGGGTCCAGCACCAAACACTCAACCAAGAGTTCATCTTCACATTTATATTAGCTTTCATAGCTTTTATCTTCATTCAAGCAATTCAATTCCATGCAATTAGTTGTTTATCCAACTTATCTTTAGATTAGTTAATTGTACTTCATTTATCAATCAATGCAAGTTTTAATTCTAGTTTAGTTATCTTTTGCACCTAACAAATTTAGTAAAAGTCCTTTTCATTGGGGCAAGATCTGAACCAGTGGTGGTCACAGTCATTTATTTGTGTTAGAAGTTAGAAATATCCAAACATTCCTAACCTTGGACTAGGTCCACAAGTCCTGGCACGCCCACATCCAATCCTAGTAAACGCCTACGCGTTTGCCCCTTGGTTTTCTAGGTGGTAAACACTTAGGTGTCGTTTGGTAACACTTACGTTTTCAGTTTTCTGTTTATATTTACAAAAATTTAAAAAACTCAAATAAAAACTTGTTTGGTAAAATTTTTGATTTATAAATCAATGGTCTCAGTTTATAAATTTGGCCAAAAAATGAAAACACAAAAAATGTGTTTTCATTTTGAGTTTTCAGTTTTTTTTTTTTTACCACCCAACACTAGCCACCACCTGCCACCATTTTCCACCACCGTCTTCCGCCACCGCCACCACCACCCACCAGCCACCCCCCATCACCACCTGCCACCATTTTCCACCACCGTCTTCCGCCACCACCACCCACCCCCCACCACCGCCTACCACCACCACCCACCAGCCACCTGCCATCCACCCACGACCCGCCACTACCATCCACCGCCCGCCACCACCACCCGCCACCTACTTGCCACCACCACTTACCACCCACCTGCCACCGCCATCCACCACCAACCACTCACCACCACTAGCCACCTGCCATCCACCTGCCACCACCACCCACCACCACCATCACCTACCACCCACCCGCCACCCACCTGCCACCACGACCTACGACCCACCACCACCACCACCACCACCACCCACTCACTACCACCTATCACCCGCCACCATCACCTACCCACCCACCACTACCACCACCACCACCACCACCCGCCACCACCCACCACCACCCGCCATCCGCCACCTACCACCCGCCATCACCACCACCACCACCACCCACTCGCTACCACCCACCACCCGCCACCGTCACCTACCCACCCACCATCACCACCCACCAGCCACCACCCGCCATCCGCCACCCACCTGCCACCATCACCCACCACCCGCCACCACTACCCACTCGCTACCACCCACCACCCGCCACCGTCACCCACTCACCCATCACCACCACCCGCCACTTACCCGCCACCACCACTTGCCAACCGCCATCCGCCACCCACCTGCCACCACCACTCACCATCACCACCACCACCACCACCACCCGCCACCCGCCACCGTCACCGTCACCCACCCACCCACCACCACCACCACCACCACCACCCACCCGCCACCACCCATCACCACCAGCTACCCACCACCCACCATCACCACTTTCCACTACCGTCTTCCGCCGCCACTTGCCACCACTGGCCATTTCTTACTTTTTTTTTATATTTTAAAATTTTTTAAAACATTTTGTCAATTATCAAACGCGTTTCTAGTTTATGTTTTTCTAAAAATAAACAAAAAATAAACAAAAACTAGTTTATAAAATTTTTGTAAATATAAACTGAAAACGTAAACGTTACCAAACACACAGGGTTCGTTTGGTTTGTGTTTCTGAAAAAAATTTCGGAAATTTTCTCTACAAATAAGTTTTCAAAAGTAATCAAACCAAACAAATTTTCCCAAAAAAATTTCCCAAAACACACAAACCAAACAAGTTTTCCAAACAAATCTCTCTCACACACACATCAAATCAATCACTTTTTCCAAAACTCTCTCTCAAAACAATTTTCCAAAACAAATTTCTCAAAAAACCAAACCAAACATGTTTTCGTACTTTTTATCTCTAAAACACATCTCTCAAACACAAATCAAACATACCCTTAGATTTTCTAATAGACTGCCACATCATTGAGTTTTTTTTTTTGTGAACTGGCCACATCATTGAGTTTGAAAAATGGGTCTAACCTTTGGGCTAGAGTAACACTACTCTTGTGTATATGCGTTGTAATGTGATTAGGGATTTAAGAAAAATTGATAAAACCAAGCCGACCAACAGAAACCGATCGGAATTTTAGTTTTCGGTTTGTTTTTCATAAATCTGTTTCGGTTTTGAACTTTTTATACTAATGCAAACCGAACTGACCAAATATTATATTTAAATATTTTTATATTATAATTTTTTGAAAATTATATGAGAAGTAATTAATATAATACACTTTTGTGATAAAAATTAGGGAGAAAAACATTTATAGAGCAATTTTCATATATTTTCTTCATTGATTTTCAATGTAAAATTCTATAATCTACTATAAAACTTTTAAAAATTTAATATAAATTTCTCTTCTACATCAAACCAACAAAACTGATAAAACCGGACCGTAGCATACGTTTTGTATCGGTTTCTCAGTCATAAAAACCAAAATGATCGGTTCGGTGCTAAATAGTGTTTTGAAAAGTGCGCCTTTGGCGCGCCTAAGCTTGAGGCAAGGCGAGGCGTAGCTCTGCGCCTCATGCATAGCGAGGCGAGGCGAGGCGACGTAGAGGAGGCGTAGTCGAGGCGATGAGGCAAACACTTTATGCTGAAGCTCGAGGTAAGCGCCTTATGCGCTTCACAATTCTTCCACTCCAACAGCCATTTGGTTTTCTGTGTGGAAACTCACACGGAATAAAATCTCATTTACAATATAAAATGATCAAAACGTGGGTTAAAAGAGCAAAAACATTAAAAAAAACCCTAGTGGAGAAGAAGAAGATGACGCGTCGACGCAATAGGAAGAGTTCACGACAACTAGGAAGGTTCTTCTCCTCTTCTTCTCTTCTTTGGTTATTCGCTTCTCTCTTCTCCTCTTCTTCTCCTCTCTCTTCTCTAGTTCTTCTCTGCCTCGGTTCTACTCTGTTTTTTTTTTTTTTTGCTTTATTCTTCTCTTCTCTGGTTCGACTCTTCTTCTCTTCTCTCTCATTTCTGGTCTTTTTCTCTCTTTTTTTTCTACGTTTTTTCTGCCTCTATTTGTTTTCTCCTCTATTCTGCGTCTCTTCTTCTCTTCTCTGGTCTTCTTCTCTTGCTTTCTATTTTTTTTTCTCCTTTGTTCTTCTTCTCTGTTTCTCCTCAGTTTTTTTCCCTCCTCCGTTCTACTCTGTTTTTTTTTTCCTCCTCTGTTATCTCTGTTTTTTTTCCCTATCAAAAAAAAAAAAAAAAAAAAAAGAAAGAAAGAATAAAATGAACACTGAATCACTGCAACTGTAGGACTTATATTTCCTTTTTGAACCACAAGTTAGAAGTTTAGTTGTTTTGAAGTTTATGTGGATGATCTTAGTACATAAGGATTTTGGTAGATGTGAATGTGATACTTTATACCTTTTGTTGGATATTATATTTTTAATATACTACATATATTTGTTATGTTAAAAAGTTTGCCTATTTTATAATTTTGCTTTGCTTTTACTACATGCGCCTTGCTTTGGTGAGGCGCTCGCCTCGTGCCTTGTGCTTAGACTATAGGAGACCTTATCGCCTCGGTGTGCCTGGAGCCTTTTAAAACACTGGTGCTAAATGTACTCTTAACACCAACCGAACCGAACCATTTACACCCCTAAATGTGATTTTGCATTTTGCTAGTTAACCAAGGATGAAATAACAATACAATAATTCTAGGAACCATGAAAAATTACCAATAATTCTATCATGAAAAGTGATGTGTACAGTGTAGATTTAAAATTGATGTTTTGTAGGCCATAGGTAGAATGAATCTTGTCTGCATATTTGGATAAAGTTTTGAGTATTTTTTTTTTTTTGGGGGGATAATGCTACAAACCCGGAAATTAACTAAGAATTTGAATTGTGTGGCCATGATTCATTAACTAAAACTTTTGTTTCTTCTTGTTCATCTCTATATGTCAATATCTATATACACATACATAAATAACTTCAACTTACATCTATATATATATATTAAATAAATATTTGGGTAAATTACATTGACCTCCATTGAGGTTTGGAAAAAATACAAGAAGCCTATAGTTTTGACATAATTATACTGACTTCCCTTTTAGTAAATAAAGAGACCAAAACCAATATAGATGATATGAAGATACAAAGACACACAAGGTAAAATATACATTTCAATGTAAAAGAGATGACAATATTATTTTTTGTTATTCATACGACTAACATATTGTCGATGAAAAAGGGGCTAAGTGTTAAGTGAATTAAAACCTTAAGAGTGTCAAGTGTAATTGTGCCAAACTTATGAGGTTTACTGTCTTTTCTCCAAGCCTCAAGGGTGGTCAGTCTCATTTACCCTAAATATTTATTCAACACAAACAACTCACTTTCATTGTAGTTATTGTGATGGGGCCATCTCTCTCTCTGAAAAGACAAATGAAGAGAAGAACAAGCAGTACAAAAGAAGAAGAAAATGAGAAGGGTATTAAGATCATTTTTTTATGCCATTAATGGAATTGGTGGTGCGATTTAATCCAGAAACCACATAATGTGATTATGTTTGAACATTGAGAGAGTTATCCGCACATTAGCGAGACCACTATGTGGTAAAGTGAATTTTACCCCCAAAAAAGTTCTTTTTGTTGTCAATTTTGAAATCATTATTCTTTGAATTAGGAGTCTAAGTCCATAAAAAGCTATTGTAATTCTTTCAATTCATTGGAGAGTACATGTTATAAATAATTTCTTAAAGTTTTTGAAAATCTCTTGTGAATTATGTGATGCAGTTCTAACCCTATTTGTGATAGCAGTGGAATCTGTGTGATGGCTATTCTTATCATTATCTTCTTCTTCAACATATGTGAATCCTCGTGCTTTTCACCTTTAAACCATACAGCCTACATCACAAGCCCATTATGTTCTTCCTTCAACTTATCAACCATCTTCTTCTTCCTCAGCAACATATGTGAATCCTCTTTTTTTTTTTCCCCCACCTTTTAGACCACAACCTTAAACCCTGCATCACAAGCCCATCTTCTCCTTCATCATCTTCTTCATCTTTGGCACCAGGTGTAAATCCTACATCACAAGCCCATTATTTTTTCCTTCAACTTATCAACCATCTTCTTCTTCTTCTTCAGCTCCAAATGTGAATCCTCTTGTTTTTCACATTTAAACCACACCTTTAAACCCTACATCATAAGCCTATTCCGTTCTTCCTCAACTTATCAACCATAGCACATAAAATCACCCAAAATCAGCTTATTTTTACCGTTCCCTGGGTATGGTATATTCACAGCCCCTGGATAGCTCTAAAACTGATTCTATTCTTGCTTGATTACAGCCCCAAACACCTACATTTTTGTTATCCTATACAAAGTCTAAAAGCAAATATATTTTAATAACCTTTCAGTTCTTTGTGAACTAATTAAAATCAGTTCTTAAAGCTTACTTTTTTCCTGCTTCCATATTTCATATTTGGCTCACTACTTGTAGGAGTATTCCTCACACCTGTCCTGCGTCAACACTGAGCTGGTGCTCAGAATTGGGTTATATATTTTAAGAAGTTTGAGAATATCACCCCAACATAGTCTAGGGGAAATAACCTGTGAAGCACTGATTCAAGTCACTCAGTTCTCTTGTTGGATTGCTTAAATCTTCATTGGATGTGAAGTATGATTAAATTGTCAAGACTAGATGTACTCCAAAGATCAAAAGCAGAAAATGAATTTGGGAAAGCTTTGCTCTTGTAGATCTGACAGCAAAGCAGATAACAAAATGGTGAATAATTGGGATTCAAAGGTAAACAAATGGAAGTGGGCCTCTTGATTTCTCCTGCTTATTAAATTGTCTTTGACATAGATGTTCTATCAATGAAAAAATGATTTTGGAAGTGTTTATGCTGTTGTTGAGAATACTCATTCTTGAGTTTGCAATATTATTGGGCATGGTCAGTCTGTAGTTTGCACCCCTCTAAAGATGCGCATTATGTGCACCCATTTCAGTTATGACATGAAGCACTCGAAGTTATGACCAAGCCACATCGGATTGTAACTTTGATTTACGACTCACCGAGTCATTAGAGTTATGACAAAATGTGATTGGGGTAACTTTGAATTTAAGAACATCTTGCTGAATCCATGTTCATCACTCCCGGAGCTTGATCTTCCACACCTTGAACCACCTCACTGGAATCCACTAGCAATATCCCCAAATAGCCTTCGAAAACCTTCAAATGACTTCCAAGATCGAAGTGTAATTGGTTTGAAGTGAAATCATCCTTGAAGTGTTCAATTCTTCACATTAGATGCATAGATCTCACAATTTCTTCAGGGATTTCAAGTTCTCTCACCCTCCATGAGCTCAGCTCTGGTTTTTGTGTTAAGAGAGAATATTCAGTCAGTTAGATCTAAAATTGCCTCAGATCGTGTAAGGAAAAGGTGACCTGATCGACCTGTACTGCTCGAGAGAACACTTCATGGCTCAAATGGTGAATACGATTATACTGCCATCTGGCCTGATCAAACTGATGGCTCGAGCAGTGACTTCATGGCTCAAGTGATGAATCCATTAAATATGCCACGTAATCAAGTTTGCACCACCCCAATACACTCAGCTTAGGTCCAGGACATGTGGATTCATCTCATATAAGAACCACCCCAGAACCTAAAGGCTAGAACCATTACAACTGAGAGAACTACAACAGAAAAGTGTTTGTCCAAATGCAATTGCCGAACAACTACCTAGACTGAAAGGCTCCAGGACTAACATTGTTAATGGTCAGTACGTAGTTTACACTTCTCTAAAGATGCGCACCCATTACAGTTATGACAGTGTGTGTGTGAAGAAACAACGTGATGTGCGTGAAGTTATGACCAAAAACTACATTGTATTGTAAATTTGATTTACCACTCACCCCGTCATTAGAGTTATGACATAATGTGATTGGGTTGTAACTTTGATCACATTGCGTTGTAATTTTGTGCACATTGTGCCGTAATGAGGGGGATGCACTACAAATTCAGCCTATTGGGTATGATGCTATAGAATTTACAGAAAATAAATTGACTGAAGTTGGCGTTCTAAGAAGCATGGGTACTTCTAAAAGGCGGCGTGTTTGTGTCGGACATTGACACTTGTCGGATACTTCTAAAAAGGCGGCGTGCTTGTGTTGGACACATCTTATTTTTTTTTAAAAAAAAAAGACTCGGATACTTGGAGGACACACGTGTCCATTGCATAAGCACACGTTTCCATTGATTAGACACGTATGAAACTAATTAGAAGTTTGAACAAAATAACATGGAATACGATGATAAAAGAAAAATAATGTTAATTTATAAAAATTAATGTTATATTACATTTATTTATTATTTTGGAATGATATATTTATATATATGACATACTTTGTTATCAGAATCTTACGATTCGCAATTCGATTCGCTATACGATTCGCGATACGATTAGCAATTTTTACAAAATCGATACAAATCTATCGGTGAATCTATTTTGGAAGTGAATCTCTAGTGAATTGCATAATTTATAATCAATTCACGATTCGATTCACTTTTATGATTCATGTAATTCTTAAAACTATCATGTCCGACATATTTTCAACTCTTTTTTTCTCCATCGTTTTAGTAAAAATGACACAATACAATTTTTAATAGCGATTAATGCTAAAATAATCAAAATATATACAAGATTTTTTTGTTATTTTAGTGATCATGGAGTTTTTAATATGATCCAATCAAATTTAGGCCAAGTTTGGGAAAACTAAGGGCTGGTTTGGGGTACCCTATTTCAGCCAAAAAGTCAAAAAGTTACTCTAAAATCCAAAAAGATATTACTATTCACCAAAAAAAAAAATTAAAAAATTATTTTTTGAATGAGGTACACTGATAATTGCAGCTGCTGATGTACACGGATGTACACTGCTGTGCAGCGGCAGTAAATGATCGGGTGTGATTTGCACACACACGGATGTTCGGCCTGTGGGGACTATCAGGGGTCCCGTTTTGATAATCTGAACCGTTAAATGTGTAGAACTCATCGAGTACTATATGTCTGCAAAAAATCACATTGATCGGATATCGATAACTATGTGATCAGATCAGTTATGTACGACAAATGGATGGTGTTATAATTAATGATTAAAAAATAAATATATCTGATCAGATAGCTATCGATATCCGATTAACGTGATTTTTTATAGGTATATAGTGTTCGACGAGTTACACACATTGAACGGTTCAGATTATTAAAATGGGACCCGTGATGACCCCCACGGGCCAAACAAAACCGTCCAATACTTTGTACAAAAATTACCCAATAATTTTGAACCCCAATACACGGCTGCCTAATTGTACTGTGGGGCCCACCTGTCACTATTCATCTCTTACACACTCTTTTTATACAATTTTTTAATACACATTTTTCCAAAAAAATCTAAAAAGTTAACCCAAACCTCCATATTTTTTTCTCAACTTTTTTAGTCCAAAAAGACAAAAAGTGCACTTTTTTAGTACACCTCAAACCAGCCCTAAATAAGTGCACTTTTTGACTTTTTATGAAATATAGGTTGGATTTGGGTTGGGTTTGAAGTGATGTGTTAGAGAGGTGATGTGACTTAAATAAGATGATGTGACTTAAATAGGATAGTGACTTTTTGACTTTTTAGATTTTTTTGAGGATGCCAAACTTGGCCTTAGTCTATGTTACACAGACTCGGCACTTTGGGGCGAAGTACCCGTGTTGACACAACACGACACGTGTGTGGCTATGGGATCTGTGTCGGATTTTCCTCTTCTCTCTTGGACACGGTTCTTTACAAACGACGACAAAAGAAATGACAGAGAAAAGAGCAAGAAAGAACCTGGTCGCCGTTTGAAAGGGTGAAGACATTGGTCGCCGACTTCGATTCCTCTGGTCGCTGGTTGCGACAGCTTCGACTTTCGCTCGATCTCCTTCTCTGTGTTCTCTCTCGTCTCTCAATCTCGATCTCCTCCTCTTCTTCTCCTCTCTCTCTCTCTCTCTCTCTCTCTCTCCTTTTTGTGTCATCTCTTTGTTCTCTTTTCTTATCTTTTTGATTACATTTATATTATCTGTTATCAGAATCTTACGATTCACGATTCGATATGCAATTTTTGCAAAATCGATACGAATCTATGAGTGAATCTATTTTGGAAGTGAATCTCTAGTGAATCGCACGATTCACAATCGATTCCCGATTCGATTCACTTTTTACGATTCATGCAATTTTTGAAATTATTGTGTTCAACATATTTTCGACTCATTTTTTTCATCTTTTTAGTAAAAATGACATAATACAACTTCTAATAGCATTTAATATCAAAATAACCAACATATATATATGATTTGTTGTTATTTTAGTGATCATGGAGTTTTTTATAGGATCCAATCAGATTCAGTCAGACCTAACATATTTTTAACATTTCTTCTTATTTTTTTCTTCTTCAAAAAATTGTAATATATCTTCTAAAGATGTTTAAGATTAAAGTTACACTATGAATTATCTATTACTATTTTATTAATTTGAATATTACATGTGTGAGGTCAGTTATACCTTTTAAAATGTTTTAGGCTTTAAAATAAAATATTCTAAATAATTCTTTCTTATTATTTGCTCACTCTTACTTAGAAAAGTATATATGTTTATTGTCCAAATATCAATATCGTTGTTAACTATTCTTACTTTAGAAATTAATAGTTTGTCTATTTGGTTATTATCTTTATTAAAAATGGTTGATAAAAAATATCTAAAAAATAAATAAAAAGGTAAGATGGTGATTTTACATAGAAATCTTTGTTAACTTCTTACCTATTAAATTATGTGATTATCATTCAAAATAACATTTTTGTTGATTTAAGTCTAAATATTTTATATTCATAAGATATATTTAACATCTAAATGTGTAGATATATGTTTTTAAGTAATTTAGAAAAAGTGACCGAATCTTTACGATTCACGATTCGATTCGCGATTCGGTATGAGGCCATTTCGATTCACGATACGAATCCCGATTTGACAACTATATAATATGAATTACATCAATATAATAATATATAATATTATTCATATTATATAATATATTCACTCATAAAAAATTGAATAATATAATATATCATAAATAATATAATTTTTATATCTAAAATAAAAATAACTTATTTTATCATATATAATATTATTTAATTTATATAATTTTTATTTATTGTTTATATTTTGTTTGTTATTTTTTTTTTAACAAAATCTGTTATCCCTTAGTTTTTTTATTTTTATTTTTAAATTCATCTTCATATAATAAATATATTTAAAAAAAAAACTATTTAACGATTCCCTGTACCCCGTATTGAAATTTTGATCCATATCTACGTATTCTCAATTTTTAATTTTTAATTTTGAAGTATCTGACCCCTAGATACGCACCCGCACCCGATATTTATACCCGAGTCCGTGTAACATATGATTTAGTTAGATTCAACATGTTTTTAACCTTTCTTCTCATTTAAAAAAAAAAAAAATCATAATATATCTTTTAAAGATATTTAAGATTAAAGTAATTTATATCATGAATTATCTATTACTATTTTATTAAATTAAATATAGTTGAATATTACATAGGTGGGGTCAGTTATACCTATTAAAATGTTTTATGCCTTAAAATAAAAGATTCTAAATAATTATTTCTTATTATTTGGTCATTGTTACCTGGAAAAGTATGTATTGCTTATTATCCAAATATCAATATCGTTGTCAAATTATTGTAACTTTGGAAATTGAGAGTTTGTTTTTGTTTACTGTCTTTTATTAAGAATGGTTGATAAGAAATATCTCAAAAAAGGAAAAAGTAAGATGGTGATCTCAAATAGGAATATTTGTTAACTTATTAAACTACGTGATTATCATTCAAAACAACGTTTTCATTGATTTAATTCTAGATATTTTATGTTCATAAGATATATTTAACATTCAAGTGTGTAGATATATTTTTTTTAAGTAATTTAGGAAAAAGTGACCAAATCTTTACAATTCACGATTCAATTCGATTCGATTTGCGATTCGGTGCAAGGCCATTTTGATTCAAGACTCGAATCTCGATTTGACAACTATGATGACATATAATAAATATATTATATATTTTGTGCGTATCCCCCACGTGCCGTGTCCTGCATTTTTTTAAAATTGCCGTATAGGGGATTCCATGTCATATCTGTGTCGTGGTATCCGTGTTTCTTAGCTAGCATGCCAAATAGAAAAATCAAACCATATCTTCTAATTGGGAGGGGGGATTTCTTTGGATGCTGACATGCTGCATAAAGCAGCCGTAATTGGAATTTTCAGGTTAAAGCCATAATGATGGTTAAGGATTTCCCTTTGTGCAGGTTGTTGCGAACCCTTGATGTTCTGATGTGTTTACCTTTTGATCAAGTGGTGCTGATCCTTGTAAATCATGAGCACAAGTTTCTTTGATGTTTATTGATCAACTCGGAGAATTGTATATTTGCTGTTTCTTTTTGTTGTGTATTGCTTTGGTCTAAATTTACATGTAGAAAACATAGATGATTCAAGTATTATCTGGAGCTCCTGAAGTTAATGACCAGCACACGGTTTGGTGATTCGATGGAAAAATATTAAATTTTGATGATAATGTTAATGTTCTTTCATATTGATTTTACTTACAAAGTATTACCTGCTGTTAGCTTCGCTGCTATATCGTTAACCAGAAAAGGCTAGCTGATGTTCTTCCATGCGTGTAGTCCTTCCAAAAACTATATTTGTTTTCGTGTAATTGGTTTTTTAATGAATGTCGTCTTTTGTTTTTGCAGGTGCACTGGTGCAAGAAACGGACCTTGATTGTGTATCCCAATTTTTACTTGTGCTCTACTGATGTTCAATAAGACTTTCATTTGACATAGGTTTGTTGCCTAAGGATTGTTGGAACGTGGGACTTGTAATGAAGTTTGGAATACTGGTGCTGTAAACAGTGTTTATGTTATTCCTATTGCTACCCTGCATTCCTCATAGCTATTGTGTCTACCCTTATTTTGGTTTCTTTGTTTTGTTTAGTTTGCTTGACTAGCAGTGATGTTAGAGACCTGGACTATTGGAATCCCCATATCCCAACAATGTGGATATTCTCAATGGAGGCCGCACTTATGTGCTTGCAAGGGAGAGGTTAGGAATTTTAGCTCTTAAGAGCTAATTTAACAACTGCTGATAACAAATAGGAAATGGGGAAGAATTATAGATAGGTAAAAGGTTAATACACATTTTGAGCAAGTTCAACTTCCAAAATTTTTAATGCAGTATTAAACAATTAGATCAACTCATTAGATTGTAAATGAAGGAAATATTATTCAGTAGTTCTAAAGCATTATGTGAAAATGTCTGTGGTATTCCAGACTAATTACGTAGCAAAAATTTTTACGAGTGTGATATGGTGACTCGCCTTATTAAGTAATTAGGTGATAATTAATGATATACTTAATGTGAATGTGATTTTTCATGGAAATATCATGTAAATAATATCATATGATATTTAAAAAATATTTATTAAATTTTCATTTTATTTAAAATGAGCAATAGGAGTTCAGATTGCCTAAAATTGAAAATCTCAACTTCACTAGTGAAGTTGCATGCATTGTAGGATTTGAACTGCTCATCTTATATGATAAATTGAGAAGAATATGTATGCAAAAATTTAGATTGATTAGATCTAAATAATTGCATGATCAAATCATATATATATTATAAAAATAGAGCATCTATTCTTAAAAACATGTATGTGGCATAGATAATATGACAATCAAAATTGGATCAACTAGTTTTTTTATATGAATAATTTTTTCAATTGATCGTATAAGATGAATAATTTAGATTATTGAAGTAAATCCAAATTAGCCTCATAATAATAAGTCAATTTTACAGTAAAGCTTAGATCTTCAATTTAGCAAATCCGGATCCTCCAAATTAACATTGGATTGGACTTCTCTTGAGTTTAAATATCTAAATTTGAAAGGTTTGTGACACCAACAACGGGTTCTGTTTTCAAATCGTTTATTTGGTACAGCTTTCTGTACATATGATTCATAAAAAAAAAGGGTAAATTACACTGACACCCCCTGAGATTTCTATTTAATATAGATCCCCCCCACATTTGAAAAATTACATTCCTCTCCCTGAGATTTGTAATCTAATTACAAATTGCCTCTGCTGATGCCATGCCCTAAAATTTTCTAAATGACAATCTTGCTATTTTTCCTATCATTTTTTCTTTCTATCATCATGACTACATTTTATAATTTTTCATCATTAAATTCTACCCGAACATATTCTTATTGAGTGATGATATACAAATATAAATTTTACATAAAATTTTCAAACACAATGATATAGCTTAATGGTAACCTTTCATTTTAAAACAAAATACCCATAAACATGATTTATATTTACAACATATTACTATCACAATATTTTTATGATATATATATATATTTATAAATTTTATTATATGAATATGATTTTTCATTTTATTTCCACCATTATATCTTGATTGGATCAATTTAATCTAGATACATTTAAAAGTATAAAAGTTGAACAAAAAATTTAAAAAAATACACTGAATACAACAAAATAAGATAATGTATTGAATTTTTTTTGTATATATATATATTTTGTATTTGGTGAATTTTAAAAAAAAAAATCACAAAATATTATACTTCTTAAGTATATCTAGATTAGGTGTATCTAAAAAATAAAAAAATTGCTTAAAATATTAAAAAGATTTAGTAAAAATAAAAAAACTCAATTTTTTGTTGAGTTAAACCAAAGAAGATTATTGTTATTTTTCTTGAAATGACATAAACAAAATACATGTATTATTTTATTATTTTATAAAGACTAAGGGAGAAATATGTCATTTTAATCTCACGAG
Organism: Camellia granthamiana; assembly: GCA_036172215.1. NCBI lineage: Eukaryota > Viridiplantae > Streptophyta > Magnoliopsida > Ericales > Theaceae > Camellia > Camellia granthamiana. Next base: position 27,531,313 of record CM069904.1, read on the forward strand.
GGACCGGGGTGAGTGTAATTTTTCAAATATGAAGGGAGATTTGTATTAAATAGAAATCTCAGGGGGTGTCAATGTGATTTACCTAAAAAAATTAAGTCAATCTAATAACAATAGCCTTTTTATTTTATTATATTTGTTTCCAAAAAAGTATACGATATATTTTAAAAACATACTTGTTATCCAATTTTAAGAGACAAATATGATAAAATAAAAATATTACAATTATTAAATTAAGTTAATTTTTTTTATGACTAATACATATAAATAGCCTTACAAATTAAATAATTTCGATGATTAAATATAGAGTAATGCTACATCTTCTGAATTTTGGCTTGCCCAATTTGTCCTAATTTTGGCTTGCCGATTGTTCAGCCAGTCATCTGAAAATAAGATGACAATCACGATCGACAAGGATGATAATCGTGATAGACAGACAGGTGTTACACCGATTATCCAAATAATCGCCCAAGCAACAGCTGAAAAGCACAAATTCAAATTTTGAGACAAATTTAAATTCCATGTACCAATCATTTTCATTAAATATAAATTTGACAAAAGTCGAACCTTAACATTAGTCGGTCCACTGGGTTGACTTACTCCTTGTTCAATTTGCTGGGCCAGACAAATTTTACTCTTCACTCTTATGCTGCTTGGTCTTCATTCTCTCGTTGTTTGATCTCACAAACTAAAAAGCGCTCAATCCAAATCTTAGGGGCCTTCGAACAGCAAAAACAGGTAACCTTTCAATTACAAACAACTCATCTTTCCCACTGTCATTATTCATCAGTTGCTAAATTTTTACCAATTTTTTCATCAAATCAAGCCAAAAACACACCAAATTTGATGAAAGAAGCTTCTGGGATAAGCTTGATGAAATTTTTAACTAGGTGAGGATTGGAGCATTCAATTTTTTCACCAAATCAAGCTTTTAGTTAAATTTGATGGAAAGCTATTGGAGCATCCCATACTTATAAATTAAGCTTTTAACCAGTTTTTTTACTCAAATTTGATAAATAATTAAAAAAAATAAAATGAAGGATTGGAGATGCTCTAGTTGATATTTGTTTGTTCTTGTGTTCATTTTGAGTTGGGTTGGTAGTTTTCATGGTTAATTTTGCGGTTCAGAGAGTTACTTCTTTGAGAAATTGTATGTAGCATTCCTCAGTTATATCATATAAGGGTTTGCCCAAAATCAAATGGCCTCCTCTTCCACGCCGCCTCGATGCACTTATCATGTGTTCTTGAGCTTCAGAGGCGAAGACACCCGCAAGGCCTTCACTGACCACCTCTACACAGCATTATTAGGTTCGGGTTTTCGCACATTTAGAGATAATGATGGTATTGAGAGAGGTGAAAATGTTAAATCAGAACTAGACAATGCAATAAGAGAATCAAGGAGTTCAATAATTGTGTTTTCCAAAGACTATGCTTCTTCCAGATGGTGCCTTGATGAACTTGTGATGATCCTTGAACACAAGAGGACATCAGGACATGTAATTTTACCCGTCTTCTATGATGTGGATCCTTCCCAAGTTAGGAAACAAATGGGGAGTTTTGCAGAAGCATTTGGTAGACACGAAGAGCGATTCATGGGGGAAACTAATGAAAGGAAGAAGGAGTATCTGAGGAAAAAGGTGGAAGGGTGGAGGGCGGCACTTAGAGAAGTTGCTGATCTAGCAGGGATGGTCTTACAGAATCAAGCTGATGGGTAATTTCCTCATATCTTTATTACTTAGACTTCGTTTGGTAATGCATTATGAAACTGTTTTTGAGTTATTAAAAACTGTAATATTCATTATTTAGTTTTAATAAGAGTTCGCCACCTAGTGCTGTGGCGAGTGCTATCCCACCTCCGATTTGTTTGTGGTTGTGTGGATTTGAGTTACCGGAATCAGTCTCTCTACCAAAAAAGTGGGGCTGAGGTACTGTCAAACATATATAAGTGAACAACATATATGTTAATATACTTTATACAAAAACATGTGCTGGTAGAAGTTGATTATTGTGATGATAGTTGCCATGGTGGTAAAAGTTTTTGGGAATAGCCCTTTTGCATAAATATTGCATATCATTTTATTTTGGTGGGCAGTTGTGTATTTAATTTGTAGTGGAGTCTTCTTCTTTTTCTTCTTCTCTATCTCTCTCTCTCTCTCTCCCTCCCTCCTGATTGTTGAAGTCTTCCCCAAAATAGCACAACAATTAAGTGAGTAGAGAAATCCTATTATGCTTTTTCTATAACGTTCCTTGCTTGGCTAGCCTATTCTTTAATTCAAAATTGTCTTGTTCTTTAATTCAAAATTATCTTGCACAACCACACATTTTGTGTAATCGCATTTTCTTATCAAACTTTGGACAAACTATTTGGTATTTTCCATTACTTATGCAAGTAGTTTAGTATTATTCTAAGTCATGGCATGCTTATCATGCTTTACTTTCCACTTATCTGCAACTTGTAGGCATGAGGCAAAATTTATCCAAAAAATTGTCAAAGTGATTGGGGATAAGTTGAACCGCACAGTCTTAAATGTTGCTCCCTACTTAATTGGAATAGGATCTCGAGTCAAAAACATTAGTTCGTGGTTACAGGATGAATCAACTGATGTTGGCATAGCAGTGATTTATGGAATGGGTGGAATAGGGAAGACAACCATTGCCAAATTTGTTTATAATTTGAATTTTGAAAGATTTGAAGCTGGCAGCTTTCTTGCAAAAGTTAGAGAAATTTCAGAACGATCCAATGGTTTAATTCGTTTACAAAGGCAACTTCTTTCGGACATTTTAAAAAGGAAAAAGGAAAAAATAAGCAGTGTTGATGAAGGAATCATTAAGATTAAAGATGCCATTGGTTGCAAAAGAGTTCTTGTAGTTCTTGATGATGTGGATCAGCGGGACCAGTTTGATGCAATAATTGGAATGCGCAATTGGTTTCATCCAGGAAGTAAAATTATCTTAACCACCAGGCACAAGCAACTGTTAAAGGCTAATGAAGTTTATATGATGCATAAGGTGGAGAGATTTGATGATGATGAATCATTAGAGCTTTTTAGTTGGCATGCCTTTGGACAAGACCATCCCATTGATTGTTATGTTGAGCATTCAAAAAGGGTAGTACAACACTGTGGAGGCCTTCCTTTAGCTCTTCAAGTTTTGGGTTCTTCTCTATCTGGGAAAAGCTTGAATATATGGGAAAACGCAATAAAAAAATTGGTGGCTATTCCTGATTCTCAAATTCTAAAAAAGCTGAAAATAAGCTATGATTCTTTACAAGATGACCATGACCAAAATCTATTCCTTCATATTTCTTGTTTCTTTATTGGAAAGGGCAAAGATTTCACTATTAGAATCCTAGATGAATGTGGTTTCTACCCAACAGTTGGGATTCAAAATCTCATTGACAGATGTCTCTTAACGATTAATGAACAAAACAAATTGATGATGCACCAATTGCTTCGAGACATGGGAAGAGAAATTGTTCGCCAAGAATCACCCAAGGAGCCGGGTAAACGCAGCAGATTATGGCACAACAATGATTCCTTTAACGTTTTGAGAGATAAAACTGTGAGAAACATACTACTCTTTTACCTATTTAATTTTTTTTGGGTTCATGGATGTTCTTTTCTTATTCAAGATGTTTTATCTTATCAGGGAACAGATTCAATTGAAGGTCTTTTCCTTGACATGCATGTGTTAGGGGAAGATAATTGTTCCATGACAAGCTTTGGTGTTAATAATGCAAAACGACCCCGCTTTGAAGAACTTAGTAACAAATCATTGCTTGCAGACCAAGGCAACTCACTGAAACGACATTGTTTTGGTTTCTTCTCCTGGCACCCAATAAACATTGGTGTAAGAAATTCAAATCAGGTTGAGTTGGAAACTGATGCATTTGCAAGGATGCACAAACTTAGATTGCTGCAGCTCAATTATGTAGAAACCACGAGAGGGTACAAGGACTTCCCTAAAAGATTAAGATGGTTGTGTTGGCATGGATTTCCTCTAAAATCCATACCGAGTGATTTTTCTATAGAGAGCCTAATTGCTCTTGACTTGCGCAATAGTAGGTTGGAACAAGTTTGGAAGGGGACCAAGGTATGATTAATTATTATTTATTTATTTTTATATTTTTTTCTCCTACTAATCTTTTATTTTCAGGACCAACATATGAATTCTGTAAACTGTTTTTGTATTTTTATTACAGTTGCTGGGATTATTGAAATTCCTCAATCTCAGTCATTCCTATGGCCTCACCAATACCCCTAACTTCAACGGACTCCCTAATCTTGAGAATTTGATCCTTAAGGATTGCATAAACTTGGTAGAGGTTCATGAATCAATAGGGAAATTAGGGAGGCTTGTTTTCTTGAATCTAAAAGGTTGCAAAAATCTTGAGAAGCTTCCGAGCAAAATTGGTCATGTTGCATCCCTTGAAAAACTCATTCTCTCTGGTTGCTCAAAGCTTGATCAGTTGCCTGAGTTGGGAAAAATGAAATATTTAACAGTGCTCCATGCAGATGGAACTGCCATAAATAGAATAGCGACTACCACTAGTGAGGATAAATCATGGAGTTCGCTCTTCTGGTCTTGGGTATTGAAACCAAGAAAAAGTACAGAATCCATCTATTTTCCATTGGCTTCTTTACCAGGCTCATTAGTAAGCTTAAGCCTTTCAAATTGCAATCTGTCAAATGATGATCTTATGAAAAGTCTTGGTAGCTTATCTGTGTTGCAAGATTTGAATCTTAGTGAGAATCCAATTTCCAGCCTACCGGAGAGCATCAAAGGTCTTAATGTGCTCCAATCACTTAGGTTATCTCGTTGCACTAGACTCCAATCACTGCCAGAACTTCCAATGAGTTTAGAAATGTTGAATATAGATGGATGTAGCTCACTGGGAATGGTAACAAATCTTCCTAACTTGTTGAGATCTCTGATTTTGGACTCAAGTGATTGCGAAAAACTAGTTGAGGTTCAGGGGATGTTCAAGTTAGAGCCTATTGGAAATGCTGGTGCAGAATTGATTAACAAATTGGGCCTAGTTGATTTGGAATCCATGGGAAGCCTTGAGGTGGAATTGCTGAACAACATGACATCCACAAGAAAGAAGGGTCCACTTCAGGTGCTCTGTGTGTGTGTGTGTGTGTGTGTGTGTGTTTGTGTGTGTGTGTGTTTATGTATGTATATGTGTATATATAGTTGTTTGCATAATTAATTGCTAATGTTATTTTGAATACCATGGCACAGGGACTGTATGAATGTGGTATATATAGCATATTCGTTCCTGGGAATGAGGTGCCAGGCTGGTGTAGCAATAAGAGAAAGGGGTCCTCGATATCATTTAATGTGCCTTTAGTCCCTAATCTCAAGATTGTAGCCTTGAACGTATATATTGTCTATGCATTTGCCAATGATACAAGCCTTACAAACTATCAATTTGATTATATCAAAATCAGCAATAAGACCAAAGGTCTGAAGTGGACCTACAGCCCAATGTTCAAAGGCATTCCTGATGACAACAGTATGATATGGTTTAGCCGTTGGGAAATAGGGCATCTTTTGATGGAAGGTGGCGATAAAATGAATCTCTCTGTGAGTCTTGATGATGAGCTTTATCAGGTAAAGGAAGTTGGAGTCCAGATTGTGTATGATGAGTGTGAAGAGAAAGGCATTCAACACCACAATGCCCATCCTTCTCATCACAATGTCATGAATGTTGGAGATTTATCCGAATATCATGTAAGAACAGGCTCATACTTTCTATGCCATCATGGTTATGATTGCCATCAAGACTACCACCAAGACGGTTTGTCGTCTAAGACAGACAAGATTTTATTTGGGGACTCTGAAGAAACAACAGGTGATTGTATCTTTCCATTTGATAAATATGATTAGTACATAAAAATCATATCACTGATAGCAAATAAGCATAAATAGTGATTGTAGTAGTTGATGTGAGTTGTTGGTAATCTAGGGAATGCTCTCAAAATCTGCAATTTTATTTCAACATTTATTCTGATCTGATCTGCAGGGTTTACAGATGAAGAATGAAGAAAAAAAGATAAAAAGGAAGGATAATAGCAAAAGGGTGACTTGCTGCTGGCAATGGCTGGGACAAGAACATTAGTAAACTCCCTCTTTCTTTGATATGTTTTTGTTTTACTCAATTTTATTGATTACTTGCAATAATAACCCTTGTGTTATTCCAGCGCCACCTTCCGAAAATGCTGAGATTTGATATTTAAAACAACATAACAATGTTTATGTTTTCAGATATTAATGACTAAAGAAGCTTTATCTGAGCATGAGCAGGCCATGGAAGGACTGCCCGGTTCTGAAATCGATGGTCAGTCCCAGGCAGTGAAGGTATCAACTCTTGCTGAAGGGACTAGCAAAATCAATTGTGATGGGACTATAAGCCTTTCTAAGGAGGCTGTTGCATTTGCTGTCCTGCTTAGAAATCATCAAGGGATAATTATTGTTTGGAAAGAAGGGAGAATTATCCTTGGGCCAAACTGGATGTCCTGAAGGAGCTGATGCAGGTTTGTGCTTTAGATTTTCCATCTTTGGATTTGTTCTTCGATCATTCATGGAGTCATAGTGTAACCTGCTCAATTGACACACCATATTTTGTCGTAAATTTTGAGAGTCCAACCAAAATAAGAGTTTACATGTATGAAATTACAAGTGGTAAATCAATAACAAATAATATATAGTATTCTTTTCACATGATTTGAGTCTCCTATAATTCCTTTTTAGTTTCCATTGTCCTTAATTTTTCAGCAACTCCAATTTCTTCTGTTTACAATTCAGCCCAATCTGCACCGAATCCTGCTATTTTCTATCTTATATTGGTAAATTTAGAAACATTTTTGTGCTTTGTTCAGGCAGTCTAAGGCAGCCAAATTCCATTACATGTGTGAAAAACAATTCAAATCTGATTCAACTCTATCATCTTTTTCTCTCTACAAGTGTGGGGAAAAAATATATATAAATAAATAGAGCATACAAACCGTACAGAGTTTTGCTTGTAATTCTCGATTATTGATAGTTGATTAAGATGGACTAGATCAAGGAGAGTTCGTTTTTAACCTTCAATTATTCCTTTGTTCAGTGGATAATGAAGTTGTATAAATCTAATCTTGTGTTTAATTGGAGAATTTGATGAGAAAAATAAAAAGAGAAAATGAAATGTAATCTCACTTTTTGTTGACAGCCGGGTGGGTGTCGTCACAGCAAAACGGGACTATTTTGTTTTAAAAAACAAAAAAAAAAAAGAAAAAGAAAAATTGAAACAAATCCCTTTTGAGCCACCGTTCTGCTGTATTGTAACTTTTAGGCTTAGGTTGATTTTAGAAAAAAAATAGAAGTAAATATATATATAATTTATAATATTTTTATTTGCCTCAAAATCAATTTTTCGTAAATTTTTTTTTGAGAAATTATGACGACAATCTCTATATTTTGATTCTTATGTCATTTTAGTCCTTATAATGTCAATTGGCTTGATTTTGACATTAAATTTATGCTTTTGTCTCAATTTGGTCTAATTGATTACAATTCTTAATTTTTTTTAAATGAAAAATATGCATATAAGTGTCATGTGTTATATTTTTTAAGGTAAAATTATAAACTTACTTAACTCAGTTAATTAATCTCAATCAATTTAGTGATAATTTAAAAAAAAAAAACACTAACCATATTCTCAATTCGATCAAATTGAAACAAAATTTAAAATTAAGGGTTAAAATTGAGCTAATTGCAAGTGTAATGATCAAAATGACCCGAGGGATTAAATATAAAGACCATTGGTGTAATTTGCCCAAAAAATTTTAGGGTAAATTGCACCAATAGTTCTTATATTTTGTCTTTGTATTTTTAGTTCATGTAATTTTAATTGACTTGATTTGACTATATATTTTTGACTTTGTCCTAACTTGATTCAATTCATTATAATTGTTAAATATTTTTTGTATAAAAAATGAGCATGGAAGCTGCATTTGTCACGTTCTAAGAGTAAATTTGTAAACTTGATCAATTTGCTGAGTTAACATCAATCAACTTAATAATTATTTTTCATCAAAAATCCTAACGTTATTATCAATTGGACCAAATTGACACAAAGAACTAAAATTAATGATCAAAATTGTTTTTTTATTTTAAGTTTAGCAGAAATTATATCCGTAGTACCTAAATTTGGTCCATTGTGTTATATTGGTCCCTACACTTTCAATTGACTCAATTTTGATATTTAATTTTAATTTTTTTATATCAATTTGTTCCAATTGATAATGACGTTTAGATTTTTGATGAAAAATAATTATTAAGTTGATTGATGTTAACTCAATAAATTGATAAAATTTATAAATTTGCTCTTGAAACGCTTATATGCATATTTTTCATTAAAAAAAATTAACCTTGAATCAATTAAAATTACATGAATAAAAAACATAAAGACAAAATATAAGAACGATCGGTGCAATTTATCCTTAAAAAAATTAATAAAAAATTGATTTTGAGACAAATAAAAATATTATAGATTTTTTTTTACTTCCCATTTTTTCCCTAAAATAAAAGTAAGTCTAAAAGTTACACTACAGTAAAACTGTGGCTCAAAAGCTGTTTGTTTGTTTGTTTGTTTGTTTTGTTTTGTTTTGTTTTTTTTTTTTTTTTTGGCAATAAACAAAATGATAGTTTTGGTTGTCACAACACCCTCCTTGTTCCCTTTTTTGTTTGGTTATAATAAAAAATAAAAAGAAAAAAAAAATAAGTGAGAGAAATACAATCTCACTTTTTATCTTTTAGGTTCAATTAGGCTATTTTATTTCTTCATTTTCTAACTGAACCAAACATAACTGGTAATTCAAATCCTATCAATTATTTCTCCTTTTCTTCCTATTTTCCTTTTCATTTCCCACATCAAAATTTTCAACTAAACACAGCCTAATGGAAAGGAAAAAAGAAATGCAATCCCATTTTTTGTTTGGTTATAATGAAAAATACAGGAGAAAAGAAAGTGAGAGGGCAATGCAATTTCACCTTTTATCTTTTGAATTAGCTATATTTTTTCTACAATTCTCAACTAAACATAACTTGGAGTTCAAATTCTATCAATTTTTCTCATTTTCTTTATATTTCTCTCATTAAATCCTCTAATCAAATTCAATCTAAAAATTCAAGAGATGAATTGAGTTGAGGATTCAACATGAGTGCTCCAATTCCAATGATAAAAATGGTGAAAGAAACAACACAAAGGATCCAAAGCAATAGGTGTGAATTTGCTAGGTACTGTGAGAGGTTTTGATTCGTATTGTATCTTATTCTTCAAAGTGAATAGGTACTTGACCTTTGGGCTTGTGATTTTTTTAATCATCATTGGAAGTGTTCTAATAGTGATTGTTTTCCACAGTAAAATTGATTGCGTTTGATTGATTCAATTGTTAGATGGATGAAATTCACGTTTGTAAATATTAGATTGGATCTATCATTGTTTTATTGAGAACAAGTAAATGGTTTTTGTTAGGGATTAGCTCGTCTTTAGTCCACTTTGTTGACTAGATCATGCTGTTTGAGTCCAAGGGCTCATAATGAGTTCCATCTCGATGATTCGAATCATTTATTTTTAAACCACAATGTGTTGTTTATCCATTAAAAAAATCAAATTGATCCGATAACCATAGTTATGTTATTTTATGTCATTTATTTAAAAAAAAAAAACCATAAATATTATTTAAAAACTAGACAATTCATATTTTAGGAAACAAAGGTAATAAACTAACGTGGTTACGATTATCGGATCAATTCTTGTAATGGATGGTTTACACATTGTTTAAAAAATGAACGATTTGAATCATTTAGATGGGATCTGTAATAGGTCGCCCGAGCCCAAAAAACACGATCTAGTCCAAGACAACCTATTGCTTATTCATTAATAGTTAATGATGTCTTAATGTAATTTATTTTAAAAATAATAATAGAAAAAATGATATATAAGTCTATTTTTTAGATTTACTTTTCATATTTAATGATATATAAGTGAGATAATTATTTGATGATTATAAAAGATAAAAGAAAGAGTACTATTTTAAATATTTTAAATTTAAAAAATAAATATAATTTTTGATTTAAATAATAATGTTTTAATAGTAGTTAGTTGATTCGACTTCGACTTCCACTTCGACCTCGACATCGACATTTTTTTTAGTAGTTTTTTTTGTTTTGTTTTGTTTTGTTTTGTTTGTTTGTTTTGGTCAGTGACAGTGTGAATCCAGCTCACCGATTGGGAAGAGCTAAATTAGGTTTTTTTTGGCTATTTTATCCACAAAAGATAAAATAGACTATTTTAGTCACAAAAAATAAAATATCACATCTAATCCATAATCATTATACTCTTCTCTCACAAAAAAAGTCAAAAAAGCTAAAAAGTCTTTCCTAAACCAAGCTTTTTAGTCCAAGCTAAAATAATAAAAAAAACCAAAAAACTAAAAAACCAACCCACTTCTCAAACGAAGCCACACTCTCTCTTTCTCAGCATCTCCACGTAGGTCCACCCCTCTTTAATTCGAGAAATTATTGTGTATTCCCTCTTTAAGTTTGATGAAGGAAGTGGAGCTAATGAATTTGTATTAAGTGATTAGAGAATATAAAGGATATAGTGAATTATTTTGTGAGAAGCATTGCCACCTATGCCCTGAAGCAACTAATAATTTTTCCTTTAGTTCCCCACTTGCACTTCTTTCATTATGATTCGACCACCGACCCTGCCTTTGTCCAATCTCACTTTTTGACTATTTTTTTAAATTTTTTTTATTATCAAACTTATGCTTTTTCGAAATTTATATTTTATATTTAAATAATTTTTAACTTATTTCTGAAATATGTTTTCAAAACATGATTACGGCTTTTTTTTAATAAAGTAATTGAAGTCGAAAATATAATTTTAAATTTCAAATTATATATTTTAAATATGACTTTACAAAATAATAAATATATATAAAATAAATTCAAAATAGCTTTACGTAAAAAAAATCATATAATACACACCTTAAAAAATATATATATTATACGTCCATTTATGATTTTTGTGATCTTTTGTGATAAATAAAATTTTCTTTGTTGCTAAAATAATAATAATAATAATAATTTTGTGGTGTTTGTTATAATTTTATTTGGACTCAATATGGCATTGTGATTTTTATTTTAGTTATGATCGAAAATGTTTTGCTTATGCCTCAAATGATGTTTGGTCGTGATTTTTTTTTTTATCGGTAAAATAGAATTATTATTGATGAAAGAACATAAAGTACAATTTGATCAAGTTATTGGTTATGGTCTATTTTGGTATTAATTATAACTTAATTATGACCTATTGTGATATTGGTTATCAGCTATTATGGTTATTATTTTAATTATGACCGAAAAAATATTTGATTATATCTTAAATTGCATTTGGTTATGACTCATTGTATTTTTTGTAGTTATAACTAAAAATGATTTAATTATAATATTTGTAGTATCAATGTCACAAATTGTCATAATGTATATACACGCCAAAAAAAGTGTATTATACCAGGAAAATGCTTTGGTGTGCAAGGCACACCATATGCAACCCTATTACAAAATTACGTAAGTTAAATATAAATTCGCATAAGTTCGTGAAAACTTAAGACTTGTGTAAATTTGTATCCAACTTATGCATTTTTGTGAGATTACTTATATATGTAGATTTCTAAAAACTAATCTAATTTTATGGTAGGATTGCATATGGTATACATGCATACCGGAGAATTTTCCATTATAACATGACATTTTTAAGTTTAGAATTATGTAAAATATATTGAATTTGGTAAATAAAAATTAAAAATCTCCACTTTCTCAATATCATTATCCTTGCCCACAGTAATGCTATGAACACACAAAAATAGAATATAAATGTCTCAGAAGGGATGAGATGGGATATCCCCACCCCTTATGAAATGCCTATATCACATTTTGTAAATAATTTCTATGCACATAAATTTATTATTCTTATTATTTTTTTATTTCCCCCACCTTCCTAGCTGCTTCTTCAAAGCCCAAAATGTCAAAAAAACAATTATGGTAGCATTTACTCCTTAAAATGTCCATTCACTCGCTTTGAAGCTTCTAGGATAAATCATAAATCAACAGGTAAATTATGGTAGCATTTCCTCAACCTTTTTTTTTTTATTATTATTATTTTTATTATTTTTACTTAGTTCTTCCTTTTAGATATATGACAGATAGCATTCATCGCATCCCATAGCTCTTTTGTCCTTAATTCTCTGTGGAGCTTTAATCCAGTGGACATTGTCAGAGCCCAAGAAGCCTCCTCTTCCAATTCTCCATGTAGTTATCATGTGTTCTTGTGTTTCAGAAGTGAAGATACTTGCAGTAGAAATTTATTTTTAAAATTTTAGTAATTTTTTTTTACCTATTTCTCATTTCCATATTATGTTGAATTATATTTTCAAAACATGATTATGACTTAAATTTTTTTAATAAAGTAATTGAAATCAAAAACACATTTTAAAATTTTAAATTATATTTTTAATATACAATTTTACAAAATAATATATACATGTATATATAAATTCAAAATAACTTTAAGTTGAAAAATTCTATAATACACATTTTAATTATGACTGAAATATATATTTATTATATCTCAAATGACGTTTGGTTATGACTCATTGTATCTTCTTAGTTATGACTGAAAATATCAAAAATTGTCATAACTTATACATGATATATACCCAAAAAAAAAAGAAAAAAAATGTATTATAAAATGGACCCTTTTAAGTTTTAAAATTTCCTATAACATATATAAAAAGAGGAAATCAGCATGAATATAACACAAGATGACAAACGTGTCTAAAGCCCAATTGCCCTCCACGCCATTTTGTTGGTTGCTCATTATTTATTATTTACTTATAGATAAATTATTCTAACGGTATCTATAGTTTGATTCTTATACCACTTTGATCCTTAAATTTTTAATTGTGATATATTTGATCTTAAATTTTGAATCTTGTTTTAAATAAGAACAATTGAAGATACCGTTGTTCAATTTCAAAGATAAAGTCATCAATATAATAAAATATAAACTAATTTGATAAAAATAAATGTCAAAAAATATTTTTGAATTTTAAAAAATTATTTCTACTCACTAAAAATAAAATTATGTAAAATTGATAAATTTTTTAGACATTTATTTATTTTACCAAATTAATGTTTATTATGTATTTGGATGATAATCATGTAATGGGTAGTTATTTTTATTTTCATTAAATTAGTTTCTATTTTTCCAAAAGTCAAATATGGTAAAAACTTTGATATCATTATTAAACCAATCCATTAAATTAAAAAATTCAAAACTAAAAATATTTTCCAAATAAGGACAATTGAAGATACCATTGCTCAATTTCAAGGGCAAAGTCGTCAATGTAATAAAATATAAACTAATTTGATAAAAATAAATGTTAAAAAATATTTTTGAATTTTTAAAAATTATTTCTACCCACTAAAGATAAAATTATGTAAAATTGATAATTTTTTTAGACATTTATTTATTTATTTATTTTATCAAATTAATGTTTATTATGTGTTTGGATGATGATGATGTAATAGGTAGTTGTTTTTATTTTCATTAAATTAGTTCCTATTTTTCCAAAGTCAAATATAGCAACAATTTTGATATCATTATTTAACCAATTCATTAAATTAAAAAATTCAAAACTAAAAACATTTTATATATTACATATGTCGATTACACACTAAATGCCTAACAACCACTCATTATATGATTATCATCTAAACACATAATAAAGACTAATTTGGTAAAAATAAAATAAATAAATATCCAAAAGATTTATCAATTTTACGTAATTTTATCTTTGGTGGGTAAAAATTTAAAAATATCTTTTTGATTTGTCAAATTAGTTTATATTTTATCAAATTGACGACTTTGCCCTTGAAATTGAGCAATGGCATCTTTAGTTGTCCTTATTCGGAACAAGATTCAAAATTTAGGGTCAAATGTGTCACAATCGCAAAGTCAGGAATCAAAGTGGCACAAGTCCCAAACTATAGGAACTGTTAGTATAATTCGCCCTGGTTGATTGTTTATCATGACTTTTGAATAATTTTTCTTTACTGGTAGAGGAAGGCTGACGAAACTCACAACGAGGGGTTAATATGGTTTGGTTGGGATCGATTTAGGATGAAATCAAGATTAAGTTATTGGCTACAACTCTAAAAAGATTAAAATATAATTTACTCATTAAAATTATGAAATTGATCTAAACCAAACTATTTAAATACAGCCTGGTTTAATTTGAAACCACGGTTTCCCTTAATTTATTCATAAAAAAAAATCATTTAACATTTTCAAAAAAATTTAACTTATTATAAAATTTAAAAATAATAATAACATACCCATTAAACAAACTACTCTCAATATATCAATTTTATTGAGTATTTTATTGATACAAGAGGTATATGTCATTTTTTTTTAAAAAAAAATTAAAAATTAAATGTTATATGTATTTTGAAAAAAAAAAATATACTTACTAGATTAATTTATTTTTCTTGTAAAATAATTTTTTCACAATGTTTATAGAAGAAATTATGTTTAATTATTAATGTACTCAAATTAATTCAATATTTTTATACACATACTTTCATTCCACTAATAAAATTTTAAATTCTGCCTTTGGTAACAAGACCCCCCACGCGTTTCCAACTAACATGTATAAAAAGTGGCAAAACATTAAGTTGAGTCTCAAGCTCTAAGTAGAAAAAATGTCATTTCTACAAATAATATTACAGCTTACCATTGTGATGGGCCATTTGGCATAGAAACGATGATGTATAGCTTTGCTACATATCAAGCCACGTAGCCTCGATATAGAGGTGGTTACTCCAATTTTTTTACAAAATATTTCATATAACAAGATACTTATAAACCAAGAATTTACCCATATAAAAAAAAAATAAAAAAAAAATTTGATGGATAAATTATGGATTCATAAATTTGGAATTATAGTATTTTTGTTCCCAGAATATATAATAAATTTTTCAAAAATGTTGGAAATCTATAGTTTGGTATAATGATATAGTAAGAGTTGGACATTTTATCATTGGATGTATAATAAATTAAAAGTTAACACCTATTATATCACATCATTGCCGGTCAGAGTTTGTACAACAATGTTGGTTTTTAATTTCCTCTTTCAAATAGTGTTCACTATCAAAATGGTCTTGTTCAGGTGAGTAAAAAATTCTATTTTGCGATTAGCTTCATTTCTAATGCCTATGAAGTTGAAGAAGAGCCTTAGACAATGTTAGTTAACAATTAAACAGTAACTTATATGGCTTTTTTGTGTCTAATGTCTTTCATTTGTTTGTTTCATAGTGTTTTTGTTGTGATTTATATCTGGGTTATAAATTTATAGCAATTGAATATGCTTGTGTTTGTAAATATATTTATACGAGAAATTATAAGCATGTTTAGTTTATCTCTCAAAATATGTTTTTGGAGAAAAAAAATTCAACATGTTTAGTTGAAAATTTAAGAGAAAAAAATTTCAAAATTGCTTTTTTCTCTATACTACACATCAATCAATCACTTTTTCTCTCTCTTCTTTCATTCTCAATCACTTATTATCTCATATCCATCTATTCAACTATAAAAAAATATCAAATCATCCAAAATTCCAAAACTCCAAAACTATTTTCAAAATATACAACCAAACAAATTTTCTAATTTTCTAAACTCTCTCCAAAAAAATTATTTTTGAAATAATATCTTCTTTGAAACTTAGCCACTTATGTTGAGTATACATGTTGGCTCAGCCAACCAAAAGCCACCATGTTTTTCTACTAAAGTTACCATTGTTCGGTACACATATGTCTACATACTTGGTTTTTAATTGATATATTTTGTAAAAAACAATGGGTGGTTTGGCTTGTTTTCAAGGGAAATTTTTTTTTGAAAATTTTGAAATTAATTTAATAAAAATAAATATCAAAAAAAATATTTTTAAAAACTGAATTTTTAAAAAAATTGAAACAAGCTTTTAAAATCAAAACAAACATGGGCAAAGTGAATATGCTTGGGCTGGATTTATTTGGTTCTAATATTTTTTTGAGTGGTTAACACAATGAAGAAATTAGTAATTGCTTTGGTTATACCCATTCAACCTAATCACTCAAGCAAGCAATCAATGAACAACAACGCTCAAACAATGTTACATACTTTTATGGTTAAACCATTTGTCAAATATGACAATCTAATATGTGATTTTCTGATTTGCAATTTTTTTTTAGGATAAATTACCAATAAGTCCTATTTTTGGACTTATTATTCATTAAGTCATATTGATAAATTTATCAGTCTCTTTTATTTTTATGAATAAATTTACAGTGATAAATTTGTCAATAGAACATATAGGTAAATAAGTCCAGTTAAGAAGTCTGATTGGTAAGTGTCCTTTTTTTTTTTTCTCTTCCTATATGGAGATGATACTTAATTTGAATTTAACACTCCCAAACTCAATTTTTTGTATCTAATCAAGTCTATTAGTAGATTGATATTACGATTTTAAAATTATCTAAAAACACCTTAATAATACTATATGTTGTGGTGTATCTTATTCTTAGTCAACAATAGCGCGACTCCCATGCGCCAACTAATAAGTTCTAAAATTATGTAAAATATTCTAAATTTGGTAAAAGATAAAAATAAAAATAAAAATCCCCACTTTCTCAGCATTTTTGTCTCGCTCATCCCACCACTTTTCCCAGACATTTGTACCCCTTTTCAATTTTTATTTTTTTATTACCCCAACTTCCAAGCAGCTTCTTCTATGCCGAAAATGTCCACAAACAAGTGTCCTTAAAATGCCCGTTCACACTCGCTTTGAAGCTCAAGGATAAATCATATATCAAGAAGTAAATTATGGTAGCATTTCCTCACCTTTATTTAATTTTATTTTTTAGTGTATTATATAAATACATTTTTTTATTTTTTTATTTTTTTAGGTCATATTATTTCTCTATCTTTTTGCATATATTTTCATAAAAAATTAGAAAGTGCATTTATTTAGATTATCCACTCACATATCCTATAAAATATATATGATGCCTTGACATATAGCATTCATTCCATCCACCCACTAACCTGTGCGGTCTACTCAATCTGTATCCGTTAATTAAATAGACAAATACAACTGGATTATTTTCACTTCACTAAATTCAGACGAATAACAAACACTACAAGAAAACTGGGTATATGAGACGGAACTATTTGCGACGGCGCGCTTGCCGTCTCAAAAAGTCACTTTTTGCGACGGCAGAAAATGCCGTCTCAAAAAAGCAGAGTATTTGCGACGGCAGAAAATGCCGTCTCAAAAAAGCGAGTATTTGCGACGGCAGACAATTGCCGTCTCAAAAAAGCAGAGCATTTGCGACGGCACAATTTGCCGTCTCAAAAAATGAGAGTATTTGCGACGGTATTTGTCTGCCGTCGCAAATACTCTCATTTTTTGAGACGGCAACTAGTGCCGTCGCAAATGCTCTGCTTTTTTGAGACAGCAAATGGTGCCGTCGCAAATACTCTACTTTTTTGAGACGGCATTTTCTGCCGTCGCAAAAAGTGGTTTTCGTGTTTTTTTGTTTTTAGTGGATATTTTTTAAATTTTAAATATTTTTTTTAGATGTATCTAAAAAATAAAAAATTTATGAAAAAATATTTTTAAAAATTAATAAATACATAAAAATACAAAAAAATGTATTGAATTATTGTATTTTTGGTATTTAGTGAATTTTTAAAAGACTTTTTTTACAATTTTTTTAATTTTTAGATGTATTTATGTTAGGTGTGTCTAAAAATTTTAAAAAATACTTAAAATATTAAAAAAAATTCAATAAAAACAATATAACACGGAAAACAAGAAAGTATAATTTTCTCAAAAGAGTTTTTGGAAAACTTTAACCTAGCATAGTGATTGTGGTTTTGAGATAGCTTCATATATATACAGTCACAAAATGGTTTGTGACGCTCATCTCTCTTATCTCTATCTCTCTCATTTCTTTTTGTTCTCTCTCTCTCTCTATCTCTCTCGCTCATTTCTCTTCTCTTACCATATATGTATACAACTTCCCGCTTCTCTCTCTTCCTTCGAGAACTGCGCCTGACACGCGGTTTGCTTTTACATCGGTTGGCCGACAAAAGTCGACTTCATCGATTACTGCCCGCCTCGACTCTCTCTCCATCTTGTCTTCTTCTCTTCTGTATTATTCTGAATCGGAATCTTTCCCTCTTCTACTTACTCTCTCATATCCCTTTCTTCTTCATCACTCTCTTCTATCTCCCTCTTCATCACTCTCTTCTGTTTCCTCTTCCTCTCTGAGAGAAAAGAGAGACTGAACGGAGGAGAAGAGTTGTCTCAAAACTCAGTCTGTCCTCTGTAATTTTTTTCTCTCTCACCACCCATCTTCTCTACCACATTTACCACTACTGCAAATGCCATTCAACTACCACCACTCTTCTCTTTCTCTCTTTCACTCATCACTCTTCTTTCTCTGTCTGTTTGTCTATCTATCTGTTTGTCTGTCTGTCTATGTGTCTTTCGTTCATCTTTCTTCTCTCTATCTCTCTCATTTGTCTTCTCTCTATGTCTCTCTCGCTCATCTCTCTTCTCTCTATCTCTTTCATCTCTTTTCTCTCTATGTCTCTCTCGCTCATCTCGCTTCTCTCTATCTCTCTATTTTACTATTATCTCTATCGTTTATCTCTTTTCGCTCTCTTTCTATATGTCTCTCTCATCTTTTGTTTATCTCTATTTTTCTATATGTCTCTCTCTATCTATTTCTCTCTCTGTCTCTCTCTTTATCTCTCTCTCGCTGATCACTATGTCTCTCTCTCTCTCCTCTATCTGTCTCTCACTCATTTCTCTCTGTGTCTCTCGCCTATCTCTCTTCTCTCTATCTCTCTCATCTGTTTTCTCTCTCTGTCTCTCCCGCTCATCTCTCTTCTCTCATTTCTTTTCTCTCTCTCTCTCTCTCTTATCTTTCTATCTCTCTCGCCAATTTCTCTTCTCTCTCTGTCTCTCTCTTTTTCTGTATCTCTCTCTCGCTCATCTCTTTTCGCTCTATTTCTCTCTTTTTTTGTTTATCTCTCGCTCATCTCTTGTTTCTCTCTCTCTCTCTCTCTCTCTTTTTCTGTCTATCTCTCTCTTTCACTGTCTCTCTCTCACTAATCACTCTTCTCTCTCTCTGTCTACTTGTCTATTTGTCTATCTCTCCCTCACTATGTTCGCCTTACTCACTCTCTTACTCTCATCTTCTCTATTTATCGAGCTCCTTCTCGATTTATCGATCTACTATAAACGACGTCGTCTTACTCTTTTGAACACTTCTCTTTTCACCCATTTTTTCATCTTCCTATCTCTCTGTCTCTGTCTTTCTTCTCTTTCTATCTCTATCTCTTTCTGTCTCCATTCCACTACTACCACTGTTGTCACTCCACCTCTACAACTATCATTACTACCACCATCGCTACCACTCCACTACCACCACTACTACTACCATTACCTCTCCTCTACCACTGCTATTCTATCTCCTCTACTACTACCACAACTTCACTACTTATCTCCTTCACCATCACTACCACCACCACTATCACCTCTTATCCATCACTTTCACCACTACTGCCACTTCCTATCCTCTACCACAAAAAATTAGTTCTTGATTTTTAGTAACAAAAAAAAAAAAAAAAATGGGTCGCAAAAAAAAATTTTCATCGACCACAAAAAATTAACTTTATTTTGATAGAAAATATTATCCCTACTTCTACCAAATAAAAAAAATAATAATAATTTTTTATTCATTAAAATAAATATGAAACAAATAAATTTTTAACCTTACTAAATGAAAAAAAAAATTCATTAACTATAAAAAAAAAAAAAAAATTCATTAACTATAAAAATTATTTTAATAAAAAATTCATTAACTATAACATTAGTGTGGGTGTGTGTAGGGTTTTGTTTGAGAACACACACACAACACAAACAACGACGGCGGGTTTTGCCTTCCTCTCTCCATCTAGGGTTTTGCCTTCCCCTCTCTCTCTCTCACACAACGACGGCGCCGATCATCCGTCACCGCCGATCCTCCCTCACCCCCGATCCTTCCTCACCGTCGCTCGTACCTCACTGTCGATCATCCTCCCTTACCGCCGTTGCTGCCTCCCTCTCTCTCTCTCTCTCACAGACGACGTTGACGGTTGCTCGCTCCTCACCGCCACTCCTCCCTCGCCGGCGATCTTCCCTCACCGCCGTTTTCAAAGGGTATCTCTCTCTCGCTCTCTGTGTCGGGATTTCGGATATAGGGGGTTTTCATATATATATATATATATATATATCTGTGAGTGTATATAGGGGGTTTTTGATCTGTTACATTTGGGGGTTCCTATTTGTACTTAACTGGGGGGGGTGGGTTTGTTTCTAGTTTTGTTCATGAACTTCTTATTAAGCTCTGTATACACAAATCATATTTATTTCTTAGCAAAGTGTTTGGTGGGTAGGTGGTGGTGAAGGTGATTTTGAGGAGTTCATTGTTCATCATTGTTCATTGTTCATTTATTCATTGGACTGTAATTTACTATAGGTTGAAAGCTGCAAATACTTTTGAGTTGGTCCAGCAGAAGCAAGCCCTTCACCATATGGAAGAAATCGGTACCACCAATATAGATTTATTTTACTTAATGGTATTGTCTAATTTTGTTGAATTGTAAAAATTGTTGAGTATTTATTGTTTAAGAGATTGTATGCGAAATTTCAAACAAACACCAAAAAAGTTTGATTTTCTTTTGGTTCTCTTTCTTGCATAATCCATCAATATCTCGCTAATGAAACGGACCCTTGTGAAATAATCATTTCTTATTTTGATTCTTTTATTGAATGTGCAGGCTTTGAGGACACAAAAAGTTGGTGGTCGGCCAGAAATTGTTGAGTTCATTTTTGAGCCTCTTCTTCAAGCTCTATGTTGTGACTTCTGCTTCAGAGTTGCCAGATTCCGACCTTGGGGCCTTATTCTACACACATTGGAGGACAACTTGGCATACAGGTCGGCCAGAAAATATTTTGTTCATTTTTTGGGGGTGGCCGGCCGGCCATGATGAGTGGCTGGCCGACCAGGTGGGGTGGCCGGCCGGCCCCCTTGCAGAAAACCACCTGGCCGGCCAGCTTCTTCCTTTCCAGTGCATCCCAGCTGTCCGGATATTTTGTTCAAAATATCCCCCCATCCGGGGGATATTTCAGGAGGGAGGGATTGTCTCCATTTCCCTCCCACTCTACACCTTGTTTTGCCTACTTAAAGGGACCATCACCTCCTTCCTCAAGGTTACAAAATTTGGTCTCAAGAGCACCTCTCTCAAAACCCTAATCTCCATAGCCAAAACCTTCAAAAAAGCTTGCTTGATTTCTTCACCAACACCTAGCCTCACTATCCCTACTTCGATTCCAGCAGCTAGGAAGTGAATTTCAGAGGTTGAGAAGCTACAAATCAAAGCCAAAAAGCAAAGAAAGACAAGTCTTCAAGGGTAAGTATTCAAAACCAACTTTTAGGGCTTTTTCTTGATCCTTTTTTATACTCTAATTGGTTGAGAATTGGGGCTCCGACCCCTACTGCTTTTGTGCTCATTTTGAGCCCCTCTACAACATTGTAGAAGGGCTCAACTTCATTTGGTATTTCTATATACTAGTTCCTTCAATATTCACCAAGTTTGTCACATTTTTGCATGCTAAAATTGACCTATTTGTGTTGGTTTTTAGGGGTCCGACCCCTAATGATTTCTTGCTTATTTTGAGCCCCTCTACAACATTGTAGAGGAGCTCAACTTCATTTGGCCACTGTATATACCACTTCCTTCAAATTTCATCAAGTGTGCCCATTTTGTATGCAATTTTTGACCTATTTCTATTTGTTTTTGGGACTTCGACCCCTACTGACTTTGGTCTTATTTTGACCCCCTTTACATGTTTCATGAAGAAAAGTTTGCTGTTTGGTGTATAGTTTGGCATGTCTCTTGTTATAGCCTATTTAGAGCCTATTTTGCATGGATCTTTTAGCATGTTTGTGTTCTGATTTTGAGGATGTCATCTTCTGCATATATGCTTATTTTTAGCTAATATTCAATGTTGTAGAAGAAAGTTTGTTCATTTGGTGTTTGTATATACCATCCCCCATTATACTCCTCTTTTGGCCACTAACTTTGCATGCTAATGTTGATCTGTCTATGCTTGCATTTCGGCCAAGTTTGTTACTGAAAAAATGCTATATTTGGGACTGCCTTGCTACTGTTCTTGCTGCCATGATCATATTTTGCATGTATAGCATGGCTATAGGCCATTTCGGGGCTTAATTTCACACTTTCGGGATGATTGCATGCTTCGGGTGTCGTTTCGAATTGTTTCGGGGCTGTTTCCCCTTTCATTTAGGTGCTGAAATTTCATTGTCATGCTTGCATATCATTTCCCATGTCATTCCATGCCTTAATGCATTGCCTCGGTTTGCGTGCCAATGGGCACGCACTTCGAGGCACTCCGTTTTCATCCGACGGCAGCCTATGTGAGTGCGGCTGAGGCTCTCTCATGTTGGCGTAAGCCCGTCACTGCATTCTGTATGCCATTTTATGCATTCCTCGATTTGCGTGCCCGCGGGCACGCGTTTCGAGACAGCTTTGTTTTTACCCGACGGCAGCCTATGTGAGTGTGGTTGAGGCCCTCTCATGTTGGCGTAAGCCCAATTTGCATTTTCATGCTTGTATGCCATTGCCTCGGTTTGTGTGCCCGTGTGCACGCATTTCGAGGCACTTTATGTTTATCCGCCGGCCTCCTATGTGAGTGAGCTGAGGCTCTCCCATGTAGGTGTAAGCCCATCGTTGCATTCCGTATGCCATTTCATCCCATATCATCGCCTCGGTTTGCGTGCCTGTGGGCGCGCATTTCAAGGCACTTCGGTTTTATCCGATTTTACATCGCATATCATCGCCTCGGTTTGTGTGCCTGTGGGCGCGCATTTCGAGGCACTTCGGTTTTATCCGATTTTGCATCGCATATCATCGCCTCGGTTTGTGCGCCTGTGGGCGCGCATTTCGAGGCACTTCGATTTTATCCGATTTTCCCATTTCATCGTCGCCTCGGTTTGCGTGCCCGTGTGCACGCATTTCGAGGCACTCTGTTTTATCTGCTTGGCATTGCGTATGCCTCTGCCTTGGTTTGCGTGCCCGTGCGCACGTATTTCGAGACATTCTGCTTTATCCGCTTGGCATTGCGTATGCCTTCGCTTCGGTTTGCGTGCCCGTGTGCACGCATTTCGAGACATTCTGTTTTATCCGGTTTGCATTGCGTATGCCTCTGCCTCGGTTTGCGTGCCCGCGTGTACGTATTTCGAGGCACTCTGTTTTATCCGATTTACATTTCATCATTGCCTCGGTTTGCGCGCCAGTGGGCACGCATTTCGAGGCACCTCATTCTTATCATTCCGGCATCCTATGTGAGTGTGGCTGAGGCCCCCTTCATGTTGGTATAAGCCCATCATTGCATTTCGTGCCTTTGTGTCATCGCCTCAGTTTGCGTGCCAGTGGGCACGCATTTCGAGGCATCTCATTTTCATAGCATTGCGCATGCTAGGATTGTATGTTAGTTGTATTTCATGCATACCATGCATATTGCACGGGAAACGAGGCGCGTTCCGTACTCTGCGTACCGGAACATGTCTCAATCCCCCAGTCACCGACACTCCGGATTACCCATGATGGAGTTAGGTTTTCATTGTAGCATTCATCTGCATTCATCCTATATTAAGTTGTGCAATTCGGCTCCTCGGCCATCATGCATCGAGATGCGTGATTGGTGGCACGAGGATCGAGGCATGCATATATTTGTGAAATACACTGCTGTGCCCTTTTCCTGCTCTCTGTTGCAGCAAAATCCAGAGTTAGCAACTTTTCAGAATCCGACGCGCATTTCGAGAAACATTGCAAACAGAGGCTAATCGGGGCATCCCAGTGGATTTTCGCGCCAGGCAGCCCAATAGGCGGCATCTATCAGAAGCAAGGCAGTCCCTGGCTTGCATGCCAGTTTACCGCTTTCTTAGTTAATTTGTTAATTAATTAGAAATTTGTATATTATTCGGACTGTAATTATTTTGGACTGTACATTCTTTCATTTTGGGTCTGTATTATTATTCATTCGGACCCTCTGCGCGAGGGCATAATTGTAATAAGGGTGGGTGAGTGTGATGTATGTCTTCCAACCCCACGTCTTTCTTCCCTTTTATTTACCCGCTTTCGATGGTTAGATATAGGGCATATTTCAATTAGCATACAGTATGACAGCATGTTTGCATCATTCATCTGTTTTGCATGCACCGGGCTCGGCGCATCATACAAACTGCATCTGTATTTCAATTCCAAATTGAATACTTGATAGCTGTAGCATTTCACATGCCATCTTTAGAATAGCCGAGCCTGCTATAGTTGCATTTTGCATGTGTTGCATTAGGCATTTCAGCATATTTAGGATCATGCATGATTTCTAATGTAGTTTCTGTTTTGGCTTGGAGTACTCGGTGAGTTTTATGCTTTAGCATCCTTGCATGCGTGTGAGTGTTGCCATGAATAGCATGCTTACCATGAGGCTAATTGCTTATGTGATATAACTGCCCTGAATGCCTGTGGGTGAAGGTTGGGTTATCTGAATTGGAATAATGCATTGATTGTTTGTTTTAAGCCCACTAGATTGTGGCAACACCATGTTTTCCTAAGCCCACCTGAGGGTGGCAAATCCGCGTCTTAGCCTACTTTCGGGTAGCACCATCAAACCATTTTCAAACAAACAAACATGAGATGTTGAGTTCCAATTCAGGCGATTCAGTCTATACTTGTTTGCTGCGAGCATCACATAGTAACCTAGGCTAATAACCGGAATAAGAACTCACAATGTCTTCAAAAACAGATATCATGGTTAGTAGAGGCCGGTCTTTGACCGGGCGAGCGGGGGTGCTCACGATGTGACCTTCCCCAATCGTACCCAAGTTCCCGAGCCAACTTTGGTGATGACGGACACGTGGCCTTTCGGCACCGAGTCAGGGTTTCCTAAATTTCCCATTTTAAAATATTTAGGTGGCGACTCTGTTATCTGGCAAAGCAGTCCATGTTTGGCACTTCTTTCAAAAAAATCTGTTTTTCTCAAAACGATTTGCCGGATTTGGACTCTTTGGTTCGAGATTTGGAACCGCAACAAAATCGAGTCCGAACTGTAGCGAGGTCCCTCGCGGGCGTTGTTACAGTTTCTGGCGACTCCGCTGGGGATTTAGAGAACTTGACTCGAACTCATGATATCTGTTTTTGACTACACTTGTGTGTCTCTTTGCATTGCATTTGCATTGGTGCGCCTAGGACACCGTGTTTGCCATATGCCATTCCCGAACGATTTGCCGGAGGCTTGTCTTGTCAAGTCATGTCCGTAAGGCTGATCGGCTCTGGGCTCTGACAGCATGGGAACACAAACCCCGGTTTTACCGGGGCACCCTTTTTGACCATTCGACCTAGTGCATATTCGGATCCATAGTGACCATTCCAAACTAGGACAGGTTGCTTACCCGTTTATAGGTTGTTTGAAGCCGCTGCGTGCGTAGTGAAACCCTAGTTCCTGACGAAATAGGACAGGGAAACCCTACCCCAACATAGGGGTGTTTTGGCTCTCACTTATCTGTTATGTGCTTGTTGGAGTGCGTCTCTACAGGGGAATGCATGTATCAGTATGAGTTTGGGCATCAGGCCTGCGGGCATCAGTTTTTGAGTTTGGGCATCAGGCCTGCGGGCATTATTCAGTATATTTGGGAATCAGTTGTCCGTGGATATCAGATTCAGTTTATCAGAACAGTGGTACAGGAACAATGATCAGTGGTTGAGGACAGTGTATTTCCAGCTTATCTAAACTGTGTGTTGTATGCTCGACTGTGTGTTGTGTGTATTTAAATTTAAGCTGTTATGCTGCCCGTTTTTCTGGTCATTTATTTTCCTTTTGCTTTATTATCTTTTTGCTAGGGCAGTTTGTAGCACGATTGCTTCCGAGCCAGTCGATACTCCCCAAGCAATCTGGACACGAGGTCGCCGACTTAACCGATCCGAGGATCTAGTTGACGGACATCCAGTGTTCCACTCTCTACCCCCTGTTATCAGAAGGAGGCCGAGAAGGCACAGTATATCAGAGCACGGATCACCAGAACAGCAGTCTACTATAGTGTCAGATAGTCGGGTTGATATTCCTCTTTCTGCTATAGAGATACACCTGCCAGTTATTCAGATGGAACAACAGAACACAGCAATGGAGGCGATGATGCGCCAGATGGGTGAAAGCATGAAACAAATGCACGACGATGCTATCCGCCAGGCGGAGTTTTCTAAACAACAGGCTGCGGTCATGGCCCAGCAGTCTGAGTTGATTACCAGATTACAACAGCAGAACGCTGCATCTGCTTCCCACCAGGTCCCTCCTCCACCCGGGGCACAGCAGGTTCCTCCTCCACCCGGGGCCCCATTACCTGAGCAACTGGCTACTGGCCAGAATGCCCCTCCAAATCTGCAGAATACCCAGAATACCCTCCCAAACCCACAAAACACTCAAGAGGACACAGGTCTTCCAACGGGGTAGGCTCCGCCCCCGCTTCTACCACAACTGTCTAAGAACCTGACACAGAATTACCCGGACGCTCCATTTGAGTTCGAGGTAGACCAGACAGCTCTGAAATTGAGCAAGTTGGAGAAGCTCTTCAAAAAGTCTCAGGGGGTGAAGGCCATCCCAGATATTGAAGACGGTTATACTGATGTAGCCGTGACATTGCCGGATAGATTTAAGATGCCCCAGATCGATCGCTTTGATGGATCCGGAGACCCTATGGTTCACCTCCGGCTATTCTCAGACGTTCTAAGACCAATGGGCCTAACCCGACCGCAAAAGCTTTCCTTGTTCGGTCGAACCCTGTCGGGTGTGGCATCTACTTGGTATTCAAAGCTGGAAGATCAGGTGAAAATAAACTGGGATGAGATGGCCGAGGCCTTCGTGGCACAATATTCATACAACACGCAGATCGAGATCACAACTCGTGATCTCGAGACAACAAGGCAAGAGCCCAAGGAATCTTTCTCTGACTTTGTGACCCGGTGGAGGGCGAAGGCATCGATGATGACCTTAAGGCCAACAGACAGAGATCAAATACGGATGATTGTGCACAATCTCCAGCCGGCATTAATGAAAAAGATGATTGTAGTTCCCTTCCCCACCTTCGCAGATTTGCATGATATGGGGATGCAAATTGAAGATGCAATGAAGCAGGGTCTGTTTGACCAAGATCGGGATCAACCCCGAAGAACATTCAACCGTGGTAATAATGCGGGCCCGAGTGGCTCTTCCAATACAAGAACTTCAGAGGTCGGAATGGTCACCACCAATCCCCCTCCCCAACCAAGGTCTGCAGCGGCCACACCTTTTTCTGATGCCTCTGGGAGCGGTGACCAAACTTCAAGGTACCAACCCAGAGGTCAACGAACCTTCTCTCCACTACATATGCCTTTATCCAAAGTCCTCGGGGTTCTAGTCAGAAAAGGGCATCTGAAACCCTTGGAACCGAGGCCCCCACCAAATCCACTCCCTCCTTCCCATAACCCAGCCAAATATTGCAAATACCACCAACAGCATGGTCATGACACCGACCAATGCTACAGGCTACGTCATGAGATTCAAGATCTCATTGACAAGAACATCATTCTACCTCCTCAAGGACCCAATGTCGCAAACAATCCACTCCCCAAACACAACCAAGATCCACCTAAAAGAGTCAACCTTATCCACACTGGGGGCGTATCTTACGATCCCAGTATCTATATAACACCCTCCCACCTACCCAAGCCGGAGGTGATCCTCCCTGATAGCACGGACTTGTGCATGGTGGACACCTCCACACCCCAACCTGAGCCAAAGGTGGTGACCACCGAGAATAGAACGGGGCAGGCTTCTGAGGAGAGCGAAACAGTTGAGTCTGGGGTGGAGCAAACTGAGAATTTAGCTGGCAGAGCTTGTGATCCGAGTGGATATATCTTGTCAGTAAGCCAACCAAAGCTGAGTGCAGGGCTGTTGCCAGAGGTTGAATTGTGTATGATCCGGGGGGATAAACTTGAATCAGTGGGAGATGATCCAACTACGGTGGAAGAGGACTTCGCCAACCTCCAATTCTATGAGCAGGAATCAGGGGATGCATCAATTAATTGGTTCGAAGATGAGGAGTCAGCAGAAGTCGTCGGGTGGTTGGATGATCAGCCTGATATTGTACCATTTGTGGCCGGAAGGGCCGAGGATCAGATTGTATTGCCGAAGAGCGCCGGTACGAAGAATTTCGCTCGGGACCAAGACAATTTGAAAACCGAACAACTGACATTGGAGGAACAAGGAAAGAGATGGGATTCTGAGAGGATCCGAAAAGCAAAGAATCACGAGGAATTTGAAAATGCTGCGAGCACGAAAACTGAACATGCTGTGAGCATGTGGGAGGAAAATGCTGAGAGCGCAAACAAGCCGGAACCAGACAGGTGCCTGCTAGATGCTGATGGAATGTGGTGGGAAGATGACGATTTGTATCTTGCCCACACGGACGAAGACTGGGCAGGTGATCAACCAGACAGCACTTGGTACCTTGAGGAGGTGGACCACATGACTAGAAGTGGGCGGTACTTCAAGCCCCCACACCTTGATCAACCCGAGGCATCAGGGAAAGATAAAGAGGCAGAAAAACAGAAAGAGAAGCAAGTGGAAGAAGAGGCCGTACTGAAGCAGCTAAAGAAAATACAGGCAGACATCTCCATTTGGGGACTGCTTATGGCTTCGAGGGTGCACCGGCAGGCTGTCTTATCTGCCATGGACAGAGCCAAACTTTCCATCGAAACTACGCCTGAACAGCTCGTTGGGCTAGTCTTTCCGGGAGGAGGTCCCCCGGCGTTGACTTTTTCAGACAAGGAATTGCCGCCTGAGGGCGTGGATCACAACAGACCTCTCTACATCTCTGTAGAATGCAGAGATAAATGGATTCCAGTGGTACTTGTCGACACCGGGTCCGCTATCAATGTTTGTCCGGCCAGGACGGCATATGCAATTGGGTTAAAGCCTGCGGACTTCACACCGACTACTCAAGTAATCAGAGCCTACGACAATACAAGCAGGGATGTCCTGGGGACAGTAAAAATCCAAACCAAGATTGGGCCTGGACAACACGAAGTGGATTTTCATGTCTTGGAGGTCCCTGCATCTTTCAACATGCTTTTGGGGCGACCCTGGTTGCATCAGGTGAAGGCCGTCTCATCTACTCTACATCAAATGGTGAAATACCCCTATGGAAAGGGAGTAGCCATTGTTTTTGGGAACTCATCAATCCATCCCCCTCCGGAGGTATCTACGCCAGTCCTTGAGATTGAACACGGCATGGAGGACATGTTCATATCGGGATTTACTTTGGCTGAGGCCCGGGTAGTACATAATATCATGGCTGTGAATGAGGGTTTGTATGTCAGCGCTCAAGCCGTATACCTCATGAACAAGCTACAGCATATCCCTGGGATGGGATTGGGAAGAAGCGGCCGGAAAGGAGTCGCAACATTGGCCGAAGTGCCGCATAATCCACATACCTTTGGACTGGGTTATCTGCCCACCAAAGAAGACTGGGCAAGGAAAGGAAAGGAAATGGCCGGCAGAGCCAGAGCGAAGCAGGCTGGGAAGCCTTTTGATCTAATGCACAGACCCATCTGGGGTACCCTGAACGGACGCTTCGTCCGGGAGGGGGAAGATTTTCCATTTTGTGGCTTCCCAGAGCCATGGTTCAACGCGGAGAAGAAGCGCGTACCAGGTTTCGAAATCTTCTTCGACCTGCAACTATCCGGGGATGACGTTGCCACAGAGCAGACAGACCCAACAACTGAGGTTGAGCAGAATAAGGCAGAGGATTCCGAGGGCACTGAATTGGAAATGGGGGTAGCACTGGCAAGTCTCCTCTCTGATCCTCTGATCGACCAAGATTGCTTGGGGAATAACGCCGTGGTTTCCATGATTGGGAATGAAATGGCCGCGAGCCAACCAGCAGCTATTTTGGATGCATCAATCGCACCCTCCCTCACTTGGCAGTATGAAGAGGGATTCTTATCCAGCAGTTCCGGGTCAGGTAGTGAGCCGGAGTCTGATTCCACCGAGTCTTCTGAGTCGGAATCAGATTCCAGCTCGACTGAGTCTGAGTCTGGTACTCCTGGGGGTGTCAACCCGGATGCCAAAGTCCTGTCCAGGTCGTCTTTTTCCTTTTCTTTTGAGTCTGTTGTAACAGAAGAATTGGACGATTTGGATGAACTTAATGAGAATGAGGTGAATGTGGTTTCCGAGTACTTTTCTGTGCCCCTAATTTATTGCTTAAATCAGGACTTTCAAAATTTTGATCAAAACGACGAGGACGAAGTTCCTCCGGTTTTACAACGACTAATTGAGCAAGAGCAAGAGAGGTTTGTTAAGCCCTTAATGGATGAAATCATTTTTGTGAATATTGGTACTGAGGAGGACCCGCGGCTGGTCCAGATCGGGTCCACGCTGTCTTCAGAGGAACGCGAGCGCTTAGTCGCTTTGTTAAAAGATTTCAAAGATGTTTTCGCGTGGTCCTACGAAGACATGCCTGGGATCGATCCCGAGATTGTACAGCATCGGATCCCCCTTGACCCCGAGGCCCGACCTGTCAAACAGAAGCTCAGAAGGATCCGCCCGGATTGGGCTCTTAAGATCAAGGAAGAGGTCACCAAGCAAATTGACGCAGGCTTCCTTCTAGTCTCTGAATATCCGACTTGGTTGGCCAATATTGTTCCGGTGCCAAAAAAAGATGGCAAGATCCGGGTGTGCGTAGACTTCAGGGATTTGAACCGAGCCAGTCCGAAGGACGACTTTCCCCTA
The DNA here is from genome assembly GCA_036172215.1 of Camellia granthamiana. Classification (NCBI taxonomy): domain Eukaryota; kingdom Viridiplantae; phylum Streptophyta; class Magnoliopsida; order Ericales; family Theaceae; genus Camellia; species Camellia granthamiana. Next base: position 27,562,365 of record CM069904.1, read on the forward strand.
CCACACATCGACGAGTTAGTGGACTTTACAGCAGGGCACGCACTGCTCTCATTCATGGATGGCTTCTCGGGCTATAACCAGATAGTGATGGCGCCAGAGGACAGAGAAAAGACCGCATTCACCACCCCGTGGGGGACATACTGCTATCGGGTCATGCCGTTTGGGTTGAAAAATGCTGGGGCTACTTATCAACGGGCCGCGACCACAATATTACACGATATGATCCACAAAGAGGTTGAGGTGTACGTGGACGATATGATTGTCAAGTCTAAAGAAAGAGAGGGCCACTACACCGCCTTGCACAAGTTTTTCCAAAGGATCAGGGAATTCCGGTTGCGGCGAAACCCTCAGAAATGTACGTTTGGTGTTACAGCGGGAAAAATGCTGGGGTTTCTGATTACACAAAGGGGCATCGAGGTCGACCCTTCCAAGATTAAGGCCATCTTAGAAATGCCACCACCAAGGACTGAAAAGGAGGTGCGAGGCTTTCTGGGTAAAGTGCAATTCATAAGACGGTTTATTTCAAAACTAACCTTGACTTGTGAACCACTTTTTGGCCTCCTGAAGAAAGGAAAGAAGTTCCAATGGGACGGCCGATGTCAAGCTGCATTTGAACAGATTAAAGATTATCTACAGAACCCACCCGTTCTATCACCAGCAGAACCAGGGAAACCGTTGATTTTGTATCTGTCAGTGACTGAGACCACGATGGGCTGCATGCTTGCACAAGAATCTGAAGATAGGGTGGAGAAAGCCATCTACTATTTGAGCAAGAAAATGCTAGAGTATGAGACCCGGTATACGCCACTGGAAAAGGCTTGCCTAGCTCTGGTATGGGCTACCAGGAAGTTGCGGCACTACCTGTTAGCTCACTCTGTAATGTTGGTTTCACGACTAGATCCCATCAAATATCTTTTCGAGAAACCAGCGCTTACGGGTAGGCTAGCTCGTTGGTTGCTGTTGCTCTCTGAATTTGATCTTACATATGTGACGCGCAAGTCAGTGAAGGGAAGAGCAGTGGCAGAGTTCCTTGCCGACCACCCGGTTGAGGGGGATGAAGCAGTTGAGTATTTATTCCCAGATGAATCAATTTTGCATATCGACGAGGAAACTTGGACAATGTACTTTGACGGAGCGTCAAATCAACATGGGTATGGGATAGGAGTGTTGCTGATAGCACCCGACAATTCCCGTATCCCTCTAGCCTTCAAACTCCGGTTCAAAGTCTCAAATAATGAAGCAGAATATGAGGCGTGCATCGCTGGTTTAGAAGCAGCCCTGGAACTAGGGGCAAGACGGCTGGACGTCATTGGGGACTCGAACCTTGTTGTGTCTCAAGCTAAAGGAGATTGGAAAGTAAAAGAAGAAAATATGATAATGTATCACCAAACCTTGGATTTGCTGATTCCTCGGTTTGAGAAGCTGAATTTCGCTCATCTACTAAGAGAGAACAACAAGTTCGCAGACGCCTTAGCAACTCTATCATCAATGATAGACATCCCGTGTGGAGTCCGAATGCGTCCAGTCCTCATCGACCAGAAATTTGTACCTGCTTATGAGTCGATTGCAACCATAGATGAAGTTCAGGACGAACACCCCTGGTACTACGATATCTGGAATTTCTTGGAGAAAGAAGCATACCCGCCAGGGGTAAATGCCAAAGACAAGAGGGCAATCAGAAGAATGTCGGTTCAGTTCATCATCTGTGGGGGTAAGCTGTATAGAAGAGGTCATCTGGGAATGCATAAACTGTGTGTTGATGCTGAAGAGTCCAAGCGTCTGATGGAAGCCATCCACGGGGGTGAATGTGGTGCACATATGAATGGGGTGATGTTGGCTAGGAAGATCCTTAGACAAGGTTATTACTGGTCTACCATGGAGGAGGATTGTATTAGTTTCGTCAGGCGATGCCATAAGTGTCAGATTCATGCAAATCGTATGAACATTCCGCCGTCAAAGCTGTACAACATGACTTCACCATGGCCTTTTTCTGTCTGGGGAATTGATGTAATTGGAGCTGTTACGCCGAAGGGGTCGAACGGGCATGAGTTCATCCTCGTAGCGATAGATTATTTCACGAAGTGGGTTGAGGCCCAATCTTACGCAGTGTTGAAAGCTTCACACGTTGCGAAATTCATCAGAAACAACATTATCTGTCGTTACGGGGTTCCGAATGAAATAGTTTCTGACAATGGTTCCCACTTCAAGAAGGAGGTGATTGATTTGTTGGAGAAATACAATGTGGCTTTTCATAAGTCGTCTACTTACCGGCCACAAACCAACGGAGCAGTTGAGGCCGCCAACAAGAACATCAAGCGCATACTACAGAAGATGGTGGAAACCTATCGGGATTGGCCAGATAAGCTGCCGTTTGCTCTGTGGGGCTACAGGACTTCGATCAGAACTTCTACTGGGGCGACTTCGTACTCATTAGTCTATGGGATGGAGGCCGTTCTACCTATTGAGATTGAGGTTCCGTCATTACGAGTATTGGCCGAGTGCCAGATAGCCGAAGCAGATTGGCAGCAAAATAGATTTGAGGAACTCATGCTTTTCGATGAAAGAAGACTAAAAGCACTGTACCATGTTCAGGGTTATCAACGCAGACTTGCCCGAGCTTTCAACAAGAAGGTTAAGTCCAGGAATCTAAAGGAAGGAGATTTAGTACTCAAAGACAACCGAGCTCCTATCCACGACCCAAGGGGCAAGTTCAGACCCAATTGGACTGGTCCTTACATCATCAAGTCAATCTGGTCAGGTGGAGCTGTGGTTCTGATGGATCTAGATGGCTTGGAGTTTTCCCAACCGATCAATATGGACAAGTTGAAGAAATATTATCCCTGAGAGGCTCGCTAGGCCGAAAACCCGAAAGGGCGACCTAGGCAAAACTCAGAGCATAGAGAATTTGAAATTATAAAAACTGAGCTCGCAAGGTTGAAAACCCGCAAAGGGCAGCCTTGGCAAAAATTAGAGCGCAAAAGGAGAGCAAAAATACTCGAGCGAACCTGAGCCTGAACTACGTAAGGCTTGATTCCCATCTTTGGGATACGTAGGCAGCTTCATCTTGAAGTTCAGTCACAATCTTTTCCCCGATCAACTTTGTCCATTTTGATCATCTTAGTCATCTTTATTCATCAGCATTTATTGTGATCTCCGGTACAGTGCTATTCAAACTAGGGGCAACTTTCCGTTGCGATGAAGTGCTGCGGCATCATTCAAACTAGGGGCAACTTTCCAGTTGCTAGGATTCGGGGTTGTGCATCTCGGTGACAGATCTCAGGCGTGTCCAGTTCTGATCCATATTCGAAAATAGTTTTGAAAAGTTTTAATAAAAGTTGACTTTGTTCAAATTAATCTTTTTACAACTAAGACCATTTTTGGACCAAAAGTGGAGAATTTTCAGTACCACAACCTTCAATTTCATTGATTTCAAAACAGAGTTCTTTTGCTCTTGCATACAATTGAAGTTGCTTTTTATTACATTCATAACGAAAACTTGAAAGTACTAATAAAGCAATAAATCTGGGGCACAGTCCAGTCAGATGTCCCTGCGCCCCCTTCCAGAGCTAGTCGAAGCTTCAGATGCCAGCTTAGGCCCAACTTGTGCTTCTTCATTGAGCCAATCCCAGCACTCATCAGACAACGTGCAATTGAAAGCAGGGGCAGGGGCCAGAAGCTCTCTAACTCTCCATGCTGCGGCCTGTCGAGCCAGTTGTGCGCCTCGAACTGGAAATGTAGCCGGATATTCTAGTCCCTCCGGAGGGCAAGTCTGATCATGGCCGAACTGGCGCAGAATGCGGAATGGAAAATAGAATACACAGTGAGTCAAGCCGATCAGACGGATCCCGGTATCCTGGAACATGCTATAGCTCATTGCCGGGAGATTGAGCCAAGGGCAGCGCCAAGCAATGCGGTCTGTTGATAAATTGCACATCCATTCAAACCACCAGCTCTCATCAGGAGCATTAACTAGGCGTTGCCGAAAGAAGTAGCCACGGGCTGAATAAGCAGGGCAAGAGTCCACAACTTGCAACTTATCCATCAACCATATCTGGGGAGGGATGAAAAATGAGAGAATAAAGAATAGAGAGATGTGCGATGAAGGAAAAGTGAGATAAGGGTTTTGTGAGAAAAATCGAGCCCGAGGGCCGAGTGATGTAAGCAAATACATGTGAGCTTGGGTGGGAAACATTACCTGTAGCAGTAGTGGACTCCCTGCAAACCTGGTTGTCTCTTGGCGGTAGAAAGCATCTAGACCCATCAGTGTCTCGGCCAAGGTCATGGCAATACAACTCTTTCCGTCCCTCAAGCCTTGAGCGACTTCAATCAAACGGATGTTAGCTCCTCCGGAGCCCGAGACAAACAGAAAATGGGATAGTAGGCACAAGCAGAGGGCATGCTGTCGGAAACCTTGCCAATAGTGGTCGCTACGGTCACCAGCATCGGAGAATCGGTAAATCAGGCTCGGAATGTCCAACATTCCATCACCAATCAGAGATCTAGCATCATGCGCATTAAGACCGCACATCCGCCCTAAGGCCTGGGCATAGCCAAAATTGAGCTGGGGCAGAATTTCCTCGCCTCGCTCGGACTCCATCAAGATTTGAAAATCTTCAAAAGTAGGACATACCTCTTGCCCGCCAAAGCTAAAGACGTGCGTCACCGGGTTCCAAAACCTTGCCGCGGCAGAGAGGAAAGGAAAATGTAGTGGAGTCCGGCTTAGCGTGAATAGTGCATTCAAGCCAAAACCCCGGAAATTCAACTTCTCCGAGCCATCTAGAGAAGAAATCCAAGATATGAGATTTTCTGTGAGAAATGCTTCCATTTTGGTGAGGAAAGGTGATGGAATGAATAAGTTCCAAGAGTGGAGCTTTTATAGAGAGGCAAAACACTATTCAAGGGACACGTGTCAGATTTTTGGCGGATGTGGGGGGGGTGGCCGGCCGGCCACCTATCCTAGTAGGCCGGCCACCTTTTGGTTTTCAACTTCAAAATGTTTTCGGCCTCGCATTGGTCCTATTTTGCCCGCCGGAAGAAAGTTTGAAGCATTTTCATGCATCAGGAATGTCGAAGGCCTCCATCTCTCTCAATTTCGGATACGTTCCATCATCCGGATTGTCCGTCCGAAGTATGTTCTGTTGTTTTGCTTATCGAGTTGTTGTTTTGCTTATCGAGTTGTAAGTTTTGTCGAGCTGTCGCATTTTGTGTTTTGAGTTGTTACTTTTTGCTTATGCAATGTTGTTAAGTTTTGTCTGCTGAGTCGTTAACATTATTGTATTTTGTTTATCGAGTTGTAAACTTGCTAAGAACCTGTTATTTCTTAGTGAGTCGATTTGTTTTTATTTGTTGCGTCGGTTCACTACCTGACCTGGTAATACATGAGGTACATTTTCATTCAATTCCACTTTGTGCAAAATAATGCGATGCGATGCTAAGAATTTCAAATACAATATCTTTTCAAAAGCTGTTTCATTTCATCATGTTTTACAACAAAGTAAAGGTACAAGTTTTACAGAAAATAAAACTGCCTAACAATGTGCAAAGTGCTATAAACTACTAGCTAAAAAGTAGAATAAAGCAGGAAATAACATCAGTGCCCTCGGGAGCGGGAATGGGGAGGCCCTCTCATCCTCTTCTGCGGGATAATCTCTACATCATCATCACCATCTGGATCGGAGCTGTCGTCCTCCGGATCCCCCTCAGGCTCGTCTCCACTCCCGGAACCAAGACCGGAGCCTCCCTCTCCAGGAGATGTGTCTGACACATGATCTGCGACCTCCTCCTCGTCATCCTCAACAATGGGTGCCCTGCGTCTGCGAGACGACCCTCCTCCTCGAGCTCCTTGGTGAGGCCGAGATGACCCAGCTCCTCGAGGCCCAGTACCTCTACCTCTCTGAAAAGGCCCGGGAGGCCCACCTTGTGTCAGAGCATAGACTGGAGGCATCTGAAAATGCAAAGTGCAATACATCAGTTCAAACATAAAAAGCAGGTGCAAGTACAGTATGGGAGTGGGGTGTGTGCCAGATGTGTTCCACACAGCCTATCAGTGCAATGGAATGTTTAAAGCCAGAGCATTAACAGAAATATGATAAATGTAAGAAAGATGAAGGGTACCTGGAAGCCCATGATGGACATCTGTGCCTCTCTACGCAGGACCATCCCCTCGAGTGAGGCCACCACTCCGAGCATCTGATCTATGTAATCCCGAGGTGGCTGCAGATACAAGCTCGATTCATCAATTAATAAGCAACTGTCAAAATGTCTGTGTGACAAATGAAGAATGGTAGAACATACCGGTGGTGAGTCAGGATCACTGACGTATCTGTGACCAGGCGTCGGAGGCTCCATAGGGATCGGAATCGGGGAGGTAGCCCCATACTGCCAACACGTCAACTCAGTCGGCATCTCTGGCCATCCAGGGTGATCAAGAGTCGGAGGGATCGGAGGAATCGAACTGCCTCTACCCCTAGATGTGCCGGCCCTGCTAGAAGAAGGAATATCTGTAGCATGGACGCGACTCGAAGATGGTGCGCCAGTGGGCCTCCGTGCCGGAGCCCGTACTCCCGTCAAGGGGGGCATCAGATATATACGGCGGTAGGTGGCGTAGCTCCCATCAAGAAGATGTATCAAAGCATCACTGCCCTGCATAGCACTGCTGACCTCCTCAGGAGATAATCTATCAGCAGTCCGCATGGTGTCTGGAGGCACAGCAGGAGGGTCCTGAGAATTACCCCCCCATATCTGACGCTGAAAGCGTTCTCCCAGAAACCAGGCCCTACCAACTGGTCCCTCAAGCAAGAATCTGTACTGCGAACTAGTCGACCCTCCGGGGTATTGATGCTTGAGGTCGTCGCCAAAGACTGCCCAAGGCTGCCAAGTGATCTGCGGATAACCAGTGCATAAATCAATCAGAAAACAAGAATGTACAAAGCAGATCAAAGATGAAAATGAAAGGAACTGAGAGTTTTGAAATACCTCTGTCGCCCGAACAGTGTCAAAGTATCGTCGCAGAGAGCAGAGAGTCTCTCGAGGCCTCGGTAGGTGCTCACCATCAAACACCAATGAATACGGAGTCGTCGGAGGCCCCGCCACCTCCATCTCCGGAGCCAATGTGGGAAAATACACATACACCCATAGCTGAGAAAAGCAGTGCTGGATGTGAGTATAATGTGCTAAAAGCAGAATACAGAATGCAAAGTGCGCCGTGTGTGTAGTGAACAAGTAATGAGGAGCAAAATGTAAAGCAAGAGGGCAGAATGTACCTCCCAGGCTCTCCAGTAGCCGCCGAGTAAGTCCCCTCGTGTGCGAGAGACTGCGCTCATGTAACAGTACAGGGTAGCCAGGCTAGCGCCGCCCCAATCATACTGGCTGACCTGTGATAGGTCTACCAGAGCGCTCAGTAGATATAACCCTACCATGTTCCCTCTATCAGCAAACAAGGTGGTGCCGAGGAGATACATGAGAAAACCGCGGGCATACTGCTCCGCCTCCTCAGGAGTATCGGGCTCCATCTGTGGCCGCCGGAAGTGCAAAGCAAACCAGGAGTATCGGACTCTCCCTGAACCTCTGTCTACAGGCGGGTGTGCCCCCAATAAGTGCATCCAGGCAGCCTCCCACTGGCCCATATCCTCGTCGTAAGGAATGGGTGCACCGCCTATGTCTAGGCCAGTGAGCATAGCGAAGTCCAGCGGGGTCATGGTCATATCCCCCGTCGCAGAAAAATGGAAGGAATTGGTGGTGTCCCACCACCTCTCTGCTAGAGCCGCAAATAAAGTCCTACTGATGAGGCAACGAGATAATCCTCTGCAGAATGGTCCAAATCCTGCAAGGTCGACCAAGCCCCGGACAGCTTCCGGAAGCTCAAAATACCACTCCCTCGCGGTGACGGAACCATATCCTCGCACTGTGCGAGAATGAACCTGCATTTAGAATGAATGCATAGATCAGCAAGTGAAGTGAAAATGAGCTGTGTGCAAATGAAGTGAAAATGAGGTGTGTGCAAATGAAGTGAAAATGAGCTGTGCGCAAATAAAGTGTTTTGGGCTGCGTGTTCAAATTTCAGAGAATCAGTGGGCTGTGTGTTCGCTTCGAATTGGGACTGTGTGTTCTACTCAACATCAGTGGGCTGTGTGTTCACCTCAAATTGGGACTGTGTGTTCTACTCAACATCAGTGGGCTGTGTGTTCGCTTCGAATTGGGACTGTGTGTTCTACTCAACATCAGTGGGCTGTGCGTTCGCTTCAAATTGGGACTGTGTGTTCTACTCAACATCAGTGGGCTGTGTGTTCACCTCAAATTGGGACTGTGTGTTCTACTCAACATCAGTGGGCTGTGTGTTCGCTTCGAATTGGGACTGTGTGTTCTACTCAACATCAGTGGGCTGTGCGTTCGCTTCGAATTGGGACTGTGTGTTCTACTCAACGTCAGTGGGCTGTGTGTTCACCTCAAATTGGGACTGTGTGTTCTACTCAACATCAGTGGGCTGTGCGTTCGCTTCAAATTGGGACTGTGTGTTCTACTCAACATCAGTGGGCTGTGTGTTCACTTCAAATTGGGACTGTGTGTTCTACTCAACATCAGTGGGCTGTGTGTTCGCTTCAGATTGGGACTGCGTGTTCTACTCAACATCAGTGGGCTGTGTGTTCGCTTCAAATTGGGACTGTGTGTTCTACTCAACATCAGTGGGCTGTGTGTTCGCTTCAAATCTGGGCTGTGTGTTCAGTACATCAAGTTTGGGGCTGTGTGTTCTACTCTCAATTAGTGGGCTGTGTGTTCGCTTCAAATCTGGGCTGTGTGTTCAGTACATCAAAGTTTGAGACTGTGTGTTCTACTCTTAATCAGTGGGCTGTGTGTTCGCTTCAAATCTGGGCTACGTGTTCAGAAAATCTGAGTTTTGGGACTGTGTGTTCTACTCTTAGTCAGTATGTGCTGTGTGCTCATTTTCAACTTCGGGCTGTGTGTTTGGCGAATCAATGTTTGAGCCGTGTGTTCAATTCCTAACTAATGTATACTATGCGTTCACAATTATTCAATGAGCTGTGTTCACGAAATTCAAGTGGCTAAGTCACATGCTCAGGATGCAAGTACTATGTCATAAGCTAAACTGTGTGTCTAAGCATGGCAGGGGAATGAAATGCACGGAAAAGCAGGAAAGAAAGTAAAATACCTCTGCATCATGAGAGAGATGCTGCTCTGGCTCTCGTAGGAGAAGATCCCTGGGTACCCGGTCGTTAAACTCAGTAAAATGACGAAAAGTGGCTCGCGGAAGCCTATGTACCGCTGGAGCATATCGATCGGGAATGAAAGGGCGAACCCTCGGAGGCAATGTCATAATGTCGTAATCATCCCCGGCGCCGGGAAAACCTCCACCATGAGGGAAATGGCCCGCCATGTCGAGAAATCTGCAAAGAGGAGCAAAAATGAGCAAAATGGGCTAAAATTGGAAAAAGTCAACAAAAGTCAACTCTCGGGAAATGAAAAGTCAACAAAAGTCAACCCCCGGGAAAATTTTCCAAATATTGAAACAAAATTACCTCAAGTGGTGAAAATGAGAAGAGAAGCCCCAAAGTCGAAATTTAGTCGCTTCAAAGTGCTTAAATCTGAAAGATTTCGCAAAAACAACTTGCGTGGGAGGCCGAGGGACGCGTATAAAATGCAGATCTGAGAGAGAAAATGGCTTAGAGAGCAAGAGGAGAGAATTTCACACTTGGGGGAGTGATTTCGGATGGCATTGGAGGTGTGTATATATAGAAAATGCCAAAATGACCATTTTGCCCCTGCTTTTGGCAGGTGGCCGGCCGGCCACCTAACCTGGCTGGCCGGCCATGTCCTTTTTCTCCCCTGGCCGATGGCCTCTCCAAGGGCAACCACCTGGCCGACCATGCTCCCCACCCCCTCCCCTACCTCTCTGCAAATTTTGAGGAAAATCGGAGTTCCCGGGACCTGAAAAAGTTGAAGAAAAGTGCACTTTCTGGCACCGAATTATTCCGCTGGAACTTTAACTGCAATTCCTGACATGTGTCTCGTCATTATTCATCAAAATTAGAGTGTATCCTTTTTAAACATGTTGTGACCTCTCCGGGAGGTGAATCAGAGGCCGCGATTGAGTTGCCGTCGCCGAAATGCGCGTTTTCCCGGTTCATCATTTCATGTCAAATGGGCATCCTGATTTATGTTCGTTTTGCTTTATTCGGCTCGTAATTGGCATTCTCATGAATATTTTGCATTGTCATGCATGATTTCTTGATGTATAATACTTCTGTGCTTGAACATGCGTTGTCACGCATTATCCTTTCTCGTTTTGCGATGCATTCATTCGCCGACACTGTGTGTGTCGAACCTTTGGAATCATAGGAATCACGTTGAATATATGTTGTTAGCATATTGTTCTTGTTGAATTTCTCTATTTTGCAGGCACGATATTGTATGTACGGTTCATTTGAGGCTGGTGCGACCAGACGAATCACGCAGGTATCGTATCTTCTCCGTGTGAGACGCGACGAGAATTGAATGATTCCCCGCATTCCTAACTGCACGAAATGTAGTTGTTTGCTTTGCATTCTTGCTTATAACTGTTGCATCTATTTGTCAATACTTGCTTCATTACAGCTTGCTGCATTTGCATGATCACCTGACTCCGCGCCTATCATTTGCATTTTGCCCCTGCCTGCGGGCCCGCCTGCGGGCACACATTCTCTGTTTATCTTTGTATGATTGTCTAAGTCTTCGGCCTTGTCAAAAATGGGTCGTCTCTGGGCTTTGACATTCACTCCCGTCATTCTTATGACTTCCGAGTTCTGTCAAAGAGGGGCAACTGTAGACACCCCATTTTTGCCCGACCTTAAGGCTCAGACGTCACTGATTGAGCGCTCGGTGATGTTGCATACTGTGCTCGTTTAGAAGTCTCAGAGTCGTGGCCGTGCGCCCTGCCTCCGGACTTCCGAACCCTCTTGTGTGCCTTGTCTCGGTTTGCGAACCAGACTCGGTTTTCTCTGTTTTCTTTCTTGAGGAAAGGGAGTGGTCCGGTAGGCTATCTCCCGGTGGCCGTGAGCTACGTTTCGTGGCCGTAGGCCATTTTGCCCATTTCGGAGCCCGGTTCCCGGTTTTCGGAGCCGTTAGGCCGTGTGCCTCGGCTCGGGACCGCCCAACCATCTCCGTCTTCTCCGGTTTTTGGCAGAGACCTCTGTTTTAATGTTCCGAGGAACACTGGGGCCCCTGATGCCCACTTCGTGGCCGTATGCCACTTCCGGTACCTGTAGCCAGTTTTCGGGACCCCAAACTGCGCGGTTTTGGTCCCGAGCATTCATTTCGCATCCGCTTTCTCCGGTTTTTGGCAGGTACCTCTGTTTTGTCATTCCGAGGGACACTGGGGTTGCAGATACCCACTTCGCTGCTGAACACCACTTCCGGCATCAGATGCTCATTTTCGGGATCCCGAATTGCTCGGTTTTGGTCCCGAGCGTTCATTTCTCATTAGTTTTTGTTCAAACTTGGCAGGTACCTCTGTTTCAACATCAGGAAGATCACTGGGGGGGTGAGAAGCCAGCAATTATCCCAGATAGCCAGTTTCGCTCCTCCGGAGCCCGTTTTTCTCACTTCCGGGCCAATGTTGAACACCCTGGGGGTATTTTCTTCCAACCAAAGTTACATATTTGTGATGAGGGGACATGGGAGGACCCTAAACAAGCATGGTCGGCCAGAAACTTGGAGGTTAATTTTTGAGCCTCTTCTTCAAGCTCTATGTTGTGGCTCCTGCTTCAATGTTGCCAAATTCCAACTTTGGATCCTTGTTCTACACATCTTGGAGGACACAAAAAGTTGGTGGTCGGCCAGAAATTGTTGAGTTCATTTTTGAGCCTCTTCTTCAAGCTCTATGTTGTGACTTCTGCTTCAGAGTTGCCAGATTCCGACCTTGGGGCCTTATTCTACACACATTGGAGGACAACTTGGCATACAGGTCGGCCAGAAAATATTTTGTTCATTTTTTGGGGGTGGCCGGCCGGCCATGATGAGTGGCTGGCCGACCAGGTGGGGTGGCCGGCCGGCCCCCTTGCAGAAAACCACCTGGCCGGCCAGCTTCTTCCTTTCCAGTGCATCCCAGCTGTCCGGATATTTTGTTCAAAATATCCCCCCATCCGGGGGATATTTCAGGAGGGAGGGATTGTCTCCATTTCCCTCCCACTCTACACCTTGTTTTGCCTACTTAAAGGGACCATCACCTCCTTCCTCAAGGTTACAAAATTTGGTCTCAAGAGCACCTCTCTCAAAACGCTAATCTCCATAGCCAAAACCTTCAAAAAAGCTTCAAGTCTTGCTTGATTTCTTCACCAACACCTAGCCTCGCTATCCCTACTTCGATTCCAGCAGCTAGGAAGTGAATTTCAGAGGTTGAGAAGCTACAAATCAAAGCCAAAAAGCAAAGAAAGACAAGTCTTCAAGGGTAAGTATTCAAAACCAACTTTTAGGGCTTTTTCTTGATCCTTTTTTATACTCTAATTGGTTGAGAATTGGGGCTCCGACCCCTACTTATTTTGTGCTCATTTTGAGCCCCTCTACAACATTGTAGAAGGGCTCAACTTCATTTGGTATTTCTATATACTAGTTCCTTCAATATTCACCAAGTTTGTCACATTTTTGCATGCTAAAATTGACCTATTTGTGTTGGTTTTTAGGGGTCCGACCCCTACTGCTTTCTTGCTTATTTTGAGCCCCTCTACAACATTGTAGAGGAGCTCAACTTCATTTGGCCACTGTATATACCACTTCCTTCAAATTTCATCAAGTGTGCCCATTTTGTATGCAATTTTTGACCTATTTCTATTTGTTTTTGGGACTTCGACCCCTACTGACTTTGGTCTTATTTTGATCCCCTTTACATGTTTCATGAAGAAAAGTTTGCTGTTTGGTGTATAGTTTGGCATGTCTCTTGTTATAGCCTATTTAGAGCCTATTTTGCATGGATCTTTTAGCATGTTTGTGTTCTGATTTTGAGGATGTCATCTTCTGCATATATGCTTATTTTTAGCTAATATTCAATGTTGTAGAAGAAAGTTTGTTCATTTGGTGTTTGTATATACCATCCCCCATTATACTCCTCTTTTGGCCACTAACTTTGCATGCTAATGTTGATCTGTCTATGCTTGCATTTCGGCCAAGTTTGTTACTGAAAAAATGCTATATTTGGGACTGCCTTGCTACTGTTCTTGCTGCCATGATCATATTTTGCATGTATAGCATGGCTATAGGCCATTTCGGGGCTTAATTTCACACTTTCGGGATGATTGCATGCTTCGGGTGTCGTTTCGAATTGTTTCGGGGCTGTTTCCCCTTTCATTTAGGTGCTGAAATTTCATTGCCATGCTTGCATATCATTTCCCATGTCATTCCATGCCTTAATGCATTGCCTCGGTTTGCGTGCCAATGGGCACGCACTTCGAGGCACTCCGTTTTCATCCGACGGCAGCCTATGTGAGTGCGGCTGAGGCTCTCTCATGTTGGCGTAAGCCCGTCACTGCATTCTGTATGCCATTTTATGCATTCCTTGATTTGCGTGCCCGCGGGCACGCGTTTCGAGACAGCTTTGTTTTTACCCGACGGCAGCCTATGTGAGTGTGGTTGAGGCCCTCTCATGTTGGCGTAAGCCCAATTTGCATTTTCATGCTTGTATGCCATTGCCTCGGTTTGTGTGCCCGTGTGCACGCATTTCGAGGCACTTTATGTTTATCCGCCGGCCTCCTATGTGAGTGAGCTGAGGCTCTCCCATGTAGGTGTAAGCCCATCGTTGCATTCCGTATGCCATTTCATCCCATATCATCGCCTCGATTTGCGTGCCTGTGGGCGCGCATTTCAAGGCACTTCAGTTTTATCCGATTTTGCATCGCATATCATCGCCTCGGTTTGTGTGCCTGTGGGCGCGCATTTCGAGGCACTTCGGTTTTATCCGATTTTGCATCGCATATCATCGCCTCGGTTTGTGCGCCTGTGGGCGCGCATTTCAAGGCACTTCGGTTTTATCCGATTTTCCCATTTCATCGTCGCCTCGGTTTGCGTGCCCGTGTGCACGCATTTTGAGGCACTCTGTTTTATCTGCTTGGCATTGCGTATGCCTCTGCCTTGGTTTGCGTGCCCGTGCGTACGCATTTCGAGACATTCTGCTTTATCCGCTTGGCATTGCGTATGCCTTCGCTTCGGTTTGCGTGCCCGTGTGCACGCATTTCGAGACATTCTGTTTTATCCGGTTTGCATTGCGTATGCCTCTGCCTCGGTTTGCGTGCCCGCGTGTACGCATTTCGAGGCACTCTGTTTTATTCGATTTGTATTTCATCATTGCCTCGGTTTGCGCGCCAGTGGGCACGCATTTCGAGGCACCTCATTTTTATCATTCCGGCATCCTATGTGAGTGTGGCTGAGGCCCCCTTCATGTTGGTATAAGCCCATCATTGCATTTCGTGCCTTTGTGTCATCGCCTCAGTTTGCGTGCCAGTGGGCACGCATTTCGAGGCATCTCATTTTCATAGCATTGCGCATGCTAGGATTGTATGTTAGTTGCATTTCATGCATACCATGCATATTGCACGGGAAACGAGGCGCGTTCCGTACTCTGCGTACCGGAACATGTCTCAATCCCCCAGTCACCGACACTCCGGATTACCCATGATGGAGTTAGGTTTTCATTGTAGCATTCATCTGCATTCATCCTATATTAAGTTGTGCAATTCGGCTCTTCGGCCATCATGCATCGAGATGCGTGATTGGTGGCACGAGGATCGAGGCATGCATATATTTGTGAAATACACTGCTGTGCCCTTTTCCTGCTCTCTGTTGCAGCAAAATCCAGAGTTAGCAACTTTTCAGAATCCGGCGCGCATTTCGAGAAACATTGCAAACAGAGGCTAATCGGGGCATCCCAGTGGATTTCCGCGCCAGGCAGCCCAATAGGCGGCATCTATCAGAAGCAAGGCAGTCCCTGGCTTGCATGCCAGTTTACCGCTTTCTTAGTTAATTTGTTAATTAATTAGAAATTTGTATATTATTCGGACTGTAATTATTTTGGACTGTACATTCTTTCATTTTGGGTCTGTATTATTATTCATTCGGACCCTCTGCGCGAGGGCATAATTGTAATAAGGGTGGGTGAGTGTGATGTATGTCTTCCAACCCCACGTCTTTCTTCCCTTTTATTTACCCGCTTTCGATGGTTAGATATAGGGCATATTTCAATTAGCATACAGTATGACAGCATGTTTGCATCATTCATCTGTTTTGCATGCACCGGGCTCGGCGCATCATACAAACTGCATCTGTATTTCAATTCCAAATTGAATACTTGATAGCTGTAGCATTTCACATGCCATCTTTAGAATAGCCGAGCCTGCTATAGTTGCATTTTGCATGTGTTGCATTAGGCATTTCAGCATATTTAGGATCATGCATGATTTCTAATGTAGTTTCTGTTTTGGCTTGGAGTACTCGGTGAGTTTTATGCTTTAGCATCCTTGCATGCGTGTGAGTGTTGCCATGAATAGCATGCTTACCATGAGGCTAATTGCTTATGTGATATAACTGCCCTGAATGCCTGTGGGTGAAGGTTGGGTTATCTGAATTGGAATAATGCATTGATTGTTTGTTTTAAGCCCACTAGATTGTGGCAACACCATGTTTTCCTAAGCCCACCTGAGGGTGGCAAATCCGCGTCTTAGCCTACTTTCGGGTAGCACCATCAAACCATTTTCAAACAAACAAACATGAGATGTTTAGTTCCAATTCAGGCGATTCAGTCTATACTTGTTTGCTGCGAGCATCACATAGTAACCTAGGCTAATAACCGGAATAAGAACTCACAATGTCTTCAAAAACAGATATCATGGTTAGTAGAGGCCGGTCTTTGACCGGGCGAGCGGGGGTGCTCACGATGTGACCTTCCCCAATCGTACCCAAGTTCCCGAGCCAACTTTGGTGATGACGGACACGTGGCCTTTCGGCACCGAGTCAGGGTTTCCTAAATTTCCCATTTTAAAATATTTAGGTGGCGACTCTGTTATCTGGCAAAGCAGTCCATGTTTGGCACTTCTTTCAAAAAAATCTGTTTTTCTCAAAACGATTTGCCGGATTTGGACTCTTTGGTTCGAGATTTGGAACCGCAACAAAATCGAGTCCGAACTGTAGCGAGGTCCCTCGCGGGCTTGTTACAGATGCACACATGCATAGCATAAGGTATGCTAAATTAAATATGCCCTAATACTAACCATCAAAGCAGGTAAGTAAAACGGAGAAAGAAGTGGGAGTTGGAAGACATGCACACACGCACCCACACTTATTACAAATTTGCCCTCGCTCGGAGGGACCAAAAGAATAATAGAATTAATTAACCTACAAGCTAATTAATTATTACAGACCAATTAAACTAGTTAAGCAAATTAACTAATCTAATAAAACAGTAAATAGCCTCGGGAAGAGGGCCCAATGCAATGCATACTTGGCTCCGTCCGGAAGTCCACTACCATGCATAAGTTGCCTTTGTTTTCCCTGCCTGGCACCTCTGAAAATTGCACAAACTCCAGGGTTGCTTCTATGAGTGCTGTGGAACACCACCGGCCATGGGGAATGGTCACCGGCCACTGATTAAGCTATCGGCCACTGATGGATGGCCGGTCGGCACTGCAGATGGCCGGCCGGCCAAAGCTTCCTGCAGAATCCTGTTTTGACTGCAGCAGAGGGCAAAACAAAGCATGGCAATGCATTTCAAGCAAATGTGTGCACCAACATATCCCTTATCATGTTTATGACTCAAAGGGACATGGTTCTCGATTCCCGGACCACCAATCGCGCATTTCAATGCGTGATGGCCCAAGAAACCAAGTATGCATTTTGATTTTAAATGAAATGCAATGCACATAAATAAACAAAGGGGCTCAACCTCTATCATACTCAACTTCAAGAGGTGAAGCATGCATGCCAATGCAATGCAATCCTAAGCATGTGAGCTTAAGTGTGCAAAATGAGCATGCAAACAAGCAATGTATGTTAGGCACACAACCTAGGTAAAAAGAAGCATGCAAGGCATGAAGCAATGCGAGCAACAATTATGCAAGATGCAATACGGGTGTTCAAGCATGCAAGCAAGCATGTGAATTCATTCAATCATGCAACAACACACAAGTATGCAACAACACACAAGGTTAGCATGCACCTACATGCGAACTATGGACTTAAACTAATTTAGGCAGCCCCCAAACAAGCCTAAAATAGTGGTCAAATGCTATGGAAATGAGGGCCAACACACACACATACATGCACATGTTGATGGGCCAACACTTAAGCATATAGAGACAACTTTTAAGCACACCTAAAAGGAGAACAACATGGACAAGTGGCATGCAATGTAAGCTCTGAAAACATATAGGAAATGATGCCAAATCAACCTACTAATACAAGTTAAGCATGCAACCAAGCCCAAGGACCTAAAGCATGATCATATGACACATGAAGTAAATGACCAAAATGAACCAAAACAGTCCCAAATCATGCTAAGGCAAGCCTCAAGAACCACTTAGATGGCGTCTAAATGTCCTACACATGGGGGGCCTGCACAAATACTTAAACATGGAGCATACAACACAACCTCTTGAAGCATCAAAGGAGTATCAAATGCAAGCATGCAAGCATGTCACAAGGACTGAAATGGCATGATAAGTGGTTCCAAACCACTAAAATAATGCAAGTAAAGCATGCTACACACCCACACACCTAAGGCTAACAAGCCAAAATGCAAGGTGGCTACACTAAGCATGTCATGGTCGGCCAAAACAACCAAAAACAGAACTTAAGCAAGCTAAAACAAACATAAAAGCTTCACAAAGCTAAGCCTAAATCATGCTAGAACAAGGGTCAAAACCTAAAGCATGTCAAGGCTAAAACATGGCATTACAAGACAAGTGTGCTAAGCATGCATGGTGTGTCTAAACCAAGTAAAAACAGAGCTATATTATGACATAATAAGCACAAAAAAATAGCTAAGGCATGGCCAACATACACTTAAACATGGTGCTCATTAATGAGGCAAAAATGGCCCTTTTCAAGGACAACAAGGAGAGGGGGGGCCCTCTCCTTCTTGGGACCTCAAGGCACCATCCTTACTACTGAAATCCCTCAAGATTTTAGTGGTGAGGAGGCCCAAACAAGGTGGTCCCGGAGCTCACCAAAATAGCACAAAAATGAAGCCTAACAAGGCTTAAGAGGGGTCAAACAACCTCAAACCACAAAACACTCTTAAACAACTATTTAGAGTAGGCAAAAACAAGACTTTTATATGTTATACACCAAGTCTAAAAACAGTTGCAAGGCAGGCTAAAGAGCTATGCAAAAATGGAGAATAAAAGGGGTAAGTTCTTACCCTTGTTGACCCTCTTAAAAAATGATGGACCAGCAGCTTCTTTGGCTCAAACCAGCTCCGAAACTTCAAGAACAGCCTCTTAGTACCTCAGTAGCTAAAGGAAGGTGTGATGGTGGGTGTTTGTGCACAAAAGTAAGACAAAACACACACAAAACACAAGAGAGATGGAGATATAGATATAGGATAGATACACAACTCAAACCCTAAAATTAGAGCCCTCTGAAAAATGTTGTCTAACCTAAAAGAGGGAGAAAAAGCTTCCTCTTATAGAAGATTCAATCTTGTAAAGCTTCCAAGGCAAGCTAACAAGGTTGAAATCCCTGCATACACGTGTATGGAGGGGAGCAAAGGTGGGTGCCAGCTATCACAGCTGGCACAAAAATATCTGCAAAAGCAGATGAACAGTGGTCGGCCAGCCAAAAATGCAATTTGACCAAAAAAGATGGCCGGTCGACCATCTATAGTGCTGGCCGGCCAAACATTTGGCCGATGGCAACAAAACACAGCCGGTGGCCTCAAGCCATGGCTGGTGGAATGTGGGGATGGCCAACAAGCCATTCCCTGCCCCCCCAAAGCAAAAACCAAGTGTTTGGTGTAAAACCAAACACAAAACAGTCGAGTCGAGAGATCCTGAGGCAAGGCGCGTAGCCGAGACCTCCGGGAACTCAAGACGAACACAAACATGGATGATCACCGAGTGTTCAAACGGTGACGTCCAAGTCTTGAGGACGGTCAAAAATGGGGTGTCTACAGTTGCCCCTCTTTGACAGAACTCGGAAGTCATAGGAATGACGGGAGTGAATGTCAAAGCCCAAAGACGACCCATTTTTGACAAGGTCGAAGACTTAGACAAAGCATACAAGCTGCGGACACGATATGTGCCCGAAAGCAGGAGCAAAATGCAAATGATAATGCAAGAAGCCGAGCATAACTTATGATCATGCAAAGAAAGCTGTAACGAAGCATAACATGCGACAGTTTTAAGCTAGCATACACCAAACTACACTACAATGCAGAAAGGATGTAAGAGAATTATGCAATTAGCTTCAAATGAACCGTACAATATCTGTGCGGTTCATCTCACTCGGAGGATACAATATCTATGCGGTTCGTCTGGTTGCATTAGCTTCAAATGAACCGTACATACAATATCATGCCTGCAAAAGAAAAGCAACTCAACAAGTACAATATCGTTAGCAACATGCATGACAATGCAAGCGAGAAGTGCATGACAACGCGAATGTAGGATTTAAGGTCTCCTTAGACCAAGGGGTGCACAAACAGTGCGATGATGTGCAATTAAATCTAATGTAATGCAAATGATATGCAAAATTACAAAACGAATGTAAAAAAACAATGCAAAATAAAACTATGTATAAACAATGCAAACGATATGCAATGCAATCGAATCATGATCCAATGATGAGCGGTCCAAAACCACACAAATGTCAAATAGATTGATGGAGGTGCAAAGTCCGTCTACCATAGAAAATGTGCCGCAACCCTCAAAGCAAGTTCAACATGGAATAGGCGCGTACACATGCAGAACTATGAGTGATGTAGACGGACACAAGAACAAGTAATTGGGTGGAATGACATAAATGGGGAATGACCTGCTAACGAAAGAACATGATCCTGATGCTGGATGCAAAAATTACACTATAATGTAATATATACAATGGATATGGCATGCAGCCAAACCAAATCTTGCCTAGGAAAGGCATGGACACATATAAACCGCGTCTAACACAGAAAATGTGCCGCAACCCTCAAACCAAGTTCAACATGGAATAGGCGCGTACACATGCAGAACTGTGTTTTAACGTGAAAGATATAGGCACATACCAGACCAAACTCAACATGGAAAGGTGCAAGCCATAATGGAGGTGATGCAGTGAATGCATGCAAGCTACAATGCAATATGTACAATATGCACTGGAATGGACAGGATACAATGGATAAGGCACGCAGGCCAAACCAAATTGTGCCTAGGAAAGGCATGTACACAAACGAACTGCGTCTAGCACAGAAAAGGTGCCGCAACCCTCAAACCAACATACCAGCGTAGAATAGGCGTGTACACATGCAGAACTGTGTTTTAACGTGAAAAGTATGGGCACATACCAGACCAGGCTCAACATGGAAAGGCGCAAGCCATAATGGAGGTGATGCAGTGAATGCATGCAAGTTACAATGCAATATATACAATAATGCATGACATATGCAATATTTACAATGACATATACACTATTTACAATGGAATGCATGACATATGCACTATTTACAATGGAATGCATGACATATGCACTATTTACAATGATGCATGACATATGCACTAAAGGAGTATGCATGGTAATGCTTCTTCTTTTTTTGAATGCATGACAATGCATGAAAGGAAAATGCATGATAATGCATGTTTTTTTTTTTTGGAAATGCAAATGATGCATGTTGTTTTTGTTGTTTTCTTTATTTCTTTTCTCTTTTTTTGAAGTGCAAATGCATGATGATGCATGATTTTGAAATGCGCGACAATGCATGGCTTTCGAGATGCATGACAATGCAAATGTTGAAATGCACGACAATGCGAGCTAAACTCAAATGTGTGTGTTACAATGCGTGGTTTTTGAAATGCATGACAATGCATGTATTGAAATGCATGACAATGCAAACTAAGCTCAAAATGTGCATTATAACGCACGTTCCTTGAAATGCATGACGATGCATGTGAAGTGTGCATGACAATGCGGCGTAAGAATGTGCATACTAACGCAAGTATGGCATGCGCATGACAATGCAAGATGTGTGCATAATGGTGCAAGTGCGACGGCGTATAGCTAACGTGCGTTTCACGACAAAACGTTGTAACGGATGCATGTAGGGCAACTTTTGAATCTCTCAGGAGACAAAAGGATACAAAAAGGATACACCATGCACGTACTCGAGTGCTTCGCACAGAAAACACGGTCCGAGGTCAAAACGGAGTCCGGTTGAGCTTTAGAAATGCACTGTTCTTGCACTGTCTTGAGCAATGAAGGCCCCAAACTACACATCTGACCCAAACAAGGTTGTAGGAGGCTTACTGGCCATCAGGGGAGGTCATCGGCCATCCACTGGCCATCAAAACATTACACCGGCCAAATATTTGGCCGACCGGCCAAACATGCCTGAATCGGGGCAGTTTGGACTTTTGGCCTTGGGTCTTTTAAAATAGGGTTTCAAACCCTATTTTTCTCACTTTGCCTTGGCCGAAATTTCTCCCTTTCTCTCTCCAGAGTATTTCCCAAGCCTTATTCTCTGTTTTCCTTGATTCTCGTGCCCGTTTCATCGTTTGATTCGCGAAGTTCTTCGCGTTTCGAACATTTTTATCTGAACGAAACTTCGTTTCGGTGTCTCCTTTTTGATTTCCGCCTCTTGGGGTTTGTTTCCCCCGAGTTTTTCTTGATCTTCGTGCCTTTTCCACACCCTGGCTTTTCCGGCCATTTTCCGTCCTCTCGGGGTTGACTTTTTGTTGACCTTTCGTATTCTAGCCCGCTTTTCCCTCTTTCGGTGATTTTCTCATCACTTTTGACATGGCGGGCGATATTCCACGGGGCGGGACTCCCCCGGAGCACGAGATGGATCCCGGGGCTGAGCTCCTCCCCTTGAGCGTCCGCCCGTTCGACCCGGCGACCTACCGGCCGGCGATTCACATACTGCCTCCCGATGGACTTCGCCAGTTCAGGAGCTTCGATAGGACGGTGCCTCCAGAGCTTCTCCTGGGCGAGCCGGAGTCGCATTTGTCATTTGGCGCTTCTGAGGTACATTCTTCCCCGTTTCATTTTCCGCAATGTAGAACATTTTAACTGCCATAGTTGATTCTGTTCTTTAACTGCTTAGCCCGGATACACCGATACACTGTATATTGTAGTTGACTGTGAACACATTTGTACTTGATATTTGTTTAAATTGGAACACGCACACACACTGTATTTGCCCTGAACCACTCAAACACACTGACACATCATACACTGTAGTTCACTGCGAGCACACCGGCACCCGATATCTGTTTGAACTTGAAAACGTGCACACAGGCTGTATTGTCACTGAACCACCCAAACACGCTGTCACATCGCATGTTGTAGTTCACTGTAAGCACACCGGCACCCGATGTCTGTTTGAACTTGAAAACGTGCACACACACTGTATTGTCACTGAACCACCCAAACACGCTGTCACATCGCATGTTGTAGTTCACTGTAAGCACACCGGCACCCGATGTCTGTTTGAACTTGAAAACGTGCACACACACTGTATTGTCACTGAACCACCCAAACACGCTGTCACATCGCATGTTGTAGTTCACTGTAAGCACACCGGCACCCGATGTCTGTTTGAACTTAAAAACGTGCACACACGCTGTATTTGCCTTAATTTTGACCGTTCTTCAAAACTGTACATTTTATATTGCTTCGCTACTGTTTTGTTTTTGAATACAGGGAGATTCCCATGCCTTCTGGGGGTATGGGAACATTGCCGCCCGAGACTGGTACATGGAGCTGCCCGATGCGGTCCGCCAGATCGTGGACCAGGCCGGCTTCGGCGCATTCTGCAGGGGACTTTCCAGACTCACCGCGAGCAGGCCTCTCCTCACCGCTCTAGTGGAGAGGTGGTGGGACACCACCGACTCCTTCCACTTCCCTGCTACGGGAGACATGACGATGACTCCCTATGACTTTTCGATGCTCACTAGCATCGGGGTAGGGAGTGATCTGATCCCCTTCGACACCGACATGGATGCGTGGGAGGCCGCTCAGATCTACTTGCTTGGTGAGGTGCCGCCTCTCGCGCTTCCCGGCTTCGTCAGATATTCATGGTTCGAGGCCCAGTTCAGGGTTCAGCCAGCTTTAGTTGAGGAGGCACCGATGACCCAGGAGGCGGTGGAGCGGTATGCGCGCGGTTTCCTGATGTTTCTGCTGAGGTCGACCATTTTCGCCGATCGGGCGAACACCGTGCCCCTCTGTCTGCTCAGCGCTCTCGTGGACGTCACTAGGATCTTGCGCTTCGACTGGGGTGGCGCTGCCTTGGCCACTCTGTATGGATATATGAGCTCAGCCTCTCGTTGCAGCGAACAGTTGCTCGGAGGTTACTGGCGGGCTTGGGAGGTACATTTTCTTCTTCTATTTTTTTTCATTTCTGCTCTACATTTTCTGTACTCTGTACACGGCACACACTGTGCACTCTGCTTCACACCGACTGTATACTTCACACACGGCACACACATACTCTGCTTTACACTGACTGTACACTGCACACACTGTACACTCTGCACAATACACTGCACAATACGCGGCTCTGTGATTTCTGCTTTATTCTGTGTTCTGCCTTATCTGATAAGCATACTGATATTTACTCTACAGTTGTGGGTCTATGCCTACTTTCCGAGACTCGCGCCAGTGCTAGACGTGGAGACTCCTCTCGGCGTGCCATTCTCCCGCCGTTTCGACATCAGGTGTGTGCGGAGACCCCGGGAGACGTTTATCTTCTTCCGCCGCTACTTTGACACCATCACCCCCGTAGAGGTATGTTTAGAACTCGCAGTTCATTTAAGCTTTGCTTTACATTATATTTTCTGATGACAGTAGATAACAAACTATATGTCATTCACAGATCACCTGGCAGCCTTGGACTCCATTGCCCGCGACGATTTGGGAGAGGTTTGCTGGTGCTGAGGAGACCGCTCGGATCAAGATCTTGCTAGAGGGCCCGGTCTGTCGGGCTTGGTACCTAGGTGAGCGTTTCCTACGCCAGACCCTAGGCTTACCGGAGCAGATAGTCCCGGTCCACCCTCCTGAGCATATGAGGGATACGGAGAGGTTCACTCCCGAGAAGATGGCCGACTACACGATCGGCTGGGATGCGATTCGCTTCAGAGGCATAGGCGACTACTCAGAGTACGTTCGGACGTACATTATGCGGCCTCTGAGCAGTGGCTGTCGAGTTGAGTGAGAGAGGCCTGCGGCGCCAGCGGCTAGGATAGGAGGTGGGGTAGGGACATCGAGGACGGCTCGAGTCCGTGGCAGGAGTGGAGCTTGGAGAGGATTGGGGGGGTAGTTGGCCAGCACTACCCACTACGATGACATGCTGAGGGTAGGGTGGGGAGACTTATCAGATCCCCATTGCTCCCCCTCCGACTGATCATGAGTTAGTTGGGTTCCACGACTTACCTCCGGTATGTAGTACTTCATCTTGCATCTTGCATTGCCATTTCATTTTAGTTTATTTGATATTCCGCAGAATACTGATGCATCTAATACTTTTGCAGGCTTCCTCCGAGTACACCTGCCAGTCTCTGGAGCTGACCGCCTCTGTGATGGGGATATTCCAGCGGAGCCTCGATCTTTTGGCCATCTATGGCATTCCGGTATGTTTTTCAACCGCAGTCCCAAACTTTACACAATCAGATGCATCATACTACCAACACAACACCCAATACACGACCTTTACGGCATCTGATATACTGTAGCCCACAGACTGTTCACAGCATTACTCACGGCATTCATACACTGCACTCAAACACTGCATTCTGTACTGATACTCTGTTCACAGTATTCACACACTGTACTCATACACTGCATTCTGTACTGATACTCTGTTCACAGTATTCACACACTGTACTCGTACACTGCATTCTGTACTGATACTCTGTTTTGCGTATACTGATGCGTTTGCGTTTTGTACTTTTCAGCCTCCCTTCCAGATCCCTACCGTAGGAGGTGCTCCTGCTAGACCTTCTGTTCCTGCCGGAGGAGATGGCAGAGTATACCCCCGCACCAAGGCGGGGCACACTCATATTGGGAGTAGCTTTTGGGCACCCGTCCCTGATGATGATGATGATGAGTCCGCGGCAGAGGCGGAGGCGGAGTCATCTAAGGAGGAGACCGGAGATGGCACTGACTCAGGCTCAAATGACGATGTTGATGACGATGCTCCTGGACCTTCATCCAGGAAGAGGACGAGGACAGACCCCTAGGCCTGAGACCATTTGACATTGATCTAGATTTTTACTGTTTTTTTTCTTTTTTGTACTTTTTCTTTTTGCTGGTAACTAGAGTACCTTGTACTGCCGCAGACAGGTTTTTGATTTCTCCAAAATTTTGTACTTGAAAAGATGATGAAATGAAACAAACTTTTTGTCTGAAAAAATGTTACCTTTTAGTACATTTTCATGCTTCGCATTGCATCATGTTACACCTTAATATAAATGAGATTGATCTCTTGTTTTGAAAACCAACCATTTACATTGTAATAACCAGGTAATGAACCAACCAATAGCAAAACAACCCATACAAACCACTGCTCATTCTGAACACTCGGCTCATACTCTACTGGGGATTAATCTGCATACAGTCCATAACACAGCGCTTGGTTCATTCTACACACGGCGGATCCTGAACAAGCAATCCAATCTGCCAAGACGGACTACAAAGGTTGAATCTGCTGAAGTTGAAACACACTCAGATGCCCCAAATTTTCCCTTTCTTCTTTTGCTTCGCATAAATGTGGAGAACGACAAAGCACTCTGAGCGCAAACTGATTTGTTTTTGAAATTTGAAAAAGGGTTTTTTAAACCTGGGTATTGAGCCTACAACTGAACACAGCAAAAAAGACTCAAACAAAAAAAGGACACAACCCTAAACGCAACGGGACACGCTCGGAAAAGACTCAAAACAAAAGTTGAGGTAAACAAAACAAAAGACACGACATACAGACGTGTTTAAAAAAAAAACGAAAGACCTCAAACCACGAGGAGCCAGTTCCTCCGGGTATGTTTCCCACCCTTTCTCATTTGTGATTTTCACATCACTCGGCCCTCAAGCTCAGTTTTTCTCTCAAAACCCTTTTGTCACTTTTCTCACATCGTACATCTCTCTATTCTTTATTCTCTCATTTTTCATCCTTTCCCAGGTATGGTTGATGGACAAATTGCAAGTTGTGGACTCTTGCCCAGCATACTCAGCTCGCGGTTATTTCCTCCCGGGACATCTAGTCGATGTTCCAGATGGGGGATGGAGTATCTCGATCCATTCCAATTTGTGCTTCGCACTTGGCTTGATAGCTCGTTGTTTGGAGGATGTGAGAACTTTCAGCCCTTTTGTTGTTAACCTCAGTTGTGCCTTCTTCTGGTGAATAGAGTGCCCTTCTGGCCAGTATGTTGATGATGGGGGGGAAAGACAGAACACCTAACTCAACTATGCCCTTAGTTCATCCCTTTGACCATTTTTTGTTTTGGTTTTCTAATAAAACAGTTTTGATCAATATGAGAGTTAGGTTAACATACTTGTTCGATTTTGATTTGAAAATCATGCAAGTCAGGCTATGAGCACTGAAAATTTTCCTTTTTTGGGTCCAAGAAAATGGTCCAATTTTGGAAAAGATGGAATAATTTTCGAGAAAATAGTCAACCTCAGTAAAAATTCTCAAAAACTATTTTTGCAAACGGTCAATGCTCAACGAGCACAAAACTTACTCTTGAGATGCGCAACCTCGGATCGGAGGCAATGGAAAATTGCCCCTTGTGTGGATGGCACTGCACGGCAACAGAAAGTTGCCCCTGGTTTGAATGGCGACTCATGGCAACTTACGGCAATGGAAAGTTGCCCCTTGTTTGGATGATGCCGCAGCATTTTGTAAACAGTCCTTATTGATGATTACGACCGAACTCTTGGACACAGAGAAGACGAAGATGGTCAGAACCAATATATTGACACAGTCACTCTGAAAGCGTTGGTGGCTGGACTTCAGGATGAAGTTGCCTACGTATCCCAAACATGGGAATCAAGCCTACGTAGTTCCGGTGTCGCAACCGAACTATCGGATTCAGAGAAGGCAAGGATGATCAAAACCATTACATGGACAGAGTCGCTATGAAAGCGTTGGGGGCTGGACTTCGGAGTGAAGTTGCCTACGTATCCCAAACATGGGAATCAAGCCTTACGTAGTTCCGGTTAAGGTACACTCAGGTATTTTAACCTTCACTTTTTTTAGGCTCTAACTTTTGCCAAGGTGCCCGTTGCAGGTTTTCGACCTTGCGAGCTTCTGCCTTTCTTCTTTTCTTTTTTCTTTTTTCTCTTTTTTGCATTTTTTCATTTTGTATATATATTTTTCCTTTTTTTTGTATATCTTTTCTTTTCTTCTTTTTTTTTTCTTTTTTCTTTTGCTCTAACTTTTGCCTGGGTCGCCCTTCCGGGTTTTCGGCCCAGCGAGCCTCTCAAAGGGTAAAAGTGTAACAAGTCCATGCCAAATGGTTTTGAGATTGAAGCCCTCTGTATCCAGGAGAGTGGCTGTGGTATTGATTCGCAGGAGGACCTATCTTCGGCTCTCCGAGCACATCGAACATTTTTGCCCCTAGTTTGAGGGGTGCTTCCATTCTAGCTTCGCAAGCTTCTGTTGACGACGCCTGACCTCTTGTTCGAGGGCTGCTTCAAATCTGGCCACACAGGCCTCACATTGTGGTTAACCATTGAACATTCTGAATGGGTTCAAGGTTTGAAACAAATGGATTGAATCTTAAGGATGAGAGCGATCCTAGGCTGCATAATCTTAAGAGCGATTCCACACAGGTCTTCACAAGACCGCGCAAAACATTTTGTTTTCGAAAGTTTTTAAGAAAGCGACGAATCGCTCGCGCTGAAGATAGTGTGGAACCAATCTGGATCAAGCCAGGGTCCTTCTCAGTACTCACGCTAACAAGCACGATTTCATTCATTTAAAAGGCTTAGCATGCCTCAATTTCTCTCAAATTGATCAAAGTTTTGTAAAACCCGAGGAATTCCTTCCTCTTCTTTTTCATCACCGCAGTGTTCAAAAACAGTTTTCAAAAACTTAGGTCAATACAATGAGTTTAGAGCACAGGAGAGTAAGTGAGATGTTCCGCCGTTTCATTCAAATCCTCTGGCACAACTAGCTCAAGATAGCAATAAGCACGGAAACATGATAGCCGCAGCCGTTTCATTCAGATTTCCTAGTTGCAACTGGCTCCACAGCAGAGACAGACTCAAAAGAAGACAACAGCGATGTTCGAGGCAACAACCTCGGAATCACCTTCTATACAAGAGGACTGACTCGCTACAACAAGACAGACCCTTAAGTAAAAAGGACTGACTCAAGACAATGAGACAGACTCAAAACAAAACAAAAGACTGACTCGACACCCAAGCCAGAAGTTACAAAACTAGCATTCGCAGATGCTCAAAAATGCGTGCCAGACGCCACATCCAAAATACCGAGGGTCGCCCACAGGTGGTTCACTCCCCGATCACATACTCACAGTATCCTCAAAATCCAACAACCCAGCAGTGACAGACTTCGCTGAGGTGGGTGGGAGGATAACCTCATTGTCAATCAAATCTCGCACTTCGTGACGAAGGCGAAAATAGTTATCGGTAGCGTGACCGGTTTGCTGGTGGTACGCGCAGTATAAAGCAGCATCATGTGTGGGAGGGAGATTCTTTGGGAGAGGCCTAGGCTCGAGGGGTTTAAGGTGCCCCCTTTCGACAAGGATCTAGAGTGCCCTAGACAAAGGCATGTAGAGAGCGTGGAAGACTCTGCGCCCTCGGGGCAGATACTTTGAAGTCTGAGAATTTTTGCTAGACGCACTAGCGGAAGGGTCGGCAGGCACTGCCTTGGCTTTCTAATCTTTCCAAGGTGCAGAGTTGGGAGTGGAAGGGATTGTTCTGGCATGACGGGGCCCATCCCAGTTTTCTGCCTGGCTTGAACTACCTTTAGTTGGAGTGGGGAAAACATCATCCACAGTCTTGGCCGTGACTGCGAATACCTGTTGCTTACTCATCCCGCCGGCCTTCAAAGCCTCGACTGCCCACAGCAGCTGTTCAATGGGATCGGCATTTGCCTTCATTTTGTTCTTACCTCTGGCCTCAGCCTGATCGAGGGCTTGGGTTGATGTTGACATGTCATTGTTATAACTCGGGACAACCTCAGGTTGGCTGAGCTCGATCACAATCCGTCCCAATAGGGGAGGTTCTTGTGGTACAAAATTCGCGGCATATGGTGCAGCTGGTGGCGAAGCCGATATTCTGTAAGCGAGATCTACCACAGACCTCTGGAGGTCACTAATCATTCCCATCAATTCGAACGTAGTGGGCTCACGAGCCTGATACAACTGGGGTTCCCAGATCGGGCACGCGGCAGGCGACCTGGGCGGATGCGGCACGTCAACATTGGTCTCACTTTGCAGGAGGATTCCTTGATCTAACGCGGCTGTCATAACCACGATTTCCTCTAAATTCTGTGTCATGATAAGTCCGCTGATCTTTGAACAGTGACTAACGGATTAGATATCTGCCTTGCCTCAGCGAGGGAAAACACTGGTTATTCTGTATCAACTCTCTGAACTGAAAGAAAAAACAAGCAGCATTTCAGCCCAAATGGAACAAACACAGGTGTAGCCAAACAGGTGTAGCCGAACAACTGTACTCTACTACTGATCACTGTTCCCCAAGATCACTGCCTCAAAACACTGAATCGGATACTCGCAGATATAACTGATTCTCACAAATACTGATACTGGTGCCCTCAGGCCTGATACTCAAACTTGCAAACTGATATGTGCGTTCCTGTAGAGATACACTCTAAAAGCACATAGCAAGTAAAAGAGAGCCAAAACACCCCTATGTTGGGGTAGGGTTTCCCTGTCCTATTTTGTCAGGAGCTAGGGTTTAACTACACACGCAGCGGTTTCAAACAACCTAACATCGGGTAAGCAACCTATCCTAGCTTGGAATGGTCACTACGGATTTCGAATATGCACTAGGTTGAATGGTCAAAGGGATGCCCCGGTAAAACCGGGGTTTGTGTTCCCATACTGGCAGAGCCCGCAACCGGTCAGCCTTATGGCATGCTTTGACAAAGTCAAGCCTCTGACAAACCGCTCAGGAATAGCAGATGGCCAACACGGTGTCCTAGGTGCACCAATGCACATGCAATGCAAAGAAACACATAAGTGAAATCAAAACAAGATATCACGAGTTCGAGTCAAGCTCTCTAAAATCCCCAGCAGAGTCACCAGAAACTGTAGACGTCCCCGAACGCCCCGGGAGGATGAATCCCGTTTTGTTTGTCTATGGGTCTACTACAGTTCAGGACTCAAATTGTCACGGTTCTTAATCTGAACCAAAAGAGTCCAAATCCGGCAAATCGTTTTGAGAAAATAGATTTTTAGAAAAGAAGTGCCAAACATGGACTGCTTTGCCAGATATAGAGTCGCCACCTAAATATTTTTTAATGGGGGAATTTAGAAAACCCTGACTCGTTGCCTAAGGCCACGTGTCCGTCATCACCAAAGTTGCCTCGGCTCGGGAACTTGGGTACGATTGGGGAAGGTCACTTCGTGAGCACCCCCGCTCGCCCGATCCGAAGATCGGCCTCTACTAACCATGATATCTTGTTTTTGAAAACACATGCGTTCTTATTCCGATTAATTAGCTAGAATTACTATGTGATGCGTACAACACAAAAGTATAGACTAGATCGCCTAATTTGGAACAAAGCATTGCATATCCATTTCGTTTAGTAAATGGTTTGAAATTTGCTACTCGCAAGTAGGCTAAAACACGGATTTCAATAAGTCGTTCCAACTCAAACAATCCAACCTTCACCCACAGGCATTCAGGGAGTTTATATCACATAAGCATCTAGCCACATGGTAAGCATGCTGTCATGTTAACATTCATACTCGTGCAAGATGCTAAAGCACAAAATACTTACAGTGTACTCCAAGCCAAAACAAAGAACTTGTTAGCAATCAATGCATGATCCAAGTCCATGTTAAGTGCCTAATGCAACGCACACAGAATGCAATTAGGATAGGCTCGGCTAATCCTAGGACGGCATGTGAAATGCAGCCATTTGATGGACGTATTCAAGTTAGATTTGAAATACTTATGCAATTAGCATGATGCGCCGAGCCCGGTGCATGCAATACTGATGAATGATGCACGCATGCATAGCATAAGGTATGCTAAATTAAATATGCCCTAATACTAACCATCAAAGCAGGTAAGTAAAAGGGAGAAAGAAGTGGGGGTTGGAAGACATGCACACACGCACCCACACTTATTACAAATTTGCCCTCGCTCGGAGGGACCAAAAGAATAATAGAATTAATTAACCTACAAGCTAATTAATTATTACAGACCAATTAAACTAGTTAAGCAAATTAACTAATCTAATAAAACAGTAAATAGCCTCGGGAAGAGGGCCCAATGCAATGCATACTCGGCTCCGTCCGGAAGTCCACTGCCATACATAAGTTGCCTTTGTTTTCCTTGCCTGGCACCTCTGAAAATTGCACAAACTCCAGGGTTGCTTCTATGAGTGCTGTGGAACACCACCGGCCATGAGGAATGGTCACCGGCCATAGGGAATGGTCACCGGCCACTGATTAAGCTATCGGCCACTGATGGATGGCCGGTCGGCACTGCAGATGGCCGGCCGGCCAAAGCTTCTTGCAGAATCCTGTTTTGACTGCAGCAGAGGGCAAAACAAAGCATGGCAATGCATTTCAAGCAAATGTGTGCACCAACATATCATTTATCATGTTTATGACTCAAAGGGACATGGTTCTCGATTCCCGGACCACCAATCACGCATTTCAATGCGTGATGGCCCAAGAAACCAAGTATGCATTTTGATTTTAAATGAAATGCAATGCACATAAATAAACAAAGGGGCTCAACCTCTATCATACTCAACTTCAAGAGGTGAAGCATGCATGCCAATGCAATGCAATCCTAAGCATGTGAGCCTAAGTGCGCAAAATGAGCATGCAAACAAGCAATGTATGTTAGGCACACAACCTAGGTAAAGAAGCATGCAAGATATGAAGCAATGCGAGCAACAATTATGCAAGATGCAATACGGGTGTTCAAGCATGCAAGCAAGCATGTGAATTCATTCAATCATGCAACAACACACAAGTATGCAACAACACACAAGGTTAACATGCACCTACATGCGAACTATGGACTTAAACTAATTTAGGCAGCCCCCAAACAAGCCTAAAACAGTGGCCAAATGCTATGGAAATGAGGGCCAACACACACACATATATGCACATGTTGATGGGCGAACACTTAAGCATATAGAGACAACTTTTAAGCACACCTAAAAGGAGAACAACATGGACAAGTGGCATGCAATGTAAGCTCTGAAAACATGTAGGAAATGATGCCAAATCAACCTACTAATACAAGCTAAGCATGCAACCAAGCCCAAGGACCTAAAGCATGATGTAGACACCCCATTTTTGACCGACCTTAAGACTCAGACGTCACCGATTGAGCGCTCGGTGATGTTGCATACTGTGCTCGTTCAGAAGTCTCAGAGTCGCGGCCGTGCGCCCTGCCTCCGGACTCCCGAACCCTCGTCTCTACCTTGTCTTGGTTTGCGAACCAGGCTCGGTTTTCTCTGTTTTCTTTCCTGAGGGAAGGGAGTGGTCCCGTAGACTATCTCCCGGTGGCCGTGAGCTACTTTTCGTGGCCGTAGGCCATTTTGCCCATTTTGGAGCCCGGTTCCCGGTTTTCGGAACCGTCAGGCCGTGTGCCTCGGCTCGGGACCGCCCAACCATCTCCGATTTCTCCGGTTTTCGTAGAGGACCTCTGTTTTATCATTTCAGGGAGCACTGGGGCCCCTGATGCCCACTTCGTGGCCGTATGCCACTTCTGGTGCCTGTAGCCGGTTTTCGGGACCCCAAACTGCGCGGTTTTGGGCCCCGAGCATTCATTTTGCATCAGCCTTCTCCGGTTTTTGGCGGAGACCTCTGTTTTAATATTCCGAGGAACCCTGGGGCCCCTGATGCCCACTTCGTGGTCGTGTGCCACTTCCGGTACCTGTAGCCGGTTTTCGGGACCCCAAACTGCGCGGTTTTGGTCCCGAGCATTCATTTCGCATCTATTTTCTCCGGTTTTTGGCAGGTATCTCTGTTTCATCATTCCAGAGGACACTGGGGTCGCAGATGCCCACTTCGCTGCTGAACACCACTTCCGGCACCTGCAGCCCATTTTCGGGATCCCGATTTGCTCGGTTTTGGCCCTGAACATTCATTTCTCATTAGTTTTTGTTCAAACTTGGCAGGTACCTCTGTTTAAACATCAGGAAAATCACTGGGGGGTGGGAGGCCAGCAATTATCCCAGATAACCAGTTTCGCTCCTCCGGAGCCCGTTTTGCTCACTTCCGGGCCAATGTTGAACACCCTAGGGGTATTTTCTTCCAACCAAAGCTACATATCTGTGATCAGGGGACATGGGAGGACCCTAAAAGTTGGTGGTCGGCCAGAAATTCAGGGTTTCATTTTTGGGCCTCTCCTTCAAGCTCTATGTTGTGGCTCCTGCTTCAGTGTTGCCAATTTCCGACCTTGGAACCTTGTTCTACACATCTTGGAGGACACAAAAAGTTGGTGGTCGGCCAGCAATTGTTGGTTTCATTTTTGGGCCTCTCCTTCAAGCTCTATGTTGTGGCTCCTGCTTCAGTGTTGCCAAATTCCAACCTTGGGTCCTTGTTCTACACACCTAGGAGGACACCTTTGCATGGTGGTCGGCCACTAATTCAAAACTTCATTTTTTTACCTGGCTGGCCGGCCATGTAGGGTGGCTGGCCGGCCACCTTGAAGAAAAATACCTGGCCGGCCAGATTCTTGCTTTCCAGCCTGTCCCAGCTGTCCGGATATCTTCCAACATATCCCGGGGCATCCGGGGATATTTCGGGAGGGAAAGATTGGGTGCTTTCCCTCCCCTTTTACACCCCATTTCTTGTCTATTTGAAGGGCCCTCCTTCCCCTTTGCTGAGGTTAGAAAAAATTGCTTCAAGAGCTCCATAGCAAAAAACCTAATTTTCATAGCCAAAAGCTCCAAAATTTCTTCAAGTGTTGCTTGATTCCTTCACCACCACCTAGCTTCACCATTCCAATTTCGATTCCAGCAGCTAGGAAGTGAATTTCAGAGGTTGAGAAGCTACAAATCAAAGCCAAGAAGCAAAGAAAAACAAGTCTTCAAGGGTAAGTGTTCAAAACCAACTTTTAGGGCTTTTTCTTGATTCATTTCTATACTCTAATTGGTTGAGAATTGGGGCTCCGACCCCTACTGATTTTGTGCTTGTTTTGAGCCCCTATACAACTTTGTAGAAGGGCTCAACTTCATTTGATGCTTCTATGATATACTTGTTTCAATACCTAGCTTTTATGCCATTATCTTGCATGCTAGTTTTGGCTTATTTGTGCTTGTTTTTAGGGGTCCAACCCCTACTTCTTTCTTGCTTGTTTTGAGCCCCTCTACAACATTGTAGAGAGACTCAATTTCATTTGGCCATTATATCCACCACTTCCTTCAAATTCCATCAAGTGTGCCCATTTTTGTACACAACTTTTGACCTATTTCTATTTGTTTTTGGGACTTCTACCCCTACTGACTTTGGTCTTATTTTGACCCCATTTACACATTTCATGAAGAAAATTTTGTCATTTGGTGCTTTCTTTGCATGACTCTTGTTATAGCCTCTTTTGAGCTTCATTTTTGCATGGAATTGTTAGCATGATTTTATTCTGATTTTGAGGATGTCATCTTCTGCAATTGTGCTTATTTTTAGCTCATCTTCAATGTTGTAGAAGAAAGTTTGTCCATTTGGGGTTTGCATATATCACTTGTCTCAATACCCCTCTTTTGGCCACTAACTTTGCATGCTTTGGTTGATCTATCTATGCTTGCATTTAGGCCAAGTTTGTTACTGAAAAAATGCTATATTTGGGACTGCCTTGCTACTGTTCTTGCTTCCATGATCATATTTTGCATGTATAGCATGGCTATAGGCCATTTCGGGGCTTAATTTCACAATTCGGGATGATTTCATGCTTCGGTTGTCATTTCGTATCATTTCGGGGCTGTTTTACATCATTTGTGAGTGCTGAAATTCCATTGCCATGCTTGCATATCATTTCCCATGTCATTTCATGCCTTAATGCATTGCCTCGGTTTGCGTGCCCGTGTGCACGCACTTCGAGGCACCTCTGTTTTCACCCGACGGCCTCCTATGTGAGTGAGCTGAGGCTCTCCCATGTTGGTGTAAGCCCATCGTTGCATTCCGTGCCATTTCATCTCATTTCGTCATTGCCTCGGTTTGCGTGTCCGTGTGCACGCATTTCGAGGCACTTCGGTTTTATCCGATTTTGCATCGCATATCATCGCCTCGGTTTGCGTGCCTGTGGGCGTGCATTTCGAGGCACTTCAGTTTTATCCGATTTTCTCATTTGCATCGCCTCGGTTTGCGTGCCTGTGAGCGCGTATTTCGAGGCACTTTAGTTTTATCCGATTTGCACTTCATATCATCGCCACGGTTTGCGTGCCCGTGTGCACGCATTTCGAGGCACATTCTGTTTTATCCGCTTGGCATTGCGTATGCCTCTACCTCGGTTTGCGTGCCCGTGTGCACGTATTTCGAGACATTCTGTTTTATCCGCTTGGCATTGCGTATGCCTCTGCCTCGGTTTGCGTGCCCGTGTGTACGCATTTCGAGGCACATTCTGTTTTATCCGCTTGGCATTGCGTATGCCTCTGCCTCGGTTTGCGTGCCCGTGTGCACGCATTTCGAGACATTCCGTTTTATCCGGTTGGCATTGCGTATGTCTCCGCCTCGGTTTGCGTGCCCGTGTGCATGCATTTCGAGGCACTCTGTTTTATCCGATTTGCATTTCATCATTGCCTCGGTTTGCGTGCCAGTGGGCACGCATTTCGAGGCACCTCATTTTTATCATTCCGGCATCCTATGTGAGTGTAGCTGAGGCCCTCTCATATTGGTGTAAGCCCATCATTACATTTCGCATGTCATTCCGCATCGCCTCGGTTTGCGTGCCCGTGGACACGCATTTCGAGGCATCTCATTTTCATAGCATTGCGCATGCTAGGATTGTATGTTAGTTGCACTTCATGCATATCATGCATATTGCACGGGAAACGAGGCGCATTTTGTACTCCGAGTACCGGAACGTGCCTCAATTCCCAAGTCACCGACACTCCGGATTACCCATGATGGAGTTAGGTTTTGTTGTAGCATTCACATGCATTCATCCTATATTGAGTTGTGCAATTCGGCTCCTCGGCCATCATGCATCGAGATGCGTGATTGGTGGCACGAGGATCGAGGCATGCATATATTTGTGAAATACATTGCTATGCCCTTTTCCTGCTCTCTGTTACAGCAAAATCGAGGAACAGCAACTTTTCGGAGTCCGGCGCGCATTTCGAGAAACGTTGCAAACAGAGGCTAATCGGGGCATCCCAGTGGATTTCCGCTCCAGGCAGCCCAATAGGTGGCATCTATCAGAAGCAAGGCAGTCCCTGGCTTGCATGCCAGTTTACCACTTTCTTAGTTAATTTGTTAATTAATTAGAAATTTGTATATTATTCGGACTGTAATTATTTTGGACTGTATATTCTTTCATTTTGGGTCTGTATTATTATTTTATTCGGACCCTCCGCGCGAGGGCATAAATGTAATAAGGGTGGGTGAGTGTGATGTATGTCTTCCAACCCCCATTTCTTTCTCCCTTTTATTTACCCGCTTTGGATGGTTAGATATAGGGCATATTTCAATTAGCATACAGTATGATAGCATGTTTGCATCATTCATCTGTTTTGCACGCACCGGGCTCGGCGCATCATACAAACTGCATTTGTATTTCAATTCCAAATTGAGTACTTGTTAGTTGTAGCATTTCATATGCCATGTTTAGAATAGCCGAGCCCACTATAATTTGCATCTTTGCATGTGTTGCATTAGGCATTCTGTATATCTTAGGATCATGCATTGATTTCTAATCAGTTTTCTGTTTTGGCTTGGAGTACTAGGTGAGTTTTATGCTTTAGCATCCTTGCATGCATGTGAGTGTTGCCATGATAGCATGCTTGCCATGAGGCTATTTGCTTATGTGATATAACTGCCTTGAATGCCTGTGGGTGGAGGTTGAGTTATTTGGATTGGGACAAATCACTGATTGTTTGTTTTTAAGCCCACTAGATTGTGGCAACACCATGTTTTCCTAAGCCCACCAGAGGGTGGCAAAATCTACATCTTAAGCCTACCTGCGGGTAGCAAACCATCTTTCAAAAACAAACACGAAATGTTTTGTTCCAATTCAGACGACTCAGTCTATACTTGTTTGCTGCGAGCATCACATAGTAAACTAGGCTAATAAACCGGAATAAGAACTCACAATATTTTCAAAAACAGATATCATGGTTAGTAGAGGCCGGTCTTCGACCGGGCGAGCGGGGGTGCTCACGATGTGACCTTCCCCAATCGTACCCAAGTTCCCGAGCCAACTTTGGTGATGACGGACACGTGGCCTTTTGGCACCGAGTCAGGGTTTCCTAAATTTCCCATTTTAAAATATTTAGGTGGCGACTCTGTTATCTGGCAAAGCAGTCCATGTTTGGCACTTCTTTCAAAAAATCTGTTTTTCTCAAAAACGATTTGCCGGATTCGGACTCTTTGGTTCAAGATTGAGAACCGCAACAAAATCGAGTCCGAACTGTAGCGAGGTCCCCCGCGGGCGTTGTTACAGTTTCTGGCGACTCCGCTGGGGATTTAGAGAGCTTGACTCGAACTCATGATATCTTGTTTTGACTACACTTGTGTGTTTCTTTGCATTGCATTTGCATGGTGCGCCTAGGACACCGTGTTTGCCATATGCCATTCCCGAACGATTTGCCGGAGGCTTGTCTTGTCAAGTCATGTCCGTAAGGCTGATCGGCTCTGGGCTCTGACAGCATGGGAACACAAACCCCGGTTTTACCGGGGCACCCTTTTTGACCATTCGACCTAGTGCATATTCGGATCCATAGTGACCATTCCAAACTAGGACAGGTTGCTTACCCGTTTATAGGTTGTTTGAAACCGCTGCGTGCGTAGTGAAACCCTAGTTCCTGACAAAATAGGACAGGGAAACCCTACCCCAACATAGGGGTGTTTTGGCTCTCACTTATCTGTTATGTGCTTGTTAGAGTGCGTCTCTACAGGGAATGCATGTATCAGTCTATGAGTTTGGGCATCAGGCCTGCGGGCACCAATTCAATATTTTGGGTATCAGGCCTGCGGGCATCAGTATTTGGTGGAATCAGTTTTACCTGAGGGTATCAGCTTACAGGCAGAATTTTGTGGGCAGAATTCAGTAGAGAGCACACTCATTCAGCTTTGTTCATATCTGTTCAGGTGAAATCAGGCTGAGATGCTGTCTGTTTTCTGTTTTGCTAAGTGGTCTTGGAACCATAGTTTCAGAAGGGTCTGATATCCCCAGGTACTCTAGACCTGTGTTGTTATGTGATCAAGAGATGAACCACCTGCGGATGGCACTCAGATTACTCCAGACGTGGGAATGGCACGCACTGTTCTGAGCAATGTGCAAATACCAGTTTTTGTGCTTTCTGACTTGGGTATTGGGTCAGTTTTGTTATTTTGTCTTGAGTCTGTCTTTTTATTTTGAGTCAGTCTCTTTTGTTTTGGGTCTGTCTTGTTGTATCGAGTCAGTCCTGTTGTATAGGAGTCGAGTGATTCTGGGGGTGTTACCTCGGGCATCACCATTTTGTTTTGTTTTGAGTCTGTTTCTGCCAGGGAGCCAGTTATGCCAACAGATTTTGAATGAAACAGCAGTGATTTTCACGCCCTCGCCTTTACTTCTGCCGTGTGCTAGTTGTGCCGGGATTTGAATGAAATGGCAGTGCATTCCACCTGCTCTCTTGTGCCTTGAAGTCATTGTAATGACCTAAGTTTTTCAAAACTTTTTGAACACTGCAGTGAAAACAAAGAGGGAGGAATTCCTCGGGATTTGCAAAACTTTGATCAAATTGAGAGAAAGAGAGGTGTACTAAGCCCTTAATGAATGAAATCATGCTTGTTAGCGTGAGTACTGAGAAGGACCCTAGCTTTGATCCAGATTGGTCCTACACTGTCTTCAGCGCGAGCGATTTGTCGCTTTCTTAAAAACTTTCAAAAAAAAAAATGTTTTGCGCGGTCCTGCGAAGACATGTGTGGAATCGCTCTTAAGATTGTGCAGCTTTGGATCGCTCTCGGTCTCGAGACTCGCCCCCCTTTGCTTCTAAACCTTGAACTTGAATTCAGAATGTTCAACGGTCGACCACATTGTAAGGCCTGTGTGGCCAGATTTGAAGCAGCCCTCGAACAAGAGGCACCAAAGTCAGATCAAGAAGATCAGAAGTCGTCAAAAGAAGCTTGCAAAGCTAGATCAGAAGCACCCCTCGAACTAGGGGCAAAAAATATCCGATGTGCTCGAAGAGCCAAAAGGTGGATCCTTCTGCAAATCAATACAACAGCCACTCTCCTGAATACAGAGGGCTTCAATCTCAAAACCATTTGGCATGGACTTGTTACACTTTTACCCTTTGAGAGGCTCGCTGGGCCGAAAACCCGGAAGGGCGACCCAGGCAAAAGTTAGAGCAAAGAAAAGAATAAAAAAAGAAAAAAAAGAAAAAATGCAAAGATACAAAAAATGCAAAAAAAGAATAGAAAAAAAATTCAAAAAAGAAAAGAAAAGAAGAAAAAGAAAAGAAAAGAAAAGAAAAGAAAGAAAAACAAAGCTCGCAAGGTCGAAAACCTGCAACAGGCGCCTTGGCAAAAGTTAGAGCCTAAAAAGGAGAGGTTAATACCCGAGTGTACCTTAACCCCGAACTACGTAAGGCTTGATTCCCATGTTTGGGATACGTAGGCAACTTCATTCTGAAGTCCAGCCGTAAAACACTTCAATTCGACTGTGTCCATGCAATGATTTTGATCATCTCTGCCTTCTCTGTATCCGAGAGTCTGGTTGTGTTCATCACTCTGAAGATTGATTACAATGCGCTGCGGTACCATTCAAACAAAAAGCAACTCTCCGTTGCCATTCAACGTGCTGCGGCGCCAGTCAAACAAGGGGCAACTTTCCGTTGCCATTTAATGCGCCGCGGTGCCGTTCAAACAAGGGGCAACTTTCCGTTGCCATGCAACTCTCTTCAAGCACGGGGCAGTTTTCCCTTGGATCCGAGGTTGTGCATCTCAGGAGTAGGTTTCATGCTCGTTGAGCAAGTGGCCGTGTGCAAAAATAGTTTTTGAGAATTTTTACTGAGGTTGACTATTTTCTCGAAAATTGTTCCATCTTCCCCAAAAACTGGACCATTTCTTGGACCCGAAAAAGGAAAATTTTCAGTGCTCATAGCCTGACTTGCACGATTTCAAATCAAAAATTGAACAAGCATGTTAATCTAACTCTCATTTTGGTCAAATTTTTTTTTTAGAAAGCCAAAAACGAAAAATGGTCAAAATGATGAACTAAGGGCACAGTTGAGTCAGGTGTTCTGTCTTGTCCCCTTTGTCAAAATACTTGCTGGAAAGGGCACCCTACCTGCCAGAAGAGGGCACAACTGAAGCTGACAACAAAGGGCTGAAAGCTCTCACATCCTCCGAGCAACGAGGTATCAAGCCAAGTGCGAAGCACGAACTGGAATGGATCAAGATATTCCACTCTATCATTTGGACAGATCTTATCACGTCCAAACTTCCCAGCAGAGCATCATCGACTGATGTCAGCCGCAGATTTGCAACACACCCAGTTGTAGCGCAACCCCTCTGTGGGAGGAATTCACTAGCTGTGAGTGGAAGAAAGAAGAATCTAGCTGAGTGTTAGGGGCGAGAGCCTTCCGCTTCCTGTTTATCCACCAACCACCCGGGGGAGGGATGAAAAATGAGAGATTGAAGAATAGAGAGATGTGCGATGAGAGAAAAAGTGAGAAAAGGGCTTTTTCAGAAAAACAGAGATTGAATGCCGAGTGATGTGAGAATCACAAATGAGAAAGGGTGGGAAACACTACCCGGTGAAACAGGCTCCCTATGCGCATTTGAGTCTTTCGTTGTGTTTTGTTTGTCTCGATTCTTGTTTTGAGTCGTTTCAAGTGTCAATAGATGTGTTTAGGTTGTTTACCTTTATTTTCCCCGTGTTGAGTCGTAGTGCACTGTGTTCAGTTGTAGGCTCAATACCCGGTTGAGAATCCTTTTCTCATTTTCAAAAGAAAAATCGTTTTGTGCTCCGAGTGCCGTGCCGTTCTCCACATTTGTGCAAAACAGAATTTGTTCTTTCAGAAAACCACAGGGTTCAACCCAGGTCATATGAGAACAGTAAGACAAGGACCTATCTGAAGCTATTTAGGTTCCGAACTGCAAAGCAAAAGAGGAAAATATCGGGCATCTGAGTTTGTTCCGGCATCAGTAAGTTCCGAGATTGCATCCCGTGTGTACCTCTTCAGGTCTTGCCAATGCTCTGAAGTATGAGTGTGCTTCTACCTCAAGCTCAAGATCAAGTCTACTTCAAGCCAGAATGGCGATCAGAAGTGCTCTCCCTGAGTACCATTCCCTGCCAGAGGCATCTTGACCGTGTTTGCGATGAGTTCCTAGGAGACCAACTGCGACGGTGGAAACTAGAGTTCGAATGGCCGTGGCCTAGAACGCAAAGGTTCGGGATTTCCGAGACTAAAGTCTGGTTTAAATACCCAGAGGCGTGTCCTCGGCTTGAAATCTGTATGGCAGCCCCATAGATTGAGATAGCATGTGTATGCGCCTCAGTTCTGGATACTGAACCAACCTAGTCTGTCACCCCGTTGGAGAATAGGGAAAGTTGTGAATATGATCAGGAAAACAAGCAGCAGCCGTTGGCTCCTACATCCAGATGTTGTTATTTGTCAGCATTCCAGAGCCTTTGTACTGTGAGTTCAAGGTAAAGTGTTCGAAGAGCACGAGGGGAGATCCCCATCAGAGTAGAGCGGTTCACCGCCACTCACCTCATGAGGTGCTTTCTAAAAGCGCCGCTTTGTCCATTTATTGCTTTCCGTAAGCATCATGCATTGTATTGCATTGTGCTATCAAGTTTCTTTCTCATTTCACTCAGTGTATCAATCACACTTCATTCACTTAGTGTATCAATCACACTTCATTTATTTAGTGTATCAATCACACTCTCATCACACTTTATTGCATTCAGTGTATCAATCACACACTTCATTTCATTTGATGTATCAATCACACACTTTATCACATTTAGTATATCCATCATACTTGTTCACTAAGTGCATCTATCACACTTCGTGTTCACATTTAGTATATCAATCATACCCTGTTCACTAAGTGCATCTATCCCACTTCGTGTTCACATTTAGTATATCCATCATACTTGTTCACTAAGTGCATCTATCCCACTTCGTGTTCACATTTAGTATATCAATCATACTCCTGTTCACTAAGTGCATCTATCCCACTTCGTGTTCACATTTAGTATATCCATCATACTTGTTCACTAAGTGCATCTATCCCACTTCGTGTTCACATTTAGTATATCAATCATACTCCTGTTCACTAAGTGCATCTATCCCACTTCGTGTTCACATTTAGTATATCCATCATACTTGTTCACTAAGTGCATCTATCACACTTCGTGTTCACATTTAGTATATCCATCATACTCCTGTTCACTAAGTGCATCTATCACACTTCGTGTTCACATTTAGTATATCAATCATACTTGTTCACTAAGTGCATCTATCACACTTCGTGTTCACATTTAGTATATCAATCATACTCCTGTTCACTAAGTGCATCTATCCCACTTCGTGTTCACCCTCAGTATATCCATCATACTTGTTCACTAAGTGCATCTATCACACTTCGTGTTCACATTTAGTATATCAATCATACTCCTGTTCACTAAGTGCATCTATCCCACTTCGTGTTCACATTTAGTATATCCATCATACTTGTTCACTAAGTGCATCTATCCCACTTCGTGTTCACATTTAGTATATCCATCATACTCCTGTTCACTAAGTGCATCTATCACACTTCGTGTTCACATTTAGTATATCAATCATACTTGTTCACTAAGTGCATCTATCACACTTCGTGTTCACATTTAGTATATCAATCATACTCCTGTTCACTAAGTGCATCTATCCCACTTCGTGTTCACGTTCAGCATATCCATCATACTTGTTCACTAAGTGCATCTATCACACTTCGTGTTCACATTTAGTATATCAATCATACCTTGTTCACTAAGTGCATCGATCACACTTCGTGTTCACCTATTGTGTATCCATCACACTTGTTCACTTAGTGCATCTATCACACTTTGTGTTTGCCTTTTGTGTATCCATCACACTTTGCTCACTTCATTCATTTAGTGTATCAATCACACTTCGTTCATATAGTGTATCTATCACACACTTGCTTTGTATCTATCACACTATGCCTACTTTACGTATCAATCACACGCTCGCTTTGTGTATCAATCACACACTTTCTCTTTGTGCATCTATCACACTATGCTCATCTTGTGTATCCATCACGCTTTGCTTCATATAGTGTATCCATCACACTTGCTTCGCTTTGTATCTGTCACACATGTTCGTTTGGTGTATCAATCACACACGTTCGCTTTGTGTATCTATCACAAATGCACACTGTATTCACAGTGAGAATTGCAATAATTTTCTTACATCCTTTCTGCAATCCTTTCTGCATGAAATGTGGTTAGATTTGCATTCACTTGCCGACACTGCGTGTGTCAAACTTTTCGAATTACAGGAATCGCATTGAATATATGTTGTTAGCATATTGTTCTTGTTGAGTTTCTCTATTTTGCAGGCACGATATTGTATGTACGGTTCATTTGAGGCTGGTGCGACCAGACGAATCGCGCAGGTATTGTATCTTCTCCGTGTGAGACGCGACGAGAATTGAATAATTCTCCGCATTCCTAAACTGCATGAGATGTAGTTGTTGCTTTGCATTCTTGCTTAAAACTGTTGCATCTATTTGTCAATACCTGCTTCATTACAGCTTGCTGCATTTGCATGATCATCTGGCTCCGCGCCTCTCATTTTGCATTTTGCCCCCCCTTTTGCCTGCAGGCATGCATCTTTGTTTATCCTGTATGTTTGTCTAAGTCTTCGGCCTTGTCAAAAATGGGTCGTCTCTAGGCTTTGACATTCACTCCCGTCATTGTTATGACTTCCGAGTTCTGTCAAAGAGGGGCAACTGTAGACACCCCATTTTTGACCGACCTTAAGACTCAGACGTCACCGATTGAGCGCTCGGTGATGTTGCATACTGTGCTCGTTCAGAAGTCTCAGAGTCGCGGCCGTGCGCCCTGCCTCCGGACTCCCGAACCCTCGTCTCTACCTTGTCTTGGTTTGCGAACCAGGCTCGGTTTTCTCTGTTTTCTTTCCTGAGGGAAGGGAGTGGTCCCGTAGACTATCTCCCGGTGGCCGTGAGCTACTTTTCGTGGCCGTAGGCCATTTTGCCCATTTCGGAGCCCGGTTCCCGGTTTTCGGAACCGTCAGGCCGTGTGCCTCGGCTCGGGACCGCCCAACCATCTCCGATTTCTCCGGTTTTCGTAGAGGACCTCTGTTTTATCATTTCA
The DNA here is from genome assembly GCA_036172215.1 of Camellia granthamiana. Lineage (NCBI taxonomy): Eukaryota > Viridiplantae > Streptophyta > Magnoliopsida > Ericales > Theaceae > Camellia > Camellia granthamiana. Next base: position 27,607,257 of record CM069904.1, read on the forward strand.
GGGAGCACTGGGGCCCCTGATGCCCACTTCGTGGCCGTATGCCACTTCTGGTGCCTGTAGCCGGTTTTCGGGACCCCAAACTGCGCGGTTTTGGGCCCCGAGCATTCATTTTGCATCAGCCTTCTCCGGTTTTTGGCGGAGACCTCTGTTTTAATATTCCGAGGAACCCTGGGGCCCCTGATGCCCACTTCGTGGTCGTGTGCCACTTCCGGTACCTGTAGCCGGTTTTCGGGACCCCAAACTGCGCGGTTTTGGTCCCGAGCATTCATTTCGCATCTATTTTCTCCGGTTTTTGGCAGGTATCTCTGTTTCGTCATTCCAGAGGACACTGGGGTCGCAGATGCCCACTTCGCTGCTGAACACTACTTCCGGCACCTGCAGCCCATTTTCGGGATCCCGATTTGCTCGGTTTTGGCCCCGAACATTCATTTCTCATTAGTTTTTGTTCAAACTTGGCAGGTACCTCTGTTTCAACATCAGGAAAATCACTGGGGGGTGGGAGGCCAGCAATTATCCCAGATAACCAGTTTCGCTCCTCCGGAGCCCGTTTTGCTCACTTCCGGGCCAATGTTGAACACCCTAGGGGTATTTTCTTCCAACCAAAGCTACATATCTGTGATCAGGGGACATGGGAGGACCCTAAAAGTTGGTGGTCGGCCAGAAATTCAGGGTTTCATTTTTGGGCCTCTCCTTCAAGCTCTATGTTGTGGCTCCTGCTTCAGTGTTGCCAATTTCCGACCTTGGAACCTTGTTCTACACATCTTGGAGGACACAAAAAGTTGGTGGTCGGCTAGCAATTGTTGGTTTCATTTTTGGGCCTCTCCTTCAAGCTCTATGTTGTGGCTCCTGCTTCAGTGTTGCCAAATTCCAACCTTGGGTCCTTGTTCTACACACCTAAGAGGACACCTTTGCATGGTGGTCGGCCACTAATTCAAAACTTCATTTTTTTACCTGGCTGGCCGGCCATGTAGGGTGGCTGGCCGGCCATGGAGGGTGGCTGGCCGGCCACCTTGAAGAAAAATACCTGGCCGGCCAGATTCTTGCTTTCCAGCCTGTCCCAGCTGTCCGAATATCTTCCAACATATCCCGGGGCATCCGGGGATATTTCGGGAGGGAAAGATTGGGTGCTTTCCCTCCCCTTTTACACCCCATTTCTTGTCTATTTGAAGGGCCCTCCTTCCCCTTTGCTGAGGTTAGAAAAAATTGCTTCAAGAGCTCCATAGCAAAAAACCTAATTTTCATAGCCAAAAGCTCCAAAATTTCTTCAAGTGTTGCTTGATTCCTTCACCACCACCTAGCTTCACCATTCCAATTTCGATTCCAGCAGCTAGGAAGTGAATTTCAGAGGTTGAGAAGCTACAAATCAAAGCCAAGAAGCAAAGAAAAACAAGTCTTCAAGGGTAAGTGTTCAAAACCAACTTTTAGGGCTTTTTCTTGATTCATTTCTATACTCTAATTGGTTGAGAATTGGGGCTCCGACCCCTACTGCTTTTGTGCTTGTTTTGAGCCCCTCTACAACTTTGTAGAAGGGCTCAACTTCATTTGATACTTCTATGATATACTTGTTTCAATACCTAGCTTTTATGCCATTATCTTGCATGCTAGTTTTGGCTTATTTGTGCTTGTTTTTAGGGGTCCAACCCCTACTTCTTTCTTGCTTGTTTTGAGCCCCTCTACAACATTGTAGAGAGGCTCAATTTCATTTGGCCATTATATCCACCACTTCCTTCAAATTCCATCAAGTGTGCCCATTTTTGTACACAACTTTTGACCTATTTATATTTGTTTTTGGGACTTCGACCCCTACTGACTTTGGTCTTATTTTGACCCCCTTTACACATTTCATGAAGAAAATTTTGTCATTTGGTGCTTTCTTTGCATGACTCTTGTTATAGCCTCTTTTGAGCTTCATTTTTGCATGGAATTGTTAGCATGATTTTATTCTGATTTTGAGGATGTCATCTTCTGCAATTGTGCTTATTTTTAGCTCATCTTAAATTTTTTAGAAGAAAGTTTGTCCATTTGGGGTTTGCATATATCACTTGTCTCAATACCCCTCTTTTGGCCACTAACTTTGCATGCTTTGGTTGATCTATCTATGCTTGCATTTAGGCCAAGTTTGTTACTGAAAAAATGCTATATTTGGGACTGCCTTGCTACTGTTCTTGCTTCCATGATCATATTTTGCATGTATAGCATGGCTATAGGCCATTTCGGGGCTTAATTTCACAATTCGGGATGATTTCATGTTTCGGTTGTCATTTCGTATCATTTCGGGGCTGTTTTACATCATTTGTGAGTGCTGAAATTCCATTGCCATGCTTGCATATCATTTCCCATGTCATTTCATGCCTTAATGCATTGCCTCGGTTTGCGTGCCCGTGTGCACGCACTTCGAGGCACCTCTGTTTTCACCCGACGGCCTCCTATGTGAGTGAGCTGAGGCTCTCCCATGTTGGTGTAAGCCCATCGTTGCATTCCGTGCCATTTCATCTCATTTCGTCATTGCCTCGGTTTGCGTGTCCGTGTGCACGCATTTCGAGGCACTTCGGTTTTATCCGATTTTGCATCGCATATCATCGCCTCGGTTTGCGTGCCTGTGGGAGCGCATTTCGAGGCACTTCGATTTTATCCGATTTTCTCATTTGCATCGCCTCGGTTTGCGTGCCTGTGGGCGCGCATTTCGAGGCACTTTAGTTTTATCCGATTTGCACTTCATATAATCGCCTCGGTTTGCGTGCCCGTGTGCACGCATTTTGAGGCACATTCTGTTTTATCCGCTTGGCATTGCGTATGCCTCTGCCTCGGTTTGCGTGCCCGTGTGCACGCATTTCGAGACATTCTGTTTTATCCGCTTGGCATTGCGTATGCCTCTGCCTCGGTTTGCGTGCCCGTGTGCACGCATTTCGAGGCACATTCTGTTTTATCCGCTTGGCATTGCGTATGCCTCTACCTCGGTTTGCGTGCCCGTGTGCACGCATTTCGAGACATTCCGTTTTATCCGGTTGGCATTGCGTATGTCTCCGCCTCAGTTTGCGTGCCCGTGTGCACGCATTTCGAGGCACTCTGTTTTATCCGATTTGAATTTCATCATTGCCTCGGTTTGCGTGGCAGTGGGCACGCATTTCGAGGCACCTTATTTTTATCATTCCGGCATCCTATGTGAGTGTAGCTGAGGCCCTCTCATATTGGTGTAAGCCCATCATTACATTTCGCATGTCATTCCGCATCGCCTCGGTTTGCGTGCCCGTGGACACGCATTTCGAGGCATCTCATTTTCATAGCATTGCGCATGCTAGGATTGTATGTTAGTTGCACTTCATGCATATCATGCATATTGCACGGGAAACGAGGCGCATTTTGTACTCCGAGTACCGGAACGTGCCTCAATTCCCAAGTCACCGACACTCCGGATTACCCATGATGGAGTTAGGTTTTGTTGTAGCATTCACATGCATTCATCCTATATTGAGTTGTGCAATTCGGCTCCTCGGCCATCATGCATCGAGATGCGTGATTGGTGGCACGAGGATCGAGGCATGCATATATTTGTGAAATACATTACTATGCCCTTTTCCTGCTCTCTGTTACAGCAAAATCGAGGAACAGCAACTTTTCGGAGTTCGGTGCGCATTTCGAGAAACGTTGCAAACAGAGGCTAATCGGGGCATCCCAGTGGATTTCCGCTCCAGGCAGCCCAATAGGTGGCATCTATCAGAAGCAAGGCAGTCCCTGGCTTGCATGCCAGTTTACCGCTTTCTTAGTTAATTTGTTAATTAATTAGAAATTTGTATATTATTCGGACTGTAATTATTTTGGACTGTATATTCTTTCATTTTGGGTCTGTATTATTATTTTATTCGGACCCTCCGCGCGAGGGCATAAATGTAATAAGGGTGGGTGAGTGTGATGTATGTCTTCCAACCCCCATTTCTTTCTCCCTTTTATTTACCCGCTTTGGATGGTTAGATATAGGGCATATTTCAATTAGCATACAGTATGATAGCATGTTTGCATCATTCATCTGTTTTGCACGCACCGGGCTCGGCGCATCATACAAACTGCATTTGTATTTCAATTCCAAATTGAGTACTTGTTAGTTGTAGCATTTCATATGCCATGTTTAGAATAGCCGAGCCCACTATAATTTGCATCTTTGCATGTGTTGCATTAGGCATTCTGTATATCTTAGGATCATGCATTGATTTCTAATCAGTTTTCTGTTTTGGCTTGGAGTACTAGGTGAGTTTTATGCTTTAGCATCCTTGCATGCATGTGAGTGTTGCCATGATAGCATGCTTTCCATGAGGCTATTTGCTTATGTGATATAACTGCCTTGAATGCCTGTGGGTGGAGGTTGAGTTATTTGGATTGGGACAAATCACTGATTGTTTGTTTTTAAGCCCACTAGATTGTGGCAACACCATGTTTTCCTAAGCCCACCAGAGGGTGGCAAAATCTGCATCTTAAGCCTACCTGCGGGTAGCAAACCATCTTTCAAAAACAAACACGAAATGTTTTGTTCCAATTCAGACGACTCAGTCTATACTTGTTTGCTGCGAGCATCACATAGTAAACTAGGCTAATAAACCGGAATAAGAACTCACAATATTTTCAAAAACAGATATCATGGTTAGTAGAGGCCGGTCTTCGACCGGGCGAGCGGGGGTGCTCACGATGTGACCTTCCCCAATCGTACCCAAGTTCCCGAGCCAACTTTGGTGATGACGGACACGTGGCCTTTTGGCACCGAGTCAGGGTTTCCTAAATTTCCCATTTTAAAATATTTAGGTGGCGACTCTGTTATCTGGCAAAGCAGTCCATGTTTGGCACTTCTTTCAAAAAATCTGTTTTTCTCAAAAACGATTTGCCGGATTCGGACTCTTTGGTTCAAGATTGAGAACCGCAACAAAATCGAGTCCGAACTGTAGCGAGGTCCCCCGCGGGCGTTGTTACACATGATCATATGACACATGAAGTAAATGACCAAAATGAACCAAAACAGTCCCAAATCATGCTAAGGCAAGCCTCAAGAACCAGTTAGATGGCGTCTAAATGTCCTACACATGGGGGGCCTGCACAAATACTTAAACATGGAGCATACAACACAACCTCTTGAAGCATCAAAGGAGTATCAAATGCAAGCTTGCAAGCATGTCACAAGGACTGAAATGGCATGATAAGTGGTTCCAAACCACTGAAATAATGCAAGTAAAGCATGCTACACACCCACACACCTGAGGCTAACAAGCCAAAATGCAAGGTGGCTACACTAAGCATGTCATGGTCGGCCAAAACAACCAAAAACAGAACTTAAGCATGCTAAAACAAACATAAAAGCTTCGCAAAGCTAAGCCTAAATCATGCTAAAACAAGGGTCAAAACCTAAAGCATGTCAAGGCCAAAACATGGCATTACAAGACAAGTATGCTAAGCATGCATGGTGTGTCTAAACCAAGTAAAAACAGAGCTATATTATGACATAATAAGCACAAAAAAATAGCTAAGGCATGGCCAACATACACTTAAACATGGTGCTCATTAATGAGGCAAAAATGGCCCTTTTCAAGGACAACAAGGAGAGGGGGGGCCCTCTCCTTCTTGGGACCTCAAGGCACCATCCTTACTACTGAAATCCCTCAAGATTTCAGTGGTGAGGAGGCCCAAACAAGGTGGTCCCGAAGCTCACCAAAATAGCACAAAAATGAAGCCCAACAAGGCTTAAGAGGGGTCAAACAACCTCAAACCACAAAACACTCTTAAACAACTATTTAGAGTAGGCAAAAACAAGACTTTTATATGTTATACACCAAGTCTAAAAACAGTTGGAAGGCAGGCTAAAGAGCTATGCAAAAAATGGAGAATAAAAGGGATAAGTTCTTACCCTTGTTGACCCTCTTCAAAAATGATGGACCAGCAGCTTCTTTGGCTCAAACCAGCTCCAAAACTTCAAGAATAGCCTCTTAGTACCTCAGTAGCTAAAGGAAGGTGTGATGGTGGGTGTTTGTGCACAAAAGTAAGACAAAACACACACAAAACACAAGAGAGAGGGAGATATAGATATAGGATAGATACACAACTCAAACCCTAAAATTAGAGCCCTCTGAAAATGTTGTCTAACCTAAAAGAGGGAGAAGAGGCTTCCTCTTATAGAAGATTCAATCTTGTAAAGCTTCCAAGGCAAGCTAACAAGGTTGAAATTCCTCCATACACGTGTATGGAGGGGAGCAAAGGTGGGTGCCAGCTATCACAGCTGGCACAAAAATATCTGCAAAAGCAGATGAACAGTGGTTGGCCAGCCAAAAATGCAATTTGACCAAAAAAGATGGCCGGTCGACCATCTATAGTGCCAGCCGGCCAAACATTTGGCCGATGGCAACAAAACACAACTGATGGCCTCAAGCCATGGCCAGTGGAGTGTTGGGATGGCCAACAAGCCATTCCCTGCCCCCCCAAAGTAGAAACACAAGTGTTTGGTGTAAAACCAAACATAAAACAGTCGAGTCGAGAGATCCTGAGGCAAGGCGCGTAGCCGAGACCTCCGGGAACTCAACACGAACACAAACATGGATGATCACCAAGTGTTCAAACGGTGACGTCCAAGTCTTGAGGACGGTCAAAAATGGGGTGTCTACATGGAGGTGTCAGCGATGACAGTAGTTATGGCGATAGTGTTGTAGTAATGGTAGGGTGGAAGTAGTGGTTGTAAATTTAGTCAAAATTAAATAAATATTATATTAATTCAAAATTTTCAAATTTTAGCTTACACTATAAGTGTCATTTAAAATTTTAATCATATAAATTATAATTATTAAACAGATTTAAATAATTTTTACTTAATATGTTTTTTATTTTTAAATATTGATTTGCATTATCAAACATTCATTATTATTAACTTCTTGTTATCGATGTGGGCCATATCAATATGAAATTACATATTCAAAATGTGATTTCACTATGAAATCGTATTTTGAACTTGTGATTTTAAATAATAGGTTTGTTTGTTAAATAATTTGAAAAGTTAATTATTTACATAAATAGTTTAACTTTTTAGAATATTCACAAAAATGTGTATTATGAAATTTCCTATTCAATTATATGAAAATATTAAATTATTTTCCAAATGCATGTATTATTTAAATTGACAAAATAACATTGGTAGAAAAAATCACGATATAAAAATATTTTTTTTAAAAAAATCTCATTAAAAAATTTCAACATAGGCCCAAAACCTTCAATTCTGATGTTGTCAATAGCCTCTAATTTACTAATAAAAATTGTTTCAAACCATGTTATTGGGTCATTTTCCAAATAAGAACCAAGGAAGATTGTGAAAACATCCAAAAACTAAATCTTAACTTTTGAAAATCCCCTAACAGATCATTGACTAAAACCTGTTAAGACTGTAACCTAATGGTTTAAATAATGAGAAAGAAAAACAAAGGACAGAGAACAATTGTCAAAAAAGCATATCACTTTCTTCCCTCTTATATTATTTTATGGGGAGGCTTGTCTCCAGTCCAAGTGGATTGGACGGTACAGTTAGGCTTGTAAGGTTCACCACGGATTTTGTTTTGATGATCCGAATCATTCAATATGTAGAGCATGTTGAATACTTTATCTCTGTAAAAAATCACATTGATCGGATATCGATAATTACTTGATCGGATCATTTTTTGTCAACAATTTATTTTAAAAATTATATTTACCATTGACAGAAATGTGATCCGATCAAGTAGCTATTAATATCTAATCAATATGATTTTTTATAGGGATAAAGTAATCAACGAGCTCTATACATTGAACAATTCGGATTATCAAAATAGAACCTGTAGTGGGCCTCCACGATTCCAACAACACACTCTAATCCAATCTTGGATTAGCGAAAATCCTTACTCTTATTTTATTTCATTGAGTTTATTTTCTTCGGGGAAGACATAATGTCACGACCCCATTTTCTTCGGGGAAGACATAATGTCACGACCCCATTCCACCCCTAGTAGAATGGTGCCATGATGGCCAATAATCCGAGGTTACCAAAGGCCAACTTACAAGGATTCACACACAATCAGAGTATACATATGGGGCTAACATGTGCGGAAGCAATAAATTTAAATCTAATTAGTCCCTAAGAGCTGTGCATAAATCAAATGATATAACATACATCTTATCAAGGTCTTACAACTTGGATACAATAAAAAGAAGTACAAAAATACATCTTGACCAAAAGGCTTCTCAAGCCATCATATACAAAACACAATGAAAAGCCAGCTAAGAAGCATGATCTTCAAGTTGCTACAAAATGCGAATCCAAAACAAGTTGCAAAGCACATCTAGGCGTCGCCGCCATCCTGCTCATCACCTACATATATATAGAGAGAGTGAGCTTGGATACTCAGTGAATGGTACAAGTAATAAAGGGTTTGCATGAATGATATCCGAGATCTTTAACAAAACAATACATAATCATAGCTTGTAACAAAACATGGGATGAATCAAGTTCATTCAAGAAATCTTTCAAGCTTCATCAATCAAAGTCTTTCAAGACTTTCAAGTTTCAAGGGATGACATTAACAAAGGTTGTGCTACAAATGCTTATAGTCCCCTAGCACGTACGGACTTTCAAAGGTTGTGCTACAAATGCTTATAGTCCCCTAGCACGTATGGACTTTCAAAGGTTATCATCAAAACCAAAGCTAATACTTGATACACAAAATAAGGATAGTCATTCATGCTTAACAAATACTTTTCAAAACAAAGCAAGGCAAAGCTTATCAAACATTATAACATAGCTTTATTAAAAATACCACTCACATAGTTCTTCAAACGTCGGGGTCAAGCGAGAGTCCAAGTCCTAGAAACACATGGCAAGGTCTATTGAATGCACTTTCAAATAAGCTTTACATGAATGCAAATGATCTCGGCATTTTTTCAGAGCCAAGGCAAACCAAAGCAAAACACTGTTTCTCACCTCGGGAAAACATGCTGGGCACCAACCAGGTCTTGGCCGAGGTCCCACACCTCCTTGCTGAGGTGTGGTCCCGAGGGCCGCATTCAAGGGAATGAAGTCGGGAAAATCTGGGTTTCCCTTTCTTGAAGAACATGACGAACATGAAGAACATGAACATGAAGAAGATGAATGCAAAGATCATAACTTGCTATTACAAAATCTGAGATTTCATGCTATGAGTTCGAAAACATGGACCTGGGTACCCATACTTGAAGATCTTACGAGAACAAACACAAAAACATGGTTCTTGATACAAACTTTCGGATCAAAACAAGACTTTTCTTCAAGAACATATGAACACTATTTTCTCTTTCTAAAACCAACTTTAAATCAATGCATAGCGTGCAGAACAGGTTCGATCATGCAATGCAGCTAGATGATCAATAAGAACAGCAAGAGTAGTTTAAGATTCTAACCTCAAAACTCGAATCTCACGGTTCAAACTCCAAAAATCAAGCTTAGAAGTCTACTCTCTCTCTCAAGAACTTCTTCTTCTTCCTAGAGCCTCTCTCTCTAAAAGACAAAGATGTGATACCAAAAATGATGTGTTTTCTCGACAGTCACTGACTTAACCCTCTGCTGGGACACGTGGCATCGGCTGATTGGCTCTCTTCAAAAAGGTGACTAATTGAAAAGACAAGACTATGACAAAGTGTGTTCAACAAGCTAGATAGCAAAGCACTCTGGCAGGTAATGATATCGGCTTAGGACAAAGCTTCGGCAAACGAAGGGACAATGATCTCGGCTAGAAAGGACAACACTTGGCCAAACTGTGCCACACCTTGGCCTAGATGTGCCACACTTCGGTCTAGGTCACCTGTCCAGGGACAAGATCACTTTGGTTCAGGGATAACATCTCGGCCTAGATAATACACATCTCGGCCTTGGCGATGAATACCTCGGCCTAGATAGTGACATCCCGGCCAACATGTCAGGGTGCGAGTGGAGGTCAACTAAAGAGATTCCAGGATGGTCCTAGACACAAGGGGTTCAAAGGTGCGACTTAGGCTTAAGATGACCTCGGTTAGACACACACCAAACAAGAAACAAAGCATGCAAGTAACACTTATGCAAGACAAATCAATGTTTGCAAATGCAACATATCAAGACAAGATCATGTAATATATGCAAGCATGACTAGAGTAGAGTGAGGGTTGTTACATCCTACCCTCCTTAAAGAAGTTTGGTCCCCAAACTTAAATTACCTTGCTCTACAAATAACCCCGGATGATGGGTTTTCATTTCTTCTTCCATTTCCCATGTAGCATCCTTGCTGTAATGCTCTTTCCATTCACCATTGGTATAGATTTGTTCCTCAACTGTTTCACTTGTCTGTCAATAATTTTCATCGGCTTCTCCTCGTAGCCTAAATCGTCATTAACCACAATCCCGGAATAATCAATTACATGTAGTGGATCCCGAATATACTTCCTCAATATCAAAATATGGAACACATTGTGAACTTGACTTAGTTCTGGTGGTAAAGCAAGTCTATAGGCAGCTGGGTTAACTTTCTCAAGTATTTCAAACGGCCCGATGTAACGAGGTGCTAACTTACCTTTCTTCCCAAATCTGGAAACTCCTTTCATTGGCGAAACCTTCAGGAATACATGATCCCCAACTTCAAATTCTAACTCCCTTCTTCTCTGGTCGGCATAACTCTTCTGTTGACTCTAAGCAGTTTTGATCCTTTGTCGAATGAGCTTAATTTTCTCGGTTGTAACTTGAACTAGCTCGGGACCAATCAAAGCTTTATCTCCCACTTCAGTCCAACATATTGGCGATCTGCACTTCCTTCCATACAAAGCTTCGTACGGCGCCAAGCCAATGCTAGGTTGGTAACTGTTGTTGTAAGCGAATTCTACTAACGGTAGCTGTACTTCCCAACTTCCCTTGAAATCTAACACACATAGTCTGAGCATATCTTCGAGCATCTGAATCGTTCTTTTTGTTTGTCCATCGGTCTGGGGGTGAAAAGCTGTGCTAAACTTCAACTCAGTTCCCAAGGTTCTTTGTGAACTCTGCCAAAATCTAGAAACAAACTTCAGATCTCGGTTTGACACAATGGACATCGGCACTCCATGAAGTCTCACAATCTCATTCATATACAGTACAACAAGTCGGTCAGCATTGAATGTGGTTTGAACAGGTAAGAAGTGTGCTGACTTAGTTAATCTGTCAACGATAACCCAAATCGAGTTCATACCCTTCTGCGTCCTCGGCAAACTAACAACAAAATCCATGGAGATGTGCTCCCATTTCCACTCAGGAATTGGTAAAGGTTGAAGAAATCCTGCTGGTCTTTGATATTCTGCTTTCACTTGCTGGCAATACAGACATTGGGATACAAACTCTGCTACCTCTCTCTTCATGTTTGGCCACCAAAAAGTCTGCTTCATGTCTTGGTACATTTTGGTGCTCCCTGGATGAACGGCGAACTTGGAACCATAGGCTCCCTGCAAAATCTTATTTTTCAACTCTGGGACGTCGGCCACGCACAATCTTCCTTCAAACTTGAGTACCTGATTTTCAATGGCATACCCTGACCTCGGCTTAGTGATAATCTCATCAATTACTTTCTTGAAGAATCTGTCTTCCATCTGCCTCGTCTTTATTTCCTTGATGATGGTCGGCTCCACTGAAATCATTGACAAACATGCTGAATTCCCAACTAACTTTCTGCTCAACACATCAGCCACTGAGTTTGCTTTTCCTGGATGATACTGAATCTGCATGTCGTAATCTTTTAGTAATTCAAGCCATCTCCTCTGCCTCATATTTAGTTCCTTCTGGGTGAACAAGTACTTCAAACTCTTGTGATCTGTGAAAACTTGGCAAGAAGCCCCATACAAGTAATGACGCCAAATCTTCAAAGCAAACACCATGGCTGCTAGCTCTAAATCATGGGTAGGATAATTCTTTTCGTGAGGTTTCAACTGACGAGATACATACGCTATAACCTTACCGCCTTGCATTAATACACAACCCAAACCCTTATGTGAAGCATCACTATAGATCTGAAATTCCTCATTACTTGATGGTAGGACAAGAACTGGTGCTATGACTAACCTCGTCTTTAACTCTTGGAAAGCTAACTCTCTATCATCGGTCCATTCATATGCCGTTCCCTTCTTAGTTAGTTGTGTCAATGGAATTGTAATCCTTGAGAAATCCTTCACGAACTTTCTGTAATAGCCTACCAAACCCAGAAAACTACGAACCTCAGACACATTGGTCGGCGTCGGCCAATTCACAACGGCTTCAATCTTACTGGGATCAACTGAGATACCCTCTTCATTAATTACATGCCCCAAAAATGAAATGTTGAAAAGCCAGAACTCACACTTGCTCAACTTAGCATACAACTTCCTGTCTCTCAAGATTTGTAGGGCAAGTCTCAGATGATTCTCGTGCTCATTTGTACTCTTGGAATAGATCAATATGTCGTCAATAAAAACAACCACGAACTCATCTAGATACGGGTTAAAGACTCTGTTCATCAAATCCATGAATGCTGCAGGCGCATTAGTCACTCCAAAAGGCATTACCAGGAATTCATAGTGACCATATCTTGTCCGAAAAGCAGTCTTCTCAACATCCTCGGCTTTAACCTTAAGTTGATGGTAGCCCGACTTAAGGTCAATTTTTGAAAAGACTCGTGCTCCTTGTAGTTGATCAAGCAAATCATCAATCCTAGGCAACGGGTACTTATTCTTAATGATTACCTTGTTAAGTTCTCTGTAATCAATGCAAAGGCGAAGTGTGCCATCCTTTTTCTTAACAAATAGAACGGGTGCTCCCCATGATGAAGTGCTCGGCCTAATGAATCCCTTATCCAACAATTCTTGTAATTGTAGTTTCAGTTCCTTAAGTTCAGCTGGGGCCATTCTATAGGGTGTTTTGGAGATAGGCTGCGTTCCCGACATGATGTCAACGGTAAATTCTATTTCTCTATCGACTAAGTGGCCAGGCAAGTCATTTGGAAAGACATCGGGGAATTCATTAACAATTGGGATGTCGGCTAAATTAACATTTCCATTCTGATCACTTAGTATACTACATAGGTAGCCTTGACACCCTTTTTGAATTAGCTTATAGGCTTTCATGGACGAGATCAAGTAAGGTGGAGATACTACTCCTTTACCCTGGAATGCAATCTCGGCTTGGTTTGGGGCCTTCAATGTAACACTCTTAGAAATACAATTGGATGCATGATTCGCTACTAACTAATCCATTCCCAATATGACATCAAAGTGAGTCATGCTTAACGGCATCAAATCAACTGATAATTCTACACCCTCAATCACAACAACACACGCCCTATAAATGGATGCAACAATTATAGTTCTCCCGGATGGAGTAGATACAGATAGCATATAATCAAGGGGTTCTAGTGGTCTATTCAACTTCTCGGCAAATTTAACAGATACGAATGAATGTGTAGAGCCCGAATCAATCAATATGTATGCATCTTGAGAGCAGATTAAGAGTATAGCTGACACTACTGTCTCAGCATTCTGAGTGTCTCCTGGTACCAATGCAAAGACTCTGCCCTGTCTCGTCTGGGCCTTCCCGATGTTACTTCTCTGTGCAGAGCCCGAGGTATTCCCATTCTTCTTACCATCATCAGTCCTTGCCTTCGGACAGTCTTTCACGCGATAACCCATTTCGCCACATTCAAAACAGGCTCCTAATGCCCAACGGCAAACTCCGGAATGCGGTTTCCCACAACTTGCACACGTCGGCTTAGCATTACCTTCCTGGTTCGAGTTGCTGGAGCTGCCCACATTCGCTTTCTTCTTGGCGTTAAACGAAACTCGGCGATTGTCATAGTTCCATCTCTTTCTCTGATTTTCTCCTGAGTTCTGATATCGGTTCAAGTTAGCCTCTGCCAGGATGGCCTTGTCCAACACTCCGGCATAGGTCGGCATATTGAGCATGTTAACTCGATCTTGTATCGGCCTACAAAGCCTGCTTTCAAACTTCCTGGCTTTTCTATATTCATCATCGACCATGTGAGGCGCATATCTCGCCAACTCGGTAAAAGCACGGTCATATTCTGCCACTGTCCTGCTGCCTTGTGTTAGAGTCTGGAACTTTGTAGTCTTACTATCTCAAACGCTAAGGGGAAAGTGCTTGTTGTAAAACAACTCCAAAAATCTAGCCCAAGTCAACCCCGGGTTACCTTCTCTGGTCATCATCCACCATCTTCGAGCGTCGTCGTCTAATGTGAATGCTGCCAAGGACACCTTCTGGGCGTCGGTGCTGGGAAAAATCTCGAACAGCTTCTCCATTTCCAAGACCCACGCTTCGGCTTTCATCGGTTCAATACCCCCAAAGAATCTCGGCGGTTTCATTTTCTTAAACTCTCGGATCAGGGCTATGGTGCCGTCCCCGTATAGAGCTTGCTGTGGAGGCACTTGCGACGCTGGAGGAGGTGGAGGTGGAACTGCATGTCGGTCGTTTGTCTGCTCGGCCTGGGTAGAAGTAGTACTAGTGTCTTGTGGCCTAGGTTATCGCAACTTACGAACCAAACCTTCGACCAACCTTTCTAATCTGTCAAATCTGTCTTCGGGATGATCTCGGCCAACTGGTGGTCTACCTCTTCTCATGATGCTAAGAGTATGCAAAATATGACTTTAAAACAAAACGATCAAATAATATGAATGCAAATAACAAATGGTCATGCCGAGATGATGCACACATTGTCAAGTAGCAAGCATTATGATGCAATCCTAATATCAATTATAAGGGAGATCCTATGCTCTTTAGGACTCGGAAGTGTGTGAATAACGTACTATAAAAAACTTGTGCTCTGATACCAATCTATCACGACCTCATTCCGCCCCTAGTAGAATGGTGACATGATGGCCAGTAATCCGAGGTTACCAAAGGCCAACTTACAAGGATTCACACACAATCAGAGTATACATATGGGGCTAACATGTGCGGAAGCAATAAATTTAAATCTAATTAGTCCCTAAGAGCTGTGCACAAATCAAATGATATGACATACATCTTATCAAGGTCTTACAACTTGGATACAATAAAAAGAAGTACAAAAATACATCTTGACCAAAAGGCTTCTCAAGCCATCATATACAAAACACATGGAAATGCAAGCTAAGAAGCATGATCTTCAAGATGCTAAAAAATGCGAATCCAAAACAAGTTGCAAAGCACATCTAGGGGTCGCCGCCATCCTGCTCATCACCTACATATATATAGAGAGGGTGAGCTTGGATACTCAGTGAATGGTACAAGTAATAAAGGGTTTGCATGAATGATATCCGAGATCTTTAACAAAACAATACATAATCATAGCTTGTAACAAAACATGGGATGAATCAAGTTCATTCAACAAATCTTTCAAGCTTCATCAATCAAAGTCTTTCAAGGCTTTCAAGTTTCAAGGGATGACATTAACAAAGGTTGTGCTACAAATGCTTATAGTCCCCTAGCACGTACGGACTTTCAAAGGTTGTGCTACAAATGCTTATAGTCCCCTAGCACGTACGGACTTTCAAAGGTTGTGCTACAAATGCTTATAGTCCCCTAGCACGTACGAACTTTCAAAGGTTATCATCAAAACCAAAGCTAATACTTGATACACAAAATAGGGATAGTCATTCATGCTTAACAAATACTTTTCAAAAAAAGCAAGGCAAAGCTTATCAAACATTATAACATAGCTTTATTAAAAATACCACTCACATAGTTCTTCAAATGTCGGGGTCAAGCGAGAGTCCAAGTCCTAGAAACACATGGCAAGGTCTATTGAATGCACTTTCAAACAAGCTTTACATGAATGCAAATGATCTCGGCATTCTTTCAGAGCCAAGGCAAACCAAAGCAAAACACTGTTTCTCACCTCGGAAAAACATGCTGGGCACCAACCAGGTCTTGGCCGAGGTCCCACACCTCCTTGCCGAGGTGTGGTCCCGAGGGCCGCATTCAAGGGAATGAAGTAGGGAAAATCTGGGTTTCCCTTTCTTGAAGAACATGACGAACATGAAGAACATGAACATGAAGAAAATGAATGCAAAGATCATAACTTGCTATTACAAAATCTGAGATTTCATGCTATGAGTTCGAAAACATGGACCTGGATACCCATACTTGAAGATCTTACGAGAACAAACACAAAAATATGGTTCTTGATACAAACTTTCGGATCAAAACAAGACTTTTCTTCAAGAACATATGAACACTATTTTCTCTTTCTAAAACCAACTTTAAATCAATGCATAGCGTGCAGAACAGGTTCGATCATGCAATGCAGCTAGATGATCAATAAGAACAGCAAGAGTAGTTTAAGATTCTAACCTCAAAACTCGAATCTCACGGTTCAAACTCTAAAGATCAAGCTTAGAAGTCTACTCCCTCTCTTAAGAACTTCTTCTTCTTCCTAGAGCCTCTCTCTCTAAAAGACAAAGATGTGATACCAAAAATGATGTGTTTTCTCGACAGTCACTGACTTAACCCTTTGCTGGGACACGTGGCATCGGCTGATTGGCTCTCTTCAAAAAGGTGACTAATTGAAAAGACAAGACTATGACAAAGTGTGTTCAACAAGCTAGATAGCAAAACACTCCGGCAGGTAATGATATCGGCTTAGGACAAAGCTTCGGCAAACGAAGGGACAATGATCTCGGCTAGGAAAGACAACAGTTGGCCAAACTGTGCCACACCTCGACCTAGATATGCCACACTTCGGTCTAGGTCACCTGTCCAGGGACAAGATCACTTTGGTTCAGGGATAACGTCTCGGCCTAGATAATACACATCTCGGCCTTGGCGATGAATACCTCGGCCTAGATAGTGACATCCCGGCCAACATGCCAGGGTGCGAGTGGAGGTCAACCAAAGAGATTCCAAGATGGTCCTAGACACAAGGGGTTCAAAGGTGCGACTTAGGCTTAAGATGACCTCGGTTAGACACACACCAAACAAGGAACAAAGCATACAAGTAACACTTATGCAAGACAAATCAATGTTTGCAAATGCAACATATCAAGACAAGATCATGTAATATATGCAAGCATGACTAGAGTAGAGTGAGGGTTGTTACACATAATATGCTTTGTTCCAATCCTAGTAGACATTGAGGGTCAAGATCAACTACCCCACTGGGGCCAATAGTGCTTTGAAGTAACTGGTTTACATGTGCATACACTCGCTTCTATTATAGTGTAAAAATCAAGATTTTAAAAATTAGATTGGTGAACAAATTAGATAAGTAGTTGAATGGATATGGATTATTAATTTAACTCTTTATATTGAATTGTGACTTCATAATTACTTAATAAGTATATTAAAAATTATGTTTAAATAAAAGAAATAAGTATTAAATAGAAAACTCAGACCATAAATATAGTTTTTAAACTTTTGTGGTAATTACTTCACGCACTAAACTTTTAAAGTCATAAAGAAATGCAATACCACTGTGCTTGTTTTATACTTAAAAACTTTGAAATTTCATAACATGAGTTGTACATTTTCTTTTTTGAAAAATTTAAAATTTCTCGATATTTATTTGTGATTATGTTTCAATTTTTAAACAATAACACTTTGTTTAGTTGGGGGATTTGGAAAAGGAAAGAGATAAGGTGTGTGAAACTAGGTGAAATATAGGTATATTTTATTCACATTTCACCTACCTTTTCCCTTTCTCCTTCCAAATCCCTTCCCAAATCTCTCAACCAAACACAGCGTAAATAATAATCCCAATCAAACAATCAATATAATGATTTAATGTGAAAAAATCACAATTAGAGCGCCTCCAATTGTGATTAAAAAAAAAAACCACGAGCCAAAGTCACAAAACAATCCACTAAGAAGACAAAAAGGAATTAAACAAGTATACCCTAAATTACCTAGCGAATACACGTCCAAATTGAATCGACCCCTATGTGCCTCTTCCACCACTATCTTCACCTCGGAATTGTCTTGCCCAATATTGAATCCACGACGTTGATGTTGAATTCACGATGATGAGCCACTTTGGAATCCACAAAAGCTTCAGGCCCAAGTGCCTTGGAATTCACTGAAGAACCACTCTCTCTTTTGTGAACAAAACAATAATAACAACCTTTGATGTTCGACAATCTAAAGTTCGTTAATCAATCGATCACCTTCTATACACCAAGGAAACTCAAATAAAAAGGCCTCCAATATAAAAAACTTTGTTTTTCTTCCTCTTTGAAAATCTGGATGGCAAACAATGAACAACGCACTTTATAGAAAATAGGATCGCGCAGACCGCTCGAGGGCACATTTCACTGCTTGAGCGGTGTGAGTAAAGGCGGTACAAAACATATAAGCTAACTGCTCAAGCGCAACTTTCACCACTCGAGCAGTAAAACTTTCTTCCCAAAAGTTCAGACACTTTGCAAAAATATTGGATGATTCTTTTATCCGCTCGAGCGGTCAAACAGCTTGATCCCCGTACATAGTTAGCGAAGTGGCAAACTTGTAAACCTCAAGATCACAAACTCCTCTACATATGCACAATTCAGGTTAGATTTTCACCTAAACACTCATAGCCTCACTGAAAAAAAAGAGCGAATAAATTTACAACTGAAAGGAATTTTGCCAAACGGAATTACCAATTACAAAATTCTAATAATTTTTAATAAAATTGATATTTAAAGATTCATTTTCAAGATCTTTTAAACAAGAGCAATATGGATTCTTTTTTTTGAGGTCTTCTAAGTAAGATCGATATTCAATATGAAATTTTAACCCCAAAAAAAAAAGAAAAAAAATAGGATATAATATGCTTCTATGTGGACTTTAAAAAAAAATTTAATTAAAAAATAGAATAAATTTATAAATTAAAAATAATAACTTATATGCTTATCTGTATATTTTAAATTACTTTTAAATTAAAAATTTTAGAAAATGGGGACAATTAGATCTAAATATGGGGATAGATAGCTGTGGTAGCCTAAAAAATTGTGACTCACTTGGGTTCAACACAAATTAGTTTTAAGAATGGGCCAAGACCAATAAGAAAGCCCACAAAATAAATATCTACCAAACAAATATTACATCCACCTCTATACCTCTATAAAAGGAAAGCATCCCATAGAAGGTAAGGGATGCCTTATCTATGCAACACGAAAAACCAGCTACACACCACTAGCCCACTACTGTTGTTGTTCCTTCTCTACCAACCAGCCCCTTATCGCCAACTGCCTCCACCTAGTCCCTCACCACCTTACACCTCCCATCGTCACCACCCTCTTACTTCTTTTGTTCTTGTTCTAAGTATACATAAAGGGAAAATTATTAGAAAGTCTCATATGGGAATCCATTACTCTAATAAATCCCATGGATTTTCTAATACACTTATAGGCCCTGTTTATTTTGACAACCTTACCGTGAGATCCTATTTTGAATTTTGGTATGATTTGGCAGATGTTTCTGTCCTTCTTCATTGGGGGATGAAATCTTAGGAAAGTTGGATCCAATCTTTGGATCACGTTTCTGTCACTCCAATGTAACACTCCAAATGTAACACACACACACAAAACTCTTTAGTTGTTAGTGTACTTTTTTCAAATGTAATACTCTAACAAACAGTAACAATTGAGGAGATAATAATGACAAATGAGTCATTACACATCCAAAAGGACTAAATGGATCACACACACAAAAATATATATATATGGGACTAATTGGAACATAATTCCAACATATAGGATTTATCAGTAACTCTTCCATACATAAAATATGCAAAATACTTTTTTTTTATGGTAATTCTATTTACACACTATCAATCCTCTCAGTGCACACCATTTAACTATTAAATTTATATGACAATAATATCCTTAAGTAAACTGACTATTAAGGACAATATGGGTTATATACTCATTTCAACAATTCACATATGAAAACGGGTGATTATCTCACGTGATGCTCTATAAGTTTTGATTGGTGGAGAGGCGTAAGGGCCTGCAATTTATGTTGGGGATGGAGGAACAACATGGGGCTAAGTAATTGGTGATTGGCTTGGAGTAAGGCCACGTGGTGCTCCGAGAGTAATGAATAATTTCCCTATGAAAACATAAATATCTCTATGTACACCATCACCTAAAACAAATTTCTTTTCTATTCTTTTTCAAGCTCAAAATATTATTGTTTTGGAAGATTTAGGGTTTTAAAACATTGAAATCAATTGATTTTAAAGATTTATATACTATGGATGACATTGATTTGGAACAAAACCGTAATGAAAATGTCAGTTTTTTTTTTTTTTTTTTAATCTTATTCATATTGATTTGGAACAAAAGACCGATATTCATCTTTACAGCCATGGCTTATTCGTTTCGTGCACACGCAGAGTTGAACATTTACAAAATATTCAATTATTTATATTTGAACAGAATCATTTTGTTCATATTATTAAAGTTGAACAAGTATCAAACATTTATATATAAAAAATTGAACATTTTGGTTTAGTTCAAACATAAATTTATGAACATTTTAAGTTTTTTAACACTGTATTTATGAACAATACTAAAATTGTTTTTTTTTTTCCCTTTAATTTTTTACAGAATACTACACCGATTGCTTCGTCACCTTAAAATTTCAGCCCACAGTTTGGTTCTCACTGTTTGCTCTTATATTGCTTCCACAGATTCAACATATATCAGTGAAAGAGGGACAAAGATATAGCAATTTAAAATTACTGTGAATTGTATTTTGGACCTTATTGTCTTTTCAACTTTGATGGTGTGTACATTATCTAGTATTTGGGTGTGTATTGTGTTGTGTGGGTTAAGTTAAAAGAGTAGTATTATGGTGTGTGTTGAGTGAACAATCAAAAGTTCAAAATATTATTGATATGAATTAAGTAATGGTGTGTATTGAGAGAATTGATGGTGTGTAAATAGAATATTTTGGAAAGTAGGTTAAAAGTTGACTTTTTGAATTTTTTTTGGATTTAAAAAAAAACGTATAAAAAGGTAGAGATGTGATGTGATCCAAAAAAGTCAAAAAGCTAAAAAAACTGCTTTTAACCTCTTTGCCAAAAGAGACCTAAGTTTAATAACTAAAATACAAATTTTCTATCGATTTTAATTAACTGAAATAGGCAAATGGTGTAATGCTCCATTTGTTTGAGCGGAAAACATTTTTCAAAAAATGTTTTCTGCATTTTTTGCTGTTTGGTACAACAGAAAATAAAAGTCAATAGAAAATATCTTCTACGGTTAATGAAAAATAAGCCTATTTGGGCGGAAATTGCTTTCCACTTTAAAAGGTGAAAAATATTTTTCAAACTAAAGTTTTTTCAACTCTACTACATTACTACCACTGCCATCACCTCTACCACTTCCACAACCACAACTACCATCATCACCGTTGTTGCCACCATCACCACTACCGCCACACTGCCACCACCACCTCTATCACCCCACTGCCACCTCCACCCTACCATTGCCACTACCACCACCACTACCACTACCACTAATGCAACCATTATTACATTAATTTAAAAGATGTAACCAAATATAAGAAAACTTTTTTCAAAAAAATATTTTTCGCCAAAACAAATGAAGCATTAGATTGAAAACAAATAAAAAATTTAGAATTTAAAGTGATAAAATTAAAATTCAGATTTATTTTATTAGTAGGTAAAATTTGTGTAGTATGGAGTCCATATGTAGAATAAATTTGAACTACAAGATGATAATTATTGGTAATTTCTAGGTAGTTAAGTCTCCGTTTGTAATATTACTGAGAAAAAAATGTGAGTTATTTGAAAAGGGTTTAGTTTATCTTAAGTTGTCATCTCAACTTGAGAGAGTGTTTTACTGTAGTAAGTAGGCCTATTTCGAAATTAATTTCAATAATCCGAACCATTCACCTTTTAGGACTTGTTATACATAATATTCATGCAAAAAATAAAGATAAATTGACATTGGTAACTATTGTTGGCACCATAAATCTGCAATTTTTATTATTTATTATTTATATAAATTGCAGGACATGTGGCACCCTCCTATTCATTTGGAGGTTATGAGAAGTTATGAAATGTGGAAAGATGATGGAGAACAAAATGGAGAACATGGAGCATGAAGTGGAGGTTGAAGGAAGTTATGAAGACATGAAGGGATATGTGGCATTGTGGGAATGAAGATGGAATAGTGGATAGCTTTAGGTGGTTATTGGGTAGTTATTGCTGGCAGTTTTTTCCTACAAATATTTGCCTATAAATAGCCATTCATGGCGATATTGTAAAGGACCCAGACTCAGATCCAAAAACCAGTTTATGTACTTCATTTTCTTCTAGTTTTACAGTTCTTTACATTTCTGCACTTCAATTCCTGTACTGCACTTCATTTCCTAGGAGTAGTTTCAAATAGTTTGTTGTTGTGAACCTCTACGAGGCTGGGTCAGATCATTGTAAGTTTTCATTTACTTAATGAAATTCAGATTCTAAAATTGTTCTTTACTTGTTGCTATTTACTAATTTTTCCTAAACAAGCCACCAGTAAAAATCCTTTTCATTGAGGCTGAAAGAACTACAACACAATCGTCTAATAATTGGTTGGCAATTAATATTTTGTAAGGACTAATTGATCTTTGCTGGCACGCTTAAATTTACATTATTAACCTTCGAAAGCCAAAAAAGCCAACATATATTTTTGGCATGCCCAGTGAGACCCTCTAAAATGGCTAGATATCGGCGACGAGGAGAAAACGAGCTCCTTGAAGAAGGCATAAAAGAAGAAATGATAAACGAATTGAATTTTGCTATTCAAATTTGTCAAAATGAAATATATTGGCGTAAAAGAAAAATTTCAGATCTTCAAGAAGAGATCCATTTTCTTGATGAAGAAAATTTCCAAGTTGTTTCTTCATTACCATATTATTTGGTAGAAGAAAAAATACACCATTTAATTGGAGTAATTCATCAACTTGGTGTGGAAATTTGCCAATGGAGACATGAGTTATCAACCCTTAATATTAAGTCTTTAATGATTAAATTTTGTGGGGTTTTACAAAATGTTTTTAAGTCTTTTATGACTAAAAATTGGGATGAAATAATTTCATCAATGGCTCGGGGGGTTAAAAACCCATTTTTAAAGAGCCAAATTATGAACTTAACATTACGAAAGAGCATATTCTTGAGCCAAATTTAGCTAAGAATGATGTTCTATGCATGGCTCAGGGGGTCCAAAAATCAATTTTTAGAGAGTCAAGTCATGAAAATAGTATACCTATGGGGGATTTTCATAAGCCATTAATGGCTAACATGGAAAAATAGCCCACTTTTCCAAATAATTATGAAAATCAATTCGGTGAAAATCATGTTTTTAAACCAAACATGGTCAAGAATAATGAACGAGCCACTGTTCATGAATTCAAAGTTTTTGACATTTTTCAAAGTATCAAAAAGTATGAATTTTCATGGTCACACTATACCACGATTTTTGTTGTTCAAAATTCATTTTGGATTTGTGGATCACATCAAATGTTGACTTTGATGGAATGGCAAACAAATAATATTTCGTTATTGCAATATATTTGGCCAAAAATATGGTTATTAGTTGATCCATAAAACCATCACCATTTGGTTTTGTGGTTACCTTCGAAGCATGTCCCAAGACATTTTGAAGCATGTTATTTAGAACATGTGAGGGTTGTTAAAACCTCTCTTCAAAGGATAAATGGTTGTGCTGTTATATGTATTCATTGAAATATCATTTTATAGCCACTAATGGCTAGTTAAAATGCCAAACTAATTTCATAGAAATCCAACTCTTTGGATTTGGTTCGAAGAGATGTCGTGAGCACTTTCGAATGACGATTTTGATCATTTAGTAACATATGTGACTTTCGAATAATGGTTGTCATCAATAAATACCTTCGAAATGTAATATGGGACGAAAAAACTTTCGAAATGTGTACCTCCCTTCAAATATATGTAAAATGACAATTAATTAATTGTCAAATAATGCTTATTTTTTGCATGATAATTAATGGCTTTACTGATAAACATTTTTATAGCCATTTATTAAATGAAAATGTAACTAGTATTCTACAAAAGTTGGCTCGAAGAACAACGGTTTTGGTGTCTTCGGAGAATTAATAATTGGTTTGAAGCACAAAATTAATATTTTCATTAATTATGTGTGAACCAGAACATACAAAATTTGAATAACCACAATGTAGGCCAAAAGTTGCTTCGAAAGTCTTTTTGCCATAATTTTGTAAGCTTCAAAGCACTCTATCTTGCATCAACAGCAGCTTCGAAGAAACAATAATGGTGGTTGTGAACCTTCAAAGCTTTGCCGAGTATTTCCAAGGATGTAATTTGTCCTTTTTCGGCACCATCGACCTTTGAAGGATGATTTTGGTCCTCTGTACCACCTTCGAAGCTTGTTACTAGTCATAATTCGAGACATCTATTCATAATTTCATGATCATTCGAAGCACTCTATTGATGCTATTATATCATTCAACGCACTCTGTTGATATTATTCGAAGCATTTTGTTGCTTAGATTAGTCATGTGCTTGGTTTGACCTTTCAAAAATTCAAGTAAACATAATTTTTAATGGCCACGGGAAGGGGGGTAATGTTGGCACCATAAATCTGTAGTTTTTATTATTTATTATTTATATAAATTGCGGGACATGTGGCACGCTCCTACTCATTTGGAGATTATGAGAAGTTATGAAATGTGAAAAGATGATGGAGAACAAAGTGGAGAATATGGAGCATGAAGTGGAGGTTGAAGGAAGTTATGAAGACATGGAGGGATATGTGGCATTGTGGGAATGAAGATGAAAGAGTTGGTAGTTTTAGGTGGTTATTGGGTAGTTATTGTTAGAAGTTTTTTCCTACAAATATTTGCCTATAAATAGCCATTCATGGCGATATTGTAAAGGACCCAGACTCAAATCCAAAAATCAATTTATTTACTTCATTTTCTTCTAGTTTTACAGTTCTTTACATTTCTGCACTTTAATTCCTGTATTGCACTTCATTTCTTAGGAGTAGTTTCAAATAGTTTGTTGCTGTGAACCTCTACGAGGCTAGGTCAGATCATTGTAAGTTTTCATTTACTTAATGAAATTCAGATTCTGAAATTGTTCTTCATTTGTTATTATTTACTAATTTTTCCTAAATAAGCCACCAGTAAAAGTTCTCTTCATTGAGGTTTAAAGAACTATAACACAATCGTCTGATAATTGGTTGGCAATTAATATTTTTTAAGGACTAATTGATCATTACTGGCACGCTTAAATTTACATTATTAACCTTCGAAAGCCAAAAAAGCCAACAACTATATATTTGAATAATATTTATTTTAAGAAAAATAGACAACAAATATAATTTTAAACATAGCTATCCATTTTTTATAATATAAATTTTATTCAAATATATAACTATCATTATATAACTATTTTAAATTTTTGCATAAATAATCTATTAAACAAATTTTACGGTAAAAATTATTGAAATCTATCCAAAATAACCTATCAAACTCAAACAATCTGAAATTATGATGACCAACAGAGAAGCGTAACCCATTTGAAAATTACCTAACGGCCACTGTCGTGAATGGCCTTCCCCGTTATCTCTTCATCTTTCTCGTAAAATGACTACTGATGCTGAACATCCTCATCATTTTTACTCCAACAATTGGATCCTACCTACAGACCCCCAACACCCTCAGGTAATCTCTATCACTACCTGTTCCCTCTCTCTCTGCATGAATTTTGTTTTGGTACACTGTTCTCATGTTTTCTTGAATTAGTTGATGTGTATCTTCTATAATCATATAGAACATGAGCTGGGTGTGTGTTTTGTGGTTAGATTCGAAATGGGTATGTTTGGATACAATTAAGTTAATGAACAAATAAATGAATGAAAAGTTGACGTATTATTGTAAAGAAATAAAATTAGTAAAAAGGCTAGGGGTTTCAGGGATTTTGTTGTGGGATTGAAACTCGTAATTCATCGTTTGAAGTTGTGAACATTTCTGTGATTGGCCCAAATAAACTCATGAAGGGATTTTCTAGTTAGAAACATTAAATAATAAATACGTATAATAGGAAATTGATCTGTTTTTATTCAGAATTTTATCAGGTCGACCTCAAAGATTCTGAAATTATAGATTATTATGATTTTTTGGGAAACTTAAGAATAATAGGATTACTATTCAAATCAATGGAATATGCAAATGGCACAGCGGAAATTAAAATATCACACAAGGTTAAATATCGTTTTAACAATTGAAAAAACATTGAAGAAACAAATTCTCAGAAAGAAGTAGAATAATATTGATCAAAAGTTGTTTGTCCTAAGGCATACATCCTTATTTATAATATATGAAACCCTAACTCAACAAGGGAAAACAAATTAGGCTAATTCCTTAGTAGACATGAAAATAAATAAAAGAAATAGAAAATTTAAGTTAAACCCAAATTGAATACTAAAAAAACATTAGAAACACGCAAAACAGACGATGCTAAAAGCAGACTTTCCAAAATCAAATTATTGTTAAAATATAACTTTCCTAAAATAGCAAAATTGTTGATTTTAAATGAATAAATTTGGCTAAAATTCATCATGCATTAACGACGATGACTTTGATTTAAAACATCATTTCCGATTAGACTATCAAATTTGGGAGGATTTTGAGCTTGTCACAAAAGTTACATTTTTACAGTCAATTTGACTTCTTATTTGCCTTTTGCCGGTCCAATTGTTTTAAGAATTCTTCAACTACTCGTTCTACATTAGTAAAATTCTTTAATGAGAAATACGAGTTTCCTATATTCAAAGGAATTAATAGGAGAAGGGCAAATTACTCAATTGGGCTGTTGGGTGTAATCATAAGAAACACTTCATTTCATACCTGTAGCTTCAGTTTTTGCTCTAAAAATTCAAAAAGACTTCTTGAAAAAGACTTTATTTCATTCTCAATTTGAGACTCTAGTTTTTGTCATATGAAGGGAAAAAAAAACTTTCACAGGCATACGCCTACACACAAACACATTGAAGATAAGTAGTAAAATTTATGAATTGATGTTTGGCTGTTAGCATAAATGAAATGCGTCTAGCGTAGGATTTTGTACACACCGTTACATTCTTTGTAATGGTGTAGTTTGGTAAAATGATCACATTACTATAACAAAAACCTAACTACAGATCTCTCTGTAGTTTTCTGTTGTTGAAGTAATATGACAAGGGAAATAACATTCAAGAAAATTGACTATTTGTTCTATAATTTTTTATTTAAAAAATATTGTTTGGGATTGGGCAGATAAAACTGACATTTAACTGAGCCTGCCAGAACTATTTAATTGATATGTGCTAATATTTTATACCATTGTATTATCTAATTTAATATACTCTATTGCTTTTCTTCTTTTCCATCATTTCAGTAGCAAAAGGAAGATGATAGATTCCTTTAAATGCTAGTTATGGTCACATTGATTTCATTTGTTAACATTTGAACTCTTTTGAGAGTATATTGAGAGTTAGTTTTGTTAATTCGATTAAGTGCCTTTTGGATCTTTAAAAATGTAAAATTAGCAGGAATTATCCATCCCTTATTCACCACACCCCCCCCCCCCCCCCAAAAAAAAAAAAATAAATAAATAAATAAAATTCCATCCCTGAACTCATTGATCATGGTCAATATCTTTCAGAAGACTTGTTGTGGAATCACTTGCATAGGAAGGTGGTCAATCTTATCTCCCAGCAAATGTCAAGAGGAATTGGAGAAGTTCAAAGCCCTGGGCCTAGTTTCATAGAAGAAGGCATATTTTGAAGAATATTACAAAAAGATTAGAGTTATGAGGACATTGTATGCAAAGCAACAAGAAACAAACGAATCAGATTTTTGTTAATAGTAGAGCCTTACAACTCAAGAAGAAAACAACGATGATATTTCCAAGAAAAAAGGGCATAATAAGCGCAGCGATGCTGATCAAATTAAATTTTCTAGGACAGTGACTTATCAACACTCACTGGAACAAATTAGGAGAGATAAGCCATTAGTCACCAAGAAAGAGTGTAGCACTTTTCAAAGCTGAGGTGAATTTTTGGTATTGTTTTCCCTATTCCATATTCTAAAAGTAAATGAAATCATAACAATGTTTGAAGTAATAAATTATAGGGCAAACTTCACTTTACCCCCTGTGGTTTGGGCCACGTGCGATTTACCCCCCTAACATTTGGAAATGACCACATAACCCCTTGTGGTTTATGGACTAAAGTGCACTGTTAGGTCCGTTAATGATTTAATGAAAAAGACTAAAATACTCCTGTATTTTCGTCATTTGTTCGGAAGGCAAAGTGCATTTTAATCCCCTGTGCTTTATTCCATGTGTGATTTATCCCCTTGAAATTTGAAAATGAGCATATAACCCCCCTTAGTCTGCCACGTGTTTCACACTTGCTGTTAAGAGGTGGTTTGGCATACACATCACATGGCGTATCCCCTTAATTAATTTATTTTCAGGGGGACACTTCGGGGACACATTAGGGACATGCCAAGTTGTCTTTTCCCCATTTTATTTAGTGCTTTTGATGAATGTTGAATGTTTATTAATTTTTTCTTAGATTTAATTCAAAATTCATTCACAGGGCTCTAGATGAGAAAAGACAAAAGAAGTTTATAAAAAAATTGGAAGTGAGTCCAAGAGTAATTGAGGAAAGGGAGGATCAAATAGTCAATGGAATTTTTGATTTTTATTCTAAGCTTTATTCGAAGGAGGAGATGAGTAAACTGGGGATTGAAGGTATTGATTGGGGGTCTATTGACCAAGCAAGTGCAAGATGGTTAGAAAGGCCACATTAGGGACACTTCGGGGACACATTAGGGACATGCCAAGATGGTAGACGTCCCCGAACGCGCCCCGGGGAAGGGGAGTGCGAGTCCCCCCCCCCCTGTTTCGGTTCGATATTGGGTCACTACAGTTCGAAGGACTCAATTTTGTCACGGTTCTAAATCTGAACCAAAGAGTCCAAATCTGGCAAATCGTTTTGAAGAAAAACAGATTTTGAAAAGAAGTGCCAAACATGGACTGCTTTGCCAGATACAGAGTCGCCACCTAAATATTTTAAAATGGAAAATTTAGGAAACCCTGACTCGGTGCCAAAGGCCACGTGTCCGTCATCACCAAAGTTGCCTCGGCTCGGGAACTTGGGTACGATCGGGGAAGGTCAGCTATGAGCACCCCCTCTCGCCCGGTCTGAAGACCGGCCTCTACTAACCGTGGTATCCGATTTTGAAAACCTTACATGTTCTTATTCCGGTTATTAGCCTAGAATTACTATATTATGCGCACAGCAAACAAGTATAGACCAAATCGCCTAAGTTGGAACAAAACACCACATGTTTGTTTTGAAAATGATTTGCTACTCGCAAGTAGGCTAAAATGCAGGTTTTGCCACTCTCAAGCGGGCTTTTAGAAAAGACGATTTTGCCACTATCTAGTGGGCTTTAAAACTCACAGTTTTAATGTGTTGTCCCAATTTAGGTAATTCAACCTCCATCCACAGGCATTCATGCAGTTATATCACATAAGCACTTAGCCTCATGGTAAGCATACTGTCATGTTAACATTCACACGCGTGCGATATGCTAAAGCATAAAAGCTTACCTAGTACTCCAAGCCAAAACAGAAGCTTATTAGAAATCCATGCATGGACCTAAGCATACTGAAATGTCTAATGCAACACATGCAAAGATGTAATCTAGACAGGCTCGGCTATCCTAGACATGGCATATGAAATGCTACAAATAACACGTATTCAATTTGGAATTGAAAGTACGATGCAGTTTGTATGATGTGCCGAGCCCGATGCGTGTCAACAAATGCATGGATGCACGCATGCATTGCATAAGGTATGCTAAATTAAATATGCCCTAATCTACCATCATAAGCAGGTAAATAAAAGGGAGAAAGAAATGGGGGTTGGAAGACATACACACACTCACACACCCTTATTACAAATATGCCCTCACACGGAGGGACCAAAAGAATATACAGTCCCAAATAATGAATAAATTAATTATTACAGAATTCTAATCTAATTAAATTAAATGCAAAGAAGAGATGGCCACAGCCTCCGCCTCGGGATGCGCGAATGATGTATGCTTCAGCCTGACTTGCCCGGAAAGCCCACACCGCACCACTGCTGCCTCTGTTTCACTGTCCTGCTTCTCTGGAAAATTGCAAAAGTCCTGGAACAGACTCCCTGCATCTTAAGGATCATCATCGGCTGGATAGAATGTCCACCGGCCGTGTACAAAGTCCATCGGCTGGAAATGAAGCTATCGGCACTGAATACATTGCCGGTCGGCACTCTATACTGCCGGTCGGCACAAAATTCCTGCAGAAGACAGTTTTGACAGCAACAGACAGCAGACAGTGCATGGCATGGATTTTTGGACAAATGTGAGCTTGATCACACCCCCAATCATATAATGGACTCAAGGGGGCATAACCCTCGACCCTCGGGCCATCAATCGTGCATCTTGATGCATGATGGCCTAAGAGGCGAGTTAGCAACTTTGATATCAAATGAAATGCACATCAAACACACAAATGAAACCCAACCTCTATCATACTCAATTCAAGAGGCAAGGCATGACAATGCACATGCAACCTAAGCATGCAAGCTAACATGCAAACATGCAATACAACTACATGGCACGCACAATGCTAACAACATAACATGCACAACGCATTGAAACATGGCATACACAATGCAAGATGGGCTTACACCAATACAAGGAGGCCATTAGAGGAAAATGGGATTCTCGAAATGCGTGCACGTATGCACGCAAACCGAGGACCGATCCTAAGGCACGAATGCCACTCTATCGAAGCATGGCAAGGCATGAAACATGACATATGAACATGCAATGCAATGATGGACTTAAACTAACATGGATAGCTCGCAAGCATGCCAAAATCAGTGGCCACTAGATGAAAATGGGACGCTCGAAATGCGTGCACGTATGCACGCGAACCGAGGACATGGCATACGCTATACAATGAGACTAAAATGGCATATACAATGCAATATGGACTTACACTAACATAAGTGGGCCTCAGCCACACTCACATAAGAGGCCAATGGATGAAAATGAAGTGCCTCGAAATGCGTGCACACGGGCACGCAAGCCGAGGCAATGGCATAAAGGCATGAAATGGCATGGCAAATGATATGCAAACATGCTAATGGAATTTCAGCCCTAAAATGTGGGGAAAAACAGTCCCGAATCATGACCAAAGTACACCCGATGCACGGAATAGTCCCGAAACATGAACTTTGGCACCCGAAATGGCCTATAGCTATGCCAAACATGCAAGATATGAACATGAAGTATGAAGACAGCAGCTAGACAGTCCCAAAACAAGCATTTTTCAGTTTATTACATGGCCACAAAAACACATACAAGTATGGGAAAAATCCTACGCAAGGAAAGGGCCACAAGGAGGGCAAAGAGATAACCGATACATGGAGGCTCCAAACAAGTGAGGGCCCTTCTACAATGTTGTAGAGGGGCCCAAAACATGGCTATTTACAGCAGAGGGCCGAGCCAAAATCAGTATACAAATAGGCTCAAAATGTCATGCAAAACAAGGGCAAAATGAGGTATACAAAACATCCACCAAACAAGCAAAGACCCTTCATGAGACATATAGAGGGGGTCAAAATAAGACACTTTTCAGGCCTGTCGAAGACCCAAAAACAGAAGCACGGTAGGCTAACAAAGCATGCAAGATTACGGTAAATATGAGAGATTTCAAAGCAAGTGCATGATAGAGAGGGAAAACATGATTGAGCCCTTCTTCAATGTTGAAGAAGGGCTCAAGATGAGCCTACTTACAGTTTATTACATGCTCAAAAACAGATTACAAATGGGCTAACAATAGCATGCAAAATAATGGCATTCAAAGAGGTATTGAAACAAGTGTGAGATGGAAGTGCCAAACAGTGATGAGGCCTTAAACAAACATGAAGAATGGCCCAAAAAAATGATATTTTCTGTTTTGGTCGGAGCTCAAAACCACCAGCCAAGAGGGTAGAAAAATGGTACAAAAATGGAGCTCAAAAGGGGAAATGAGTGCTTACCCTTGTAGACCAAAACCTTGGCTGCTTCTAGGACTGAAAATGGCGCCTCTTAGCTGCTGGAAGGCCCTCCTTGCCGCTGGAAATGGAGTAGTGGTGGTGGTGCTTGGTGGTGATGAAGAAATGGTGCCAAACTTGGAAGATTTTTGAGAGTTTTGGAGCTTGGAATTATAGAGAGAGATATACAATATAGGAGCTCTCAAAGGTTTTTTTCTAACCCCTAAAACAGATCTGGAGGGCTTTATTTATAGGCAAAAACGTTTAGAAAAGAGGGGGAAAAAAGGGGGGGGGAAAAATGGGGGGAAATGAAATTCAAATTTCTCCCAAAAGGGCCAAAAGGGAAAGTGGTAGCTACGGTTCTCAAATGGCCGAGAGCCCTTCAACAAAGTCAAAGAGGGGCTCAAAATAAGACACTTTGTAGTTTACGGCCAAGTCCAACGCAGCCCACAAGTACGCCTAAAATACCGTGCAAAAAGGCCCAAAAAGAGGTAAAAAAGGCAAGTGACAAATGGAGATGTCAAACAGTAAAAGGTCCTTAATCAAACATGAAAAGGACCTCAAAATATGACTATCTCAAGTTTGGGTCGGAGCCCAAAAATGTAGAACGAAGGTTCGGGAGCCAAAACACGCAGTTCGAGACCCCGAAAGTGGGCTGTTAGGCACCGGGAGTGGTGTTCAACCACGAAGTTGGTCTCTCGGACCACAGTGTCCCTCAAAAGGGAGCAAATAAGATGTATGCCAAAAACTGGGGCAAACGGAGGTGGTTAGGCGGTCCCGAACCGAGGCACACGGCCTGACGGCTCCGAAAACCGGGAACCGGGCTCCGAAATGGGCAAAATGGCCTATGGCCACGAAATGTAGCCTATGGCCATTGAGAGATGATCTACGAGACCTCTCCCTCCCTTCTCAAAGAGAAAACAGAGAAAATCGAGCCTGGTTCGCAAACCGAGGCAAAGTACAAAAGAGTTTGGAAGTCCGGAGGCAAGGCTCGTAGCCGGGACTCCGCGACCTCAGAACGAGCACAATATGCAACATCACCAAGCGCTCAATTGATGACGTCTGAGTCTTACGGTCGGTCAAAAATGGGGTGTCTACACCTAGTACTCCAAGCCAAAACAGAAGCTGATTAGAAATCATGCATGATCCTAAATATACTGAATGTCTAATGCAACACATGCAGAATGCAACTATAGCAGGCTCGGCTATTCTAAACATGGCATATGAAATGCTACAACTAACACGTATTCAATTTTGGAATTGAAATACAAATGCAGTTTGTATGATGCGCCAAGCCCGGTGCATGCAAAACAGATGAATGATGCAAACATGCTGTCATACTGTATGCTAATTGAAATATGCCCTATATCTAACCATCGTAAGCAGGTAAATAAAAGGGAAGAAAGACGTGGGGTTGGAAGACATACATCACACTCACCCACCCTTATTACAATTATGCCCTCGCGCAGAGGGTCCGAATAAATATACAGTCCGAAATAAAAGAATAATACAGTCCAAAATAATACAGATTCTAATTAATTGACAAATTAATTACAAAAGAAGTAAACTGGCATGCAAGCCAGGGACTGCCTTGCTGTTGATGAATGATGTATGCCGGGCTGCCTCGGGCGGAAATCCACTGGGATGCCCCAATTAGCCTCTGTTTGCAGTATTTCTCGAAATGCGTGCCAGACTCCGGAAATTTGCTGATTCTTCAATTTGCTGCAACAGAGAGCAGGAAAAGGGCATAGCAATGTATTTCACAAATATATGCATGCCTCGATCCTCGTGCCATCAATCACGCATCTCGATGCATGATGGCCGAGGAACCGGATTGCACAACTTAATATAAGATGAATGCAGATGAATGCTACAATAAAACCTAGCTCCATCACGGATAATCCGGAGTGTCGGTGACTTGGGAATTGAGGCCCGTTCCGTCACTCGGAGTACGAAACGTGCCTCGTTTCCCGTGCCCGGGCTAACACCTATCCCGAACACGATGCAATATGCATAATATGCGTGAAATGCAACTAAGATGTGACCTAGCATGCACAATGCTGATGAAAATGAGATGTCTCGAAATGCGTGCCCACAGACACGCAAACCGAGAAAATGGCATACACTCATGAGATGACATAAAATATGATACATAATGAGACTAAAATGAAATGCCTCGAAATGCGTGCCCACAGGCACGCAATCCGAGGAAATGGCATACAGAATACAAATCGAATAAGACTGAAGTGTGCCTCGAAATGCGTGCACGCGGGCGCGCAAATCGAGACAATGCTAAAATGGAGCTCAGATAAAACTGAAGTGCCTCAAAATGCGTGCCCGCGGACACGCAAACCGAGGCGATGATGTGCAATACAAAATTGGATAAAACCGAAGTGCCTCGAAATGCGGGCCCACAGGCACGCAAACCGAGGCGATGATGAAATAAGAAAATCGGATAAAATTGAAGTGCCTCGAAATGCGCGCCCACAGGCACGCAAACCGAGGCGATGATGAAATGGGAAAATCAGATAAAATCGAAGTGCCTCGAAGTGCGTGCCCACAGGCACGCAGACCGAGGCGATGATGAAATGGGAAAATCGGATAAAACCGAAGTGCCTCGAAGTGCCTGCCCACAGGCGCGCAAACTGAGGCGATGATGAAATGGGATGCAAAATCGGATAAAACCGAAGTGCCTCGAAATGCGCGCCCACAGGCACGCAAACCGAGGCGATGATGAAATGGGAAAATCAGATAAAACTGAAGTGCCTCGAAGTGCGTGCCCACAGGCGCGCAAACCGAGGCGATGATGAAATGAGAAAATCGGATAAAACCGAAGTGCCTCGAAATGCGCGCCCACAGGCACGCAAACCGAGGCGATGATGAAATGAGAAAAGGCATACGGAATGCGACGATGGGCTTACACCAACATGGGAGAGCCTCAGCTCACTCACATAGGCTGCCGTCGGATAAAACGGAGGTGTCTCGAAGTGCGTGCATACGGGCACGCAAATCGAGGCAATGCATTAAGACATGAAATGACATAGGAAATGATATGCAAGCATGGCAATGGAATTTCAGCACCTAAATGAAGGGGGAAACAGCCCCGAAACAAATCGAAATGAATCCCGAAGCATGCAATCATCCCGAAAATGTGAAATTAAGCCCCGAAATGGCCTATAGCCATGCTATTCATGCAAAATATGATCATGGAAGCAAGAACAGTAGCAAGACAGTCCCAAATATGGCTTATTTCAGTAACAAACTTGGCCAAAATGCAAGCATAGATAGATCAACAATATCATGCAAAGTTAGTGGCCAAAAGAGCATTTCAAAGGAAGATGGTAGATAGAAAATTCAAATGAACAAACTTACTTCTACAACATTAAAGAGGGCCCAAAAATAAGCATATATGCAGTTTATGGAAACCCCAAAATCATTATAGAAGCATGCTAGAAATGGAAGGCAAAATGGAGCCACAAGAGGGTATATCATGAGACATGCTATCTATACATCAAATGACCAAACTTTCTTCATGAAATGTGTAAAGGGGGTCAAAATAAGACCAAAGTCAGTAGGGGTCGAAGTCCCAAAAACAAATAGAAATAGGTCAAAAATTGCATACAAAATGTGGCCCACTTGATGAAATTTGAAGGAGGTGGTATATACAATGGCCAAATGGGGTTGAGCCCTTCTACAATGTTGTAGAGGGGCTCAAAATGAGCACAAAACCAGTAGGTGTCGGACCCCTAAAAACAAACACAAATAGGTCAATTTTAGCATGCAAAAATGTGACAAATTTGATGAATATTGAAGGAACTAGTATATATAAGCACCAAATGAAGTTGAGCCCTTCTACAATGTTGTAGAGGGGCTCAATATGATCACAAAACC
Organism: Camellia granthamiana; assembly: GCA_036172215.1. Classification (NCBI taxonomy): domain Eukaryota; kingdom Viridiplantae; phylum Streptophyta; class Magnoliopsida; order Ericales; family Theaceae; genus Camellia; species Camellia granthamiana. Next base: position 27,643,272 of record CM069904.1, read on the forward strand.
AGTAGGGGTCGGAGCCCCAATTCTCAACCAATTGGAGTAGAGAAATGAATCAAGAAAAAGCCCTAAAAGTTGGTTTTGAAGACTTACCCTTGAAGACTTGTCTTTCTTTGCTTCTTGGCTTGGATTTGTAGCCTCTTGACCTCTGAAGAACACTTCCTTGCTGCTGGAATCGAAGTTGGAATGGTGAGGCTAGGTGTTGGTGAAGAAATCAAGCAAGACTTGAAGCTTTTTTGAAGGTTTTGGCTATGGAGATTAGGGTTTTTGCTTAAGTGTTCTTGAAGACAATTTTTGTAACCTTGAGGAAGGAGCTGCCCAGCCCCTTTAATAGGCAAAACAAGGTGTAGAGTGGGAGGGAAATGGAGGCAATCTTTCCCTCCCAAAATATCCCCCGGATGGGGTGATATTTTGGCAAAAATATCCGGACAGCTGTACTGAGCTGGAAAGGGGGAAGCAGGCCGGCCAGGTGGTTTTCTGCAAGGTGGCCGGCCGGCCACCCCACCTGGTCGGCCAGCCACTCACCATGGCCGGCCGGCCACCACCAAAAAATGAACAAAAGATTTTCTGGCCGACCAGTATACAAAGGTGTCCTCCAAGGTGTGTAGAACAAGGATCCAAGGTTGGAATCTGGCAACTCTGAAGCAGAAGTCACAACATAGAGCTTGAAGAAGAGGCTCAAAAATGAACTGCATAATTTCTGGCCGACCACCAACTTTTTGTGTCCTCCAAGGTGTGTAGAACAAGGATCCAAGGTTGGAATTTGGCAACACTGAAGCAGGAGCCACAACATTAGACTTGAAGGAGAGGCCCAAAAATGAAACCCACAGTTTCTGGCCGACCACTCTTGTTTAGGGTCCTCCCATGTTCCCTGATCACAGATATGTAGCTTTGGTTGGAAGAAAATACCCCCAAGGTATTCAACATTGGCCCGGAAGTGAGAAAAACGGGCTCCGGAGGAGCGAAATTGGTTATCTGGGATAATTGCTGGCTTCTCACCCCCCAGTGATCTTCCTGATGTTGAAACAGAGGTACCTGCCAAGTTTGAACAAAAACTAATGAGAAATGAACACTCGGAGCCAAAACCGAGCAATTCGGGATCCCGAAAATGAGCATCTGGTGCCGGAAGTGGTGTTCAGCAGCGAAGTGGGTATCTGCGACCCCAGTGTCCCTCGGAATAACAAAACAGAGGTACCTGCCAAAAATCGGAGAAAGCGGATGCGAAATGAATGCTCGGGACCAAAACCGCGCAGTTTGGGGTCCCGAAAACTGGCTACAGGTACCGGAAGTGGCATACGGCCACGAAGTGGGCATCAGGGGCCCCAGTGTTCCTCGGAACATTAAAACAAAGGTCTCTGCCAAAAACCGGAGAAGACGGAGATGGTTGGGCGGTCCCGAGCCGAGGCACACGGCCTAACGGCTCCGAAAACCGGGAACCGGGCTCCGAAATGGGCAAAATGGCCTACGGCCACGAAACGTAGCTCACGGCCACCGGGAGATAGCCTACCGGACCACTCCCTTTCCTCAGGAAAGAAAATAGAGAAAATCGAGTCTGGTTCGCAAACCGAGACAAGGCACAGAAGAGGGTTCGGAAGTCTGGAGGCAGGGCGCACGGCCGCGACTCTGAGACTTCTGAACGAGCACAAAATGCAACATCACCGAGCGCTCAATCGGTGACGTCTGAGTCTTAAGGTCGGTCAAAAATGGGGTGTCTACAGTTGCCCCTCTTTGACAGAACTCGGAAGTCAAGAAGTGACGAGAGTGAATGTCAAAGCCCAGAGACGACCCATTTTTGACAAGGCCGAAGACTTAGACAATCATACGAGATAAACAGAGAATGTGTGCCCGCAGGCGTGCCCGCAGGCAGGGGGCAAAATGAAAAATGATAGGCGCGGAGCCAGATGATCATGCAAGTGCAACAAGCTGTAATGAAGCAGGTATTGACAAATAGATGCAACAGTTTTAAGCAAGAATGCAAAGCAAACAACTACATTTCATGCAGTTAGGAATGCGGAGAATTATTCAATTCTCGTCGCGTCTCATACGGAGAAGATACGATACCTGCGCGATTCGTCTGGTCGCACCAGCCTCAAATGAACCGTACATACAATATCGTGCCTGCAAAAGAATGAAATCCAACAGGAACAATATGCTAACAACATATATTCAATGTGATTCCTATGATTCCAAAAGTCTGACACACACAGTGTAGGTGAACAAATGCAACATAACGCGAGAGAAGATAATGCGTGGCAACGCATGTTCAAGCATAGAAGTATTGTACACCAAGAAATCATGCATGACAATGCAAAACATTCATGAGAATGCGAATTATGAGCCAAATAAAGCAAAACGAACATAAATCAGGATGCCCATTTGACATGAAATGATGAACCGGAAAACGCGCATTTCGGCGACGGCAACTCAATCGCGGCCTCTGATTCACCTCCCGGAGAGGTCACAACATGTTTAAGAAGGATACACTCTGATTTTGATGAATAATGACGAGACACATGTCAGAAATTGCAGTTAAAGTTCCAGCGGAATAATTCGGCGCCAGAAAGTGCACTTTTCTTCAACTTTTTCAGGTCCCAGGAACTCCGATTTTCCTCAAAATTTGCAGAGAGGTAGGGGAGGGGGTGGGGAGCATGGTCGGCCAGGTGGTTGCCCTTGGAGAGGCCATCGGCCAGGGGAGAAAAAGGACATGGCCGGCCAGCCAGGTTAGGTGGCCGGCCGGCCACCTGCCAAAAGCAGGGGCATTTTGGTCATTTTCCACTTTTCTATATATATGCACCTCCATTCAATCCGAAATCACACCCAAAGTTGCATAAACTCTTCTTCTTGCTCTCTAGACCGTTTTCTCTCTCAGATCTGCATTTCATACGCGCCCCTCGGCCTCCCACGCAAGTTGTTTCCGCGAAATCTTCCCGCGTTAAGTACTTTAAGCCGACTAAACTTTGATTCTGGGGCTTCTCTTCTCATTTTCACCACTTGAGGTAAGTTTGTCTCAATATTTGGAAAAATTTCCCGGGAGTTGACTTTTGTTGACTTTTCATTTCCCGAGAGTTGACTTTTGTTGACTTTTTCCAACTTTGGCCCATTTTGCTCATTTTTGCTTCTCTTTGCAGATTTCTCGACATGGCGGGCCATTTCCCTCACGGTGGAGGTTTTCCCGGCGCCGGAGATGATTTTGATTTTATGGCGTTGCCCCCGAGGGTTCGCCCTTTCATTCCCGATCGATACGCTCCAGCGGTGCATAGGCTTCCGCGAGCCACTTTTCGTCATTTCACTGAGTTTAACGATCGGGTACCAGGGGATCTTCTCCTACGAGAGCCGGAGCAGCACCTCTCTTATGATGCAGAGGTATTTTACTTTAGTCTCTGTATCCCTCGTGCATTTCATACCTTGCCATGCTTAGACACACAGTTTAGCTTACGACATAGTACTTGCATCCTGAGCATGTGACTAAGCCGCTTGAATTTCATGAACACCTGGCACATTGAATAATTGAGAACGCACAGTGCACATTAATTAGAAATTGAACACACGGCTCAAACATTGATTCACCGAAGACACAGCCCGAAGTTGAAAATGAGCACACAGCACATATTGACTAAAAGTAGAACACGGAGTCCCAAAACTCAGATTTTCTGAACGCACAGCCCAGCTTTGAAGCGAACACACAGCCCACTGATTAAAAGTAGAACACACAGCCCTAAACTTTGATGCACTGAACACACAGCCCAGATTCGAAGTGAACACACAGCCCACTGATTGAATAGAACACACAGTCCTAAGACTTGAAGCGAACACACAGCCCACTGATTGAGTAGAACGCACAGTCCCAAACTTTTGAAGCGAACACACAGCCCACTGATTGAGAGTAGAACACACAGTCCCAAACTTTTGAAGCGAACACACAGCCCACTGATTGAGAGTAGAACACACAGTCCCAAACTTTTGAAGCGAACACACAGCCCACTGATTGAAGCGAACACACAGCCCACTGATTATGAGTAGAACACACAGTCCCAAACTTTAAGCGAACACACAGCCCACTGATTGAGTAGAACACACAGTCCCAAACTTTTGAAGCGAACACACAGCCCACTGATTGAGAGTAGAACACACAGTCCCAAACTTTTGAAGCGAACACACAGCCCACTGATTGAAGCGAACACACAGCCCACTGATTATGAGTAGAACACACAGTCCCAAACTTTAAGCGAACACACAGCCCACTGATTGAGTAGAACACACAGTCCCAAACTTTTGAAGCGAACACACAGCCCACTGATTGAGAGTAGAACACACAGTCCCAAACTTTTGAAGCGAACACACAGCCCACTGATTGAAGCAAACACACAGCCCACTGATTATGAGTAGAACACACAGTCCTAAACTTGAAGCGAACACACAGCCCACTGATTGAGTAGAACACACAGTCCCAAACTTTTGAAGCGAACACACAGCCCACTGATTGAGAGTAGAACACACAGTCCCAAACTTTTGAAGCGAACACACAGCCCACTGATTGAAGCGAACACACAGCCCACTGATTATGAGTAGAACACACAGTCCCAAACTTTTGAAGCGAACACACAGCCCACTGATTGAAGCGAACACACAGCCCACTGATTTAGCTGAAATTTGAACACGCAGCCCAGAACACTTCATTTGCACACAACTCATTTTCACTTCATTTGTACACAACTCATTTTCACTTCATTTGCTGATCTACGCATTTATTCTAAATGCAGGTTCACTCTCGCACAGTGCGAGGGTATGGCTCCGTCACCGCGAGGGAGTGGTATTTTGAGCTTCCGGAAGCTGTCCGGGGCTTGGTTGACTTTGCAGGATTCGGGCCATTCTGCAGAGGGTTATCTCATTGCCTCATCAGTAGGACTCTTTTTGCTGCTCTGGCGGAGAGATGGTGGGACACCACCAATTCTTTCCATTTTTCTGCGGCCGGGGATATGACCATGACCCCACTGGACTTCACTATACTCACCGGCCTAGACGTAGGCGGTGTACCCATTCCCTATGACGAGGATATGGGCCAGTGGGAGGCTGCTTGGATGCACCTATTGGGGACACACCCGCCTGTAGACAGAGGTTCGGGGAGAGTCCGATACTCCTGGTTTGCTTTGCACTTCCGGCGGCCACAGATGGAGCCCGATACTCCTGAGGAGGCGGAGCAGTATGCCCGCGGTTTTCTCATGTACCTCCTCGGCACCACCTTGTTCGCTGATAGAGGGAACATGGTAGGGTTATATCTACTGAGCGCTCTGGTAGACCTATCACAGGTCGGTCAGTATGATTGGGGCGGCGCTGGCCTGGCTACCCTTTATTGTTACATGAGCGCAGTCTCTCGCGGGCGGGGAGATTTACTCGGTGGCTACTGGAGAACCTGGGAGGTACATTCTGTCCTTTTGATTTACATTTTTGCTTCTCATTACTTGTTCACTGCACACACGGCGCACTTTGCACTCTGTATTCTGCCTTTAGCACCTTGTATTCACATCCCGCACTGCTTTTCTCAGCTATGGGTATATGCATATTTTCCCACATTAGCCCCGGAGATGGAGGTGGCAGGACCTCCTATGACCCCGTATTCATTGATGTTTGAGGGCGAGCACTTACCGAGGCCTCGAGAGACTCTCTTCTCTCTGCGGCAGTACTTCGACACTGTTCGAGCGACAGAGGTATTTTAGAACTCTCAGTTTTTTTTCATTTTCATCTTTGATCTGCTTTGTATGTTCTGATTTCTGATTGACTTACGCACTGGTTATCCGCAGATCACTTGGCAGCCTTGGGCAATCTTCGGTGATGATCTCGAGAATCAGTACCCCGGGGGGTCGACTAGTTCTCAGTATAGGTTCCTGCTCGAGGGACCCGTCGGTAGGGCTTGGTTCCTGGGGGAACGCTTTCAGCGCCAGCTATGGGGGGGTAATTCTCAGGACCCTCCTGCTGTGCCTCCGGACACCATGCGGACCGCTGATAGATTATCTCCTGAGGAGGTCAGCAGTGCTATGCAGGGCAGTGATGCTTTATTACATCTCCTTGAGGGGAACTACGCCACCTACCGCCGTATATATTTGATGCCCCCCTTGACGGGAGTACGGGCTCCGGCACGGAGGCCCACTGGCGCACCATCTTCGAGTCGTGCCCATGTTACAGACATCCCTTCTTCTAGCAGGGCTAGCACATCTAGAGGTAGAGGCAGTTCGATTCCTCCGATCCCTCCGACTCTCGATCATCCTGGATGGCCAGATATGCCGACAGAGTTGACGGGGTGGCAGTATGGGACGCCTTACCAGGTTCCGTTAGAGCCTCCTCTGCCTGACCACAGATATATCAGAGACCCTGATTCGCCCCCGGTATGTTTTTCAGCTTTGATTTATCAGTTAGATATTTGGACATTCATTCCTTTACTGATAGTTTTTGCATTTGCATTTACAGCCTCCGGTTGAGTATACGGATGAGCTGCTCGGGATGCTGGCCACATTCGAGGGCATGATCCTACGGAGGGAGGGACAGCTGGCCCTTATGGGCGTGCAGGTACTGTTCATCTTTCCTGTATTTAGCATACTCCCGATGACATACTGGCTTTGAACATTCTGCTGTATTGATAGGCTGTGTAGAGCACATCTGACACACACCCCACTCATGTACTGTACTTGCACCTGCTTTTTATGCTTGAACTGATGTATTTGGACCTTTCATTTTCAGATGCCTCCCGTATATGCTTCGACACGGGGCGGGCCACCAGGGCCTTCTCAGAGAGGTCGAGGTGCTAGACCTGCTCGAGGTACAGAGACTCGAGGAGCTGGGCCATCCAGGCCTTACCGAGGAGCTCGAGGAGCAGGGTCGTCTCGCAGACGCAGGGCACCCATTGTCGAGGAGGAGGAGGAGGAGGTCGCAGGCCATATATCAGAGACATCTCCTGGGGAAGGAGGCTCCGGTCTTGGTTCCGGGAGCGGAGACGAGCCTGAGGGGGATCCGGAGGATGACAGCTCCGATCCAGATGGTGATGATGATGCAGAGATTATCCCGCAGAAGAGGATGAGAGGACCTCCCCTTTCCCGTTCCCGAGGGCACTGATGTTATTCCCTGCTTTATTTTACTTTTTGGCTAGTAGTTTGTAGCACTTTGCACATTGTTAGGCAGTTTTATTTTCTGTAAAACTTGTACCTTTATTCTGTTGTAAAATATGATGAAATGAAACAGCTTTTGAAAAGATGTTTGTATTTGAAGTTCTTGGCATTGCATCGCATTATTTCGCACAAAGTGGAATTGAATGAAAATGTGCCTCATGTATTACCGGGTCAGGTAGTGAACCGACGCAACAAATAAAAACAAATCGACTCACTAAGAAATAACAGGTTCTTAGCAAGTTTACAACTCGATAAACAAAATACAACAATGTTAACAACTCAGCAGACAAAACTTAACAAAGTTGTGTAAGCAAAAAGTAACAACTCAAAACACAAAATGCGACAGCTCGACAAAACTTACAACTCGATAAGCAAAACAACAACTCGATAAGCAAAATACAACACAATGTACTTCGGATGGACAATCTGGATGACGGAACGCACTCGAAATCGAGAGAAATGGAGGCCTTCGACATTCCCGATGCATGAGAAATGCTTCAAACTTTCTTCCGGCGGGCAAAATAGGACCAATGCGAGGCCGAAAACATTTCGTAGTTGAAGACCAAAAGGTGGCCGGCCTACTAGGATAGGTGGCCGGCCGGCCACCCCCCCCACATCCGCCAGAAATGTGACACGTGTCCTTTGAATAGTGTTTTGCCTCTCTATAAAAGCTCCACTCTTGGAACTTATTCATTTCATCACCTTTCCTCACCAAAATGGAAGCATTTCTCACAGAAAATCTCACTTCTTGGATTTCTTCTCTTGATGGCTCGGAGAAGTTGAATTTCTGGGGTTTTGGCTTGAATGCACTATTCACGCTAAGCCGGACTCCACTGCATCTTCCTTTCCTCTCTGCTGCGACGAGGTTTTGGAACCCGGTGACGCACGTCTTTAGCTTCGGCGGGCAAGAGGTATGTCCTACTTTTGAAGATTTTCAAATCTTGATGGAGTCCGAGCGAGGCGAGGAAATTCTGCCCCAGCTCAATTTTAACTATGCCCAAGCCTTAGGGCGGATGTGCGGTCTTAATGCGCATGATGCTAGATCTCTGATTGGGAATGGGATGTTGGATATCCCGAGCTTGATTTACCGATTTTCCGATGCCGGCGACCGCAGCAACCACTATTGGCAAAGCTTCCGGCAGCATGCCCTCTGCTTGTGCCTACTATCCCATTTTCTGTTTGTCTCGGGCTCTGGAGGAGCTAGCATCCGTTTGATTGAAGTCGCTCAAGGTTTGAGAGAAGGAAAAAGTTGCATCGTCATGACTTTGGCCGAGACATTGATGGGTCTGGATGCCTTCTACTGCCGGGAGACAACCAGGTTTGCAGGGAGTCCACTACTGCTACAGGTAATGTTTCCCACCCAAACTCACATGTATATTTGCTCACATCACTCGGCCCTCGGGCTCGTTTTTTTTTCACAAAACCCTTATCTTACTTTTCCCTCATCGCACATCTCTCTATTCTTCATTCTCTCATTTTTCATCCCTCCCCAGATATGGTTGATGGATAAGTTGCAAGTTGTGGACTCTTGCCCTGCTTATTCAGCCCGCGGCTACTTCTTTCGGCAGCGCCTAGTTAATGCTCCTGATGAGAGCTGGTGGTTTGAATGGATGTGCAACTTGTTAGCAGATCGCATTGCGTGGCGTTGCTCTTGGCTCAATCTCCCGGCAATGAGCTATAGCATGTCACGGCAGGTCGGGATTAGATTGATCGGCTTGACTCACTGCGTGTTCTACTTCCCATTCCGTATTCTGCGCCAGTTTGGCCATGATCAGACTTGCCCACCAGAGGGACTAGAGTATCCGGCTACATTTCCAGTTCAAGGCGCACAGCTGGCTCGACAGACCGCAGCATGGAGAGTTAGAGAGCTTCTGGCCCCTGCCCCTGTCTGCAGTTGCACTTTGTCTGATGAGTGCTGGGATTGGCTCAACGAAGAAGCACAAGTTGGGCCCAAGTTGGCATCAGAGGCTTCAACCAGCTCTGGGAGGGGGCGCAGGGACACCTGACTGGACTGTGCCCCAGATTTATTGCTCTATTAGTACTTTCAAGTTTTCGTTATGAATGTAATAAAAAAGCAACTTCGATTGTATGCAAGAGCGAGAGAACTCTGTTTTGAAATCAATGAAATTGAAGGTTGTGGTACTGAAAATTTTCCGCTTTGGTCCAAAAATGGTCTTAGTTGTAAAAAGATTAATTTGAACAAAGTCAACTTTTATTAAAACTTTTCAAAACTATTTTCGGTATGGATCAGAACTGGACACACCTGAGATCTGTCACTGAGATGCACAACCCCGAATCCTAGCAACTGGAAAGTTGCCCCTAGTCTGAAAAGTGCCTCGGCAATTCATAGCAACGGAAAGTTGCCCCTAGTTTGAATAGCACTGTACCGGAGATCACAATAAATGCTGATGAATAAAGATGACTGAGATGATCAGAATGGATAAAGTTGATCGGGGAAAAGATTATGACTGAACTTCAAGATGAAGCTGCCTACGTATCCCAAAGATGGGAATCAAGTCTTACGTAGTTCAAGCTTAGGTTCGCTCGGGTATTTTTACTCTCCTTTTGCGCTCTAACTTTTGCCAAGGCCGCCCTTTGCGGGTTTTCAACCTTGCGAGCTCAGTTTTTATAATTTCAAATTTTCTATGCTCTGAATTTTGCCTAGGTCGCCCTTTCGGGTTTTCGGCCTAGCGAGCCTCTCAGGGGTAGTATTTCTTCAACTTGTCCATGTTGATCGGTTGGGAAAACTCTAAGCCATCTAGATCCATCAGAACCACAGCTCCACCTGACCAGATTGACTTGATGATGTAGGGACCAGTCCAATTGGGTCTGAACTTGCCCCTTGGGTCGTGGATGGGAGCTCGGTTGTCCTTGAGCACCAAATCTCCTTCTTTTAAATTCCTAGACTTAACCTTCTTGTTGAAAGCCCGGGCGATTCTGCGTTGATAACCTTGGACGTGGTACAGTGCTTTCAACCTTCTTTCATCGAAAAGCATGAGTTCCTCAAATCTGTTTTGCTGCCAATCTGCTTCGGCTATCTGGCACTCGGCCAATACTCGTAATGACGGAACCTCAATCTCAATAGGTAGAACGGCCTCCATCCCATAGACTAATGAGTACGGAGTCGCCCCAGTAGAAGTTCTGATCGAAGTCCTGTAGCCCCACAGAGCAAACGGCAGCTTATCTGGCCAATCCCGATAGGTTTCCACCATCTTCTGTAGTATGCGCTTGATGTTCTTGTTGGCGGCCTCAACTGCTCCGTTGGTTTGTGGCCGGTAAGTAGACGACTTATGAAAAGCCACATTGTATTTCTTCAACAAATCAATCACCTCCTTTTTGAAGTGGGAACCATTGTCAGAAACTATTTCATTTGGGACCCCGTAGCGACAGATGATGTTGTTTCTGATGAATTTCGCGACGTGTGAAGCCTTCAACACTGCATAAGATTGGGCCTCAACCCACTTTGTGAAATAATCTATCGCTACCAAGATGAACTCATGCCCATTCGACCCCTTCGGCGTAACAGCTCCAATCACATCAATTCCCCAGACAGAAAAAGGCCATGGCGAAGTCATGTTGTACAGCTTTGACGGCGGAATGTTCATACGATTTGCATGAATCTGACATTTGTGGCATCGCCTGACGAAACCGATACAATCCTCCTCCATGGTGGACCAATAATAACCTTGTCTAAGGATCTTCCGTGCCAACATCACCCCATTCATATGTGCACCACATTCACCCCCGTGGATGGCTTCCATCAGACGCCTTGACTCTTCTGCATCCACACACAGTTTATGCATTCCCAGATGACCTCTTCTATACAGCTTACCCCCACAGATGATGAACTGAACCGACATTTTTCTGATTGCCCTCTTGTCTTTGGCATTTACCCCTGGCGGGTATGCTTCTTTCTCTAAAAAGTTCCAGATATCGTAGTACCAGGGGTGTTCGTCCTGAACTTCATCTATGGTTGCAATCGACTCGTAAGCAGGTACAAATTTCTGGTCGATGATGACTGGACGCATTCGGACTCCACACGGGATGTCTATCATGGATGATAGAGTTGCTAAGGCGTCTGCGAACTTGTTGTTCTCTCTTAGTAGATGAGCGAAATTTAACTTTTCAAACCGAGGAATCAGCAAGTCCAAGGTCTGGTGATACATCATCATATTTTCCTCTTTTACTTTCCAGTCTCCTTTAGCTTGAGACACAACAAGATTCGAATCCCCAATGACGTCCAGCCGTCTTGCCCCTAGTTCTAGGGCTGCCTCCAAACCAGCAATGCATGCTTCATATTCTGCTTCATTATTTGAGACTTTGAACCGGAGTTTGAAGGCTAGAGGGATACGGGAGTTGTCGGGTGCTATCAGCAACACTCCTATCCCATACCCATGTTGATTTGACGCTCCGTCAAAGTACATCGTCCAAGTTTCCTCGTCGATATGCAAAATTGCTTCATCTGGGAATAGATACTCAACTGCCTCATCCCCCTCGACCGGGTGGTCGGCAAGGAACTCTGCCACCGCTCTTCCTTTCACTGACTTGCGCGTCACATATGTGAGATCAAATTCGGAGAGCAACAGCAACCAACGAGCTAGCCTACCCGTAAGCGCTGGTTTCTCGAAAAGATATTTGATGGGATCGAGACGTGAAACCAACATTACAGAGTGAGCTAACAGGTAGTGCCGCAGCTTCCTGGTAGCCCATACCAGAGCTAAGCAAGCCTTTTCCAGTGGTGTATATCGGGTCTCATATTCCAGCATTTTCTTGCTCAAATAATAGATGGCTTTTTCCACCTTATCTTCTGATTCTTGTGCAAGCATGCAGCCCATTGTGGTTTCAGTCACTGACAGATACAAAATCAACGGTTTCCCCGGTTCTGGTGGTGATAAAACGGGCGGGTTCTGTAGATATTCTTTAATCTTTTCAAATGCAGCTTGACATCGGCCGTCCCATTGGAACTTCTTTCCTTTCTTCAGGAGACCAAAAAGTGGTTCACAAGTCAAGGTTAATTTTGAGATAAACCGTCTTATGAATTGCACTTTACCCAGAAAGCCTCGCACCTCCTTTTCAGTCCTTGGTGGGGGCATTTCTAGGATGGCCTTGATTTTGGAAGGGTCGACCTCGATGCCCCTTTGTGTAATCAGAAACCCCAGCATTTTTCCCGCTGTAACACCAAACGTACATTTCTGAGGGTTTAGCCGCAACCGGAATTCCCTGATCCTTTGGAAAAACTTGTGCAAGGCGGTGTAGTGGCCCTCTCTTTCTTTGGACTTGACAATCATGTCGTCCACGTACACCTCAACCTCTTTGTGGATCATATCATGTAGTATTGTGGTCGCGGCCCGTTGATAAGTAGCCCCAGCATTTTTCAACCCAAACGGCATTACCCGGTAGCAGTATGTCCCCCACGGGGTGGTGAATGCAGTCTTCTCCCTGTCCTCCGGCGCCATCACTATCTGGTTATACCCTGAAAAGCCATCCATGAATGAGAGCAATGCATGCCCTGCTGTGAAGTCCACTAACTCATCGATGTGCGGTAGGGGAAAATCGTCCTTCGGACTGGCTCGGTTCAAATCCCTGAAGTCTACGCACACCCGGATCTTGCCATCTTTCTTTGGCACCGGAACAATATTGGCCAACCAAGTCGGATATTCAGAGACTAGCAGGAAGCCTGCGTCAATTTGCTTGGTGACCTCTTCCTTGATCTTAAGAGCCCAATCCGGGCGGATCCTTCTGAGCTTCTGTTTGACAGGTCGGGCCTCAGGGTCAAGGGGATCCGATGCTGTACAATCTCAGGATCGATCCCAGGCATGTCTTCGTAGGACCACGCGAAAACATCTTTGAAATCTTTTAATAAAGCGACTAAGCGCTCGCGTTCCTCTGAAGACAGCGTGGACCCGATCTGGACCAGCCGCGGGTCCTCCTCAGTACCAATATTCACAAAAATGATTTCATCCATTAAGGGCTTAACAAACCTCTCTTGCTCTTGCTCAATTAGTCGTTGTAAAACCGGAGGAACTTCGTCCTCGTCGTTTTGATCAAAATTTTGAAAGTCCTGATTTAAGCAATAAATTAGGGGCACAGAAAAGTACTCGGAAACCACATTCACCTCATTCTCATTAAGTTCATCCAAATCGTCCAATTCTTCTGTTACAACAAACTCAAAAGAAAAGGAAAAAGACGACCTGGACAGGACTGTGGCATCCGGGTTGACACCCCCAAGAGTACCAGACTCAGACTCAGTCGAGCTGGAATCTGATTCCGACTCACAGGACTCGGTGGAATCAGACTCCGGCTCACTACCTGACCCGGTGCTGCTGGATAGGAATCCCTCCTCATACTGCCAAGTGAGGGAGGGTGCGATTGATGCGTCCAAACTAGCTGCTGGTTGGCTCGCGGCCATTTCATTCCCAATCATGGAAACCACGGCGTTATTCCCCAAGCAATCTTGGTCGATCAGAGGATCAGAGAGGAGACTTGCCAGTGCTACCCCCATTTCCAATTCAGTGCCCTCAGGCTCCTCTGCCTTATTCTGCTCAGCCTCAATTGTTGGGTCTGTCTGCTCTGTGGCAACGTCATCCCCGGATAGTTGCAGGTCGAAGAAGATTTCGAAGCCTGGTACGCGCTTCCTCTCCGCGTTTAACCATGGCTCTGGGAAGCCGCAAAATGGAAAATCTTCCCCCTCCCGGACGAAGCGTCCGTTCAGGGTACCCCAGATGGGCCTGTGCATTAAATCAAAAGGCTTCCCAGCCTGCTTCGCTCTGGCTCTGCCGGCCATTTCCTTTCCTTTCCTCGCCCAGTCTTCTTTGGTGGGCAGATAACCCAGTCCAAAGGTATGTGGATTGTGTGGCACTTCGGCCAACGCTGCGACTCCCTTCCTGCCGCTTCTTCCCAATCCCATCCCTGGGATATGCTGTAGCTTATTCATGAGGTAGACGGCTTGAGTGCTGACATACAGACCCTCATTCACAGCCATGATATTCTGCACCATCCGGGCCTCAGCCAAAGTAAATCCCGATATGAACATGTCCTCCATGCCGTGTTCAATCTCAAGGACTGGCGTAGATACCTTCGGAGGGGGATGGATTGATGAGTTCCCAAAAACAATGGCTACTCCCTTCCCGTAGGGGTACTTCACCATTTGATGTAGAGTAGATGAGACGGCCTTCACCTGATGCAACCAGGGTCGCCCCAAAAGCATGTTAAAGGATGCAGGGACCTCCAAGACATGAAAATCTACTTCGTGTTGTCCCGGCCCAATCTTGGTTTGGATTTTTACTGTCCCCAGGACATCCCTGCTTGTATTGTCGTAGGCTCTGATTACTTGAGTAGTCGATGTGAAGTCCGCAGGCTTTAACCCAATTGCATATGCCGTCCTGGCTGGGCAGACGTTGATGGCGGACCCGGTATCAACAAGTACCACCGGAATCCATTTGTCCCTACATTCTACAGAGATGTAGAGGGGTCTATTATGATCTACGCCCTCAGGCGGCAATTCCTTATCCGAAAAGGTCAACGCCGGGGAACCTCCTCCCGGAAAGACCAACCCAACTAGCTGTTCTGGCGTAGTTTCGATGGAAAGTTTGGCTTTGTCCATGGCAGATAGGACAGCCTGCCTGTGCACCCTTGAAGCCATAAGCAGTCCCCAAATGGAGATGTCTGCTTGTATTTTCTTTAGCTGCTTCAGTACAGCCTCTTCCTCAACTTGCTTCTCTCTCTGTTTTTCTGCCTCTTTATCTTTCCCTGATGCCTCGGGTTGATCAAGGTGTGGGGGCTTGAAGTACCGCCCACTTCTAGTCATGTGGTCCACCTCCTCAAGGTACCAAGTGCTGTCTGGTTGATCACCTGCCCAGTCTTCGTCTGTGTGGGCAAGATACAAATCGTCATCTTCCCACCACATCCCATAAGCATCTAGCAGGCACCTGTCTGGTTCCGGCTTGTTTGCGCTCTCAGCATTTTCCTCCCACATGCTCACAGCATGTTCAGTTTTCGTGCTCGCAGCACTTTCAGCTTCCTCATGATTCTTTGCTTTTCGGATCCTCTTAGAATCCCACCTCTTTTCTTGTTCCTCCAGCGTCAATTGTTCAGTTTTCAAAATGTTTTGGTCCCGAGCGGGATTCTTCGTACCGGCGCTCTCCGGCAATTCAATCTGATCCTCGGCCCTTCCGGCCACAGTTGCTACCCTCGCCCCTGCCGGGCTCTGTTCTGGTTGAAACTCCACTATATCGGGCTGATCATCCAACCATCCGACGACTTCTGCTGACTCCTCGTATTCAAACCAGTTGACTGATGCATCCCCTGATTCCTGATCATTGAAGAATTGAAGGTTGGCGAAGTCCTCTTCCACCGTAGTCGGATCGTCCCCCGCTGATTCAAGTTTATCCCCCCGGATCATACACAATTCAGCCTCTGGCAACAGCCCCGCACTCAGCTTCGATTGACTTACTGACAAGATATATCCACTCGGATCATAAGCTCTGCCAGCTAAATTCTCAGTTTGCTCCACCCCAGACTCAACTGTTTCGCTCTCCTCAGAAGCCTGCCCCGTTCTATTCTCGGTGGTCACCACCTTTGGCTCAGGTTGGGGTGTGGAGGTGTCCATCATGCACAAGTCCGTGCTATCAGGGAGGATCACCTCCGGCTTGGGTAGGTGGGTGGGAGTAATGTAGATACTAGGGTCGTAAGACACGCCCCCAGTTTGGATAAGATTGATTCTTTTGGGTGGATCTTGGTTGTGTGCTGGGAGGGGATTGGTTGTGACATTGGGTCGCTCGGGGGGTAGAATGATGTTCTTGTCAATGAGATCCTGAATCTCATGACATAGCCTGTAGCATTGGTCGGTGTCATGGCCATGCTGTTGGTGGTATTTGCAATATTTGGCTGGGTTATGGGAAGGAGGGAGTGGATTTGGTGGGGGCCTCGGTTCCAGGGGTTTCAGGTGCCCCTTTCTGACTAGAACTCCGAGGACTTTGGATAAAGGCATATGTAGTGGAGAGAAGGTTCGTTGACCCCTGGGTTGGTACCTTGAAGCTTGGTTACTGCTCCCAGAGGCATCAGAAAAAGGTGTGGCCGCTGCGGACCTTGGTTGGGGAGGGGGATTGGTGGTGACCATTCCGACCTCTGAAGTTCTTGTATTGGAAGAGCCACTCGGGCCCGCATTATTACCACGGTTGAATGTTCTTCGGGGTTGATCCCGATCTTGGTCAAACAGACCCTGCTTCATCGCATCTTCAATTTGCATCCCCATATCATGCAAATCTGCGAAGGTGGGGAAGGGAACTACAATCATCTTCTTCATTAATGCCGGCTGGAGATTGCGCACAATCATCCGGATTTGATCTCTGTCTGTTGGCCTTAAGGTCATCATCGATGCCTTCGCCCTCCACCGGGTTACAAAGTCAGAGAAAGATTCCTTAGGCTCCTGCCTTGTTGTCTCGAGATCACGAGTTGTGATCTCGATCTGCGTGTTGTATGAATATTGTGCCACGAAGGCCTCGGCCATCTCATCCCAGTTTATTTTCACCTGATCTTCCAGCTTTGAATACCAAGTAGATGCCACACCCGACAGGGTTCGACCGAACAAGGAAAGCTTTTGCGGTCGGGTTAGGCCCATTGGTCTTAGAACGTCTGAGAATAGCCGGAGGTGAACCATAGGGTCTCCGGATCCATCAAAGCGATCGATCTGGGGCATCTTAAATCTATCCGGCAATGTCACGGCCACATCAGTATAGCCGTCTTCAATATCTGGGATGGCCTTCACCCCCTGTGACTTCTTGAAGAGTTTTTCCAACTTGCTCAATTTCAGAGCTGTCTGGTCTACCTCGAACTCAAATGGAGCGTCCGGGTAGTTTGGTGTAATGTTTTTGGACAGTTGTGGTAGAAGCGGGGGCGGAGCCAGCCCCGTTGGAAGACCCGTGTCCTCTTGGGTGTTTTGGAGGTTAGGTGGAGGGTTCTGTGGGTTTGGGAGGGTATTCTGGGTATTCTGCAGATTTGGAGGGGCATTCTGGCCAGTAGCCAGTTGCTCAGGTAATGGGGCCCCGGGTGGAGGAGGAACCTGCTGTGCCCCGGGTGGAGGAGGGACCTGGTGGGAAGCAGATGCAGCGTTCTGCTGTTGTAATCTGGTAATCAACTCAGACTGCTGGGCCATGACCGCAGCCTGTTGTTTAGAAAATTCCGCCTGGCGGATAGCATCGTCGTGCATTTGTTTCATGCTTTCACCCATCTGGCGCATCATCGCCTCCATAGCTGTATTCTGTTGTTCCATCTGAATAACCGGCAAGTGTATCTCTATAGCAGAAATAGGAATCTCAACCTGACTGTTTGCTACTAAAACAGACTGCTGTCCCAGTAATCTCTGTTCTGACGGACTGTGCCTCCTCGGCCTTCTTCTGGCGATTGGGGGTAGTGAGTGGAACACTGGATGTCCGTCAACTAGATCCTCGGATCGGTTAAGTCGGCGACCGCGTGTCCAAATTGCTTGGGGAGTATCGACTGGTTCAGAAGCAATTGTGCTACAAACTGCCCTAGCAAAAGATAATAAAGCAAAAGGAAATAAATGACCAGAAAAACGGGCAGCATAACAGCTTAAATTTAAATACACACAACACACAGTCGAGCATACAACACACAGTTTGGATAAGCTGGAAATACATTGTCCTCAACCACTGATCATTGTTCCAGTACCACTGTTCTGATAGACTGAATCTGATATCCACGGACAACTGATTCCCAATACACTGAATAATGCCCGCAGGCCTGATACCCAAACTCAAAAACTGATGCCCGCAGGCCTGATGCCCAAACTCATACTGATACATGCATTCCCCGTAGAGACGCACTCTAACAAGCACATAACAGATAAGTGAGAGCCAAAACACCCCTATGTTGGGGGTAGGGTTTCCCTGTCCTATTTCGTCAGGAACTAGGGTTTTACTACGCACGCAGCGGCTTCAAACAACCTATAAACGGGTAAGCAACCTGTCCTAGTTTGGAATGGTCACTACGGATCCGAATATGCACTAGGTCGAATGGTCAAAAAGGGTGCCCCGGTAAAACCGGGGTTTGTGTTCCCATGCTGTCAGAGCCCAGAGCCGATCAGCCTTACGGACATGACTTGACAAGACAAGCCTCCGGCAAATCGTTCGGGAATGGCATATGGCAAACACGGTGTCCTAGGCGCACCAATGCAAATACAATGCAAAGAAACACACAAGTGTAGTCAAAAGCAGATATCATGAGTTCGAGTCAAGTTCTCTAAATCCCCAGCAGAGTCGCCAGAAACTGTAACAACGCCCGCGGGGGACCTCGCTACAGTTCGGACTCGATTTTATGTTGCGGTTCTCAATCTTGAACCAAAGAGTCCAAATCCGGCAAATCGTTTTGAGAAAAACAGATTTTTTGAAAGAAGTGCCAAACATGGACTGCTTTGCCAGATAACAGAGTCGCCACCTAAATATTTTAAAATGGGAAATTTAGGAAACCCTGACTCGGTGCCAAAAGGCCACGTGTCCGTCATCACCAAAGTTGGCTCGGGAACTTGGGTACGATTGGGGAAGGTCACATCGTGAGCACCCCCTCTCGCCCGGTCAAAGACCGGCCTCTACTAACCATGATATCTGTTTTTGAAAACATTTTGAGTTCTTATTCCGGTTATTAGCCTAGGTTACTATGTGATGCTCGCAGCAAACAAGTATAGACTGGGCCGTCTGAATTGGAACAAAACATTTCATGTTTGTTTACTTGAAAATGGTTTGATGGTGCTACCCTCAGGTAGGCTAAAATGCGGATTTGCCACCCTCAGGTGGGCTTAGAAAACATGATTTTGCCACTATCTAGTGGGCTTAACAAACATTTGATGAATTGTCCCAATTCAGATAACTCAACCTCCACCCACAGGCATTCAAGGCAGTTATATCACATAAGCATTTAGCCTCATGGTAAGCATGCTATTCATGGCAACACTCACACGCATGCAAGGATGCTAAAGCATAAAACTTACCTAGTGTAGACGTCCCCGAACGCGCCCCGGGGAAGGGGAGTGCGAGTCCCCCCCCCGTTTCGGTTCGATATTGGGTCACTACAGTTCGAAGGACTCAATTTTGTCACGGTTCTAAATCTGAACCAAAGAGTCCAAATCTGGCAAATCGTTTTGAAGAAAAACAGATTTTGAAAAGAAGTGCCAAACATGGACTGCTTTGCCAGATACAGAGTCGCCACCTAAATATTTTAAAATGGAAAATTTAGGAAACCCTGACTCGGTGCCAAAGGCCACGTGTCCGTCATCACCAAAGTTGCCTCGGCTCGGGAACTTGGGTACGATCGGGGAAGGTCAGCTATGAGCACCCCCTCTCGCCCGGTCTGAAGACCGGCCTCTACTAACCGTGGTATCCGATTTTGAAAACCTTACATGTTCTTATTCCGGTTATTAGCCTAGAATTACTATATTATGCGCACAGCAAACAAGTATAGACCAAATCGCCTAAGTTGGAACAAAACACCACATGTTTGTTTTGAAAATGATTTGCTACTCGCAAGTAGGCTAAAATGCAGGTTTTGCCACTCTCAAGCGGGCTTTTAGAAAAGACGATTTTGCCACTATCTAGTGGGCTTTAAAACTCACAGTTTTAATGTGTTGTCCCAATTTAGGTAATTCAACCTCCATCCACAGGCATTCATGCAGTTATATCACATAAGCACTTAGCCTCATGGTAAGCATACTGTCATGTTAACATTCACACGCGTGCGATATGCTAAAGCATAAAAGCTTACCTAGTACTCCAAGCCAAAACAGAAGCTTATTAGAAATCCATGCATGGACCTAAGCATACTGAAATGTCTAATGCAACACATGCAAAGATGTAATCTAGACAGGCTCGGCTATCCTAGACATGGCATATGAAATGCTACAAATAACACGTATTCAATTTGGAATCAACAATGGAGCCACAAGAGGGTATATCATGAGACAATATCATGCAAAGTTAGTGGCCAAAAGAGCATTTCAAAGGAAGATGGTAGATAGAAAATTCAAATGAACAAACTTACTTCTACAACATTAAAGAGGGCCCAAAAATAAGCATATATGCAGTTTACGGAAACCCCAAAATCATTATAGAAGCATGCTAGAAATGGAAGGCAAAATGGAGCCACAAGAGGGTATATCATGAGACATGCTATCTATACATCAAATGACCAAACTTTCTTCATGAAATGTGTAAAGGGGGTCAAAATAAGACCAAAGTCAGTAGGGGTCGAAGTCCCAAAAACAAATAGAAATAGGTCAAAAATTGCATACAAAATGTGGCCCACTTGATGAAATTTGAAGGAGGTGGTATATACAATGGCCAAATGGGGTTGAGCCCTTCTACAATGTTGTAGAGGGGCTCAAAATGAGCACAAAATCAGTAGGGGTCGGACCCCTAAAAACAAACACAAATAGGTCAATTTTAGCATGCAAAAATGTGACAAATTTGATGAATATTGAAGGAACTAGTATATATAAGCACCAAATGAAGTTGAGCCCTTCTACAATGTTGTAGAGGGGCTCAATATGAGCACAAAACTAGTAGGGGTCAGAGCCCCAATTCTCAACCAATTGGAGTAGAGAAATGAATCAAGAAAAAGCCCTAAAAGTTGGTTTTGAAGACTTACCCTTGAAGACTTGTCTTTCTTTGCTTCTTGGCTTGGATTTGTAGCCTCTTGACCTCTGAAGAACACTTCCTTGCTGCTGGAATCGAAGTTGGAATGGTGAGGCTAGGTGTTGGTGAAGAAATCAAGCAAGACTTGAAGCTTTTTTGAAGGTTTTGGCTATGGAGATTAGGGTTTTTGCTTAAGTGTTCTTGAAGACAATTTTTGTAACCTTGAGGAAGGAGCTGCCCAGCCCCTTTAATAGGCAAAACAAGGTGTAGAGTGGGAGGGAAATGGAGGCAATCTTTCCCTCCCAAAATATCCCCCGGATGGGGTGATATTTTGGCAAAAATATCCGGACAGCTGTACTGAGCTGGAAAGGGGGAAGCAGGCCGGCCAGGTGGTTTTCTGCAAGGTGGCCGGCCGGCCACCCCACCTGGTCGGCCAGCCACTCACCATGGCCGGCCGGCCACCACCAAAAAATGAACAAAAGATTTTCTGGCCGACCAGTATACAAAGGTGTCCTCCAAGGTGTGTAGAACAAGGATCCAAGGTTGGAATCTGGCAACTCTGAAGCAGAAGTCACAACATAGAGCTTGAAGAAGAGGCTCAAAAATGAACTGCATAATTTCTGGCCGACCACCAACTTTTTGTGTCCTCCAAGGTGTGTAGAACAAGGATCCAAGGTTGGAATTTGGCAACACTGAAGCAGGAGCCACAACATTAGACTTGAAGGAGAGGCCCAAAAATGAAACCCACAGTTTCTGGCCGACCACTCTTGTTTAGGGTCCTCCCATGTTCCCTGATCACAGATATGTAGCTTTGGTTGGAAGAAAATACCCCCAAGGTATTCAACATTGGCCCGGAAGTGAGAAAAACAGGCTCCGGAGGAGCGAAATTGGTTATCTGGGATAATTGCTGGCTTCTCACCCCCCAGTGATCTTCCTGATGTTGAAACAGAGGTACCTGCCAAGTTTGAACAAAAACTAATGAGAAATGAACACTCGGAGCCAAAACCGAGCAATTCGGGATCCCGAAAATGAGCATCTGGTGCCGGAAGTGGTGTTCAGCAGCGAAGTGGGTATCTGCGACCCCAGTGTCCCTCGGAATAACAAAACAGAGGTACCTGCCAAAAACCGGAGAAAGCGGATGCGAAATGAATGCTCGGGACCAAAACCGTGCAGTTTGGGGTCCCGAAAACTGGCTACAGGTACCGGAAGTGGCATACGGCCACGAAGTGGGCATCAGGGGCCCCAGTGTTCCTCGGAACATTAAAACAAAGGTCTCTGCCAAAAACCGGAGAAGACGGAGATGGTTGGGCGGTCCCGAGCCGAGGCACACGGCCTAACGGCTCCGAAAACCGGGAACCGGGCTCCGAAATGGGCAAAATGGCCTACGGCCACGAAACGTAGCTCACGGCCACCGGGAGATAGCCTACCGGACCACTCCCTTTCCTCAGGAAAGAAAACAGAGAAAACCGAGTCTGGTTCGCAAACCGAGACAAGGCACAGAAGAGGGTTCGGAAGTCTGGAGGCAGGGCGCACGGCCGCGACTCTGAGACTTCTGAACGAGCACAAAATGCAACATCACCGAGCGCTCAATCGGTGACGTCTGAGTCTTAAGGTCGGTCAAAAATGGGGTGTCTACAAGTGTCTAGGGCACAAGGGGCTTTTGTTAAAGGAAGACAGATTTTAGATGTGGCCTTGGTGGCAAATGAGGTAGTGGAGGAATTTAGAAGTCTAGGGAAGGAGGGACTTATTTTCAAGGTTGATTTTGAAAAATCATATGATCATGTGGGTTGGTTGTTTTTGGATTTTGTAATGGATTGAAAGGGTTTTGGTGAGCGATGGAGATCTTGGAGTAGGGGATGTTTGTCGACGTGTAATATGTCAGTTTTAGTTAATGGCAAACTACGTGAAAGTTTTAAGGCGTCGCGAGGATTGCGACAGGGGATCCATTATCACAATTTTTTTATTTTATTTTTGTTGCTGATGTATTAGGAAGGATGGTAGAGAGGTAGGCATTTTTGAGGGATTAAATGTTGTGTGTGTGTGTGAGAGAGAGAGAGAGAGAGAGAGAGAGAGAGAGTTAGTGTGATTCACTTGTAGTATGCAAATGATACCATCTTTTTTTCCTTGGGGGGTGAGAGTTAGATAGTTAATCATTTTCCATTATTGAACCTTTTAGAGTAATCTCAGGGCTTAAGATTAATCTAGAAAAAAGCAGTGTGGTGGGCATTAAGATGCAACATAATCAGACCCAGAGAAGGGCTTCGCTTCTAGGATGTGGTATTGAGGTACTCCCATTCAAATATTTGGAACTTCCACTGGGGGGTAATCCTAGGAGTGAATCTTTTTGGTTTCCAGCTATGGAAAAGATCTGCAAGAGGTTGGAAGGGTGGAGCAAGGCTCTACTCTCGCATGGGGGTAAATATACTTTGGTCAAGACAATTTTGAGCTGAATTCCCATCTATTTTTTATCCTTGTTCAAAATTCTAGTGAAGGCAGCAAAGTCATTGGAAAAGATTATGAGAGATTTCCATTGGGAAGGTAAGGATGAGGGGAAGAAGGATCACCTGGTGAATTGGGAGATAGTTTCGTTCCCAAAGAAGGGGGGTTTGGCCATTGGCAACATTGTGGCTAGGAATTTGGCACTACTTGGTAAATGGTTATGGTGATTTCCAATTAAGAGTGATTCTCTATGGCATTCTGTTATTAGAAGCAAGTATGGGTGTAATGACACACACATATATATATATATATTTTATAAAAAAAAGTCGATGCATAAATTAATTGAGCAATATTTGGATTGAGCTTTTGTGTAAAATTCTATGTGAAATGGTTCGATTTTGTTTTTTTTTTTTTTAATAGTTCCCTATCTCAAAAAAAAAAATATTGTTCCCATATGAGTCTAACATGTTAGATAAAAATTCCAATCAAATGATGAGTATTTATTTTATGAAAATTCGCGGACTGATTGGTGTTAAATTTAGTTTTTAGCAGAATTCGATAATGAGTTTTCGGTGTTTAGACATGACTTGAGATAAAGTTTGTTAGGTCTATTTTGGTATATAATTGGGTCATGTTTATCTTATGGGTGGGAATTTCATTCAAGACCCATGACTTAGATTCAATTTAATTTGGGGTTGTGTATAACTCATGTTTAACTGTTTGGTTCTTTTAAATTTTATATGAATGGTTGGGACTAGGAACATGCCAGATGAGTGGAGGAAGAGTATTTTAGTGCCAATCTATAAGAATAAAGGAGATGTCCAGAATTGCAACAACTATAGAGGAATCAAGCTAATGTGTCATATAATGAAAGTGTGAGAGAGGGTGATAGAACGCTGATTGCGAGATATAACAGAGGTGTCAGAGAATCAATTTGGGTTTATGCCTGGCAGGTCAACAATGGAAGCGATTTATCTTTTGAGGAGAAAAAATAGAAAAGTATGGAGAAAAGAAAAGAGACATTCATATGGTATTTATTGACCTTGAGAAAGTATATGATAGAGTGCCCCAGGATATAATATGGTGGGTGTTAGCGAAGAAAGGAGTGACAAAAAGTTACATTAATGTGATTAGGGACATGTATGAAGGGGTGGTGACCACTATTGGATCGTCTGTTGGAGAGACAAATGAATTTCCTATCACTGTAGGGTTACACCAAGGATCTACCTTAAGTCCTTATCTTTTTGCTTTAGTTGTGGATGAGTTGATGAGAAATATCCATGATGACGTGCCATGGTGCATGCTTTTTGCAGACGGTATAGTGCTAGTGGATGAGACTAGAGAAGGAGTTAATACAAAGTTGGAGATTTGGAGAAAAACTCTTGAATCTAAAGGATTCCGGATAAGCAGAACTAAGACAGAGTACATGGAGTGTAAATTTAATAACAGTAACAATGAAAGCAGAGGAGAAGTGAAGATTGAGAACCAAGAACTGCCTAAGAGTGGACATTTTCATTATTTAGGGTTGATTATCACAACAGCAGGGGAGATTGATGCGAATGTGGCCCATA
This sequence comes from Camellia granthamiana, assembly GCA_036172215.1. Lineage (NCBI taxonomy): Eukaryota > Viridiplantae > Streptophyta > Magnoliopsida > Ericales > Theaceae > Camellia > Camellia granthamiana. The sequence goes on from CM069904.1 coordinate 27,668,076, forward strand.
GGATTAAGGCAGGATTGTGCAAGTGGAGAAGTGTGTCTAGGGTATTGTGCGATAAACGAATACCCACTAGACTTAAAGGTGAGTTCTATAGAACGACTATTAGACCAGCAATGTTGTATGGGACGGAGTGTTGGGCAACCAAGAAATAACATGTAGATAAGATGAGTATGGCTGAGATGAGAATGCTAAGGTGAATGTGTGGCAAGACTAGACAAGACAGAATTAGGAATGAGTGTATTCGGGAATGGGTAGGAGTAGCACCGATAGAAGATAAGTTGAGAGAGAATCGATTGAGATGGTTTGGTCATATTCAACAGAGACCAACAGAGGTAGTAGTGAAGAGATGCGATGCTATAACGGTAGATGGAAGTGTTAGGAGACGGGGTAGGCTTAGATTAACATTGGTTAGCATTGTAAATAGAGATATGGATCTACTTAATTTGACTAACAAAATGGCCTTTGATAAGGTCGCGTAGAGAAGAAGGATTCATGTAGCCGACCCCATTTGATAGGACTTAAGGCTTGGTTTGGGTTTGGTTTGGTTGGGACCATCTTGGGAGTTGCTATTATTTTTTATACTGTACTATAATAAATGTTTGAAAAGTGAATTTATGGTGGGTACCATACAGTGAATTGTTTTTATGTATTTTTATAGTGAATAAAAATAGATATATTTTTGTAGTGAACAAAAGATTATATTTCATGATGTACAAAAATATTATATTTTGTGGTCAGATAAAAATATCATTTTATGATTTATGTTACACAATTTTAAGATATTATTACAATGTGTATTGTACCAGTTAATGGGTTGAATAATACAAAAATAAAAAAATAAATTTTTGGGAAACGTGTGTAGAGACAAAGCCCATGTGGGCTGTCTCTTTCTTTTCCCTCTTTTCCTCATCCCCATTACTTCCATCTTTCTTCATCTTTTTTTGATTTTGGTTGAGCAGAGGGTCGGCCTCTCTCTCTCTCTCTCTCTCTCTCTTGAATACTCCATAGAAGCTCAACCTTTAAGCTTCGAATGGGAGCCCTGAGATTGAGATTTTGTAAAAACCTTGTAAATAAAAGTTGGAGAGCTCGTCGTACTCTTCGCAATGGTAATTTCGGATTCGTGATCAGACGAGGTTTGCCTTTTGATTTGCTCCTCTTCATTATTTGAGGTAGGGACTTTCTTCATATTATTGCTTTAAATCCATGTTAGGGATATTTTGAGAAAATATATCATTATAGGAGGTATTACATATATATTATTCTCAGATTTTGTTTGAATAATTTTTGGAAGAAAAATTATGTTGAAATATTAAGAATATTGGTATTCTGAAATTGATTTGGAAAAATCATCTTGTGTTAGTAATATTTGTTAAAAATTTGAAAATAAATTTAATAGTTGTATAGTTTGTATCTACATCATGTTAGGATTAGATAATTTATTTTGAGAAAAATAATGTTGAAATATTATCTCATCTTTGATTTTTGAAATTTATTTTTGAGAAAAATATATTGATGTTGATGAATGTTGTGTAAATTGTTAAGTTACGATTATAGAGTTGCTTTTGGATTAAAAAATCTAAAAGTGTATATTCGTGATATTTTATGAAAAGTGATATGTTGATGATTAAGTTTTGTTCATCTTTGTGAAAATGAAAATATGAAATGTGGACTTTTGAACTCTCAACCTTAAAAGTGTACTCTTGGGCATATTTCAAGATTTTTTTATGTAAATATCATGTTGATTAGTTAATTTTAGAAAAGTTGTGAAATTGTTATTTGTAGTGAATTTGGGAAAATTAACTATTTAAGTAGCTTGGTATGACATATGGTTATTTTTGAAGGATGGGACATGTTAAGTTATGTTTGGTATTATTTCTCTTGGAAAAATGTGAATATAATGAACTTACTAATTTAGTGGATCAAATTAATTTGGTTAAAATTTTATATCCTTTATGATTAAAAGTGTGTTATTGAGATTATACCATAACTTCTAATATAGTATGATGGAAATAGTAATATTCAATTAGTATGAGATTTAGTGAAAATCATATTGGTTATCTTAGTTGAGGTGGAACAAAGTTGATTGAAGGTTTTGTGAGTCAAAACAATTGAAAAATTGATTATTAATTTTACTAGCTGGAGTATGCTAATATGTTATTTTCATACCTCAAATTGATATATGAGATATTTGATTTGTAAATTGTGGGTTTGGTTAAATTGGGGGTTGATTACCTATAATCTTGCTATTAAGTGTATTTTCTGTATAAAAAAAAATTGCATGTGAGTATCTGAAAGTGAGAAAGCCACAATTTGTGAAAAGTCTTAAATGTTAATGTTTTGGGAGTTGTTGGATTATTGGGAAAAGATTTTGTTTGGTTTTAAAATTGAGGATTTGATTGGAAAACACTTATGAAACTTTTGGAATAGTGAGTATTGGTTACTTCTCTGAAATGTTGAGTTTGATTATAAAAGTTTTGAAAATTTGTCTTTAAAATGTAGAATGTGGATTGTTTCCAAGTGTTAGGAATCATGGGGGATTCCAAGTTATGGTTGTATGTTTGATTGTATATCCATGTTGTTATATTTTAATTAATGTAGTAGAGATATCTGTTTTGGCTATCAGTGGAGGATAGTATTGATTGTTGTAGAACTTGCATGAGACCCAGGTTGATTGAAACTATTTCACTCATGCATTGCATCTATTCAAATGTTTTATACTTATGCATTCAAAAGGTTTATTTTGAGAAAAATGGGTGAATATCGTGGTGAATCTGGTTAGCAGATGTGGGTTGTGGTAATTAAGTTGGCCTGTGTGACTATGGTGAAAGTCCAGAAACTTGCGCGGTTAGGTGCCGATCCTTCCGGATAGTACCAGTAAAATGACTTTGGTAGTGCTTGTATATGCTACTTGCAGACACGTACCTAGAGATTATTAGTTTGTGTATTTACCGCCTATTTTTTGCGTTGAAGGAAAGACATGCATAAAACTCGTATTATAAACTTTGACATCGCATTCATTTTGAAAATAATGTTCTGTTGACATTGAAGCATGTTTATTTATTTAAGTTAACTAGTTGTGGTTAATTAAATAAATTGGATTTAAGGGATTAGGTAATAAAATCGTAAGGTTTTGGCATGATATGATTTTGTGTATGTGTATGGTATCACCATATCACTGTATCCACATGTCTTTTAACGTTATAATATGAGATTGCTTGGTGAGTTAGTAATTTACTCACCCCCTACCTGTACATGTGTACAGGGAATACTTTTCGGATTTGAAGACCAAACAGCTAGTTTTACCATTTCATAGTTGTAATGTAGTGATGGATTGTAATACTTCACTTGTTTATTTGACTGAGTGTCGTTCTTTGTAAAAAGCAGTGTCCTCTCATTTATTGTAAGCTTTGGGGCATTCTATTTGAAATGATTATGTAATAGTAATTGAAATACATGGAGAGTGGGTTTATGGTTTCATTCATGGTATTTTCTTATATAGACTTGTGAAAAGTAAAGAAAATGGTTGATGAAATATATTTTTATAATTAATTGAGTGAGAATGAGGGTACCTTTCAAAAACCTCATGATAACGGTGGGGATTCACAAATGGTTTTGAGGGGAACTTGTCGTGCACCTTGGAAGTCATTTTCTCACATCTATCTACTTTGGTCTTGTTATCTTTCTTTGAGGGTGCGCAATGGGGAACTTGTTCAATTCTGGGAGGATCTTTGGATGGGCTCCTCTTCCTTTGCCTCGGATTTTCTACATTTATATAGAGTGGCTCGGTCTCATAATTGTTCTATTGCTTCTATGGCTTGTTCTTTTTTGGCTTTAATCTCTTGGAATTTCAATTTTTCGAGGAATCTCAATGATAGGGAGACTGTAGAATTGACATCTTTGTTGTCAAGACTCGATCATTTCTCCTTGGTTCCTCTTTTGAAGGATAAGAGGATTTGGGCTCTTCATTCATTAGGTATCTTTTCTTGCAAGTCCTTTTTTGATAAAATCATTGATAATCCTCAAGTTCCTTAGTTTTCTTTTTGTAAAAGAATTTGGAAGGCTTGTGCTCCTCTTAAGGTGAAGGTTTTCATGTCGTCTTTGGTTCAAGGAAGCATTTTGACAAATGATATCGTTCTCTAAATCCTCAATGGTGCATTATGTGTCGTAAGGATGATGAGTCCTTGGATCATTTATTTTTGCATTGTCCAGTTGCTTTTAGTTTATGGCATAGATTGTTTCTTTTGAGGAATGTGTTGTGGGTGCCCCAAAAGGTCGTGTGCATATGCATCTAATCGACTTTCGCGTTTTGGATGGATTGAAGAAGGGCAAAGTGCTTTGGTTTTGTGTCGTCTTTGCAACTTTTTTGGGTTTTGTGGTTGGAAAGAAATGCACGGATTTTCGAAGATATAACTCGGGATGTGGATTGTTTTTGGGATAAAGTTTGTCACTTAACTTCTTTTTGGGCTTCGGTGAATCCTCTTTTTAGGGGAATTCCTTTGTTTTTGTTAGCTAGGAATTGGTTGTCGGTGTGTGATTTGTAGATTTTGGTGATGTAGTCTTTGTTTGGGTTATGTATTTTCTTTCTTTGCTTCTTTTTGTAGAGGATACCTTATCCTAATTTGTTCTTTTTGGTTAGTCAATAAAATTTTGTTGTTGAAAAATATATATATAAACTGTAAGTGTTAATTTAAAAATATTTTTTTTAATTAAAAAAAATTATAGTTAGTTTTTGTTAATATTGATTGTTTGTGGATGTAATATTAATCTAGATAGCAAATAAAAATATATTTTATTGCCATGTCCCCGCCGTGTCCGTGTCCCCATTTTTTTTGAAATTGTCATGTCCTGTATCTGCTTCCTTGTCCGTGTTCGCATCCGTATCCATGTCCGTGCTTCTTAGACAGTGCACTTCAGTCTACAAACTACGTGGAGGGTATGTGGTCATTTCCAAACACTAGGGGGTAAACTGCACATGGCCCAAACCACAAGGGGGTAAAGTGAAGTTTGGCCTAAATTATATATCAATGTAGACTGTTTGGCCCTAGCTATGGTTACTAGTAGATACATCTGTAAGAACCTGAATATAAAAATCAAATCAATAATTAAGTAATAATCATTTTACAATCTCAAATATTTGCCTGTGAATCCTAAAATGCAAATTAAATAGTATGAGGGTTTTTTTAATTAATTTTAAACCTAAAATAAATTTATGGTGAAAGTCTTTAATTTAGAGGCAAGATTTATTATTAAAAAAAAAATAGAATAGAGGGTGTGACTTGAACTCTTGACCACAAGGATTATAAATAAGACTCTTACCATTTGAGTTGCATATAACTTATATATATATATATTGTATGTTAACCTATTTATTTGACCTATGTGTGCCCACCACTAGTATAAAATAAAATAAACACAAACCCTACTCTCTTATTTGTTCACCACCAATATAGCAGCAGCCGTGAGAGAGAGAGAGAAGGGTTGCTTCTGAAGGAGATTGAAGGAAGGAGCAAGTAAGTACTTTATATATATATTCACGTATGCTATTGTTTCTTTTAGGTAAGGCTATGGTGTATTCATTTAATTGCTGAGATCATTGTTGTAACAACCCCCGTACCGTTTACCGATAAATTACTGAATTACTTATTGATTATTGCTAAACTGGACTGCTTATGACAGATAATTGAACTAACTGACACACAGAACAGACTGATTGAAAATGGGAACTAAATTGACTGAGCATATCTATTGTATTGCATTTTTATCTTTTCGATTAATTGATTATCTGTTCGTGTTTTTATGTTTAAACTGCAAATTGAAGGCCTTATCGGCGGCCGAATCGAAGATAGATTGATGTTTTAGAATCATTGGAATTTATGTGATTTTATGGCGTATTTACTGAAAATGTGATTAGGTATGATTAAATTAGATTAAATATTGATAAAAGGCAAAGTTTGACTTATTTACCAAATTGCCACTAAGTGGGCCACTATCCTACACAACTAGGGACTTGTATTACACTTGAACAAATTCATTTCATCAGCCTTTTCTCACACTTAGCCGACCAAGAGAGGAAATAGGAGAGAATTGAGTTCATTTTGGTGGTTTTGCTTGGAACTTGGGGGATTAGCTTGAACCTTGAGGAATTGAAGTGTAAATTGGCAAAATTGAGCTCTTGAACCTTGAATACAAGACTAAGGTAGGACATTCATCTTCTTGTTGTTGTCATAGAGCTAATTCTTGCATGATTCATGTTTTATTTTAGAATTAAGTCATGTTGTAGCTCATACATGGTGAATTATGCTAGAATTCATGCATGCATGGTTGAAAGAATGAGTTTTGAGTTGAATTCATGGTAGAATTGTGCATACATGCTCATGTTTAAGTTTAGTCCATGATTTCAACTTGTTTTTGGTACAAATGGCTCACTAGAACATCAAATTGGAGCTTTGAAATGGTTGGATTTCATGCATGTTTGCATTTCTCCATGTTTATGAAATTGGGTTTGAAATATGGTTTTAATTGACTCACCTTTGGGGCTTGAATTCATAAATTGAGCTTTGAAACTTGTTATACAATGAATTTTGATGTGTTTTTCCAGAATTTGGGCCCAAGAGGTCTAGTTTAGAGTGGTAGAATGCTTGGTTTGAGCTTGGGAGGCAAATCTGGAAATTCCAGATTTGGCTTCCTCGCTCGAGCGAAGGATTCCTCGCTCGAGCGAGCACCTTTGTCCAGGGCTCCGCTCGAGCGGGTATCGAGCGAGCATCGCGCGTAAAATTCCAGCATCCAGTACTTTTGCATTTTTACAGACCGCTCGAGCGAAGGATTTCTCGCTCAAGCGAAGCCTTTGATTTTGGAAGCTCGCTCGAGCGAATGAAGGCTCGCTCGAGCGAGGCTCCTATTTTCAGCAAACTTTGCAAAATGTTTTCTAAGTGTATTTTGGCATCCTTATTCCATTCTAGGCATTCTTAGGCCTAGTTTAAGGCATCTTAATGAGGATATAGATGTAGAACACACCAAGGCAAATTAGGAATTAAGTTATGACATTTCCCAACCGTGTAGCTTAGTGTGTGTTCAACCTGTGAACTGTGTAGGGTTGGCGACTGAGGAGACACGCTCTAGCATACCGTAGCCCAAACTCTGTGAGTAACAATTGTGTAAAGATATGTTTAAATGATTATCTTCTGAAATACTGAACTGAACTGTTTACTGAATTGATATTGTTGACTGTATGAATGTATGTCCTATATCCTGAACTATACTGTGGCATCCTTAGCAACTATTGTTTACTGTTACTGCTACTGTTTGAGAAATCTCTGCCATCGACGGTCTGTGAACGGATGGCCCCACCGACGGTCTATGAACGGGTGGATTTGTCTAATCGACTCGATTCCCATGTTGGAACCACTACTGTTTACTGATTGATGGCCATCAATTATTGTTCGGTCTTTTAAGACCTATCGTTTACTGTACTGATATGCTAATGGATGTACCACATATCACTGAATGACAGATATGCTGAATCAATGAACTGTTTTCATTACTGTAAGGACATTCATTCTTAACTCCTTTACGCATTATGTTATTCACTGGGCTTTAGCTCACTGTTTATATATATATATGTAGGTGCTCAGCCACCAGATCGGAGCTAGGAGCGTAGGTTAGACTCCAGTTTTGTCAAGCCAGCCTATGTGCCTCACTGCGAGGTTCCGAGTTGCCATGCTATGGCTTTGGAGTGTTTTGTTCTCCCCCCGTCTGTCTCCGTACTGTTTTGGATTACTGTATAGACTGTCAGCTACTAACTGTACTGCTATCAAGGGATTAAGTCCCTGTACTGTGTGACTGCAAATTTTTGTATAGACTGTACTATTCGACATGTGTGAATGCATGAAAAATCTTTTTGGCATACAGACTGTCACAGCTTAATGGACATTAATTATTTACTGTATTGGCTTCCGCCAGGCCCTAAACTCTGTTTTACTGTACTACTGTTAAGCAGGCCTTCGGTAATCTCGGATTACTGGCCGGTTACGGTGCTAAACCCATAGGGCCGGGTTTGGGTCGTGACAATTGTCTTGTGAGGATGATGGATGGTGGTGTGAAAAATTAATGGTTGGTGATGGGAGGTTTTGGGTGTAGTTGATTTCTTTTGCAAGCAAGTACAAGTGGATATTGTGGATGTAACTATGGTGCTGGGTATATTATTTGGGGCTGCAAATATTAGTGCATGAGTGACCCATAATAATAGTTTAGTCTTGGTTTACCTTTTGTACTATAACAATCTCTGTATATATATATTTCATTTTAAAGAAATATGAAAGCAAATTTCGTTTTAAAGAAATCTGAAAGCAAATTAAGGAGCAGAACTTGTGCTTAAATGGTGGGTGAATATCTTTAGAATTCTGCACATAATTACAAACTTTAAAAATCAAGGAACCATATCAAACGAATGAATTTTAATATGAAATTTTTTAAGTAGATTAATTACATATTGAATTGCATATCTGAATTTTCTCATAATTTTTGGGAGTCGAAATCCATATAAACTGATGCGTTCAAATTTGTTCAGAAATTTGGTTTAAAACAGTAAATTCAGAAGTGTCGTTCTCTTTGGATATAAATTTGAAAATTATCAAATCAGCGTCATTAGAACCGGTTACGAGTCTATTTTCTTACATTTTTTGCCTTGCATTGATTGCTCGTGTATACTAAGACAACCATTAATTTCTTTAAAGTGCTGTAGAAAACAACCTGTTTGGGTGTAATTAATTGTAAATAATTATTTTGATAAGCAAATCGAGTAGAACCAATTGGGTTTGAAACTTAGGATATATTAGTTGATATCTGGAGGGTTTTGGAATTTTTCGAACAGCGTGGAGTGGGTTTTGTAATTTTCAAAGTTGGCGAATAGATTGGGAAAACTTGTTTAAAACTCTATTTTATCTTAAAGTTACTTTTAGTTAAGTTTCGACCGGAACCCATGCCTTTGGTAAATTTAGACCTTGAAGAACATGAATTTAGGTATTATTTAAGAGTAACGGTGAGTGGGGTTGAGCTGTGTTAGTGCGCTTTAGTGTAAGGTACTTAGTTTATTATTCTCTTTAGTATTTTTAAATTAGTAGTGACGTGTAGTGTTCATACTTGGTTCAGGACACTAGTTGGACTTTCATACTCTATTCGAGGATTATATTATTTTGTTTTCAGGTGAGTAGTTTCATACTACATATTTTTATAAATGTTCCCCTACCCTGAACTGTTGGAAAATTTAATTGTTGTTTCAGGACTAAACTGTTTTGATAAATTATTATATTATCAATGGAATCAAATTATTTCTGAGACGTGTGTGAACTTGGCATACTGTAAACTATTTGTTTTGGTCTCATGTTTATAATGGTGAACTACCATGTTTTGCAAAACTGATGTGTATTGCTTATTGGGACCATCTGTGTATTTTAGTCTAGGGAGATTATTCCACTGTATGCGGTGACTCTGGCCACTAGGGAACCGACCCGGGTTGGGCCGTGATGACTCTAGTGCTCAACGATTGTAAGGAAAAGACCTAGGTTAAGCTAGGTGACCTTCAATAGGATCGTCTTAGAGAAAAGGCCCAAGTTGCCACCCTGAGGATGACTCTTAGTTTGGTATTGGATCCAACGGGGTTTATAGCCTTGAGAATTGTGTGGCATGTTACTTGTTATTTCTTGGTACCTAGAAAATTATTGGTGTTCATGTTGTAGTCTGTTTTATGTGGAAAATGTCATTTATCATATTCTTGAGAGACATGAGTATTTTAACTGTTATACTGTGGAACCTTCTTTTTGAAACAGATTCTCTTTACCAAACTGTATGTCAATCTAGTTTCTGTGGTATATGTCTTATTTGGGAATTGATCCCTATTTTCAAAACTGTATATACTATCCATGTTGTTACTCACTGAGCTATCAGCTGACTTAGTTGTTTACCATTTCCAGGTGTTAGAAGGACTTAGAGTGGACTCATGGCGTAGCGGGGACTCAATTGCATGGACCTCTAGGACATTTATTTATTTTGTTTTAGATTGTTATGTCAAGTTTGTGCATATTTTTTATTTTTATTTTTATTGAGGTTCATTTAGGATTATTTTGATATGTGGGCTGTTTATATCCCATAAGTTGGTATTGATTACGGTTGGCTTTGCCATTTATACTTGTGACTTGTCACGGGTGGGTTTTGATTTATTTATTTCTAGGCTATCATCATATTTATTCTCTGTGATTTTGGATTCATGTATAGGCTTACGTGTGCCTTGGGCTAAGTCCCTGTGGGCCACGGCCGGTCATGCCCGGGTTTGGGGTGTGATAACATCTCTAGTTCGAGATTTTAATTATTTGAATCTAGGAGTCAATCAACATGTTTCAAAACTTTGATAGTAAAGAATCAGAACTTGGCTATCATCATGTGGAAGATATCTTAAAAAAATCAGACTTTTGAAATTTGTTGGAAGAATTAAAAAACCAGGAAAAAGTATGATACGCAACACAATGAAGATATAACACCGGTTGAATAGAAAAATATCAGTCATATAATAATCTTTGTGTTCCATGTTGCTTGAAATCATAGGTTTAGTGTTGGAGTAATGCTATCCAAATTTTAAAAAATTCATACATAATTTTCATACTTAATGATGTGGCTCATTATGGACCATTTACTTCAAAACAAAACACCATTGAAGATGGATTTATTTACAATAATGGCAATGCCACATCATTCTTGTCAAGTTTTTTGTATGAATTTTATGTTTGTTTAGTATTTTCCTTAGTGTTGCCATGCATACTGTTGTATTTCGTTATTCATTCCAGAAACACTGAGCTATGGGTTTCATTCATATTTCTTTCATGTATGATGATTAGTTTTTGCAAATTTTATGATGATTGGTTTTTGCAATTTTTATTTCAAATATGCATCTATGATCTATGGGTTTCATTCATATTTCTTTCATGTATGATGATTAGTTTTTGCAAATTTTATTTCAAATATGCATCGATGATAATGTTCTGAAGTTTTTCAATTAAGGACAATGCTACTTTAGCCAGAAACAAGAAAAGGACTGCAGAACTAAGAAAGATGTTGTCAAGTCAACTGAGAAGCCTAGGTGATCTTTTCATATGGATATTCCTGGAAAGACGGAACCACTCCTAGGTCGTGTTTTGGATCATGGAGTTAAGTGGGGATTTGGAAAGTGAGAGGAAAATGTGAAGGAAATATAACCTAAATTTTTTCTCCATTTCCCTGGTATTTTCCTTTTCCTTTCCGAACTCCTACATAAATCCATGATTCAAACACTGCCTTAAGGTTGCAAGTAACATTAAGTCTGATATTCACCCAAAAAAAAAATAATAATAATAAAGTCTGACAAGGTTTCTTCATGAGATCCTTTATTGAAGTATGTTCTAGTGGTGATATTATGCACCACTCAGTTTTAAAGGGTAAACCAACATCTTCTACTAGCATGAGAGATACTCTAACGAAGGTCAATTTGAATTACAAACACTGTGTTTGGTTGGGGGATTTGGGAAGGGATTTGGAAAGGGAAAGGGAAAAGGTTTTCACACACCTTTTCCCTTTCCCTTTCCCTTTCCAAATCCTTTCCCAAATCCCTCACCAAACACAGCGAAAGGCTTGGCAAACAAGGTACTGATGAGGTTGCCAGTTCTATCCAAGCAAAACTTTTTGGTGTGTGCGCATATTGAATACTAGTTCATGATGTTTGTAAATGCAGTGCACTTTGAAGAAGATCACTGGTACTGCTTCCATGAGAAACATGGATTCAGAGAAAAGGCGGTTTGATGTTGTGCAAAATACTGCTTTGCCATCTTATTTAATTGTAGAGACAAAAAAACAAATAAATTTTAACATGCAGGATGTAGGTTGGGGTGTGAAATTGTTTTTCCTTTTCGCAAGACCCAGGAGATTGGATCTAGCCATAAGAAAAATGCTTGGTATAAATAACTCACTTCTTGGTCTTCGACCCTCTCAGTCACTATGAATGCCCCCAATTAGTGCAATGGGATGTGTCTATTTATCTATCTCTTGACTCGAAATCGAAATTGGAGCAGGTTTGAGAAAGGATCTTAGAGTGTCTAGGGTTGGGCCAGGAGGGTTACAAGGAAGTTTGGAGTTGAGTAGTCACCCTATGATCCCAAAACAAGGACAAACTGAGAACCAGAAACCAAAATGCATGTAATTTTATGTTATATATGGAAACCTATTTGCCAATCGTTACGACATTATTTGATAGTTGACTATCAATCTTTGCTCATTAATTTTGGTCAGGTTGTTATGTACTTTCTGAAGACAAGCATGAAATCTAAATGGTTCAGTGTGTTAACAAATACCTAGGTCCACAAACCTTGCTACTCGGGATAAATCAATTCAAAGCGTTGGAAATGTATTTGGGGCAGAAAATGAAAAGGAGTAAAACAGAAACAGGGAATTGAAGATTTTATTTTCTTTAATTGATCATTGTGCTATATCCGTACTTCAGAATATTTCATCTAATTGCATTAGATTGTGTTATTTTTTAAAAAACTATTAACTGATTCTTAGGTTGTGTTTGCTGTGATATATGATTTCCTTATGAATATTTAACCTTTTGCAGTGATGAGACAGTGGTATATTATATATAGGGCTAAACCTAAAGAAAGTTTAGCAAACAATCTTCACTTGCCAAAGAAATGATCAATTTGTGGATTCAACATCGATTTCGTGAACTTATTTTCATAAGGGGTGCATCAATTAATCTTACGCGTGTGGTTCATCCATGTTTTTTTTTAAAAAAAAATCTGAACATATGATCAATGCAAGTGTTGGAAGAGGTCCAAAGTTTGCCCCACCCAAATCTTAAACAAGAGAACAAGGTCATTTTGTACCCAAAATTTTGGTTCCATAGGGTGTCTTTTTTGAACCTAGAAGAGGAAAAAGAAAAAGGGGGGAAATTTTACATTTTCTATTATTTGAAATAAGATATCCTTTTGGAAAAGAAAAGGGGGGGAAATCTGATGTGTCACGTATCTGCATTGACCACATCATCAGCCTCTAATTGGAAAAGAAAATCTTTATTAACTTGACACATCAGTTTGTAATTCTTTATTTTTTATGTATTGCCATTATTGTAATAAAACTTTGTTCACTAATTTCAGATTGTATTGTGGCAATCTACAAATCTAACACATCCTCAAAGGAATCCGAGGTAAGCAACTCTATTTACTTCCATGTTTTTGACATTAGCTTCAATCCGTCAACGCTTGTTAGAGAAAAGTTAATACATTGAATTGACCTCATGGACAAGTAAACACCATGATAGGATAAAAAAGGGATTTAGGGGGGGGGGGGGGGGGGGGTGGTTTCCATCATATTTAGGGCTGATAAACATAGGTCCTGTTGATACATGGCCATTTGAAGGGGTCATCAGGAAATGAGTTTCTTGCACAAGTCCTCAAACTCGAATGTTTCAGCCTCAGCATGATTTACCAAAGTGCTAACATTCCAGTTTGAGGGCTTCAATGTTCTTTTCATTGACATGATGGAACTATGTATTAATGATGAAAACACAAGTGCACACAAAATACTTGGCACTATAGGAAATTTAGCCAATAGTGACGTTTTAAAAACGTCACTGTATAGCAAGAAAATGCCGCCAAAAGTTGTAGCAGTGCTTACCCCAAACACTGATGAAAGGGCTGTTACTATAACTTCATGGCGATTTGAAAACACCGGTAAAAACCTATAGGACGCGTTTCACTAAATGCCGCTAAAAACAGTCCAGTAACGTCAATTGACACTACAGTGGCATTTTAAAAAATACCATCGCAGCTTCTTTTTTTTTTTTTTAAAAAAAAACTCATTCACATCAAATCTCCATAAATTCTTATTCAAATTCAAGAAGCATCAACCAATCAAATGGCTTACAAATAGTAATAGTATTCAAATTTGAAAAAACCTATCTCGCAGTCATATAAATTCCAATTCAAGAATGATCAATCAATCAATCAACTGATTGTTTATTACATCAACTAAAATTGTCTTAAAACTTCATCAATTGGTTATAAATTTACACAAAACATTCATTGCTTAAAAGCTAAAATCACGAAACTATTTCAATGAGAAACAAATTATTTCTAAACACCTGCAGATTAAAATGATGAGAAACAACAAAATAATGGAGTGATTAATATTTCCCATAAAAAAAAAAAAGGAAACAAACACAAATGAAAACAAAAATGAAAGCAAAGCAGAAAGCAAAGATGTAACTCAGAACCCCGTTATGTATTCCAAAACTCCAACCATCAGTGCCAATAATATTGCAAGTTCTTTATACAACTCATCAGACAAATCAACTATGTTGCCTTAGACATTAGAGACCACAAGGGAAACCAATCACTTTGTTTGGTTTGGAGTTTTTAAAAATAGTTTTATGAGTTTATAATCCATATTTTTTTAACATTTTAATCCATTTTCTTTTTCAACTTTTTAGATATAATCCATATACACTTAAAAAGTAGAATTTTTGAACAATATTTTTTTAACACACTGAATTGACAATATCAAAAGGCAATCTTGTAAATTACCTTTAAAGCCACTCCAACCCCATCCCCATTAAAGGACATACACTGAATAAAATATTTTACCCAATCTAGAAATTGCAACTTGTTATTTGAATGGTGTACATGCATGAAACTGGTAAGGTCTTTTAGGATGTAAGGAAAAAACAGCAAGTAAAATTAGTAAGCTAAGGATCCAATCATCAACCATTGCGTACTTGAAGCACCAAAAAGGGAACCATATTGTACACTAGAGTTCTTATAAACTCTCATTTGCTGCAACAAATCACAAGGGGTCCAGAACAAAACAAAAGCACTAACAAAACTTGGGTGTAAACAAGCAGACTACTGTCTAATCAACACTTAAACTGAATTGTTCACTAGGCTCTCTTGCTTGCAGAACTGCCTTTAACTCAATTTTGTACCTCAACTCATTTTTTAGATTTATTTGTAGTAGTCCAATACCTTAGTGTGTAGATTTACTTGTAGTAGTCCAATGGCGGCTCAAGGAGGTGGAGGATGGAAACTGGTGTTTAGGAGAAGATTTGGGAGACCTGGTGCATCATCAAACATACATACAGCGTTTGTTGATGATATTCCTGTTTCTATGAGTCCCAAAGGTTTGTTTGCTATGTTTACAAACTTTGCGGTCGTTAAGGATGTTTTCATCCCAAACAAGAGGAGGAAAGCAACACAGTCTAGGTTTGGTTTCGTTCGATTTGATTGCTTGGTAGCTACGGAGGTTGCTATTCAAAAAGCTCATGGAGTCTGGTGTGAAGACAAGATGTTAAAAGTGAAAAAGGCAGATTTCGGCATGGAGCAAGGTGGTAGGGGACAACTCCAAAGGAGGCAGGAGCTAGCGAAGCAAGAAAGAGAAGCAGCAAGAAGGTTTGGAACTGCTGGATTTGTAAAAAGAGGGTCTTATGCTGATGTGTTAAAAGGAACGACCGGAAAATGCGGAAGTGAGACTAGAATCCAAGTAGAGGAGTATGGCAATGGGTGGTTATATGAAAGTGTAATAGTCAAGATGCGAAAGAATTGTAGTTGTGTAGATTTTAAAAATGAACTCCAGAACAGTGGGTGGGAAGATCTGAAAGTTTGAGAAGGTGGTAGGAGAATAGTTTACCTATCCTTCGCCTCAGCAACTAATATAAAGGCTAGGATGAATGAGTTAGATGAATGGTTGCATGACTGGTGTGAGTCGTGCACCAAATGGGAAAAGGGGATAGCGTTGATAATGGCAGATTAGTTTGGCTCAGTTGTTATGGTGTTCCTCCTAATCTATGGAATAGGAAAAGTTTTCAAAAGATAGGTGAAGTGTGGGGAGACGTAGTGGAGATTGATGAAGATACTTTAACAATGGATTCTCTGAAATATGGCAGATTGAGAATCTAGACCTCACATCTGGAACGTATAGACAAATTGGTCATCTTGGATTGTCAAGGTAGTTCTTACCCAATATGGGTATTTGAAGAGTGTAACTGTGGAGTTGGATCAAAGTTGCATCAGGGTGCTTCCAGCGAAAAACAGAGTTGGAAGGGTTCAGTGGGGAATAGTTCCAGGGAGGAACAGAGTGTTGCGTACTGTCATAGAAACATGGAAGAAGGCAATGACATGGCATGCACAGCGGTTGAGGTGGAAGCCCAAGATGAAGTGGCATTAAACATGTGGAGCAAAGTTGGTGTAGACAGATTGGTTGAGGGCCATGCTCACATTTCCCATTCTGTTTCAATAGTAAATGATACTGATGATGGTGTGGCGGCTCAAAAAGTTGCTTCGGGACCATTAATTGAATGTTCAGGTTTCAAGAATGGCATGCGTGAACGGTTAGTTCAGAGCATAGAGGAGATGAAAAGTCAGAGAGGTAGAACTGATATGGGCTCAGTTGGACTTATAAGGAGCTTAAGTGAGACTGATTTTAGAAGGCCTAATATAAATTTAGAGGTAGTATTGGGTGAAGCCCAGCCTGGTAATGAAAAGATTGGGCCAGTTGGTAACAGGGCTAGTCATAGTACAGGTAATATTAGCCCAGGCATTGTGGAGAAGTCACGTATGCAGGTATTTGGGCCAACTGACAATTCAAGACCTGTGATGGGATGTGGAAACCAGCCTCTTGGTCCATTAAGTGTATCTCAAAATTAGACCCAGGTGGAGCAACATTATTTTCCAGCAGCTCAGGGAATCGGTAATTGCATAGCTCAACCAGTTGCGATCAGAAATAATCAGCAGCGAAGAAAGGGGAAAGAGCTTCGGAACAGAAGAAAGATTGGAAGAAGAGGTATGAATTTCAGAGGTGGTTTCCAGAGAGGCGCTCTGTTTCATACAGCTGCAGCTGCGATCTCAGCTTCTCTGTCGATTACTGATAGTCCAGGTAGGCACAGAGCCCTTCAACATGAAGCTCAGGAAACAATTAAGTTGGGGAAGGCGCTGGGCTTGGATTTGGAAGGAAAAGAAATTGAAACAACTAAAATGATTATCCAATTGGAGGAGGAAGATGAGGCAAGGCTTGAAAGGAAAAAGAGCAAGGGAGGTGTTTAAATCAACACCAGAAGGAGAGTTTTTTTTAAGAGATTGAAGTTGTTAAATAAAGATCCTATCCTAGAATGTGAGAGGGCTTGGAAGGGTAGAGAAAAGGAGAAGAATCAAGGAGTTTTTAAAAATAAAAAACGTTGATATGGTACTGTTTCAAGAGACAAAGCGTTTAGTAGTTGATGAAGGATTTGCTAGGTCACTATGGCATATTGACTTAATGGAGTTCTTGGTCGTGGATGCTGAAGGAAGTGCAGGGGGTTTATTGTGCATCTCGAACCCTTCAGTGTTTGTTTTAAATGATTGTTGCTGCTCCAGAAGGTTTGTTCTTCTGTCAGGTATAGTTTATTCGCATATTGAATGTGTCATTGGGAATGTGTATGCACCAAATGAGGAATCAGATAGGAGGAATTTATGGGAGATGTTATCCAAATTGAAAGAATCATATCCCAAACTGTGGTGTTTAGGCGAAGATTTTAATGAAATCACTTCAATTGTGGAGAGAAAAGGGTGTTTAAGGAGAAGTAGGGGTATGTCTGAGTTTGGGAACTTCATAAATAAAATGGAATTGCTGGATATTCCTATGATGGGTAGACAATACACATGGGGTAATTCTTAGAGTTGAAGTCGAATTGATAGATTCTTAGTTAATCTGGACTGGTTCGAGTGGTTCAAACTCAAAGTGTGGGGGCTACCTAGACGTTTATCCGATCACTACCCCATATTATTGATGGAGGATGAGAGAGATTGGGGCCCTAAACCTTTTAGGTTCATAAATGCTTGGGTTCTGTATCCCTTGTTCCTTAAAGAAGTGAAATGGGTTTGGGAAGATACACAAGTAAGAGGGTGGGGCTGGGTATGTCATTATGAATAAGCTGCGGAATCTGAAACTGGCCTTAAAAAAATGGAATATTGAGGTGTTTGGAAATGTGGAAGCTAAGCTTAAAGAGGCTGAAGATGAAGTACATGCTCTAGATTTATCTGCTGAATCTAGAGCCCTATCCGAGTCAAAAGTTGCAAGATGGAAGGAGCTTAAAGGGTTAGTTTGGAAGTATGGAAAAAGAAAGGAATGGTTGTGGTTACAAAAGTCAAGATTGGAATGGGCATTAAAAAGGGATAAGAACACAAGGTTCTTTCATATAATGGCATCATTTAGGCACAACAGGAACATGCTAAACTCACTGAAGGTTGAGTATGTTGTTGTTGAAGAACTAGCAACTATTAAACAGGCAGTGTACAATCATTTGAAGAATTAGTTTGATGAGAGGTGGAGATGCAGGCCCTTACTTAGAGGTTACTTTACTCAAGTGGATCTCAGTCAAGTCACTGAAATTCTGGAAAAAGAGTTCACTAAGTCAAAGGTATGGGCAGCAATAAAGGAGTGTGATGGGAATAAAGCTCTTGGGCCGGATGGGTTTAACATGTTATGCTTTCAGAAAGGGTGGTAGGTGATGAAAGATGATATTTTGAAGTTTATGAAAGAATTTCATGATAACAGCAGGCTGGGGTATGGGGTGAACTGCTCTTTTATAACTCTTATCCCAAAGATTGATAATCCTTCTTTCATCGAAGACTATAGACCAATTAGCTTGATCAACTCTGTTTACAAAATTCTGTCCAAAGTTTTAGCAAGTAGATTTAAACAAGTGCTGCTAGCAGTGATTGATAAAGCCCAATCAGCTTTCTTGAGTGTAAGGAACATCATGGATGGGGTTCTTATTGCTAATGAAGTGGTGGATTGGTGCAAGAAATCTAGAAAGAAGGGTTTAATCCTTAAATTGGACTTTGAAAAAGCATAGGACTTGGTAAATTGGAATTTTCTCCTTTGGATGCTAGTAAATTTTGGTTTTGGAGCAAAATAGGTGGGTTGGATCAAGGAGTGCATTGCCTCATCTAGAGTGTCTGTACTTGTGAATGGGTCTTCATCTGATGAGTTTTGTTCGAAGAGAGGTTTAAGGCAAGGCGATCCACTCTCACCTCTCTTGTTTAATGTTGTAGCTGAAGGGCTTAATATCATGTTAAAAAGGGCAAAAGTTATGGGAGTTATTAAAGGAGTGGATGTGGCTCATAGAGGTTTTAATGTATCTCACCTCCAATATGCAGATGATACCATAATTCTGTGTGATGCGGAGTGGTCTGAAGTTGTTGCTATTAAAAGAATTTTAAGGTGCTTTGAAGTTGTGTCTAGGCTGAAAATAAATTTCCACAAAAGTTTGGCATGTGGGGTGGGTGTGGAGGAGGATTTAGTGGAAGATTTTGCATCTAAACTTAACTGTATAAGTCATAAGTTGCCTTTCAAATATCTTAGGTTACCACTTGGTGCCAATCCAAGTAGGAAAATATCTTTGACTCCAGTCTTCGACAACTTTAAAAAAAAAGCTTTCAGGATGGAAAAGTAGATTGCTGTCATTCGCAGGTAGAGTGGTCCTCATTAAATCTATTTTGTCCTCGTTACCCATTTATTATATGTCCTTATTTAAGATTCCTGAAAGCGTGGCTAAGGAACTTGATAGACTGCAAGCAAATTTCCTATGGGGAGGTACAGAAATTAGGAGGACAATACACTTAGTCAATTGGAAAAAGATTATAATGAATAAACAAAAAGGGGGTCTTGGGATTAGGGACATTAGACTTACAAATCAATGCATGTTACTCAAATGGTGGTGGAGGTATGCTGTGGAAAATAATGCACTTTGGAAATCAATTGTGTGTAGTAAGTATGGATCCATAGGTGGGAGGTGGCTGCCACCAACTAATGCAGTTGGAGTCACTTCACAGATCTGGAGGGACATTTTGGTTGTGGCACAAGCTAACCCAAGACTTTTTACATTCTTTATGGAAAGTTTGGAACTCAGAGTTGGGAATGGCAGAAGAATACAGTTCTGGGTTGATAATTGGTTAGGGGAGTCTAGTTTGCGTACTCAATTTCCTAGATTGTTTCAGTTGAGTACAGAGAAAGAGGTGTCATTGAGTGTGCTGATCTCAAGGCAGGTAAGCTCAAATAGATGGTGTTTTAATTTTAGAAGAACTCTTCATGCTTGGGAGGAAGAAGAAATGGTAAGGCTTACTGACAGGTTGGGTGCTGGGCCTAGGTTAAGTATGGATTTAGAGGACCATGTGAGATGGAAGGCTGATCAAGTAGGGGGTTTCAAGGTAAGCAATGTTTATAAATGGGGTGATCTAGAATTGGGGCCCACTGTTACAGCAGCTGGTTTAATTTGGAATAATTTTTCTCCACCCAAAGCCAAATTCTTTACTTGGTTGGCTTGGAAAGGCAGACTTAAGACTGCAGTTTACCTAAATAGGATTGGTGTTTTGAGGGGTAGTGTGGACTTGTCGTGTGTTTTCTACAAATCTGATTTGGAATCAGTAACTCATTTGCTGCTACTGTGTCCCTTTGTATGGCAAATTTGGGCATGCATAATTGACTGGTGGGGGCTTTCTTGGGCAACTCCAGGATCCGTGGACTGTCTATTTAATTGGTGGATGAGCTGGAAGTTCAGAAAGAAAGAAAGGCAAGTGTGGAGAGCTATCCCCTCAGCTGTGGTATGGTATGTGTGGAAGTGCAGAAATGAATGCATTTTCTCCAACAAGCCCCCACTTTTGGAGGAGTTATGTGAGCTAATTAAAGTTCGACTAGCATTGTGGCTGAAAACATTTGATCCTGGTTGTTCATATTCTGTTGGTGACATTGTAAGGACTATTCATCTGGTAAGAAAATTCATTTAGTAACTTAGGGGGTTAGCTACTATGGTGGTCTATCAGGGGGTGTAGCTCGGGGCAGATGTGGAGGTTTTTATGAATGGTTGCTGCAGTTCTCTTGTAATGAGAATTGGGAGTGCATCTGTAGTTGTGGGAGTGCAACTGCAATTTTCTGAGATGAGGCTAAGCAGATGTTGATGGGTTTTCTTGATGATGTGGTTACTTGGGAGTGCATCTGTAGTTGTGGGAGTGCAACTGCATTTTTCTTGTCTGGGGCATTGGTGGGATTTGCTATACTACTTTTTCTGTTAATGACCTTGTGTCTAATCTGCAACAAGTGTAATACTGCATTAGGAATGGTAGTTGAGTTTGCTTTGCATGCTTTGTGTTGATCCGTTAGGGTGAATTGTTACTGCTGTTGATCTGTTTCTGAACTGCTGTTGATCTGTTGGGGTAACTGCCACTAATCTGCTGCTGTTGATCTGTTGGGGTATCCTCCTGCTTCTGTCCTGCTTCGAATGCCAGTTGCTGCCTATGCTTTGTTGTTCTGTCCCTTAATGGATTGATCTGTTAACTGTGGGGATATGTTGAACTGTTGATATGCTGAACTAATGCCCCAGCAGAGAGGTTTTCTGATGAATTGTCTTCAAGGGGTGTGCTATGTTGATTTTTGTGGTCACTTCTGTTTGCTTGTTTCTGTTTTGCTTCGTATGTTGGTTACTCACCAACATAGAGCTTGGAGTTTGTGCTAGCAGATGATTTGGTGTCCATCTTGGTGCCAACCTAGTTGGGATCTGGATGTTTCACTGTGATGCTTTTTGCACTCTCCTCTTTATTGATGTATGTTCTCATACTCTATATGTTTTCCATTAATAAAGTTTTCTTTTTTTGCTGATCAAAAAAAAAAAAAAAAGAAAAAAAAAGCTGTCACTCCCTCAAATAGCTACAATCAATTTATTTTGATAAATTAATATGGCCAGAAGAGACCCTGCAAAATGGATCCCCATAAGCATATTATAAACAAAATAAAATAATAAAATAAAATGAAGTAAATACACAAAAGCAACAAATAGAGCTTGTGATGAGCTAGCCAGAGAATACCATTGTGCTTCTATCTCTCCCCTTTAAGGACCCACCAACCATAGCAAATATAGAATTCTAAACAAGTGAAAGCCTATACATGAAATAGAGCAGCATTAAATATTTAATATTCTTTACAAAAAGAACATTAACACATTGAAAAGACATGAAGTTGATGATTCCATGGACGTCTATCACAACAAAAACAAGCAAAAGGCTTGGATGCAAAAAGTTACATTCCACCATCAAATCCATCTAGAACTTCCCATTATAGACAAGTTTAATAAGAGAAGTATAAAAATCCAATATAGCCTGTCTAGTTCTATGCACCATGTGACATCTGTTTTTTCAATATGGTTTCAACAAATAATTTGATGATATAATAATTGTGAAGGTTATATAAACAATATGCCCTATATCAATATTCTGGACTATTTAGCTAGTTTGAACAGTGTTAAAGATTGCTCAGATTTTCAACGATGGCTGCTGATTGATGGCTGCCATAAATGCTGATTGATGGTTGCCATAAATAATGGTGGTTGCCATAAATGAAGTCGGTAGCTTGTTTCTCCCATTGATCTATAAATGGGTAATGAATGAGAGGAGTTTTGTGTGGTGAGTTGAAGAGAGAATACAGACCAGAGAGAGAATTACAGAGTGTGTAATACTTTGTTCCAAATATAGTGAAATCCGCTGCCCGTGGACGTAGGCGATTTGCCGAACCACGTAAATCTTTGTGTGTTCTTGCTTTTGTGCTTGTGTGTGATTGTTTTCTACCTTCTTGGCACAACAAATTGGTATCAGAGCATTGTTGTGCAAAAAACAGAGTGTTTTTTCTGTAAATTGAAAATTTCGAAGTTTTCGAAATTGAGTTTTCAACATACCACGACGACCACCTCAACGAGAAGAGTTCAGACCCAGAAAGACCAACCCACGAGGACATTTCACGTGCCCTTACGTGCTTGCTGAAGTTCTGCCGGAGACTTGCCGGAAAGTTCAGTCCGGCGAAGAAGCAAAGGTTGAAGAAGTCAACTTGTCCTAAAGGCTTGAAGTATTCACTTGTGCACTAAAATAGCTCAAGTTCCTACTTGGCAGAGTGGTTAGAGCTTTTGGTTTGAAACCTTGAGGTCAAGGGTTCAAAACCATTACTAAACAAAATTCCAATTTATTTTTGAAAGCTGCCACGTCACGCCACATCATCGCCAGGTGTTAGCCTAGTCACTGCCACGTCATTGACACATCAGCACACCTGCCACGTCAATGCTCCACTTAGCACTGCTAAGTCACTGCCACGTGTTGAGACACGTTACCGCCAGATCAACTGCCACGTCAGCGCCACATCAGCACATCTACCACGTCATTAATTCCAATCAGCCGAACTTTCTGAAATTGTAGGGAGGCCCCTAAAAGTTTGGTAAATTACATTTCAGCCCCTGATCTTGCTAAAATTGCAATTTAGCCCCTGGAACTCTATTAACTATAGTAAGGTCCTCAGAGTTTTGGGAAATTATAATTGGGCCTCTAGATTTGGAGAAATTTCATTGAGGTCCCTAGAGAGGTGGAGAAAAGTTCTTTCCTAGATAAATCAACCATTCCAGACACAACCGCAGATTCCGTTTTTTGAGATTCGGATCCAAATTTTCAGTGAAGTTTTCGGGAGCTTAGAATTTTCGTGTTTCGGGTATTTCAAGCGTCTGTTATTGTTTGTGGTGGAGATTATTGAGCAGTCTCAATGGCAGAATCTATAGAAACGAGATCAACCGAGTCTACAAGTAACCCAGCGACTACAAGCAACTCTAGGCATTGGACTCCGGTGTCCCATGCTAAGTTTGAGGTAAAAAAGTTTGATGGAAGCAGGAACTTCAGCATGTGGAGATACGAAGTTAAAGATATGTTTGTCCATATGAACCTGCACTTCACTCTGGGAGACAAACCAGATGACTTGGACGAGATAGAATGGGAGAAAGTGAATCTCCTGACCTGTAGTTCCACTCCACTGTGTCTTGCAAAAGAAGAGA
Organism: Camellia granthamiana; assembly: GCA_036172215.1. NCBI lineage: Eukaryota > Viridiplantae > Streptophyta > Magnoliopsida > Ericales > Theaceae > Camellia > Camellia granthamiana. Next base: position 27,691,978 of record CM069904.1, read on the forward strand.
AGTACGCCTTCACAGAATATGATACTGCGAAGGAGCTTTGGAAGACGCTGAAAGACAAGTTCATGACAAAGAACATTGAGAACCAGCTCTACATGAAAAAGAGGTTGCTTCGTTTCGACTACAAGAAAGGTATTTCGATGAACGAACACCTGAACAATTTCAACAAAATTCTTGCCAATTTGAAAAACCTGGATGTTCAAATTGATAATGAAGATAAAGCACTGTTATTGTTAAATTCCTTGCCTGACACATACGACCATCTCACCACCACTTTACTATATGGTAAAGAAAAGATCAAGTACGTTGATGTTTCAAACGCCTTGGTAAATAATGAGTTTAGAAGGAAAGATAAGTCTGCAAACAGGGACTCAGCATCAAAGGCTTTGACAGTCAGAGGCAGGATGAATAATAGAAGATATACAGGGCGGGGAAAGTCTCGCTCAAAATCCAAAGGGAGATTATCAGATAGAAGACGTCTTGCAAAAGATGAGTGTGTTGCTTGTCGCCAAAAGGGGCATTAGGCAAAAAGATTTTCCAAATAAAGACAAGAAAGAGGAAAAGGTGAACGTTGCACGAGATGGAGATAATGGTGAAGGATCAGCCTTCACAGTTTCATCACTTGGCCAGTCTTATGAATGGCTTCTAGATTTCGGATCTTCCTACCACATGTGTCCTAACAAGTAGTGGTTCTCGAGCTTACGAGAGTTCGATGGAGAAATTGGGTTGATGGGCGACGACCAAGCTTGCAGAACAAAAGGGATTGGAACAATTCGACTGAAGATGCATGATGGAACAATCAGAATTCTTGAAGATGTTTGGAATGTACCAGATTTGATGAAGAATCTTATTTCAATGGGAGTTTTAGACTCCAAAGGTTACAGAGTAACTGTGGAAGGTGGAGTCCTCAAAGTCGTTAGAGGAGCATTTGTTGCAATGAAGGGTACTCGGAAGGGAAATTTATATTTCCTAGACGGCTCTACAGTCACAGGGAGAGTAGTTGTCTCCACCAGCTCAGAGGATGATGCATTAGACACTTCCAGACTTTGGCACATGCGTTTAGGGCATACTGGAGAAAAGCTTTACAAGGGTTAGTAAAGCAAGGCCTCTTGAAAGGCACCAAAATAGGAAAGCTTGAGTTCTGCGAGCATTGTGTACTGGGCAAGCAAACAAGAATTAAGTTTGGTACTACTATTCATCGTACTAAATGGATTCTAGACTATGTTTACACCGATGTATGGGGTCCTTCCAAAAATGCTTCTTTGGGAGGTAAGCACTACTTTGTGTCGTTTATTGATGATTTCTTAAGAAGAGTATAGGTTTACACAATGAAACATAAAGATGAAGTATTAGACATCTTTCTTACATGGAAGAAAATGATTAAGACCCAGACAGGCAGGAAGATCAAGAAGCTCAGATCTGACAATGGTGGCGAATACACATCAGATCCCTTTTTTGAGGTTTGCCGGAATGAAGGGATAGTGAGACATTTCATAGTTAGTGGAACGCAACAGCAAAATGGAGTTGCAAAACGCATGAACCGCACTTTGGTAGAGAAAGTCCGGTGTATGCTGTCACATTTAGGATTGAGCAAGGCATTTTGGGGCGAGGCATTGAACTATGCTCGTCATCTTGTTAAACGACTACCTACTGTAGCACTTGATGGCAAGACTCCCATGGAGGTATGGTCAGGAGCGCCAGCTACCGATTATGATCAGCTACGTATCTTTGGATGTCCAGCTTATTTTCATATTATAGAATCTAAGTTAGTTCCTAGAGCCAAGAAAGCTATCTTCTTGGGCTTCAGTGACGGTGTCAAGGGATATAGACTCTGGTACCCTAAATCAAAGAAAGTTGTCACTAGAAGAGACGTTACCTTTGATGAGTCTACAATGCTGAAGCAGCCAAATCCTCAAGAGAATGATAAAGCATTGAAGAAGTCAGCGCAGGTGGAGTTTGAGACTCTAACAAAGACTGCTCAGACAAGCAACAATCCTGAAGAAGTTTCAGTTGACAGCTCTGAAGAAGATTCTGAAGAGAGTTCAGATGAAAATGAAGATCCAGAGGCCCCATAATAGTCAGAACCCATTGCAATCAGAAAAAGAAAAAGAGTTACTAAGCAACCCAGTTGGATGACCGATATGGTGGCCTATGCACTTCCAATCATTGAAGATAATATTCCTTGCACTTTCAAAGAAGCTATGCAGAATCCAGAAAGTGTCAAATGGAAGGAGGCTATGGATGAAGAGATCAGGTCACTTCACAAGAACCAGACTTAGGAGTTAGTGCAACTTCCAAAAGGCAAGAAAGCAATTGGGTGTAAGTGGGTTTACACCAAGAAAGAAAGCATCCCAGGCAAAGACAACATCAGATTCAAAGCTAGATTGGTAGCTAAAGGCTATGCCCAGAAGGAAGGAATATACTACAATGAGGTATTCTCATCTGTTGTGAAGCACACGTCCATTCGTATCTTGCTAGCTTTGGTTGCACAGTTTGATCTTGAGCTCACCTAACTCGATGTCAAAACTGCCTTCTTACATGGAGATCTTGAAGAAGAGATATACATGTCCCAGCCAGATGGTTTCAAAGTTGCTGGAAAAGAGAATTGGCCATGTAAGCTGAACAAATCGTTGTACGGGTTGAAGCAATCCCCAAGACAGTGGTACAAGTGATTTAATCGGTTCATGGCGGAAAAGAAATACACAAGAAGCTAGTATGATCATTGTGTATATTTTCGTAAGCTTTCTGATGGTTCCTTCATCTATTTGCTCTTATATGTAGATGATATGCTGATTGCATCTAAGAGCAAGGTGGAGATTGATAAACTCAAGGCACAGTTGGTAGGAGAGTTTGAAATGAAGGATCTTGGCAAAGCAAAGAAAATTCTTGGCATGGAGATCAAAAGAGACAGGAAGAAGGGCACGGTTTGTCTGACACAAACCCAGTATCTGAAAAAGGTGTTAGACAGATTTGGAATAAATGGGAAAACAAAAGCTGTGAGTACACGATTGGCCCCTCATTTCAAGCTTAGTGCTTCCATGTCTCCACGCACAGAAGAAGAACGAAAGCATATGGCACAAGTTCCATATGCAAATGCAGTTGGTGCATTAATGTATGCTATGGTTTGTACAAGGCCTGACATCTCACATGCTGCGAGTATGGTAAACAGGTATATGCATGATCTGGGGAAAGGTCACTGGCAGGCAGTGAAATGGATCTTAAGGTACTTACATGGCACAATTAATATGGGTTTGAAGTTTGAGAGAGATCATAGACTCGGACAGAATCTGGTTGGATATGTGGATTCAGATTATGTTGGTGACTTGGACAAACGTCGATTAATAACAGGGTATTTATTTACGTTTGCTAAAGGCCCGGTAAGTTGAAGGAGGTCAACGCTTCAGTCAACAGTGGCTTTGTCTACTACAAAGGCAGAGTACATGGCAGTGATAGAAGCCTTTAAGGAAGCTATTTGGCTACATGGGTTGATTGAGGACTTGGGTATTGTTCAGAAGTACGTTGAGGTGTATTGCGATAGTCAAAGTGCCATTTGTTTGGCAAAGAACCAGGTTCATCATTCTCGCACCAAGCACATTGATGTTCATTTCCATTTCGTCCGAGAAATTGTGAGTGAAGGAGATATTCCGCTTCAAAAGATTAGCACTGCAAATAATCCGGCCAATATGCTCACAAAAGTGATTTCTGGGATCAAGTTCCAACACTGTTTGGACTTGGTCAACATCTCTCGGAACTGAGCACCTTCGAGTGCATGGCAGTGTTGATCGATCACTATGTTGGATAGAGAATCCCCGCCAAGGTGGAGATTTGTTAAAGATTGGCTCAGATTTTCAACGGTGGCTGCTGATTGATGGCTGCCATAAATGTTGATTGATGGTTGCCATAAATGTTGGTGGTTGCCATAAATGATGGTGGTTGCCGTAAATGAAGTCGGCAGCTTGTCTCTCCCATTGATTTATAAATGGGCAATGAATGAGAGGAGTTTTGTGTGGTGAGTTGAAGAGTGAATACAGAGCAGAGAGAGAATTACAGAGTGTGTAATACTTTGTTCCAAATATAGTGAAATCCGTTGTCCGTGGACGTAGGTGATTTGCTGAACCATGTAAATTTTTATGTGTTTTTGCTTGTGTGCTTGTGTGTGATTGTTTTCTACCTTCTTGGCACAACGAACTCACAATAAAACTCTAATCATGGCAACAGATAGTATATCTAGACTAGGCTATGTAGGTTGTGACCAGTGACTAGGATACATTCTACTCAATCACCGTGGTGGCTGGTCATACTGCTAGTGCAAGCAGTTACTTTCAATGTTTCACTTAATGGGTTGTGCCCTGCTCGTCCAAGTTTCAGCCCAAGTGCTAGTCAAATAATATTCAACTGACATAAATATATTACTGAAGATTATTGGCACTGTGAAATTATCAAACATAAGTCTAACACAGTCATGATTTACCAAAGGTCAGCACTTTGAAAGAGAATCAAGGGGGCAAAAACAAAAACAAAAATTCTAAAAAGAAGATCAACATTGCTTTTGATTTTACTATATTAAGAATCTAAGATCAACCTTGCTAGAAAAACATAGCACAGAGGAGTAAGGGACAAAGTGTTGGAGCTTCAAGTTTAAAGTTGCTTGCCTCAAGATTGTAGTCCTATTATAAGCCCTACATGTTTGAGGCTTCAAGATCTTTGGAGGGACAGATTATTTCACTTGATTTTCACTTGAGTGCATAAGTTTTAAAAATAAATCATTATTGAAATCTATATACAATTCTACGTACATATATATACTTCAATAAATCAAAGTGAGACTGATATTAAAGGATCCATATTGCTTACCTTGCTGCTGCGTTGATTACACCAATAGCCACCAAGGAGTACCCAAGTAACTGAATGAATCTATATCTCCTCCTAATAAATATATACAAGGAGAAGTTGCCAAACTAGAAAGCTCTACTGATACAACCGAGCAACTGAAGAGTGAGGTTCAATTGAAAAGAGAAAAAACCAGATCTGACAGGCAATGAAAAGAATGAGCAAGAGCATACCTGAGAAAAATGGTCTCTTTTTCACATAGGGCACGCCTGATACTTGAACATGATCGGAGACTTTGATATTTAAACCCTTGATACAATCCTTTGCCATCGTTGCTGCTCGATATGTGAGAGAGAGAGAGAGAGAGAGAGAGAGAGAGAGACAAAATGAATAAATGATCAATAGCTTCCAGATTCCTGGCTGGAACCTATGTAGCTTTTCACTCCTCCAGGAGTTGTGTACAGACTTCATCATTCCTGTTGCTTCATCTTCAGTTGATTTTTGATATGATTATTTGATTTGTCCTTTTGTGAGTGAGAAATAAAATTTAGAGAGATAAGTAGGCTGTTTTTTTAAAAAAAAATTCCTGCCAAAAGGCTGTTTTGATCTAAACAGCTGTCAGGTTAAGAAATTAGAAAGACAATCCAACAACTAAATCGGTGTCGTATCATCATAGGGCTAACACAGCATTTTTTCTGAATGACATTGAATGCTTGGCGTTTCACAAAAATGCCAGTAATAAAACATCGTCTTAAGTCCTTTTTTCTTGTAGTGTATATCAGTTCCTCATGCCAAGCATGCAAGCTTTACAATAGAACTCACCCAGGCTAACCATGCAGACATAAAAGGATACTGAGCTGGCGATAAGAGTATAAACTAGCTGGGAAGTATGTTTTAATTGCAGTTGGTGATGGTCAATAGTTTCATGGTCTCTGCAAATGTAGTAAGAAGGGCTTGAAAATAGGAGAAACCTCAAATGGATGAAACCATACAAAGAGCTTTGTTTGCCAATAGGCTCATAGATGAAACCATACGAAGAGCTTAGTTTAGCCTTTTGAAAAGTTTCATCGACATCATATAACTATTGTTTAGTGGCCATTGTTACTTACCCTGTGGTGATCAACATGATCACCAAAAACTACTATGATTTGTAAAGAATCAGAAGAACATTTCAAAAGTAGATCAAATATAACTAAATATGGGTAAAGGGGAGTATGAATTATATATATATGGCTATAACCAAAATTAAGAAGAAACAAGAGCTTCAACTAAAACCAAAAAGATAGAATTTGGGACCTCTTCAATCCAAGTCTAGAACCAATTTTCATGATGGAAGAGTTCGCCCTTGGCAACACCCGATGTTGTACGAACACACCCACAACCTCCATTGATACAAATGGAACAAAGTAAAACTCGGATAAAAGTGGAGAGTGAAAAGTATATTCATACTTTTTAAATCAAACCGAAAAAATTAAAGAGTGTCAGATTTTCAAGTAAGAAGCAAAATCCAACTAGAACTTTGTTAAAGTTATCAACAAAATGAACATAGAACGAGTATCAATAAATTAACTAGTAAAAAAAGCATTGCTTCCTCGTAATTTAAAAACACAATAAATAGATGAAAATTGTATTAAAAGGTATAAAAAAAATGTAAAACTATTTTGGAATGCATAAAAGTTGTTCTGAGATTCAAACTTTTTTCACATTTTCTTTCTTCTATTGATAACCATATGCGTTGTCATTAGCATGATTGTAACGCCCCGAAATAATTCAATATGAACTACCCACATTAATTAACATTCACTAAACCATGACAATAAACCTTCCATCTTTACATAGTTAATAAGAGAGTTTATACAAAAGTTTCATATGCAGATATACATTCAACGATAGAAATACACATGAATCTATAGCATGTGAAGCACCTAGTCTCAAAGCAATAAAATGCCCTTAAAAGATTACATCTTCCAAGGCAATAGCCCGGTTACACAAAACGGTCACTCGGACCCATACACGTTTAGCCCTTCGCTTTACAAAATATACAACAAAAATAAGAGAGCTATTTACTCTTCACAAAAATATCTACGCCCTTAGTTCGGCAGGATCACCACATCTTTACCCGCACCAAATTCCATAGGGGTGAGCATAAATCCTAGTAGAGAATTCTAACAAAGTATATACAGTTATGCCAAATCTCAATAAAATACTAATGTTCATGTTATGCCAAAAGTAAAGGGGAATTTCATTTCAATGGACGATTTGAAAATCACCATGTTCTCAATAAGATTTTTCAATCTCATAAATTTCAAAACTTCTAATTTTAAATCAATAGGGGCGGTAAATACGACACTGGTAATCCTTAGGTTGGTGTCTGCAAGTAGACTATACAAGTACTACCAGGTTGTCATTTTTACCGGTATTAACCGGAAGGCTCGACACCTATCCGCGCGGGTTTCTGATCTTTCACCATGGACACTCAGGCCAACTTATCAAAATCATCTATACCCCCTAACTGGACTTACCAACGTATTTACCCCTTTCACATTCCGTTAATTCTTATTACAATATAATCCCTCTAGTTATGAACTTGATGAGAATGCTATAATGGTAATAATTCATTTCATGCACGTTAATGATAATATATCAAATGAGAATGCGAAGCAATAATTAATCTCTTAACATTTCTTCATTTTCAAATATCTCTACAACAAGATCAATAAATTTCAATTTCTCATTTCTTCTCTTGCAATGTTATTTCACAACATAACCATACGCCTTCCATTCATAGCAACAACCACCATCACCCGCCATGTACAATTCATCGCAAGTTAGTCTCTTCAAGACTATGTATTTATTACGTTCTCAACATCAATCCCCAAGATTTTACAATTTCCAACAACACATGTTCAAGTGTTTAACAAATATATGAAAATAACATCTCATTTCTCTTACCTCTTGTAGATAGCTATTTCACTACACATTAATGAAATTTACTTTCATTCATCTTCTTGACACAAGATAATAAAGAATTTCATGGGTGTTTTCTTATCTTCCAAAATCCCCAAATTCTAGGGTTTTCTTTAAAAACAAACCTTCCTCATTTTCCAAGAAAAACTCCATCCAACTATTTTTCATGAGTTTAATAGAAGGGAAACCCTCAAGAAATAGTAAAAAGATTGAGATACAACCCACATTCAAAACTCTCTACACTTTTAATCAAATCTAAAATCAACACAAAAACTTCAAGAACACTTTTAAATCAACATCAATCTAGCAAAACTTGTATATATGACTCAAGAAATCCCTACCTCAAGGTGTTGATGATGAAGAGAAGATGAAACCCTAGCTTCAAGAAGGAGAGGGTCTTGGATTTCCACCACACCAAATGAAGCCTTAACTTTAGATCTTCAAGATTAGAGGAAGATGATGATGATCTTGACACAAAAATTTGCAAAATCAAAGAGTCCTAGTGTGTGAGGAAGTTTTCTAGAGAGAAGGAGGAGAAAAATAGGGTTTAGAGTGAGAGAGAGATGTGTAAAATGAGTGATACATTCGGACCAAAAAGATATAAAAAAACAGAGTTTCGGATTGCCAGTCTACCGCACGTGCGGCGCCTTTCCCTGCACGTGCAGAGCGCCCCTTCCCGCACGTGCGACCTTCATCCCCGCACGTGCGGTGGCCCTCTCCCGCACCTCATTCCGCACGTGCCTTTTAGGCAGTGTGTAGCCTCCATCACCCCTGAATTTCGCACGCGCGACCTAGCCCCTCGCACGTGCGGCCCCTCTCCCGCACGTGCGGCCCAAGGCCCCCGCATGTGCGGCTAGCCAACCAACCCATAAAAGTTTTTGGCTCAACCCTCGGGCACTCTAGACCTGACCTCACGCTCTCCGGAACAAGCAAAAATCGACACCGAACCAAACAAGAACAAGAATTCTAATCTAGGGACCCAATTCCGGATGTTTCAAGTCCAACGAAGATAAAAGGAGAATGGAGGAATAAGAAAAATAAAGGAGACAAGGACCCGGTCATCACAACCTCTCCACTATAGGAAATTTCGTCCCCGAAATTTTAAACAAACCAACTAAAAGCTCTAACCATTACGACTAGCCCAACAACATTATCAAGTCGCAACATCAAAATACAACCAACATTTATCATTTTCTTCCTCATCATTTCATCAAAACACAATTTCTCAAACTAGATATATGAAATGAAGCATTTAGAACAAAATATCATTCTTTCATAACCTTATACTCAAATCAATAATACATACAACAACATGTGATCCACAATGCAACACTCTTTTTTCTTTCAACACAAGGGAACATTACAATTAAAAGAAAACAATCAAGCATGCTCAAATAAATCCGGATACTTGGAGCGGACTTCCGCCTCCCTTTCCCAAGTCGCTTCCTCAATCCCATGGTGTCTCCACAACACCTTCACTAACAGTATGGTTTTGCCTCGTAGCACTTGCTCTCGGGTATCTAAGATTTGAACCAGCCGCTCTTCGTAGAAGGCATCCTCATCTACCTCCAAATTATGGACCCCTGAAAGTTGTGGCGGCAAGGCTAACCGATATGCCACTTCCCTAATCCTCTCTAATATCTCGAAAGGTCCAATGAACCTCGGAGACAACTTACCACTCTTGCCAAACCTGATTAAACCACATCTAGGTGAGATCTTAAGGAAAACAGGATCACCCACTTCAAAGGACAAGGGTCGTCTCCTCTTGTCAGCATAACTTTTCTGTTGACTTTGAGCCATAGCTAACCTCTTCCGAATGAGAGCAACTTTCTCGATTGTCTCCCTAGCAATCTTCGGACCCAACAACGGTGTATCCCCCACCTCGGCCCAACAAACTGGTGATCTACAAGGCCGGCCATACAAGGCCTCAAACGGTGCCATCTCTATGCTAGCTTGATAACTATTGTTGTAAGAAAATTCAATCAACGGTAAGTGCCTCTCCCAAGACCCCTTGAAATCTAAGACACAAGTTCTAAGCATATCTTCCAAAATTTGTATAGTACGTTCCAATTGCCCATCGGTTTGAGGGTGATAAGCGGTGCTGAAAGTCAACTTGGTTCCCAACGCCTCTTGAAGGCTTTGCCACAAACAGGCAGTAAAACGAGGATCTCTATCTGACACAATGGTTATCGAAACCCCATGAAGTCGAACTATCTCCCTTACGTACAACTCTGCCAAATGCTCAACTGAATCACCGGTACACATCGGAATGAAATGCGTGGACTCAGTTAACCTATTAACAATCACCCAAATGGCATCATCGCCCCACTGCGTTCTAGGAAGCCCAACTACGAAGTCCATAGCAACGTGCTCCCACTACCACTCGGTTATTGGCAAGGGTTGTAACGAACCCGCTGGTCTTTGATGTTCGGCCTTCACTTGTTGACAAGTAAGGCACTTGGACACAAAGGATGCGACATCCGGCTTCATACCCCTTCACCAAAACTGACGGCTAAGGTCTCGATACATTTTAGTGCCTCTCGGATGTTCCGCAAGGCGTGAGTGATGGAACTCCCGAAGCACTTGCTCTCTACAAGATTCAAGTACAAACAAATGGTCTAAGTAACATACACTCTAATCCGAGTGAATGTTCAAATCCTTCTCTTCCTTCCCATTAGAGATTCTATCTCGAATTATCTCCACTTCACGGTCTCCCTGTTGTGCCTCTACAACTTTACTAATCAAAACAGGTTGAGCACTCAAGGTAAACAATGTTGCACCCTCTTTAGACTCACTCAATTGCAATTCAAACTTGCCGACTTCACCCAACATAACCCACTCCCGAATGGCCACACTCGCCAAACTACTCACGATTTTTCAGCTTCGGGCGTCGGCCACTACATTGGCCTTCCCTGGATGATAGTGTAACTCAAAATCGTAGTCTTCTAAAAACTCCATCCACCTCCGTTGACGTAAATTCAAATCTTTTTGGAAAAACAGATACTTTAGGCTCTTATGATCGGAGAAAACTTCAAACTTCTCGCCATATAAGTAATGCCTCCAAATTTTCAAGGCAAACACTACCACTGCTAACTCTAAGTCGTGGGTGAGGTAATTCTTCTCATGAATCTTCAATTGCCATAAACCATACGCTACAACCTTCCCCTCCTGCATCAAAACACAACCAAGCCCATCCTGAGACGCATCACAAAAGACGGTGTACCCCAAACCTCTCTCCAGAATGATCAACACCGGTGCCATAGTCAATCTAGTCTTTAGCTCTTGGAAAGACTTTTCACAAGCCTCGCTCCATACAAACTTAACCCCCCTTCTAGTCAACCTAGTCAAAGGCGCAGCTAATCTAAAGAAGTCTTTTACAAAACGCCGATAGTACCCCCCCAATCCCAAGAAACTCCGGATCTCAAAAACATTTTCAGGTTACTCCCAATCTTGTATAGAATCTATCTTCGAAGAATCTACAATTACCCCTTCACTTGAGACTACATGGCCCAAAAACTTCACCTCGGTAAGCCAAAACTCACACTTCTCAAACTTGGCATACAATTGATGTCTTCTAAGTAAATCAAGCACTATCCTCAAGTGAGCCTCATGTTCCTCCTTGGAGGTCGAATAGATTAGGATGTCGTCCACAAAGACAACCACAAAACGGTCCAAGTACTCCCTAAAAATTCGGTCCATTAAATCCATGAAGGAAGTCAGTGCATTAGTCAACCCAAATGGCATTACAAGGAACTCATAGTGGCCATAACACGTATGAAAGGCCGTTTTCTGGATGTCCTCTTCCCGGACTCTCAACTGATGGTAACCCGGCCTCAAATCTATCTTCGAAAAGCAGCAAGACCCTCTAAGCTGATCAAACAAGTCATCCATTCTGGGTAAAGGGTATTTGTTCTCAATGGTAACTCAATTCAACTTGCGGTAATCGATACACAACCGCAACGACCCATCCTTCTTCTTTGCAAAGAGAGCCGGCGCTCCCCAAGGCAACGTGCTAGGGCGAATGAAGCCCTTGTTTAAAAGCTCTTGGAGTTGAATCTTCAACTCATGCAACTCTGCGGGTGCAAATCTATACAGTGCCATAGAAATTGGTGCCATTCCGGGCACTAAGTCAATGGTGAACTCAATCTCCCAGTGGGGTGGCAACTAGTAAGGTCCTCGGGAAACACGTCCGGGTATTCACAGACTACCCTCGGCAACTCAACTCGAGTCTTGTTACTCTCACTATCCAAAAGAGTAGCAAGAAGACCACTAAGCTCATTCTTACTACGAGGATCAAATACTGGCGACAAGACCCGATCAACCTTATCCCCCAGAAAGTAAAAACAATCACCACCCAAGGTGCACACTGTAACCCTCCGCCGAAAACAATCAATCACTGCTCGATACGAAGACAACCAATCCATGCCTAGAATAACATCAAAACTATCTAGCAACACAAAAGAAAATGAGAGTCTACGCCCGGTAACCTCTATCTCACAACCACGACATTCCCGATCTAAGTCAACTGTACCCCCAATTGGTAACTCAACTCTGAGTGGAGACGCTGACTGTACCACTTCTAACCCCAATGCAGACGTGAATGCAGCAGGTATGAATGAATGAGACGCACCCGTATCTATCAACACACTGGCCAAATAATTGCACACAATAAAAATACCTCTCACAACCGAGGATCCTGGCAACTACTCTGGCATGGTAACAGCATATACGCACCCCTGTGGCGTTTGGTCAACCTGCTCATCCCTCGGAACATAGGCCTACTGTACTGACTGAGCCGAAGCGGCTCCTTGCTGAACTCATGAAGTCTGAGTTGAGTGAGCCTGTTGGTAGCTCTGAGTCTGCCTCAACCCTAAAGCGCCAGATGTGCCTCCCAACTACCGGCAAGCTCTCTTCATATGCCCTGACTGACCACACTGATAGTAAGTAGTCCCCTGCCCTCTACTCTGAGACTGACTTTGAGATCAATTAGGTGGTGGTGGTGGCAACATCTGCTATCCTCCTCCCTTCTATGGACATGCAAAGGCCTTGTGACCCAGTTGGCCACACTTGAAGCAAGAAAACTCGCTCGGTGCACCCTTTCCTGAGCCCGCACTAGACATGGGAAATGTAGATCTAGACTGTTGTTGGTGGGACTGAGTTGGGTAGGTGTTTCTACTCTTTTTATTGGGCCTATAATCTCCCTGCGACCCTTGGCCCCTAGACCTCGAATTCCGAAGTCTCTCCTCCTCGACCTCCACAATAATCTCCACATGTGCAGCTGCCTCCACAAGGCGATCATAATTCCGGATCATGTTCCCGGCAACCTTGAACAAAATCTTCGTCCTCAACCTCTGCTAGAACTCAAAGTAACGGCGCTCCTCTGTCATTACCAATTCCGATGCAAACCGGGACAAACTAGAAAAGGCCGCTTCAAATTCGGCCACGGACATATTTAGTTGCTTGAGGTCCTTGAATTCCTGCCTCAAGCTCTCCCTAGCCGTGGGAGGTAGGTACTTGTCTTGGAAGGCCACCACAAATGCCTCCCATGTCGGTTCTATTCGGCCCTTGGCATACTTCCACCACTGGACTACGTCACCATTGAGATAGTAGCTTACAAGGGTCACCCTCAACTCGCTGTCCTCGATGTAAAGCATCTCGAAAGTCTTCACGGTTTGTTCAAGCCATTCATTCACTTTCTTTGGCTCGAGGCCGCCATGGAATTCATCCGGCTTGGCCCGCAAAAACTCCCTCGTGAGGAAGCTCGCCCTTGTCTCCGCAACATCCTCCCTGGCTTGGGACTCCGCCCTAAGTATGTTCATGGACTCCCTCAATGCCCCTGCCATCTCCTGGGCTAGAGCCCCCATTGCGGCTTGGCCAGCTTGCCCCGACACCTCCGCTTGCCCCATTTGTTAGGCCATGTTAGCTTGGCCTAGACCCTCTTCTTGTACCGGGACCTCGTGGACCGGTATCTCATGCACACCCCGGCGACCTCGACCTTGCCTTCCACCCCTACCACCTCGTGTTCGAATCCTTTCCGACATCCTAATTGAGAATCAAAGTAAACAATTTAGCACATCATCCCAAATGTGCTCGCAACTTGCCTCACACGCTATACTATGGCAATTCCATATATTTTCTAACACACAAATAACTCAATTCACTCCACATAAGCACTTAGTCACATAAATACATACGAATTATCCTTTAGTGATGAGATTCGTCCCATGAGAAACCAAGAATTATTAGTAGAATGAGTATTGATCAAGTACCCTTCTAATAAGACCTCAAGGAAACTAATAGGCGCAAATAACATCCCAAAAGTCCAAGCCCATACCCACATAGTCACGTAAGCAAGCTATCACATAATCACAAATAAACAAACATTTCCTAATCATGCGAAATGAACACATTGTGGTATAGCAACCACTTCCCGCGAGGCCCAAGTATTCAAACCCGATAGCTCTGATACCAAGTTGTAACGCCCCGAAATAATTCAACATGGACTACCCACATTAATTAACATTCACTAAACCATGACAATAAACCTCCCATCTTTACATAGTTAATAAGAGAGTTTATACAAAAGTTTCACATGTGGATATACATTCAACGATAGAAATACACATGAATCTATAGCATGTGAAGCACCTAGTCTCAAAGCAATAAAATGCCCTTAAAAGATTACATCTTCCAAGGCAATAGCCCGGTTACACAAAACGGTCACTCGGACCCATACACGTTTAGCCCTTCGCTTTACAAAATATACAACAAAAATAAGAGAGCTATTTACTCTTCACAAAAATATCCACGCCATCAGTTCGGTGGGATCACCACATCTTTACCTGCACCAACTCCCATAGGGGTGAGCATAAAGCCCAGTAGAGAATTCTAACAAAGTATATACAGTTATGCCAAATCTCAATAAAATACTAATGTTCATGTTATGCCAAAAGTAAAGGGGAATTTCATTTCAATGCACGATTTGAAAATCACCATGTTCTCAACAAGATTTTTCGATCTCATCAATTTCAAAACTTCCAATTTTAAATCAATAGGGGCGGTAAATACGACACTGGTAATCCCTAGGCTGGTGTCTGCAAGTAGACTATACAAGTACTACTAGGTTGTCATTTTTACCGGTATTAACCGGAAGGCTCGACACCTATCCGCGCGGGTCTCTGGTCTTTCACCATGGACACTCGGGCCAACTTATCAAAATCATCTACACCCCCTAACTGGACTTACCAACGTATTTACCCCTTTCACATTCCGTTAATTCTCATTACAATATAATCCCTCTAGTTATGAACTTGATGAGAATGCTATAATGGTAATAATTCATTTCATGCATGTTAATGATAATATATCAAATGAGAATGCGAAGCAATAATTAATCTCTTAATATTTCTTCATTTTCAAATATCTCTACAACAAGATCAATAAATTTCAATTTCTCATTTCTTCTCTTGCAATGTTATTTCACAACATAACCATACGCCTTCCATTCATAGCAACAACCACCATCACCCGCCATGTACAATTCATCGCAAGTTAGTCTCTTCAAGACTATGTATTTATTACGTTCTCAATATCAATCCCCAAGATTTTACAATTTCCAACAACACATGTTCAAGTGTTTAACAAATATATGAAAATAACATCTCATTTCTCTTACCTCTAGTAGATAGCTATTTCACTACACATTAATGAAATTTACTTTCATTCATCTTCTTGACACAAGATAATAAAGAATTTCATGGGTGTTTTCTTATCTTCCAAAATCCCCAAATTCTAGGGTTTTCTTTAAAAACAAACCTTCCTCATTTTGCAAGAAAAACTCCATCAAACTATTTTTCATGAGTTTAATAGAAGGGAAACCCTCAAGAAAGAGTAAAAAGATTGAGATACAACCCACATTCAAAACTCTCTACATTTTTAATCAAATCTAAAATCAACACAAAAACTTCAAGAACACTTTTAAATCAACATCAATCTAGCAAAACTTGTATACATGACTTAAGAAATCCCTACCTCAAGGTGTTGATGATGAAGAGAAGATGAAACCCTAGCTTCAAGGAGGAGAGGGTCTTGGATTTCCACCACACCAAATGAAGCCCTAACTTTAGATCTTCAAGATTAGAGGAAGATGATGTTGATCTTGACCCAAAATTTGCAAAATCAAAGAGTCCTAGTGTGTGAGGAAGTTTTCTAGAGAGAAGGGGGAGAAAAATAGGGTTTAGAGTGAAAGAGAGATGTGTAAAGTGAGCGATACATTAGGACCAAAAAGATATAAAAACAGAGTTTCAGACTGCCAGGCTGCCGCACGTGCGGCCCCCTTCCCCGCACTTGCCAAGCGCCCCTTCCCGCACGTGCAACCTTCATCCCTGCACGTGCGGTGGCCCTCTCCCACACCTCCTTCCACACGTGCCTTTTAGGCAATGTGCAGCCTCCATCACCCCTGAATTCCGCACGTGCCGCCTAGCCCCTAGCACGTGCGGTCCATGGCCTCTGCACGTGCGGCTAGCCAACCAACCCAGAAAAGTTTTTGGCTCAACCCTCGGGCACTCCGGACCTGACCTCACGCTCTCCTGAACAAGCAAAAATCGACACCGAACCAAGCAAGAACAAGAACTCTAATCTAGGGACCCAATTCCGGATGTTTCAAGTCCAACGAAGATAAAAAGAGAATGGAGGAAGAAGAAAAATAAAGGAGACAAGGACCCGGTCATCACAATGATGCTTAATTATTAGTGTGTTGAGGAGGATTACAAGAATGACTATGAACATGATTGGTAGATGTAATTACGTAGAGAACAAGATTGGCAGATGTAATTATATAGAGTTCCAAGTATATTGTTATGACAAAGGAAAATTATATTTGCACATAAATGGATTGTAGAATGAATCACAGAATAATCATAAGAGGTGAATTTCACTACACATTATAGAACTCACACCTTTCTAATTCATTATGTATATATTTAGCAGTGCTTAATAACAAAAGTGAGGATTATGTTTCACTTACCAGTAAGTTGTAGAGCTTTGGGATTACACTTCACTATAGTTAGTTCAGTTAAATAT
The DNA here is from genome assembly GCA_036172215.1 of Camellia granthamiana. Classification (NCBI taxonomy): domain Eukaryota; kingdom Viridiplantae; phylum Streptophyta; class Magnoliopsida; order Ericales; family Theaceae; genus Camellia; species Camellia granthamiana. The sequence continues at coordinate 27,708,853 of CM069904.1, forward strand.
CTATTGGGTTTGTGTCCTCTACGAAGCTGCCACTTCCATTGGGTGAGATGCCTCATTGTTGAGGTGGAGATATGCAAAGTCAACTGTTGGCATCCCATATTGGTTTGCAGAAGCATCTTTTGGGCTAGAGTCCAAAGGAACAAACTTCTATGGTCGTTTGTTGAGTTGGTTTATAGCGAACAATACTTCTGGGTAGTGGTTGGGTTGCACCTATAACATCAACCATTGGCCTTAAACCTTTTGCTATTATGGTCAACCTTGAAACTACTACTTTCAGTGGGTTCTATTTCTGTTGGCTCGCAGTCACTAAGATCATCACGTCTTCGCTTTGATGTAGCAGTAGGCAGTAGCAGTAGCATATTCTTCTCCTGCTCCTACTGATGATCTATCAGAGTCTCCACCGAAGACACCTAAGTTGAAGTTGTTAACATCATACCTGTATATACTATTACTCACTCCTTCTTCATTATCATATTCCTTGTAGTATACCAAATGAACCCCACATTTTGTTTCCCTAGCATGCATCAAATTCAACTTGTCATCATGCTTGTATCCGATACACCCATCTGTGATGTCAATGTCGTCTTTTTTGATGAAACTAGCTACAAACTCAGTTCCGCCCTCATTCAATTCATCCGTCTCCAATTGATCCAAGTCCAGAAAATGGCGTGAGATATACCCAACACTGTCTCAGATTTCATTACACAAGTGATGTACGGAAGGTAACGTGTGAGGTGCTTCCCAATGCTGACCTGAACACCAATCTTAAGCAATGTATCCTCCATTAATCATATAGCAACACAAAAACCAAATCCCAAGAACTATTGTTATACCAATTTGGAGGCAACAAAAATGATACTAAAGACCCAATCCCCAGGTCATTTTGATGATTGAACCACTTTGGAATCTCACTTCCTGGAAAAATGATATTGAGACATTTTCTTCGTCGACCATAACTTCCCTGTGCAATGGAGAATATTGGTCACAAACGATTACGACATGGGAGAAGGGTAAATTACACTATTGGTCCCTCTAGCCTGAGTGAGATTTCACTTTGTTCTTTATAGTTTTAATTTTATCAATTTAAATTCCATACTTTTAATTACATTTAAATGTGGTCCCTTCATTTGCTGTTAGCATTGTGGATGAGAAAGGCCACGTGCGACTCACGTGGGCATTTAAGCAATTTTAACCCAAAAAGGAAAAATGAATTAATTATACAGGTGATCACTATAGTTTCTTTTGAATTCCACTTTCGCCCTTCTAGTTTCACATGTGTCATTTTTATTTTCATTTTGTCCAAATATAACAATAATTGACGGACAGACTATATTGAAAAGCAATTGGAAGTATAGGGTTTAAGTTGATGAGATCAAAATTATGGAACCAAAATGAAATCTATCTAAAATCATAGAAACCAATGTTGTAATTTTCCTAATAAGTATATATATATATATAGAGAGAGAGGGAGAGAGAGAGAGAGAGAGAAAGAACCTGAAATTGATTTTAAAGTAGTCTCTCTATTAGGATGTTGCTATGCTTATTCTTAGCCAGTTTGCGACAATTTGTGAACCAAAATCCATCAATTTTGTTGTATGTGGATGGACTTGATATTGTTCTTAACGACTCACAATTGCATGCAGTAAGAGTTGAAACAGTTGATGCAAACTCTAGCAATTCTTGGAGCATCTTGCAGCCGATCACTGACACGTATTGAAGGTTAGAAAGTTGGTTGATGCTTGCAGGTAGACTCTCAAAATCATTTCCGCTTATCTGTGGGGATCGATTTTAGATTGCAGTCCCTGACATTTAGTCTTGTTAAAGACTCGAACCCCGATAGTGTTGGCAGTTCCAAACTTATAGAATTGTCTCTGTGTCTTGGTAAAAACAATGACAAGAAGAAAGAACTCCATGAACTAGATGTTGTTCTTTTGTTGCATCCTTGAAAGGACAATGTTTCAAGGTTCTTTTAGAAGTACAATGGAGGTTGGGGTTTGTCTAATGGTTGTGCAATCTGCATAAAGCTCCTTTAAACAGTCAAGAACACCTAAGTCTTCTGGCAATTTTTCAAGTTTTGAGCAACTAGAAAGTATTAGGGTTTTAAGAGACTTCAGCTGACAAATGTTATTAGGAAGACTTCTTAGGTTTTGACAATCTTTCAAATTTATCAAAGTAAGATTAGTAAAATGGTCAACTGATTGTGGTAGTTCTTTTAAACTGGTCCCATCTAAATAAAGCTCTAATAAACACTTAATATATCCAAAGCTTTCCAAGATGTTCTTAAGCTTTGAACACCCTAAGACAATGAGAATTTGAAAAGAATCAAAGCAAATTCCAGTTGGAATAGTTGTAAGATTTTTGCAATCCTTCAAGTTCAAGAAAATAAGCATTCTAAGAACTCCAATGGATGGATGAAGATTGACCAAACTTGTACAACCTTCAAGATTTAGTCTCTTAAGATTTGGGACTCCCATGAAGTCTAGGCTCTTGGTTAGATAAGTTGAGAAACTAAGATTCAAGACCCTTAATTTGTCTAGAACCTGTAATAGAAAGATCAAAAATAGAAAATTCTTGTCATGGACTCGCATATTTAGAGAAAAACAAAGTGCATATATGTAATAAGTAATAACCATACCACTCTTTCCTTCAAAAGTTGTTCAATGCAGCTATAGGTTATGTTAAGCTCAACAGGATGCTCGGGTTGAAATGTTGAAGGCAAATATTTTAATGGGTATTGGTGCCAATCAAGATACCTTAACTTGTTAGGAAGATATTGAAGGCCTTCGGAAAGGTGCGCACAACAAATTTTGAGAAATCTTAGTTTTGTCATATTCCCAAAGGCTTTAGGGCTTAACTTCAGCTGTTTTGGCCAAACAAGTTCTGGATTTTCACCTTCTATAATTATGCTTTCAACCGCTTGTGTTCCCTAATAAACATTAGATAAACAAGCACACGACATTAAAAAATGTCAAAATAATGCAAATCTTTTGTTAAAGTATCCAAGGAAAATTCAAATCCTACATACATAAAATTTATACAAGAGACTTCACAAAATAATATGGCAAAAATATTTTTTTGCAATTAAAAGTGTTCTTTTATTATTATTTTTTTTTACAGAAATTTTTTAAAAGAATAGGTCCAACTTCAACCACATCATTTTGTGCAAGAAATTTTTGTGTAATTTTTTCATATGTATAGCATTACTTTTTAACTAAATAAGATAGTAATGTTCATGCTCATCTTTTTTTTAAATCTTTTACTGTATTGTTCATCAATACATGATACATATCTTCAAAAAGCCACAATTTGCTGCACTTTCCAGGCTCTTTAGGGAATTCTTGACGAACAATATCCCATCCCAATTTTTGTATCAAATCTTGCATCAGTAGATTATTGTTTGAAATGGCCACGAGAGATTTTTCAACGAGAACATTTATTCCAACACAGGCGTTGAAGCCGCAACTATCTAATATTTTTGTTACTTCATTTTTATCCTTTCCTTTGAAAAAGCATGCAATATCTGAGAATATTTCCTTCTCTTCCCAATCCAATGCATCATAACTTATTCTAAGTACTTGTCTAACTTCCTTGTCAGGGATTTCTTTCAGTTTGTAGTGCACTTTCCCATTCACATTTGTTTCGACCAAAAAGAAATGAACCCAAAACTTTGAGAGCTAAAAGGAACTCCTTTAGCATACTCCACTACACGATGTAGAAGATCCCCATAAACTTTCATTTGATGGCCTTTGCCAAAGGCTTTTGAATTGAAGAGTTGTATAGCTTCATCTTTATTCAACCCCTTAACCTTATATACATGTTTTATGCCAAATGCAGTTAGCAGATGTTTATCTCAAGTTGTTATAATGATTCTACTTCCAAATCCAAACCAGTGATGCTTTCCAACCAATATTTCTAGTTCTATTGACACATCCACATCATCGAGAACAATCAAAACCTTTTTACGGCATACCCTACTCTTTATCATACTTAATTCCATACCAATATTTCCAACTTTGAAATCCTTTTCCATTAAGATTTCTGAATAAAGTTGTTCTTGGAGTGTTTTTAGACCACTTTTCTTTGAAACTTCTCTAACATTCTCAATAAAGCTTCAACCTTCAAATTGACAAGCGATTTGATCATACACAGCTCTAGCAATAGTTGTCTTACCCATTCCACCCATTCCCCATATCCCTATAACACGAGCATCATCTAGCCCCAAACCTAGCAATTCAATGACTTCCTCCATGCGAGAATTCATTCCAACTAGGTCTTCGACAACACTTAGACATGTATGATTCAGACCTATAGATTGAAAGGGGGAATAAGAGATTATTTACGCCTCAAAGCTCAAACAAGCTATATGTATAACAAGAATAATGGGCATTACTCTAGAAGAATGATATTTAATTTTGTTAATTGCAATTAAAATATTTTTAGATAGAAAGTATATTCAATAGGAAAAATAATTCAGGAAGTAATATAAATATGGGACAATTACAAAAAAAAATAAAAAATAAAAAATAAAAAATAAAAAATAAAAAAAATCCAAGAGTTTGAGATTTGTGATAGAATAAAGGGAGCATTTTTGATAAATCCACTTTCTAAGAGCTTTATTCCATCCAACCCATATTCTTTTTGACTATTCCATTAGGTCCTATTTGAAATAACAAGAATAAAATACCCTTTTCATCTACTTATGTTCCATTTAGTTCACATTATTTTCTTATGTTTCAATAAGTCCTATGGGTGACATAATTACCAAAATACCCCTAATGTGAATGTTCACACCGTCAATGTGATTGTTCATATCGTCAATGTGTAGGGGCCCAACCCATGTCGATCCTCGTGGGTGCCCGGAAAAATTCGAGTCGGGCCGAGGCGGGCCCGGCCCGTTGACAATGTGAATATTTACATTGACATGTTAATATTCACATTAATAGGAGTGCAAAATTTGCCTGCGTCCCGTGGCGGCGCGAAACCTGCCCGCGGTCCATGGGTGGCCCGGGGCGGGCCCGGTCCGGCCCGTTGACAATGTGAATATTCACATTGACATGTTAACATTCACATTGATAAGAGTATAAAATTGGCCCGCAGCCCATGGGCGGCCAAAAGCCCGCCCACGGCCCGGGGCGGGCCCGGCCCGGCCCGTTGACAATGTGAATATTCACATTGATATGTTAACATTCACATTGATAGCAGTGTAAAATTAGCCCGCGCCTCATAGTTGCCCAAAACCCGCCTACAGCCCGTGGGCGGCCCGGGGCGGGCCCGGCCTGACTTGTTGACAATGTGAATATTCACATTGACATGTTAATATTCACATTGATAGGAGTGTAAAATTAGCCCGCGCCTCGTGGTTGCCTGAAACCCGCCCACGGCCCGTGGGCGGCCCGAGGCGGGCCCGGCTCGGCCTGTTGACAATGTGAATATTCACATTGACATGTTAACATTCACATTGATAAGAGTATAAAATTGACTCGCGGCCCATAGGCGGCCAAAAGCTCGCCCGCGGCCCGGGGTGGGCCCAGCCTGACCCGTTGACAATGTGAATATTCACATTGACATGTTAACATTCACATTAATAGGAGTGTGAAATTAGCTCGCGCCTCGTGGCTGCCCGAAACCCGCCCACGGCCCGGGGCGGGCCTGGCCATTTTTTTTTAATTCTTTTTAATTTTTTCTACCAAAATTTTATTATTTTCCACAAAAAAAGACACTAGGCTCGGCGCGGGCCGGGCCTCGGACCGAGCCTTGAATGGGCCTTAGCCGGGATGATGGGCCGGACCGGGCTTCAAAGTGATGGCCCAGGCCCTAGCCTAGGATCTCGGACTAGGCTCGAGCCTGGGCCCAAACGAGCCTTTCCCGGGCTGGGCCAGGCCGGCCCACGGGCCAAAAAATTAGGCCCAGGCCCTAGCCCTGGCACAAGGGTATTCGGGCTTTGGACGGGCCGATGGATCGAGCCTCGGGTCGGGCCAGTAGGCCTGGGCCTAGCCTCGAGCTTAGGTCGGGCTTGGGTGGGCCTGGCCATTTTTTTTAAATTCTTTTTAATTTTTTCTATCAAAATTTTATTATTTTCCACAAAAAAATGCATTGCGCCTCGGGCGGGCTGGGCCTCGGACCGAGCCTTGAATGGGCCTTAAGCGGGCCGATGGGCCAGGCCGGGCTTCAAAGTGACGGCCTAGGCCCTAACCTACGGTCTCGGACATGCTCGGGCACAGACCCAAACAAGCCTGCCCCGGGCCGTGGGCGGGCTTTGGGCAGCCCACGGGCCGCGGGCCAATTCTACATTCCTATTAATGTGCATGTTAATATGTCAATGTGAATATTCACATTGTCAACGGGCCGGGCCGGGCCTACCCCAGGCCGCAGGCAAGCTTCTGACAGCAGGCAAATTTTACACTCCTATCAATGTTAATGTTAACATGTCAATGTGAATATTCACATTGTCACGGGTCGGGCCAAGCCCTCTTCGGGCTTCGGGCCGCCCACGAGCTGCGGGCCAATTTTACACTCTTATTAATGTGAATGTTAACATGTCAATGTGAATATTCACATTGTCAACAGGCCGGGTCGGGCCCGCCCTGGGCCCCTGGCCAATTTTATACTCTTATCAATGTGAATGTTAACATGTCAATGTGAATATTCACATTGTAAACAGGCCGGGTCGGGCCCGCCCCGGGCCGCCCACGAGCCGTGGATGGGTTTCGGGCAGCCACGAGGCGCGGGCTAATTTTACACTCCTATCAATGTGAATGTTAACATGTCAATGTGAATATTCATATTGTCAACGGGCCCGGCCGAGCCCGCTTTGGGCCGCGGGCGGGCTTTTGGCCGCCCATGGGCCGTGGGCCAATTTTATACTCTTATCAATGTGAATGTTAACATGTTAATGTGAATATTCACATTGTCAACGGGCCCGCCCCGGGCCGCCCATGGACCGCGGGCGGGTTTCGCGCCGCCATGGGACGCGGACCAATTTTACACTCCTATTAATGTGAATGTTAACATGTCAATGTGAATATTCACATTGTCAACGAGCCGGGCCCACCCCGGCTCGCGGGCGGGTTTCGGGCCGCCCACGGGCCAATTTTACATTCCTACCAATGTGAATTTTAAAATATGAATATTCATATCATAAAATTGCTAACCATTCAAAAAATATTTATAAGGGTATCAAAATTAAATATAAGGGCATAAGTGTCCAAGAAAATAGTATAAATCAAGAAAAATGACTTTATGGAATAAAACTATACATACATGGGACTAAATGGGTCAAAAAATTCCTTCATGGACTTCTTAGGTTAAAACACTTCTAAATGGGATTTATCAATAAAAATCCCTAGAATGAATCATGAATTTTCAATTTTGTCAATTTAAATGCTAATATTTTGATTTATTTTCAATTTAAATCATTTGCCTATTTTCATTAAGTAAAACCAACGGAAAAATAATATTGTAGTCATTAAATTTAGGGGTACTTACGTGTAGGTCCTAATAAGTGGACTTATTGTCTAATAGGTCCTATGAGAAAAATTTGTCATAAGAAAATGTCACTAATTGTAAGTTTTAGCGACAATTTATAAAAATCATGACAAAAAAAAGTCATGAATTGTCACTTTTTAGCGACGTATGTAAAAAATTATTACAATAAAATTATTTTTAGCGACAATTTTATCAAGACTTATTTTGAATGGGACCTGATGGGAATTAAGTCCAACTATTAGGACCTATTGGTAGTTTACCTTTTTTAAAATATAGATACATATAAAATGTCTAAAATATATATATATATATTTTTTCATGAGTTTAACGATTAAAATATACGTTTTCCCTTCAATTTTACTTAACAAAAAAAAAATGATTTAAATTGAAAATAAACGCAAAGTATAACTAACAAAATTAAAAACTCAGGGTTTATTTTATTATATGACTGAAACCCTGTTTTACTTTTTTTTTTTCCTTTGTAATTTGCCCTATAAATAAAGTTTTCCTCTATTTGTAGGATCATTATTGGAACTTGAAAAATTACATATACTTCTTCAAGGGGCTCATCAAGATTCTGAATTTTCTCAGTTAATATTATTCAACAATTTATTAATTGAAAGGTCAAGAAATAATTATCCTATCCTAAATTATTTTAGAAAATCAAACATTGTTATGCATGTGCAATTCGTTAATGTTTAGAAGCAAATGCTCCCATTCATTTTGACTATTATTATTGTAAGTATGTGGTAGAAACTGTTGTATCATTTAATCTTTTTGCTTACATTTTTTGAGAGATTGTAGACCATATTAATTGCAAAAGCGTTACTCAGATGGAAAAAAATTCACGAGACAAACATATTTTATGTAAGGCCGACGATTGTTTTCGGTCTACATACGTTTATGTGAGTGTTTGTATGATTATTCTCTGTATGTTTGTGATGCTTTTTCTGACATTTATAAATAATGTTATGTTGTAATGAATAAAAATGCATAAAAATTAAGTTGTAATGAATATAGTGAGATTACAATTAAAATAAAATTGAGTCGCACATTAATTTTTCGAGTACTTGTCTAGAGGTTCCTAATTATAAGTTTTTATTTTTTATTTTTTTATTATCATCAAAAGTTAGTTGTTAGTAAAGTGTCTGTTTCTTAATTCAGCTTCTTCTTGGGAAGAGTTGAATCTATGAGAGTTAACATCTCCACCTTTGCAAAGTGTTTGTTGGTATCCCTACCCTTGCAAAGTGTTTGCCTCTTAATTCGGCTTCCCATTAGGGAGAGTTAAACCCATGACTTTCCTTGGAACTAAATTGGTAGCCAACTAAGTTACGCCTTCCTAATTAGATGATTATAGTGGTATAAGAATGTAGACAACGTATGTCCTTACTCATCTATACTATATATCAAGCAAAAGGGGTTTTTTAACTCCCAAGGCCTGTGGGAGTTTCAATATCCCAACCTGAATTTTCTAAATTTTTTATTAAAAAAAAAAAACTCAGCATTTATTTATTTAGTCAAAATCTCTTGATCAGCATTTATTAACTTTTTTCAATCCACATGTCTTTTCACGTGCCTGCATTTATTGATTTGGTCAAAATCCACTGATCAGTATTTAAATCCCCCCATACAAATAATTATAGATACCATTTTCAACTTCTCCTATACACTATGGTTAGTGATAAGATTGTTAAATTATTTTTATAAAAAATCTTAAAAAACATAATTTGTATATTAAAAAAAAATCTAAAACAAATATAAATATCTATAATTATCCCGTGCATAGCACGGGTGATAGACTAGTATTATATAAGGAAAATGGGGTTTCTAACCCACAAGCCTTGTAGGAGCTCTAATATCCCAACCTTAATTTTTTAATTTTTTGATTTTTTTTAAAAAAAACCCTCAGCATTTTGACTTCTCCCAACCCACAAACTTTTTTGACTTCTCTCATAATTATTGCAGCACTCTTTTCAACTTTTTCCATATACTATGGTTAGTGATGAGATTGTTAAATTATTTTTATAAAAAATCTAAAAAAAATAATTTGTATATTAAAAGAATATCTAAAACAAATATAAATATCTATATCTATCTATCTATCTATCTATATCTATACTATATATTAAGCAAAATGGGGTTTTTAACCCCAAGGCCTGTGGGAGCTTCAATATCCCAATCTGAATTTTCTAAATTTCTTATTAAAAGAAAAAAAAAACTCTGTATTTATTGATTTGGTCAAAATCCCCTGATCAGTATTTATTAACTTTTTTCAATCCACATGCATTTCCATATGCCTGCATTTGTTTATTTGGTCAAAATTTTCTGATCAATATTTAAAATCCCCTCATACAAATAATTAAAGATACAATCCGTGTATAGTTACTGCAGTACCCTTTTCAACTTCTCCCATACACTATGGTTAGTGATAAAATTGTTAAATTATTTTTATAAAAAATCTTTAAAACATAATTTATATATTAAAAAAAATCTAAAACAAATATAAATATCTATAATTATCCCGTGCATAGCACGAGTGATAGTTCTCCCATACACTATAGTTACTGCAGTACCCTTTTCAACTTCTCACATACACTATGGTTAGTGATAAGATTGTTAAATTATTTTTATAAAAAAATCTTAAAAAACATAATTTATATATTAAAAAAAATCTAAAACAAACATAAATATCTATAATTTATTGATTTGGTCAAAATCCCCTGATCAGCATTTATTAACTTTTTTCAATTCACATATATTTTCACATGCCTACATTTATTGATTTGGTCGAAATCCCCTGATCAGCATTTAAAATCCCTTCATACAAATAATTATAGATACAATCTGTGTATAGTTATTGCAGTACCATTTTCAACTTCTCCCATACACTATGATTAGTGATAAGATTATTAAATTATTTTTATAAAAAATCTTTAAAAACATAATTTATATATTAAAAAAAATCTAAAACAAATACAAATATCTATAATTATCCCGTACATAGCACGGGTGATAGACTAGTGTCTTCTAATATTTCAAAGGCTAATTTTAGCCAAAAATACCTTTACACACTAACCAACTTTAAACACACATTTTGCATAAACTTCAGTATTAAAGTTGTTTCAAAAACTTAAAAATACTATAATTCTTTTCTATAGGTCGTAGTTTCCGACAAAATTTGTATTTCTAGAATTCTCTCGTCAAGATCTTTCAAACAAGATTGGTGGAAATGAAAATTCTAAAAAAAATGACAAAATTTCACTATGCTTGATCTTATCAAAATAGAGAATTTTTTCTATCTTCAAACTGTGAATGTCACTATTTTCTTTCAGCGAAAATTTCAATTTAAGCTAACAATTGCAAAATTGAGGGATAATTGCAAAAGTAAAATAAAATTGATATCTAATTATAATTTGGGAGCTCAGCCCATAAATCCAATTGTGGATTTCTTTTGCTCAAGAGTCCAAACTCTAAACTATTAAGCCTATAAGGACATGTTTCTGGGAAATGACCAAACTGTTTGCACTCTCCTCATGCCACGTGGCAGTGTTTTTTTGTTTTTTTATTTTTTATTTTTTTAAATTACACAAAGAGATGGGTAAAGTTTAACCCATGACCATAGATTTAAGATAGGAGGACTCATACCACTTAAGTTAAATACATGTTATAATATTAATTTCATTATTATTTTCTTTTATTCAAAATTAATATTTTCTTTTATTCTCAGTTATTTTAATTGCATGACACCCGCTAAGTGAAGGCCTCAATTTATATAGTAAAACCTTTGATCTCCTCATGTCATGGGTAGTGTTTTAAATATTTTTTTTTAAAGGAAGTTACACAAAGAAGTAGGTAAGATTTGAACCGATGACCATGAGTTTAAGGTAAGAGGACTTATACCACTTAAGCTAATTACACATTATAATATTAATTTTATTATTATTATTTTTTTATTCTTACTTATTTAAATTATATACGCATCGTGTGTGTCACAGACTAATATAAATTTATTGTAACATAGGTATGATTAATATTCCCTTAATTATCCTTCTTTTTTTTCTTTTTTTTTTTGCGCGCACGCGTGCCTACACTACAAGAAAATACACCTTTGGCGACTAAATTTTTAGTCGCCAAAGGTCGAATTTTAGTCGCCAAAGGTCCAATTTTGACTTTCCCCGACAAAAACTGTTAGTCGCCACTGTTGTCGCGAATTCATGGTCGCTAATACCTTTGGCGACTAAAAATCTGTTAGTCGGCAATGTGCAAGTCTTCAGCGACGAAATAAATTGTCGCCAAATGCAACTCCATTTCTGGAAATTATACATTCAGCGACTAAAATTTTAGTCGCCAATACTATTTTTTTTTTAATTATTTAAACAGTTGCCGACTAAATTTTCGTCGCCAAAAGGTATGCCTTTCGGCGACCAACGACTTTAGTCGCCAATACTATATTTCAGAAAAAAAAAAAATTTGCCTCAGCTGGTTCTCCCAAGGCTCGAACTTGGAACGTCCAACACTTGGACCCCACTACACCTTAAGCACCACATGCTCCCCACTACGCCACTCTGCCATCACATGAATATTAATGCTACATATATTATTTATATACTATATTGCAAAAAAAAATTTGTATATATAAAAATAATTTTTTTTATGTAATATATTTTATGTAAAAAATAAAATATACTATAAAAAAATAGGATAGCACATTTGGCGACTAAACCTGAATTTTAGTCGCCAATTCTCTATTTTTTCGCTACTAATTTCTTTTTCTGTCGCTAAAACAATGAAAGCCGGCCTAAGGATAGCACATTTGGCGACTAAATTAAATTTTAGTCGCCAAAACTTCTACTTTGGGCGACTAAAGTGTATTTTAGTCGGCAATTTTTGACCTTTAGCTACTAATTTTCGTTTTGTAGCCAAACACCCTCATCTTTCAGCGACTAAATTGTGTTTTGTCGGCAAAACAGCTATAATCGACGACTAAACCTGTTTTTAGTCGCCAAAAGCATCACTTTTGGCTACTAAGTTGTTTTAGTCGCCAAAAACAGTCACTTTTGGCTACCAAACAACCTTTTGTTGCTAAAACTGCTAAATTCGGTGACCAAAAACCAGTTTAGTCGCTAAAACCCTGGTATTCAGCGACTAATGAATTTTAGTCGGGAAAAGGCTTCATTTTTCGCGACTAAATCGATTTTAGTCGCCATTTCTGCAACTTTCAGCGACGAAATCCACAATTTTAGTCGCCATTGCTGCTTTTTCTTGTAGTGCTACTTTTATATTTAGATAGCATTGGATAAGTTTACTAGTGTGCAATTACTACATTTTAAAACAATTAAAAGTAAATATTTTTTATCAACAAAAATCTACTATCCACTACTATTTTAAAAATTTGAAGAGTACATATGTTTTCAATTTTTTTTTTTTCCTCTAAAAATACATTTCCAAACTTATTAAATATCACACAGCAACCTACATCTACCGAATAACCAAACACCTTATGAGATTCAAACACCTTCAAACATCATAATATGATTTTTTTTTTTTTTAATAATTCGACTACTGTGATATGTTCAATATTTGTCTTCTCTACTACCTTCTTATGAATGGTGAGCATTCAAACACCAAACACCTTCAAATATTATAATATGATTATTTTTTTTTATTATAATTCCATTATTGTGACGTATTCAATATTTGTCTCCTCCATTACCTTCTCATTAACAGTGAGTGAGAGAAATTTTGTGAGATTTAAATCAAAAAAATTTTGAAAATATAAAAAGAAAATAAATCACTCTATTTGGTTTTGATTTCCAGAATTCACTTTTTAAAAAATTCTACTTTTTGTTTTTTGTATTTTTTTTTTTCACTAATGTTTTTTAATACTTTAAGCAATTTTTTTTTTAATTTTTAGGCACACCTAACATAAATACAGTTAAAAAGTATAATATTTGTAAAAAAATCTTTAAAAAATCACCAAATACCAAAAATACCAACAACAAAAAAGAGAGAAAAATTCAGTACATTTATCGTATTTTTGTGTATTTATTAAAATATTTTTCATAAATATTTTACTTTTTAGATACATCTAAGTAAGGTGCATCTAAAAAAATTTTAAAAAAAATATCTTAAAATTTTAAAAATATTCACCAAAAAAAAAATACGAAAAAAAAAAAACTCAATCTTTAGAAAATTGAATTCAGACCCATTGAATATTTTGTGCTATTGATCTACTTTAAATGAGTGGTGATGATTCAAAGCGGCATTGTTCGCAAATTGATAGCCCTTTGATTTTTTTTTTTCAATTGGTTTTTGTGTATTAATAATAAACTTTATTTCGGAGCGTTTGGAATAACTGCTGGTCATAATCCACTACAACACTTTCACAAAAAATAATCAACTATGCTCCGGAGGGTTTGGAATAACCCTGTTTCGCAATCCAAAATAAATTATACAATCAGTATTACCCACTTTGTTTCGGATGTTTCGGACCAAATTTATTACATAGCCTAATGGTTTTAAATCAAAACATAACAGTCCACTTTGTTTCAGAATCGAACAGTTGATCACATTGTCTCTTAATCAACTATGTTTCATAACCTTTTTAATTTATTTTCGTTCTCCGTTCATAGTTCTGGTATATTAATTTTTAATTTCCTAAATTTCTTTATCATCTACTTAATTAATTTGTGTAAAATTTTCATCATCTGTTTTGTTCTATTTGCTTTCTTTATACATAGTCCTAGTATATTGATTTCTAATTGCCTAAGTTTCTGTTGTTCAAAATTGTGAAATTAAATAAATAGATTTATGAAGAAAACAAATTATATACCAAGAACATATGCTGATAATTATAACTAAATTTCAACAGAAATACATAAAACAATAAAAGGGTAAAGAGACGAAACCGAAGCCTGCACAGAAGCAGTTTCCTTAAAATAGATTTCGCTGCCTCACGGGTCGAGTGCTTGAGGAAGCCCGGCGTCTGTCTCCCAGGATACGACGATCAAAACCAGCTACGGCAGAAGCACTATCTGTCTAGCTTAGTGAACAAAACAATGGCAGCACTCTCTCACAATAAGAACTATCTAGCAAACTGACTTGTAAAATGGAAGCAAAAAATTTCTATTTTGAAACTTGATAGGAGGGTCTCAATTTATACATATAAAGGGGAGAGAAGAAGAGCCTCCAGCCTTTAAGGCTGGTCATTAAAACACCAAGCATCCATAGCCCCTTTCCACAAAATGAAAAGTATGGATGCCCAAAGGATTCACACCCTTTAGCTAAGAAAAAAGATTTAAATACTCTTTAAAATCCTATTCATGAATCTAACATCATGAAGCAATTTCTTGGCAATTTCTTATTCAAAACCCAATGGTTTTGGCTCACTTGGACCTAACACAATAAAAGGTTAGGACCCCCTTTAATATTTAATTAAAGTCACCACACTTTAATATTAAATTAAAGTCCCCAAAAATTATTTTTTCCAACAATCCCTCACATAAATAAAAATTGACCGAATGACTCAACAAACAGACATCGTTCAACAATAATGACTCGAAGAGAGAGTACAACGAACTAACCCCGACATCAGAGAAGGTAGCTTTTGGCTTTGAACCTCTCCTAGTGAAAACCTATCGAGTTTACTGGCTGATCAGTGAATAAGACATCTCGAACTGCTCTGCCGTTTATGTAAACTGAGACAATAGATCTCACACAGAAATTACTCCTACCACCATTATGTTCTCACTGGTGTGCCCTGTGTGGCCCTGGACACTAGCCTGGTTCAGCGAGTGGTTTCAAAGAATCTTGGCCTACCCAATTCTTCTAGAAGCGGCCCCACTTCACACTCACATAGGTGACTCTACTTGAGTATCCTGCAATACTCAGCTCAACAGCTTAACACACTAGAGTCATTAAAAGCTCAGCTTATCCTCTACACTTGCAGGTATCACTGATAGAAGGAATGGCTGGAGGTTTAACCTCCTCAGTGACATACCACCGTTACACGCAATTAGGTTGTCCCATTGAACCTAGATCTTGGGATCTCCAGTCAACTAGGTTGGGTTTCCATTCCGGTAACTTCCAAAGGCCTCAACCCCATTCCTTTTGACGACGTTTCGACTAACACTCGATTTAACCCTTTGGTTAGCAGATCCGCAATGTTGTCCTTAGACTTTACATAGTCTAAAGAGACAACTCCATTCGAGAGTAGTTGTCGTATGGAATTATGTCTACGACGGATATGTCTAGACTTTCCATTATACATATTACTCTGTGCCCTACCAATTGCAGATTGACAATCACAATGAATACAAATAGCTGGCACAGGTTTAGACCAACGTGGAATATCTTCAATGAAATGGCGAAGCCATTCTGCTTCTTCCGTTGCTTTATCCAAAGCAATAAACTCTGATTCCATCATTGATCTAGATATACACGTTTGCTTAGAAGATTTCCAAGACATGGCTGCCCCACCAAGAGTGAACACAAAACCACTAGTGGAAATTGAGTCCTTTATATCAGATATCCAATACGCGTCACTATAGCCTTCTACCACCGCTGGATATTGAGTATAATGCAGCCCATAATCCCGAGTGTAGCGTAAATACCTTAACACCCGCACAATGCCTTTCCAAAGAGAAGCATCGGGATTACTTGTGTATCTACTAAGCTTGCTAACCGAGTAAGGTATATCCGGCCTAGTACAACTCATCAGATACATTAAACTTCCATTTACCCGAGAATATTCTAACAGAGAGACACTCTCTTTATTATTCTTGGTAAAATATAGACTTAAGTCTACAGGTGTCGATGACACACTCGTATATGATCCACTAAACTTCTCAAGTATCTTATCAACATAATGAGACTGAGAAAGTACAATTCCGCCAGATGTTCTGGTAATCTTGATTCTCAGAATAATATCTGCAATGCCCATATCCTTCATGTCAAACTTAGAGTTTAACAACTTCTTGGTAGTTTTAATCATTTCATCATTACTACGTACAATGAGCATATCATCAACATATAAACACAAAATGACATAACCTCTGTCAGTGTCTTTGACATAAATACACATGTCACATTCGTTGATTCTAAACCCACTTGACAACATTACGTTGTCAAACTTCTCATGCCATTGTTTAGGCACTTGCTTCAAACCATACAATGATTTGACAAGTTTACAGACTTTCTTGCTCCATGTAGATTTCTTCATTCAAATCCCCATTTAAGAAAGCTGTCTTTACATCCATCTGGTGTATCTTAAGATTGCGCAAAGCTGCTAACGCAATCACCACGCGAATGGATGTTATCCGAATTACAGGTGAGTACGTATCGAAGTAATCCAGGCCTTCTCGTTGCCTATACCCTTTGATAACGAGCCTCGCCTTATACTTGTCAATTGACCCATCGGCCTTCATCTTTCTTTTAAAAATCCATTTGCAGCCTAAAGGCATACAACCTGGAGGTAAATCTACCAACTCCCAGGTGTGGTTCTGTAAGATGGAGTCAATCTTACTTTTGATCGCTTCTTTCCATAAAGGACTCTCAGGAGAAGTCACAGCTTCGTGGAAAGTTTGAGGTTTGTTCTCAACCATATAAGTCAAGAAGTCTGGATCAAAAGACTTGGACATCCTAGCCCTTTTACTCCTTCTAGGCTGATCATCACCTTGATTCTCAACTTGATCATCAAAATGATCATCATCACTAGCAAGCTCACCAAATTGCTCCAAAACCTCGGAACCCCTTCTTGGGTTCGGCAAGGGAAAATGTCTTCTAAAAAACATGCATTCCTTGACTCCATGATGGTATTCCTGTGAATGTCTGGAATTTCAGACTTATGTACAAGAAACCGATATGCACTACTATTATGTGTATAACCAATGAATATATAATCCACGGATTTCGGGTCTATCCTAACCCGTTTGGGTGTAGGAATCGCTACTATTGCAAGACACCCCCATATTTGTAAGAATTTATAAGAAGACTTAACGCCTTTTCATAACTTATACGGGATCTTGTCCACTTTGCTTCAACACAAGTTTCACACTTGTGTTTCGTCTGAACGACCTTGTCGGACTCAAAAAACCATGTGAAAAACATGTTTACTGAGAAGAGACCTTGAGACAAGATTCTAATGAAAATCCAAAACATACAGGACTTCGTTTAAAGTAAGCTCTTTTCCTGAGGTTGACATCAGGACCATCTTTCCCTCAACAAATGAGGTAGTAGAGTTTCCCATAAACAACTTCTTACCATTTGTAACTAGTTCAAAAGTTGTAAACAGCTCATTCTCGGAGCAAATGTGGCGTGTAGCCCTAGTAAAACTAAAACCCCTCCCTACCACAGATGTAGCACTTCCCAAAGAATCGATAACCAGGTTCCCGCAGCTTGTATGCCAGCTTCTTTGCAACACCACCCCTTGGCCCCAGCATAGAGCCCTTGTTCACGGGGGGCTTCTTCCTCACCCCAAAAGATTTGCCAAGCTCAATGACATTGGCCTTTACTAAGGAGGTGCTCCCTCATTTCTTTCTATTATCCTCCTCAATTCGGAGTCGGATAATCAAGTCTTATTTGTAGAATTTATACAAAGTCTTTTAGCCTTTTCCAAAAATTCATACAATGACTTAAACAATTCCTTGTGTCACAATGATTATGAAACTCTCAAAATCATATCACAGTAAATAAATTCCCAGAATGTCATCAACCGAATTAGGCACCCAAATATATTTGGTCCAACCTATCATTCTGAAGCCAATAATCTTACTATTAGGAAACACAAATCCAGTGTTCAATAGTCTACTATTCGGAACTTCATAACATGGCCAGTAGTCTTATCACTAGGAATCACTAATTTCTCAGCATGTGGTCAGTAAACTTTCTACTACTAGGAATCACAATGTCTTAACCTGTGATCAGTAGTCACTTTACTACTAGGAATCACAACGTCCTAACATAGGATCAATAGACTCTTTCATTACTAGGAATCATCATGTCTTGACATATGACAAGTAGCCTCTCCACTACTAGGAACCATGATGTCTTAACATGTGATCAGTAATCTGTTCACTACTAGGAACCACAATCTCATAACTATGTAGCCAGCGGTCCAACACCTCCTAGGAACCACCAGTTTTCTATCTCTGTGATCAGTGATCTTGTACTCACTAGGAGCCACCAATTTAAGAATATATTTGGAATTTAAAAATCCAAAAAATATTCACCCATTATAACAGGTTGTCTCATCTTTGCTTTCAAGCAAAGTCACATAACAATCATAAATGCTATAAATAACACAAGGATACCATACTAATTGCCTCTGATCAATTCAGAGATATTTTAATGCAATCTTATGAATTCCTTTAAGAAACTCGTGAGGCAAAGGTTGTCAAGTGGAACAACATTTCTGTTTGTCACCTTTTGAAGCCATTTCTGAAACATCACAATAGAATTTCACTTCTGTGATTTCATAAATTAAACCTAACCCTTAAAAAATCCCTCAGATGGAAATTTAATTCAAAACTAATCTCACCATTTAACCTAGAATCGAACATGGTCAGGAATGTTCCCAGGAAGACTGGAGGGGTCACATCGGTCCCACTTAAAACCCAGTTAACCTTTTGACAAAACATCCAAGAGCATGTTGACTCCTAGTCCATAGGAAACAATTTTAAAATTAAGATTTCCAGGGGATAAACCAGGTTATAACAAACCGATTTCCAAGCAAATAAAATTTGCTACCAGAATTACACCACTCATAAAAGTTAACCGGTACTCCCGGAACTAAGTCCATTATTTCTGAATAAAACAGAAATATTTTAGCTAATGCTAAAATTTGGTTTCCTTCTCAAAACCAAAACACTTTGGACATAATCAGATTATAACCAAAGACTTTCTCCAAACATGGTTTTCCAACACTTTGGGAATAAAATGATTAAACCCAAAGACTTCCTCAAACTCCAAAAGTTTGAAACCAAATCCGTCTTAGTTGTCATTTCTGAACAAATAAGAACTACTCTTTAGCCAAAACTAAAACTTTGGTTTCTATCACAGAAAACCAAACCAAGTTCCAAACTTACAAACAATTTAAAAATTGCTATAACAATTACACGCATATAAAATGCTTCTAACAAAACAAACAAATAAACTTGCTACTACAAATTGGTAAACAAACCAACTAAATCTCAAGCAAAACATGCTTCAAACATTTAAAGAAAATAGCCAATCTATAAGGATTCTATTTAGTCCAAAAGCATTTCCACGCTTAGGTATTCCTATTCAACACAAAGGTTAGTAGTCCAAATATTTTTGTTTTTACATCCCAAATACTATTTATTTGGTTTTGTATTTGTTTTCCGCATTGGTATCCCTACAAAGAAAGTTAGTAGCAAACCACAACAAAATACAAACAAATAATCTAAAAAATTTAATAAATTAAATGAAACCATCTAGCCAACTTTTTATAAAATTAACCAAAGAATTAAAATGCCAATTAAATTAAAACTTTAAAATAAAGTTCAATACTCATGAGTTATGAATGAAATTAATTCATAATAAACATTTAAACTATTAACTCCAAATAAATAAGTTAAATTCAAAGTTAATGCACCCAATTAAATAATTCAGATTAATGCTCCCAATTAGATAATTTAGATTAATGCACCTAATTAAATAATTCACATTAATGCACCCAATTAGATAATTTAGATTAATGCACCTAATTAAATAATTCACATTAATGCACCCAATTAGATAATTTAGATTAATGCACCCAATTAAATTCAAATTAATCATGTACACAATTCATAAAAACTCTACAACTCCAAAATACATTAAATTATGTAATATAGTCTAGAAAATAATAAGCATGTAACAAATTAAAACTAGAATAGAATTAGCATGTCAAAATTGCAACATCCATAAATTATTTTTTATAACCTTAAAATTCATGCAAATCATGGTAGGGGAATGATGAACCATACGCATAAAACAAGATCATACTAATACAATTAAGTATGCAAATTATGATAGAGCATTCTAATTAAACTAAGCAATTAGAGAATAACATTGCATAATTTACAATCATTGAAATAGTGAGTAATTCCGCAACAATTCCTAGTAACATTATACAAAGCTAACCTAATTGTCTATATAAATCTATTCGATCAATTTCATAGAAAAGATATATAAAATCTGTTTTAAGCTTGTTGTTCAAAATTGTGAAATTAAATAAATAGATTTATGAAGAAAACAAATTATATACTAAGAACATATGCTGATAATTACAACTAAATTTCAACAGAAATACACAAAACAATAAAAAGGTAAAGAGACGAAACCGAAGCCTGCACGGAAGCAGTTTCCTTAAAACAGATTTCGCCGCCTCACGGGTCGAGTGCTTGAGGAAACCCGGCGTCTGTCTCCCAGGATACGACGGTCAAAACCAGCTACGGCAGAAGCACTATCTGTCTAGCTTAGCGAACAAAACAATGGCAGCACTCTCTCACAATAGGAACTATCTAGCAAACTGACTTGTAAAATGGAAGCAAAAAGTTTCTATTTTGAAACTTGATAGGAGGGTCTCAATTTATACATATAAAGGGGAGAGAAGAAGAGCCTCCAGCCTTTAAGGCTGGTCATTAAAACACCAAGCATCCATAACCCCTTTCCACAAAATGAAAAGTATGGATGCCCAAAGGATTCACACCCTTTAGCCAAGAAAAAAGATTTAAATACTCTTTAAAATCCTATTCATGAATCTAACATCATGAAGTAATTTCTTGGCAATTTCTTATTCAAAACCCAATGATTTTTGGCTCACTTGGACCCAACACAATAAAAGGCTAGGACCCCCTTTAATATTTAATTAAAGTCACCACACTTTAATATTAAATTAAAGTCCCCCAAAATTATTTTTTCCAACAGTTTCTTTATCATGTATTTCACTTTTGTAGAGAAAATCTAATATATATTAACCAAATATGACAATGTTAACTATGAAAACTAAATAATTGATCGCATTGTCTCGCATAAACTCTGTTTCACAACATTTTTTTTTTAATATTTATTTTTGTTAGTTGTTCATAGTTCTAGAACATTAATTTACCCAAGTTTCTTTATCATATATTTAACTAATTTGTGTAAAATTTTCATCGTCTTTTTTACTCTATTTGCTTTCTTTATACATAGTTCTAGTATATTGATTTTTAATTGTCTAAGTTTCTTCATCATGTACTTTACTTTTGTAGAGAAACCCAATATATATGAACCAACTATGATAATGTTAATTATGAAAATATACAGAAAGGTCTTGGCCTTCAAAGTGGGTGACATACAAATATACATTAGTGGTTTTTCAAACTCATATATTAATACATACAAACTGATTGGATTTTCCTGCAAAATAATTAATTTTTGATTTGATCTAATGGTTAATTACCAAAAAAAAAAAATCCAAGATTTCACGAATTTTTTACTTTAAACCCCAGTATTTCAATTTGGACAAATTAAACCTTGGAGTTCCACCCGTATTTTAATTTGCCCCCTCCATCTATCTCCATTTGTATAAGGTAACAGAGGGGGGTTAAAAGTGAAAAATGTTGAAGTTTAAAGTGAAAATCACGTGAAACCTTGGGGTTTATTTTTTAATTAATTTTCTTTTTTTTTAAAGTGATTTTAATTTTTAAAAAAAGGGTTAATTACACAAAAAAATCCCTAGGTTTCACACATTTTTCACTTTAAACCCCTTCTATTACCTTACACAGGCGAAGATGGACTGATGGGGCAAATTGAAATACAGATGGAACACCAGGATTTAATTTGTTGAAATTGAAATATTATGGTTTAAAGTGAAAAATGCATGAAACTTTAAGTTTTTTTGTTTTTTTATTATTATTTATAATTAACCCATAAATTTTTTAGGTGAAATATCCAAAGTAATGTGTCAACATATGCTGGTAGATTTAAATACTTAAAATAATATTACATATTAAATTATTATTATTATATCACAATGAAAAAATATAAATTACTAATTATATAGATTTACAATTTTACATTTTATTTAATATATATAGTCACAATTTTCTTTTGGATCACGTGTAATATCTATATCTACCATCTCAACAATTACAATTCAAATAAATCCAATAGCGCCTGAAGTTGATAGTATTAGAGAATGGTATATTTTAAAAAATAAAGCAGTAAGAAAATTAACAAATAATATACGTGCAGTTGCAATAAAAAAAAAACAGTTGAAAGCAAGTTAGATACAACGTTATGAGCAACAAATAAGCAAAATATCACACGAGTGAAGATAGAAGATTTGATAGAACGTTCATTACTTGATTTTTAGGTACATAATTTATCATCCTAATAATAATATTACAATGTTAGTTGGGCGTTTTATTTATTCACATTTTAATTACCAAGTGATTTCTACATACATATCCATAACAAAAGTTAAACAACTTGGTGAATTATATAGTTAATAGTAATAAGTCTAACCATGTGATATGGACTAATTATTTTTTGTGATTAGTTTTGATCTACTTTCAAAATTTTAATACTTAAATATTAATATAAAAATATAAGATAATATGTAAAATGTTTATAATAATTTTTATTATTTTATTATACATTCAATGCCCACTCATATTGACAAATGCAACCATTATAAAAGAAAAATGTTTCATACCACTAATTTAGCATCAATAATGCACCACTAATGATGTGGCATCATGTGGACCCCACTATTGATGTGATAGTTTGGCCTTTGTTTTGTTCTATTTTTTTTTTCTTTCCATTGCCACCTCATTAGTGGTGTTTTTAGAGCTTCAAATTTAGTGCTCTAAATCACCACTCATTATAAAAGGGTCAAACACAAAAAACTAAAAACTATTATAAAAACTAATAATCAAAAAGAAAAAAGAAAAAAAGAAATAAGAAATAAATTTTTTTTACCACGTGGAACGTGCACCTAGTATAAATAAATAAATAAAACAAACAAAAGTAAAAGAGGCTTAAGCAAGCAAGAAGTATTTAATTAATCAATTACCAATTTGTTGAATTAGGAAGAGGCCATCCCGATAAATTGGCAACTTCCTCCAATGCTTGCTTCCCTCCATCTTTGGACCTTTTCCATCTCATTCATGGAAGCTACTTTTGCAAACTCTTCCCCAAAACCCCCAGTTTGTCTTCATACCTCCGATGGATCGACATGGTAGAAAATTGGATAAACAGCATGTCCGTTCACATTCTTGCATTCAAGAATCTTCACCAGTTCATCCAAGCACCATTTGGAAGAAGTACAGTTTTTCGACAAAACCACAATTGAAAACCTTGATTCTTCGATTGCTTTAAGAAGTTTGGTTGAAATCTCTTTTCCTCTTTCAAGCTTTTCGTCATCTTTGAAGGTGTAAATTCCCTTCTGAACCAAGGCCGTGTATAGATGACTGACAAAGTTGTCATGGGTATCTTCATCCCTGAAACTCAAGAACACATCATACGTCCATTGAGTTCGAGGGCTACAAGGCAAAGATGGAATAGCAATAGAGGAATCCATTGTAAATTTTTCAGAGAACTTGTTTCAGAGAACTTTCCATTTCACACACTAATCTCTTAAAGTCATAAAGAAATACATTTCTGTTGGGTTAATGTACCATTCTGTTTGTTTTATACTTAGAAACTTTGAAATTTCATAACTTGAGTTCTACGTATCCGTTTTGAATGAAATTGATATTAATAGATTTGTTTTTTTTGAAGATCTTTTAAGCAAGATCAATATGGATTCTCCTTTTTGAGGCCTTTCAATTAGGATCGATATTCAATGTTAAATTGTGAAGAAAATAAAGAAAGAAACAAATAGGATATAATATGCCTATATGTGGACTTTAAAAAAATTAATTAAAAAAATAGAATAAATTTAAAAATTACAAAAAAAATCATATATATACTTATCTCTATATTTTTAAATCACTTTCAAATGAAAAAAATAAAAATAAAAAATGGGGACAAATAGATCTAAATACGGGGATAGATAGGTTCAAACATGGGGACATTTATGAGTAGATGGGTTCAAATATAGGGACAAATATGT
The DNA here is from genome assembly GCA_036172215.1 of Camellia granthamiana. Lineage (NCBI taxonomy): Eukaryota > Viridiplantae > Streptophyta > Magnoliopsida > Ericales > Theaceae > Camellia > Camellia granthamiana. The sequence continues at coordinate 27,733,439 of CM069904.1, forward strand.
TAAAAATATAGGGACAGAAAAGTTCAAATTGGATAAAATATGGGGACAAATAGGTTAAAAGTATTGTGACAGCTAGGTTAAAAATATCATGAATGATAGCATAAAAAAATGGAGGGAGATAGGTAAAAAATATGTGGACATATAGGTTCAAATATGAGGACAAATAGGTTTAAATACAATGATAAATAGGTTAAAAATTGACGGACATACGTGTAGGTTTTAATAGGTGGACTTATTATTCAATAGGCCATGTGATAATTTTTTTTTTTTTTTTTGAACGGCTAAGAAAATCTTTATTGATGAACAACAAAATGATAGGATACATCAATAAAGAGGAGCTCAGAGCTAGGACAAGCTCAAAGCTCCGGTTGGTGAGAAACCAACAAGAAGAAAGAAACAGAAAACAGAAGTTGGCTGGACATAACACCAAGCAACCAAGAACACCACAACCCCTTGTTCAGAATCCAAACTCCTGTATTTACTACCATGAACACATCAGCCTAAGCATAACAATGCAACAGAAGCAGGATTAGCACTGCAGCAGCAAACCAAACACTCTCCATCCCTGCAAGCAGCCTTTATTCAGCCCAGACAGAGCAGAACAGATCAGTCAACTAGCACCTCAGACAGAGCAGAACAGATCCCTACAAGCAGAACATAGCCAAAACACAGCCATAGCCTAACCATTCATTTAACTAAGAGCAAGGGCTGCCAACGCTACAGCTTCACAGAACACAGGCAACCGATTTCCACACAGATTTAGAGAAGAAATACAGCACAGATGGAGCATATCACATATGAAGCACTGCATTGGAGCAGATGGTCTATCAGCAAAAAATTCAGCAGCCCAACTAAAATCCAGAGCAGTTTACCACTTCAAGGAACACTGCATTGGAGCAGATCACAGCAGCTTACAGCAGATTACCACTTTCAAAAAGCACTGATCTTACAGCAGATTATTGGAGCAGGTCACAGCTTAAACCAATACACTGATCTTACAGTCGCACAAGCAGATTACAGTAGCACTAGCAGACCTCAAAAGTCCAGCCCAGATATCCACTTCAATTCAAAACACTACTACAACCTCCCAGAAATTTTAAAACAGATTTCAACACATTACTTTCCACCTCTGATCTGACTCCAGTTATAGAGAAAATCATCCACTGAGTAGGGGAAGTCCTTGATGGAAGCTTTTAGCCAGACTGCAGCTCTGAATTTGATGAGTTCGAGAAGACCTGTATAGGTGGGTTGTGCATTAGAAAACACACTTTCATTTCTGATTTTCCAAATAGACCAAATAACAATTAATGGGATTGCTCTCCAGATTAATCTGTGAAGCTTATTAAATTTCCCACTCATCCACCAAGAGAGAAGACCATCCACTGACTTAGGAATACACCATTGAAGACCCCATTCCTCAACAACAGCAGACCATATTGACCAAGAAAAACTGCAATGCAACAGAACATGAGTATGTAATCTCTCTTCTTCAGCCAATTCCCAAGAATATAGCTCTCTTCTATGAGGGAGGTTCCAATCAGTTGGGCTTGATTTCCGTACAAAAAAATTATGAAGAGAGCCTTCCTTATCTGATGACAGATTATAGAGCAGTGGAAAAGAGGATTTCAGACACAAACCATTGCACCATTTGTCCAACCAGAATCTAATTATGGAACCATTCCCAACCTTAATAGAACAGTTGTCCACAAAGAAGTTGAAAATAGGACTGTTAAGAGACCCAATTGATACAATATCACTCCACAGTTTGGAATGTTTGTAGGAAGAGCTCAAAGGTGGAACCCAACAGGCTTCGTTGATTTTATAGTTTGAAAAACTCGTCACAGAAAAAATCACTAATTGTAAGTTTTAGCGACAATTCATAAAAAATGTGACCAAAAAAAATCACTAATTCTCAATTTTTAGCAACATATGCACACACAAAAAATATCACAAAAAATTACTTTTAGTGATAATTTTACTAAGACTTATTTTTAATAGGACTTTATGGGAATTAAATTCCACTATTAAGATCTATTAGTAGTTTACATTTAAAAATATGGGGATACATAGGTCAAGATATGATGATAAATAAGTTAAAAATAGAGAGCTGCTATTAATACCTACATTTATTCTTTGGAACCCCCCCCCTCGGCGGGTATCTTTTATTTTTTTTAATTCCAATTTTGTCCAAACATGACATTCTATTTTTACCCTCATCCATAACCTTCTGAACCTAATTTCCCAAACCCTAACCCTAGCCATTATATCACCTCCAGCAACACCCTCTCCTCATTTCCTGTTCGAAGAACCAACCCTAAGAAAGCCAACATCAGGAAAATCTCTCTCTCTCTCTCTCTCTGTCTCTCTCTCTCAATCTTGCAATTACACTCTCTCTGTGTCTCCATTAACAAGGAGTTTCTATATTTAGAAAGGTTAGCTATATATATAAGAAGTCCAAAGTCCATTCATGTGACAAAAATGTGATTACGAAATGAGTGTAAGAGAGAAAAATCATTCACATTTTTCACCAATACACTTTGTTTTACGTGATAAGCACATGAAAGTATATAATACAATATATATATGTTCATATTGTAAAAATTGGGACAAAAAGACGACTGTCTACGTGTAACTAGTGGTTGTGTTTGTGTTTTTGGTGTATGTTTTTCTGGCTGTTGGAGGTGTTTATTGCTTGTTTTTTGATTGGTTCCTAGTTGGAATTTGGAAGTTTAGCCATTTTTTTGATAAGCTAAGAGACTTTATTGATGAAATGAGTCATACAAGTATGAGGATACATCAATAAAGAGGAGAACAAGGATACAACAACAACAGCACAGAGAGGATCCAAAATAGTAGCTAACAACAGAGCTAACTGAAGCTAACTTTGCTGAACAACAGAGCTAACAGAGCAAGCAATAGCAAAGAAAACTCAAAAAAAATAGCAAAAGAGGATCCAAAACTGAAGCTAACCACCCCCAACAGTTGGCAAGAAACCAACCATAGCAAAAACCATAAGCCAAAGAACCAACAGCAGATTTCAGATTGAAACAACAGAAATCAAACAGCAAACCTGATCTGGTGGAGGTTGGATACAATGTCGTGCACTGAATAATCTACATTCAAGAGCCATTTTGACCACATAGCTATCTGCACTTTAATCTTTTCACACAAATTTGTGAATTTGGAAGTTTAACCATGATGATATGTGCACCTTCCTTCTACCCCTCACCTCCATTTTATTGATGTAATGTCTTTAAGGTCTCTTTTTGTTGATGAAAAAAAAAAATGATATATCTATGCACCCTAACTATGGGGGTGTTTGGCAATAGGCTTCTTGGGTTAAAATAGTACTAAAAGACAAAATAAGTTAAAATAGTCAATAAGACAAAATGTTACATCAAATCCATAATCATTTCAATTTTTCTCTCACAAACATCATATCTAAATATAAAAAAATCCAATCATCTTCCCAGACACAACTATTTATTTTAGTCTACTAAAATAGTCAAAAATTAAAATAACATACTAAGATAACCTACTTTCCAAACACCCAGTGGATGATCGTGCCTACGATACTCTTCGACAAAAAAAAAGTTACATCCAAATTAAAATTAATACATTTATACTCTATTCGGATTGAGAGATTTGGCTAGAAAGAAAAAGAAATTGAGAGATTATTAATTCAACTATATGTAAAATCAGATTAAACTGTGACTTCGTAATTACTTAATATATGTATATAAAAAATTGTGCTTAAATAAAAAATAAGTATTTAATAGAGAGCATAGATCATAAATCTAATTTTCATAAATCTAATTTTTAACCTTTTGTGGTAATTACTTCACACACTAATCTCTTAAAGTTATAAAGAAATGCATTTCTGTTGGACAAATGTACCATTGTCTTTGTTTTATACTTAGAAACTTTGAAATTTCATAACTTGAGTTCTACATATCCGTTTTTAATGAAATTGATATTTATAGATTGTTTTTTTTTGAAAATCTTTTAAGCAAGATCAATATGGATTCTCCTTTTTGAGGTCTTTCAATTAAGATCGACATTCAATGTGAAATTTTGAGGAAAATAAAGAAAGAAACAAATAGGATATAATATGCCTATATGTGGACTTTAAAAAATTAATTAAAAAATAGAATAAATTTAAAAATTAAAAATAATATATATGCTTATCTGTATATTTTTAAATCACTTTTAAATGAAAAAATAAAAAATAAAAAATGGGGAAAAATAGATCTAAATATGGGGATAGATAGGTTCAAACATGGGGAAATTTATGTGTAGATAGGTTCAAATATAGGGACAAATATGTTAAAAATATAAGGACAGATAAGTTCAAATTGGATCAAATATGGGGACAAATAGGTTAAAAGTATTGTGACAGCTAGGTTAAAAATATCATGAATGATAGGATAAAAAAAATGGAGGGAGATAGGTAAAAAATATATGGACGTCTAGGTTCAAATATGAGAACAAATAGGTTTAAATATGATGATAGATAGGTTAAAAATTGAGAGACTTACGTGCAAGTCTTAATAGGTGGACTTGTTATTCAATAGGCCATGTGATAATTAATAGTATTTTTATCAAACACTATTAAAAAATGTCAATAATTGTTAATTTTCAGCAACGGATTAAAACTGTCACAAAAAATGTCATTAATTATAACTTTTAGTGACAGTTTAAAAAAAGTTCTTACAAAAAAAAGTTACTAATTTTTAACTTTCAACGATAGTTTGAAAAATTCGTCACAGAAAACGTCACTAATTGTAAGTTTTAGCAACAATTCATAAAAATTGTGACAAAAAATGTCACTAATTGTCAATTTTTAGCGACATATGCAAAAAAAATCATCACAAAAAATTATTTTTAGTGACGATTTTATTAGGATTTATTTTTAATAGGACTTGATGCAAATTAAATTTAACTATTAGGACCTATTAGTAGTTTACGTCTCTCTCTCTCTCTCTCTCTCTCTCTCTCTCTCTCTCCCTCTCAATCTTACAATTACACTCTCTTTGTGTCTCCATTGACAAGGAGTTTCTATATTTACAAGGGTTAGCTATATATGTATATATAAGAAGGCCAAAATCTATTCATGTGACAAAAATGTGACTATGAAATAAGTGACAGAGAGGAAAATCATTCATATTTTCCACCAATACACTTTGTTTTATGTGATAAGCACATAAGAGTATATAATACAATATATATATATATATATATATTCATATTGTAAAAATTGGGACAAAAATGCTAGAAAGTAGAGCTTTTGAAATTGAAAAAAATGCAACAAAGAAATCAAAGAGAAATAAAGATAATAGACAAAAGACTATGTTACCGTGAAAAACAGAGTTTCGTAATTCCAATTTATGTAAGACCCTAATTCATCTTCTTAATTATTCACAATCTGCATTTTGTTTTAGCCTAATACAATCATATTTTGATATAAATTTAGGGATAAAGTGTGTATTGGTGTAAAATGTAGATGATTTTCCTTTTTTATCCTCATATCATAGTCTCATTCTTATTACATAACTAGATTGTGTTAAAGATTTAAACTATTGAGTAACAGAAATGGAACATTGACACTTGTGTATGGACCAAAGTGAGATTTTACCAAAAGTACAAGGAGTTGATTGCCACAATTTTATGTGCAGGGACCAAAGTAGAATTTGATCAGAAGTGTAGGGGGTTGACTATCATGATTTCATGTGTAGAGGCTAAAGTGAGATTTGGTGGAAATGCAAGGTGCAAAGTGTAATTCACCCAAAGAAAAAAATTATATTTTCATCTCTTTTATATTTAAATATATATTTTGTCTTAAGTATTTTTATGTTTTCATATCATTTCATTAATTTTGGTCACATGCTACATGATTGTAGGTCAAATTGTGCGAATTTTTTCAAGAGTCTCAAACAATTTTCTTTTTTTACATTCAATAGAACCTGTTGTATTTATCCCATTTATCAAAGAAGGTACTATATAATTTATCCTTAAAAGATAATACTAAAAATAGTTACTTGACTTGACCTAATTTTTTTTATGGATTGATTGGTGAAAAGTCCAATTTAAAAAGGGTGTAAGATATTATATCTAAGGGAAAAATCTTTTCTGGTGATTCAAAAGTACATTACCACCTATCCATTTAAACTTTTATTTTAACCTATCTATTTAAATATTTTTTTTTATCTATTCAATTTTTTGAACCTATCTGTTCAAATTTGTATCTATCTATTGAAATTCTCCAACCATATTTTTTCCGATTGGTTGGAATTTACCAAGTTTTTTTTTTTTTCCAATTTGTTAATTTTTTTATTCTATCTATTCAATATTTGATACTTATACATTATAGCGATCCCGGTTTTCCCGTTGTTGTTTAACTATAATCCGGACTCGGTTCCGTAGATTTGTTGTTGTCTTATCCTCATTTCTATCCCTTACTCTCTAGTTTAGAGTTTTGGGTTGTGTTGGGCAGGTTTGTTACAGGTTGGTTGAGCTTAGGAACCAAGTCTAGTTGCCCAGGTTTTTGGCTGGTCCGCTCGAGCGGAGATGTTGGCGTTCGAGCGGAGACCTTGTTGTTGCTTGTGCGCTCGAGCGGAGGTTTTGGCGCTCGAGCGGAGAATGCACCCATCCAGTATCTCGTGACTCCTGCAAAACTTCTGCAGGTGTGATCTCTACGCTCGAGCGGGGTTTGTGCGCTCGAGCGGGTTGCGCTCGAGCGGGGATGTTGCGCTCGAGCGAACAGTGTGTTTTTGGTGAGAGTTCTGGGAGGTGGAGACCCACGCTCGAGCGGGCTTGAATCTACGCTCGAGCGGATGAACTTTGTGTCTGTGTCTTGGCGCTCGAGCGGACAATGTTGCGCTCGAGCGGAACCTGTTTTGTGTGTCTGTACGCTCGAGCTGAGTGTCTTACGCTCGAGCGGACCTGTCGTATAACTGAGAGTGGCTGGGCATTTTAAATCACTTTTTGACTTATCTTCTCTCTCCTACTTTACCAAAACGCCATTTTCAGAGCTTCTCACTCAAAAACCTTAACTTCTCTCTAAGTATTGATCTAGCTAGGGTGTGTTGTTCACCTTTGGCCTTCACAAAAAGGGTGTTGATCGTCGAGGGCGTCTTTTTGATCCGAATAGTTTGGTGTTTGGAGCATTTTGGTTTTGGGTCATCTTCTCTATTTGGGTTCTACGTTTGAGGTAGGGATTCTCCTTGTTCTTTTTCAATACTTCGTCTATAGATAGACATGTGGTAATTTTTTTGTATTTGCATGAAAATTGTATCATGTTGGAATTGTTTGAAAATCATGAGTGAACCTAGGGTTGGTTGTGTTGAGAATGGATTTGGCTTCATTAATTGTTGTTTTGGCTAATTAGTATGTAAATTAGCATGTTGTAGTTGAATGAGAGAAAAGCCCTAAATTATATTTAGGTTGGGTAAATCAAATTGGGGGTTTTGTTGGCTATTGTGTATAAATCTCTTTTATCAAAATGAGTTGGGTAATGGCGTTTAATGCCTAAAGGATTAACCATGGCTTGGGAATTGGTTTTATGGAAATAAGAATAATGGAATTGATTTTGTGAAAACAAAGGGGTTAAGATTGGTTTTGTGAAAAGAAAAGGAAATGGAATTGTTTTTGTGAAAAGGAAGAAAGTACTTTTGACATAAGTTTGAGAATTGGATTGTTGAATTCTTGTTAGTTATGTGTATGTGATACGCATGTTGGGTATGCCTTGTGTGCATGATTGTTGATGGTGTTATATGCCGTGGATATGCCTTGTGTGCATGATTGTGGATGGCGTTATATGCCGCGCTTATAATCAAAGGTACCGTTACCTTCCAGCTAGCGCCTGGAGAACTGTATGCGCTGATAATAGAAGGCACCATACCCTTCCAGCTAGCGCCTGGTAAACTGGCAGTTTGACTTACTACGCTTATAGCTAGTAGAGTGAAGTTGGTTGTAGTTGTTTCAGTATATCTTTGGCTTACTAAGCACATGGTTAGTAGAGCAAAGTGGAATTGCTGTTGTTTCATTGTAACTGAAAATATCATGGACTTGATTGGTTACCGTTCGGAGGACTGAGTTACCCCATTGATTGATTGTATACATGTTGGTGGGTTGTAAATTTATATCTTTACAAAGTTATGCATGTATAGTTATGTTAGTAGCGGAAACGAACCAAAATGTCTTTTTGTCCTTTAGAGAGTGTAAAGGAGAATGAATGTTTTAGAGATAAACATGTTTGAAATGGGTACATCTGTGTATGTATAGAAAGGGAAGAGAGTATCGAGCTTAGTGAGGTTACTTCCTAAGTGTTTGTTAATGTTATGAAAGATTGGGAACGGGAATTAGTGAAAGGAAAACGGGAAGGGAAATCATTTGAAACGTTGAATGAAATGGTTGTTTTCGAGAAAAGTTCATACATATATATGTTTTGTATAAACTGTCACATTACTATTCTAGTATGAGAATGAGTGTTCATGATCATAGCTATCTGTAAGTTGTTATTGTTAAGGATCATGTTGAGTTCCCTACTGGACTATATGTTCATCCCACGTTGTTGAATCTTTTTCAGGTGTTAAGCAGGTTGAGCTGCGAGATTTGGATCTACTTATTAATTGGCCACGGGGCCTCTGTTATGTTGGCGGAACGCCATTGTTGTGAAAGGGTTACACCCTTCTTCTTGTACCTTAAGTGATGTAAGCCTAAGGGCAATTTGTTCAAGCATGTTCATGTAATATTTACTTTGCATACGAATGAGAGTATTGTTAATCCCTTATACAGATTGAATGTATGAGTTTGTTTCAACATGTTATCCATGAAATTGAATTGAGTTAATGAATTTGGTAATGACTTCGAGTAATAAAGAGTGGGGCGTGACATACATAGATATATTTATTGTAGACACCTTATTTTGACTGACCCTAACATTGCGGACGCTTATAAGCCTCTTGATAATGAAATGGTTATATCTCCACCCTTGGAATATTGAAAGTTGTTGAAAGTTGTTGTCATACCCTACTTTGAACTAAAAAAATGAATTTTTTTTTTGCAAAAATGACCGAAATACCCCTGAACCTATTTTTCAGCCAAAAACCAATTTTCCAACCCCGAGAGATAGGGGAAGCCCAAATCCACTTAGATTGATGATATTTTTCAAAATTATTGATCGAATTTATCAAAAAAAACATTGATCTAAAGACAATTTGAGCTTTTTTGGGACATAAGTAGGCAAAATCGATGCAAACTTGCACCTAACCTACAAAGTTGACACCTGGACTCTTGGCCGCACATGCGCCCGCATGTGCATTGTGTGGCCACAGCTTATTTGTGCGGCCGCACTTCTTTTGTGTGGCTGCACCTCTCATGAAAGGCCGCATAATGCGGCATCGGAGAGAGGTCCTAGGGAGAAAGCAATAACTAACCCTAGCAACCTCTCTTGGCTTCCTCCCCAAGCTAGGAGTGCTTATAAAAGCACACATTCCCCCCTTATTCTCCCTTTAAGGGGTTACAAAATTGTAAACTTTTTGAGAGAATTTGGGAGCTTGGAAAAAAGAAGCCTTCCCCTTCTCTTCTAACTCTAAAAATTACCACCTAAACAGCAACTAAAACTTCCTAAGCACTTGGAGACTTGAAGAAAACTTAGAACCTAAGCTTGATGGAGACCTACAAGCTAGGAAATCCTTGTTTTCTTCACTTTTCTTTGCGTGCTCTTGGGTTCTTGAAAATCAGCAGGTAAAACTCTATCTTTTGATAATTTCAATCATTTTTATTTGCTTATTTTCATTAGCAAATCATGCTTAGGACTTTAGTTTATCCATACATCATGTATATAGCAGCCTGGGTTAAGATCCAATCCTTTTATACTCTTTAGTTCTGAGTCTTGTATCTATTGAGGTAGTTGGCATCTGTTCTAGTCATATGTAATCTTTGAGTTGTGAATTAGATCTTTAGGTTATGTTTTAAAACAGTTTAGGCTTAGTATTTCTGGGGAGGTTTTGTCTGTTGAAGTTTAGGTTTGATTAAGCAGTGTTCTGTTTGCTTGAGCGGTCTTTCGTTACTTCAAGGTTTTGAGTTTTCTATGTTCTGTGTCTGACACTCGAGCGGTGTTTTGTTCGCTCGAGCGGTCTGTTTTGTATAAAGTTGCAAAAAAGGATCTTTTTCTAACTTTTCTAATTCTCTCTCTCTAGTGATCGACAAGCTCTTTGTGCAAAACTCTTGACTTGTAAGACAGAGAAGAATGAGCTACAGCAAATCTATGCAACGTATGAAGAAAAGATTGAATCTCTCGAGATGTCTCAAGTTGCTTTGGAAGAACTAATGATCAAGAAAGAGGAAGAGCTCAAGTGTGCTATGGCAACCATTGGTCTTTGGAATAAAGGATCAAAGACTTTATCATTGGGTCTCAACAAATTTGTTCTGACAAGAGTGGCATTGGCTTTGGTGGTAAGAAAAAGCAAAAACAGAATGCATCCACATCTCATGATACAAGAACTCAAGGCAAGGAAGAATAAAAAATTCAACATGAGGATGGACTTCTCAAACTTCCTAGAGTTGGTAAGGCCAAAGAAAAGAAGGTACATCTTGCTTTTATTTGTCATCATTGTGGTATGTATGGTCATATTCACCCTTATTGTTATGAGTTGCAGGGAGAGTGTCTCATAGAAATGGAAGAAATTCCGACATCTCGTGGGATAGGAGACACTTCATTGGTCGTAATGAGGTTAAGGGTCATAACAGACCTTGCTATTTTGATGTGCTTGAGACCAAACATGGAGCAAGTTTGCATTTGCCTAGACCTAGGAATAGGAAGTTGGAAACCACGTCAAGACGAGTTCCCATTGAAAGGGAAGGGAACCACAACGTCAAGACACCACCCAAGAACCGCAATTCTCACAACTTTGTTCATACTAAAACAGTTTGGGTGAGAAAACTTGACTTGTGTTAAGTTGTTTATTCTGTTTTTTGTTTTTGAGGGGGGGTTTCTGTGTGCTTTTTTGTTTTTTTTCTTTTTGGGTCATTTAATGTCTGGTATCATTTAGTGTGTGCTTGTTCATTTTATGTCTTGCTTTATTTTAGGGGGGGGAAAAACCAAAAAATTTTCTTAGTATGGTTTTGCAAGCTTGAAATTTTTGAGAAGTTCTTGTGACATATTGGAATTAATGAGAATATCCATTATATGTTAATATGAGTGTGCTTTTTGTGGTCATCACTCATTTCGGAGTGTGTTCTTTGATTAGTATGTCTCATTTTATACACACTCTTAGATTAGCAAATATTGGAGTCTTCAGCCTTAGTGATCATTTTTCTCTATGGACTTCTGGCATTGTCTCTTTTGCTTTTCTAGAGGAATTGACCTATACTAGCATATCATGGGTGATGTTGAGTCTCTTAACCACCTTCCATCTTTTTGCATCTCCACAACTTTCCTCTCTGTTCTTTGTAGTCCAGCCATGAGAAAAAGGCTACCTCAGAGTCACCAACCAGGCTATCCTTATTATATATCCATGCTTCTCTGATTCGGTTTCCATACTCTTGAGTGTGTTAGCCATCAATGAGTGTGCAAAAGAAAGAAAAAAATGTGCAAAAAGAAAAAAAAAAAAAAGAAGAAGAAAAGATTCATTGATTGGGGGGAAGCGTCCGCTTTTACTCAACAAATACCCCTTGATTCCTAGTGGTTTGATTTTCCTTTGTTGTGCTTAGATTCTCTTGCCAGAGGTCTAGCTTTCAGATCACTACTAGGATTTAAATCTAGTGTTTGTCGAACTCCAAGAGTCACATGCGCACTTTTATCATGGGATCTATGTTTTTCACATAATACATCACTTTCTTTTATGAGGAATCTTCTAGAGGTTGTGCACATTGTGTTATCATGTAATTGTGTTTCTTGGATAATCTTGTGTGTTTTAAGGTACAAATCAGAAATTCCTTGCTTGCTTCACCATATTTTGTTTTTGTTTTTTTTTTCTTGTTCACTGTTTTTAGTGTTTGTGGTTGTTTTTAGCAAGGGGGAGTTTGGTTCATCTTGGATTGGTTTGGTAAGGGAGTTTGGTATTAGTTGGTTTGTGTGTTGCTATCCACTACTTGTTTATTGCTTACTTCTCTTGTCCTTGCTTGTGTGGTTTTTGATCTTGCTTTCGTTTTTTGAGCTTCCTTTGTCAATTCGTAACAAAAAGGGGGAGAAATGTTGTAGGGTGCATGTGTTTTAGAATTTCATGTATTCATGCCATGTGTCGGGTGCATGTGTCTTACTGTTCATGTTTTCATGCTACATGTTCTTAAAATGTAGCACTCCCAAAATAATATCATAAACACACCCACAAACATGTATAGATAATAGCATAAATCAGAGTCTTAGTCCTTTCATTACATAAAGTTAATGAACACAAAGAGTTTGTCAGAAGTAGATGCCCTATTGGCTTACATCTTTCCAAGCTTTAACTTGGTTACAACAAAAGTGAGCTTCGCTCATTACATCTTAAGCCCTTGGCTTTACAAAAATATATAATCAAAATAAGAAAGCTCTTGCTCTCCCGAATTTCTCTCCAACATTATTGCCTTGGTGGAGGCATGCCATCATTATCTAAAAATGTTATTCCCAAGTAGAGTGACCCACGGCCCAGTAGAAATCATCTAACACAATATATGAAATTTAGCAAAGATATAAATACAAGTGCGTAAACAATGCCCGTAATAAAACTTTTCAAAACTTTATATACTCGTAAGATATTAATTTCAAATCTTAATCCATTTACTTTCAATTCATGTTCCATTTACTAATTTGTCCCAATTCATGAGTCAATTTCGTTATTTCTCAACAACCAAAATGAGATTACAACTCATTAATTCTAAAATCACATTGTCAACATGTAAGCACTTCAAACTTTTCTTTTACGGATATTTTGTCCGCGGGCTAGGCACCCATGTATAATTTCGGGACTTTCACCCAGACACTCAGGCTAACTTAATTATAATGGAGTCCATCCCCTTTCTCCTCCCAAACAATCATTCATACATATTCAATGTATTTAAACACAAACTCAAACAATAAAGTATATCCTCTTTCCACTTTCAAATAACCATACATATATAATGTGTATAAATATAGTCATATTCAATGACAAGCACAAGTGATTAGTTTCAATTTACCTAATCCGCATGCAATTTCTATGACAATCATAACTACCATCCACCGATAGCCTAATACAGTTATTTCTAAACAGATATAAAATCTCATAACAGATAGTTTATTCGAAACTACCAAAGAATGAAATAATACATAACCAATCCCGCCATTCATATCAGTACCCTCTCAATTTCACATTTTCAATGCCAAATCTAATTATTTGTACAAAATAATAGTTTGATCCAATTAGGGCAATTTTCCCATTTTCCCCAAATATTAGCCAAGTGCCAAAATCATCAAATTAAATATAACACAACATCATTTCCAAACCCCATAAGCATTTATTTCATCTTCACCCAAAACCCCTCTTTCCAATTTATGCCCAAAACCCTAGGTTTGTTTTAAATATCTCCAAATTTCACCATTGTTACACAAGAGGCAAATAACTAAGCTAAATATCATATGAAGGTGTAAAAAGATCCCTACCTCAAAGAGGAAGACGAGCCAAGCAAGAGTGGAACCCCAAGAACACCGAAACCCACTTCCATTTGGTTCAAAATGAAGATCTTGACGAGCTACCTTTTTCTCAAAGGTACTTGGGTGAAAAGATCAATGGATGTAAATGAAATCTAAGAGAGAATGTGAATTCTAGAGAGAGAGGCTCAAGAACAAGCTTTTTGGAAAGTTTTAGAGAGAGAGATATGTGAAAAAGTGATTCAAAATATCATCTTCTCGGACTGTTATACACGCAGTTCGCTCGAGCTTAGAAAGCCCCGCTTGAGCATCAGACACAAAGTTCCGCTCGAGCATGAAAAGTGGCGCTCGAGCGTAAAATACGCACTCCCAGAAGTTTTGCAAATGAAGGGCCCCGCTCGAGCGTGGGACTGGACGCTTGAGCGTCCAATGCACTCTGCAAAAGTACTAAGAGTTGACAAATCCCGCTCGAGTGCAAGAATGGCCGCTCGAGCGGAGGAGCAAATTTGTGAAGCCCGCTCGAGCGCAAGAATGCCCGCTCAAGTGGAAAGGCCAAAATCTGGGCAACACAGGTTTTGAAATGCGAGCAACCAACCTGTCCCAAACACACAACTACAACCCGATAACCAAAATGAAGGGGAAGACAAAGGAAAGAGATAAAAAATAACTATTCAAAACCATACCAACCCGAGTCCGGAATACAATAAGTAATGGGTTAAAACCGAAATCGCTATAAAAAATCGAAAATCTCCAATTTATATATATTCATATCTCCATCTCATGCTTCAGGATAATCTTGTCATATGTCTACTTCTTTTTCATATACTTTTGTGGCACTAATAATTGTTTTGGAGATTGTGGCACTAATAGTTGTTTTGCAGATTATGACCTTGAGAAAAAAGTTTGCTTTTATTGGCAGTAATGGATTGGGGTGATTGGGAGTTTAGTTGCTAGGTGTGTTTTGTCACGGAATTGCCAAATAGGGAGATTGTTAGGTTTTATTCTTGGCAACCCCGTTTGACAAAACTGCTTTCAGTTGTACTTGTATTCGCACTTTTATTTCAGTGAGGCTATGAGTTTTTAGATACGAATCCAACTCGAATTGTGCCTTGCAAAGAAGTTTGTGGTGTTAATTCTTTCATGTTTGCCACTTCGCTGACTATGTCGGGGATTGAGCGAAGGAGTGTGCGCTCGAGCAAAGAATCCTTGGTCCTAGAAGTTTTCATTGACTGTAAAAATATAAAGAAGTTGCATTTCTCACTCGAGTGACACTTTGGTGGCTCAAGCGAAGACATTTGGAAAGCACGCGTTTTAGTCTCCTCGCTCGAGTGAGAGATCCTTCGCTCGAGCGACCATCGCGGCCCTGTTTTCTATAAATATGTGTTTCAGTCTGTTTTTAGGGTTACGACTTCCAGATCTTCTTCTTAGATATTAGGGTTTATATCTGGAGCTTCTTTGCTAGTTTCTTTGATGTTTGTTTAAGTTTAAATATGGTTTGAAAAGTATACATCAAAGGATAGTTTGTTTCGTTCAATACAAAAGAGAGTGTTGTTCTTCGGTGGATTCCAAAGAATTTGGGCCTGAAGCTTTGCTGGATTCTGGAGTGGCTCATCGTCATCGGTGTTGTGGATTCAATGTTGGGCAAGACAATTCTGAGGTGAAGACGAGGTTGGAAGAGGCACGTAGGGTTCAGTTCGATTCGGGCGTGGATTCGCTAGGTAATTGAGAATACACTTGTGTAATTCTTTTATGTCTTCTTAGTGGATTGTTTTGTGACTTTTGCCTGTGATTTTTTATCACAATTAGAGGCGCTCCAATTGTGGTTTTTCCACGTTAAATCGTCATGTTGATTTGTCTTTGATTATTTTTTTGGGATTGCTATTTACTCATTAAAATCGATACATAATCACAAATCAATATCTAGGGATTTCTAGATTTTTCACATTGAAAATAGAATGTGATGTCAACTAATGTAGTTTCGTATTGATACATTTTATAAGTCAACACTTGGGTCTTCTAGTAGTAGTAATTGGTGGCGAAACACAGCGATATTCGTATCTGCGATTGCTTTTCTTTTTTTTTTCTTTATGGTGAGTGTGACATTGACGCGCTTAGCTAGTATTTGAATGCATCCTCAAATCTTGTTCGTAACTATACATTGACAATGTGAACGTGACATTTAAACAGCCAAACATCAACAGTATGCCATGCATTTTGCTTGTTTACTTCAATAATTATAACACTAGTAGATGATGTTCAAGGCAGAACTTTATGTGGACTGCATATAGTTACCCAAACAGTAACACAAAACAAAAACAGCCTACAAAAAATATACACAGACCTCTTGGTGATAACCAATTCTTCTCAGAAGCTGATGAATGCAGAACATACAACTATGAGACCTTCATCGATTATCCGCCATATTCGCATCCATTTAATCCGAAATTTTGAAACACAATAACTCCCGCAATCAAAGTGATATTCTGATTGTGAAGAAATGCACAATTGCCTAATGGGAATAACCTTCCCAAAAAGATGGCAAATAGGGTATAGGAAGTATAAACTATAATTTTGAAAATGGGAACAAACTAAGGGCACAATAGTCACTACAGGAAATTCGTTTTTTAGCGGCGTTTTAAAAACGCCGCGAAAAGCCTGAAAAACGCCATAATATCTTATAGTGACGTGTAAAATTTTCGCCACTGATAGGGCCGCCGCAATAGCTACACAACGTTTGAAAAACATTGTTAAAAACATTATACGGCGTTTCTTAAAACGCCACAAAATCTTTGACGACCGTCTCGCCTTCCATCCCCAATTAACGTGTGATGTGAGAATGACGTCATTTAGTGGCCTTTTTTTGAAAAACGCCACTGTTTTTTATTTTTTTCCCCCCTACACAAATTAAATGTGTGACGTCACAATGACGTCATTTTGTGGCGTTTTTTCAGAAAACGCCACTTTTTTTTTCTTTTTATTTTTTTTTATCTTTTATTTTTTTGGGGTTGGTGGGTTCCCTGCTGGTGGTGGAAACTGAATTCACAATTTGGGGATCTCATGTTTTATGTTTGCTCTATGCAACCAAACTGCTAGATTTAAAACCAATCCTCAATACATGCCATATACATGCATAATATAATCTCACCAGAATCATCATTTCAAGTGAAAATTTCACATCTAGTGTCATATACATGCATATTGTCAACTAAGACAACTAAGCAACCATGAGTCTGTAACACATTGTTTCCATAGGACGCAATTCAAACAAAGGATTCCATGTCCACGTTGAGTTTTAGAAACTCAAGACAACCAAAAAAAATTTTGCTTGTACTTTGACGGGTCTAAGGCTTTCCCTCTCAACCATGATTCGAAAGCTAAAAATTTCCACTTGGCAGGAAGATTACAGTATGGTAAAAATCCTATCAAAGAGCCGAAAGATACCTGTAAAATGATCGATTGAAATTCATAAACAAAAATAGAAATAATAATTTAATAAAATGGAAAATTAAATTGCGAGGATAAGACAATGCGCAACAGTGTGAGAGAAGGTAATCTGATTAAATGTCTTCAAAGGAAAAGAGATGTAACCACTGTTGCTAAAGGAAATGACCTACACTACACAATCCAAGACCTATTTTCCCTTGCCAATGTAATTTTTAATCCTGCTCTCTTTGTTTTATTTTCTAGTCATAGGCAAGAGCTGAATGTGAGCTCCATCCCCCCCCCTCCTTTTGTACAAAGCATATGCAGTTTAGATGCTTAGCTCTACAGAGGTTTTTTCGGGGTGAATAAGCTCTAAAGAAGTTAAAACAGCCAAGAATGCATCAATAATCATTGATTATTTATTATGTTGGCTGAAAAAGCATAAACTTGCCAATGGGAAATGAAGCATAGTCCCAGGTAAAATTAATATCTCCAAAAATGCAGTTGGCTTGATCCATGAATCCAGGAGTCAATAGCAGCACATCTAATAGAGAGTTAAAAAAAATAAAATAAAATAAAAAAAACATGGCAAGAGAATGCAGTTTTGAATTATTTGGTGCACTAACCCTGCAATTTTTGCAACCTTAGGATCTGAATGCAATGGATTATAATCACCGGATAGCCTATACAGTAATGCCTGCATAACAGCAATGAAGGTTGAGAATCACTAAGAAAAAACAAAATCCATTTAATGTCCACGGACTTCCCACATTCTAAATCTCTCCTTTTAATTTCCTGACCCTCACAAATTAGCATTTTCTAATGCATTTCTTAATAACATTAAGTACACATCATAGAACTCAAATGGCATTGTTGATTATTGAGATTTTCAAAATGTCAAAAAATTTATTACTACAATTTTACAAATCGTCCAACATGAACCTATTCCGTCAACCCATTTCCTATCATTATATAAACCAAAAAAGTCACGCTAGTGGGAGGAGTAATAAATGTCAAAATTATTATAATCTCAATGTAATTTTTTCACATATTCTTACACATTTATATATTTTAATATATTTTTTTAAACTTCCAAACTGATATACCCAATTAAACAGAACTGGACTAACTTTCTTATTTAAAAAAGAGGATTTTACACAGATTTACTTATTTTCCCTTTCTGTCACAATGTCTGATACGGAACAGAATGGTTAATATAGGGTTAATCTCTAAGCCCGTACCGAATTGAGACTAATCTATTACTAGATTTGAGAGAGGTGTTCATACCTTAGTCATGCATGGATCTCTAAGAATGTTGAGTTTTGTGCTGGGGGAAAACAATGACATTAGAGAAAGAGAAAGACAAAGAAGAAAATAATAGAGCAGAAAATCATGGAGGTACAATGGCTGTGGAAGGGGTTTGCAGTGGCCTGCCACCACTCCATATTATATTGGATATGGGAGCAATATGATGATTGAAAATTAATTTTGTAACTTCAGAAATGATAATATTAACAAAATGAGATATGCTATGGTATATTATAAATAGTGTTTTATAAGCATAAGAGGTAAAAGATATAAAATAAGAAACAAAGTTAAAATGAATTTTTTTTTTGGAATTTTAGGGAAATAAAATATATCAATAAGTGCATAATCAAATCCTCAGATGAGAAGCAATAATTAACAATGCACATCATAGAACTCAACTAACTAGACTGAATCTGAAGCCAATCAACAAATAAGTGAGAAGGAGGAAGCAAATCCAACTATAATGGTTTAGAATGAACCTGAGTTTGTCATAACTACTTCTTCTTCTTCTTCTTTTCTTTCTTTGATAAAAGGACTAGTTCGAAGATGTGAACCCCGAAATTCATAGCCAAGCCACTTAATCTAACTATCATTTGTATCAAAATTGTTACAAAATTTTTCTTTTTTTTTTTTAAAGTAGTTTTGGGTTAAATTTGCATCATTAGCATTTTCATTTCCTTTTGGTCTGAGCTTAGGAAATTAAGCTCAAGCCTGATTTCAGGATTGGGCCACTACATTTTATGTTTATGTAGTTTTCAGACTGGCCTGAACATGACTCTAGAAACCAAAAGATTAATTGATATGTCCAGCAGATTAATTTAGAAAATATATACAAACAAAGACCAGTGGTGCAGTGCAAAAACACTAGAGCCCTTGGAGTCAGCCAAGCTCATCATTTGAAATTGTACCAGAGAAAAATAGATTACATGCCCCCTTAATACACACTCTAGAATAATAAAAACTATAAGGAGTTATCTCAGCCATACTGTCACGCCCTCAAAATTAAACCCATTAAATATATAACAAGGCATGCATTATTAAAAGAAAAACATTATATTATTTAAATCATCAGAGTATTACGAAAGAAAACATCAAAATAAATGCCCTATGGGCTTACATCTTGCCAAGCCAACACTTGGACACAATTCCATGAGTTCTAACTCAAAACAAATAAAGCCCTGGGCTTGAATGTTTACATAATTCAAATAAAACAACTAAAACAAATAAAACAAGTCTTCAAGTCCAAATCCTCACAAGCTAAGTCTTTGGAGGTAGTGAACCACCTGAACCTGAAAATGAAGTTCCCATATAGGGTGAGCCACAGCCCAGTAGAGAAATACTAAACCAAGCATAAGAATTAACTAAAGCAGTAGCATCCAATACATGGTCAACACAAGATAATCCATTTACAATTTTCATGACACGAATGTCTACGTTGTCTATGACACATGGTCTATGACACCTTTTACTTTCCATTTATGGCTCAGAACCTGGCCAAATAACTCAACAGGGGTTTCATCTCTCATTAACAATCTTTCCAATTTCATCAGGAATAACTAATCAAGTTAAACCTATTTCAAAACATAACAAACACACATGATGGTGTTGTATCAATCTCAATCAAATTCACTTCCATACTTCCCAACTGATACACATGGTGGTGATGCATCATATCGACAACAAATAGAAATATTTCTATTATCAATAAGCACACACATAAGTGATGCTACTGGAGTCCATCCCCTATCTCCTCCCAACAAATCCGGTTTAGAGGTCCATCCCCTATCTTCCCCTAAACCGTGGAGTTCATCCCCTATCTCCTCCAAAATCAAATGCATATGCAATGTAACAAACACTTGCCATATACAACACATAATCAATACACGAATGTTCTGTATTTATTCAACAGTCAAGTAAATGACTCAATTTCAATTATACCTATGCCGCATGCAAGGTCTACAACAATCAATGGCTATCCTCCACCGATAGCCCAAAACAATTATTTCTAAGCAAGAAATAAATATACAATACAAATAATTTCAATTTCACAGATGAGTGAGTAAATATCCAACTACATCAATTTATCTCATAATTCCCCAATTTCATGAATTAAACCCAATATCACAATCTTCCCTTAAATTAATTATATAAATTAATCTATGACAAAACCCTAAGGTTCCTCCCAAAATTTACCAAACTACCCCCACATACCAAAATACCACCACTTAGGATTAAAACGTATAAATGGAGTAGGAAATCCCTACCTCGAAGAAAGAATCCGAAAAGAAGGAGACGAAGATGATAGCCTAAACTCCAAAGTGCTCCAAATCCAAGTTTGTTCAGATTAAATGAAAGCCCTCACTCTCCTCTACCTTTTCTGTAAAGCAACTAGGGTAAAAACACACCCTAACTAGATCAATCCTAGGAGAGAAGGTGTTTAGAGGGAAAGAGAAATCGGACCTAGGGTTTGGAATCTGAAAAGAAGATGAAAAACTGCTTTAAAAACGCTAAAATACGATTTTATACCCCGTCTCTCCGCTCGAGCGGACAAACCTACGCTCGAGCGGACACTCACAGACTCCCGCTCGAGCCGACAATCCCACGCTCGAGCGGCGGATGCACGCTCCCAGCATCTCGACACAGCAGGTCCCCGCTCGAGCGCCCAACTTCCCGCTCGAGCGGCACTCACACACTTACGCTCGAGCGACTCAACTCCCGCTCGAGCGTCCAACCCTGCACCAGAAATACTGGATGGGTGTTTTTCCCGCTCGAGCGCCAAAACTCCCGCTCGAGCGGACAAGCAACAACAAGTCCCCGCTCGAGCGTCAAACTCCCCGCTCGAGCAGACAAGCCAAAATCTGGGCAACTAGTTTTGGTTCCTAAGATCAACCAACCTGTTCCAAACCTGCCCAACCCATCCTATAACTCCAAATAAGAAAATATAGGGCGACAACAACAATTACACAAAGATAGAATCTACGGAATCTAAGTCCGGATACAATAATCAAATGGGAAAAGACCGGGGTCGCTATAACCTCCCCCCCTTAAAAGAATTTCGTCCCCGAAATTAAGCATGAGTTTGTAAAAACAAGTTTTTCTCAATTCCCAATGATATTATAAAACAATAAACAACAACTTGACCCAATACCGGTCACTTCATCTCTTACCAAGAGGAATCTCACAATATGTATAAATCAACATATATTCAACCTGCATCAATATTATGCATTATTCCTTTCAATGTTAACAATTTCCATATCATTGTTCAAGTTCATGATATAAACAACACATTCAATATATAGATGTTATACTCCACTTCCATAAAAAGGGCAAGTTCAGATGTTAACATTAAACCCAAAACATTCTCAATGTTTTCCAACTTAAGACATATATAAAATTCTCAAGTTCCACAATATTATATAATCTAAATACAAGATTACAAATCAATAAACATATCCGGATATTTCTCACGGACTTCCAACTCACGTTCCCAAGTGGCTTCCTCCACTCCGTGATGCTTCCACAAAACTTTCACCAAAGGGATGGTTTTGCCTCGCAAAACTTGATCCCGCCTATCCAAGACCCGGATTGGTCTCTCCTCATATGAGACATCCTCATCAACAACTAAGTCGGTCCAATCCAATACATGAGATGGATCCGGCTCATACTTCCGAAGCATACTCACATGAAACACGTCATGAACTCCGGATAACTGCGGTGGCAAAGCTAAACGATATGCAGCCTCGCCAATCCTCTCAAGGATCTCAAAAGGGCCAATAAACCGAGGGGACAACTTCCCACTCTTCCCAAACCTCATCAAACCTCGCCTAGGTGATATCTTCAGAAAGACATGATCACCTACCTCAAACATCAAAGGTCTCCTCCTACGGTCGGCATAAGATTTCTGACGACTCTGGGCTGTAACAAGCCTCCTACGGATAAGCTCAACCTTCTCCGTTGTTTCCCTCACTAACTCCGGACCCAACAAAGGTGCATCACCCACCTCGGCCCAACAAATTGGAGACCTATAAGGTCGGCCATACAAGGCCTCAAACGGTGCCATACCGATACTAGACTGAAAGCTGTTGTTGTAGGCAAACTCCACTAATGGCAAGTGTCTCTCCCACGACCCACTAAAGTCGAGAACACAACCTCGAAGCATATCCTCAAGGATCTGTATAGTACGCTCGGACTGCCCGTCAGTCTGAGGATGATAAGCTGTGCTAAAGGTCAACTTAGTGCCTAGAGCACTCTGCAAACTCTGCCATAACCTGGCAGTGAAACGAGGATCTCTATCTGAGACGATCGTCACTGGGACCCCGTGCAATCTCACTATGTTCCGAATATATATGTCGGCCAGATGATCTACTGAATCTCTAACGCGCATAGGAATGAAGTGCGCCGACTTAGTTAATCGGTCTACAACCACCCAAATAGCATCACTACCCCGCTGAGTTCTCGGAAGACTCACAACGAAGTCCATAGTGACATGTTCCCACTTCCACTCGGCAATAGGCAAGGGTTGCAACAAACCCGCTGGCCTCTGATGCTCGGCCTTCACTTGCTGACAAGTAAGGCACTTAGACACGAAAGCTGCCACATCTCTCTTCATACCTCGCCACCAAAATTGGCGACCCAAATCCCGATACATTTTAGTGCCTCCCAGATGCACCGCAAGGCGCGAATGATGAAACTCTCGAAGTACCTCCTCTCGGCAAGACTCCGGCACAAACAAACGGTCTCGGTATCTCACAATCAAGTCGGGATACACCATCAAACCCTTCTCAACCTTCCCACTGGAAATCTTCTCTCGGAGAGATTCTACCTCAAGATCACCCCTCTGAGCCTCTAACACTCGAGTCACAAGCGTAGGCTGCGCAACAACAGAAAACAAGGCCGCAGCCTCAACGGATTCATCCAGAAGCAAATCAAATTCCCCAAGTGCACCCAACATCTCCCACTCCCGGATGGCTATATTAACTATGTCACCAACAGATTTCCTGCTAAGGGCATCGGCCACAACATTGGCCTTCCCCGGATGATAGTGCAACTCGAAATCATAATCCTCAATAAATTCCATCCACCTCCTCTGCCTCAAATTCAAGTCTTTCTGTGTGAACAGATATTTCAGACTCTTATGATCCGAGAACACCTTGAATCTCTCACCATAAAGATAATGCCTCCAAATCTTCAAGGCAAATATCACAGCTGCTAACTCTAGATCATGCGTAGGGTAATTCTTCTCATGAATTTTCAATTGACGTGAGCCATAGGCAACCACTTTCCCCTCTTGCATCAACACACAACCCAGACCCTCTCGTGAGGCGTCACAATAGACTGCATAACCCAACCCTCTCTCCGGAATAATCAAGACCGGAGCGGTGGTCAATCTAACCTTCAACTCCTGAAACGACTTTTCACAAGTCTCACTCCAAACAAATTTGACTCCCTTCCGAGTCAGTCTAGTCAAAGGTGAAGCTAACCTGGAGAAATCTTTCACAAACCGACGGTAATACCCAGCTAATCCCAGAAAATTGCGGATCTCAAACACACTCTTAGGTTGTGCCCAATCTTGCACTGCCTCTGTCTTGGACGTATCAACAGACACCCCTTCCCCAGAAACTACATGGCCTAAGAACTTTACCTCTTCTAGCCAGAACTCACACTTTCCGAACTTAGCATACAGCTCATGGGCTCTAAGTAACTCAAGCACCACTCTCAAGTGTTCCTCGTGCTCCTCCTCTGAAGGTGAGTAAATCAGAATGTCGTCCACGAAGACGACCACAAAACGATCTAAGAATTTCCGGAAGATCCGGTTCATCAAATCCATAAACACCGCCGGTGCATTGGTGAGCCCAAACGGCATCACCAGAAACTCATACCGTGTACGGAATGCCGTCTTCGGAATATCCTCCTCCCTGACTCTCAACTGATGATAACCCGATCTCAAGTCTATCTTAGAGAAACAACGGGAACCCTTCAACTGGTCAAACAAATCATCTATACGGGGCATAGGATACTTATTCTTAACCGTAGCCCGATTCAATTTCCTGTAATCGATACACAGTCTCAAAGCACCACCTTTCTTCTTAGCAAAGAGGGCCGGTGCTCCCCACGACGAAACACTAGGACGAATATAGCCCTTATCTAGCAACTCCTGGAGTTGAACCTTCAACTCAACTAACTCGGCTGGGGCAAAACGGTAAGGTGCCATAGAAATCGGTGCTGTGCCGGGCACTAAATCAATAGAGAATTCAATCTCTCGATGAGGTGGCAAACTAACAAGATCCTCGGGAAAGACATCCGAGTACTCACAAACCACCCTCGGCAACACAATCTGGGTCTCATCACACTCACTACCCTCAAGGCTAGCAAGTAGACCACTAAGCTCACTCCGCCCTCGCGGATCATACCCCGGTGGTAACACACTACCAACCCGGTCCCCCAGAAAATGAAAACGTTCTCCGCTAACGGTACAACAAGTGACCCTCTGACGGTAGCAATCAATAAATGCCCGGTATGACGATAACCAGTCCATACCCAAAATAACATCAAAGCCCTTCATGGGCATAACCACAAAAGAAAAAGGGATTCTATGATCATTCACCTCTATATCACAACCCCTAACACCTTGTTTCAAGATCAATTCACCCCCAAGAGGTGACACTACACAAATAGGAGATGCTAACTGTGCTAACTCCAACTCCAAAATAGATGCAAATGCAGCAGACACAAAGGAATGAGATGCACCCGTATCAATCAAAACACTAGCAACTGAATTGCAAAACAAGAAGGTACCTCTCACAACCGACGGAGCCGGTACAAGATCCTGCGCGGTAACAGCATACACGCGCCCAGACGACCTCTGATCAACCTGCTCACCCCTCGGAGCATAAGGTTGCTGCACAGACTGGGACGAAGAAGCCCCCTGATTGGCCCTCGAGGCCTGAACCGACTGAGCAGGCAGCTGACTCTGAGTCTGCCTCGAACCAGATGCACCAGATGTGCCACCCAATTGCGGGCAAAACCTCTTCATGTGCCCTGGCTGACCACACTGATAACACGAAAGCTGCTGGCCTCTACCCTGACTCTGGCTCTGAGATCGAGCCGAAGATGACGCTGCTCTCTGCACTCCTCCCCTCTGAGGACAAACTGGAGACTTGTGGCCCAGCTGACCACACTTGTAACAAGTAACGTCCCCCTGGCTACCTTTCCCAGAACTAGCACTCGGTACTGGAAAAGTCGATCTAGTAAAACTACTCTGAGACTGCTGAGGAGTGAAACCTCTCTGCCTCCTGCCATCACTCTGACCATCCTGACTCCTCTTGGAGCCTTTCTGCCCTTCCTCCTCTTCCTGCATCATAATCTCAGTGTGAGCTGCAGCATCAACCAATCGCCCAAAATCCCGAATCATAGACCCTACAACTCTCAGCATGAGGCCACGCCTCAACCTCTTCTCGAACTCAATGCAACGGCGTTCCTCAGACGCCACCAACTCAGGTGCAAACCTGGACAAACTAGTGAATGCAGCCTCAAACTCGGCTACTGATGAACTGTTCTGCTTAAGTTGGCGGAACTGATCTCTCAACTTTTCCTGAACAGCTGGAGACAGGAACTTCTCCTGAAAAGCATCAACAAAAGCCTTCCAAGTCCCTCCTATACGACCCTTGGTGAACTTCCACCACTGACCCGCATCCCCCTTCAGCTGGAAAGATGCCAAGGTCACCCTCAGTGCCTCGTCTTCGATGCCTAGCATCTTAAACGTTTTCGTTGTCTGTTCGAGCCATTCGTCTGCCTTAAGCGGCTCCTTAGGATCACCCAAAAATTCGTCCGGGTTAGACCGGAAGAACTCCCTCTTCAGAAAAGAAGGCCCTACATCCCCAACAACAACCTGAGCCTGATTCTCAACTCTGAGAATGCCTACTGACTCCCTGAATGCCCCTGCTATCTCTCGGGCTAAAGCGCCCATAGCCTGCTGGCCTACTGGCTCGGCCACATTGGTCTGGCCAACTCCCTCCTGTACTGCCGGAATTTCCTCCGGTATAGGCACTTCCTGCCTGGCCTGCCTACCACGCCTACCACGACCTCGTCCTCGTCCTGACATCCTAATAAAGGAAACAAAGACGTTAGCACTCTACATAATGTGCCAAAACTATAACACTCGCGTCCTAATACATTGGACAACAATAAATCACACCACGTAAGCACATAATCACATAAGCACCTACGAATTTCATTCCTGGATAATGATAGTCCCGAGGCGTCACTAAAGTTCCGGTTGGAAACAACATTGATCAAGTGCCTTTCCAACAAGACTTTCAGAGACTCAAGGGTCCAATCAACATCCTAGAAACTACATTCCATACCCACATAGTCACATAAACATGTTATCATATAAGCATATAATCATTACACTAAGTCTCTATCAAACGAGACAATCCCATTGTGATTCTAATCACTTCCCACGTACCCAAAGTATTCGAACCCGGTACGCTCTGATACCAAGTTGTCACGCCCTCAAAATTAAACCCATTAAATATAAAACAAGGCATGCATTATTAAAAGAAAAACATTATATTATTTAAATCATCAGAGTATTACGAAAGAAAACATCAAAATAAAAGCCCTACGGGCTTACATCTTGCCAAGCCAACACTTGGACACAATTCCATGAGTTCTAACTCAAAACAAATAAAGCCCTAGGCTTGAATGTTTACATAATTCAAATAAAACAACTAAAACAAATAAAACAAGTCTTCAAGTCCAAATCCTCACAAGCTAAGTCTTTGGAGGTAGTGAACCACCTGAACCTGAAAATGAAGTTCCCATATAGGGTGAGCCACAGCCCAGTAGAGAAATACTAAACCAAGCATAAGAATTAACTAAAGCAGTAGCATCCAATACATGGTCAACACAAGATAATCCATTTACAATTTTCATGACACGAATGTCTACGTTGTCTATGACACATGGTCTATGACACCTTTTACTTTCCATTTATGGCTCAGAACCTGGCCAAATAACTCAACAGGGGTTTCATCTCTCATTAACAATCTTTCCAATTTCATCAGGAATAACTAATCAAGTTAAACCTATTTCAAAACATAACAAACACACATGATGGTGTTGTATCAATCTCAATCAAATTCACTTCCATACTTCCCAACTGATACACATGGTGGTGATGCATCATATCGACAACAAATAGAAATATTTCTATTATCAATAAGCACACACATAAGTGATGCTACTGGAGTCCATCCCCTATCTCCTCCCAACAAATCCGGTTTAGAGGTCCATCCCCTATCTTCCCCTAAACCGTGGAGTTCATCCCCTATCTCCTCCAAAATCAAATGCATATGCAATGTAACAAACACTTGCCATATACAACACATAATCAATACACGAATGTTCTGTATTTATTCAACAGTCAAGTAAATGACTCAATTTCAATTATACCTATGCCGCATGCAAGGTCTACAACAATCAATGGCTATCCTCCACCGATAGCCCAAAACAATTATTTCTAAGCAAGAAATAAATATACAATACAAATAATTTCAATTTCACAGATGAGTGAGTAAATATCCAACTACATCAATTTATCTCATAATTCCCCAATTTCATGAATTAAACCCAATATCACAATCTTCCCTTAAATTAATTATATAAATTAATCTATGACAAAACCCTAAGGTTCCTCCCAAAATTTACCAAACTACCCCCACATACCAAAATACCACCACTTAGGATTAAAACGTATAAATGGAGTAGGAAATCCCTACCTCGAAGAAAGAATCCGAAAAGAAGGAGACGAAGATGATAGCCTAAACTCCAAAGTGCTCCAAATCCAAGTTTGTTCAGATTAAATGAAAGCCCTCACTCTCCTCTACCTTTTCTGTAAAGCAACTAGGGTAAAAACACACCCTAACTAGATCAATCCTAGGAGAGAAGGTGTTTAGAGGGAAAGAGAAATCGGACCTAGGGTTTGGAATCTGAAAAGAAGATGAAAAACTGCTTTAAAAACGCTAAAATACGATTTTATACCCCGTCTCTCCGCTCGAGCGGACAAACCTACGCTCGAGCGGACACTCACAGACTCCCGCTCGAGCCGACAATCCCACGCTCGAGCGGCGGATGCACGCTCCCAGCATCTCGACACAGCAGGTCCCCGCTCGAGCGCCCAACTTCCCGCTCGAGCGGCACTCACACACTTACGCTTGAGCGACTCAACTCCCGCTCGAGCGTCCAACCCTGCACCAGAAATACTGGATGGGTGTTTTTCCCACTCGAGCGGACAAGCAACAACAAGTCCCCGCTCGAGCGTCAAACTCCCCGCTCGAGCGGACAAGCCAAAATCTGGGCAACTAGTTTTGGTTCCTAAGATCAACCAACCTGTTCCAAACCTGCCCAACCCATCCTATAACTCCAAATAAGAAAATATAGGGCGACAACAACAATTACACAAAGATAGAATCTACGGAATCTAAGTCCGGATACAATAATCAAATGGGAAAAGACCGAGGTCGCTATACATACATTTGGTTACTTTATATATATGAGAAATGTAGCAACAATATGACTTTAGGTTTATTTGTTGAACTGCAAAATTGGATTTCCAAAGTTAGTGATATATCAAAGTGATATTTAAGCTGGGTAAGATAATAACAATTGTGGTTCTGTGGTGAAAGAAAGTGATACTTGGAACTACTTTATTACAGAAATGTATCGTTTGAAGGTACAGAATGAAAATTATTACATTCCCATTCTGTAAGAAAAACAGAAAACTACAGCATTCACTTAATACAAAGTCTTGCTCCATTAGGTTCCCAAGAAATGTAGAAGTTATACAGGAAAACAAAGTAACATTTGTAGAATTTCAATGGGTAACAACTAACATCATCATGGTCATTGCAATCAAGCACACATAACTCAGACAAAGAAGATAAAAGGAATTGCATAATTTAGCATGCCAGATAACAAATGTTCATAAGGTTGTAACATGATAGATGCAGACTTGCAAACATATCTGCAAAATGTACAATACATATATATATATCTATGTTGCCAAGAGTTTGAATTATAAGATTATCAACAAGCAGATGATACAGAGGACCATTGGGAAGTGGCTCATCAAAGCCAAGACAAAGTTTTAGTGAAGCTTGAGGATCAAAGTTGCTATTGATGCATTCAGCTAACATTCATTTAAATCATGCTAATATTGATTGGGATCTTATCTAGTGAGACAAGTAGAGCCAAGTTGTATCTGAATTGAGGTAAACACACACGAAATATAAGATGAGTCACACAGCAAAAGAAAACTTTTCAATAATCCAATTACTGTTCTCAGAAATGTTTTTCATGCACAAATTTAAATGAGCTTATACTATGACTCTGAGTTGTTGTCACTATATCTTGCAAGCTATCAAGTTAAGAACTGGATGCTAATCACACACACACACACACACAAAAAGTACTTGTTTTACATTTTCTCTTACATTGCAGATAATTCTCCTTTCATCATCATTAAATGTGGAAAAAATAATAGAAGGGATAAAAACAAATAACCACATCTTTTTTGAAATATTTCAAAAATAGTTCTACTCAAGAGCATCATTTTTTTGAATAACAAAATTGGTTTTTATCCTAGATGCAACCTATGCAAGTTTAACATATGTAGTCTTCCTTTATCTTAATGTAGGTCTTTTCTCCCTCTAATAATAAAAAATAAAAATCAAACTGTTATTATTTCCGTTGTGAGAAATGTAAACGAAAACAAATTTAAAGAGGATTGAGTAGATTAGAAAGAAACATTAATAGCTTGATGTGTGTGCGTGAGAGAGAGGTGAGATACATCCACCAAATGCAAAACAATGAACTCAAAACAATGAAAAATTAGAGATCTAAGTTCATACAAAACAAATGCATATATAATAAAAACTTACAGATCTGAGTTCTGCAACAAAAAAAAGAGATCGATTGAGCGAGATCTGCAACAAAATAGAGCAGCAACAAACTTACAGATCTTCAAAAAAAAAAGAAGGAGGGGACCTAAACGAGAGGAGAACCAAAGGACCAAAATCAAAACTCACAAAATCCAAAGAGAGGAGAACCAAAATCGGAAGATAAGCGCAAATCTGGAGACCTTCAAATCTGCGACAGGTTCTGAAATCGACAGATCTGAAATCGATCGAAAGTGTTTGAAATCGAGCAAGAAAGATTGT
This sequence comes from Camellia granthamiana, assembly GCA_036172215.1. NCBI lineage: Eukaryota > Viridiplantae > Streptophyta > Magnoliopsida > Ericales > Theaceae > Camellia > Camellia granthamiana. The sequence continues at coordinate 27,764,006 of CM069904.1, forward strand.
TTGAAATCGAGCGAGAGTGAGCGTTTCAAATCAGTGAGAGTGGGGGTTTTTGAGCTTCAAATCGAAAGGGTTTCTGAGCTTTGAAAGTGAGACTGAGAGGGAGACTGAGAGTGAGACTGAGGGAGAGACGTTTTGAAAGGGACGGAGTATTGAACGGTGTTAACAAGTTGACCCAAACAGTGTCGTTTTACTGAGATCAGATACAACGTTTTTAGAAACGTTGTATTTAAATAATCTATAATGGCGTTTTTCATAAACGCCATAAAAGAAGCGTTGCAATAGCCATCTTTTCCTGTAGTGAGTCTAATGCCAACACTAATTTACACATTATAAGATTTCATGAAACACAATCTCATCTAAATAAGACTTTTGAAATTATAAGAAATTTTACAGGATTTCACATTAAACAAATTTCCTTAAAAGGACTTATAAATAAAAATCACATTTAGTAATTGAATAAAAGGATAAAATGTTTTTTTTTTTTTCAAAATGAAATTTGGGGTGTCCAACCAACAAAATAGGGTGCATTTAGAGCCGCCCGATGGTGTTGACACAATGTGACATTTTAATTTTATAAAACACCCTTCTAACTTATCTAAAAATACAAAATTATATGACTAAGATGTTCTAATCTAGTTGGCTAACCCTTTAGCCACTAAGTCTCTCCTAAGGAGGGGATTTTGGGTTTCACTTTTAGGACTGGAATGGGAAAAGCAAGGTAGCGTTTGGTTTGTGTTTAGAATTATGATTTGAGTGTGGAGTTATATTTTGAGTTTGTGAGTTTTCAAATTATGATTTGAAAAGAAAAAATTTGTTTGGTTATGAATTTTGAAAAAAGTTTTGAATTATGATTTGAATTAAGTGTTGAAATTTCGAAATGGGTGTTGAGTTTGTGAAAAGTTATTTGATTATGAGTTTTGAAAAGAACTTTCAAAACTTAATTCAAAAACTTATAACTCGTAGCCAAACATACAACTTAAAACTCTATTAAAAATTCTATGCAAAACTTATAACCAAACTTTTTTTAAAATTCAATTCAAATAAATAATTATTGACAAAAAATAATTTTTTTATTTAAAAAGGTAAAAAATGCCAAAAATATTTTTTTATTTAAAATATTAAAAGAAAATATTATTATTGTTTTATTTTTAAAAAATTACTATGACAAATTAATTTTTATTTTAATTTTTTTTTTGTTAATTTTAAATAAATGTCCAAATATTTTGTCATTTTGATCTCAAAAAAATATTTTCTATATTTAAAAAATATCAAAATCAAATATAATTTTTTTCCCCAGATAACAGGTGCCAATTGCTAAAAAAAATAATAATTACAAAAAAAAACATTGTTCCGGTCAACGGGCCAGACGTTTGGGGGGACGACCGGGTAGACCTAAAAATTCAAAAACTGTCTAGGCGGATATTCAGGCAGACGACCGAGTAGATAAAAAATTCAAAAACTTCGCTGGTTTACCAAATATGAAAATATGTTTTAAAATTGATTTGGAATCATGATTTGAAAACTGTAAATAAACAGAGGGTTGATTATTAGTGTGGAATCATGGTTTGAAACACAAACCAAACACATCCATTTTCTTGCAAGATGCGTATGTGTGTGAGTTTCAAGTCCCCAATGTGCTAATCTAACAACTAACTACTTACTTTCGCCAATATAAAAATTAAAAAAAAAATTATAAAATTATATAAAGAAGACATTAGGACTTGAAACCAAAACCTTTAATTTGATAAATAAGAGCCTTATTACTTGAACAAACATGATATGGAATAAAGAGTTTTAGCCTAGTCCGCCTATTAAAAAATATTAATTTTAATTTTTATATTATTTAGTTACAAAATAAATTAAAAAAAGAATAATCGATAAAGAATATATTCTTCTTTTTATATCTTAAATTAAAACACTTCTTAAAATGTTATATTTACTTTATAATTGAATTTTATTAGTATTTTAAATTCAAATAATCATTAAAAAAATCTAATTAATTTAATAGCCCCTCAAGACGGAAAAAAAATATATCAATAGTTCATATCTATTGGGTTAAGTAGGCAGACTTGAGATTTAGATATCTTTTTGAGTAGGCTTTGGGATGGCTAGATTAGACTTGATGAAGGGCGGGGCCGGATATAGAATGGCACATATAGTCTTACTATATAATGCCGATCAAGCCTAACCCAATGTTGGTCAATTTAAGAAAAGCCAAACCCATATTTAAACACTGTTCAAAAAAAAAAAAAAAAACCATATATAATATGCCGTCATTGGTTTCGTAATATGCTGACGACTACCACAACATTCGTCACTATGTCATCACCCTAACGTTTTTCACTTTTGCTTTGCTAACATCATACTAAAAAAATTCTGCAAAGGATAATTTGGAGGGGAATCACATAATTAATTTTTTTTTTAAATAATGGAAGTTTATGAAAAAATTAATAATTTTAATTATTAATATATATAAAGTCTTTCATTGATTTGTAATTGTCTTTTCAAACTATTAGGGCCTGTTTGATAACCATTCCGTTTTCAGTTTTCAATTTATATTTACAAAAATTTTAAAAACTGGGGCAAAACACCAATAAATCATAAATTTTAATTTATTAAACCATTTGTTCCTGCCTTTTATTTTGTAGACTAATAAGTCCTATTTAAATATTAAAAGCTCACTATAGGCCTTTTTTAGATTTATCTCCTTTCCGAACATTAACAACATTAACGACACCAACAATATCATCAAACATCAACTACATCATCAAACATCATCAACATTGATCAAACATCAACTATATCATCAAACATCATCAACATCACCAACATCATAAAACATCATCAAACATCAACTACATCATCAAATATCATCAACATCACCAACATCATAAAAAATCATCAATATCATCAATATCATCAACATCATCAAACATCAACTACAACATCACCAACATCACCAACATTGTGAATATCATCAAACATCAACTGCATCTTCAATCTCATCAAACATCATCAAACATCAACTACATCTTCAACCTCATCAACATCACCAACATCACCAACATCATCAAACATTAAGTACATCATCATACATCATCAACATCACCAACATTATGAACATCATCAAACATCAACTGCATCTTCAACTTCATCAAACATCATCATACATCAATATGGGATACAATATATTGATGTTTATACAATATAACAAACAAAGATACCATACCAAATATAAAATATAACAAACAAAGATACCATACCAAATATAAAAAGGACTAAATGGTTTACAAAAAAACACTCAAGACCAACATCATCAAACATCAACTACATCATCATACATCATCAACATCACCAACATTATGAACATCATCAAACATCAACTGCATCTTCAACTTCATCAAACATCATCATACACCAATATGGGATACAATATATTGATGTTTATACAATATAACAAACAAAGATATCATATCAAATATAAAATATAACAAACAAAGATACCATACCAAATATAAAAAGGACTAAATGGTTTACAAAAAAAACACTTAGGACTAGATAGAGTAACATTTCCCAATATGGGATTTATGAGTAATTTTTCCAAAAACGTAAACTCAAAAATGAGTTTACGTTTTCAGTTTTCAAAATTTTTTTTTCAATTAATTTTTTTTCAATTAATTTTTTTTTTCAAATATTTTTTTCCCAATTAAATTTTTTTTTCAATTTTTTTTCAATGAATTTTTTTTCAAATATTTTTTTTAATTAATTTTTTTTCAAATAATTTTTTTTTTCAATTACTTTTTTTAATTAATTTTTTCTTGAATTATTTTTTTTCAATTATTTTTTTAATTAATTTTTTTTCAATTATAATGTTTGTGATCCCATTGTCATAAATAATAAAAATAAATATAAATATTTTAGGCCTGAACAAATATATTTTTTAGTTTTTGTTTTTAAATTTTTTTAAACATTTTATTCAAACCAAACGCGTTTGTAATTTATGTTTTTCTAAAAATAAACAAAAACCAGTTTACAAAATTTTTGTAAACATAAACCAAAAACGTAAACGTTACGAAACGCTACCTTACTAATTTGATTTTTTTTTTCTAATTTCAAATATGACCAACTAAAAACATATAATGTCAAAATATTTATATCTATACTATTTTTTAACAACTCGACGTTCGGGTCAGCTTATACGCATCTCGACTAATCTTGGGATCTACGCAAAGGGCTCCCTCCACGTGGATCGAACGAATCTTGGGTAGAACCCGCGGACGTGGCCCCAAAGAGTTTGTAGCACCTAGTGAAAGTTGAACACCTAGTGGAATTTGAACTTGAGATCTGGAGAGAATACACCCCCAAGTTGCGGAATTATTTATATCTATACTATACTATCTATCTATCTATCCAAAAGTTTGATTGTTTTTCCTTCTGTTACGTGCCAAATTTTTATATCCTAAGATAAAAAAAATATTATTCAAAGACGGGAGTAAGGTTTAAACCTGTGACCTTGAATTTCATTAAAAATACTCTTCCTACTTAGAAAACATACATATTATGATATCAATTTCTTTATTATTCGTTTTTATTCTTACTTATCTGAGTTGCACACGCATTACGTGTACCACCCGCTAGTATTATATAAAGTGAACAATTCACTTGGTGTCCAAGCCTTCATTGCAGTGGCGAAGCTAAAGCAGTTTTCATTTATTTATTTGCATATATAAAATGTGTCCTCTCACTTATGCTCTTTGGCTAGGGATTTTTTTTTTTTTTTTTTGGCATTGTTCACAATATGTAGTATATGTGGTACTCTTGGAACACCATATTGTGGTCTAAATCAATAATATAGTGTGAAACTTTATAAATGAAATATCGTAACTAATTCTTGTTAGGTAGTTGAAACACAATAGGTGAATCACGTGTGATTTCTAACATCGGAATCACCATGTTAGCAACACCACATAATATTTTGGAATTATCTAATAATTTCTATTCAAAACACATCTTTATAATCAATAATACCTCTCTAATATTTTTCTATCAAATAAAAATTAAAGAACTTTTATAATGATTTGTTCTATAAATGATTTGTTTCCACTTTTTAAAATTAAGAATTTTAATTTGAAATTTTTTGTGCTAAAATTGCTTACTTACCTTACTATTGCGTATCGAGTTATTCCATATTATTATAGAATTTTGATTAGTTGCTATTAAAATTGAATAATTAAATTTTTATACTTAAATTTAGCTTATAAAATTATTATTATTTTATTGTTGATCACCAAAACAAATTAAAATTATAAAGTGTCCCCTCAACTTAATTTCTTAGGTCTGCCACTGCTTAGTTGCTTTTCCTTTTGTCATGTGTCCCTTATTTTATTTATTTATTTAAAACAAATAAAATAAAATAAAAAGTTAATTACCTAAAAGTCATATTTACAAATGTTATGGTAGTTCAGGTCATATTTAAGGTTTTTTAAACCAACAAATCCTATTTAATAAAACTGAGAATATTATCAGTTTTTAAAAATTTTTAAATCTAAGAACATTATCAATTTTGCATAGTAATGTGTAGATAATTGTTTCACTAAAAAAAAAAAAAATGGAAAATGAGATTAAACGTTTTTGTCCTTCTACTTATTAGTTTGATTTAACTATCCAATAAAATTGAGAATATTAACACTTTTTTTTTTCAATTTTAAAATAGAGAACATTATTAGTTTTTTTATATTTAAAGTTTTTTTTTAAAGTTTTGGACATCAATATTCCATCATCGTGCTCATTTACAGATGCAAAAAAGTTTTGTTTTGCACAAAAAAAAAAAAAAAAAAAAAAAAAACAGTTTTTCAAATTTTAAAAAAAAAAAAAAAACTTCGTTTTTTTTTGCACACAAATTTTTTTTTTTTTTTTTTTCAATTTGAAAGTTGATGTTTTAAAATTTTGAAAATCAAAATAAATGTTAAATCATCATGTTCTTTTATACATAATCATAAATGATGAATAATCATTATTTGAAAAGCAATTCCAACTATCAAAAAAGGGTACTTGAAGGTCCAAAAATCTTAGTTAAGACTTAATAGAATATAAGTTCACAAATTAGAACTTGTGTGCAAATGCCCCTAAAATAAAAAAATAGATGAGAGGATTGAGACTCAAACCTTAAATCTTGAGTTTACTAAACAAGACTCTTACCATTTAAGTAGCATACAATATTGAATAAATATTTTATTTTATTTTTACTTATTTAAATTGTGCATGTATTGCTTGTGCTAATTGCTAGTACCAATATATATCTCATATATTTGAAAGGGTGGTGATTAAGAGCTCTAATAAGAGCACTAGTGACATGGCAACCTAAAAAAAAAACAAAAAAAAAAAACAAAGGCAAAAACATCAAACCACACAGTGGGGTTCACAGATTAGAGCTCTTCTAGAGCTCACAATTTAGAGGTCTGAAGCATTTTTCTATTTGAAATATTTTTATATATTTTTCTTTCCCCCTGTAATGGATGTTAATCTATTTGATGGACTTGGCTAGACCAACTGGGAAAAGGCTACCGGTATCATCAATCAAATTTGTAAAGGCTTCAAGGACTGAAAAAGCCGCTTACAGTGGGTTTTTTAATGAAATCAAATTACGTTAAGGTTCTGTTTGTTTTGATCTAAAATATTTTTGCTAAAAATATTTTACTCATTTTTTATTGTTTAGTTAAACAAAAAGTAAAATATTTGTTAAGAAAAAAAATTTTATATCATTTTTTCAAAAATGACTTACCTTTAAAAATTCCGTACGTTAATTTTTATAAAATTGACTCTTACTCACTACATTTTTAATACATTTAGCCTTATCAAAAAAGTATTTTAACTCACTAAAAAGTCATAAATAACACTTTATTGAATCAAAATTTATCTTTTAGACAATAAAATAATTTTGTTTAAAGTGTCAACCAAACGCCAAAAAAAAAAAAAAAAAAAAAAGCATTTATTTCTGGTGTAAAATTAATTTGTAAGAAAAATATTTTTTTGTGTAAAATATTTTACAGTGGAAATAAACAAAGCCTAAATAAAATATTGACAATATAAATAAATATTTTTTTATGGGTTTTTAATAAGTTCATGGGGGCATGACACCCATCAATACGCACATGGGGTCGTTGTGTATGGAGGGCTGGCCTTAAGATTTAGGGGGCCAAGGCAAACTTTGAAAATGGGGTCCATCTTACATTGAAAAAAAAAAATTATGGATAAAATAATAAGTTACAACTTTTTTATTTATTTGTAGCCACAAAAAAATTACAACAACTTTCAGTGGATTCCTCATTCACCAAATCTTCATCTTCATTGTCATTCAAACATTCAATAGGCTCTTCAACACCCAAATCTTCGTTATCATTCTCATTACATTGATTAAGTTCTTCAATTATCAAATCTTCATCAACCAAACATGAACTATCTATTTGTTTCTTGCTACCAAAAAATTTATCAAGCGCTCCCGATTGAGATTGAATAAAAATTTCTAATTTTTGCTTCTTTTTCCTTTTTTCACATCCAGAAATATACTTCCTATGAGGCATGACTACCCTATATAATCAAAAATCTACACAAATCTACAATCATTGATCTCTGCAAATAATATATTTTCAGAATTAAAGCACAACAGAAATTATAGACTTCCACTAAAGCACATAAATTAGGTAATTTTCTAATTTAAAGAACAAATTATATAGGGCAAGAAATTATGGGGAAAATTAGGGGGAAATTAGTGTAAGAAATTAGGGGGAAAATTAGGGCAACAACTTCCTCCATTTAAATGTGATATATATATATATATATATAGAGAGAGAGAGAGAGAGAGAGAGAGAGAGAGAGAGAGGACTCACGGTTTTGCTGTCTGAAATCGTTGATTGATACTCAGCGTCTGCGTCGGATATGGAGGAGAGGAGAGGACTGAAGGTCGTATGAAGAAGGTGGACTCACGGAGTCACAGTTTCATCTGAAATTTTGAAATTCAAATGCAAGAGAGAGATTGTGGCCTTGTTTGGTTTGGTTTTGAGAAAAAAATTTTGCAAAAAAATTTTAGAAATTTTGTTTGGTTTGTAATTTTTCTCAAAAAAATTTTAAACTCATTTTCTCTCTCCTACACATCAATTAATCACTTTTCCTGTCCCATCTCTCCTTTTTAATCACTTTTTCTCTCACATACATCTACTCACTTATAACAAAATATCAAATCATCCCAAACTTCCAAACTCCAAAACTATTATCAAAATATACAACCAAACAAATTATAAAAATTTCTAAATTCTCTTCCCAAAATATTTTTTGAAAACTTATCTCCCAAAGTCAAACCAAATAAGGCCTGTGTTTCTTTCATCTAGACCTAGTGCACTGAATTCATGCCCCTGAATTCATTCCTCTCAGGTGGGTATTAATTGGGCCTCCATCATGCCCCTGCGCCATGATGTGTTTCTTTTTTTGCAGGCCCATGTTTAATTGGGCCTCTATTATGATGTGTTTCTTTTCTTTTTTTTTGGCCCCATGTTCAATTGGGCCTATAATATTTGAGTATTTTTTTTAAAATTTTTTTTATTTAAAACACAAAATTACATTTTGGGCTCCATATTTTTAGCCTAAATTTAAGGACCCAAGGCGCAGGCCTTCTTTGTCTGCCCTCAGGACCGGCCTTGCATGTATGAATCAAAGTAAGTTAAATAAGCTAAAAAAGATTAATTACTTAAAAGCTAAGATACTAATATTTTAAACTTCCCTTTTTTTATTACCAAAGTTCCACCAAACAAATCTAAGTATAAAATTAATTCTATATATACTCTGAAATTGGTGTCATTCAAATTGGATGTGTCAAGAAACCAGAATTTTATTTTTGAATTTGGCTGGGCAAGTTTCTTCATATACAGTGACCCAAACATACCACAAAAAAAGCAACTGGTGGTTCCATTCAATTGCAAATCAAAAAAATTTCCATGACAGCTTTAATTTGTTACTTGACATGGTGCATTAAAGAAGCAATCACCTTGTTTGGTTTTAAATTTTCAAATTTGATTTTTTGATAATTGATTTTTTTTATTTTATTTTTAGTGAATGTTTTTAATATTTTAAGTAAATTTTTTGTTTTTTAGATACACATAACCTAAATGTACTTAAAAAGTAAAATATTTGTAAAAAGGTATTTTAAAAAATCAATAAATACACAAGAATATGAAAATGTATTGAATTTCTATATATTGTTTTTATATTTTTGGTATTTAGTGAATTTTGTAAAGATTTTTTTTCACAAATATTATACTTTTTTATTATATTCATATTAAGTGTATCTAAAAAGTTTTTAAAAAAAAATTCTTAAAATATTTGAAAAAATTCATTAAAAACAAAAAAATAAATAAAAAATAGAAAATAAAATTTTAACTTTTAGAAAATTGAATTCAGGAAATTAGAATCAAACAAAGTGAATAATATTATATATTTAGAATTCTGTCAAGAAATGTCATTTTGTAGTTCAGATCTGTATATAAACCTTACAATGTTTCAATTAAATGTAAATCACATTTTTTCGTTCTTAATAATTCTATTGGCAAATATTCTGAAAGTCTTTGTTCTGAAGTCTTTCGATTTTTTTTTTTTTATTTATCAACAAAAGAAAAATATTTTTTATTCCATTATATTGTTATCTGTCCCATATTTTTTTGTTCATTGATTTTAATGATATAACATGTTATGGGAAAAATAATAAGAATATGACAGAGTAAGACAAATCACCTGTAATCCTACTAAAGTGGTATTAATCAAATAATTTTTTACTTTCTGCTCTTTAGAAAAAAATCTGTGTATTAAGTAATGAACTTCTAACTAGTAAGAATAAGAACCCAACTTTGTCTCAAGAGTCACCATCGACCTCATTTTGATAATCTAATTTGTTTATTTATAAAAATAATTAGACTGATTTATTAATTGTAGTCATATTGTTTTCACTATATTTATCTTCAAAACATTAACGGTCCATTTTTAAACTCATATTTATAATATTTTATTTTATTATATTATATTTTTATTTTTATTTTTATTTTAAGAAGAAGAAGAAGAAGAAAATTGATAGAATAATATAATTATAACAATCGTATCAAATTATATTTTTATAAATAATCTGCACACAGTAACTTACAAAATAAATGAATTAAATCATTAAAATTAAATATATAGTGTGCCCCACGAGCCCAACTAGACCGTTAGAATTAGAGAGAATTTGGGTTATAGTAATAAAAAATAAAAAGAAATACTAATAATAATAACAACAACAATTGGTCTGTTTGGTACATCTTATTATAAGCTAATTTATCATTAGAAAGCAAAAATCCAAAGTATCCCTCCTCTAATTTTCAGATGATCATCTCATTTAAATTATTTCTGTATAATAATAAGTTGTAAGTAGAAATTGCACCAAACGATTTAACAAAGGCTTCCAAACTAAAGATTAAGCTATAAATAACTTATTTAAATTGTACCAAATAGACCAATGATTGGTGGAATGAGGCCGAAACCACTGATCTTTTCCATGAAGCTTTAACAAGTGGCATTTAATGTTAGATGTAGAAAATTAGGAAGCACAAAAGAGAGGACAACAATGTGAAATGAGAGATGTGCATGAAAGGGATTTCTCTCCAAACATTTCAGTGATAGCTAATGAAATGAGATATGTTGGGGGGTCACCCAGGATTTTGTTTGCATATGGAGGGGAAGAGAGAATGGGAAAGAGAGAGAAGTTTCAAACATGACTCACGTGTAGTAGGGGAGCTACTTTAGTTACAAAAGACAAGATTGTGTTTAGAATGACTTCAAGGTGGATTGACTAGGCACCCTTGTGTTTTAAGGTGGATTGACTAGGGACCCTTTTGTTTTAGTTACAAAAGACAAGATTCTAGGAGACTTTGAAGGTGGGGAATGGAGAGAGATGGGGCACCTTGTGTTTTAAGGTTCCCAGTCCCCGAGTGGGTGCCACAGCCTGCAGTCATGGGCTTAATTAGTCAAGTCCCTCCATTACGAATAAAATGACTTCAAGGTGGATTGACTAGAATGAATTCAAGGTGGATTGACTAGGCACACTTGTGGTTGGGTGAAAATTGTGAACTTCTAGACTTTGAATTGAGCATAATCCATCACTAAATTTATTATTAAGAACAGTGAAAGACTATATGTACATATGTAACCCAAAACTATAAAGAAAAATTATATGATTTTATACTTTTTAAATTATAACTAAAATAAAAAATAAAAAGTCATAGCCAAACACAAAAAAATCATAACTAAATATCTCAAAATAATGTTATAACTAAATAAGAAAATTGTGTAACTAAGGGTGCATATGGTATAGTCGCGTGTATAATAGAATTCTCCTTAAGAACTAAGATTGAAAAATTGCATAGATTATTGCATACATATAATTTAAATGTTAGTAGGGTTACATTTACTTTGTATTCTTGAGATATGCATTTTGTGTCATTTTAGTTTTAAGTTTGATACCTTCCAAAATCAGTTACAGAATTAGAGATGTTTTAGGAATAAAATAAAGCCTAACCACCATCTTCACCCTCCCTCCTAGTGAGAATCTCCATCATCGCCACGAATCATCACCGATAACTATCATCACCAAAACCGCTACATAACCCATCATTAAGAGTCGCTACCACTATCAAACCACCCATTTTCCACTACCAACAGCGCTACTACGAAGACCAAATGAGAGAGGGAATAGATGGTGTGGAGATGTCAAAAATGCCTGAGGTGTTTCGATAAAGGTATTCAAAATTTCCTTGATTCAGTTACTAATTTTGGACAATGTCATATTTTTGATTCAAATAAAGACACATTTTTTGTATTTTGAAGGGCCAAATTAACCCAAGAAGCTTGTGAATTAAAACGACACGAAACATATTTTTCTCAATTTATGACTATTTGACTTTATATTAAAATGGGTACACAGGTCATAAACCTATTTTTTAATCTTTTTGGGGTCCAAGCTCTAATCTCTTTAGGTCAAAATGACACAATTTGTCTAAAATAATAATTATTTGTTGAAATCAACCTATCTGTCTATCTCTTGGAAATACCTAGTTTGTTTATCTGTTAAAATTCACCAACCCTATTTTCCTATCTGTTGAAATTCACCAAATTACATATCTATTGAAATGTGATACATGTTACTCATTCAATCCTATTTTCTAGCGAATTTTCTGGCATGTTCTTATCACTAAATAAAATTTTACCTTAAATCTAAGACCTTACCCCCTCTTTAAATTGAATTTTTTTTTTTATCAATTTTCTCTAATAAAAGGTGTCCCGTATAAAATGTAAATTTATATTGAGAGCTTCTTATCGCACATATTTGGATAATTTTATGCTTTGGATAATGCAACTTATCTTACTTCATCCTGTCCGCGCTAACCAAACATGGCTCGGGTTGATTTGCATTTTTCCGGGAAAATATCGAGGGACCAGACAAAAGAAAATAATGCAATTGCCAAGGCTACTCACAGTTGTAACCAAACAACCAAGAAATAGCAGAAATTCTAAATACGAAATTTCCCGGAAACGCATTTCTTGGAAAATCTGGCAGATTCGTTATATGAGAAATATTAAGCCTTTAATCATTTTACCCTTTTTTTAATACAAAATTAAACAAATAGTGTACTAACAAATTTTCTTTATAAATTTTGAATTGTTGCATGTCGGTTTCATTTGTTTCGATATAAAATAATTTTTGACAAAAATTTATTATTATTATTATTATTTTTTTGTGTGTTTGGTTGACAAAATATTTTATAAAACATATAATAATGATAATGAACCAATTGTAGCTAAAAATTTAGGGAGAAATTACAAATCAGTGCACCTTTTTAAAAAATAATTATAAATTTATGAAAAAAATTATGATTTTAATTATTAATATTTATAAAATTTATCATTGATTTCTAATTATTTTTTAAAACTCTCAGATTTCCTTAACAAGAAAATAATAAAATAATGATTGAAATTGGTCAAGCGTTGACCAAGATGATCTAAAAAAAATGACTCAAACTTTTGGAAACGTAATTCATTTTTTGGACAAATTAATTTTTGTTGGTGAAAATATCAGAAGAATTATATTTTATTGATAAATAATGCAAAGAAAATGATATACAAATAGATCAGGTTGAGACATAAATATCTCATTTTCTTTAAGAAGATCAAGCCCACTGTGGTAGGAAAAACCCAAATATCGATGCAGCAGTCACACAACTATGACTTGTCCCCTCCATGATACAACAGCCTGACCACTTTTCGTGTGGTTCAGACCAACTCTGGACAAGATGGTGAACCCAAAACTCTACCAAGAAAAATACCCTTCTTTGGCTAGTAATCTCTCAAGTATAAAAAATAGTTTGTATAGAAAAGAGTAGATGAGAAGAACTATTTATAGGCATCTTACAATTTACACCAAAAATAATAATGACCATTAAACAAGAAAAAATAGAGAGTCTCCAAATATTAATTCACCATCAAGTTCATGAACTCCAACTAATCTTCATTCATGAACAAGACAAAAGGTCACCAAAACAATGAATCTCCATTCATGAACAAGACAAAAGAAAATTCATGAACAAAATATATAAATATGTGGGAGCCGGATAAATGGCAGAATCAGAAGCCTACACTCTGGAAGACAGATATTACTCGGCTCCATCCTGCACGATCAGGAGGCCGAATGCAATAGATAGGCCGAGTATCTATTGAACTATGGAGCCGAGTAAACAAGCGGATAATGAGTGAAAAGTGGGCCAGGCCCCGAAGCCTAAGAAACGAGTATAAATAAAGGAACAACAGATGAAGAAAGGTATGTGAGAATTAGTATGCTTAACTTAAAATACAAGTAACCCAGAGAGAGTATAGACGGACTTGTCCGTCGGAGTGCTAATTCCGGCACCCCCGACCGGAGTGTTCATTTCTTTTCAGGTGTCTATTCGAGGATCAAGAGCGTCCCTCAGGACCAGAAGAGTATTTCCAAACCACTTCTCCACAATTGGCGCCGTCTGTGGGAATACTCAAATACATCCATAGCGGGCGTAACGGAGGACCCTCCGATAGTCACTGACGAAGCCACACAGAGAGACGACCTCACTCCAATAAACATACTTGGACCAGAGACTATCGCCGCAAGACGCGCCTTGAACTTCGCCTCACCCTCGACTTCGGAGCATGAGACAATGCAGGCGATCATGGAACAAGCAAAGCAAAACAAACAGAGGTTGGAGAACATGATCGCTGAGAACGAACGTCTCTGTCAAGATTTGGCCTTGGAAGTGGCGAAGCCTAAACAAGCTGTACGCCTAGATCCGGAACGACCTCCGAGGGCAGGTGGTCAACGACCTCGAGCCCGACAAGACGACACTGAAAGCGACTCCGACTCATTATCCCCGGAGCCCAAGAAGAAGGGGCGACCTAAAACTACCAGTTCTTCTGAAGAGAGTCTCCGTATAAGGCATAAGCGAAGAAGAAACAGTTCAGATGAAGAAGACCAGCACGATCCCTTTGTTCGACGGATTGCAAAGGCAGTACTACCCAAGAAATTCAAAGCACCGTCATTCACCTTGTATGACGATAAATCAGACCCCACCGATCACATCCGCCATTACAAGCAAGCCATGACGCTGTATGCAGACGACGAGGCTCTCATGTGCAAAATATTTCCGAGCAGTTTGGAACCGCTAGCTGTTAGGTGGTATTATAAACTGGAGCCGACTTCGATTAAAAGCTTCCACCAACTCAAAAATCCTTCCGGGCAAGGTTTATCACTAATGAGGTCCAGCCAAAGCAAGCCGATTCCCTCTAGGCAATGCAGATTTAACCGGGGGAAACCCTTCGTGGGTATTCGGCGCGATATTGTGAATGTTTCAATCTGGTAGACGATGCTTGCAATGACTCCATGGCCATCACCGCCTTCAAGATGGGGCTGCATCCCGACAGTGCCCTCCGCAGCTCTTTGACCAAACGGCCCCCTAAAACAGTTTGGTTGTTGATGAAGAAAGTTGAAAAATACTGTAAAGTGGAAGATGACGTCTTGCGGGTTAAAGCCGAAAATGTGACCAACAAGACGGCTCCTGCTGAAATCGTTCAGCCGTTAAATTCTGTAGCACCTCATAGCCCTGAACCGCGGCATCGGGCAAAACGAGATAAGAGACGGGATTCTCGCCGATCAAGCGACCAATGCTCCCACCGAGCAAATGAACAACTGCAAGTTGATAGCAGGCGCACGAGGCGCGCCGACAAGAAATATACGGAGTTGACCGAGCCGATCAGCAAGGTTATGTCCAAAGTCCAGCACCTTCCGTTCTTCAAATAGCCGTCCAAAATGGTGGGACCTCCCGACACCAGAAGACGGGATAGACGGTGCAAGTATCACAAGGACCATGGCCATGACGCTAAGAGTTGTTATGCATTGAAGGATCACTTGGAGGAATTGATACAAGATGGTCGGCTACAACAGTACGTCCGAAAAGTCAATCCAACCAAAGCAATTGCCTTAGGGCAGGATTCCCCTCCACTCGGCGTGATCCACATGATATATAGCCTGCCAATGTCATCCGCGGTGCATACGATTCAGTCGAGTCCTGACCCTCAAAATCAACTTTCTCCGGCTAAACGGCCCCATGAAGCTGCAAGCATTTCTTTTGATGATTCAAATTTGGCCAGAGTGACACTACCCCACATTGATCCTTTGGTAATCGAGCTGCGCATGAACTGGTTCACCGTTGAGCGCGTACTCATTGATCCGGGAAGCACATTGGAAGTTATGTATTACAAGACATTCACCAAACTAGGCTTCTATGAATCGGATCTCTCTTCGGCACCTTTTTCGTTATTCGGCTTCAACGCCAATCCAGAATACCTGTTGGGGAAGATCACACTACCCGTTCGGGTGGGCTCCCGGACAGTGGAAGTAGAATTCTTGGTCGTCAAGCTTCCGTCGCCGTATAATCTCATTATGGGGCGAACTTGGTTGCACACCATGTAGGCCGTGCTGAGTACCTATCATCAGCTGCTGCGCTTCCCAACGGAATGCGGCATTAAGCAAATCCGTGGCTCCCAGAAATCGGCACAAGCATGTTATCTCCTTGCGGGGAAGACGCCAAAAGAGTTACAAGTGAATTCCATTGAGGTACCGGATCGTGAGGGCCTCGACGATGTTGGGCGGCCCCCAAGTGAAAAGGCCACGGAATCCCTAGATCGAGTTGAGATTGACGGAAGCCCAGACAGGTTCTTCATGGTTGGCGCCTCCCTGAATCAAGCCGACAGGCAACAGCTAATTTCTTTCCTGCTCAGCAACCTTGATGTCTTTGCGTGGACTCCCTACGAGATGCCGGGTATAGATCCGACCGTTTCACAGCACTGTTTGAATGTTGACCCTAAGTGCAAGCCGATCATTCAGAAAAGCCGGCGATCAGCTGCAGAGCACACTGCCGCCGTTGTCGAGGAGGTCAACAGGCTGCTTGACGCCGAGGCTATCAAAGAAGTGGCCTACCCTACATGGCTCTCTAATACAGTGGTTGTGAAGAAGAAAAATGGGTTTTGGCGAGTGTGTGTTGATTTCACGGACCTGAACAAGGCCTGCCCCAAAGATTGTTTTCCCTTGCCTAGAATTGACCAACTTGTGGATGCGACGGCACGCCATCAGCGCATGAGCTTCCTCGATGCTTACAGAGGCTACCATCAAATCGCCATGCATCCGGAGGACCAAGATAAAACTGCATTCCTCACCGTAAGGGGAACCTACTGCTATAAGGTTATGCCTTTTGGGCTGAAAAATGCAGGGGCAACTTACCAAAGACTGGTCACTACCATGTTCAAGGAGCAACTCGGCCAGACTATGGAAGTATACATTGACGACATGGTGGTCAAGTCCAAAGAAGAGCAAACTCATCTAGCCGACCTAGAAGAGACATTCGGCATTTTACGAAAATACAAAATGAAGCTGAACGCTTCCAAATGTGCGTTTGGAATCGGCTCTGGCAAATTCTTAGGTTACATTGTCAACCACCGTGGAATCGAAGACAACTCGAGGCAAATCACTACAATCTTGGAGCTCGGCTCCCCTCGTTCAGTGAAAGAGGTTCAAAAGTTGATGGGGATGGCTGCCGCACTTAACAGGTTCATCAGCTGGTCCACAGATTGCTGCCGATAATTCTTTCATACACTACAGCAGGGCAAGGCTTTCGAATGGTCCGCCGAATGCGAAGCAGCCTTCAACGGCTTGAAAACTTACCTCCGATCAGTGCCACTCTTGACAACACCTTCGGCCGGTGACCCGCTCATTTTGTATTTGGCAGTTTTCGATCGGGCTGTCAGCGCCGTACTAATAAAAGAAGAGCTGGGGGAGTAGCAGCCAATATATTATGTGAGCAAGGCAATGGTTGGCGCCGAAACACGCTACCTTCCGTTGGAAAAACTCATCCTAGCCCTAGTCATGGCGGCAAGAAAACTGATGCATTACTTCTAGGGGCATAGCATCGGGGTTCTAACAGATCACCCCCTCTGATCAGTGTTATGTAGTGCAGAAGCATCAGGACGCGTTTCAAAGTGGGCTCTTGAACTCGGCCAGTACGATATTCAGTTTCTACCTAGAACCTCTATCAAGGGATAGGTGCTTGGCGACTTTGTGGCCGAAATCACTGGGGGTCTTGCCGACTTCAAGTCTGATGAAGTTCAACCTAAGCCGAATTGGAGAATTTATGTTGGGGACATTTGGCAGTTATACTGTGATGGATCATCTAATCAACGGGGCAGTGGGGCAGGAGTAGTAATCATGGCTCCCGACGGCGCAATAATTGAGCAGGCCGTTAAGCTCGGCTTCGAAGCATCAAATAACGAAGCCGAATACGAAGCCCTTCTAACCGGTTTGCGGAATGCACATCTTCTGGGTGCTCGACGCTTGCTTGTATTTTGCGATTCAAAACTGGTGATCAACCAGCTAAAGGGGGAGTATGCGGCAGGAAACGACCGAATGGCGGCATACATGAAAACGGCTAACTCCTTGCTGGCAAAATTTGACCATCATGAATTGAATCAGATAACACGTGATTAGAACACGCATGCAGATGCCCTGGCTTGCTTTGCCTCCACCATTAACTCAGAGATTAAACGAACCATCGAAGTAGGATTCATCCTGGAGCCAAGCATTGGCCCTTCGGAGGAAGTCCAGTTCAATGTCATAGAATCTGGACCAAGTTGGATGGATCCCATCGCTGCGTTCCTATCTTCCGAACAGCTCCCAGAGGACAAGAAAAAAGCGCATAAACTGCGAAACAAAGCCCTGCAATACTACTTGGACCCACAAGGAAAGCTTTATAAAAAATCCCTCTCTGATCCATATTTAGAATGCGTGCATCCGGACAAAGTCGAAGAGTTTCTGACCGAAATACATGAAGGTAGTTGTGGCGCCCATTCTGACGGGCATTCTCTCGCTCATCGAGCCGTGACGCAGGGGTATTACTGGCCGACAATGAGAGCCGATGCCAAATGTTACGTGAAAAAGTGTGAACAGTGCCAAAAGTTCTCCCATTTGACCCACCTGCCTGTTGAAGAGCTAAGCTCCATAACCAGTCCTTGGCCGTTTGCCCAATGGGGACTTGACATCGTCGGACCTCTGCCTCGTGCCCCGGGTAACAAGCGATTCTTGATTATCGCAACAGATTATTTTACAAAATGGGTTGAAGTAGAGGCACTAACACACATCCGAGATACCGACGTGAAGCATTTTGTTTGGCAAAATATCATAACACGATTCGGCATTCCTAGAGCGCTTATCTCGGACAACGGCACCCAATTTGATTGTGGCGTCTACCGAGAGTTGTGTAGTAAGTATAGTATCCGACCTTACTTTTCCATGCTGGCTTACCCAAAAAGCAATTGTCAAGCTGAAGCCTCTAACAAATCCATCTTAGACGGCATCAGGAAGAGGCTGGAAAAGGCTAAAGGTAAATGGGTCGAAGAATTGCCGAGTGTCTTGTGGGCTCATCGAACTACGCCGAGGCGATCTACTGGGGAAATGTCGTTTGCTTTATGCTTTGGAACCCAGGCGATCATACCCCTGGAGATCGGCCACCCAACCCTGAAATCACAAGTGTTTGATATGGGCCGAAACGACATGATGCTGGCTTTGGATTTGATTATGGTCGAAGAACGAAGGGACCGAGCCCTTGCGTCCATGGCACGATATCAGCAACAGCTTACCAAGTGGTATAACCAGCGTGTTCAATTGCGCCGCTATGCACCAGGAAAGTTGGTCCTGAAGAAAGTACTCCCAGCTGCCAAGAAACCGGCTGATGGAAAATTGGGTCCTAACTGGGACGACCCCTATCAAATCGATTCGATCGCAGGAGTAGGGGCATATCGGCTCAAAGACATGTTTGGAAGGAGTCTGCCACAGCCTTGGAATTCAACGCATTTGCACAAATTCTATCATTAAACCTGACCTGAGGGGAATGATACTAATTTAGAACGGTTCACCGTGTACACATCCCACTTTTGTAGTACAAAGAATCCTGTTTACTCATTGCGCAATCCAGTTCAAAAGTGTTTCGATAAAAGACAAGTCTCCGAATTCGGAGCCCCATTGGTGCATGACACCTTTGGGCCGACTAAGACTCCGGATTTGGAGCACAAGTCTTCGGATTCGAAGCGCCTTTCGTGGATGTCACGATTGGCCAAGACAAGTCTCCGGATTCGGAGCGCCCTTTGTGGATGTCACGATTGGCCAAGACAAGTCTCCAGATTCGGAGCCCCATCGGTGCATGACACCTTTGGGCCGACTAAGACTCCGGATTCGAAGCACAAGTCTCAGGATTCGGAGCCCCATTGGTGCACGACACCTTTGGGCCGATTAAGACTACGAATTCGAAGTGCCCTTCGTGGATGTCATGATTGGCCAAGACAAATCTCCGGATTCGGAGCCCCATCGGTGCATGAGACCTTTGGGCCGACTAAGACTCCGGATTCGGAGCACAAGTCTCCGGATTCGGAGCTCCCTTCGTGGATGTCACGATTGGCCAAGACAAGTCTCCGGATTCGGAGCCCCATCAGTACATGACACCTTTGGGCCGACTAAGACTTCGGATTCGGAGCCCCGTTGGTGCACGACACCTTTTGGCCGATTAAGACTCCTGATTGGGAGCGCCCTTCGTGGATGTCATGATTGGCCAAGATAAGTCTCTGGATTCGGAGCCCCATCGGTGTAGGACACCATAGGTGCATGACACCTTTGGGCCGACTAAGACTCCGAATTCGGAGCACAAGTCTCCAGATTCAGAGCGCCCTTTGTGAATGTCACGATTGGCCAAGACAAGTCTCCGGATTCAGAGCCCCATCGGTGCATGACACCTTTGGGCTGACTAAGACTCCGGATTCGGAGCACAAGTCTCCAAATTCGGAGTGCCGTTGGTGCACGACACCTTTGGGCTGATTAAGACTCCGGATTCGGAGCGCCCTTTGTGGATGTCACGATTGGCCAAGACAAGTCTCCGGATTCGGAGCCCCACCGGTGCATGACACCTTTGGGCCGACTAAGACTCCGGATTCGGAGCACATTTCGTGGATGTCACGATTAGCCAAGATAAGTCTCCGGATTCGGAGCCCCATCGGTACATGATACCTTTGGGCCGACTAAGACTCCGGATTCGGAGCACAAGTCTCCGGATTCGGAGTCCCGTTGGCGCACGACACCTTTGAGCCGATTAAGACTCCGGATTCGAAGCGCCCTTCGTAGATGTCACGATTGGCCAAGATAAGTCTCCAGATTCGGAGCCCCATCGGTGCAGGACACCGTTGGTGCATGACACCTTTGGGCCAACTAACACTCCGGATTCAGTGCACAAGTCTCTGGATTCAGAACGCCCTTCGTGGATGTCACGATTGGCCAAGGTAAGTCTCCGGATTCGGAGCTCCATCGGTGCATGACACCTTTGGGCCGACTAAGACTCCGAATTCGGAGCACAAGTCTCCGGATTCGGAGCCCCGTTAGTGCACGACACCTTTGGGTCGATTAAGACTCCGGATTCGGAGTGCCCTTCGTGGATGTCACGATTGGCCAAGATAGGTCTCCGAATTCTGAGCCCCATCGGTGCATGACACCTTTGGGCCGACTAAGACTCCGGATTCGGAGCATAAGTCTTCGGATTCGGAGCCCCGTTGGTGCACGACACCTTTGGGATGATTAAGACTCCGGATTCGGAGCGCCTTTCGTGGATGTCACGATTGGCCAAGATAAGTCTCCGGATTCGGAGCCCCATCGGTGCATGACACTGTTGGTGCATGACACCTTTGGGCCGATTAAGACTCCGGATTCAGAGCCCCCTTCGTGGATGTCACGATTGGCCAATATAAGTCTCTAGATTCGAAGCCCCATCGGTGCAGGACACTGTTAGTGCATGACACCTTTGGGCCGATTAAGACTCCGGATTCGGAGTGCCCTTCATGGATGTCACGATTGGCCAAGACAAGTCTCTAGATTCGGAGCCCCATCGGTGCATGGCACCGTTAGTGCATGACACCTTTGGGCCGATTAAGACTCCGGATTCGGAGCGCCCTTCGTGGATGTCACGATTGGCCAAGACAAGTCTCCGGATTCGGAGCCCCATCGGTGCATGACACCTTTGGGCCAACTAAGACTCCAGATTCGGAGCACCATTACAGCATGACACCGTTGAGTCTGGGCCGAAAAAGGTGCCGAGAGTCGTATCCATATGTTTAGGCTGAATTCGCGGCACCTTGCGCAATTTACATTTCGACCAACTATGTATATTTTCATGGTCATGGTCATTTTATCAACAAGTATAATTTCATACTATCTTAGTTGGAATAAAAAGATCATAATATCATAATTAAATCCACTCATAAAATAGTTGGTACAATAACAAAAACATTCTGAAAAATATATGTCCTCATTAAACTACTTTCGAATACATTATTAATTAAACAATAAATAAATACAAAATGTATTTATTTTCACATAAAAGCTTATGCGGCGCCACCTTTATCGTCACTCTTCTCTATCTCGTATGCGTCAAAGGGAAGATTACGGCGATGATATAACGATGATGCCGACTGAACACCTGCTGTACGGAGGATATCCGCGGCCTTCAGTGCCTCGATCCACCCATGTCGAAATCCCCAATTTTCGCATCGGCAGACCTCCTCGGCGAGTTTTTCCCTGGTTTTTTCTATTCCGACCTTTCGGTCTTCATGGAAGCCTTTTTCGTAAGCCCTAGTCTTGGCGGACTCAATCGCAAACATGCTAGCCGTATCCCGATCGGCGATCGCATGACTTAATAGCCGTTGTGTCACCCTTTCCTCCACGATCGGGTTAGACTTTCCAGCCAATTGCTCCCCACCAACCTTGACCTTTCTCGGCTCACGCTCGGCCTTCTCCACGCGAGCTTCTAGGCTTCGAATGCATTTGTCCCTCTGCTCTATCTCCCGTCAAGCAGCACGAAGACGCATACCAATTTCATAGGAGGTGTACAGCCCTTTCACCGCCCCATGAATGCCCTCTCGGAACACTTCGAAGTCTCGTCGAC
Organism: Camellia granthamiana; assembly: GCA_036172215.1. Classification (NCBI taxonomy): domain Eukaryota; kingdom Viridiplantae; phylum Streptophyta; class Magnoliopsida; order Ericales; family Theaceae; genus Camellia; species Camellia granthamiana. The sequence continues at coordinate 27,786,628 of CM069904.1, forward strand.
CAACCATCGACTGCTGAACTTCTGGCAGAAAAATCTGTCGCGCAAATTCTATTGCCACATTTGGATCTCGGATGATTAAATTTGCCTCCGTCATCGGTTTGTTATCGACAAAAACTGCAAAGCTCAATGGGCGTGGTGGCCCACTAGCTTTGCTGCGCGGACGAGGGAAACTGCCCCTTTGGCGTTTCTTCTTTCTGGGTGACTTGCTTCGTCGACGAGGAGAATGACGCCTCTCATGCTCAGTAGATGCTCTAGCCCCCGTTCGGGGAAGTTCGCCACCTCGATTCATCGAGTCTAGCTCCGCCAATGTCTTGCCTTCCCCTTTGCTATTGAAGAATAATCTGCTAGACATTCACTCTTCACTGCAGGGTTGAGTTTTGTTTAGTTCCTCATACAGGGTTAAGTTTTGTTTGGACACAACCCCCTCTCTAAATAATTCATGGGCGCACTGCGTGCCGAGGCGACCTCATTAATGCACACATTTCGTAAGCCGTAGACTGTCGGCTTTCCAGCTTCACCCCCGACCAAGGCAAATCCCTTAATTCAAACGATCAATGGCTCTCCACTCGAGTCGGCCAAATCCCTTGGCCTTAAGCCGAAAGGATCATACCTCTGCCATTTCACGAACCGGACTCATTCGGCGGTCCAGTTCATATCTAAGGCAAGGGCAAGTTCCTTTATTTAAACGGTCAATGGCTCTCCACTCGAGTCGGCCTAATCCCTTGGCCTTAAGCCGAAAGGAGTGTACCTCAGCCATTTCACGAACCAGACTCATTCGGCGGCCCAGTTCATATCTGAGGCAAGGGCAAGTTCCTTTGTTCAAACGGTCAATGGCTCTCCACTCGAGTCGGCCAAATCCCTTGGCCTTAAGCCGAAAGAAGTGTACCTCAGTCATTTCATGAACCAGACTCATTCGGCGGTCCAGTTCATATCTGGGGCAAGGGCAAATCCCTTAACTCAAACGATCAATGACTCTCTACTCGAGTCGGCTAAATCCCTTGGCCTTAAGCCGAAAGGATCGTACCTCAGCCATTTTACGAACCGGACTCATTCGGCGGTCCAATTCATATCTGAGGCAAATGCAAGTTCCTTTATTCAAACGGTCAATGGCTTTCCACTTGAGTCGGCCAAATCCCTTGGCTTTAAGCCGAAAGGAGTGCACCTCAGCCATTTCATGAACCAGACTCATTCGGCGGTCCAGTTCATATCTGGGGCAAGGACAAATCCCTTAACTCAAATGATCAATGACTCTCTACTCGAGTCGGCTAAATCCCTTGGCCTTAAGCCGAAAGGATCGTGCCACAGCCATTTCACGAACCGGACTTATTCGGCGGTCCAGTTCATATCTAAGGCAAGGGCAGATTCCTTAAATCTGAATCATGAATATCTCCCAACTTTTGAATCATCCGGCTTTTTTATAGAATAATTGTCTATTCATTCAATTAAGTATAGGAATAACACAAAACAAGGGAAAATTTCATTGATAAACTGAATACAGCCAAAGTATCACTTTATACATGAAGATCACCCTGAGCAAAAATAAAATAAAATACATTGAAAATCCTAGGCAAAAACAACCAGTGTGTCGTCCTAAATCAATCCTCAGGGTCCTCGGGGTCAGACTTTAGCGGCTCGATGTCCATTTGCTCATATGGAATTGGTATTGCCAATGTCACATTTGCAGCAGCAAGGGCTTTGAGCCAGCTGTGCTTGAATCCCCAGTTTTCAAATTTAGGAACTTCCTCCACATAGCTTGCAAGGGCGGCGCCTTGCCTGGCCTCGTACACCTTGGAAGTCTCAGAGTCGGCTTTTTCTTTTGCCTTCCTCAAATATTCCAATTCGTTCTCCAGCCTGGCAACCACCTCTTGGGCTGACTTGAGCGCTTCATCGCTCGCGCTTGCCCTCTGCTCGGCGACCAATCTCTGCTCTTCAGCATTTTTCGCTCTCTCCATTTCAGCCCCCGCCCTTGCACTCTCCATCGTCGCCCTTGCCGCCTCGAAGTTGGCCCTACTCCTTTCCCCCTCCACCTCCGATCTTAAATGGCCTATTTGTGATAACCCTATTCTTTATTATGCTAATTGGTCCTTATTATGAATGTGATTATGTGTTTGATGTGATTTTTTGTGTCATTTATGTGAATATATGTGGCTTTGAATTTCTATCTGTTCATCGTAGGAATATCTATTTGATTATCTGCTTTGGAATTTAAATTGAAGGCCTAATCGGCCACAGAAATCGAAATTGACTACGCCATTGTGATTGGCGTAATTTTTAGAGCTTACGGTGAAATTTAATTGAAAAGTGATTCAGATCAAAATAATTAGATTCAGAACGATTAATTAAGTGCCATTAATTAGCTATAATCAAATTTGAGTTAGTGGGACTATAAAAGGACCCTTATTACACTCAATTCCTCCCTTTTATTTCATTTCGGCTGATTTTGGCTCTCTAGAAAGTGAGAGAACTGAATTAGAGAGAGAGAGTGAAGGAGATTGAAGGATTGACCAAGAAGCTTGAGAATCTTGAAGCTACACTCAAGAGTTGACCATAATTTGAAAGATTTGAGCCTCTAGGTAAGTGAAATCATGGGTTTGAGCTTGTGATTTTGCGAATTCAAGATTAAGTGGTGATCAAGAACATGAATTGAATTAATTGTGATGAAATTGAGTTAATTTTGAAGAATTGGAAGTCAAAGAATGCATGCATGTAAGAAATTCCTATGAATTTGCCATGAAGATGTATAATTGAGCATGAAAAGCATGATCCATGTAGAATTGTGGTTGAAGTACATATTTTTGGTCACCTCTTCATCATCTAAGCTAAGGATGAGAGTCATATCTCACATGCATGAACAATTTATAAGGGTGTGAGCTTTGAATGTTTGAATTTAGCATGTTGGTAATGAATTTGGTGTAATTTGAAGCATACATGTGATTAATTCTTGAAATTGAGCTTCATAATATGATGAATTTGGTGTTATATCATGTTAGGAAGTGTATATGTGAAGTTTGAGCCAAAATATGCAAGATATGTTGTTTTGGAACATAAGTTTGAAGCTCAAGAACAATTTTGGATTTTTTCAGAATTTGGCATGTACGCTCGAACGGGGAAGGCGCCGCTCGAGCGGGGAATACGAGCTCCCAGAAGTTTTGCAGACATGGTGTCATGACCCAAACCCGCCCCTACGGGTTTAGCACCGTAACCGGCCAGTAATCCGAGATTACTGAAGGCCTGCTTAACAGTAAAACAGTAATACAAAGTACAGGGGCTGGCGGAAGCCAAAACAGTAATAAAAGATGCCTAATGAGTTGTGATAGTCTGTATGCAAAAAAACTTTTCATAATATATATTCATATTCGAAACAATACAGTATGTACATACATCATATACAGATATTCAGGTTAGGGACCAAATCCCTACCATAACAGTACAGTACAGGTACAGTCAGTCTATATAAAAATAGAGATAGAAAGGATGAATCTAGAACACCCCAAAAAGCCCTAGCTTGAAGGACTTGGGACCTCTCAGTGAGGCACAGTGGTTGGCTTTGACAAAACGGGAGCTTAGCTTGACGCTTCTAGCAACGGTCCGGTGCCTGAACACCTACATATATATATGAGCAGTGAGCTAAAGCCCAGTAAACAACATATGCGTAAAGAGGTTGAGAATGAATGTCCTTTCAGTATTGAAAATAGTCATTTATCAGTATATCAGTCATTCAGTTTGTGGCTCATATTTCATGCCATATCAGTCATTCAGAAACTATAATAGTCATATGTGGTACATCCAATAGCAAAACAGTACAGTAGGTCTTAACAGACCGAACAGTCAGTTGATGGCCATCATATCAGTAAACAGTAGTGGTTCCAAACATGCGAACCAACAGAGATCTCTGTGACAGTAGCAGTATAGTACAGTAACAGTAAATTGCTATGGATGCCACGAATGCAGTTCACAAATAGGACAAACATTCATTCAGTAAGAAATATCATTTCAGAAAGCAATACAGTTGATCATTCAGAAAATATTCATGATTGAACATATCTTTACAACATTGTTACTCACAGAGCACTGGGCTATAAGCAGCTACAGCGTCCTCGGATGCCAACCCTACACAGTTACAGAACGAACACACACTAAGCTACACAGTTGAGAAATAATAACTTAATCCCTAATTTGCCTCGGTGTGGTTCTACATCAATATCCTCATTAAGATGCCTTAAACTAGGCCTAAGAATACCTAGGATGGAATGAGGATGCAAAGATGCATTTAAAAACACTTTTCAAAATTTGCTGAAACAGGGGTCCACGCTCGAGCGGACATGCAACATAAAGAGGCTCCGCTCGAGCGTGACTTTCTTCGCTCGAGCGGACTGTAAAACATGACAAAAGTGCTGGATGCATGCAATTCACGCTCGATGGACGCTCAACCTTCGCTCGAGCGTGAGACACAAGTCCTCGCTCGAGCGTGCATTCCCCGCTCGAGCGGACTGTAAACACATGCAAAGTACTAGATACACGAATTTCCCGCTCGAGCGTCACTTTCCCCGCTCGAGCGGACTGCATGAACTCAGTGTGTACGCTCGAGCGTGGAGTTCCCCGCTCGAGCGTGAGTCCAAAATCTAGAATTTCCAGATTTGAACCTCAAGCTCAAAACTCAACTTTAAAGCATCAAATTCGATCCTTTTGGGCTAATTTTCTGGAAAACACTTGTAAACTCATAATATGACATGTTTCAAAGATCAATTTGAGAAATCAAAGCCCAAAGGTAGTTCAATTAAACACAATCTCAAAGAAGTTTTCATGAACATGAAGAACATATGACATGCATGAATTCTAGTGAATTCTAATGCCTCAAAACATGATCCAAAGTAAGATTAAACTCAAAACCATGATGAACTCATGGACTAGAACAAGTGTAAACTTGCATGCAAGATTTCATGAAAATCAACTTCAAAATGCAAGAATATGTACATGCATGCATGATTCAAGCTTCAATTCAACAATTTAAGCCATAACTTGGCTCTAAACTCCAACAATCCTCTAAACCATGCAAGAACCAACCCAAAATATGAACAAGAAGGTAAATTCTCTACCTCAAGTCTCCAATTTCAAATGTAGAAGCTCAATATGCAAGGAATCCTTCAATCTCCTAAGCCTCCAAGCCAATTTTTGGTTGAAATCAATCTATCTCCTATCTCTCTCTCTCTAGTCGGTTTGGTATAAGGAAGGGGCTGAGAATAAAGTGTCAAAAGCTCCTAATCAAGTCCCAAATATTGATGTAGAGAAAGGCCACTCAATGGCAACTAGGTAAATAAAGCCAACTTATGTAATTTAACATCATTAAATCTAATTTAATCATACCAAATCACATTTAAATTAAATATACCATAAAATCACATAAATTCTAACTAGCATAAAACATTACTTGATTTCAGATTCGGCCGCCGATAAGGCCTTCAATTTACAGTTTAAAGCGCAAAACATGAACAGATCATTCGACAGTCAACAGATAGAAATGCACTTAAGCTATACACTCAATCAATCAGTTCAAGATTTCAGTCAATCAGTCATTTAACATGCTTAATCATAGATTAGCACTAATCAGTGGTGAGGGTTGTCACACATGGGTGTCCGCTCGAGCGGGGAAATTCACGCTCGAGCGGGGAGCTATGTAGAATGACCTTCTGCTCGAGCTTCCGAGTTCACGCTTGAGCGTAAAAATGAGGCAACCAGCACTTTTGCAGACTTAACGGGTCCGCTCGAGCGGGGACCCCTGTTTTTGAAATTTTGTAAATGCGTTATGTGTTTCGTTTTCCGTTCTCTTTCACTTCTAAGCACTCTTAGGCATGCATTGAGCATTGTAAATGAGTTAAAAGGATAAGAATGAAGCCTAAAGAGCAATATGTGAATTAAGAACGGATTGAATTGTTTGTGACCCATTGTGTTCATGGAATGTGTAGGGTCGAGCTCCAGGGCAAATCATCCAGCCGATCACTGTGAGTAATATCTTGATAAAGATATCTGAAATATGCTATTTGTCCAATTGCTTATCTTCCTATAAGTCTGTCAATTTGAATTGTGGACGAATATGGCTATGCCGACATGAATGAATGAATGGGCCAAAGGCCAGTTTGACATGAATGAATGAATAGGCCAAAGGCCAGTTCGACATGAATGAATGAATGGGCCAAAGGCCAGTTTGATATGAAAATATAAATGGGCCAAAGGCCAGTTTGACATGAATGAAATAATGGGCCAAAGGCCAGTTTGACATGAATGAAATAATGGGCCAAAGGCCAGTTTGACATGAATGAATGAATAGGCCGAAGGCTAGTCTGACACGAAAGAAAGAATGGTTGGGCCAAAGGCCAGTTTGACATGAATGAAAGATAAATGGGCCAAAGGCCAGTTTGACATGAATGGATTGGGCCCGAGGCCGCCTGATGTGTTTGGAACCGCAGTTACTTGACCTATATATGTATATATATGTATTATATAGAAATATGAATTGGGCCCAAGGCCGTCTGATGTATATTGTTCCAATGTGTCTTCTTTATTTGATGTTATTCACTGGGTTTTCGCTCACGCTCATTCATGTGTTTGTAGGTGAGCCAAGAGAGGTCCAAACCCAACCTCCCTGAAGTTTGTATGGAACAACCAAGGTTTTGAAGAGTCAGCCCTTATGTCTCACGCACGAGACTCGTCTTCGCCCTTTTGCTATCTTATTTTATTTTGTCATGTTGGCGAGGATTTTGGTTTATGATTGTATATAGTTTGATTGGCTGACCTAGACTTGAATGATCCTGTATGTACAAAGCTCTGTGTTAGTACATATTTTGATGTGAGTTATTAACATGTATATGCATGGTTTGTTATGATGTGCCATGTAAGCACAGCTCTATGGACAAAGTTTTAAATTTACTTCTGTTTGGCCCCTTTACTTTGATGAGTTATGTCTTGTTTGGCTTGAGGCCGTAGGTAATCCCTCGATTACTGGTTGGTTATGTCCTTAACCCATAGGGGTAGGGTTCGGGTCATGACACTATTTTTTCGACGGCGTCGTGCTGACGCCACCCAATCTCGACTGTCCTGCCGACTATCTGTAAAACAGAAAATTAAAACCAAAACAAATATACGTAGAAACACAAAAGATAAGATCAAGATATATACCAGATGAGCTGTCTGAGCGGCCAATGCAATTGCTAAGACGTTCGGCTCCGAGCGGAAAGCCGCCTTATCAGCCGGCAACGAGACCGACGAAGCGAGGCTCAACGCCACGGTTGGGTCTTTCATAGCCGATGCGTCAGAGGAGATCGACACGTTTTTTATCTTTGGCTGAGCCACAAAAGGAATAACCACGTCTGACTCCTCCAAACGCGGCCGTTTTTTGACTGGGATTTCTTCAGAGACGGCCTCAAAATCGGCGGGTCGCTTTTCCCTACCCTTATCGGCCTCTAGAGTCAAACATTCATCTGACCGTTCTGTTTCAACAGAAACAATTTGAGCCGTTTCAACAACGACAACCGGCTCGGATGATTCAGGGAGGGCAACTTTGGAAGTAATGGCCTCGGCCTTCTGACGGGTGACCAAACGCTCAGTATTCTTTTTTCGTGCCAGTTGGGAAAAAGATTCCTTCACCATACCCTCAGAATAGGAGCCGGGCAGATCTTCTAAACCAGTAAAAATATCTCCAAAGGAAAACTCCCCCCGACCTGAAGTGGACGGTGAGTTAGGCTGGTTAAGACCGGCTGCTTCAAACGCCGAGTTTAGAGCCTCGTTGACCTCTTCGGCCTTTGCCGCGAACTCTCTCGCTGGTTCGGCAACCACCTTGACCATCAGCTCTACATCTCGCTCCGAATCAGATGCTTCAAGACCAATTTGCCTAAGGGTCTTGAAGCTGGAGAAGACAAGAGCCGTAAGATGTTGTTCGCCGGTTGGGATCGGAATGTCGTTCGCGGCTGAGAACGTAGTATAAGTAGGCTCGTATCGCAGGAGTATATGGACGGCTCTCCCTTGCTTCTGTACGTTTGGACGGCCAAAATACTTGAGTGCAGTCTTAATATCCGCAAGGACTGCCTCGTCTGCCGAAGTTAAAATCTTCTTCAACTTATTGCCTGCATAAACAAAGGATTAGACTGGGAGAAAAAGCCGAGTAAAAGAAAGATTAATAAACACGAGGAGTTACACGGCAACCTGGTTCACCCCTCCGTCTGGGTATAGGGTCTAGGCGATCTTCGCCTTCGCCGAATTCCTAGTTGCCTCGGACATTGACCATCACATCATCAACTCATTTGCCAGAGCTGGCAAGCATGGTTACCAAGTGGTGGTCAGTGTCCTTGGCACTAAGAAAGTAGCGCTCGTACCGACCGGAGGATTTGACTAAAGCATAGCAGTGCCGAATGGCCAGAATGCCAAGGTTGATCCCAAGGCGCCGGTTCAACTCTGCGATTCCCATGATGATTCGAAAAAAATTCACATTGGGTTGGGAAGGAATCAGACCCCAATGGCGGAGGACGGCCCTAAGGAATAGGTGTAGGGGAAAACGGACTCCACCCTCCGCAATGGATAGGAGAGGAAAGACGATTGTATTTTGATCTTCCCTCTCCATATCAAGAGTATTGTCCGTCACTAGAGATAGGTGGACATCATTGGGGATAGAAAAATGTCGTCGGAACCCCGAAATACGACCCTCGGAAAGGAAGTCTTTCAAGTGCTTAGCCATTCTAGTGAGGACCCAAGGGTATGCCAAATCTAAAATAAACACGGAAAATAAGATTACAAAGAGAAGAGAAGAAAACTTACAAGAGCCAAAGGAGACAAGGAGAGACGGGGAGAAGTTACAGAAGACGCGAGTTAGAGAAGGGATACCGACTGGCAATCCAAGAGGCTCAAATATTTGAAAAAGCATGCATTCGAAGGGACTGGAGTTTCAAATCGTAATAAATGCGAGAGATGAACGAATGAGGCGGGAAAGTACAATGATGACCGAAAGGCGTGTGCGCTCTGACATTCACATTGGGATAGGTGAAGCCGCCTAACTTTTGTTTCTCTTGACTTTTCAAATTCGAAACCAAACACACCAATTAACTACCGTTAATGGGGAGTTTGGGGGGCAATTGTGGGAGCCGGATAAATGGCAGAATCAGAAGCCTACACTCTAGAAGACAAATATTACTCGGCTCCATCCTGCACGATCAGGAGGCCGAATGCAATAGATAGGTTGAGTATCAATAGATAGGCTGAGTATCTATTGAACTATGGAGCCAAGTAAACAAGCGGCTAATGAGTGAAAAGTGGGCCAGGCCTAGAAGCCCAGGAAATGAGTATAAATAAAGGAACAACAGACGAAGAAAGGTATGCGAGAATTAGTATGCTTAACTTAAAATACAAGTAACCCAGAGAGAGTATAGATTGACTTGTCCGTCGGAGTGCTAATTCCGACACCCCCGACCGGAGTGCTCATTTCCTTTCAGGTGTTTATTCGAGGATCAAGAGCGTCCCCCAAGACCAGAAGAGTATTTTCAAACCACTTCTCCACAAAATAAATAAATAAAAGATATTAAAATGATCTAACAATTTTTTTAATAAATATAAAAAAAAATATTTTAACAATGAAATAATTTTAAAAATGAATTACATTTTCATTTTTTTTTAAATATTTTTTTAATAAATATAACCAATCTAATAAATATATATAAAAAAATTATTTCTAGAATTATATAAAACTGATGTGTTCTTAATTATTTTTCACCAAATTAATTTTTACTTTCTTAGAAAATTTTTTTTTGAAGATAGACTTTGAAAACTAAACCAAACAAAACTTTATAACCAAGAAAGTGTCAGCATTATTCATTAAAAAAAATTTCATTATATTTTAAACAACATACAAGTTAATCAACACAAAATAAGTTGTATGATAATATTGCCCTTGAAATGGACCATTTGCAAATGAAACATCTTTAATCGTCCTTGTTTGAAACAAGATTCATAATTCAGGGTTAAATATATCATAATTGAAAAGTTAGGTATGAAAGTGACACAAGTTTTAAACTACAGATTGTTAAATGAAACATCTTTAATCGTCCTTGTTTGAAACAAGATTCATAATTCAGGGTTAAATATATCATAATTGAAAAGTTAGGTATGAAAGTGACACAAGTTTCAAACTACAGACTGTTAGCGTAATTCACCCAAAATAAAAATATTTTACTTTCAAACAAACAAAATCATAGTGTTTGGTTTACTAAAATAAATATAAAATGAAATTATTATTCCATCATAGGTTCATTATTACTTTTATTTTTTTAGAAAAATTATGAAAAACACATTGTAAATAAAATAATCATTCACTAGTGTACTAAAATGATCATTTCTTATAAATATTAAGAAATAATTATTTCATTTCATTCAATCTCCATTCTAAGGAATCAAACACTACTTTAAACTAAACAAAACGCATGTATTATGTTAAAAAAAATAAAAGTAAAAAACAAATAAAATCAACTTGATTAGCAATCATACTATTATAAAAACGGAAACCAACTAGCCATAACTTAGTTGGTCACTACAACTCTTTTAAAGGCTTAATTCTAAGGGAGAGATCATGAAAATTTGAGGCAAACACTTGGTGCCGTGTTAGGCTTAGTCCTGAGGCCTTAAGTGGGAGCTGAATTAACAGGCAAACATTTGGTGCTTTATAAGGATGAGGAGGTTAACTCCAATTGTGCTAATTTAACAATCAACAATGATTCATCCCCCCTTTTTAGGACCCCCTCTCTCTCTCATTGGTCACCTTTTCTTTTTCTTTTTCTTTTTTTCCTGCTCCTCCAATCACCTCTTGCCACGTGGCAAAGGAGGTAAAGGGGGTCCCAACCTTTATTCTTTAACAATTAACAATTGACTTTTGCCGATTAAAAAAAAATACTATTATAAAAACATAATTGTTAATCACATTTTATCATAATGTGATAATAAAATTTATCCATACACTATAATGTTTAATTTTGAGAATAAATTGAATTCCACAGTCGAAACTTCAATTTGTAGAGCATGAAAGTTTTTATAGATAAATACAATATTTTTACGTCTCTATAAAATTACGAAATTAACTACAATTTGTTAAAACACCTATTACTTCCTTGATATTCTTCACTAGTATCCATTGTTGATGGAGCTTGAGATTTTACATTTCCTCAAAATTACCCATTTGAGAAAAAGAGCGAGCTTGTTCACAGTGATGGAGTCGTTGTGGTAGCTTGAAATGATCTTTGCCGAGAACAATCCAATGATATTCACAGCGGTGAGATTGCCATTGTCACCGACAAAGACAATTGAGCTTCAGAGTTTGCCGAAGTCCCTAAAAATGAATCTCAGAAAACAAATTTTCACTGGTCAAATGACATTTCTTTCTTTTTTTCTTATTTTTTTATTGGTAAAAAAAATATATATTGATACAAATCAAAGTACAAGAAGTGCACATAATTGGAGACCCTAAAAATAAATTCCAAGAACAAATTCCCACAAGTCAAATGATATTTCTTCTTCTTCTTCTTCTTCTTTTAAATTTGCAAAATAAAATTATATTCATGCAATACATAGTACAAGCAGAATGTACAATCATATCAATCAATATAATTAGTGGTATAAAAACAAGAGGAAAAAAAAAAAAACATATAATACAAAATTTTTGTAGCGTTTGGTAGAGTTTTTTAAATATGATCTGAAAATAAAGTTGTATTTTGAGTTTGTAAGTTTTTAAATTATGATTTGAGTGTGAAAATTTTGTTTAGTTATGAGTTTTGAAAAGAGTTTTGAATTGAGTTTAAAATAAATGATGTGACATATGATATTTAATTCAAAAACTTACAACTCATAATCAAACACATAATCCAAAATCATATTCAAAGCTCATAAAAAAATTTAAAAAATTCTTGAAATAAATTTTATTTAAAATAATAAAATAATTTAAAAAAAAACCGAACACTGTTTCAGTCAACTGGTTGGACGTCCGGGAGGACGACCGGGTTAGCCAATTTTTTCCGCCTGGAAAGATCTATTCAAAAGTGGGTGTAGAATTACAATTTGAAAACTCAAAGCAAATACCACACTAAAATTAATGGGTGAAAATGTGTTTGGAGAGTTTCTCCAAACACAGCCTTAAATTTTACCATTTTAAAGCAAAGGAAATTGTTTAATCATCACAATTTTTGTATAGAATTTATTTTTAAAATGGTTAATTTCTTTTTTATTCTCTAAATTATCATTTTTTTTATTTCATTGTTAAACTACCAATTTCATCTATTTAATGCCTAAAGTATTTTATTTGAGTTCATGTGATTGAAGACGTTATACATATTAATAACAATTACAAGATGGTTTTACTACTACTCCTCTTTAATTGATGTGCTTCTCATATGTATGTATGCTAATTCCATCAATAAAGTATTTTTTTTTTTGGCTAATAAAAAATAAATAAAAAAAAACTATTGAAACCTAACTTGATGGACACAAATGTCAATTTAGAAATAGAATAATTTAAATAAGAGGATTGCTATTAGCACCTACCGTAATTCTTTGGATCTTCCATTTCTTTGAATCTCGACGCTAAACCCTAAATTTTAATAAGATTTATTTTAACACCCCACTTAATACTAAATTTACTCATATTCATAATATCATCACACCCAAGTGCACACCTACCTAATTTTGCACACCCTCTCTATCATGATTGAAGACGGTCCTCTCCTTCCCTCTTCTGTTGAAGAACAATGACAAGGGTGATCCCTTTCTTTGATTTATTCAAAATCAGTGAACAACGGTGCTCATTTTATCAAAATCATTGCATCATTGCATCATTGTTGTAAAACTAAGCCAAAATCACACCAACGGTCGACTACGAGGTCATCCGGCAGGTCGACCGCCCAAGGGTTGGTTCAACACTATATTGCCAAACATAAACAATTTTGTCAATACTGTGTTGCTGAACAAAAATTATTTGTTCAATATTGTGTTGCCGAACATAAACAATTTTTTCAACGTTGTGTTACCAAATAACATTTGTACAGCATTGTGTAACTTAATCCTCAATTCACTCTTTTCATTGCAATTTTATATAATAAGCAAAATAATAGGCATCCATTCCAATTCAGCCACTGATTTCAGGTTCTTGGTTTATGATTGTGATAAAGAGGAATGTTGGGTTTAACGATGATGATGAAGAGGAATGTTGACGAAGAGGAATACATTGGGTTTAGGTGGGTGAGGAATACGTTTAGGTATGAGAGGTGTGTGTACAATTTTATAGAGTTGTCTTTATTTGGTGGGTGGGTGTTCCATTAAATATTTTACTTTAATATAATTTTACTTTAGAATATAATTGTAGTTAAAAAAAAGTGAGAATGAGGATTCAAAGAAATTAAGTAGGTTCTAATAGCACTCCTCTTAAATAATACAACCAAAAACTCATTTTTTTTCTTACTATTTTAAACAAATCACACCTCTCAATTAATTTAATAAATCTTAATTTATCACTTTAAATAAAAAAAGAGTCGACTTATATATTTTACAATGCTACTTGCATATCATTCTAATCAAGAATTTGTTTAAAAATTTATAAGATTGTCATATTTCATATACTTATTACAATACAAATATAATTGGACAAATTATACCGGTAGTCCCTATATTTTACCTCTTGTATTATTTTAGTCCCTATACTTATAATTGTCGTGATTTTGACTCTTAATTTTAAACTTAGTGCCAATTCAGTCCAATTGATAATATTGTTAGTGTTTTTGATAGAAAATAATCACTAAATTAGTTGAGATTAACTTACTAAGTTGACTAAGTTTAGTAATTTTGCTTTAAAAATATGAACATACCACTTATGGCGTATTTTCTATTAAAAATGCTAATATTTGTAATCAATTCGACTAAATTGAGTAAAAATCATAAATTTATGGTCAAAATCAAGTCAATCGAAATTGTAAGGACCAAAATGATAAAAGGACCAAAATAGAGGGACTATCAACATAATTTGCTCAATATAATTTACTATTTACTACTATTATAAAAATATGAAGAGCATGTCACGTTTTCTACTTTTTTTAAATCTCAATTTTACCCTCTCCAATTTACTATATTTTCTAAAAGTCATGAAGAGTCCTATATAAACCAATTATTTTTTTTTTTTTTTAGAGTTAAACACTCAAAAATGATATATCTCCTTCCAAGAGTCCTATATAAATATAAACAAACCGTCTCCCTTTTTATAATAATAGAAAAAGCTGTTTCTTTATTTTTTTACATTGATGATAATTGAAAAACAAAAAATAATTACTCTTTTTTATTTTCTGTGTCTGCTTCTATACTGATATACGTAATATTTATAATTGTTCATCATGGTTCAAATCACTGTTTTATTATTTAAATTCTTCAGTCGAGTATGTATTCATTTATTGTTTAGTTGTATTTTGGATACAGATCAATTTACCCGTAAAGTCTCCATACTCTTTTGGCATCTGGGTTAAAAGTCAGCTTATTAACTTTTTAACTTTTTTGGGTTACATCACCTTTCTATTTTTTTGCACATTTTTTTCAAAAAATAAAAAAAGTCAAAAAGTCAACTTTTAACATATTTTCCAAAATAGGCTCATATACTAATTTAAGAAACAAGTATAATTACAGTACTAACAATTGATGAAAAATCACGTACTACATGCAACGTACGTGCCCAACCACTAGTTTTATAAAAAAGAACCTAGCTCATTGTGTCCTTTCACTTGGACCCTTTATTTCAAAATTACTATTTCCGCATGATTATGAATTGAATTTATGTATGAAATTTTTTGATGCATCATTTCTCACTTTATATATATATATATATGCATGAAAAAAAAGATGTTAAATGTTTATTCAAAATTTGTTACAAGAATGATTGATAATGGCATATTTGTAAATAAAAGAGTCATTTTAACGAGTCTTTTGTTTCAAAGTGAAAGAATCACATTGAAACACATCATTGTTTATTGAAATTTTGTATGAATTTTTTATTATATATCACTACGCATGCATGAATATATATAGTCTTGTTAAGTTGTACCCTAAAA
Organism: Camellia granthamiana; assembly: GCA_036172215.1. Lineage (NCBI taxonomy): Eukaryota > Viridiplantae > Streptophyta > Magnoliopsida > Ericales > Theaceae > Camellia > Camellia granthamiana. The sequence goes on from CM069904.1 coordinate 27,801,738, forward strand.
ATTAGGGGTGGACATATGTCGGGTCGGTCTTTACATTGGGCCGATACTATAGAATAAGGAATTATATGAAGCCTTTACATTTGTTCAAACCCAGCTAAAAAAAATTAAAAATTTCATGTCCACCCATTGGACTATATGTTAATTTTATTTTTTTTAATATTTCATAATTAAGTTCAATCACACATTATATTTCTTAAATAAATATATTGACTTCATTATAAATTGAAAGATTTTGTGTATACATTGAAGAATTTCTTAAATAAATTCAATAAATTTGAGTTTTAATAAAATCAACAATGATAAAATCATCCAACAAAAATATATATTTTAATGCATTATAATTAATTAATTTAATAGCGGGCTGGGCAGACCGGGCTTGATTAAAAATATAAATCTCAAGCTCAGCTTATTAAAAATGTTAGCCCAATCCGGCCCTATGAGCTAAAATAACATTTTCAAACCCTAAAAACATAGAGTTGGGTCGGACGGGCCGATACTCACCCCTACTAAAAATATATCTTAAAAATAAACTTTTTTATTTTTTATGTAGAAAATAATCATTTTAAACTTGTTAACACATTTTTTAAAAAAAATCATAATTTTTGTTTAGTATGTGGAAAGCTGCGATAATTTGGAAAATCTTGATTATGAAAAGATTAAAGATTTCAATAATATTATAAATTCAAAATTATACCAAAAATTTTATTTAAAATTATTAATGTGTAATTTAAATTTATTTTAAATATTGACCCACGCTGCACCAAGAATCGTAGGAGGGTAGAGTCAACTATAAACGGCTAAATGAAAATTTAGAATTTGATGGATATTTTATTCCAAGAAAAGATGTTTTGATTAACTTAACCAAATGATCAAAAATCTTTAGCAAATTTGATTATAAAAGTGGATTTTGGCAAATTCAACTGATTGAAGAGTCAAAAAAACTGATAGCTTTTAATACACTTAGAAGACATTACCACTCGAATGTTATGTTTTTTGGTTTAAATATAGCACCACAAGTATTTTAACAGTAAATGGATACAATCTTTAAAGATCTTAAGGATTGTTGTGTAGTTTATATTGATAATATACTTATCTTCGCTGAAATCCGGGAGGAGCATAAGAAACATTTAAAATTTCTTTGTGAAAAATTCCAAAAACATGGAATTGTTTTGTTACCAAAAAAGATTGAACTAGAAAAAGAATCAATTGAATTTTTGGGAATAATTTTAGACCAGAAAGGTTTAAAATTACAGGAACATATTTTATCCAAAGTACGAGATTTTCCTGATACTCTTGAAAATATAATACAATTACAAAGTTTATTAGGGATTTTAAATTATGGATGAAATTTTATCAAAAATCTTTCAAAAATAGAAATTCTTTGGTTAATCAAATTAAGGGAAAATGTTATTTTTGAATGGACCGTAGAGGATGTTGCTTTAATTAAACAAATTAAAAAAAATGTTAAAACTTTACCAGACATTTATCTTCCTCAAGCAAGTGATAAATTAATTTTAGAAACAGATGCCCCAGAATCATGTTGGAGATGTGTTCTTAAAGCAATACCAAGTAAATTATGGTGTGATAAAGAGATACCTTTATCAGAAAAATGGGATTAGACCCAAAAAAAAAAAAAAAATTCAATACCCATAAAATTACAAAAAGAAGAACTAATTTGTGGATATAATTCTGGAAGATTTAAACCAAATGAACAGAAATATATTATTTTTGAAAAAGAATTACCTGCAATAAAATTGGCAATAAAAGGTTTTCATATTTATTTAGCCCCAGAAAATTTTATTGTGCGTAGTTTATAATAAAGCAGTAAGAGATCTCTTGATCAATAAAAAACCCATTGAGCAAGAAAGAAGATTAGCTTGGTATAATAAAATTTCAAAATATACTTTTGAGGTAGAACATCTTAAAGGTACTAACAATTTTCTTGCAGATTTTCTTATTAGAAATTGTTTTTAGAAAATTAAATTACTAAATAAGTAATTTTAATTTTTGCAGAAGACCTCTAGACCAAGAGAAAAAAAGAACAAGGATAAACAACCCGCACAAGGGAATTGCGTAACAATTGCTAAAAAAACAATCTCCTGACAAGAAAAAGTTTAAGTTGTGTTTGCAGGAAGACAACATGAAATTTACATAGAATGTAATGATTGCAATAAGAAGTTTGCAGATTTACAGGAGCTAGTTTTAAATCTTATGATAGTATGACCAAAGCTAAAAAAGCTTTTTACAGTGCATCAGCTATGCCTTTTTATCAAAATAATTTTTGTCAAATGAGAACTAACCCAGTTCTAACTAATATTTAGACATTTAAATCAGATGACTCTGAAATAAAAATATTTTTTCAAACTTGCTATATCTAGAGAAATTTATACAGAACGCAATGGAGTTTGAAAGACTGACATTGTAGATAACAAAGTGAAATTTCGAAAACACAAAAGAGCACTAGCCAACAAATTAACTGCACAAACAACTAATTTCAATAAAAACTTTTGCCAAAAGCCTACTATCCTAGAAATAGCAACCAGAGAAATGGATATCTGGTTTACATCTAGGACTTGGTTTGTCTGTGGTTCATAATTTCAACTAGACAATCCTATTGGGATGCTATGGCATATCATGGGACCTATTTCAATAATTTAAACACTTTATTTTGTAAATCTTTTAAGAAGATCATTCATATAAAAGATCATGATCATCGGCTAATTGTAATCACATGAATAGATCACATATGTTTCTCAAATAAGAATTATTTACATCAAGATCTCCAACTATCTTGATTCTTTAATATTTTGCTCAAAATTTTCAGAACACAATTTTCGTTGTTAAAATTATAAATAAATTATTTAGACAATTCTAAAATTCATATAATTTTCTGGAATGTTCAATAAACATATTATGGTCATTTTTCAAAAATAATTTCCCAAAAATAAGTTATAAATAAGTCTGTAAAATTACAGGAAATTGCATGACACAGATTCGTCATATTTTCTTAAAATAATTCCACATTGAAATTTATATATCAAATCCATAATCTAAAAATTAAAGATGAAACTAGACTTCTCAAATTTCATTTTTAACTCAGAAAATACTAGATTTGGGCTAATCTAGAAGTTTTAGTAATTTTTCAAACATGAACATGAAGCATAATCTGTCTAAAAATTCAGATTTAATCAAAATTTCATATAAATTCGTACAAAGCTAGAATAATTGATACAAAAGTTTCTGGATGAACCAGACATCATTATTAGCAACTTTGTAGAAGAAATCATATCAAAATTTTGAGTATAGAATCGTCTAAAAATTCGTACAATATTCTGGTAGAGTTAAGAACCATATGATCAGATCAAATAAAATTTTCAATCATCTCTTTAACATCATAAATTATAAATGCAAGCCTAAATCGAAAATTTTATCATAATTTTAATACTACTAATATATATAACACCAAATTTACATGTAACTACAAACAAAACTCTATCAAGATTTTTAACCTCATAGGCATTTGAATAAAATCTGATTTTGAAGAAAAAGAATGAAAATGTTTTGAGAGGTTCTTACTCTTTTTTTTTATTTATTTATTTATCAGTAAAACAGAATTTTTATTGATGAAGAAAATATATATTTCATATGAGATTACATCAATAAAGAGAAAAAAAAAAAATGTACTCTGTTGGTGAGTAGCCAACGCTAGCTGGACAAAACAGAGGGTACAACACCCAAAATTCAAAGCAGCACCCAAAGTGAGCCAACACTAGATGGACAAAAACAGAGGGTACAACACCCAAAATTCAAATGACGCCAACTCCCAATACATTTCAAATGACAGAACACCCAAATTCACAGCAGCACACCCAATAACAACACAGGCCCAAAATTCACGGCAGCCCCCCCAATATTCAACACACGGCACGGGATTCTAGTTACGCTTAAAAAATTATTAAGTATTTTTAATTTTTAAATATATTTTATTTAATTATTTAAAATTTTATTTTATTCTTATTATACCGTATTATTTTTTTCAAATTACCCTTAAGATATACTCAAATAATAAATAATAAACAAATTAAAAAAATTAAATTATTTCAAAAGCTTTTCAATACAGAAAATAATTTTCAAAAAAAAAAAAAAAAAACTTTTGAGCACATAAGCATTATAAATACAGAAAAAAGCTAAACTTTTACATAAGCATTACAAAACTTTTTAATATAGAAAAAAAAAATTTACATTATAAATTATCCATAATAATGTTCGTGGAAAAATAAAAATCAAACTTATAAGCACGTAAGTATCAGGCACTAACAAGAAAGAATAGTTTTCAAATAATGTACAATTTAAATGACAAAATAAAAACAACACCAATAATATGTTATTGTTAATCTAACTACTTAGCCCTTTAATTTTTGTCAAAAAAATGATATAGAAAATAATTGATGGTGCTCTACAAAAAATGTGAAACCCGTTTATATGAATATTTACCTCTTTTTTGATGGGTTGCTTCAAAAAACTATTTTGATTATTACTCTCGTCCACTATTTGATTTTGTTCAAACTTTCTTCTAGGATTAAGGGTTTCAAAATAATAAAAAAACAATGATGTTGATGATGATTGTGAGTTTTGGTAGGGTGGATTGGAGTTTCGAAGGGTGGATGAAGAAGAAGAAGAAGAAGAAAAAGAAGAAGAAGAAGAAGAAGAAATAACTTTGACCTCTTGGGAAAGAAGATACAAAGATTTGAATACGAATAACTGATTACGATGTATCATGAGAAAAAAAAATTTATTTTAGGGTTCAATATGTGTTGTCCTTATTAGTAAATTCATATTAGAATACAATAGGTATTAAAATTTATAAATTTAAATTAGGGATACTGAAACATATTTTGGGTTCAAATATAATCCCCACACACAACACACACAGCAACAGGCCACTCCTAACAAACAGCAACAGCAATCACACAACAACACAATAAAGAACCAACACCCAAAATTGAAATGAGGTGATGAAATAATAGAAAAATATTAGCCTTTCTTCTCGTTCTCTTTCTTCCTCACTTGCTATCACTATTTTTATCTATTTATTTATTTTTATCTCTCCGATCAGGAAAGAGTTGTGTGCATATATAGATAAATTTTCATTATGATGTATGAAGACAAATATTTTAAAATCCAATGATTTTCATGTAGTCTACTACAAAGTAACAAGGGGTGATATGCATATGTAGATAAACCTTCATTATGACGTATGAAGTTAAAATCCAATGCTTTTCATGTAGTCTACCATACAAAGTGACAAGGGGTGGGGGGGTGACTTAACCCCACCGGCCACCTAAGCTCATTTTTTTTTTTTTCGTTTTTTTGTTTTTGTTTTTGTTTTTGTTTTTTTTTCTTTGAATTGAATAATAAATTTATATAAATGTGTATTTGCATGGTTTCTTAAAATCAATTAATTAAGATTTTTCAAGTAAGGTATTTAGCAAGGGTAATTATTATGTTGAACCATTGTAAAAAATAATTACAAACAACAAACATCGAATACTCACAAAACTATTATTTTTACTAATATTTTTGTTAGTGTTTTAAATTGGAATAGCTTTTATCTAATTTGTTCAATATTAATTTTATTAAATAGTTCATATAATATTTAATTTATTATTCACATCATATAATTTATTTATAAGAATAATTAAATATAAGTTCTCACAAAATTAAAATTTAAAAAAATAATAAAAAAAAGTTCTTCACACTTTTTATAATATGGTTTATATATACACATCTCCTATAAAATACCTATGATGCCTTGATAGATAGCATTCATCCCAACCTATAGCACTGCTTCTGTCCTTCATTTTTTGTGTGGCTTTAATCCAATGGGGATTGTTAGAGCCCAAGACACCTCCTCATCTGATTCTCCATGTAGTTATCATGTGTTCTTGAGTTTCAGAGGTGAAGACACTCGCAAAACGTTCACTGACCACCTCTACACAGCTTTGAAGCATGCAGGATTTCGCACCTTCAGAGATGATGACGAGATTGAAAGAGGAGAAAATATTAAGTTTGAGTTGCAAAAAGCAATTCAAGAGTCAAGGATTTCAATAGTTGTCTTCTCAAAAAACTATGCTTCTTCGAGCTGGTGTCTTGATGAACTTGTGATGATCATCAAACGTAGGACCACTGGGCATGTAGTGCTACCTGTCTTCTATCACGTGAATCCATCCCATGTGAGGAACCAAATGGAAAGTTTCGAAGAAGCATTCGTGAGGCATGAAGAGAGATTCCATACAGAAAGGGCTGAAAAAAAAGATGAATGGAAGGGCAAGATACAAGAATGGAGGGTAGCACTCAGAGAAGCTGTAGATTTAGCAGGGATGAATTTACAAAATCAAGCTGATGGGTAATTTCCTTCCATTTCCTTTTTTAGCTAAGCATTACTTGCATCACCCTTTTTGGAATTTCATACCAGGCATGACAATATTTTCTTAGTTTAGTGATACTTGAAAGGGTCACAAAACTACTCATCTAGTGACATTTTTTTAGTCTTGTGGCGTTTTGAATAAGTGTCATTTATACCCATGCCACGGTAGATACCAGTGACACTTGCAAGTGCCATTACACCATCAAGGCTAAAGACTTTCAATGACACTTTGATATCATAGTAAACACTATTCGTGACACTATCAATTGTCATTAAAGAAGACTTAGTGGAACCTCAGTGACACTTATGAGTGCCAGTACACTATCAAGGTTAAAAACTTTTAATGACACTTTAATGTTATGATAGACACTATTCATTACACTATCAAATGCCATTAAAGAAGACTTACAACCTAAAAAATGCCACTATATTTTTAATGGTGCTTCTTATGCCACAATTAATATTTTTAACAACTCGTATAAATGCCACTAGACCCAAATTTTAGTGGCAGTTGAAAGTGGCAGTGTTTCATGATTCATTAGTGCCATAAATGAAGATAAGTGCATTGGAGCTTATTCTAACGACACTTTACAAAGCTGCTATCACTACTATGAAATGCTACTTATATGTTCTTTTCAGCGATACTTTTAAAAGCCACAATTAAGCATGTGAAAATGTCTGTAAAAAATATTTCTTATTTTATATAAAAAAATATATATTAATTGTCACATCATATAGTGACAATTTGACATCTATTCATCCTGTAATATTTCCATAACAATGAACAAATATTATATCACCATAGCATCATCACATCAAAAACAAAGAAAATTCAAAACACTATTATTTTTTGGTTTAAAGATGTAAATTTATTTATATTGCAATAAAAATCATAGTCAAAACTATAAAAAAATTTTTACCACACTAACAAAGTCAAAGCATAACAAAAAACAACAACAACAACAATGGACAAACTAAATATAAGTTCTCAAAAAAGTGGGTCTATTAAGAGGTCGTTTGGCATTGGCTAATATAGCCAACTTTTTTGTGTTGGGACTTTTTTAGCCTCGTTTGGATTTTGTTTTGGGACTTTTTGACTTTTGTGAGAGAAAAAATGTAATGATTATGAGTAAAACATAGTATTTTTTCTTATTGGATTTTATATTCAATTTTGTCCTTTTGTGATTATTTAGCCCCAAAATGAATGCCAAACCGGGGCTTACTAGTTGATTCCATTTCTTTCTTTTCTTATAGTACAGACATATAGTAATATTTAAGACAAAAAATTGGGTCTTAAATTATCATTGTGGATAAAATTGTGGGACTTAAAAAACGTACAAGTTTTCTACAAACTAAAACTAGTCAAGAGTACGCAACCTGCATCTTGAGACAAATACATCTATACCATAACCAAAAAAGGGACTTAGCATATTAACAGAATAGCTTGATAAATACACACACACACATATATATAATTTTGAATTTTCAAAGATTAGTTCCACCCCCCAAAAGAGAAAATCATCTAAAATTAATGAAACTTTTCCCCATTTATTTCACCATATTAGTTTTTGAAAAAAAAAAATAAAAAATTTCAAAAAGCTCACTCAAATACAAACCCTTATAATAAAACCAAAGTTTGTGTTCTATGTGCCACAAATCAGAGAATTTAATTCATGAAGTGTCACAACCTGTGACCATGGAAGAATAGTAGCCTATAAAATAAACAGAATGGGATATATACATAAGCAGAATGGGATACATTAGAAGAATAGGAATTTAGCATCAAGTGCACAAGGAATACATTAGCAAAATGGAAGTTCTAGAACCAACCAGAACATTTGATAGACTTCCAATTTCAATAACAATTAAACTGTGTTTTTAATCCCATATATTATTCAATTCCATTTTACACCTGTAATTTTGAATCTAAACAGTGGTAATCAGACGAAGAGTTTATGAAACCCTAGCTTCAATTCCTTTTATCTGTGAATCAACAGCAATAACTATAGATTCATACAAGACAAGGTTGACTAAATTTCCTAAAATACAAGCATAAATAAATAAAAATCAATAAAACATGTTTTTCCAATTTTGAAGTAGAACACTAAAATTCAAAAAGACATAAATTTAGATATACATACAGAGTCGCATATATTATACATAGATATATAAAACATTTAAGAATCAAATAGAATAAAAGTACTTGATCACTTCACAAATGAAAAAGTTCGATCCAGATGTATTTATAGAGAGAGAGAGAGAGAGAGAGAGAGAGAGAGAGAGTGAGTTGAGGAGAGCGACGGCTTGCTAGAGCAACAGTCCACAACGTCAGACACACTGCTGCCGAAGATCGTCGAGCAAGACCGTCGCTAGCCAAGATCATTGAACAACATTGTCACTACCCTCCTGTTGCTCTATAAACATCTATGGTTCTTCTATTCACAACCCTTCGGCCAAAAAAAAAAAAAAACAAAACAAAACAAAACAAAACTTAGTGACACCTACTTAGCTTAGTGACACCTACTTAGCTTAATGACATTTTTTTTAAAAAAATGTCATTATTATTAACGTTTAGTGGCATCTTTTGACTCAGTGCCATAAAAAGTAACTTACATCTACTTAGTTTAGTGGCATATATTGATAAATGTCATTAAAATATTTTTTTTGTGTTGCTGTTTTATAAAATGCCATAAAATTTATGTTACTAAATCACATTCTTGTTGTAGTGATGTGACACTTCTTTATAGAAATGTCACTAGAACCTTTTATGTTTGTGGATCTATGACATTTTTCTAAAACGTGCCACCAAATATTATTTTTGTGACATTTTCTAAAAACATGTCACTAATATGGTGCCACTAAAATGTGTTTTTGTTTTAGTGAGGGTCTTTTAGATTGAGAATTATTTATCAAAATTTGGGATGAATTTTTTTCTTTTTTTTCTTAACTCCAAAAGTTTGACGTCTTTTAATTTTTAGAAGATAACCTTCAAATACAGGAGTTAAATTGTCCTCAAGGGAACATTCCAACATATTACAAGTCGGTTTCTTTGGTTCACAAGAAATTCTTCATAATACCCTAAACAAACTTGAATTTGTTAACTATGTTTTTTGAGATGCTTCTCCATTTTAAGCTACTTGAAAAGATGATATTAAGTTAATCTATTCCAACCGTAAAAATTTGGGTTAATACACCAAGATAGATCCCCTCAACTAGTAGTATCACTATACCTTATCTATAAATCTATACATATTGACCCTCGTAAATATAAAAATCATACAAATTTACTAATTCAAGAGGTGGTCTAGAGGGGTTGAAAGTGATACGCTTTTATAGTTAAAAGGGTCAAAAAAATATCGATTCATAGTTGTGAAGGTAAATGATATTTACTAACAGACAAGGGGGTTTTGGTGTAATTAACCCTAAAAAATTTATTGAAAAAATTAGACTATTCTTCAAAAATTTTAATAGCTTACCTTACTATATAAATAAAAAAATTTGCAAAACAGGGAAAGCAGTTTATATTAGAAAAAGGAATATTGATGCACAACCATGATTGTGAAAACCCTTTTATTTTCATCTAGGAGTCGCCCAATTGTTTCAACAAAGAGAATAACATAGTTTTACCTAGAAAACAAAGAGAATAACATAGTCATTTTGTTCATTATTGCATGAGAATATATTATTAAGTTTAAGTCATGGCATTGTTACTGTGCTTTATTTTTAATCTCGATGCTATCTTCAGATTCGAGTCAAAATTTATCCACAAAATTGTAGAAGTGGTTGCAGACAAACTAAGACGCACAACCTTGGGAAATTCTCCTTACTTGATTGGAATACAATCTCGAGCCAAAAATATTGGGCTTTGGTTACAAGATGAGTGTAGTGATGTTGGTATAGTCGCAATTTGTGGGATAGGAGGAATAGGGAAGACAACTGTTGCCAAATTTCTATATAATTCTGTAACGCCCTCAAAATAATGACATTAATCCTAACAATATACACATGCTATGATATAAAAAAAGGTCCACATCCTTCCATTCACCAGAGTTCCATTACAAAAAGTATCACATGTTAACAACAAAAGCAAATGCCCTAAGGGCTTACAGCTTTCCAAGTTAACACTTGGTTACACAAAAGTAGAGTGCTAACTCATTTACACATAAAGCCCTCGGCTTAAATTTACATGTAATACAACAAAAGGAAAGACGACCAAAAAGCCTGTCCGCCACTAGCCTCCCAACTAAGTCCTTGGGGGTGGCATGCTGCCTGTACCTGAAAATGATGTTCCCATATAGGGTGAGCCACAGCCCAGTAGAAATACACTAAACCAATTATGAACAATGACTAAAAGATTAACAGTTGATAGATGGTCAACACTTTTACATCCATTCATAACATAATACAATTCCAAGACACTTAAGTCTATGTTTCCTTTCGTTTCCATTTTTATTCCTTTTACTTGCCATTTCATAACCTTGGCTCAAAACCTGGCCAAACACCACACATGAGACAAACACTCATGCCAGCACTTTTCACTTCATCAAAGATAAACATAACAGTTATATCAATACTTCCAAAGACGAGCATATACGCCCTGTCAATATACCTCTAGATAAGCATACAAGCTCTACCTACGGAGTTCATCCCTTATCTCCTCCCGACAACATCCGGTTTTAGAGGTCCATCCCCTATCTTCCCCTAAACCATGGAGTACATCCCCTATCTCCTCCAACACAACACAATGCATATAAACAACAATTATATACATCACAAACCAATACAATCAATTATTCAAATTAATCAATCAATGTAATTAGGACATTCTCCATAATTAACATTACAACCCTTAGGTTCCAATTTCCTTAATGTTTCAACATTAATTCCATGTTTCTATACTAAACATGCTTCTAGGTTTATAATATATATAAAACCCCAACTTTTGTAAAATTACACAATGGCCCAAAGTTTCCCAAAATTACACAACAACTTCCAACATATCAAAATGCTAAAATTGAAAGACAAAACTCATAAAGAGGAGTAGGATATCCCTACCTCAAAGATTGAGCTCAAAAGGAGATGATGCCCAACACCCAACTTGCTCCAAAACCAAATTTGTTCCGATTAAAACGAAGCCCAAGCTACCCTCTATCTTTTTAACAAAGGCCTTAGGGTAGGAAATCACCCTAGGTAGATCAATTCTTAGAGAGAGTGCAAGTGTAGAGAGAGAAGCTCTCAAAACAAGGGTTTGAAGAAGATAAAGTTTAGAAAAAGTGATGTTTAACCCGGTGCTGCCCTGCTGATATAAACAGGCTCGCTCGAGCGAAGCCTCAGTCGCTCGAGCGACCAGACACAACAATTGAACTCGCTCGAGCGAAGATAAGCTCGCTCGAGCCAACAGTGCAAATTTTCCGATTTGCAATACGACGCTCGCTCGAGCGAAGACGAACCAGATCGCTCGAGCGAAGAAATGCAACCTTCAGGTCTGGGCCAGACGCAATCGGTCGCTCGAGCGAAGCCATCCTGGCTCGAGCCACCAGACACAAAAACTACCCTCGCTCGAGCGACCAAACCCTCGCTCGAGCGACCAGCCAAAAATCTGGGCAGCAACACTTGGCTCCCAAGCACAACCAACCTGTAACAAACCTGCCCAACACATCCTATAACTCAAATACAAAGCAAGAAAGGATGTAAACAAGACAAAATTCAACTACCAACATCCACGGACACATGTCCGGATCACTGTACAACAAGGGGTAAACCCGGAACCGCTATAACCTCCCCCCCTTAAAGAATTTCGTCCCCGAAATTAAGAATAAGTTTTTGAAAAGCAAGTTTTTGTCCATTTGAAACAATGTCATATTACAACTTTCAACAACTCAATTCATTACCGTTCATTCCGCCTTTTGTCAAAAGGCATTTCACTATACAACATAAGTGCATCTTTAACATGCATTTTCTTTCCATTTCAACCATCTCCAACATATATGGTTCACAATTCATATCAGAAACAATAATCATGATACAATTCCATTTCTATAATATAGCCAACATATGCAATATTATAATCAACTCCCATAACAAGGTAAGTTCTACAACATTTACTTTAACCAAAACATGCACCATGTTTTTTTTTTCAACTTAAGACATTTCGAATGATCTTAAAGTTCATTACAATTACACAATTGCAATACTAGATTACACATCAACAAACAAGTCCGGATATTTCTCGCGGACTCCCAACTCACGTTCCCAAGTGGCCTCCTCCACTCCATGATGTTTCCACAAAACCTTCACTAAAGGAATGGTCTTGCCACGCAGGACTTGATCCCGCCTATCCAAAACCCGAACCGGTCTCTCCTCATACGAGGCATCCTCATCTACCTCTAAGTCAGTCCAATCCAACACATGTGATGGATCCGGCTCATACTTCCGAAGCATACTCACATGAAACACGTCATGAACTCCGGTCAACTGTGGTGGCAAAGCCAAACGATAAGCAACCTCGCCAACCCTCTCGAGGATCTCAAAAGGACCAATAAATCGAGGGGATAACTTCCCTCTCTTCCCAAACCTCATCAAACCCCGTCTAGGTGATATCTTCAGAAATACATGATCACCCATCTCGAACTCCAATGGTCTCCTCCTACGGTCAGCATAGGATTTCTGACGACTCTGGGCTGTAACAAGCCTCCTACGGATAAGCTCAACTTTCTCCGTCGTCTCCCTAACCAACTCCGGACCCAACAAAGGTGCGTCACCCACCTCGGCCCAACAAACTGGAGATCTACAAGGTCGGCCATACAAGGCCTCAAACGGTGCCATACCGATGCTAGACTGAAAACTGTTGTTGTAGGCAAACTCCACCAATGGTAAGTGCCTCTCCCACGTCCCACTGAAATCAAGGACACAACCCCGAAGCATATCCTCAAGGATCTGAATAGTACGCTCGGACTGACCATCAGTCTGAGGATGATAAGCCGTACTAAAGGTCAACTTAGTGCCTAAAGCACTCTGCAAACTCTGCCACAACCTAGCAGTAAAACGAGGATCTCTATCTGAGACGATCGTCACTGGGACCCCGTGCAATCTCACTATGTCCCGAATATACAAGTCGGCAAGATGATCTACCGAATCTCTCACGCGCATAGGAATGAAATGCGCTGACTTAGTCAACCGGTCTACAACTACCCAAATAGCATCACTACCCCGCTGAGTCCTCGGAAGGCCTACAACGAAGTCCATAGTGACATGCTCCCACTTCCACTCGGCAATAGGCAAGGGTTGTAACAAACCCGCTGGCCTCTGATGCTCGGCCTTCACTTGCTGGCAAGTAAGGCACTTAGACACGAAAACTGCCACATCTCTCTTCATACCCCGCCACCAAAACTGGCGACCCAAATCCCGGTACATCTTAGTACCTCCCGGATGCACCGCAAGGCGCGAATGATGAAACTCTCGGAGTACTTCCTCTCGGCAAGACTCCGGTACAAGCAAACGGTCTCGGTATCTCACACTCTGGTCGGGATACACAGTCAAACCCTTCTCAACCTTCCCACTGGAGATCTTCTCTCTGAGGGATTCTACCTCAAGGTCACCTCTCTGTGCCTCTAACACTCGAGTCACAAGCGTAGGCTGCGCAACAACAGAAAGCAAGGCCGCAGCCTCAACGGATTCGCTCAAAAACAAATCAAACTCGCCAAGTGCCCCCAACATTTCCCACTCCCGGATGGCTACACAAGCTACATCACTAATGGATTTTCTGCTAAGGGCATCGGCCACAACATTGGCCTTTCCCGGGTGATAATGCAACTCGAAGTCGTAATCCTCAATAAACTCTATCCATCTCCTCTGCCTCAAATTCAAGTCTTTCTGTGAAAACAGATATTTCAGACTCTTGTGATCCGAGAACACCTCGAATCTCTCACCATAAAGGTAGTGCCTCCAGATTTTCAAGGCAAAGATCACTGCTGCTAACTCTAGATCATGCGTAGGGTAATTCTTCTCGTGAATTTTCAACTGACGTGAGCCATAAGCTACCACTTTCCCCTCTTGCATCAACACACAACCCAAACCCTCTCGTGAGGCATCACAATAGACTGCATAACCCAACCCTCTCTCCGGAATAATCAAGACCGGAGCGGTGGTCAACCTAACTTTCAACTCCTGAAACGACTTTTCACAAGTCTCACTCCATACAAAGATGACTCCCCTCCGAGTCAATCTGGTCAACGGTGAAGCCAACCTGGAGAAATCCTTTACAAACCGGCGGTAATACCCCGCTAATCCCAGAAAACTGCGAATTTCAAACACACTCTTAGGCTGTGCCCAATCTTGCACTGCCTCGGTCTTGGATGTATCAACAGACACCCCTTTTCCGGAAACCACATGGCCTAAGAACTTAACTTCTCCTAGCCAAAACTCACACTTCCCAAACTTGGCATATAGCCTATGGACTCTAAGCAACTCAAGCACCACTCTCAAGTGTTTCTCGTGCTCCTCCTCTGAAGGCGAATAGATAAGAATGTCGTCCACAAAAACGACTACAAAACGATCCAAAAATTCCCGGAAGATCCGGTTCATCAAGTCCATAAAGACTGCCGGTGCGTTGGTAAGCCCAAATGGCATCACCAGAAACTCATAATGGCCATACCGCGTACGGAATGCCGTCTTCGGAATGTCCTCCTCCCTGACCCTCAACTGGTGGTAACCCAATCTCAAGTCTATCTTAGAGAAACAACGGGAACCCTTCAACTGGTCAAACAAATCATCTATACGGGGCATAGGATACTTATTCTTAACCGTAGCCCGATTCAACTTCCGGTAGTCAATACACAATCTCAAGGCACCGTCTTTCTTCTTAGCAAAGAGTGCCGGTGCTCCCCACGGTGAAACACTAGGGCGAATAAAGCCCTTATCTAGCAATTCCTGGAGCTGAACTTTCAACTCAACCAACTCTGCTGGAGCAAAACGATAAGGTGCCATAGAAATCGGCGCCGTGCCGGGCACTAAATCAATGGAGAACTCTGTCTCTCGGTGGGGTGGCAAATCAACGAGATCCTCGGGAAAGACGTCCGAGTACTCACAAACGACCCTCGGCAACCCAATCTGGGTCTCATCACACTCACCACTCTCAAAGCTAGCAAGTAGACCACTAAGCTCATTCCGCCCTCGCGGACCATACCCCGGTGGCACTACACTACCAACCCGGTCTCCCAAGAAATGAAAATACTCCCCGCTTACGGTACAACAAGTGACTCTCTGGCGGTAGCAATCAATAACTGCTCGATATGACGACAACCAGTCCATACCCAAAATAACATCAAAGCCCTTCATGGGCATAACTACAAATGGAAACGGAAGACGATGATCGTCAACCTCGATATCACAACCTCTACATCCGTGTTTCAAGATCAACTCACCCCCAATAGGTGACACAACACAAATAGGAGATGCTAATAGTGCTAACTCCAACTCCAACACAGATGCAAATGCAGCAGATACAAAAGAATGAGATGCACCAGTATCTATCAACACTCTAGCAACCGAGTTGCAAAACAGAAAGGTACCTCTCACTACTGATGGAGCCGGTACTAGGTCCTGCGCGGTAACAGCATACGCGCGCCCTGTAGGCCCCTGATCGACCTGCTCACCTCTAGGAGCATACGACTGCTGTACTGACTGGGACGACGAAGCCCCCGGATTGGCCCTCGAGGCCTGCACAGACTGAGCTGGCTGAAAACCCGGCGTCTGTCTAGAACCAGACGCTCCTGAAGTGGCACTCAACTGTGGGCAAAACCTCTTCAGGTGCCCAGGCTGTCCACACTGATAACAAGACAAGGGCTGCCCCCTGCCCAAACTCTGACTCTGCGGTCTGGCTGAAGAAGATGCAGCTCTCTAACCTCCGCCCTTCAGCGGGCAAACCGAAGCCTTGTGGCCCAACTGGCCACACTTGTAACAAGTGAACTCTCCCTGATTGCCTCTCCCCGAGCCTGCACTCGGCACTGGAAAGGTCGATCTAGAAACTCCACCCTGAGCCTGCTGAGGGTTATAACCCCTCTGTTTCCTGCCATCACCCTGACCCTCTTGGCCCCTCTTGGAGCCTCTATTTTTCTCCTCATCCTCCCCTTGCATCGTGATCTCAGTATGGGCTGCAGCATCCACCAGACGCCCATAATCCCGAATCATAGTCCCTACCACTCTCAGCTTGAGGCCACGCCTCAACTTCTTCTCAAACTCAATGCAACGGCGTTCCTCAGACGCCACCAACTCAGGTGCGAACCTGGACAAGCTAGTAAATGAGGCCTCGAACTCGGCCACTGACAAACTGTTCTGCTTAAGCTGGCAGAACTGATCTCGCAGCTTTTCCCTGACTGCCGAAGATAAGAACCTCTCCTGGAAAGCATTCACAAAAGCCTCCCATGTAGCCCCTATACGACCCTTGGTGAACTTCCACCACTGACCTGCATCCCCTTTCAGCTGAAAAGATGCCAAGGTCACCTTTAACCCCTCGTCTTCGATGCCAAGCATCTCAAACGTTTTCGTTGTCTGTTCGAGCCATTCGTCTGCTTTAAGCGGCTCTTTAGGATCACCCACAAATTCATCCGGATTAGACCGGAAAAACTCCCTCTTCAGAAAGGAGGGTCCTGCATCCGCAACAACAGTCTGAGCCTGATTCTCGGCTCTGAGAATACCTACTGATTCCCTGAATGCCCCTGCTATCTCTCGGGCTAAAGCGCCCATAGCCTGCTGGCCTACTGGCTCTGCCACATTGGCCTGACCAACCCCTTCCTGCACTGCCGGAATCTCCTCTGGCGCAGGCACCTCCTGCCTACCCGGCCTACCACGCCTACCGCGTCCTCGTCCTCGGCCTGACATCCTAATAAAGGAAAACAGTGACGTTAGCACATTAATAAATGTGCCGAAGCTAAACACTCGCGTCCTAATGCATTGGACAACAATAATTCACTCCACGTAAGCACATAATCACATAAGCACCTACGAACTTCATTCCCGGATAATGATAGTCCCGAGGCGTTACTAGAGTTCCGGTTAGAAACAGCATTGATCAAGTGCTTTTCCAACAAGACTCCCAGAAACCCAAGGATCCAATCAACATCCTAGAAATTAAATCCCATACCCAATTAATCACATAAGCATGTTATCAATTCAAACACATAGCATATGATTCTACACTAAGTCTCTATCAAGCGAGACAAACCCATTGTGATCCTAATCACTTCCCACGTACCCAAAGTATTCGAACCCGGTACGCTCTGATACCAAGTTGTAACGCCCTCAAAATAATGACATTAATCCTAACAATATACACATGCTATGATATAAAAAAAGGTCCACATCCTTCCATTCACCAGAGTTCCATTACAAAAAGTATCACATGTTAACAACAAAAGCAAATGCCCTAAGGGCTTACAGCTTTCCAAGTTAACACTTGGTTACACAAAAGTAGAGTGCTAACTCATTTACACATAAAGCCCTCGGCTTAAATTTACATGTAATACAACAAAAGGAAAGACGACCAAAAAGCCTGTCCGCCACTAGCCTCCCAACTAAGTCCTTGGGGGTGGCATGCTGCCTGTACCTGAAAATGATGTTCCCATATAGGGTGAGCCACAGCCCAGTAGAAATACACTAAACCAATTATGAACAATGACTAAAAGATTAACAGTTGATAGATGGTCAACACTTTTACATCCATTCATAACATAATACAATTCCAAGACACTTAAGTCTATATTTCCTTTCGTTTCCATTTTTATTCCTTTTACTTGCCATTTCATAACCTTGGCTCAGAACTTGGCCAAACACCACACATGAGACAAACACTCATGCCAGCACTTTTCACTTCATCAAAGATAAACATAACAGTTATATCAATACTTCCAAAGACGAGCATATACGCCCTGTCAATATACCTCTAGATAAGCATACAAGCTCTACCTACGGAGTTCATCCCCTATCTCCTCCCGACAACATCCGGTTTTAGAGGTCCATCCCCTATCTTCCCCTAAACCATGGAGTACATCCCCTATCTCCTCCAACACAACACAATGCATATAAACAACAATTATATACATCACAAACCAATACAATCAATTATTCAAATTAATCAATCAATGTAATTAGGACATTCTCCATAATTAACATTACAACCCTTAGGTTCCAATTTCCTTAATGTTTCAACATTAATTCCATGTTTCTATACTAAACATGCTTCTAGGTTTATAATATATATAAAACCCCAACTTTTGTAAAATTACACAATGGCCCAAAGTTTCCCAAAATTACACAACAACTTCCAACATATCAAAATGCTAAAATTGAAAGACAAAACTCATAAAGAGGAGTAGGATATCCCTACCTCAAAGATTGAGCTCAAAAGGAGATGATGCCCAACACCCAACTTGCTCCAAAACCAAATTTGTTCCGATTAAAACGAAGCCCAAGCTACCCTCTATCTTTTTAACAAAGGCCTTAGGGTAGGAAATCACCCTAGGTAGATCAATTCTTAGAGAGAGTGCAAGTGTAGAGAGAGAAGCTCTCAAAACAAGGGTTTGAAGAAGATAAAGTTTAGAAAAAGTGATGTTTAACCCGGTGCTGCCCTGCTGATATAAACAGGCTCGCTCGAGCGAAGCCTCGGTCGCTCGAGCGGCCAGACACAACAATTGAACTCGCTCGAGCGAAGATAAGCTCGCTCGAGCCAACAGTGCAAATTTTCCGATTTGCAATACGACGCTCGCTCGAGCGAAGACGAACCAGATCGCTCGAGCGAAGAAATGCAACCTTCAGGTCTGGGCCAGATGCAATCGGTCGCTCGAGCGAAGCCATCCTGGCTCGAGCCACCAGACACAAAAACTACCCTTGCTCGAGCGACCAAACCCTCGCTCGAGCGACCAGCCAAAAATCTGGGCAGCAACACTTGGCTCCCAAGCACAACCAACCTGTAACAAACCTGCCCAACACATCCTATAACTCAAATACAAAGCAAGAAAGGATGTAAACAAGACAAAATTCAACTACCAACATCCACGGACACATGTCCGGATCACTGTACAATAAGGGGTAAACCCGGAACCGCTATAAATTCGAACTTCTCAAGATTCGAATGCAGCAGCTTTCTTGCAAATGTAAGAGAAATTCTAAAACAACCAAATGGTTTACTTCAATTACAAACACAACTTCTTTCAGACATTTTAAAGGGAAGACAGGAAAATTTGTACAGTGTTGATGAAGGGATTGTTAAAATTAAAGATGCATTATGTTGCAAAAGAGTTCTTGTAATTCTTGATGATGTGGATACAATGGACCAATTAGATGCAGTACTTGGAATGCGAGATTGGTTTTCTCAAGGTAGTAAAATCATCATAACCACTAGACATGAGAGGTTGCTAAGGGCTCATGAAGTTTACTTGGTTCGCAAGGTTGAAAATTTGAATTACAATGAATCCTTGGAGCTCTTTAGTTGGCATGCCTTTGGGAAAAACTATCCCATTGATGATTTCATAGAGGACTCGGAAGGGATGGTACAATACTGCGGAGGGCTTCCACTAGCTATTAAAATTTTGGGTTCTTCCCTATTTGGGGAAAGCTTAAATGTCTGGAAAAGTCAACTAGAAAAATTGAAAGCAATCCCCGATTATGAAGTTGTTGAAAAGCTCAAAATAAGCTATGACTCTTTACAAGATGACCATGACAAAAATTTGTTCCTCCATGTTGCTTGTTTTTTTGTTGGGATGGATGAACATTGGGTAGTTACCATTCTGGATGGGTGTGATTTTTACACAACAGTTGGGATTCAAAATCTCATTGATAGATGTTTGTTAACGGTTGATGAACGCAAAAAGCTAGTGATGCATCAATTGGTTCAAGAAATGGGAAGAGAAATTGTTCGCCAAGAATCACCTAAGGAACCCAGAGAATGTACTAGACTATGGAATCATAAAGATTCCTTCAATGTCTTGTGAGAAAATACTGTAAGAATTAATCCTACTCCTCATTTATATTTGTATGTATTTGTGTAGTTATTTATTATCAAAACATGATCCAAAATTAGAAACTTCATACCAAAAAAAAAAAATTTATTCATAAGTTACACTGGTGTTGTTTTCATTTGAAATGAAAGTTACATATCATTTGGTATGAGAATTTTGTACAAAACATTTTGTTTTTTGGTACATCAGAAAGTAATTGTACAAAACATTTGTTTGTATAGTATTATTCTTCTTGATCAATGTCGTCTCCCTCTCATTCTTTGTCAGGGGACAGGAAAAATTGAAGGCCTCATACTTGATATGAATTTTTTGGAGGATAAATATGACAGGACAATCTTCGGTATCAAAAGAAAATGTCATTTTGAAGAATTCCTCAGTACAACATTGTTGTCAAATGTAGGAAATTCGTTTAAAAGACTTTGTTTTGGCATCTTTTCCTGGCAAACAGTAGGCACTGCTCTACGAAATTCAGATAAGATAGCTTTGGAAGTTGATTCATTTGAAAGGATGCACAAACTAAAACTTTTGCAACTCAGAAATTTACAAGTCAATGGAAGCTTTGAAAATTTTCCGAAAGGATTACGATGGTTGTGTTGGCATGGATTCTCTTTCAACTCTATATGCAATGATTTCCCTTTGGATAACTTGGTTGTTCTTGACATGCAGTATAGCAACTTGCAAAAGGTTTGGGAAGGAACCAAGGTATGTTACTCATTTGTTTGTTTTCATTTCAATTTTGTTTGAGAATTAAAAGAAACAATAACCAACATTTTTTTCCTATTACAGTTTCTCGAGTCATTAAAAATCCTTGATCTTAGTCATTCCCATTGCCTTTCCAAAACTCCAGATTTCTTGGAAGTACCCAATCTTGAGCAATTAATACTTGAAAATTGTGCACGGCTGGTAGAGGTTCATGAATCTGTTGGACATCTTCAAAGACTTGTTTTATTAAATTTAAAAGATTGCAAAAATCTAAGGAAGCTTCCAAGAAGCATTGTTATGCTAAAATTTTTGGAAACACTTGACATCTCAGGTTGCTCAAATATTAAGGAATTGCCAATAGAGATGGGGACTATGGATTCTTTAACAAAGTTCAGTGCAAATGGAACTATCATAAGTCAATTACTCTCTACTGCTAAGGAGGTCAAACCATGGTATTCATTCATCTGGCCTTCTTTATTGAAATCAAGAAAAAGTGTAGAAATTTCATGGGCTCTTTTACCACGGTATCTGGTACACTTAAGTCTTGTGGATTGCAATTTATCGGAGGATGCTTTTCCAAAGGATCTTAGTAACCTATCCTCATTGCAGATATTAAATCTGAGCAATAATCCAATTTGTAGCCTCCCAAATAGCATTGGAGGCGTTACTGGGCTCCAGATCCTTGAATTAGAAGAGTGTAAAAGGCTTCAATCACTTACAGTGGAGCAGAATTTGAAAGTATTGTCGGTCACTAAATGTACGTTATTGGAGAAAGTAATATTTCAATCATTTCCATCATCAACCAGAGAATTCGAGAACCTTTATGATGCAATTATAATGTGTCGGAATATGGGAGGGTTTTACTACTCAAAATGTGCATTTCATTCAGCTCCATCAACCATGCAATATAATAACACATGGGATAATCAATTTGTTGTGATTGAGCATTGGAGACCATTACTAGTCTATGATATGTACGGCAATATAGTTGAGGACATGGGCTCCTTTAAGTTAGAATCCATAGGGAATATTGACGTGGAGATGGGAAGCCCAACTGTTACGCTTTCAAGTAAGAACTCAAAGAATTCAAGGAAGCTTCCCCAGGTCTCTTTCTCTCTCTCCCTCTCTCTCTCTAAAAAAAGCAAAAATAAAAATAATAAATTATGGTTTCTTTGGTGCAGGGATGTCATGAACTTCATATATTTTATGCTTATATTCCGGGAAGCAAGATTCCAACTTGGTTTAATCTTAAAAATAGAGGATCTTCAATATCTTTAATTGTTCCATCACATTTCAGAATTCAAGCCTTGAGTGTGTGTTCTATTTATGCACTTTCCAATAATCCAAAATATCTTGACCATAATTGTGACGCACATACTATCATCAATAATACAACCAAGAGTCTGATTTGGAGCCATTCCCCATATGTCTTTGGCATTCCAGAAGCTGATGAGGATATGATGTGGTTAAGTTATTGGAAGATTGAAAATCAGTTGGAAGGTGGGGATGAACTGAATATTTCAGTGGTTGGAAATGAAGATTTTCAAGTGAAGGAGGTCGGAGTCCATCTTGTGTACAAGGAGCAAGAAGAGAAGAGTAGCCAATCAACTAGTGAAGAAGCATCCCAATTACAATTCTCTGTCTATGAAAATGTCGTTCCTAGAAATGCTTCTATAGTACATCCCGTGAACAGAAAAGTCTTCCGCCTCCGCTGTCATTGGGTGGATTGTTCCATTTGTGGCGGTCTATAACCTCAACCTTTGTGCACTAACTCGGCAATTGGTTGCTTCGGGACCAGTGAGAGATTCGGTAGGCAATAATTCTTGCTCTTTCTTCTTATAATTATGTTATGTTGTGTGATGTTAATATGTTAATTATATATATATGCTGGATATTCTTCATGATGTTAAGGATTTTGAATAACTACTATGAATTTTCAATCTTTTCTCTGCTTTTGTTGAAGTTGTTACTGGGTTATTTATTTTACTTTGGAATTTCTGACATGTGCTTTGCTAACCAGTGGCAATTTGAAGCATGGTAGAGGAGGTATTCTGCTTTATTTAAGGTTTGGAGATGGATGTGCTCTCTGGGGAGTCTAATCATTCATTGGAGAAGACAGTTTGCAAATGACTTGCTATTTTTCTTGGTTTTGTTGTTATTCTGGTTGGATTTTATTGTTTAATTAGTCTCTGGACAGAAGACTTTGTAGTTGATTAGTTAGTTTGAGAAGGTGTTCTGTAATTTGTTTTGATATAAGTGCTTATGCTTTGTTTGCCTCCTTTTTCCAATCATGTCCATTTTCACTTGTCTTTGTTTGTGGTTAAGGTGTTTGCTCACAATTGGTTTATGGTATGTAACAATCTAATTGAGGTGTGCCTTTTTTCATAAAATTTTCTCCTTAGTTAATTAGCCGGTGTTTGATAATACTGAGTGTTGAATTTTCTAACTCAAAAAATATTTGATAAAAATTTCAAAGAAATTTGTAGATTAATTTTTTAGACCCAATGGTGTATAAGTGAAATGATTAGTTGATGATTAAAAAATATATGATAAATTAAGAGTTGTCTTAGATATTTAATTTGATTGTCATATTATTGGGTTTGAAAAGTGAAACAGATTTAAATGATAAACTCTGATGAGTCATTTAATATGAACAAAATAAAAATTTTCAAATTTTATTTTTTAATTTTCATATTGTAGTGGTGATGGTGGAGGTGCCGCGACGACAGTGGTTATGGCGATAGTTTTGTAGTAATGGGAGGGTGGTAGTGGTGGTAGTAAATTCAGTCAAAATTAAATAAATATTATATTACTTCAAAATTTTCAAATTTTAGCTTACACTATAAGTGTCATTTAAAATTTCAAATCATATAAATTATAATTATTAAAAAGATTTAAATAATTTTTACTTAATATATTCGGTAATTTTAAATATTGATTTGCGTTATCAAACATTCATTATTATTAACTTCTTGTTATCAATGTGGGCCATGTTAATATGAAATTACATGTTCAAAATGCGATTTCACTATGAAATCGTATTTTGAACTTGTGATTTAAAAAAATAGTTTAGTTTGATAAATAATTTGAAAAGTTAGTTATTTATATAAATAGTTTAATTTTTTAGAATATTCACAAAAAACTCCCCAAAATAGAGTGTGTATTACAAAATTTCCTATTGAATTATATAAAATGATTAAATTATTTTCCGAATGCATGTATTATTTAAATTGGCAAAATAGCATTTGCAGAAAAAATCATGATATAAAAATATAAAATAAAAAAAATCTCATTTAAAAATTTTAACATAGGCCCAAAACCTTCAATTCTGATGTTGTCAACAACTTCTAATGAAAATTGTTTTAAGCGTAATTGACCTACAAATCCCAAATGAATGACTTGTGAATTAATTAGTCCCAACTTTTATTTAATACTCTTGGGAGTCCCATTATGTGCTAATTTTCATTTTTGCCCATTGTGGTTAATTAATAATGGTAATTTATGATTGTTCTGTATTCTATACCCTGACAGATTTGAAAAAAAGCGTACTATAGTCTTTTATGGTCTTCCACGTTAGGTTGACCCACCCACATTTGTTCCTGTTGATGCGTGACCTACGTAGTGGTGTGGTTACCTTCGTTCATGCTGATCGTGATAAACTGTTTGTAGTGGCATTCTTGGTATGACGTTGGAGCAAAAGTTGTTTGGTGCCCAAACTTGAAGTATTTGACTGAAATTGTAGTTTTCGGAGCCAGCAATGTTAAGTATCATGAAAAACCTTTCATGAAAATAATCATGAAAGCTTTGTGACCCTTGGATTACACTTAAAATAAAGCACCACACACTAATCAAGATAATCTAAGGATCATAAATCTTTCATGATCATTTTCATGAAAAAATTTTCATCATCCCTAACTTTTCTCTTTCGGAGCACTGTTTGCCACGATAAAAATGATACTAGCCACTTGTGTTCGTGCGTGATTTTTCACTTGCTTGCGAAGTTAGGAAGGACTTTTGTGGTTTTTGGATTTTGTGAGCGCCTGGAACGTAACAACCCAATCGGAACACGCCGCATAACTGTGCTTGGTATGTTACTATGTAAACCATCACTACAAGAATTTACACATTTTGCGACCACTTTTGCCGACCAAAAAAATTTTGGTCGCAAAAAAATGACATTTGGCGACCAAATATTAATTAGTCGCGAATGATCATTATTTTTGGCGACCAAATATTATTGGTCGCAGAAGGTTATATTTTGGCGACCAAAAAATGATTTGGTCGCAGAAAGTGGTATGCTTTTGCCGACCAACTACAAATTTGGTCGCAGAAGGTCACATATTTTTTGGCGACAAAAAATTTGGTCGCGAAAAACTTATTTTCAGCAACCAAAAAAAATTAGTCGCCAAATTACTACTTTTAGCGACTAATGTTTTAGTCGCCGTTGATTGAGATTTGGTGACTAAAAAAATTTGTTGCCGAAAGAACCTGTTTTTGCGACAAATTTGAGAGTTTGGTCGCCAAAAATTTGGGGGGAAATTTGAAACCTGGAGGGGGGAAATGAATACCAATTCGTAAGAAATGAGATATCCATTCCCGCCACTGCCATTCGGGAATGGCTCTTTCGTTCCTCTCAGTCTCAGGTCGGCCATGGCCTCTCTCATCAGTTGCCTCGCCGCCCCTCCAGCTCCGCCGCCACCAAACCCTAACCTAACCGGCTTACCCTCCTTAACTTGCGCCCTCCAGTGCCCTCACTTCCAATCATACGCACTACCACTTCACCTCTCTATTTCTCTACACTTGTCGACTCTCTCGGCATCTCATTACAACGATGACTATCGCTTTGTTTTTGCAGGTGTTCTGGTTGCACTCAAGAGTACAATCTCCACCGTCCGATCATCCTCGACGAGGCCACCGACTTCTTCAACAAACACGGCGTATCTGACTTCACCTTCGATACTTGTAGACTCGTATGTCCTCCTCCTTGTTTACTTTCTCAATTGGGTTTTTTCGTAATTAGGGTTTTGAGAACATTTTCGCCCTTTACAGTGGGGATGGAGGTGCCGCGCAAAACTCGCAGTTCGGGGCTCGCAGTACCAAACAAAAAAAGAATTTATAGAGGGGAAGCCGAAGAAAGAGAAAATTTTCCATGTGAGGACTCTCTGCCTGAGAGAATCCAACCATTTGAACAAATTCAGGGAGAAGCAAAGACTTGGTAAAATAAGTTTTTTTTTTTTTTAAATTATTGTTTGCTCATTTTTATCTTCATCTCTTTGTGTTTTTCATTGAATTCTCATCTCTCTCTCTCTCATGTTTTGTTGTTTTTTTTTCTCACCTGGGTCATTGAATCCCTCCTTGGTTTTCCATTTGTTTATGCTTTTTTCCTCTTAAATTCTCATAGTTTCCTTGGAATTCCTATCTGGGTATTTCAATTTCACTCTCTTTTCTCATTTTTTGTCCAAATTTGAGTCAATTCCCACCTGGGTTTTCATTGTTTGTCTCTTCTTCTATCCAAATCCAAACTTTCATTTCGCTTTCTGTCTTATTCATCAGTTCGTCCAATTTATACTTCCTTCGATTCCCATCCAAGTTTTTTCACAACACTTTCTCTGTTTTATAGCTTTCGTTTTCGTGGCAAATCTTTCTCTCTCACATAAATTCTAATACTTGTCCTTGTTCAATTCAACAAATAAATGCCAACAGTTGTCCTTGATCTTCCTTACAGGACTTGAATACCAATCAACACTTAACCATGAAATTTGCTAATTGTTTCTATTACTTCAAGGATAGAACTAGAATTAGGGAACAAAGATCAACCCCAATATTGAAAAACCGAAGCAAATCCAAATCCAATTCATCGGCAGTTGATAGTGTTAGTAAAACTTCATGTTCTG
Source organism: Camellia granthamiana (assembly GCA_036172215.1). NCBI lineage: Eukaryota > Viridiplantae > Streptophyta > Magnoliopsida > Ericales > Theaceae > Camellia > Camellia granthamiana. The sequence continues at coordinate 27,828,773 of CM069904.1, forward strand.
CAAACTCACCCTCTAGAATCCCAAAATTCTATGAAGAGAAGGCTCAGAACTTGATAGCCTTTTCGTTCTCGGAGCTCAGGCAGGCCACTAATGGTTTCAATAGGCTGCTTAAGATTGGGCAAGGCGGGTTTAGAAGCGTGTTCAAAGGGTCAATCAAGGCTGCTGATGGAAAGGGTGATCCAATTGTTGTTGCCATTAAAATGCTCGACAGAAATGGCTTTCAGGTATATTTTGATTTTCAGAATAATCCTAAATAAAGATTTGCGTGTAATGTAACTAAGATTGTTGTTGGAAGCATGATCGTTAGAATTCGAGTCAACCAAAACAATTTGGTTCGTGCTGTTGAATCTTAAACTGGGCAAATTGTACGATTCAAGTGCAAATCACTATGATTCTTTGCCATTCACTACCCTTCGCTCCAATTCACCGTGATTTAGTTATGTATGGAGTCATATATATACACAAGCATATAATTTAGTTATATTAATATTTATTTCATTTTAAACACTATGTGTATGTTTTTAAATATGCATATATTATGCTAATTAAAATGAATTTTGTGATTCACGGTTTGATAACAATGATTGGAAGGTGCATTACATATAATGTGTTGGGTAATTTTCAGGAAAGTCTAAGATTGCTAATGTTTGCATACCCTCCAGAATTATATTGAATGGATTTTAGGTGGAAAATGTTGTTGTGTTTGTTTGATATATTAAAATTTAAATCCATCTTTATTACCTGGTATCTCTACATGTGTGATTATTGTTACTTAGATTGACTGCGTTATCACATGCATTAATGTTGCCTCGGTTTTCATGTGCTGTCAAAGAAGGAAACTCCTAACTCACTCTACTGAATTTCTGTATATGGTCTGATGGAAGTCCTTTCATGGCATAAGTTTTGTGCTGTGATTGATACCTCACTAATTAAACAAATTATACTCAGGTTGCATCAATATCATAGGTGGTTCCATTTGGTAACTTTTGTAATCCAATGGTGTACATGTTTTGAATATGTTTTCTTTCCCAAGAAAAAAAAAATAATGGAAACTACTTAATAAATTTATCTATTTTTGTATTGATGGAACTGCATATTCATGGCTCTTGCCTTTTGCATGAATTGCAACATTAGATTGATGTTTTGGATAGTCTTTGCGATTGTATCTTTCGGACATCATTCTGTTCTGCAGCTCCTTGTTGGAGCTGGAATCTGCTTGCACCTCATTCATAAACTAACATTGAGGGGTTTTCCAGTTTGATTGTTTGCTGAGCATTAGAAAAGAGTACCATGCCTATACTTTGTTGTTATAAATTCCATTTTCATATAAGAGATTTATTAAAAGGACCTATAGTGAAAAAGTCGCTATATCATTTTAATTGGCTGTTTTGCTTACATGTTATTTTTCAGGAACTGCTGGTAGTGTCGTCCACCTTTAAGTGTAGGTAATTGATTATTTTTTTGTTTTTAAGATCAAATCATCTAATTTAGCACATTGAACAGAATTGAGATTAAAGGACTTCCCAGTTCATTTTATTAATGGAAGAATGCCGCAGCCAAGTGTTTTTTTTTTTTTTAAATTCCTTTCGTAAGTAAATCACAGGGTGAAGAATTGGATAGCAAAGGGGTTATCCATTTTCATTTTCTTTATTCAACCCCCTTTGCCATTTATCTGTTAACAAACTTATGTATTTAGGATTTTTGGATGGTCCATAGGTATTGAATTAGTCCAATGTGTTTGTGCACGTGGAAGTAGCATGGAATGCCTTGGATTGGTTTAAACTTTATGAACAAACTTAGATGGTTCAAATATGTGAGCAGAAATCATGAGCTTTGAAATTTATTGATGCATATGCACCTAGACCTCAATGCAGCCTACTTATGTTTGAGTTCATGGTTTTTATATATGTCACCAGTTCGGCAAACGATAGCGGGAGTGATAGTGTCAGTCAGAACACTTTCAGATTGTCTATATATTAATTTATATAGAATATGTAATTTGTTTATTATTGATAATTCTATATGTGTTTTGTTATTTTTTTCCTTATATATAGAAGAAAATTACTACTTGTGTACAAGGGTGCAAGGCGTGTTACATCATTGTTTGATTCAAGGAGAATCTATGATCTTTCAGTGATGAATTTGTGAACAGAAATAATTAATACACGGATTCTTCCCGAATTATCGCCTAATCCGCGAGTTAGTGTCTTGGAGCGTGGTCTAGGATAACAGATTAGGTGACTTGTGTATGTATATGTCCAATCCTGTTTGCTTTAATGTAATTATACAAGAGGTCTGTTTTTCCTAAAAATTGATTTCTCTCTTAGAATTCCTTGTTTTTCATGTAGGGTCATAAGCAATGGATAGCAGAAGTACAATTTCTCGGTGTTGTGGACCACCCAAATCTCGTCAAACTTATTGGATACTGTGCTGGTGATGGAGAAAGAGGGATCCAACGGCTACATGTATATGAGTTTATGCCGAACAAAAGCTTGGAAGATCATCTTTTCAATAGGGCTTTCCCAGCTCTTACTTGGAAAACTAGATTACAGATAATACTTGGAGCTGCTCAAGGATTGGCTTATTTGCATGAAGAATTAGAAGTCCAGGTTTCACTAAAAAAACTTTGTCAATTATATGTTTAATTTCGTGGGACTTCCATAAACCAAAGCTTTCAGATTTTGGACTTGCCCAGGAGGGGCCAACAGATGGGCATACTCATGGGCATACTCATCTTTTTGAGGTGGGAACTAGTGATATTCTCCTGAAATTTTTAAAATTCAGAAAAATGGCTGGGAAGATTGGGAAATTGAAGACTGGGTTTCAGCAAGATGGTAATCTAGTGGTGATAGTGATGATGATTAAATTCATAATTATAAATAAATAAATAATTTTTACGGAAGTCTATGATCATAATGACGAACGACTAAAAACATCGAGTATTATAGAAGTGAAATCTGACAATAATATGGTTATGGTCAAATGTCGCTTCCATGACACTGTTCACACTATTCTATATGCAGTGGTGGAGTTAAGAATTTAATTTAGAGGGAGCATCAATTGATTACAACCCTGAAATTTTTCTACATGTAATCAACAACAATAAAATAATAATCTGTTGAGTTAATATCAAGCATGAAAACTTAAATATTCATTACAAAGAGAGAGCTTATTCGAAGTTGGTGAATGAAAGATGAAAATAAGGAGTTTTTACCTATAAAAAGAGCCGAGTCAAGTTGAGTAGTTGGCTGTTTAAGTTTGGTTTGAAAATTTAACGAGTTTCAAAATGTATAACTTTTGAGCAAATCTCATACGAGTTTTAACCCAGCCAATCATGAGTTGAACTTGAGTAGCCTAGTTTTTTTATAGTACATATCATGGAGTGAAGCCATGTAATAAATTGTTCAAGCTTGACTTGAAAACTTAATAAGTTCTGAAATGTGTTCAAATTTGACTTGTTTACAGAATAAGTCAATATCAAACGAGACATTAACAAGTCAAACTTTAGTAGTTTTGTTTATTTTACAGCCCTAGTGCAATGCAGAAAGGGGGAGTTGTGACTTTTTTTAACAAAGATATCTGCTGTATAGATAAGTGGAGGGACAAGAGGGGGCACATCTTGTATTTGCATATGTACATTATTAAATTAAATTTCTTCTTGTACAAAACTTTCTTAAATTAAATGTCTATTAGTGTGTGAATTTTGTCATGAAATGTATTTCATGAACTTGGGCATAAGACTATTGATTGATGTTGGCAGGTCAAATGCATTGATTTTTCATTGGGAATCCTGTACATTATTTTGGTTTCTGCACTTTTTGGATGGGCTTTGTTTAATCGGACAAGAGAAAGGAGAATATCTTCATCTAGCATGAAGCCATTGTTGAGTTATACAGATGGTGGTGAAATGAATAATGTTCATGTGCAGAAGGATGAGATGAAGGTGCTTGCTTTTATGTACTATATTTCCGTGGTCTAATATCTCTGAATTGATGTGCATGTATGCTAACACACACACACATACATACAAACAGAGAGAGTGAGAGAGAGAGAGGTACAATGCTCTTTATGTGCTGTGTGATTTTAGTTGAGGTACTGTTCTTGTCTATTTTCATTTTATACTAATCTTTTTATAGATTTGTTGATCTCATATGCATCTTTCTTTTCTTTTTGTTTAGTAATTATAAGGTGCATGAAATGGATCCTGAAATGGTCCAACTATCCATTCTTCAAGGTTACATGTCAAGGTTTTTCAGGTCAACACCTATGCCATTATTTATCATATTTTTTTGGTATTCTTTTATTTGGCTGTAAACGTTGAGAGATTTTGGATACTGTGTTCAGGAAATACGGAACATGGGTTGCTAGGAATCCCACACTCGTGCTGTGCTCATCATTGGCAGTTGTTCTTATACTTTGTTTCGGTCTAATCCGTTTTGAGGTGGAGACAAGGCCTGAGAAGGTATCATAGTATTTCTATTGTATAGAGTTTGTGAAATAGATCATTCCTTGCATGCTTATTCCAACTAATTTGTTGTTAGGACTCCAAATGGTCAGGTTTACCTAGGCCTTTAGACACAAATAATTGTATAAATGACATTGCCTGTTATACTGAAACTTGGTCACATTTTTGTCATGGACAATATTGCAGCTGTGGGTAGGTCATGGGAGTAAGGCAGCAGAAGAGAAACACTTTTTTGACAGCCACCTAGCTCCTTTTTATAGAATTGAACAGGTGTTATTATTTTGCTTACCGCTGCTATTTTTTCTTGTTTCTTATCTTGTGCAGTTCTTCTAAAATTTGTTTTGTTAACATTTGTGTTAGCTGGGAAAGATCTGTCTTCCCTTTCCATTATTTATGTACCTTCTTTTAACAGTTTCCTATGATTATCATGTTTGAGCATAACACTCCAGCTAATGAGGTTGTTAATACCTTATTGTTTATTTTTCATACATTTTATTGAACAAGTCCTGTTCAATTCATTGAGGTTGAATGGAGGGTTTTTGTTTAGTTGGTTTCTCATATCTTTCAATTTTCATTTCAGCCAAAATTGGTCTGTTATGGCACTCCACTCCAGTGATATTATTGTTTTTTGTTGTTGTCATTGTGACCATCATCAGCTAAGTAGAGATGAAACATCTATAAGAACTTTGAAAAGCCAGACCAAGGGAAGCAATTGATGCAATTTGTGCCGTTATCATCATCATCATTGATATCATCACTATGCATAATCATTAGTGACTCCAAAAACAAATTGTGGGTGGTGTGCCAAGTCTCCTTAACAACCCATAGTTTTGGCCAAGTGCGATTGATGTCTAGGTGCAAGATCCTGGCTACACATTATAAGTGGATGAATAGGTGACCAAGTTAAAATTGATGACTAGGGACAATAAGCTCTTTCCACACTACCCCAAACTCATTTCTTGGTACCATAAGTTGATAATGTTCATCATCCTAGAAGCAAATACACCTCTAAGAAGGTGATGTGTTTGCGTCGAACACCAACAGGCTTCGATCACCAGCAGGAGTCAAACACTCCCTAACACGTAAGGACACAAGCTCGAATGTGTCATATTTATATTACTATGAATGTATATTTTTCAATTTGGACACTTGGGATGCGTGTGCCTATCTGTCTTTGTTTTTATTTATTTTTCTTTTATCCCAACTACTACTAGAATCTTAATTAATTAATTTATTGACTTATTTTTGTTGTTATCTCTTATGATGGAAAACCTCCCTTCCCAATCAGCCCTTTAAACCTTTTCTCTATAAGCTTTTAATATTCATGGACTTGTATTGAAGCATAGTCTTGTTAAATTATCTATTTTTTTGTTATATTTTTTTTTAAAATTTTAAAAAAGCAACATTTAACCTTAATTTCCCAAAGGACTTCCCACACCATGGAAAACTTTTGGCCTTTTTTTCTTAATATTGGTAATTTTTTTTAAAAATAATTTTGTAAAATCTAAATTGGCTCAAACCATATGTATGCACATTTAGAATTCTTTGCATTTTTTATTGATGAGATTAATTTGTTTGACATTAATTTAATTATTCTTGGTTCGCATTGAGCTTATTTTCCCATTTTTTTGGGGGATAAGTATAGCTTACTTCCAGATTATACACTTGTTCCTTTTATGCAAAGAGATTATAAACCTCAATATGTTCAATGATTTAATTATTGAGAATGTATAAACATTTATTTAGGCATTATTTTTTGTTTCCAAACATTTTCATATGTTTACAAATTGTTTTTCCATTTCCCTTATGTTTCCGAAATGTTTCAGTTGCCAAGCTAACTTAAACAACACACTGAAATGAGATTCTGATCCTTGGTCTGGTTACACTTGTCTAAACCCAAACGCAATAAGTATCTCTAGATTGTTGACCAGGCCTAGAGAAACTTGAGTTTGAAACTAGGTCGGTCTATTTTTCTGTGGTCTTCTGATTATTCAAAATCCATAGAAATTGTTAGTAGCTAAGCATGTCTTAATCAGGAATAGTAACAGACAACTACAAAATCAATCTGAATAGGCTGAAAATATTCTGGGAAATTTGAACAACTGTTTCAATTGTTAATTGTTATCATTTGCGAAGGGTATTATTATAATGTGCAGGATTGCAATGGTGGCTGGGCTGCTGGATCAGCTTGAAAGAAGCATATGAATTGAAATGCTTTGTGTGTGTATTTGTTGAAATGTTAGATGCCTTAGCTTTGTAAAACATTCACCATTAGACGAAAAAGAACCATGAATTGCCATGAATTCAGTTTCCAGGATTATGGTAAATTTGGGGAAGTGAAGGTTTGCTAACTGAATAGCAGTGCGTAAGGTGTAGTCTTGATGTTGCAGCCGCCTTCCAAATTTAATGCCATTCACCAATCCATAACTTAAATACTTGGCTATGTTGATAAAAATCTACTTAGACACTTGGGCCAGGAGAAATCTTACATTCTGAACATTTTACTCTTCAAAGATTAAATATGATCTTGATTTTCTGGCTACCTAATCTTCTTCTTTAGACAATTTTCTCCTTCTTTTACAATGATGGTGTATGCACTATACAGTAACATGAAATTCTTCATTCTGCTGCACTTGCTATGATAACAAATGACATGCTAATGATCTTCTCCTCTCTCTCTCTCTCTCTCTCTCTCTCTCAGCTCATAATAGCAACCACACCAGATCCAGAGCATGGCAAATCAAATAGTATTATAACAGAGGATAATATGCAGTTGCTCTTCGATATACAAGAGAAGGTTTTGAGTCTTGGCTGCTATTTAAATGGAGTTTATATGTGTTATTCGCATTGGGCAATGCTATCTATCTGTTTATTTTCTCATTTTGACAGGTAGATGGAATACGTGCAAATTATTCTGGCACTCTGGTATCTCTGACTGATATTTGCTTGAAGCCTCTTGATGAAGATTGTGCCACTCAAAGTGTCTTACAGGTTGGGTTGCCTTGTCTTAAATGAGCATATAGTCCTGATGTTGGAATCGGGAATGTTTTATGTTTGTTGTATCATGTATCAAGTAGAGTTTGGTGATGTTTGAACGCCATCTGCTTCATTGAATGGGAAGGAGCTTGGCTCTTGGAGATTATTTACTTTTTATAATTTTTTTGAAACTGGTGATTCTGCTGCAATGCTAACATTATATCTATCTTTCAAGTGTTAACATGGAATCACTTTTGTAACAGTATTTCAAAATGGATCCGGATAATTTTGATGATTACGGGGGAGTTGAATATGCTGTGTATTGCTTTCAGGTGTGCATTTTGACATCCATCTTGTTTTGAGAATTAATTAGCTTGATTGAAATTTAAAACTAGTTGTATACATTGATTAGTTCTAAATTAATATTAAGAGGATTGTCACCTCAGTAATGATGCTCAAATATTACATTCAAATAGCTCACATTTGTGGCTGCTCATGAAGCAGTTGATCAGTTAGTTGTCTCTAAGGAATTTGGCTGTATAACTTTTTTGATTAAGTTGCAGTTTTATTATACCAGGTAGCTGTCTCAATATGATGTACATGTTTATAGGATTTAATTGATTTTTGCAAAGATACAGGTTTGCAATCCAGTGTTGCTGCCACTAGAAATGCCACTATTAAACTAATTGGTGCTTTACATATATGTTGGTCCAGGTAACTTGTAATTTGGTTTGTGAAAACTAGGGATATGTTGAGTTAAGGATAAGAATTCTAAGATGCACCTGTTGTTGCAGACATCAAGGGATTTCTTTCAGATGTCAAACCTGCTCTTCTAAGTGCACTTGAAGCTGAGTGTGAAATAAATCCAGTGTGAAATAAATGGGACTTGCAGTTGAGAAGTCTAGCAAGGTTGTTTGCTCTAAACCTAAATTTCCTTCTAACTTTGTATTCTATTGTCCTTTAAATTTGACTTTAATATTGGGAAGTTGTTTCTTGCAGGGTATACTGTCAGATGTTTTGAAATGCCTTGGTGACAATAAAAAACATATGAGAGAAAGCACTCTGACTACTTTAGATGCTTGGCTTGCTGCTGTTCATCTCGACAAAATGGTTGGGTTCCAATTTCTCTATTTCGTTTATTTTTTAATTAATTTTATTTATTTATCATGCTTCTCTGATAAATTTTCCAATTCTGTTTCTTTATTAGGTGCCTTACATCACTACTGCTTTGATGGATGCGAAGCTTGGCACGGAAGGGCGCAAGGATCTTTTTGATTGGCTATCAAGGCAACTTAGTGGATTAAGCAATTTTCCTGATGCTGTAAATCTGAATCATGTATTGTTTCAAATTGTTATGCTAGATGGATGTGACTTGTGAATAAAAACTTAGAATAGTTGTATTGTGTCGAATGTTAATGAATTATGTATTGTGTCGAATGTTAATGATTCAGTTAATTTGAATGATGCTTTAAAATTATAGGTTTATTATGGATTGAATGAATTATTAGGAATTACAGGTGTATTGTTTTCTTGCTTTGGCGACCAATTTATTAGTCGCGACAAATAAATAATTTTTTTTCGCAAAAAATGACAATTGCCGACCAAGAGTTTTGGTCGCAAAAAATACATCTATTGCCGACCAAAATAGCTCTTGGTCGTGGAATCTCACTTTTGCTGACCAAAAGTTTTGGTCGCGAAAAGTAACAAATGGCGACCAAATTTTTTGGTCGCGAAATGTCACAATTGGCGACAAAACTAATTTTGGTCGCAGAATGTCACAATTGGCGACCAAAATTTTTTGGTCGCGAAATGTCACAATTGGCGACCAAACTAATTTTGGTTGCAGAATGTCACAATTGGCGACCAAAATTTTTGGTCGCGAAATGTCACAATTGGCGACCAAACTAATTTTGGTCGTGGAATGTGACAATTGGCGACTAAGAAATTTGGTCGGCAAAAGGCGACTTTTCGCGACCAAAGTGTTTTAGCAACAAAATGGATTAGTCGCAGTAAATAAATATTTAGCGACCAAAAATTTAGTCGGCAAATGCAACTTTTCCCGACCAACGAAAATTTTGGTCGCGAATTACTTTCTGCGACCCTCAATTGGCGACCAAACTAGCGACCAAAAAAATTGGTCGCGGATAACTTTTGCCGACCAAAAATAGACTTTTAGTGACCAATTTTTTTGTTGCTAAAAGTGTTAATTCTTGTAGTGCATGTTTGAAGTTCATGTAGGTAAGGGAGAAGTATTTCGAAATGGGATTGGTGTGAAAATTTGTGTGCCAAGTGTGTTAAACAATTCTGAAGAGTTCCTCCTATAAGAGATGTCTTGTGGGGTGGTGGCTTTGCTTATTGAAACATGTCATGTTAATGCGAATTGTTAATCAAAACGCAAGTCGAAAAGTGTTTGTTAGGATGTTTTCCGAAGTCATGGTGAACATTTAAATTATACCACAAACAAAGCATTCAAATGTGTTTTCATATCTAGGCAATTGCAAATTGGGGTAGAGTGCCTTCGACTCATGTACCGAAACGAGACAACGTTATTTATATTAAACGAGGTAACCAATTGTTTGGCGAAACTAAGGATGAAACATCCTAATGTTTAAATTTGAAATAGAACGAACGGCGCGAACGTGAACGCACCATCCACCATGACAACGACATTATTAGCACCGTAAGAATACAATAACATAGTGTTCTCCCCCATCCCTGAAATGAAATAGAACAAACATGTGATTAAATTTAGGAAAAAAAAGCCATACATTGACTCCGTGTTTAGTATGCTAGCTACATGACACCCATGTGATGTGGGAAAAAATGTAACCATACAACAAATATGCATCATACAATGTGTGTTCGTAACCACATATGCAAACTGTGACCTATCGCGTGACGCTGTCACATAATGCCGTGCATCTACCATTGCCGCTCCACAATGCAACGTTACCCATTCCCCCACACAAATCAAACAAAATCTAGTCACAAAAACAGAGCACATTTCAGAAAAACGTAGTCGCAACGAAACAAAAAACACTACTCCCTTTTTTCGCAACCTCCCAGTCGTCAACCGCAATCAACACTCCACCAAACGTTATTACCTTCAGCACCCCCACCCCAAAATTCAAATATACAGACAAAGACACCACCCATGCACGTCCTTCCCAAAGGTAGACAACAGAACAACGTAATCAACGGGATTTATCACTCCCCTTGTCAAAACGTTACACACTACAATAAAGGGTAAAAGCATCACAAAATCAATCCCAAAACACACAAACGGGATCTTCCTTATATCATTACCCAAAAAACCGAACTTCCTGTTGGGTATACCTCTTTATTGAAGTGTGGGACCCAATTGGTTTATTAAAAGAGTTTTAATTTGGCTTGGTTTAAGTATAATATATTTTTATATATTATATTTGTGGAGACCCAATTCAATTTGGATACAATTAGGGTTTTATTACAAAACTCAAGATTTAATAATATATATATCTAATATATATATTATTTTTGTTCCACACACAAAAAGGTGCGGCGGCCATACTATTTCATTACTTCGGTGACAGTGCCGAAGATTTATATATTCATTCAATTTCGGTTTTTTGAAGCTTGGTTTGGGGCATCTTCGGTTAGTGTTGGTTCGTTATTTTGGGTCTTCTATAACTCTGGTTCTGAAGATTTTGGTTCATCTATTTGGTGAGGTTTTTCCTCTTGTATATTGTAGACACCCCATTTTTGACCGACCTTAAGACTCAGACGTCATCAATTGAGCGCTTGGTGATGTTGCATATTGTGCTCGTTCTGAGGTTGCGGAGTCCCGGCTACGAGCCTTGCCTCCGGACTTCCGGACTCTTTTGTGCTTTGCCTCGGTTTGCGAACCAGGCTCCGTTTTCTCTGTTTTCTCTTCCCAAAGGGAGGGAGAGGTCTCGTAGACCATCTCTCAGTGGCCGTAGGCTACGTTTTGTGGTCGCAGGCCATTTTTCCCATTTCGGAGCCCGGTTCCCGGTTTTCGGAGCCGTCAAGCCGTATGCCTCAGTTCGGGACCGTCTAACCACCTCCGTTTGCCCCGGTTTTTGGCATGCATCCTATTTACTCCCTTTCGAGGGACACTGTGGTCCGAGAGACCAACTTCGTGGTCGGACACCACTGCCGGTGCCTAACAGCCCACTTTCGGGGCCCCGAACTGCGTGTTTCGGCTCCCGAACACTTATCTTGCATTTTTGGGCCCCGACCCGAACTTGAGATAGTCATATTTTGAGGTCCTTTTCATGTTTGATTAAGGACCTTTTACTGTTTGACATCTACATCTGTCACTTGTCTCTTTACCTCTTTGTAGGCCTGTTTTGCACGGTATTTTAGGTGTACTTGTGGGCTGTTTTGGGCTTGGTCGTAAACTACAAAGTTTCTTATTTTGAGCCCCTCTTCAACTTTGTTGAAGGGCTCTCGGCCATCTGAGACCCGCAGCTATCACTTACCCCTTTTGCACCTTTGACCCCCCTTAAAGCTTCTAGAAGCTTGAACCCTTTGGCCAAGCTTCTTGGAGAAGCTTGGCCAGCTGTATTAGCTTCTCCTAGAAGCCTTGCACCCCCCCTCCTTTTTGAACCCCCTTTGCCCCTTTGACCCTTTCCATTTGCTTAGCCATTAAGTTAAGAGCTTATACTTGGCCTATATAAGCTCTTCTCTTCTTCTTTGTCTAGGGTTGGAGAGGTTTTGAACAAAAAAACCAGAAGATATATACATACATTCTGATATATACATATATCCCTCCATCTCTCTCTATATCTATCCCATCCAAGCCTCCAAACACCCTTGTTCTTGGGCCATTTCTTCATCACCACCAAGCACCACCACCCCTATTCCATTTCCAGCGACTTGAGGGGCTTTCCAGCAGCTAGGAGGCACCATTTTCAGTCCTAGAAGCAGCCAAGGTTTTGGTCTACAAGGGTAAGCACACTTTTCCCCAAAATTAGCATTTTCTTGGTTCATGTCTAAGCCATAGTTGCATGTATTTTTGAGCTTCGATGTAAACTGTAAAGAGGCTTGTTTTGAGCCCTTCTTCAACATTACCCCTCTTTGGTCCCCCTTTTTTGCATGTCTTTTTAGCCTACCATGCTTCTGTTTTTGGGTCTTCAACAGGCCTGAAAAGGGTCTTATTTTGACCCCCTCTACATGTCTCATGAAGGGTATTTGGATGTTTGGTGCATCCTTTTGGTACTTCATGTTATAGCCTCTTGTTGGCCTATTTCTTGCATGGCATTCTTAGCATGTTTTCATACTGATTTCGGGGCTGTCATAAACTGAAAATGTTCATATTTTGTGTCCCTCTTCAGTGTTGTAGAAGGGCATTTTTCTGTTTGGGCTTTGCATCTTACACTTGCTTTGTAATGCTCTACTTTTGTCTAGAAATGAGCCATGAGTTTAGGCCATGTTTCTTGCATGTATGAGCCTCACTTCATGAAGATATTAGCATCATTTTTCCATATCTAGGTCTGTTGGCCACTGGTTTTACCATTTTTGGCATGCTCAATGTAGTTGCTTTGCATTATGGCTTGTTAGCCTTGGGTATGTGATCCATGAACATGCATTGGTTAGGCTATTTAAGTGATTTGGAGTCATTTAACATGCTATTTCAGTCCCTATACCATGCTCATATGTCTCCATTTATCACCTCTTCCATGTCTTGAAGTGTTGGTCTCTTATGCTTTAAAGAGGGCATTGTGCATGCTTGTATGTTTAATGCATTTTTGGGGCTGCCATGTCAAGGTTTTTGGGTTTATTTTTGCATGATGGAACTCTGTTTTTGCTTAAATAATTCATGCCATGATTGGTCTTGGTAGTGGTGGAAGGGTGTTCCCTTTTTGTGCCTTAATCTTAGGCCATTTGACTTGTATGCTTGCACAAGTATTGGTCACCACTTTGGGCATGTTTCGCCACTGTTTTGGGTTGGTTTGAGGGCTGCCCCATTGTGGTTAATTCCACTTTTGCATGCTTGCATCATGTTTGTTGCATGCTTGAGTAATGAGCTCTTATCACATGCTAACTCTATTGCATAAATGGTCCATGTTTGTATTACACTTTGCACCTTGCATGCTTAGTATTGCACACTTGCCATAGTATATTGCATTGCATTTGCTATGCCTTGCATTTCACCTCATATTGTATCATTTAAGCCATGTTGCATACATGCATTCCATGTCTTGGTTTGGGGTGTCAAACCAAGTGTAAGGGTTGAGAGGGGTTCACACTACAAGTGGTGCAACTTGTCTCAACTCTTGGTCACTAAGGCCCTTGATTTTACCATGATAGGGACTTAGTTCTCATTTGTGTGTTGCATGCATATTGACATTAAAGTTGCAATCTTGGCTCCTTAGGCCATCATGCATCAAGATGCATAAGTGATGGCCCAAGAACCAAGGGTCATGCTTCCTTGAGTCCCATACATGATAGGGAGCATTGACCATGCTTACATTTGCTCTAAAATCCGTATCATGCACTGTCTGCCTGCTGTTGCTGTCAAACTGCCCTCTGCAGGAATTTTGTGCCGACCGGCAGTATAGAGTGCCGACCGGCACTTTATGGGTAGCCGATAGCTTCATCTCTAGCCGATGGATATTTTACACGGCCGGTGGACATTTCACCCAGCCGATGATGATCTTCAGTGTTCAGGGAGCATGTTCTGGGACTTTGGCAGTTTTCAGAAAGGCAGGATAGCAAGAACAGAGGCAACAGTGCTATGGTGCGGGTTTTCCGGGCGAAGCCAATCCGAGCATGCGTGCATCCCTCTTCCCGAGGCCTTTTACTACTTTCAGTAGTTTAATTAATTTGTTAATTAATTAAGGGTCTGTAATAATTAATTAGCTAGGATAGTTGATTTATTATTTGGGACTGTATATTATTCTTTTGGTCCCTCCGAGCGAGGGCGAATTTGTAATAAGTGTGGGTGAGTGGGTGTATGTCTTCCAACCCCCATTTCTTTCTCCCTTTTATTTACCTGCTTACAATGGTAGATTAGGGCACGTCTATTTTAGCATACCTTATGCTATGCATGCGTGCATTTATGCATTTGTTTACATGCACCGGGCTCGGTACATCATACAAACTGCATTGCAATTTTCAATTCCAAATTGAATACGTGCTACTCGCGCATTTCACATGCCATGTTTAGGGTTAGCCGAGCCTACTCTAGATTGCATCTATGCCTGTGTTGCATTAGCCACTTAACATGAACTAGGTCACGCATGTTTGCTAACCGGGTTATTGTTTTGGCACGGAGTACAATGTAAGTATTTATGCTTTAGCATATCGCATGTGTGTGAATGTTGACATGACAGTAGGCTTACCATGCGGCTAAATGCTTATGTGTTATAAACTGCTTTAATGCCTGTGGGTGGAGGTTGGGTTGCTTGAGTTGGGAAAACTCGTTGAAATCCGTGTTTTAGCCTACTTGCGAGTAGCAAGTTCCAAAGCATTTTCAAAACCAACGGATATGCAATGTTTATTTCCAAATTAGGCAATCTAGTCTATACTTGTTTGCTGTACGCATAACATAGTAATTCTAGGCTAATAACCGGAATAAGAACATGTAATGTTTTTCAAAATCAGATATCACGGTTAGTAGAGGCCGGTCTTCGGACCGGGCGAAAGGGGGTGCTCATAGCTGACCTTCCCCGATCGTACCCAAGCTCCCGAGCCAAGACAACTTTGGTGATGACGGACACGTGGCCTTCGGCACCGAGTCAGGGTTTCCTAAATTTCCCATTTTAAAATATTTAGGTGGCGACTCTGTAATCTGGCAAAGCAGTCCATGTTTGGCACTACTTTTCAAAATCTGTTTTTCTTCAAAACGATTTGCCGGATTTGGACTCTTTGGTTCAGATTTAGAACCGACACAAATCGAGTCCGAACTGTAGTGAACCCAAATGAACAGAACGGGACTTAACCCTCCCGGGGCGTTCGGGGACGTCTACATATATTTGTGATTATTTGGAATTCACATAAGGGTGGTTTTATGAGATCATTAGTATCTCGTTTGTAATCGTTTTGAACTTATTTGATTGATAGTGGAATCGGATTTCGATCCCGTGGACGTACCTCACATTGAAGGAACCACGTAAAATTCTTGTGTTGCTTTTGATTTAATTTTTTCGCATTAGTTTTTATTCCCATTGATTGATTTACTTGTGGGGAATCACATCGATTTTCCCTAACACTTCCAAGAGTACTAAAAAATACAGAGGACTACTCAGTTCAAAACTCTCCCAAATGGGATTTTACAATAATTTTCCCTTGTTTTAAATCATGTTATTGGGTCACTTTCCAAATAAGAACCAAGGAAGATTGTGAAAACATCAAAAAAAACTAAATCTTAACTTTTGAAAATCCCCCAACAAATCATTTACTAAAACCTGATAAGACTGTAACCTAATGGTTTAAGTTCAACAAAGAAAAACAAAGGACAGAACAATTGTCAAAAAAGCATATCACTTCCTTCCCTCTTATATTATTTTATGGGGAGACTTGTCTCCAGTCCACTTGTGGACTGGACGGTACTGTTAGGCTTGTAATGTCTCTCATGGGTTTTGTTTTGATGATCCGAATCGTTCAATGTATAGAGCTCATTAAGTATTTTATCTCCGTAAAAAATTACATTGATCGGATATCGATAGCTACTTGATCGGATCATTTTTGTCAACAATTTATTTAGAAAATTATATTTACCATTGACAAAAATGTCATCCAATCAAGTAGCTATCGATATCTGATCAATGTAATGTTTTACAGGAATAAAGTACACAACAAGCTTTACACATTGAACGATTCGGATTATCAAAATAAGACCTATAGTGGGCCTCCACAATTTCAACAATACATTCTAATCCAATCTCGAATTAGAGAAAAGCCTTGCCCTTATTTTATTTCATTGAGTTTATTTTCTTCCGGGGAAGGCATAATATGCTTTGTTCAATCCTAGTAGCCTTTGAGGGTCATGATCAACCACCCCACTGGGGCCAATAGAGCTTTGAAGTTTCCGGCTTACATGTGCATACACTCGCTTCTAGCATAGTGTAAAAAATCAAGATTTTAAAAATTGGACTCATGAACAAATCAGATAAGTGGTCGAATGGATATGGATTATCAATTTAACTCTTTATATTGAATTGCGATTTCGTAATTACTTAATAAGTATATTAACAATTATGTTTAAATAAAAAAATAAGTATCAAATAGAAAACTTAGACCATAAATATAGTTTTTAAACTTTTGTGATAATTACTTCATGTACTAAACTTTTAAAGTTATAAAGAAATGCATTTTCTATTGGACAAATGTACCATTATGCTTGTTTTATACTTAAACACTTTGAAATTTCATAACTTGAGTTCTACATTTTCATTTTTGAAAAATCTAAAAATTCTAAAGATATTTATTTGTGATTATATTTCAATTTTTAAACAATAAATAATAATCCCAATAAAACAATAAAAAAACAAATCGATATAATGATTTTGCTTGGAAAAACCATAATTTAGAGTGCCTCCAATTGTGATAAAAAAATCATGAGCCAAAGTCACAAAACAATCCACTAAGAAGACAAAAAGGAATTACACAAGTATACCCTTAATTACTTAGCGAATTTACGCCTGAATTAAACCGACCCCTATGTGCTTCTTCTACCACCGTTTTTACCTCGGAATTGTCTTACCCAACATTGAATCCACAATGCTAATGTCGAATTCATGACGATGAGTCACTCCAGAATCTATCAAAGCTTCAGGCCCAAGCTCCACAGAATCCACCAAAGAACCACACTCTCTTTTGTGAACGAAACAATAATAAAACCCTTGATATTCGAAAATTTGAAGTTCGTTGATCAATCAATTACCTTCTATACACCAAGGAAACTCATATAAAATAACCTCCAATATAAAACACTTTGTTTTTTCTTCTTCTTTGAAAATCTAGACGGCTTAAACCCTAAAAACAACGAGCAGCGCACTTTATAGAAAACAGAATCACGCAGACCGTTCAAGGGCACATTTCACCGCTCGAGCGATGTGAGCAAAGGCAGTGCATAACATATAAGCTGACCGCTTGAGCGCAACTTTTACCACTCAAGCGGTAAAACCTTTTTCCTAGAAGTTCAGACACTCTATAAAAATACTGGATGATCATTTTATCCGCTTGGGCAGTCAAACAGCTTGATCCCTGTACATAGTCAGCGAAGTGGCAAACTTGTAAACCTCAAGATCACAAACTCCTCTGCATAGGCACAATTCAAGTTGGATTCACACTTAAACACTCATAGCTTCATTGAAACAAAAGAGCGAATAAATTTACAATTGAAAGGAATTTTATCAAACAGGGATTACCAATTACAAAAACCTAACAATTTATAATAAAATTGATATTTAAAGATTCGTTTTCAAGATCTTTTAAACAAGATCAATATGGATTCTTCTTTTTGAGGTCTTTTAAGTAAGATCGATATTCAATATGAAATTTTAACCAGAAAAAAGAAGAAAGAAACAAAAAAAAAAGGATATAATATGGCCTTATCGTGCAGTGATGTACCTAAATGTCCCATATGAGTAAAAGAATTCCAATAAAAACACTTTACATTTGGAAAATTTATTATAAAGGTCTCGCCTTCTCACTAGCTTCGTCCATTCAATCCACGGTCCCAATTTAGTTCACAAACAAAAAATTAAAAAAAAAATCCACAGTCCCATTCACATTTGGTGCAAAAGAATGCAAAAATCACACAGATTATTATAATTTTTTTCTGGTTATATTTTAGTAATTTTTTTAAAAAATATCTAGATTAAGTACATTTAAAAGTAAAAATAAATAAATAAATAATTAAAAGGCGCAATGACCCATAAATCCCAAAACATGAAATGGTAGTCCTATTGGTCCCAGCCCTTTTTTAATTAATGCATAAGTCGTACTTTATGTTAATAGCCATATTTGCCACTATTTAATGAATCTTGAAATGGAAACATTCCAGCAAATGTTGACCAAGGAATATCCCACCGTAATTTTCGATGTTTTCATCCCTCACATTTGAAAAAAGTTTATTGCAGGATTTTTGTACTTTTCTACCATTTTGTCCAACGGCAATGATTGGTGGCCACAAATTTTGTGGCTCAAATGGCCCGAAAATGCCAAAACGATCGTTTTGGCATTTTCGGACCATTTGAGCCACATAATTTGTGGCTACCAAGCATTTTTCTTTGTCCAAACCTACATTTGGAAAAGTGTACATAGGAATTTTTGGTTTACCATGTTAAGGCGGTGTTTGGCAAGATTTTATTTTTATTTTTTTCACTAGAAAACAAAGTTTTTACAAAACAAAAAAAATAAATTCAAAAAAAATATCACATTCAACCCCATAATCATTTCACTTTTTTTCTCACAAATTTCACATCCAATCACAAAAAAACCTAACTATCTTCCCAAACATTAAAAAAAAATTTTCCAATAATATCCTAAAATTAAAAAAATCTATATAAAAACCTACTTCCCAAACACCCACTAAGTTAGGTGGCCCACATTTGGATCCGACCCAAACGTTTCATACTCCCAAATTGAAAGCACATCAACAAAATACACACAATCCCCTCTCCATGTCCTAGAAAATCCGCAACAGCAAAAAATACCCAAATTTGCTGGAATGGGTTGTCATGATTAGTGTGGTTGACAAATTGGGTTCCTTACGAAGATTTGGGCATCACATTTGACGGCGTCAGCAATGTTGTTATCCCCGCACAAACACAATAACAATCCCCGATTCCTACAGCGAAACAGAACATAATTTAATTGAACACAATAACATTCCCCCATTCCTACACCGAAATAGAACATAATTTAATTGAATATGAAATATACCTACGCTGAGTCCGCTTTGGATGTACCTAACTGAACAATGTGTTACTGCTATGTGGCAGTATATGTTCCGAGCGAATGTACCAATTACGGTTGACGTTGAAATCCAACAGAATACCACAACAAATTTACCCGGATATGGGGTGTGAACTTTGCAATATGAAATATGTGTTTGGTAAAAAACACTTCAAATGTGACGCACCGGCATTACAATGCCACTCACACAGAACACAACGGCCGATTACACGGATCACATGCCAACGTTCACATCCCAACCCCAACAACCAAAACACAATCAAAACAAAAAAAAGAACACAACCAACACATTACCGTCAATGAAATCCAACAACTACTCCACAGACCATACAACTGCACAGGCTAACGACATTGCACACTATAGCGGTCCCGGGTTTACCCCTTGTTGTATAGCGATCCGGACATGTGTCCGTGGATGTTGATGGTTGAGTATTGTCTTGTTTACATCCTTTCTTGCTTTGTATTTGAGTTATAGGATGTGTTGGGCAGGTTTGTTACAGGTTGGTTGAGCTTAGGAGCCAAGTCTAGTTGCCCAGGTTTTGGCTGGTCCGCTCGAGCGGAGATGTTTACGCTCGAGCGGAGAGGTTGTTGTTGCTTGTACGCTCGAGCGGGGATTTTGGCGCTCGAGCGGATAATGCACCCATCCAGTATTTCGTGCACCTGCAAAACTTCTGCAAGTGTGGTTCCTACGCTCGAGCGGGTTTGGTGCGCTCGAGCTGGTTGCGCTCGAGCGTGGATGTTGAGCTCGAGCGGACAGTGTGTTTTTGGTGAGAGTTCTGGGAGGGGGAGACCTGCGCTCGAGCGGGCTGGAATCTACGCTCGAGCGGACGAACTTTGTGTCTGTGTCTTGGCGCTCGAGCGGATAATGTTGCGCTCGAGCGGACCATGTTTTTGTGTCTTTACGCTCGAGCGGAGTGTCTTACGCTCGAGCGGACCTGTCGTATAACTGAGTGGGACTGGGCATTTTAAATCACTTTTTGACTTATCTTTTCTCTCCTACTTTACCAAAACGCCATTTTCAGAGCTTCTCACTCAAAAACCTTAACTTCTCTCTAAGTATTGATCTAGCTAGGGTGTTTTGCTCACCTTTGGTCTTCACAAAAAGAGTGTTGATCGTCGAGGGCGTCTTTTTGATCCGAATAGTTTGGTGTTTGGAGCATTTTGGTTTTTGGGTCCTTCTCCTTTGGAGCTCAATCTTTGAGGTAGGGATATCCTACTCCTCTTTATGAGTTTTGTCTTTAAATTTTAGCATTTTGATATGTTGGAAGTTGTTGTGTAATTTTGGGAAACTTTGGGCCGTTGTGTAATATTACAAAAGTTGGAATTTTTATCTATGATAAACCTAGAAGCATGTTTGGTATAGAAACATGGAATTAATGTTGAAACATTAAGGAAATTGGAACCTAAGGGTGGTGATGTTAATTATGGAAAATGCCCTAATTACATTGATTAATTAATTTGGATAATTAATTGTATTGATTTGTGATGTATATAATTGTTGTTTATATGCATTGTGTTGTGTTGGAGGAGATAGGGGATGTACTCCACGGTTTAGGAGAAGATAGGGGATGGACCTCTAAACCGGATGTTGTTGGGAGGAGATAGGGGATGAACTCCGTAGATAGAGCTTGTATGCTTATCTAGAAGTGTATTGACAGAGCATATATGCTTGTCTTTGGAAGTATTGATATAACTGTTATGTTTATCTTTGATGAAGTGAAAAGTGCTGGCATGAGTTTTTGTCTCATGTGTGATGTTTGGCCAGGTTCTGAGCCAAGGTTATGAAATGGCAAGTAAAAGGAATGAAAATGGAAACGAAAGGAAATATAGACTTAAGTGTCTTGGAATTGTATTATGTTATGAATGGATGTAAAAGTGTTGACCATCTATCAACTGTTAATCTTTTAGTCATTGTTCATAATTGGTTTAGTATGTTTCTACTGGGCTGTGGCTCACCCTATATGGGAACATCATTTTCAGGTACAGGTAGCATGCCACCCCCAAGGACTTAGTTGGGAGGCTAGTGGCGGACAGGCTTTTTGGGTTGTCTCTCCTTTTGTTGTATTACATGAAAATTCAAGCCGAGGGCTTTATGTGTAAATGAGTTAGCACTCTACTTTTGTGTAACCAAGTGTCAACTTGGAAAGCTGTAAGCCCTTAGGGCATTTGCTTTTGTTGTTAACATGTGATACTTTTTGTAATAAAACTCTGGTGAATGGAAGGATGTGGACCTTTTATATATCATAGCATGTCTATATTGTTGGGATTAATGTTATTATTTTGAGGGCGTTACAACTTGGTATCAGAGCGTACCGGGTTCGAATACTTTGGGTACGTGGGAAGTGATTAGGATCACAATGGGTTTGTCTCGCTTGTTAGAGACTTAGATGTAATATTATATGCTTATGTGATAACATGCTGATGTGATTATTTGGGTATGGGATTTAATTTCTAGGATGTTGATTGGATCTTTGGGTTTCTGGGAGTCTTGTTGGAAAAGCACTTGATCAATGCTATTTCTAACCGGAACTCTAGTAACGCCTCGGGACTATCATTATCCGGGAATGAAGTTCGTAGGTGCTTATGTGATTATGTGCTTACGTGGAATGAATTATTGTTGTCCAATGCATTAGGACGCGAGTGTTTAGCTTCGGCACATTTATTAATGTGCTAACGTCACTGTTTTCCTTTATTAGGATGTCAGGCCGAGGACGAGGACGCGGTAGGCGTGGTAGGCCGGGTAGGCAGGAGGTGCCTGTGCCAGAGGAGATTCCGGCAGTGTAGGAAGGGGTTGGTCAGGCCAATGTGGCCGAGCCAGTAGGCCAGCAGGCTATGGGCGCTTGAGCCCGAGAGATAGCAGGGGCATTCAGGGAATCAGTAGGTATTCTCAGAGCCGAGAATCAGGCTCAGACTGTTGTTGCGGATGCAGGACCCTCCTTTCTGAAGAGGGAGTTTTTCCGGTCTAATCCGGATGAATTTGTGGGTGATCCTAAAGAGCCGCTTAAAGCAGATGAATGGCTCGAACAGACAACGAAGACGTTTGAGATGCTGGGCATCGAAGACGAGGGGTTAAAGGTGACCTTGGCATCTTTCCAACTGAAAGGGGATGCAGGTCAGTGGTGGAAGTTCACCAAGGGTCGTATAGGAGCTACATGGGAGGCTTTTGTGAATGCTTTCCAGGAGAGGTTTTTATCTTCGGCAGTCAGGGAGAAGCTGCGAGATCAGTTCTGCCAGCTTAAGCAGAACAGTTTGTCAGTGGCCGAGTTCGAGGCCTCATTTACTAGCTTGTCCAGGTTCGCACCTGAATTGGTGGCGTCTGAGGAACGCCGTTGCATTGAGTTTGAGAAGAAGTTGAGGCGTGGCCTCAAGCTGAGAGTTGTAGGGACTATGATTCGGGATTATGGGCGTCTGGTGGATGCTGCAGCCCATACTGAGATCACAATGCAAGAGGAGGATGAGGAGAAACAAAGAGGCTCCAAGAGGGGCCAAGAGGGCCAGGGTGATGGCAGGAAACAGAGGGGTTATAACCCTCAGCAGGCTCAGGGTGGAGTTTCTAGATCGACCTTTCCAGTGCCGAATGCGGGCTCGGGGAGAGGCAATCAGGGAGAGTTCACTTGTTACAAGTGTGGCCAATTGGGCCACAAGGCTTCGGTTTGCCCGCTGAAGGGCGGAGGTCAGAGAGCTGCATCTTCTTCAGCCAGACCGCAGAGTCAGAGTTTGGGCAGGGGGCAGCCCTTGTCTTGTTATCAGTGTGGACAGCCTGGGCACCTGAAGAGGTTTTGCCCACAGTTGAGTGCCACTTCAGGAGCGTCTGGTTCTAGACAGACGCAGGGTTTTCAGCCAGCTCAGTCTGTGCAGGCCTCGAGGGCCAATCCGGGGGCTTCTTCGTCCCAGTCAGTACAGCAGTCGTATGCTCCTAGAGGTGAGCAGGTTGATCAGGGGCCTACAGGGCGCGCGTATGCTGTTACCGCGCAAGACCTAGTACCAACTCCATCAGTAGTGAGAGGTACCTTTTTGTTTTGCAACTCGGTTGCTAGAGTGTTGATAGATACTGGTGCATCTCATTCTTTTGTATCTGCTGCATTTGCATCTGTGTTGGAGTTGGAGTTAGCACTATTAGCGTCTCCTATTTGTGTTGTGTCACCTATTGGGGGTGAGTTGATCTTGAAACACGGATGTAGAGGTTGTGATATCGAGGTCGACGACCATCGTCTTCCGTTTCCATTTGTAGTTATGCCCATGAAGGGCTTTGATGTTATTTTGGGTATGGACTGGTTATCGTCGTATCGAGCAGTTATTGATTGCTACCGCCAGAGGGTCACTTGTTGTACCGTGAGCAGGGAGTATTTTCATTTCTTGGGAGACCGGGTTGGTAGTGTAGTGCCACCGGGGTATGGTCCGCGAGGGCGGAATGAGCTTAGTGGTCTACTTGCTAGCTTTGAGAGTGGTGAGTGTGATGAGACCCAGATTGAGTTGCCGAGGGTAGTTTGTGAGTACTCGGACGTCTTTCCCGAGGATCTCGTTGATTTGCCACCTCACCGAGAGACAGAGGTGGTGTTTGGGAAGCAACACACCAAATTTTTTATCTCATAAAAACCACTAAAAGACAAAAGTTTTGCAAAATCAAAAAAAACACATCCAAACAAAATATCACATCCAACCCCATAATCATTTCACTTTTTCTCTCACAAACATCACATCCAACCACATAAAAACCCAACTATCTTCCCAAACACTAAAAATTTTTTATCTCATAAAAACCTACATCTACTAAAATCTACATAAAAACTCACTTCCCAAACACCCACAGAGTTCTCTATTGATTTAGTGCCCGGCACGGCGCCGATTTCTATGGCACCTTATCGTTTTGCCCCAGCAGAATTGATTGAGTTGAAAGTTCAGCTCCAAGAATTGCTAGATAAGGGCTTCATTCGCCCTAGTGTATCGCCGTGGGGAACACCGGCCCTCTTTGCTAAAAAGAAAGATGGTGCCTTGAGATTGTGTATCGACTACCGGAAGTTGAATCGGGCTATGGTTAAGAATAAGTACCCTATGCCCCGTATAGATGATTTGTTTGACCAGTTGAAGGGTTCCCGTTGTTTCTCTAAGATAGATTTGAGATCGGGTTACCACCAGTTGAGGGTCAGGGAGGAGGATATTCCGAAGACGGCATTCCGTACGCGGTATGGCCATTATGAGTTTCTGGTAATGCCATTTGGGCTTACCAACGCACCGGCAGTCTTTATGGACTTGATGAACCGGATCTTCCGGGAATTCTTGGATCGTTTTGTAGTCGTCTTCGTGGACGACATCCTTATCTATTCACCTTCAGAGGAGGAGCACGAGGAACACTTGAGAGTGGTGCTTGAGTTGCTTAGAGCCCATAGGCTGTATGCCAAGTTTGGGAAGTGTGAGTTTTGGCTAAGAGAAGTCAAGTTCTTAGGCCATGTGGTTTCCGGGGAAGGGGTGTCTGTTGATACATCCAAGACTGAGGCAGTGCAAGATTGGGCACAGCCTAAGAGTGTGTTTGAGATCCGCAGTTTTCTGGGATTAGCTGGGTATTACCGCCGGTTTGTGAAGGATTTCTCCAGGTTAGCTTCACCGTTGACCAGATTGACTCGGAGGGGAGTCAGCTTTGTATGGAGTGAGACTTGTGAAAAGTCGTTTCAGGAGTTGAAAGTTAGATTGACCACCGCTCCGGTCTTGATTATTCCGGAGAGAGGGTTGGGTTATGCAGTCTATTGTGATGCCTCACGAGAGGGTTTGGGTTGTGTGTTGATGCAAGAGGGGAAAGTGGTAGCTTATGGCTCACGTCAGTTGAAAATTCACGAGAAGAATTACCCTACGCATGATCTAGAGTTAGCGGCTGTGATCTTTGCCTTGAAAATCTGGAGGCACTACCTTTATGGTGAGAGATTCGAGGTATTCTCGGATCACAAGAGTCTGAAATATCTGTTTTCACAGAAAGACTTGAATTTGAGGCAGAGGAGGTGGATGGAGTTTATTGAGGATTACGACTTTGAGTTGCATTATCATCCCGGGAAGGCCAATGTTGTGGCCGATGCCCTTAGCAGAAAATCCATTAGTGACGTAGCTTGTGTAGCCATCCGGGAGTGGGAGATGTTGGGGGCACTTGGCGAGTGTGATTTGCTTCTGGGCGAATCCGGTGAGGCTGCGGCCTTGTTTTCTGTTGTTGCACAGCCTACACTTGTGACTCGAGTGTTAGAGGCACAGAGAGGTGACCTTGAGGTAGAATCCCTCCGAGAAAAGATCTCCAGTGGGAAGGTTGAGAAGGGTCTGGTAGTGTGTCCCGACCAGAGTGTGAGATATCGAGACCGTTTGTTTGTGCCGGAGTCTTGCCGAGAGGAAGTACTCCGAGAGTTTCATCATTCGCGCCTTGCGGTGCATCCGGGAGGTACTAAGATGTATCAGGATTTGGGTCGCCAGTTTTGGTGGCGGGGTATGAAGCGAGATGTGGCGGTTTTCGTATCTAAGTGCCTTACTTGCCAGCAAGTGAAGGCCGAGCATCAGAGGCCAGCGGGTTTGTTACAACCCTTGCCTATTGCCGAGTGGAAGTGGGAGCATGTCACTATGGACTTCGTTGTAGGTCTTCCGAGGACTCAGCGGAGTAGTGATGCTATTTGGGTGGTTGTAGACCGGTTGACTAAGTCGGCGCACTTCATTCCTATGCGCGTGAGAGATTCAGTAGATCACCTTGCCGACTTGTATATTCGGGACATAGTGAGGTTGCACGGGGTCCCAGTGACGATCGTCTCAGATAGAGATCCTCGTTTTACTGCTAGGTTATGGCAGAGTTTGCAGAGTGCCTTGGGTACTAAGTTGACCTTTAGTACAGCTTATCATCCTCAGACTGACGGGCAGTCCGAGCGTACTATTCAGATCCTCGAGGATATGCTTCGGGGTTGTGTCCTTGATTTCAGTGGGACGTGGGAGAGGCACTTACCATTGGTAGAGTTTGCCTACAAAAACAGTTTTCAGTCTAGTATCGGTATGGCACCGTTTGAGGCCTTGTATGGCCGACCCTGTAGGTCTCCAGTTTGTTGGGCCGAGGTGGGTGATACACCTTTGTTGGGTCCGGAGTTGGTTAAGGAGACGACGGAGAAAGTTGAGCTTATCCGTAGGAGGCTTGTTACAGCCCAGAGTCGTCAGAAATCTTATGCTGACCGTAGGAGAAGACCATTGGAGTTTGAGATGGGTGATCATGTGTTTCTGAAGATATCACCTAGACGGGGTTTGATGAGGTTTGGGAAGAGTGGGAAGTTATCCCCTCGGTTTATTGGTCCTTTTGAGATCCTTGAGAGGGTTGGCGAGGTTGCTTATCGTTTAGCTTTGCCGCCACAGTTATCCGGGGTTCATGACGTGTTTCATGTGAGTATGCTTCGGAAGTATGAGCCGGATCCATCACATGTATTGGATTGGACCGACTTAGAGGTAGATGAGGATGCCTCGTACGAGGAGAGACCGGTTCGGGTCTTGGATAGGCGGGATCAAGTCCTGCGTGGCAAGACCATCCCTTTGGTTAAGGTTTTGTGGAAACATCACGGAGTGGAGGAGGCCACTTGGGAACGTGAGTTGGAAGTCCGCGAGAAATATCCGGACCTGTTTGTTGATGTGTAATCAAGTATTGCAATTGTGTAATTGTAATGAATCTTAAAGAGCATTAAAAATGTCTTAAATTGAAAAAAAACATGGTACATGTTTTGGTTAATGTAAATGTTGTAGAACTTGCCTTGTTATGGGAGTTAATTATAATATTGCATGTGTTGGCTATATTATAGAAATGGAATTGTATCATGATTATTGCTTATGATATGAATTGTGAACCATGTGTGTTAGAAATGGTTGAAATGAAAAGAGAATGCATGTCGAAATGTATATATTGTAGAATGCCTCTTGATAAGAGATGGAATGACCGGGAATGGGTTGAATTGTGGAATGTGTGGTATAACATTGTTTAAAAGAGAGGAAAACTTGCTTTTCAAAAACTTGTTCTAAATTTCGGGGACGAAATTCTTTAAGGGGGGGAGGTTATAGCGGTCCCGGGTTTACCCCTTGTTGTATAGCGATCCGGACATGTGTCCGTGGATGTTGATGGTTGAGTATTGTCTTGTTTACATCCTTTCTTGCTTTGTATTTGAGTTATAGGATGTGTTGGGCAGGTTTGTTACAGGTTGGTTGAGCTTAGGAGCCAAGTCTAGTTGCCAAGGTTTTGGCTGGTCCGCTCGAGCGGAGATGTTTACGCTCGAGCGGAGAGGTTGTTGTTGCTTGTACGCTCGAGCGGGGATTTTGGCGCTCGAGCGGATAATGCACCCATCCAGTATTTCGTGCACCTGCAAAACTTCTGCAAGTGTGGTTCCTATGCTCGAGCGGGTTTGGTGCGCTCGAGCTGGTTGCGCTCGAGCGTGGATGTTGAGCTCGAGCGGACAGTGTGTTTTTGGTGAGAGTTCTGGGAGAGGGAGACTGTAGACGTCCCCGAACGCCCCGGGAGGGTTAAGTCCCGTTCCGTTCATATTGGGTTTACTACAGTTCGGACTCGATTTGTGTCGATTCTAAATCTGAACCAAAGAGTCCAAATCCGGCAAATCGTTTTGAAGAAAAACATATTTTGAAAAGTAGTGCCAAACATGGACTGCTTTGCCAGATTACAGAGTCGCCACCTAAATATTTTAAAATGGGAAATTTAGGAAACCCTGACTCGGTGCCGAAGGCCACGTGTCCGTCATCACCAAAGTTGTCTTGGCTCGGGAGCTTGGGTACGATCGGGGAAGGTCAGCTATGAGCACCCCCTTTCGCCCGGTCCGAAGACCGGCCTCTACTAACCGTGATATCTTATTTTGAAAACCTTATATGTTCTTATTCCGATTATTAGCCTAGAATTACTATGTTATGCGCACAGCAAACAAGTATAGACCAAATCGCCTAAATTGGAACAAAACATTGCATGTTTGTTTTGAAAATGGTTTGCTACTCGTAAGTAGGCTAAAATGCAGTTTTTGCCACCCTCAAGTGGGCTTTTAGAAAAGACAGTTTTGCCACTATCTAGTGGGCTTTAAAACCCACAGTTTTAATGCATTGTCCCAATTTAGGTAATTCAACCTCCATCCACAGGCATTCAAGCAGTTATATCACATAAGCAACTAGCCTCATGGTAATCATGCTGTCATGGCAACACTCACACACATGCGATGATGCTAAAACATGAAAGCTCACCTAGTACTCCGTGCCAAAACAAGAAACTAGTTAGCAAATATGCATGGACCTAAGCATACTGAAATGTCTAATGCAACGCATACAAAGATGCAATCTAGGCAGGCTCGGCTATCCTAAACATGGCATGTGAAATGCTACAAATAACACGAATTCAATTTGGAATTGAAATACAATGCAGTTTGTATGATGTACCGAGCCCGGTGCATGTAAACAAATGCATGGATGCACGCATGCATAGCATAAGGTATGCTAAAATAAACGTGCCCTAATCTACCATCGAAGCAGGTAAATAAAAGGGATAGAAAGAAGTGGGGATTGGAAGACATACACCCACTCACACACACTTATTACAGTTTTTCCCTCGCTCGGAGGGACCGAAAGAATAATACAGTCCAACGAATGAGTGAATCAATTATTACAAATTCTAATTACTAAATTTAAAGCAAATAAATGAAAGAAAAGGGGCCTCAGCCCTGCCTCGGGATGCGCGAGTGATGCATGCTCGATCCGACTTGCCCGGAAAACCCGTGTCATGGCACTGCTGCTTCTGTTTTTACTGCCCTGCCTCTCTAAAAATTCCCCAAAGTTCTGGAATACCTTCCAAATGGTCTGAAGTACCCCACCGGCTGGGAGGAGTGGTCATCGGCTATTTGAGTTGTCCACCGGCTGCATATGGAGTTTATCGGCACAAAAACAGTGCCGATCGGCACAATAAACTGCCGGCCGGCAGAAATTCCCTGCAGCAGACAGTTTGACAGCAGCAGCAAGACAGCAATGCATAGCATGGGTTTTTGGGGACATGTAAGCATGGTCATTGCCTCCTATCATGCTTGGGGACTCAAGGAGGTAAGACCCTTGGTTCTTGGGCCACCAATGGTACATTTTGATGCATGATAGCCCAAAGAACCAAGGTTGCATTTTGATATAAATGCATGCAACACAAGCAAATGAAATCCAAAGCCTTATCATGTGTTGGTCCAAGGCCTTGGTGACATGGGGGATTGAGGTGTGTTTTGTCACTTAAGGTACAAACACACCTCAACTCCCACACTTGGCTTGACACCCCAAACCAAGTAATGAAATGGAACTATACAATCATGCAAACATGCAAACATGCAAACATACAAACATGGGGACTAAGATGCTAGCAAATTAGGCATGCAAAATGCTAGAATGTGGAAAGCATAGAAGTCATGCGAAGAGGGACCAATTAAGCATAGAACTAGCGTGCGCTCAAGGCTTCATTGACCGATCATGCAACAACCATGTAATGAGCATGCAATGATGGACTTAAGCCATAAAGGGCAGCCCTCAAACTCCCCCAAATCAGTGGCAAAACATGCCTCAAAACAAGAACAAGATGATATACAAGCATGCAAGTTATGAGGCCTAAGGCTAAGGCACAAAGTGGGGCATTGAACCACCACTTAATAAGACCAAACATGGCACATGTTAGACAACCAAAACAGGTTTTCAGCATACAAAATGGTACCCAAAACCCCGTATATGGCAGCCCCAAAATGCATTAATCATGCAAGCATACACCGTACCTATCCCTAAGCACAAAAGGCACACCTTTAGAGCATGAAAGGGGAAGTGCATGCAAGTATGAGAGCATGGATTAGGGACAAAAATATGACCTAAAATGATGCCAAATCATAAGATCAAAGTGGATTAAACATGCTAGGGCCGAATGCAAGCAAGGTTTACAAGCCATTATGCAAGGCAACCACTCCAAGCACACCAAATATGGCAAAATCAATGGCTCACAGCCCCCTAACATAGCAAAACAATGCTAGTACCTTCATGAAACTAAGCTAAAATACACAAAAATCATTGCCTTAAATCATGGCATACTTTTTAGCATAAGAGAGCATTCCAAAGCAAGCATGAGAGACATGTTAGGGATGACAAATCCGACCAAAAACAGAGTTAAAACATGCTCCAAAACATTAAAAAAAACTCCGGAATGAAGCCAAACAAGACTACACACACATGCTATCTTTGAGCCAAAATGAAGGCAAACAAAGGGCCAAGAGGGAGAGGGGTGTCTCTCCCCTATATGAGGCTTAGAGCCATCTTCCTCACCACTGAAAACCCACTGGTTTCCAGTGGTGGGGAAGCCAAGAACACCAAGTAAAGGGGGTCTCAAGCAAAGGCACCAAAAGTAGCCATATAAGGCCTAATAGGGTAGACCTTTGCTCAAACCAAAAAAGGACCTTAATGAAGGTTCAAGAACAAGTAAAAACAAGACTTTTTTTTATCTTAAACACAAACTCAAAAACACAAAGTAAAGAGGGTAGAAAGAGGTTGCAAGAATGGGGAATATAAAGTAAAGTGTTTACCCTTGAAGATCCCTTGAAGAAGAAAGGTTCCAGCCACCCTCTAGTGATCAAAACCAGCTCAAAACCACAGCAATCAACCTCCCAAGTCTCTCAATCTCGAGCTAAGGTGTAAAGGTGTGTGTAATGGTGCAAAAGTAAGGTAAAACTACACTTTTAGGCCTAAAATCACACACACAAGAGGAGAGAGAGGGAGAATATAGAGAGAGAAGGTATATCACACAGATATATAGATATAAGCTCTGGTTTTTGACCTAAAATGGCTAACCTCTTGACAAAGGGAGAGAGATGAGCTTATATAGGCAATAAAAGACTTGGTGGCTAAGCAAGAGGGGGGGTTCAAGGGGTGCAAAGGATTCAAGGGGCTCTAGGGCTTCTAGAAGCCTCTGGGACAGCTGGCCAAGCTTCTCCAAGAAGCTTGGCCAAGGGTTCAAGCTCCATGAGGAGAGAGGGGGTCAAAGGGACCAAAGGGTGCATTCCCGGGTATAGGGAGTGGTGATGGTGCATTCCAGCTGGCACAGCTGGCATGCACCAAGTCTGAGGGTTCAAAGGGGGTCACACCGGCCAGCCAAAAGGGTCATCGGCACAATAAAGTGCCGGTCGGCAACATATAGTGCCGACCGGCCACATATTTTGAGAAATCAGTGCCGGTGGAAGAAAAAGAGGGCCGGTGGTGATCAAGGGTGGCCAAAAAGCCTTCCCCCACCCTCTGGTGCAAAAACACACAAGTCTTGGTGTAAAACCAAGCATAGTGCAAGTCGGTTGAGGGATCCTGAGGCGCGACGCGCAGCCGGGACCTTCGGGAACTCAAAACAAACACAATCATGGATAATCACCGAGTGTTCAATCAGTGACGTCCAAGTCTTGAGGTCGGTCAAAAATGGGGTGTCTACAGTTGCCCATCTTTGACAGAACTCGGAAGTCATAACAATGACGGGAGTGAATGTCAAAGCCCCGAGACGACCCATTTTTGATAAGGCCGAAGACTTGGACAAACAAACAAAATATAGATAGATAAATGGTTGTGCCCGGAGGCTGCCTACGTATCCCTTTGCAAGGAATCAAACCAGCGTAGTTCGGGGGCAGCATGCAAAGTGATGCACAATGCAAGTGCATAACTTATGATCATGTAAAGGATGCTGTAATGAAGCACACATGCAACAGTTTTAAGCTAGCATACACCAGACTACACTACAATGCATAAAGGATGTAAGAGAATTATGCGATTCTCACGAACATGTGCGTTAGATACATAAAAGTGAACGAAGTGTGATAGATACACTAAGTGAACAAGTGTGATGGATACACAATAGGCAAACACGAAGTGTGATCGATGCACTTAGTGAACAAAGTATGATTGATATACTGAATGTGAACACGAAGTGTGATAGATGCACTTAGTGAACAGGAGTATGATTGATATACTAAAAGTGAACACAAAGTGTGATAGATGCACTTAGTGAATAAGTATGATTGATATACTAAAAGTGAACACGAAGTGTGATAGATGCACTTAGTGAACAAGTATGATTGATATACTAAATGTGAACACGAAGTGTGACAAATGCACTTAGTGAACAGGAGTATGATGGATATACTAAAAGTGAACACGAAGTGTGATAGATGCACTCAGTGAACAGAGTATGATTGATATACTGAAGGTGAACACAAAGTGTGATAGATGCACTTAGTGAACAAAGTATGATGGATATACAAAAAGTGAACACGAAGTGTGATAGATGCACTTAGTGAACAAAGTATGATGGATATACTAAAAGTGAACACGAAGTGTGATAGATGCACTTAGTGA
Organism: Camellia granthamiana; assembly: GCA_036172215.1. Classification (NCBI taxonomy): domain Eukaryota; kingdom Viridiplantae; phylum Streptophyta; class Magnoliopsida; order Ericales; family Theaceae; genus Camellia; species Camellia granthamiana. The sequence continues at coordinate 27,861,525 of CM069904.1, forward strand.
ACAAGTATGATTGATATACTAAAGGTGAACACAAAGTGTGATAGATGCACTTAGTGAACAAGTATGATGGATATACTAAAGGTGAACACGAAGTGTGATAGATGCACTTAGTGAACAAGTATGATGGATATACTAAAGGTGAACACGAAGTGTGATAGATGCACTTAGTGAACAAGTATGATGGATATACTGAATGTGAACACGAAGTGTGATAGATGCACTTAGTGAACAGGTATGATGGATATACTGAATGTGAACACGAAGTGGGATAGATGCACTTAGTGAATAAGTATGATTGATATACTAAAAGTGAACACGAAGTGTGATAGATGCACTTAGTGAACAAGTATGATTGATATACTAAAGGTGAACACAAAGTGTGATAGATGCACTTAGTGAACAAGTATGATGGATATACTGAATGTGAACACGAAGTGTGATAGATGCACTTAGTGAACAGGTATGATTGATATACGAAAGGTGAACACGAAGTGTGATAGATGCACTTAGTGAACAAGTATGATGGATATACTGAATGTGAACACGAAGTGGGATAGATGCACTTAGTGAATAAGTATGATTGATATACTAAAAGTGAACACGAAGTGTGATAGATGCACTTAGTGAACAAGTATGATTGATATACTAAAGGTGAACACAAAGTGTGATAGATGCACTTAGTGAACAGGTATGATGGATATACTGAATGTGAACACGAAGTGTGATAGATGCACTTAGTGAACAAGTATGATGGATATACTAAATGCAATGAAGTGTGTGATTGATACACTGAATGCAATGAAGTGTGTGATTGATACACTGAATGCAAATGAAGTGTGTGATTGATACACTGAATGCATGAAGTGTGTGATTGATACACTGAATGCAAATGAAGTGTGTGATTGATACACTAAATAAATGAGAGTGTGATTGATACACTAAATAGATGAGAGTGTGATTGATACACTGAATGAAATAAGAAAGTGTGATTGATACACAAGATGAAATGAAGTGTGTGTTTGATACACAAAATGAAATGAAGTGTGTGATTGATACACAAAATGAAATGAAGTGTGTGATTGATACACAAAATGAAATGAAGTGTGTGATGGATACACTAAGGCAAATAAGGTGTGTTAGATACACTGAGTGAATGAAGTGTGATTGATACACTAAGTGAATGAGGTGTGATTGATATACTATTCTGGCTTGAAGCAGACTTGATCTTGAGCTTGAGGTAGAGGTACACTCATACTTCGGAGCATTGGCAAGGCCTGAAGAGGTACACACGGGATGTAGTCTCGGAACTTACTGAAGTTGAAATGAACTCAGATACCTGACGTTTTCCTCTTTTGCTTTTGCTTTGCAGTCTGGAACCATTATAGCTTCAGATAGGTCCCGGTTTTACTGTTCACACTTATCGGGGGTGGGCCCTGCGGTTTTATGAAAGAACGAATCTGTTTTGCACAAATGTGGAGAATGGCACGGCACTCTGAGCACAAGATGATTTGATTTCTTTTTGAAATTGAGAGATGAGTTTTTGACCAGGTATTGAGCCTACGACTGGACACAGCAAAACGACTCAACACGGAAATAAAAGGCACATAACCTAGACACATCGAGTGACACTTGAGACGACTCAAAACAAGAATCAAGACAGACAAAACAAAACACAAGACTCAAATGTGCACAGGGAGCCTGTTTCACCGGGTAGTGTTTCCCACCCTTTCTCACTTGTGATTCTCACATCACTCGGCCCTCAAGCTCGGTTTTTCTCTCAAAACCCTTTTCTCGCTTTTCCTCTCAGCGCACATCTCTCTATTATTTAATCTCTCATTTTTCAATCCCTCCCCTGGGTGGTTGATGGATAAACAGGAAGTTGTGGGCTCTTGCCCCTGGTATTCTGCTAGATTCTTTTCTTGTTCACAACAGTGAGTTTCTTCCACAGAGGGGTTGTGCCACAACTGGGTGTGTAGCAAATCTGTAGCTAACATCGGTTGATGATGCCTTGCTGGGGAGTTTGGACGTGGTTAGATCTGTCCAGATGAGGAAGTGGAACATCTCGCCCCATTCTAATTCGTGCTTTGCACTTGGCTTGATACCTCGTTGCTCGGAGGATGTGAGAGCTTTCAGCCCTTTGCTGTTGACTTCAGTTGTGCCCTCTTCTGGCAGGTAGAGTGCCCTTCTTGGCAAGTATGTTGATGATGGGGAAAAGACAGAACACCTGACTCAACCGTGCCCTTAGTTCATCATTTTGACCATTTTTTTTTTTTGGTTTTAAAACAATTTTGACCAACATGAAAGTTAGATTAACATGCTTATTCGATTTTTGATTTGAAATCATGCAAGTCAGGCTATGAACACTGAAAATTTTCCTTTTTTGGGTCCAAGAAAATGGTCCAGTTTTAGAAAAGATGGAACAATTTTTGAGAGAATTAGTCAACCTCAGTAAAAATTCTCAAAAACTATTTTTGCAAACGGCCAATGCTCAACAAGCACGGAACCTACTCTTGAGATGCGCAACCTCGGATCCATAAGCAATGGAAAATTGCCCCTTGTCTGAAGGACACTGCATGGCAATGGACAGTTGCCCCTTGTTTGGATGGCGCCGCGGTGCATTGAACGGCAACGGAAAGTTGCCCCTTGTTTGGATGGCGCCGCAGCACACTGAATGGCAACGGAGAGTTGCCCCTTGTTTGAACGGCACCGCAGCGCATCGTAGTCAGTCCTCAGGGCGACAAACACAACCAGACTCCCGGATACAAAGAAGACAAAGATGGCCAGAACCATTGCATGGACGCAATCGAATTTGAATTGTTTTAGGGCTGGACTTCAGAATGAAGTTGCCTACGTATCCCAAACATGGGAATCAAGCCTTACGTAGTTCGGGGTTAAGGTACACTCGGGTATTAACCTCTCCTTTTTAGGCTCTAACTTTTGCCAAGGCGCCTGTTGCAGGTTTTCGACCTTGCGAGCTTTGTCTTTCTTTTCTTTTCATTCTTTTCTTTTTTTTTGATATTCTTTTCTTTTCTTCTTTTTTTTTCTTGCATTTTTTTTTTCTTTGCTTTTCTTTTCTTTTTCTTCTTTTTTTTTCTTTTCTTTTTTTGTATTTTTCTTTGCTCTAACTTTTGCCTGGGTCGCCCTTCCGGGTTTTCGGCCCAGCGAGCCTCTCAAAGGGTGAAAGTGTAGCTTTGTCCATGTCAAATGGTTTTGATATCCCGAAGTCATCTGAATCCAGGAGAATGGCTGCTGTTCGCTGCCAATGCAGGAGTCCATCCAATGGGGGGCTGAATTTGCCCCTAGTGTTGTGGATAGGAACTCAGTTTTTCTTCAGCAATACTTTCTTCTTCCTTCCCCTCTGGGATTTGACATTCTTGCCAGTCTTTATCTTTGACTCTTCGAGCATATTTGAAATTCTTTGCCCCTAGTTCTAGGGGTGCTTCTAATCTAGCTCTGCAAGCTTCTTTCGATCACAACTGATCTTCTTGATCTGACTTTGGTGCCTCTTGTTCGAGGGTTGCTTCAAAATCTGGCCACACAGGCCTCTCTTGATAATTGATCGTTGAATACTCTGAACCCAAGGTCAAAGTTTTTCGAGAGCAAAGGGATTGAATCTTGAGGCTGAGAGCGATCCTAAGCTGCATAATCTCAAGAGCGATTCCACACAAGTCTTCGCAGGACTGCGCAAAACATTTTTTGAATTTTTGAAAGTTTTTAAGGAGGCGACGAATCGCTCGCGCTGAAGATGGTGTGGAACCAATCTGGATCAAAGCTAGGGTCCTTCTCAGTACTCACACTAACAAGCATGATTTCATTCATTAAGGGCTTAGCAGGCCTCTCTTTCTCTCAGTTGATCAAATTTTTGCAAAACCCCGAGGAATTCCTTCCTCTTCGTTTTCACCGCAGTGTTCAAAAAGGTTTTGAAAAACTTAGGTCAATGCAATAATTTCAAGGCACAGAAAAGACAGAGTTCTTAGTCAAATACTGCCATCTCATTTAGAATTTCTGGCACAACTGGCACACGGCAGAAGCAAATACAAGAGTGTGAAAATCACTGCTGTTCCATTCAAATCTGTTGGCACAATTGGCTCCTCGGCAGAAACAGACTCAAAAGAAAGTGAAAAGACAAACACAAAAATAGTGAGATCCGGGGTAATATCCCCGGAATCACCCGACTCCTATATAACAGGACTGACTCGATACAACAAGACAGACCTTAATCAAAAAGACTGACTCAAAACAAAGAGACAGACTCAAAACAAAACAATGGAACTAGCTCAATACCCAAGTCAGAAAGTACAAAACTAGCATTCGCAAATGCTCAAAGCAGTGCGTGCCAAACGCCACATCTGGAGTAAACTGAGTGCCGCCCGCAGGTGGTTCATCCCCTGATCACATATTCGTACTATCCCCAAAGTTCACTGACCCAGTGACGATAGACCTTCCTGAGCTGGTGCGGTGATGACGTTGTTGTCAAACAAATCTTGTACATCATGGCGCAGACGAAAGCAGCTATCGGTCTCATGACCGGTTTGTTGATAGTACGCACAGTACTTAGTCCGGTCATGCTTTGGAGGGAGAGGATCAGGTAAAGGTCGTTGTTCCAATGGTTTCAGATGTCCTTTCCGGATTAGGACCTCTAGAGCCTTTGACAAAGGCATATGAAGTGGGGTGAAAACCCTCTTGACTCGAGGTGGATATTTGGTTTTCTGTGAGCTACTTCCGGACGCACCGATGAATGGGGTAGCTTTTTGTGATGTGGTGTTGGTGACCATGCCCACTTCAGAAGATCTTGCAGCTGCATCACCACTGGTGGTCGCATTTGAACTGCGGGTAAACGCCCTCCTGGGCTGCTCCTTCTCCTGGTCAATAAGGCCTTGCTTTATGGCGTCCTCGATTTGTACCCCAATCTCATGGAGGTCTGCAAAGGTGGGTAGGGGGAGGACGATCATCTTCTACATCAGCCTGGGTTGGAGATTGCGCACAATCATCCGTATCTGGTCCTTGTCGACCGGCCTGGTGGTCATTGAAGAAGCTTTGGCCCTCCAACGGGTTACAAAGTCAGAGAAGCCCTCTTTCGGCTCTTGCCTGGTTGTCTCAAGATCACGGGTTGTGATCTCGATCTGGGTATTGTATGAATATTGTGCGACGAAGGCCTCGGACATCTCCTCCCAGCTTCGTTTCACTGAGTCCTCTAATTTGGCGTACCAGATGGCCGCGGTACCCGACAGGGTCCTGCTAAAGAGGGAGAGCTTCTGTAATCTTGTCAAGCCCATCGGGCGCAGAACATCTGAAAACAAACTCAAGTGGACCATGGGATCTCCCGACCCATCAAAACGGTCGATGTGAGGCATCTTGAAACGATCTGGCAACGTCACAGCTGCGTCGGTATATCCATCTTCGATATCCGGGATGGACTTGACTCCTTGGGATTTCTTAAACATTTTTTCCAACTTACTCAGCTTTAGCGCTGTGGGGTCCGCTTCGAACTCGAAGGGAGAGTCCGGTACATTGATAGGCGTGGGCGCCTTGGATGGTTGTGGTAGAATCGGGGGCGGAGCTGGCCCCGTTGGAAGGTCTGTATCCTCTTGGACATTTTGGACGTTTGGCATCTCCCCAGGTGCTGGAGCTCTTGCTGGGGGAGGAACTTGTTGTGAAGCAGACGCGCCGCTTTGCTGTTGCAGCCTGGTGATGAGCTCAGCCTGCTGAGCCATGATTGCAGCTTGCTGCTTGGAAAATTCCGCTTGGCGGACAGCGTCTTGCTGCATGAGTTTCATAGTTTCCTGCATCTGACGCATCATTGCCTCCACTCCTGACGTATTCTGTTGATCCATCTGACTGGCCTGTATATCTATCACTGTGGTGTAAACTGAGACCTCGGCCTGAGAATTCACTGGTGGGGGGGATAAGGACCACTGATCTGGTAACTGCTGAACCGGTGATCCGTGCCTGACTGGCCCTTTTTACTCCGCCTCTAGCAAAGGAAAACTGATTGCCCTTGAGCTGAATCTCTGACCTGACAAAGTCTACCAACGCAAATCCAATGTACCCAGAGGATAGTGGAGCCTTCTGAAGCTATGGTTCCAAGACTACCTAGCAAAAGGGAAAACAGACAGCATCTCAGCTTAACTTCACCAAAACAGATACGAGCAGAGCTGAACGACTGTATTCTATTACTGATCACTGTTCCCCGAAATCACTGCTCCAAATCTGAATCTGATACCCGCAGATATAACTGATTCTCAAAATACTAATACTGGTGCCCGCGGGCCTGATACCCAGACTCGCAAACTGGTATATGCATTCCCTGTAGAGATACACTCTAAAAGCACATAGCACGAAAAATAGAGCCAATACACCCCTATGTTGGGGTAGGGTTTCCCTGTCCTATTTTGTCAGGAGCTAGGGTTTCACTACGCACACAGCGGTTTCAAACAACCTATAATCGGGTAAGCAACCTGTCCTAGTTTGGAATGGTCACTATGGATTTCGATATGCACTAGGTCGAATGGTCAAAAAAAGGGTGCCCCGGTAAAATCGGGGTTTGTGTTCCCATACTGGCAGAGCCCGCAACCGGTCAGCCTTATGGACATGCCTTGACAAGACAAGCCTCCGGCAAACCGCTCAGGAATAGCAGATGGCCAACACGGTGTCCTAGGCGCACCAATGCACATGCAATGCAAAGAAACACATAAGTGTAGTCAAAACAGGATATCACGAGTTCGAGTCAAGCTCTCTAAAATCCCCAGCAGAGTCGCCAGAAACTGTAGACGTCCCCGAACGCCCCGGGAGGGTTAAGTCCCGTTCCGTTCATATTGGGTTTACTACAGTTCGGACTCGATTTGTGTCGGTTCTAAATCTGAACCAAAGAGTCCAAATCCGGCAAATCGTTTTGAAGAAAAACAGATTTTGAAAAGTAGTGCCAAACATGGACTGCTTTGCCAGATTACAGAGTCGCCACCTAAATATTTTAAAATGGGAAATTTAGGAAACCCTGACTCGGTGCCGAAGGCCACGTGTCCGTCATCACCAAAGTTGTCTTGGCTCGGGAGCTTGGGTACGATCGGGGAAGGTCAGCTATGAGCACCCCCTTTCGCCCGGTCCGAAGACCGGCCTCTACTAACCGTGATATCTTATTTTGAAAACCTTATATGTTCTTATTCCGATTATTAGCCTAGAATTACTATGTTATGCGCACAGCAAACAAGTATAGACCAAATCGCCTAAATTGGAACAAAACATTGCATGTTTGTTTTGAAAATGGTTTGCTACTCGTAAGTAGGCTAAAATGCAGTTTTTGCCACCCTCAAGTGGGCTTTTAGAAAAGACAGTTTTGCCACTATCTAGTGGGCTTTAAAACCCACAGTTTTAATGCATTGTCCCAATTTAGGTAATTCAACCTCCATCCACAGGCATTCAAGCAGTTATATCACATAAGCAACTAGCCTCATGGTAATCATGCTGTCATGGAAACACTCACACACATGCGATGATGCTAAAACATGAAAGCTCACCTAGTACTCCGTGCCAAAACAAGAAACTAGTTAGCAAATATGCATGGACCTAAGCATACTGAAATGTCTAATGCAACGCATACAAAGATACAATCTAGGCAGGCTCGGCTATCCTAAACATGGCATGTGAAATGCTACAAATAACACGAATTCAATTTGGAATTGAAATACAATGCAGTTTGTATGATGTACCGAGCCCGGTGCATGTAAACAAATGCATGGATGCACGCATGCATAGCATAAGGTATGCTAAAATAAACGTGCCCTAATCTACCATCGAAGCAGGTAAATAAAAGGGATAGAAAGAAGTGGGGATTGGAAGACATACACCCACTCACACACACTTATTACAGTTTTGCCCTCGCTCGGAGGGACCGAAAGAATAATACAGTCCAACGAATGAGTGAATCAATTATTACAAATTCTAATTACTAAATTTAAAGCAAATAAATGAAAGAAAAGGGGCCTCAGCCTTGCCTCGGGATGCGCGAGTGATGCATGCTCGATCCGACTTGCCCGGAAAACCCGTGTCATGGCACTGCTGCTTCTGTTTTTACTGCCCTGCCTCTCTAAAAATTCCCCAAAGTTCTGGAATACCTTTCAAATGGTCTGAAGTACCCCACCGGCTGGGAGGAGTGGTCATCGGCTATTTGAGTTGTCCACCGGCTGCATATGGAGTTTATCGGCACAAAAACAGTGCCGATCGGCACAATAAACTGCCGGCCGGCAGAAATTCCCTGCAGCAGACAGTTTGACAGCAGCAGCAAGACAGCAATGCATAGCATGGGTTTTTGGGGACATGTAAGCATGGTCATTGCCTCCTATCATGCTTGGGGACTCAAGGAGGTAAGACCCTTGGTTCTTGGGCCACCAATGGTACATTTTGATGCATGATAGCCCAAAGAACCAAGGTTGCATTTTGATATAAATGCATGCAACACAAGCAAATGAAATCCAAAGCCTTATCATGTGTTGGTCCAAGGCCTTGGTGACATGGGGGATTGAGGTGTGTTTTGTCACTTAAGGTACAAACACACCTCAACTCCCACACTTGGCTTGACACCCCAAACCAAGTAATGAAATGGAACTATACAATCATGCAAACATGCAAACATGCAAACATACAAACATGGGGACTAAGATGCTAGCAAATTAGGCATGCAAAATGCTAGAATGTGGAAAGCATAGAAGTCATGCGAAGAGGGACCAATTAAGCATAGAACTAGCGTGCGCTCAAGGCTTCATTGACCGATCATGCAACAACCATGTAATGAGCATGCAATGATGGACTTAAGCCATAAAGGGCAGCCCTCAAACTCCCCCAAATCAGTGGCAAAACATGCCTCAAAACAAGAACAAGATGATATACAAGCATGCAAGTTATGAGGCCTAAGGCTAAGGCACAAAGTGGGGCATTGAACCACCACTTAATAAGACCAAACATGGCACATGTTAGACAACCAAAACAGGTTTTCAGCATACAAAATGGTACCCAAAACCCCGTATATGGCAGCCCCAAAATGCATTAATCATGCAAGCATACACCGTACCTATCCCTAAGCACAAAAGGCACACCTTTAGAGCATGAAAGGGGAAGTGCATGCAAGTATGAGAGCATGGATTAGGGACAAAAATATGACCTAAAATGATGCCAAATCATAAGATCAAAGTGGATTAAACATGCTAGGGCCGAATGCAAGCAAGGTTTACAAGCCATTATGCAAGGCAACCACTCCAAGCACACCAAATATGGCAAAATCAATGGCTCACAGCCCCCTAACATAGCAAAACAATGCTAGTACCTCCATGAAACTAAGCTAAAATACACAAAAATCATTGCCTTAAATCATGGCATACTTTTTAGCATAAGAGAGCATTCCAAAGCAAGCATGAGAGACATGTTAGGGATGACAAATCCGACCAAAAATAGAGTTAAAACATGCTCCAAAACATTAAAAAAAACTCCGGAATGAAGCCAAACAAGACTACACACACATGCTATCTTTGAGCCAAAATGAAGGCAAACAAAGGGCCAAGAGGGAGAGGGGTGTCTCTCCCCTATATGAGGCTTAGAGCCATCTTCCTCACCACTGAAAACCCACTGGTTTCCAGTGGTGGGGAAGCCAAGAACACCAAGTAAAGGGGGTCTCAAGCAAAGGCACCAAAAGTAGCCATATAAGGCCTAATAGGGTAGACCTTTGCTCAAACCAAAAAAGGACCTTAATGAAGGTTCAAGAACAAGTAAAAACAAGACTTTTTTATCTTAAACACAAACTCAAAAACACAAAGTAAGGAGGGTAGAAAGAGGTTGCAAGAATGGGGAATATAAAGTAAAGTGTTTACCCTTGAAGATCCCTTGAAGAAGAAAGGTTCCAGCCACCCTCTAGTGATCAAAACCAGCTCAAAACCACAGCAATCAACCTCCCAAGTCTCTCAATCTCGAGCTAAGGTGTAAAGGTGTGTGTAATGGTGCAAAAGTAAGGTAAAACTACACTTTTAGGCCTAAAATCACACACACAAGAGGAGAGAGAGGGAGAATATAGAGAGAGAAGGTATATCACACAGATATATAGATATAAGCTCTGGTTTTTGACCTAAAATGGCTAACCTCTTGACAAAGGGAGAGAGATGAGCTTATATAGGCAATAAAAGACTTGGTGGCTAAGCAAGAGGGGGGGTTCAAGGGGTGCAAAGGATTCAAGGGGCTCTAGGGCTTCTAGAAGCCTCTGGGACAGCTGGCCAAGCTTCTCCAAGAAGCTTGGCCAAGGGTTCAAGCTCCATGAGGAGAGAGGGGGTCAAAGGGACCAAAGGGTGCATTCCCGGGTATAGGGAGTGGTGATGGTGCATTCCAGCTGGCACAGCTGGCATGCACCAAGTCTGAGGGTTCAAAGGGGGTCACACCGGCCAGCCAAAAGGGTCATCGGCACAATAAAGTGCCGGTCGGCAACATATAGTGCCGACCGGCCACATATTTTGAGAAATCAGTGCCGGTGGAAGAAAAAGAGGGCCGGTGGTGATCAAGGGTGGCCAAAAAGCCTTCCCCCACCCTCTGGTGCAAAAACACACAAGTCTTGGTGTAAAACCAAGCATAGTGCAAGTCGGTTGAGGGATCCTGAGGCGCGACGCGCAGCCGGGACCTTCGGGAACTCAAAACAAACACAATCATGGATAATCACCGAGTGTTCAATCAGTGACGTCCAAGTCTTGAGGTCGGTCAAAAATGGGGTGTCTACAGAGACCTGCGCTCGAGCGGGCTGGAATCTACGCTCGAGCGGACGAACTTTGTGTCTGTGTCTTGGCGCTCGAGCGGATAATGTTGCGCTCGAGCGGACCATGTTTTTGTGTCTTTACGCTCGAGCGGAGTGTCTTACGCTCGAGCGGACCTGTCGTATAACTAAGTGGGACTGGGCATTTTAAATCACTTTTTGACTTATCTTTTCTCTCATACTTTACCAAAACGCCATTTTCAGAGCTTCTCACTCAAAAACCTTAACTTCTCTCTAAGTATTGATCTAGCTAGGGTGTTTTGCTCACCTTTGGTCTTCACAAAAAGAGTGTTATGTTTATCTTTGATGAAGTGAAAAGTGCTGGCATGAGTGTTTGTCTCATGTGTGATGTTTGGCCAGGTTCTGAGCCAAGGTTATGAAATGGCAAGTAAAAGGAATGAAAATGGAAACGAAAGGAAATATAGACTTAAGTGTCTTGGAATTGTATTATGTTATGAATGGATGTAAAAGTGTTGACCATCTATCAACTGTTAATCTTTTAGTCATTGTTCATAATTGGTTTAGTATGTTTCTACTGGGCTGTGGCTCACCCTATATGGGAACATCATTTTCAGGTACATGTAGCATGCCACCCCCAAGGACTTAGTTGGGAGGCTAGTGGCGGACAGGCTTTTTGGGTTGTCTCTCCTTTTGTTGTATTACATGAAAATTCAAGCCGAGGGCTTTATGTGTAAATGAGTTAGCACTCTACTTTTGTGTAACCAAGTGTCAACTTGGAAAGCTATAAGCCCTTAGGGCATTTGCTTTTGTTGTTAACATATGATACTTTTTGTAATAAAACTCTGGTGAATGGAAGGATGTGGACCTTTTATATATCATAGCATGTCTATATTGTTGGGATTAATGTTATTATTTTGAGGGCGTTACACACACCACCAACGAAACGTGAAAAATAATTGATCGATTTTTTTAGTTTGATGTGTGGACAATCTGTTACAAATGTATGACCGTGACAATTATTTAGCAATTGGAATCATAAAGAGTACCACGGAAAAAATTGTGACCGTTAGAAAAATGGGCAATGTGACATGTGTGTTAAGTTCAACACACTTGTTTGTTGTGGGGTGTGAGCTATGCATTGTGAAATCTGTGTTAGGTCCGCCACTTCTCCAACCGTGACCATGACATGACAGTGCCACATAACAGCACACACAATGTGCCAATTGCACAAACCACACGCGAACATTCACGCCCCAACCCAAAAAAGAATCATAATCAGAAAACAAAAGGTATAACATAACTAACCCTTACCGTCGCCGAAATCCAACCAATGCTCCACATGCAAAAATAAAACTTTTGAATCCAACGCCCAAAGATTCCAACCCAAATGTGAACACCTTGCCAAAATCTGCTCATATTTTAACTTTCCAAAATGTGACCACAATCTACCCATATTTTAACTTTTCAAAACGTGACCACCATCCTAATGTAATCAATGGAATCCAAAATATGCCTTCCAAATCAATTCACCTATGAAGAAAGGGGTAAAAATGTCACGAAATTCGTTCCACAAATGGGATCTTGCGGATCACATTTCAAAAAAAAAAAAAAGACTTACCAGTGTATTAAAAAATAGGGGTACTTACCAGTTAGTCCTATTCACTAGACTTATTTACCTACAGGTCCTAACTAATAAATTTAACACTATAAAAATAAGAGAGTGATAAATTTATCACTAAAAATTTATTCATAAAAACAAAGAGACTGATAAATTTATCATTATAAATTTATTCATAAAAAAAAAAGACTGATAAATTTATATTTATCACTTAATAAATTTATCAAATAGGACTTAATGGGTATTAAGTCTCCAAAGTAGGACCTATTGAGTAATAAGTCTCCAAAATAGGACCTATTGGTAGTTTACCCTAAAAAATAAAAAAGAAGAGAACTCCTTGGACTAAAACTCTTCCAAATGCGATTTTCTAATAATTTTTCCTAATTAAAATGTACAAAAAAATTTAATAAAAAATTTTAAAAATCAAACCGACCCACACGTCACATGCTAATGCTTATGCGTGAATAATGACGCATTTTACTATGGCACACCACACGTAGCTCCATTTGGCAAGAGATTTTTTCATTCAAAAAAAAAATTTAAAAGTCACAACAAAATATCTATTTTTTTCTCAAAATTATATATTCAATTAAAAAAATTATTCCAAACACATTAATTCTTTTGACAAAATTACAAAAAAAAAAAAAAAAAAATTCCAATGTTTTAGCCTTGTAACAAAATAAATCATGAGTTTTTTTATTTTGTCAATTTAAACTCTAATATTTTCATTTATTTTTAATATAAACCATTCACTTATTTTCGTTTGTAAAACTGATAAAAAAAATAATATTTTAGTAATTAAACTCAATACTTTTTCCATTGATTTTACTTAACAAAAATAGACAAATAATTTAGATGGAAAGTAATTCAAAAATTTAGAGTTTCAATTGTAAATTAAAAAGTGAAGATTTGTTTTGTTACAAGGCTTAAATCTTGGGGCTTTTTTTTTTTTTTTTTTTTTTTTTTGGTAATTGTCCCAATTTTTTTTGTGTCATAAAAAAAAATTAAAAGTAAAAAAAAAATCACTAAAAATACTAGCTAAAATATAAAAAGATAATTATTTATTTTGCCTAATTCTTTTTCTATTTATGTACACCAATGCTACTCTTTATTTTACCTATCTGTACACAAATTGTTTAAAGAACCTCTCAAGGTTCTTCAAATATAGCTAGCCTTGAATAATATTAAAATAACTATTGTAATAGTTAACCCGTTAAAATGACTAAAATGTGATAATACTAACTATAATAACTAACATGACTCATTTAAATAACTCTTTGAAGATACTCTCAGTGGGCATCTAATTGATATATTTAACAATAGAAAACAAAGTTTCAATAAACAATAACTCATCATCACTTTTTGCCCACTCCCTTTTTTTGGTTAATTGGTAATAAAATTATTACAAATATGAGAAGTATTACATTAAATTAACTATTAGTTCAATAATAAATAAAAAGTCAATACAGTCATCAAGCCCAACTATTTAGCCCAGACTTGAGAATAAATAAACAACTATAAACAACCCTCGTAAGGAGACAAAAATAAAAAGAGAGTTATGGACCGATCCTTTGGACCAGACTTAACTCTCATTTGGCTTAATCCAAAATAATTTTGTCCATCTTCCTATTTACCCCTTATATCTATTCTATTATTAAAAGCCAACACCAATTTTGGTGTCATGAAGCCATTTCTAAAAAACTTTTCTCAATTCTCCCTAAAATGACATAAACTTTTTACACTTCATCAATTTTAATTAGGGGTAAAATGATAAATTCAAACACCAACTCCACCTCCCACTTCCCACTCTCCACGTCTTCAGCAGTTCCAACATCTTCCTTCAACTGCATTTTGCATATTCCTTAGTGTGTTCTCTTCTGAAAGTTCACTACCTTCTCTTTTGTATTTGGTTGTACGTTGAGATTTTTCAATACTATCTACTCTCACCACCCGTCACCCGTCTCCCAATCACCCCAACAATCAGCCTTATCCTCCTCACCATCTTCTGTGAATATCGCATCTTCTGTGAATATCGTCATCTCTGCAGTGTTCCTCTGCCTCGCTTCCTCTCCCCAACACCAGCACACCTCCACCACCGCCGCCGCCGCAACAACAACAACAACCACCCACATTATCAACCTCTACATAGGAACGGTTTCTTGCAGTTACAGTACGTTTGTGATCTTCCCTTTTTTAATTGGTAAGCATTTCTATGGGTGTGAATGTATATATTTGTCTGTTAGTTTGATTTTTTCAGTTCATGTTGGGTGTGAATATATATATATCTGTCTGTTGCTATTTTTTTTCCCAATTTTCAATTCATGTTGGGTGTTCAATTCATGTTGGTGTGTTAAAATTTTCTGATATTTATTTTCTGTTATATTTTTTCTTTAAGCAACGAAACCATAACCATCAAACCATAACCATGATAAACGCATACATTGCACTGGTCGCAAAAGATTTGCTTTCATTCATCATTGTAGTTCCGACTCTGTTTTTCACCTGCAATTGAATTTTTTACTTTCTGTTATATTTTTTCTTTAAGCAAGGAAACCATAACCATGAAACCATAACCATGAATAATTATGAAATGAACATAAAGACCCAACACCATAATACTCTGAAAATATATTCATACTCATTATCAACATAAACGCATACATTGCAATTAAATTAATGCTACAAACGATCAAGATTCAGAACTCAATGGCAATATACCTGTGTCGATTGTCATTGTAATTTCATAATTTTTCATTCATCATTGTAGTTCATTGTCATTGTAATTTAAAATTCAATGTAATTGTTTATATTTCTGTGTATACCAAATCCATTTGACTATAAATATTCTAAGAATCTTGAATTTATAATTTTTAAAAAGAGTAATTTTTTTAAGAATTATTATTTTATTTTGTAAGTATTCTCTATTTATTTTGTGTGTGTATGTATTTTTTTATTTTTAAAAATCAATGTTCTTAATTTTGTATTTGTGTGTTTATAATTTATGTTTTGAAAAAATTGATTTGTTTGGATGGTTAATTTTGTGTGTGTGTCTTCAAAAAAAAAAATAATAAAAAAAATTATGTTTTCAATAAAATTCATTTGTTTGTTTGCTTAATTTTATGTCTTCAAATTTAATACCAAATGTTATATTGTACATAATTATTCATATAATTTATATGTATTTTATTAAAAAAAATAATATCAAATTCATATTATAATTCTAAATGAATTTGCACACGCATCGCGTGTGCGCGGTTGCTAGTATATATATATATATATATTGGGAATGACATTTTACCCCTTATGTTCATTTGAGTGATTTTACTCTAAACCGTAAACACAGCCCCGTCTCTATTTCTCTCTTCTTTCTCTCTACTATTTCTCTCGTCGGCACACCACCGCCTCCTTCTCCCTTGCCTTCTTTGTCGCCGAGCTCAATCACCGTTCTCCTTATTCATCGTGGACAATACTCGCTTCAACCACCGTCGACATCATCTTCCTCCATTGTCGTCGCTCACCCAACACCACTGTATTCCTCTATCGTTGCTGTCACCGCCACTCCTCTTCCATCATTCATCTGCAGTCTTCAACACTGCAATCCTCCATCATCGATGTACCATCTTCGATATTGCCGCTATCACCATCCTTCTCCACCACTGATCTATTGTCTTCAACGCCAGACATCACCAATGGTTTCGATTCTAGGTGTTTTCAATGAAGATCTACTATCTTCGACACCAATCTGATACTGTACATGGTCACCGGTGAGATTGAGACTCTCTCTATATAATGTGTTGGTGAAGATCTGCGCTTGTAAAACCTGTGTAAGTGATCGGATAAATTTATTACTGAATTCAGTGATAAATTTATCACTCAATAATTTATGGATGATAGCCGATCAAAAAATAATAATTTATGGATGATAAATTTATCAGATTATAGGTTTGTTGGTTTAAGTGTGGGTATTTTATCAAACAATGGGATGACACAACACATACAAAATGAATAAATTTATGAATGCTTCATGAATTTATTTATGTTTCTGGGTAAATTTATAAGTTTCTAGCACCACTACTTGCTTTAAAATGATCAAATTAAAATTTATCACATTATTCTATATTATTTATATATATAAATTTTCTATTTATATTACTGTAGGTTTTAAAAATGTCCCCCATTTGGATCAGCGGATGAGTTTTGCATCACAGGCTTCATCATTCTTTCATAGCATTTTCTCGGAAGAAAATCATTGAAAACTTGGGCATCACATTCACAGGGTCATTGGCTCTAGTTGAAGACTTGACTTCGTTGGCTAAAAGTCTTTGAAGCAGAGAATACATACAAACCATTCAAATTGGAATAATAAAGTCTAATAAATTTTTAAAACAAAAAAAGGATTAAAATACACCACTGGTCCTCTAATTTGGATGAAACGTCACTTTGGGCCTTATTGTTCCAATTTGAATAATTTATTAGTCTTTGCATTTTCAATTTTGTTGCAATGTAGGCCTCTGTCATGTGTAGTTAACATTTTGAATGAAAAAAAAAAAAATCATGTGCACAACTAGAACCCTCTCTCTCTCTCTCTCTCTCTCAAATCAAATCTGCCATTTGTATACTTTAACAAATTCAACTGTGATAAATTTATCACTGCAATACAAATTGAGATTTGTTGCATAATAAATTTATCATTGATAATGACTTTTGATTCTTTGTCTCGATTTGTAAATGTGAAAAATAATGAGAATTATTCTTTGGTAATGGCTCCTCATCTCTCTCACTCAATCTCTTCATCCTTCTTCTTCTTTTTTTCTCTTGTCGCTACTAGATTTGATGAAGTGGAGGCGGTAGTGATGTGTTGGAGATGAAAAATGGCAAAAACAATTGTTAGAGGTAATTGCTAGAGGTTGGTAATGGTCACTGGAGGTCGATGGTGGTCGCCAGCTATTAGAAGTGATAGTTGGTGGCCAAATCGGTTTGCAATTTGGAGTTCAAAGAACGGAATACTGGAAAAACAAAAACACAAAAACAAAACAGGGGTGACAATGAGAAAAACAATTACAACAAGACTTATTGGTGCATAAAAATGTAAGGAGCGCTGCTATTAGCATCTACCGAATTTATTTCGACCCCCATTTCTTTGAATCCCCACCGTAAATCCTAAATTTTAATAAGATTTCTTTGAGCACCTCACTTAATACCAATTTTATCCCTATTATAGCGATTCTGGTTTAGACCCGTTACCTATTGCATTTTGGACTCGAGTTGGTATGGTTTAAATAGTTATCCTTATCACTTTCCCTTGTCTTCCCTTTTATTTTGGTTATCGAGTTATAGTTGTGTGTTTGGAGCAGGTTGGTTCCTTGTTTTTCCAAGCCTTTGTTGCTTGGATTTAGCTCCTCCGCTCGAGCGGGCTTCATAAATTTTCTCCTCTGCTCGAACGGCCATTCTCGCACTCGAGCGGGATTTGTCAACCTTCAGTATATTTTGCAGTTCTGAAAATGCTAGGAGAGTGCATCAGACGCTCGAGTGTCCAGTCTCACACTCGAGTGGGACCTTCGCCTTCGAAACTTCTAGAATTGTGCATTCCACGCTCGAGCAAAACCTTGTGTCTAATGCTCGAGCGGGGCTTTCCACGCTCGAGCGGACTGCGTGTATTTCAGTCCGAGAAGATGACATTTTGAATCATTTTTTCTTTTCTCTCTCTCTAAAACTTTCCAAAAAGATTGTTCTTGAGCTTCCCTCTCTATAATTCACCTTCTCTCTTAGATTTCATCTAAATCCATTGAGATTTCCACCTAGTGCCTTTGAGAAAAAGGTAGAGCTCGTCAAGATATTCATTTTGAACCGATTAGAAGTGGGTTTTGGCGTTCTTAGGGTTTCACTCTTGCGTGGCTCATCTTCTCTTTTGAGGTAGGGATCTTTCTACACCTTCATATGATATGTAGCATAGTTATTTGTCACTTGTGTAACAATGGTGTGATTTGGGGATGTTTTAAACAAACCTAGGGTTTGGGCATAAGATGAAAAGAGGGGTTTTGGGTGTAGGTGAAATAGATGCTTGTGGGGGTTTGAAAATGATGTGGTGTTATGTCTAATTTGATGATTTTGGCACTTGGCTAATATTTGGGAAAAAAATGGGAAGTTGCCTTAATTGGATCAACTATTATTTTGTACAATTAATTAGAATTACCTTTGAAAATGTGAAATTGAGAGAGTATTGATATGAATGATGGGTTAAGTTATGTGTTAACTCATTCTTTGAAAATTTGAATAAATTATATGTCGTGAGATTGAATATCTGTTTAGAAATAACTGTATTGGGCTATCGGTGGAGAATAATTATGATTGTTGTAATTGCATGAGGATTAGGTGAATTGAAACTAATCTCTTGTTGTTTGTCATTGAATATAACTATGTTTATATACATTGTATATGTATGACTATGTGGGAGTGGAAAGGGGATGTGCTCCATTGTTTGATGTTGTTTTTAAATACATTGCATATGTATGAATGATTGTTTGGGAGGAGAAAGGGGTTGGACTCCATTATAATTAAGTTGGCCAGAGTGTCCTAGGTGAAAGTCTCGAAATTATACATGGGTGCCTAGCCCGTGGGCAAAATATCCATAAAATGGCAATTGTAATGCTTGTATAGCCTACGTTTACATGGCTCCCGTTTGACAGTTGCCCGCGGACTAAATTTCCATGAAAGAAGAGTTTGAAGTGTTCATGCATTATTGATGTGATTGTGGAATTAATGAGTTGAAGTCTCAATTAGATTGTCAAAAGGTGATGAAATTGGTGCATGAAATGAAATGAGTGGAAATCGGTACTTTATGATTGTATAACTATGGATGTCTCTATCAGTGGCGTTGTGTATGCGTAGTGTACTTATACCTTTGCTAAGTTTCATAAATTGTGCTAGATGATTTCTACTGGGCTATGGCTCACCCTATTTTGAAAATAACATTTTCAGGTGTTGGTGACTTACCTCCACCAAGGCAATAGCTTGGAGGGATATTTTGGAGGGATAAGAGCTTCTTTAATTTGAATTGTATACTTTTATAAAGCCTAGGGCTAAATGTGTATGAGCTAGTCTCCTTTTGTGTAACCAAGTTAAGGCTTGGAAAGATGTAAGCCAATAGGGCATTAAATTATGTTAAACTCTTTTGTATTATTAACTTCATGTAATGAAAGGACTATTTACTCTGATCCATACTATCTTTAATATATGTTTGGGTTGTGTTTATTGTATTATTTTGGGGGCATTACACCTATTCATAATATCATTGTTTGAAATGGTTTTGGGGGAAAGAAAAAAAAATAGAATTTTTCCTCAACTTTGGTCTAATTTTTAGGTGGGACCTATGCACCAAATTTGGCGGGTCTAAGTGGTAACGCGTTCTATGCCGCGTTGTGATTCACGTAATATATTTGGTTGCTCAAAACCATTAGCGGATGAATGGAAAATTGAAGCCAAAGTGAGCTCTATGAAAATGGTGTGTTTGGTGGAAATTCCATAAGGTTTGAATAAATGCTTGTCCCACATTGGTTTGGTAGGAAAACTTTTATGGATTTATAAGGCTTGAGTTTGTAACTTAGGAAGGGCCCCAAGTTTGTAGAAGGGAGAGATTATGGGCAAATTGGGCTAGACCCATTGGACCCAAAAATAAACACGCGTGTCGCCGCCGCCGCCACCCATCCGTCCAGACAGGCTGGGCTTGGGTGTGAGTGCGGAGTGTGAGGTTGGGTTGGGCTTGTCCAGCCCAATACCTATCTTTTTGGGCCAAAAACATTTGAATTTAATTTTATTTTTTGGTAAATTCAAATCTATTTGCACCTCTTTAGAATTTCTGTACAGTTCCATATATATTCAACAAATCCGAATCTATTCAAACCCAAAACAGTTTTTTATCTGTTTAAAAATCAAACCAGATCTGTCCGAATAGGTACCATACCTGTTGAATTCAAATTGAAAAGCCACCATTCCATCTATAAATAAGCAGTCTCTTATTTGGTTTTTTCACTCAATTTTCGTCCCAAATTCTGCCTGCTCTCTCTACATTTTGCTGCATTTAATTTTCTGTGAGAAAGAGTGTGAACACAAAGTGTGTTCGTTGTATGAATAATTTGTAGTGCTGCTATTATTCGCAGTTGATCATTTTATCCTGGGACATAGACGTCCACAATTTGAAAGCACCATGGAGAGGACGAAACTGTCTTAAGGACACAGTGTTAAACACTGGACTTGATCAGAATTTTGTTTAATAAATCAATTTGGTAAGTAATTAATTTACTTTCTATTTTTATTATTTTTTCTGTTTCAGATTTTGATTTTATTTTTGTAATAAAATAAAAATCTATTTTATTTATTTATTTTATATTCTAGTTTGATTTTTGTAATCAAACAATCTCTCTCATTTTCTTTATATCTTCTGTTTGTTGTTAAGTACACAAACATAATTTATTCGTAATACTGTGAAGATTGTCCAACAATCACGCCTAATTTTGCACACCCTCTCATGTTGAAGAATGACGAATCGACTGTCTCTTTCTCCTTCTCTTAGTGAACGACGATCCTTTTCTTTCTTCTTCTCTTATAAGTCGGAAATCTCTTTGGAAATCTCTTCAACGATCTCTTTCTCCTTCTCTCAGGTACCCTCCAGCTTCCCATCACATTTTATTTTGGTTTATTTCGGGGTAAAACCCTCGATACAAAGGGTTTTAGAGGAAAAAATCCTCAGAAAAACCACAACCAGGGAAAAAAAATCCTATAAAATGAAACCATTCAGCATGCCAATGCCGAACAAAATATTACTATTTGCAACCCATCTACTGAACTAAATGTTTCTGTTTAGCATTATATTATCGAACAAAACCTTATCAGTTGGCAAATCGGTACTGAACAAACAAAATAGCAACTATCAAAAACGACCAAGAATCATTAATGCAAGATAAATAAACTTACTAATGCAACGTCAACCTCATCAAAGTTGTTGTTATCGTCCTCCATTGCTCTATAAGTACCATTGAATTGTAAAAATGACCACAAATGTAGATGAAAATTTGATTGGAGAAACTCGGAGTCTGTAATAGGATTGTTTAAAATGTTAACTGATTTGGACATAAAAATGGTGATTACTGCTTTGTTACAAAAATGGTGATGAAAAGGAATAAGTTTAGAGTTTAGGATTGTCATAAAGAGGAATACATTTACGGTTTAGGTTGGTGAGGAATACGTTTAGGTAGGGGTGGAAGTGGGTGTACAATATTGTAGAGTGTCATTCTAATTGTCTTCATTTGGTGGGTGGATATTCCATTAAAGGTTGTCCTTTAATGTAATTTTATTTCAGGGTATAATTGTAATAAATAAAAATAAAAATAAAAAAGTGAGAATTGGGGATCCAAAGAAATTAAGTAGTTGCTAATAGTAGCCCTCAAATGTGTAACAATTTGAAAAAATTTCTTCTTCATCGCTTGAGCGATGGGTTGTTTGCTCGAGCGGTCTTGCAAGTCATCTAATATTTTTGCAGGTATGTGATTCTGGGACATGTTGAAGTTTTTTTGAGCACATGATTAGTTGCTCAAGCGGTCTGCTCTTTGTTGGTCTGAATTTCTGGGAGTGTGCGTTATGCACTTGAGTGAAGGTTTCATCGCTCGAACAGTATTGTGTCTTTGATGCTCGAGTTCAAGTTTCATCGCCCGAGCGGTCTATTCGGGATCAACACTTTAAGAAGTCACTTTTTGGCAAAATTTAGATCATTTCTCTCTCATTTTCCTCTTTTCAGTCATTTTTTAGGTTCCAAGCTTTCTAGATTGGTTTTCATCTATTTCCACTCACTTTCTACCCCTACTTTTATATACCAAAACATAGAGGGTGACGAGAGTTTTATTTTAATCTGAGCAGATCATGTTTTCATTGCCGTGGATTTTTGGCTTTCTCTTTGTCGGTTCAAGAGATAGGGATTTCTTTGCTCCGTTCTAATACTTTGTCTATAGATAGACATGTGGTAGATTTTATTGCATTAAAATCATATTTGTGATGGATTTTCGAAAATCATATAAATGGGGATTTAGGGTTTGACTTTTGGGAGTTGAAATTATAAAATTGGTGGTTGTTTTGGTTAATTGGGAGGTAGTTGAGCATGTTTGTGTTGAGAGGGAGAAAAAGCCCTAATTTTATTTTATGGGCTCAAATGAATGAAAAAATGGGTAAAGTTGAATAATGGTTATGTTTTGTATTATGTGGGTTATGTTAATATGTTAATTGCTAAAGAGGGAGTTAACCTAGATATTAGGTTTATTTTGATTACACATTTATTGAGTTGAGTTGAGTGGGTTGTGGCTTTCATGTCCATGAATTGGTTTTTGGTTAAATGAAGGAAATGGATTTTGGAAAATGATTGTAGCATTATGAATTGCAAAAATAACGGATTTAAATTTTTGGAAAGAAATGAAATTATAACTCTTTTGTAAATTGAGAATAAATGGGAGGTTGAACTTTGAACATGTGATATATTATTGTTGTTGTTGGGCTTAGTGTCCCATGAGATTTGGATTATAGTATATATGAGTATTAAATACATGTGTTTAGAGGTTTTGTCCTTGGTCATTGGTGGAGGATGACATTGATGTGTTGAATAGATTATGTATATATATTACACTTGTGTTATTTATGTTTTTAGCTTGTTGTGATGGTTGGTAAGGCATACGAGCTGAGCATGAGTGGTACCAGTACCGTCCAGCTAGCGCCTAGAGAACTTGGTAGAGGTACCATAACCTTCCAGCCAGTGTCTAGTAAATTAGTAGATGTATCATTACCTTCCAGCTTGTGACTGGTAAATTGACATTTCGTTGTAAAAGGTGTATCCTAGGCTTATCGTGCTTAAGGCGGGTAAAGTATGGATTTGGTGTTTCGATGTTGAACCGGTTTATCAGTGTGTAACATATATGGTGGTGGTTTAGTTGATGAGGCTGGGTTGTCTTATATGATTGTGTAGTAGTCCTAGCATTCACGTTATTTTCTTTTTGTGTTAAAGGTAATTGTACGTACATTTGTGTATCGAACGAGTTGTAGAAATGTTCCTTTACCCTTGGCTTAGGGCTAGGAAATGTGGTTCATGTATTAGTAATGGGTGTATGTGATGGGTTGAGAGTGTAGGGAATGAAAGGTAATTTATGAACACGCTATCAAAAAGGAGATGTTATTTTATGTTCTTTATGAATTGGAAAATGTAAAAGAAAAACTATGTATATATATCGTTGAGTAAATTGGATGATTTTTGGAAAAAAATATATAAGTGTACTTTGATTATAAACTGTCACATTAATTATATCGTATGATATGAAGCATTCATGATCATAGCTATCTATATATTGTTATTGTTTTAGATCATGTTAGGATCCCTATTGGACTTTATGTTCATCCCACGTTGTTAATCATTTTTTAGGTGATGTCGAAAGGTGGTTCAAGATTGAGGATCTTCTTTATGTGTTGGCCACGAGGCCTTTTACTTGCTGGCGGAACGCTGTTGTCGTAAAAGAGTTGAACCCTTTCTCTTATATGTAATGAAGTAAGCCTACGCGCGATTTATTTATTTGTAACCATGTAGTATTCATTATATATTCAAATGAGAGAATATTTATTTATCATTGTTAATGTATAGAATTTCCGCATGTTGTCTCTAGAATCGAATTATAATAATGGATTTGGTAATAGTATCCGAGTAAATCTTGAATTATAATAATGGATTTACCTACCAACCAATTAAATCTTCAATGCACAATTCAATTGAATTCAAAGGGTAGGGTTCCACTGAGGTTCTTCCATTGTTGTTTCAAATATTACCTATAATGAAGTGTGTATTTACTTCTTTTTTAAGATGCTCAAAGTTTGCATAATCAGTGCAGATGTTCAATAAGCAAGGGAAATTAGCAACAAAGATAGAAAAACAGAGAAATTGAGAGAGAGAGAGAGAGAGAGAGAGAGAGAGAGAGAGAGGACTCATGCCTGAAAATAGAAAAATGGAGAAATAATCAAATAATACTCGAAGCGACGCCGACAGCGTTGATGATTGCTTGGAGGAGAATGCAGGTGATGTTGGTGGGGGCACTGAAGGAGGAGAACAAGCTGAAAGAGGAGAAGGGGCACTATGTTTTGCCATAGAGAGATGAGAAGAAAACTGATAAACATAAAAAAAAAAAAAAAAAAAAAAAAAAAAAAAAAAAAGGGAGGGGGGAATTAGTAACCTATTTTTTTCATTACCGCCCAATATCTCAAAATTCTCCCTCCAAAATTGGTGACAAAATAATTTCCTTAGAAAAAGTCTCAAAATATTAAAAATTATTGCCGACAAAAATATATTCCTCACCAAATGATCTCAAAATATTTAAAATCAAGTTTTTTTTAAAAAAAATATTTAAAATTATTGGTGACGAAAAATATATTCCTCACTAATAATTTTATAATTGGTGCCAAAAAAAATTTTCACCAAAAGTCTCAAAATTTTGACGCCACCTAAAAAAATTTAGCAGGAAAACCATTGGTGACGAAACTTAATTTTTCCTCACCTAAAAAGGAGTATTTATTGAAGAAAATAAATTTACTCACCCATTATTTTTATTTTTTTATTATATGTAACAAAATTTATAATTCCTCACAGATTATTCTTATTTAGTAACGCAATTTATTTTCTTTACTAATTTTCGTCACCATAAATTATTTTTGTTATAGTGAGCGGTGAAGTGGTACATCTAGTATTTCAGCCTGCATTCAGAACTTGAGGAAAACTCGTTTTACCGCTCGAGCGATAGAAGTTGCACTTGAACGGTTGAGCTATATGTTTTGCACCGCCTTTACTCACACCGCTAAGTGATGAAGTGGTGGCTCGAGCGATCTTCACTTCTCTGTTTGTTATAAAGTGCATCATTTGCTCGTTTTATAGTTTAACCTGTCCAAATTCTCAAAGAGGAGTAAAATACAAAGTGTTCTACATTAGAGGGTGTTTTTATGTGAGTTTCCTTGATGTATAGAATGTGATCAATTGATCAACGAACCACATAGAGTCAAACATCAAGGGTTGTTTTCGTTCTTTTATTCACATAAAGAGAGAGGTGTTCATCGGTGGATTATGTGGAACTTGGGTCTGAAGCTTTGGTGGATTCCAGAGTAGCTCATCATCGTGGATTCAACATTGGGCAAAGCAATTTCGAGGTAAAGACAGTGGTGGAAGAGGCACATCAAATCTGGTTCAATTCAAGTGTGGATTCACTAGGTAATTGAGGGTACTCATGTGTGATTCTTTTTTGTCTTCTTAGTGGATTATTTTGTGGCTTCGGCCCGTGGTTTTTTATCACAATTGAAGGTGCTCCAATTGTGATTTATTTCATGTCAAGTTGTTATGTCGATTTGTCATTGATTGTTTGATTGGAATTGATATTCCCTGTTTTAAGGTGAAACATAATCATGAATCAATATCTTGAGGTAGCTAAATTTTTGCAGTAGCATTACTCTTTTTGATGAATATCACCCTCCTCCTATTCATTGTCAGGGGACAAGAAAAATAGAAGGCCTCACGCTTGATATGAATTTGTTCAAGGAAGAAAAATATATGTAGACACTCTATTTTTGACCAGCCTTAAGACTTGGAAGCTCAGAAAAATATATGTGCTAGTCCTATGAATCCCTTAGCAGGAAACTCAGAAGTCAGGCCTTGAAACTAACCAAGCACATGTTTTGGCTAGAATCCTTTTTGACCAGTGAAAAACCTTTTTCGAAATGAGTTTAGTTATGTAATTCCAGACATTGACAATATGTCTTGAGGCTCATATTTTCAAAATCAACATGTTGTATTCTTTTGAATAGACCAAGCAATAGACACATCGAGAATGAATAGAAAAGATGAAATCTTTTGAAATACCTATTTCTCCTTTCAATTTGTGCCAACTTTACCTTGATCCAACGATGTATCTTCTGACTAGCCGGACAACATATGATGACCGGCTCAAGATACATTTGGCCGAACACCAAAGGGTACGGCTGGTCTAATTGTCCAGGTACAAAGCATTTTCAAAAATTTCAGCTTGTTCAACACACTTTCCACAAATATCTCAAATATTTACACCCGAGGCTCTATAAATAGAGATTAACAACTCATTTATAAGGGTTGGAAAATTGACCTAAGGCATGTACAAGGCTTGCGACTCTCCATCCCCTTGCTCCTTCATCTCCTACCTACCTTCTCCAACTTTCAACAACCAAACACCATTAAAGCTTGATCCTAAGCTCCTTGCTAAGGCTCTTGGACATTCTAAGACACATTCAAAGGCTCTTGAGGGGACTAAGAAAGAGTTTGTAAAACAAAGAAGCTCATCCTCTTTAAGAGGTAAGATTATTGCACTTCTAATCACTTTCCTCCCTCTTTTCCTTCATTTCTAACCCTATTCTTATCATACAACTATTATAATCATGCAATAAGTCCTCGTGGATATGGTTGGGAGTTGAAATTAGCCACTCATCTATTGAGTTGATAGTTTTTCTCTCTTTTCTTGCTTTCCTTAGCTAAGATGCATTGTGGTTGTGTATTTTGGAATCATGTGGAGATGTGACTGGGAGTAAAAATTAGCCATCCATTTACAAGTTTGATATGTAGAATAGAGTTATGTCCTTGTTACACATCGTCTCTTCACATATTCCTTAATCTAAGCATATTAGTCCATGTGTCTCAACACATGCACACTGTTAACGAGAGATAGGGGTTGTTTCACAAGATTACTTGGATGATCTACGGGATTTGATGTTGAAAAGATTGTGTTTTTTCTTTTTATTGATTATTTTGGAAGTAAAACCAGAGATTTTATGTCAAGAGCATTGAAATCTCTTTTCTCAATCATTCGTGAACATGGAAAAAGGTGGAAACACTCTTGTTCCCTGAATAGAAGGAGAGTTTTCAATGGCTTTTGACGAATCATTTGTTTTTAAAGCAAAGTTTCCACTGAGAAATGATGTGCATTAATCTACTTTCTCCAATTAATAGCATGGATTTGGGTACTAATTTGCCCATATTCACAAATAGATGATTTAGGTTCCCATATGTTTCTTAGGCTTGAATTTGTTCTTGTTTTGATCACTTTAATTTGTTGATTTATTACAAAATATCTGTTGTATATATCTGTTTATGTTCTTATTAAAGGTTGAGGCCCATCTACCTCCTCCTTAAGTGTTTTCAGTGAGTGGAATAGGTAGAATGGATGAACACCCCTTGGAAGATGTTCTTGGCTTTTGTTCTAAACTTTCTGCACCAACCTAAATCTTGACCTAAATAAGAATTCGGCGGGCCAATTTTATATTTGGCTGGCCCATCTTGTGTCTGGCCGGATGATCCTCCCAAGAATAGAGCAAACAGTTTCTAAGGAGTGCTCTCCCGAGTGGTTCTGGAGCTGCTAGCGAAATTATTTGCCTTATTTAGTACAATTTGTTAGATTCAGCAGTACTTTTCCTGGAACAATTCAATGTTGTAATAATTTCTCCAACCCCCTATTTTCCTTTCTTTTATTATTTATTCAAATTGTTCTAATAGTCTCTCTCTCTTCCTCCTTTGTTATAATAATCTTCCAACCCCATATCTTTCTAATCTTTTTACTTACGTGCTTTCTGTATAGCATCATATCTTATTCATCGTGCCCATGTATTGCATTCATTTTTCATGCATTTGGGTCCGACTTATTTGCATTTGTGGAATTTATCATTTCTAAGTTGAATATATGCGCTATCCCATGTCTCGAGATGATATTCATGTCATATCTTAGTATCCGGACCTATAAACGCATGTCATGTATGTATTGCATTAGTTACTTGTATATAAGATCATGCATATACCCTAACCTATTCCTTTGGTTCACCCAAGAGTACTAGGTGAGTATTTATTTGTTTTAGCATGATGTATATGCGTGTTACTTGTCATATTCATTGCTATACCATGAGGCTAAGTGCTTAATTGGAATATCTATACGAATGCCAACAGATGGAGGTTGTTTTGCTTTTGTTGGAATGTAATTGATTCTTATGTTTTTGAGTTTATACAAAAAGGCTTTTCAAAATTGCATGAAATCAAAGCATAACCAAAATTAGTGACACAATCGATACTTGACTGTCTCAAATAGTAACATTAGCATCATTAATAAATCAGGATATGAACATATATCGATCATAAAAATCATATCATGACTTGATAGAGGTCGATCTTTTGATCGGGTGAGCCGGGGTGCTCAATTAATGACCTTTCCCCCTCATACCTAAGTTCCCAAGTTGAGACACTTCGGTTATGACGGATAGTGGCCTTTGGCACAAGTCACAGGTTTCCTAATTTCCCAAAAGATTATTGAAATCTAATGATGTAGTCTATTTTTCAGCAAATATTTGCAATAAAATGGGTTTTTACAAAAGTTACTATATTTGGACTCTTATCTTTTGTTTCACATTGCACTAGTGAGACTAGATCAGGATATTAAAAATCTGAACTGTTGGGCGCACTTGGTAATCCCAAAGGCATCCCACAATATGACAGGACAATCTTTGGTGTCAATAGAAAATGTCATTATGATGAATTTCTAGACACGCCATTATTGTCAAATTTGGGCAACTCATTTAAGAGATACTGTTTTGGCATGTTTTCCTCGAAGAATGTAGGCATTGCTCTAGGAAATTCAAATCAAATGCCTTTGGAAGTTGATGCATTTTCAAGGATGCACAAACTAAAACTTTTGCAGCTCAATTATGTATAAATAAATGGAAGTTTGGAAAATTTTCCTAAACAATTACGATGGTTATGTCGACATGAATTCCCTTTCAAATCTATACCCCATGATTTCCCTTTGGAGAGCCTGATTGTTCTTGACATAAGTTATAGTAGCTTGCAAATAATTTGGGAAGGAGCCAAGGTATGTTTCAAATATGTATATATATATATTAATTTTGTATGAAAACTAAAATAAGTATTGATAGTAGCTTCTTCTTTTTTTTTTTTTTTTTTTTTTTTTTCTCGACTCACTAAAAATCCTTGATCTTAGTCATTCCCATTGCCTTAGTAAAACGCCTGACCTCTCGAAAGTCTCCTATCTAGAAAGGTTGATATTAAAAAATTGTGCACGGTTGGTTGAGGTTCATGAATCCATTGGACACCTTTAGGGACTTGTTATGTTTAATTTAAAAGATTGAAAAATTTTGAGGAAGCTTCCTATTAGGACCCTACTTGTTGTCAAATTTCGTGGACAAACTTGAGCTTCATTGAGTTGTAATTTTCTTGTTTCTGGTCTTCCCGCTCGAGTAGGGAAAGTGGCGCTTGAGCGAAGATCCCACCCTCACAGTATTTTGTCTTGTCTGCAAAATGTACTGAGTCATGTGTTTTTATGCTCGAGTGTGGAATCTTACGCTCGAGCGTGAACCCTGGTTTGGAACACACGATATAAAGTCCCCGCTCAAGCGTTCGTTCCCACGCTCGAGCGGACCTCGCGATCTCAGCTTCTATAAAACCTCAAGTTGCTCCAAATCTAGGGTTACGTTTTCTAGATCTTCTTTAGGGTTTTAGGGTTTTAGGGTTTTCTTTTGGGGATATTTTTCTAATTTTCCTTGATGTTTGATTGAGTTTGAACTCATGTTCTTATAAGCACATATCAAGGAGTTTGTTTGATCTTCTTTTGAGAGTGTTCTTCTTCGGTGGAATCCGAAGATTCAAGCACAAAGTAATCAAAGGAGTTTGATGCTGTGTGCAGTCGTTAATTCGACAATGGGTGTTGTGGATTCAACATCAATCTAATCAATTCCGAGACAAAGGTTGCGGTGAAAGATATACAGAAAATTTGAAAACAAATTGGAAGCGTTTGGGTAATTTGTTTGGTATCTTTGTAATCTTTCTTTCTTCAGTAGTGGATTGATTTGTGGTGTTTCACCTGTGGTTTTTTATCACAATTGAAGGTGCTTCAATTGTGGTTTTTCCATGTAAAAATCATTTGTGTCGATTTATTGTTTTCTAAAACAACAATCTAAATCACTTTCGTAGGTGCTTGATGATTTAGATTGTGAGTTTTATTTGGTTGGGAATTGAAACTATTAAATCTTGATCTAATCACGAATCACTTAGGTTTTTCAAGCAAGCCATTAAAGAGGATGTTGAAAGCATTGACAATCCAAGCAATCAGAGAGTTCTGACTACCATTCGTGGAGAAATTTCTAATGAAGAACAACAACAGGTTGCTCACTGTACAAAGGCCAAAGATGCATGGGACATCCTGAGTCAATTTCATGAGAGAGGAGAGTCATCTTCACCACTATATATCTCATTTCCTGCCTTTGTTGCTCGACTGGATGAAGTCCAAGAGAAAGAGGAGCAAAAATAAGATGATGAAACATCTAAAGACAATGATGAGATTGATGGTGATGATCTACAACAAGCTTACAAAAAGCTTTACGATGAATCTCTAAATCTGTCCAAGATTAATGACAAACTCACTCTCAAGCTCAAAGCATGTGAAAGCAAGAATGTCAAGCTAAGGGGAGAAATTGTAACAGCCAAGCAGAATGTCATCAAAATCTCCGATGACAGACAAGACCTTTGTGGGAAACTTCTATCTTGTGAGACCGAAAGGAATGAACTTCTGAAAATATATGCCATATATGAAGAGAAGATTGAAAGCCTTGAGACGTCACAAGCTACATTTGAAGAGATGGTTGGTCAAAAAGATGAAAAACTCAGAGATGCTAGAGCCACAATTGCCATGTGGAACAAAGGTTCCAAGTCATTAGAAGACATCCTTAGGTCTCAACAAATGAGTTGTGACAAAAGTGGGCTAGGCTATGGTAATACGACAGCTCACAAGGGACAGGCCTCTACATCACATGACCTGAATACTCAAGCAAAAGGAAAGCTGAAGATGTACTAGGGTGATCCCTCTCTTCATCTGCCTAACGGGGGTAAGATCAACAAAAGAGAGATAAAACCTGTTTTTGTTTGTCATCATTGTGGTAGGTATGGCCACATTTGTCCTTATTGCTTTGAGTTGTTTGGTAAGGTGTCTCAAAAGGGTAGAAATTGTAATACTGTTTGGGTTAGGAGACAACCTTACATGTCTAGGCAGAACACCAAGATTCATGAGGATGTTCACAACGCTAAGACATTTACTAAGACCGCCAGTCCTGACTTTGTCAAGCCCAAAAAGATATGGGTGAGAAAGAATGACTTGACTTGTTTTGTTATTCACACTGCTCTAAAAGCACGCGACTCACACATGTGGTACCTTGACAGTGGGTGCTCTCGTCATATGTCAGGTGACAAATCCTATTTCACCTCCCTTGAAAAATTTGGAGGAATTGTTACCTTTGGAGATGGTGGCACTTCTAGAGTCATTGGTAAGGGCTTTATAAGTGTGGCTGGTCTTCCCAAGCTCGAAAATGCATTACTTGTTGATAGCCTCAAAGAAAATCTTTTAAGCATCAGTCAAATGTGTGATTCCCACCATGAAGTATTATTTTCAAAAAATAAATGTGAAATTTTAGATAAAAAGGGCAATACTATCATGCATGGGATTCGCACATCCGATAACTACTATGGGATTGTTACCTCTAATGATCTCATTTGCTACTCAACCATCATAAGTAATATTAATTTATGGCATCAAAGATTAGGTCACATGAATTTCAAAGTCCTAACTAAGATAGCCAACAAAGAGCTTGTGAGAGGAGTACCTAAACTGGGTAAGAATATTAACCATGTGTGTGGACCATGTCAACTTGGGAAGCAAACCCGTGCCCCTCATAAAAAGGTGAACAGCTTTACAACCAAACGTTCTCTTGAATTGGTTCATATGGATCTTATGGGACCCACTCACACTGAAAGCATTGGAGGTAAAAGATACAGTTTTTTAACCGTTGATGATTTTACTCGTTTCTCATGGGTGAATTTTTTAAGAGAAAAATCTGATACGTTTAATGCTTTCCAGGCCTTAGTCCTTAAAATCCAAAATGAACAGGATGTTTCTATTAAGTGTATCATAAGAATCCGAATTGATCATGGTCGTGAGTTTGAAAATAGTTCGTTCTCGGATTTTTGTGATATGCATGGGATTAAGCATGAATTTTCTACACCGATTACTCTACAAAAAAATGGAGTTATTGAGAGGAAAAATAGAGTGGTTCAAGAGATGGCTAGGGTTATGCTCCTTAGTAAAAAAGTTCCTCCAAAGTTTTAGACTGAAGCCTTAAATACTGTTGTTTATGTCATAAATCGTGTGTATTTAAGGCCTAGCACTTTACAAACTCCATATGAATTGTGGAAGAGATTGAAACCTAATGTAAAATATTTCAAAACTTTTGGGAGTAAATGTTACATCTTTAAAGATAGAGAGCCTTTGGGCAAATTTGACTCCCGAAGTGATGAAAGTATTTTTCTAGGGTATTCAACCACTAGTAGAGCTTTTCGTGTTTGTAACCTGCGAACTTTATCTTTAATGGAATCGATCAATGTGGTTATAGATGACACAGGTTCTCCTACTTCAGCGATAAATGAGGAAGAAAATGGTGAGTCTCCAATCTTGGATACTGAACCACAAAGTCAAAGGGAAGCTGAGGTCCAAGCACAAGAAGTTGAGACAGCACCAACTTCTCAGGTAAGTCAGAGTCCAAAGAGTGTACAAAGAGACTCCACTTCTGATGCTTCTGTCACCACAAGTCCAGAGTTCAAACCATCAGCAAGGGTGAAACTGAATCATCCAGCTCAACAGGTAATTGGAAGTGTCTCAGATTGAATGAAAACCCGAAGACAAATTCGGGAGAAGGTATCTCATATGTGTTATGTTTCATTAATTAAACCTAAGAATATAAAAGAGGCCTTACTAGATGATAGTTTGGTCAATGCTATGCATGAAGAATTAGGTCAATTTGAACGTAACAATGTTTGGACTCTTGTTCCCAGACCTAGAGACATGAATGTGATAGGTACCAAGTGGATCTTTAAGAATAAATCTGATGAGAATGGCACTATGGTTAGAAATAAAGCTAGGTTGGTTGCTCAAGGCTATACACAAGTAGAAGGTGTTGACTATGATGAGACGTTTGCCCCAGTTGCACGTCTCGAATCTATTTGGATTTTACTTGGTGTTGTATGCTTTCTTGGTTTCAAACTATTTCAAATGGATGTGAAAAGTGCCTTTCTGAATGGGTACTTAAAAGAAGAGGCTTATGTTGAGCAACCAAAAGGGTTTGAGGACCCTAAATGTCCAAACCATGTCTACAAGTTAGACAAGGCTTTGTATGGGTTGAAACAAGCCTCTCGGGATTGGTATGATAGACTGACTACCTTTCTTCTTGATAATGATTTTCAAAGGAGTAGTGTGGACAAGACTTTATTTGTGAAACATACTAAGTCCCATATACTTGTTGCACAGATTTATGTTGATGATATTGTGTTTGGATCCACTACTGATCATCTTGTTAAATACTTTTCGGATTGCATAACACATGAGTTTGAGATGAGCATGATGGGAGAGTTGTCTTATTTCTTAGGTCTTCAGATTATACAGTCTCCTTGGGGTATGTTTGTTTCTCAGACTAAGTATGCCAAAAACCTTGTGTCAAAGTTCGGTCTTGAGTCAACTAAACATGCACGTACTGCCATGAGCACCAGTCTTCACCTTTCCAAAGATTCCTCTGGTATTGACGTTAATCCTACCCTTTATAGGAGTATGATAGGAAGTCTCTTGTACCTCACAGCCAGTCGTCTTAACATTGCATTTAGTGTAGGTGTTTGTGCTCGTTACCAAGCCTGCCGTAAAGAGTCTCATCTGACTGCTATCAAACGCATCATTAAGTATGTGAATGGAACATTGGGTTATCGGATTTGGTTCTCGACCGACACTACAACTGAAATCACTAGTTTTTCTGATGCCGACTGGGCAAAGTGTGATGATGATCGTAAGAGCACGTCTGGGGGGTGTTTTTACCTTGGGAATAATTTGGTTGCCTGGTATATTAAAAACCAAAATGCCATTTCTCTTTCGACAGCTGAGGCAGAGTACATTGCTGCAGGGAGTTGTTGTGTACAAATGCTGTGGATGAAGCAAATGCTTCATGATTATGGAATTGACCAGAACACTCTCACTTTTTTCTATGATAACACAAGTGCCATTAACATTTCTAAAAATCCTGTCCAACACTCTCGCACCAAACGCATTGACATTCATCATCATTTTTTCCGAGAGGTAGTGGAAGAAGGCCTTATTGTTCTTGAACATGTACCCATTGAGCATCAAAAAGTTGATATTTTTACAAAACCCCTTGATCTTCTTAGGTTTGAATTCCTTAGAAAGACCTTGGGTGGAGGGCTCAGTTACTCGGGTGTTACTTGTTACTTGAGGGGGTGTGAGTGATTGCTTTTATGTGTACTTGGGTGCTATAATCTCATTCTCATTGATTCATGTCATCCCTACATTTAGACTCATATGAACACCTCTCATGTTGCTTTCTAGATTTCATTTTTCATTGTTCATAGCTCATTTTGAATGCCCATGCTCATTGACTTCATGATCTCATTCTGTACACATTCTTGAGATAAACTATTACAGGAGTTTCCACATAAGTGATCAAAGTTCTCTATGGACCACTAGCAGTGTATCTTTTACATTATTGGAGGAATTGACCTATACTGGTATATCATGGGTGATGTTGAGTCTCTTAACCATCTACCTCCTTTTTTCACTTTCACAGTTCCTCTCTCAGTTCATTGATGTTCGGGCATTAGGAAAAGGCTACCTCAGAGGCACCAACCAGGCTATCCTTTCTGATTTCATGCTTCTCTGGTTTGGTCTTCATACTCTTGAGCGTGCAAGCCACCAGTGAGTGCCCACAAAAAAGAAAAGTCACAAATTATATATAAAAAGGGGGGGGAGGGGGAGGACTCATTGATTGAGGTGGAGCCTCTGCATTTACTCAACAAATACCCCTTGATTTTTAGTGGTTTGACTTTTCTCTGTGATGTTTCACTACTCTTGCTGGAGGTCCAGCCATCCGATCACTACAAGGATTAACTCTAGCTCTGTGGCTTCTCAAGGATTGCACACACACACACACATTCATTATGTGAGCTCTCATGTTTGCTTTTGAGTTATGCATTCTCATATAGCTTATGATCATTGATTACATTTTATCTGATTTGCTCATGAGTTTGTGATTCATAATCTCAAAATTTGCAGGCTTCATGGTTTGTGGGTTATCCCATCTTAGTGTCATATTCTTGCTGTTATGCTCACCTCTGTCTTGTTTCAGGTCACACTTCCTAGTGCGAGTTGGTTTTATTTGCTCAGAAAAAGTGTTTTGGTCATTAGTGTTTTTAGTCCCCGCTCGAGCGTCGATTTCATCCCTCTAGCATTTTTGCAAAGTTTTTTAAACTTCTGAGCGGTTGTTTTTGGTGCTCGAGCGTTTAATTCCTTGCTCGAGCGTAGCCACGCGTGGTCTGGCATGCGCTCGAGCATTCAAACCCACACTCGGGCAGACTGGTTTTATTTAAAAACCCTTTCCTCAAATCTTCAGTCCATTTTTTTCCCAAATTCTATATGTCTCTCTCCTAGGGTTCCTTTGGCGACTCTGTGATCATCCCCCCTTGGGCTGTTGATTGGTGTGCTCCTCTCAGTTCCTTGTTTCTCGTACTCCATCATCACTTAGGTATGATTCTATCTTCGTTTGTCAATTTATTTTCATTATTTGTTTTCGGTTGTCTTTGTTCCTTCTCATCTTCATCATCCATACTCGTGAGTACTGTTCTAGAATGTGTATCTTGATTACTCTTGTTTATGGTCTATTGGTTTGGGCATTTTTGTATGCAATGTGATTATCTTTTCTCATTCTCTTGAATCTATGATTTTGTGCTCTCATGGGTTAGGGGTTATTGAGTTGTGTAGTTGGTATGATCAATGCCTTCTATCCTAGTATGGTTTTTAGGATATTTATTATCACTATGTTCTCCTTGGCTGTTTAATTCTGCATTCTGATATATTGTGATCTTATTGAGGGTTGGTCATATTGATTTTTATACTGCTTTTAGCTATTTAATTTTGATAGATTTGACTTTGCTACTAATGGTTTGTGTATGTGTTTTTGGTTTTGATTTTTTGTCTTGGGTTAGGGGGTTTGTGGTTGTTTCCTTTGGGTAATTCTTGGTTTAGTCATGTCCACTTCTAAACGTAAGAAGTCAACTACCTGTCGCCCTTCTTTTAATATAGACCGGTTTTCCTCGGCTGAAAAAGCCAAGTTGTTCAGAGAATCCTACCCCTCTAGGACTATTCATCTTGAATGCAATATCCAACCAAACACTTTTAAGTCCATTCACATTCGCCTTTTGTTTGATCCTTTGGGTGGGGATTTGGTTCTTTCCTTCTCGGGCTATCAAAATCTTGATTGGGTGCGGGAATTTTACTGTAATATGGAGGGGATTGACGATGTTGGTCCTTCGTTCAAGACTTGGGTCAAGTCTAAGTCTATCACAGTTACCCCTGACCTTATTCATGAGCTATTAGGTATTGGTAAAGTCTTTCCTCTTTACTATCCGTTCCCTGTTTGACCTACCTGTGATTTCAACGAGGTGGCCACTACTTTATATGGTATATCTCGTTCGTGGCTCCCGAGCTCTTTTGATCAAACAAAATGAGCACCTTCCCCAGTTTCATTTACTTAATCTTATTGTTTGTGCCGACATCATTGTGACCACCCATAGCTCTGAGATAAATCAAGAACAAGGTTTTGTCCTTTATTGCATTGCTCAACACCGATCTATTGACCTTGCCACCTTAATCATTCAAAAAATGGTCTCTGCCTTCGAGTAGAATAACCTTGGTCTTCCTTACGGTTGCCTCATTAACCGGCTTCTCGCCAAGTTTGAGGTTTCCTCTTTTGATGAGGATGATTTTGTTTCTCTTTCCCGGCCTTTCACCAAAAAGACTGTCTCTCAGAATCAGTCTCATGTTAGGGGGGTCCCTTCTGGAGTAGGTAGTTCTGGTGCAGGTTCAAGGGATGCTGCTGTGGCTAAAGAGGCAGAGTATGATGCGGTTACTGCAGGTGAGGCTGCCCGTAAGGGGAAGCAGTTTCCTCCAGTTCATACTATCTGAGGCCAGCTTCATCAGTTCGAGCAGTCCATGGTCTCACGTTTTGATCGTCTGGAGAGCCGAATGGATATCTTCGAGGCCAGGCTTACAGATCTTGAGACTACCGCCGATGCTCGGCTCACAGCATCGGAGGCCTCATCCAGGCGCATTGAGGAGTCTGTTGCTCAGTCTTCTTCACATCTGTCCCAGATTTTGTCTCTTCTACAGATGCAGCTACCTCCACAGCCACCTCCATAGCCACCAGCTCAGTGATATCGGTGACATTGGCTCATATACTTTTTGCACAATGTTATCTCTTGATTTTTTTGCACAGTTTTTGTGACGACCCAGAACTTTTCCCTCCGCTCGAGCGGAAGAGTTAACGCTCGAGCGGACTTTTGGGGTTCCCAGCAATTTCGCAGACGGCCTGAGATTCTGCAAGTTGTGAATCTCCGCTCGAGCGGAGAAGTTGACGCTCGAGCGGACTGATTTATTGGTCTGTGAGCACTCGAGCGGGTGAGGTGACGCTCGAGCGTGGAAAGTAAGATTGTCCTTGACATTTTATTAGTGTACTTAGAACCTTCTTATGTTATTTTGGAGTATGGGTTGAGGTGGTGCAATGAAGGTAAAGTAGGATGGAACCAAAAGCTTTAATTTGAATGATTCATCTACGATCAGCTGTCACTCTTTTGCCCTTTTCTTTTTCCACACTTTGAATTTGGATGTGAGGTTAGAACCATTGGAAAGCTTATTTCCGGGGCTTCAATTTAGACACAAGAACGACCTAAAACGGAGTCCGGATGGGAGAGTTATACCTGTTCAAAGTTTCAAAATCTGTGCTGAAAACAAGTACGCTCAAGCGGGAATTCCTCCGCTCGAGCGGGAATTACGGGACAGCAGCTTAAAATGAGATTTTTTGGATCATTTCTCACATTTTCTTTTTCCCCTCTTCATCCCCCTCCCCTAGGTCCGAAAACCCTAGGTTCTTAATCTCCAAAACCTTCCATTTCTCTTAGTTTTGATCAAGATCATCCATCAAAAAGTGAAGAAGCATGAAGATTATTATGTTCTACCGATTGGAATTTCGAGATTTTGGAGGATTCTTCTCAATCCTTGCTCCTTTGTTTGATTCTTGAGGTAGGGGTCCTTATTCCCTTTCAATATTTGCATTCATGGATGGATTTGTGGTATTTTGTGTATATAAAAACATAATCTATAATTTGAGCATAATATGTCCAACTTGAGATTTGGGGGTTTCGGGTTTATCATGTTGGTGATATAATTGATGGGTTAAAATGATAGATTATGAATCCTAGGTGTATAATCAATGGGAAAATTGGAATAGGAAATGATGGGTTAATAAGTTTGAATTTTCTTGACATTTTAATATTTTTCTTGAAACCCTAGGTTAATTAAGGATGATAACCAAAGATTTGGCCCAAATTGGAAGTAGAATAATAAAATTGAGGTATTGAATTGTATGTGTTCAAGTTTAATTTGAATTTGGAAATGTTTGAAAATTATGTTAAAATTTGCGAATGAGCTTTGTTATGAGCATTGTAAATCATATGTTAATGAGAAAGGAAATTGGGGGAAAGATTTGTTGATGATGTGGATGATGTAAACTTGGCTATGGAATGTTGAAATGAGCCTTAGCAACTTAATTTGAAATATGTTGAATAACGTTAAATAGTGTGGATTATATTGGATGGTGATGATTATGTCGGATTATGTTGATTATGTTGAGTTGTGTTGAGTAATGTTGAACTAAATGATGTTGTACTATGATGGATTATATTTGAATTATGTGAATTGTGTAGGGCTAGCTACAGGGGCGGACCAAGCATCTAAACACTGTGAGTAATAGTACTACAAATGTACCTCGTTTACCGTTAAGAAATATTGTTAACGACATTCCATTCTCCGCGAGCTAATATGTTAACATGTGTGATGATTGAGAATTGATGTGAACATTGAAAGAGTTAACCCACATCGATATGATTCTGAACCTACTCCGTATTTTGGGTTATGGTTAATGATTATTGTCAGTGTACCATCCTAAGAATTATCTATACTTATGTATAAGAATTGCATACAACTATCAACATTGTGAAGTTGGTTATGAATTGTTTTGATTTGTCTTCGGATTATTGGTAATATTAAGGTTCTGTTAATTACAAAACAAGTAGGTCTATGTACAAAGAACCATGAGGAAATCTAAGCACGTCATTGTACCATATGTTTTGTTTGCTATTGATAATTAATGTTACCATTCTGTTATCGGCAACGTTCTGTTAAGCCTATGTATCTATGTTTATTTATGTGATTAATGGGAAGAATGTGCTTCTCTGTATTAATCTGTTCTGATGTTTTCTGGTATGGAACAAAGTGCTGTACGGAACTAAGTGCTACACCTTGGTGGGAGCCACCTCTAGAATCCGTACGAGCCACCTCTTGAGTCCATACATCTGTTATTTCTGTTACTACGCTTTATGCGTTCTGTTATCACGCTTTATGCGTTCTGTTACCACGCTTTATGCGTTCTGTTATCACGCTTTATGCGTTCTGTTACCCTACGCTCTTGCGTTCTGTTACCCCACGCTTATGCGTTCTGTTATTTCTGTTATTTCTGTCAGTTCTGTTATTTCTGTTATTTCTGCTATTTCTGTTATTTCTGTACTTCCATTATTTCTGGGCCGATGGCCATTCTGATATTTCTGGACCCATGGTCGTTCTGCATCTGTAGGCTTAAGGCAGTTTTGTATATGTTGGGCTTAAAGCCATTCTGTTACGGAAGTTGGACCCATGGCTTTTGGGAATGTAGTTAATCACATGCATCTGCAGATATATGTTTGATTATTCAGGTTAAATATTACATT
Organism: Camellia granthamiana; assembly: GCA_036172215.1. Lineage (NCBI taxonomy): Eukaryota > Viridiplantae > Streptophyta > Magnoliopsida > Ericales > Theaceae > Camellia > Camellia granthamiana. The sequence continues at coordinate 27,901,887 of CM069904.1, forward strand.
ATTTATGTACTGTTATTCACTGAGTTCGTTCATCCTGTATTTTGTCTGTCTATTCTTGTAGGTAACCAACCGGGAGTTCAGTCCTAACCTTTAAGGCTTGTGTTTCTCTTGTCAACTTTGATGCGTCCAGGCACCACCTGAAGCCGTGTATTATGTACAGTGTTGTTGAGTGTTGATTTACGCTTTGGACGTCTATTTATGGTTGATTGTATATAATTTCTTCTTCATTAATGTTTTTGTTATACGCCTATTTATGGGGTTGAGTTGAGGCATATGTATATAAACCATCTGTATAATAATTACTTAGTGTGATGTTGAGATCCTGGCATGTTAGGAATAGCTCAATGGATGTTATTCTATGTATTTTTTTTTATTATTGAATGCTTCCGTTCAGGCCCCGTATGATACGTATAACAGGATTAGTGTCTGTTTTCGAATGGGTCATGCCCAAACTTTTAGGGGCGGGTTAGGGGCGTGATAGTTTTATATCTTGATTTTTGTTTCTTTTTCACTTGTGTTTTCCTCCCGGACAAAAAGGGGGAGTGGATATTGGATATACTTGATGCATGGTTATTATTTTTGGGCATGGATATTGAGATATTAGTGTTTCATGGATATTGGGATACTTTTGTTTAGATATATATATTTGGCTATTTATCCAGTTCCACAGTTTTGGTTTGTATGGTTGTTTCCACAGGTGGATTGTTCAAGAATTAAGTGTTTCATGTTCGCTTTCAGTTCTTGTGGTTTTTGTAGTGGTTTTATTTTTTTTCTTTCGTTAAAGTCGAGGTTGTTGATTGTGTTCGTTAGTGTGTTTTGGGTTTGTTTGTTAGGAACATTGTTAGAAGAATTTTGTCCGGGATTTGACAAAGGAGGAGATTGTTAGGACCCAACTTGTTATCAAATTCCGTGGGCAAACTTGAGCTTCATTGAGTTGTAATTTTCTTGTTTTTGGTCTTCCCGCTCGAGCGGGGAAAGTGGCACTCGAGCGGAGATCCCACCCTCACAGTATTTTGTCTTGTTTTCAAAATATACTGAGTGGTGTGTTTTTACGCTCAAGCATGGAATCTTACGCTCAAGCGTGAACCCTGGTTTGGAACACGCGATATAGAGTACCCGCTCGAGCGTCCATTCCCATGCTCGAGCAGACCTCGCTATCTGAACTTCTATAAAACCTCAAGTTGCTCCAAATCTAGGGTTACATTTTCTAGATCTTCTTTAGGGTTTTAGGGTTTTCTTTTGGGGATATTTTTCTAGTTTTCCTTGATGTTTGATTGAGTTTGAACTCATGTTCTTATAAGCACATATCAAGGAGTTTGTTTGATCTTCTTTTGAGAGTGTTCTTCTTCGGTGGAATCCGAAGATTCAAGCACAGAGTAATCAAAGGAGTTTGATGCTGTGTGCAATTGTTGATTCGACAATGGATGTTGTGGATCAACATCAATCTAATCAATTCCGAGATGAAGGTTGCGGTGAAAGATATACAGAAGATTTGAAAACAAATTGAAAGCGTTTGGGTAATTTGTTTGGTATCTTTGTAATCTTTCTTTCTTCAGTAGTGGATTGATTTGTGGTATTTCGCCCGTGGTTTTAGATCACAATTGAAGGTGCTTCAATTGTGGTTTTTCCATGTAAAAATCATTTGTGTCGATTTATTGTTTTCTAAAATAACAATCTAAATCACTTTCGTAGGTGCTTGATGATTTAGATTGTGAGTTTTATTTGGTTGGGAATTGGAACTATTTAATCTTGATCTAATCACGAATCACTTAGTTTTTTCACTTCCGAGAAGCATTTGTATGCTAAAGCTTTTGGAAGCGCTTGAGATCTCAGTTTTCTCAAATATTGAGGAATTGCCAACAGGATAGGGACTATGGAGTCTTTAACAGTTCTCCATACAAATAAAATTGCCATAAGTCAATTACTCTCTACCATTAAGGAGGTCAAATCATGGTATTCATTCATCTATCCCTCTTTGTTGAAGCCAAGAAAAAACATGGAAATTTCATGGGCTCTTTTACCACAGTCTGTGGTACACTTAAGTCTTGAGAACTATAATTTATCAGAAGATGATTTTCCTACGGATCTTGGCAACCTATCTTCATTGCAAATTTTAAATTTGAGTTGTAATGCAATACATAGCCTCCCAAATTGCATCAGAGGTGATATTGGACTCCAGATCATTCTTTAAATAGGTGCACAAAGCTCCGATCACTTGAAGTGCAATAGAAATTGAAAGAATTACATTTCATAGGATGTGCATTGTTGGAGAAAGTAACCTGTCAATCACTTCTATTAACCATAGAAGATAATAACATATGTGGAAATCAATTTGTCGTGCACATGATACAAAATATAAACTTGGGCTTATGTCACAATCTAGTTGAGAAGCAAGGTTCCAGATTGGTTTAATCTTTAAAATGTAGGATCTTTAATATCGTTTACTGTGCCATCGCATCTTAATTTCAGAATCTGATGCTTGAGTGTATGTTCTATTTATGCACTTTCCACTAATCAAAAAGAAGATTATGACTTTAATTACTATGCACATACTATTATCAGTAATATGACCAAGAGTTTGATTTGGAGTCATTCACCATATGTCTTTGGCATTTTAGAAGTTGATAAGTATATGATGTGGTTAAATTATTGGAAGTTTGAAAATCAGTTGGCAAGTGGCGATCAAGGTTCTAAATATCGGCCAGTACGTGCTGTACCGGCCGGTTCATACCGGAAAATTGGACTGCCGAGTCGGATATTGGCCGGTATACCGGTGAGAATGAAATTCGGGTCCGTAGCGGCCGATTCCCGATACGTATCGGCCTGAATCCGATACGTGAACGATACAGTTCCGATACATGTATTCTATCATCAGTGCGGCTGAAAAATGGAGCAAAGCATCTGCAAAATAATTGAGCAAAGCAAAGCACCTACAAAAGCAAAAAATAATTGAGCAAAGCACCTGCAAAAGCAAAAATAATCGAGCAAAGTACCTGCAAAAACAAAAGAAAATACAGAAAAGGAAGGGAACAGACTCACGGACTCAAACCTTTCACTTCAAATTTTTTGTCTTCTTCAAGCAATACACACAGAGACTCACGGACCACCATAAATTTGTAACAACCTCTAAAGAAAAACCCTCAATCGGACCAAACCCAAATCGTCAATCAAACCCAAATCCATCTCCCAGGGGCATCGATCTTGTAAAGTGTTGCAGGGAGAAGCATCAATCGAACCCAAACCCATCACCGCTTTTAAGCTTCTTTGTTGAAGGTGTGTTCTCTTAGGCTCTGTTTATATATTTGTCATGCTCTGTTTTTTCTTTTGGCTGAATAACCCACACACAAGCTCTGTTTTATATAGTTGAAGGTTTAAGTCATGTTTTTGCTAGTTGTCGTGTTCAGTTATAATTTGTTTTTTTTTTTCCTTTTTTCTGTTTGTTCTGTGGTAATTTATTATTTATATTATGGTATGGGATGGGAATGTGATATATTTTAATATATATTTATGATTGCTCAAATATTTATATATATATTTTTTTTTTCTTCTGTTTTGTAGTTGATTTAAGCCATTATTGTGTGGTTATATTATGGTATGGGATGAGAGATATTTTAATAGATATATATTTATGATTTTTCAAATATTTATATATATTGTTTTGTTTTATTTGTTTTTTTTTTTTTTTCCTTTTTTCTGTTTTGTAGTTGATTTAAGCCACTGTTCTGTGGTTATATTATGGTATGAGATGGGAGATATTTTAATATATATATTTATGATTGTTCAAATATTTATATATATATATTTTTTTTCTTAGCAATGTAGTCACTACAGAAAATTCGTTTTTTAGAGGCGTTTTGAAAACGCCACGAAAAGCCTGAAAAACGCCGTAATATCTTATAGTGACGTGTAAAGTTTTTGCTGCTGATAGGGCCGCCGCAATAGCTACCCAACGTTTAAAAAACGTCGCTAAAAATATTATACGGCGTTTCTTAAAACGCCGCAAAATCTTTGACGACCGTCTCACCCTCTGTCCCAAATTAACGTGTGATGTCACAATGACGTCATTTAGTGGCGTTTTTTCAAAAAACACCGCTGTTTTTTTATTTTTTTAATTTTTTAATTTGTGGTGACAATGACGTCATTTTGTGGCGTTTTTTCAAAAGACGTCATTTTGTGGCGTTTTTTCAAAAAACGCCACTTTTTTCTCTTTTTTTTGGGGGGGGGGGATTCTAAATTAGTGCAGTTGCAAGTATACCTAGAATGAATATGTTCACATTTTATTTTCTGTCATTTTTTCCAAGTGTGTAGCATTTTAAAACCTGCAAATCGAGTAATGTTCTACATTTTAAAACTAGCAATTCATCAATCTCTTGATCTCTATGGGTTGTTCACCCCTTATTCAACATCAGTGATTATACCCAACAACAAAGTATATCTAGATCTCTGCAATTCAAGTCATGCCCCATAACAACACAGCATCATTGACTCTATTAATTACAAAGTAACTTGAAAAACAAAACAGTTGTGATTTACAAAAAAATGAAAAAAAGTATCGTCTGTGTTTCCTAAACAGTTGTGTACAAGAATGGAAACCATGACTGTCATCAAAATCGTTGGAGCTACGGATAGAATCAAACCTTGCGTAGTCTCGAGGTGGAAACAACCCATGACTAGTATCAGAGTCTGCAGTGCTGTGGAAGGAATCAAATCTTGGAAACGAGTCTTGTGGTGGGAAGTATGACCCTTGACTATAATCGGAATCTCTAGTGTTGCGGATGGAATCAAACCTTGTTAAAGAGTCGTGTTGTGGAAAAAATCCACTGTCCTGCGTGTTAAAGGAATCAAATCTTGAGAAGTTGTCAAATGTGTGCTCTTCTGACCCTTTGCTGAACCTTCGTGGGGAGTTGTTGCTATAATTGTACATGGGGGTGCTTGGAACAGAGTCAAATGTGAATGTGCTCTTCTGTTGAACAAATTATCCGCCTGTGGGGTGCTCGGAACAGAATCAAATGCGAACGTGCTCTTTTGAAACAGGCTATCTGCCTGTGGGGTGCTTGGAACTGAATCAAATACGAACGTGCTCTTCTTTTGAAATAGGTTATCTGCCTGTGGGGTGCTAGGAACAGAATCGAATACTAATGTGCTTTTATTTTGAAACAGGTTATCTGCCTGTGGGGTGCTTGGAACTGAATCAAATACAAATGTGCTCTTCTTTTGAAACAAGTTGTCTGACTGTGGGGAGTTTGCAGAATCTTCAAAAACAAATGGGCTCTTCCTTTGGTATGTGTCTTTATATGAAGAGTATGTTCTTATTGGAGGTAAACCCAAGCCACCAGAATCAAAGAAGGAACTTTCCATATCCTGTAACAACATTTTAATTTAAATGAATAAGCAAAGCAGCCAAAGGACATCACATCTATGACCCAAACTTGTGAACAATTAAAAGTTCAAAGGCTTTTTAAATGAAAAAAAAAGAAAAAAAAAAGAGTACATTATTGTGGAGAAGTTGATAAAAACCTCAAGGTGGATGTGATTTGCCAATTATCAGTGATATGTTATTCCTATATTCAATTCTTCTAATAATGTAACATTGTTATCAAACTATTTATCATATCTAAACATCATGTTTCATCACAAAATATTCAGTTGAAGTAATCAGAAGTTCATGAATACAAGCAGCTATATTTCCTCTCCATCATTTTCCCATGCATGAAAGAATGGTGGTATGCATAAAAGCTTTAGCAACATTATTTGAAAATATTTTTGCATCAAACAAACTCTCATTTATGATATGAAAGTTGTGTGTAGTATTTCGCAGACGGTGCCCACTTAAAGGACCAATAGTTTCAGAGCTACAACAAAATTTAGAGTAAACTAGTAAGAACTACAAGATTTACAGGATAATTGAGCAATGGAATGAATATAAAGAATGAAAAAACAGGAACTCAAAAGCACAAAAAGAAACTAGTGATTGCATTGGTTAGAAGATCAAAGTGTAAGTTGAAGCTGCCAAAGGAATTCCAAAGTTGACAGGGTCCGGCAATTTTCTACTTCTTTTCTTTGTATTGCAACTCCCGTTTTTTTTTTTTTTTTTTTTTTTTTTTTTGAGAGGAAAAAACATAATCTAGAAACGAACATTAAACCAAAAGACTCTGGAAAAAGGATTCTCATGGACAACAAAGAAAAGAGAGGGTAAATGAAGGGACATGGATCAAAACTTCACATTCATGGCTGCGCTGTATCTCAATTAATGCATAGAGCAAACTGGATTGCCACTCAAATCAAGAAGTTTTCATATACCTTTATAGGACCAGAACTGAAGTCCCAGCCTGAGTCAGTATCATAATGAGTATCAAATACACCCCAGTTTCGTTCATCAGCACTTCTGTCCCCAGAGAACACAGATTCAACACCCCCGTGTTCACTGCACCAATAAAATCATATAGAAATTCAGATTTCTTAATAAAACAGTAGGTCCAGATAGATGCTCTGCAATAGTTTTAAACGTTCGGACACCAATAAAAAATTTGAAATCCAATGCAAAAGGAAAATACAAAAAAGATACAACTTGTACCTCTGGGTCTCTCTAGCATGGGGTGAACCATCTGCACTGAAGTTCTTGCTAGATGGAGAATTTTGAGCATGAGCTGGACTGCCAGGTGGACTTCGAGCTGCACCATCTTCGCTGTGAGCATCATCACGAATCCTTTCTCCTCCACTTGGTGGCGTTTCTGACTTATGATCAGCATTTGCAGATGAAACATGTACACCCTCTTTTGTGGAAGATGCTTTACTAACAACTGATGAGGATTTTGATTTGGGAGGGGCTACAACATAGTAAAAAAAATAATAGAAATTCAAAGTTTACGTAGAAACAACATTAAGGAAAGGAAAACCACCAGAATTGAATTTTATTTTATTTATAAATAAAAAATAACTAGAAACCAAGATATAGACCTTACCTTCATCAGCCACCACCTCTACATGATTTTCATTGTCAATTACTTGAAATGATATGTTTCCCAGCCACAACACTGCAGCAAGCATTTCAAACGCATTGTCTTGGTCTTCTTTGCAAAGTCGAACAGTATCTAAGGCTTCCTGTCAAAGTAGAAAAAAATAAATAAAATTAAAAATAATTAGGACACAGAAAGAACAGGGAGAAAATTTCACTGTTTAGTGAAGTCTAATTACCATAAGCATTTGAAATTTCCTAGCATCATCAACATCATCAATTGCCAAGTAGCCACTCTGACTTAGATAATGGAACTCAACAGCCGATTTTAGATTCAGTCTATCTGTCAAGAAATATATGACACGAAGTCAGAGACCATAAATTTTCTTAGGTTGTAATTATATAGCTAATATAGAGAACCACATCATATATCTCATCAGAAATGTCTCTAGCTTCTTAACAAAAAAATATAATTTTCTACATCATGTTATTGGAAACCCGGAATGGATCTCAGATTCTATCACTTCAACAACTATTTCTAGATTCACTGAACTTCCATGAATGAAATAATGATAGGATACAAACAACCTTTGAGGCCAGACGGAGCACCAGTACAAAGTTGGTAAAAGATATGGTATGACCTTTCTCCATGAGCGAGCTGAACCACTCTTGACTGCTCAAAGAAAACATCATATACTTTTATCAGGCATGTGTTATTTATATAAAAAAAAAAATAAATACATACGAGTTTACAGTGGAATCAGCATACCTTTTCAAGCAGAACTATCCATGATTATTGAAGAAGTTGATGTTTTACAGCACATATGCAATCAAAAAATAAATCAAGCTAGTAAACACAATTGAAACAGGATCACAAGAAAATGAGTCTTTAGCAACTTTCTGATGTAAACATGCTTACAAGTCTGGATTTGAGCGCCACATATTTTCCCCATTGCACTAAAATGAATCTCAATCAACTTCCCCTTCACCACATCAAGAAGAGTTGATCTGTATATCTTTTGAAGTAACTCATTTAAGTATTGCACAATGATCAACTCATTCAAGTAGTGTTCGTAAAGAATCTTTAAGCTAAAATGCATAACAAAAACAGGAGTGCATTCTGTTTGGAAGATGAGAAGACGAGGTGTGAGAGAGAGAGAGAGAGAGAGAGAGAGAGAGAGAGAGAGAGGCTCACAAATCGGCTAGAATTGTCATTCCTGGATGTTTTTGCATTCCCAAATGCTTCCAGAATGCAGCTTGTCTGAAGGATTTCGCTTTTTACCCCACCACTGCCACTACCAAGAGCAACCAAGTATTGCATTGCAATTTTTGCTGTTTCTGTTTTCCCAACTCCACTTTCCCCACTACAAGATAGATACAACTGATTTCTTAGGTATAACTTAAATCTCATGGTGTAAGAAAATTAAGCCTATGGAAAACTGCCACAAAAGGAAAAGAAGGGAAGCATAAAAAAAGCATCGACATACAGAGCTTCCACTTCATGGACACACACACAAAAAAAGACAGTTCAACTAACCTTATGATGATGGATTGATTCACTTCATCTGCACAATCCATGATAAGAGTAGAGTAAGAAAAACAAATTCTTTAGTAGCAAAGTATAAACAAATTCAATACTATCTATATTTTTTTGCAGACAATGTACATACACAAACTGGAAACATGATAAACAGCTAGAACAATACCCGGACACCAAGCAACGCCATTAGCTGAGAAATGAACTCAGGGTGACCTGGCCATGCTGCTCCAGTTACCAAATTCGACTTATTGGATTAGGTTCTAACCATGTTGCCCCACCTAAGACCACGTTGAGTTTCACTGCAGGGTATGCAGTACATTTCTTGCCCTGCAAAAGAGTCCATCGCTAAATCAGAACACAGTAATAGCACACCGACAAACTTCCATTTTCTCAACAAAAGAAAAAAACACACACACACAGCAACTAATGTGCGGACCATAACTAACATTTCACTGGCAAAGAATTGATACTTTATGACACTGTTGGCATAGCATTTACATTTTTTCTGATGTAAGATTGAGGAAAAGTTTGGGTGCCAATATTATATTCTGGACTAAATATCTATCATTTTCATGTTACTTATAGGGAGAGATTTACAATCAAGCTTGAGAACAAAAGCATGTCCTCATCAGCACAGAGGAAGATGGCGTGAATATTGAATTGTTAAAAAAAACCCAAGGTAGGCTCAAATTGCAAAGTTTTGATGCAAAACATCATAACTAAATTATAGAACACTATCTACAAACTGCCCTTGAACACTATCTCCTGTTACCGCAAATCTCAAAGACGGCCAACTAGCCATTGTATAAACTTAAATTTGGGTAAACCACTAAAATCCACCCCCCCCAACTCCTTTCCTCCCGACACCAAATTGAGTTTTACTCAAATTTTGACTCGAATCAAGAGAGACCCATTTCCTTCACTCAAATTTCTATCCAGTCAAAACTTGACAGGTGCTTTTACCCAAATTTGCCAAATTCTCCTTTACTCCCAACTCCTAGCATCCGCTCAAAACTTGACTCTTGGCAGTTTTGCTCTATTTTTATTTTTTATTTTTTAGATGGGGAATTTTACTCAAATTTTAGTTTATCCATTGGAGTGCTTCATATCAAATGAAGCTTTTCATTTAAACTTCTACTCTAATTTCTACTCAATTAGAGTACAAGTATAAGCAAGGGTTGGATGATAATCAATTTAAAAAAACTAATCAAGAAATTTAAAAAAATCACAAAATAGAATTAATGAAGCAATAATTGAAAGTGTAATTACTATGGATGATAAGTTCAGCACAAAATAGAATTTTCTTGCTATAATGTTGGATCAATGAAATATGCTAAACAAAATTTCATATTAAAGCAACAAAAATGTTAATAATCTACCTTGAGAAAACCAGCAGCAGACAAAATCTGCTGCCCATGGAAGATTGATGCTACTGGCTTTCCAACCTCCATGAATTCCTTCACCAATTTAATAACTGACTCATCCAATGCTAGGTATTCTAGAGCTCTGCCTCCCGGGATCACAAGAGCATCATAGCTTGAAGCATTTAAACCTTCAAAACTAGCTGTTAGCATAAAGTTATGACCTGGTTCAACGATCTGATCTGATCTAATCTGAAAATGAAAAAATTAGAGAGTTAATCAGCAGATTTGACAATGAGAAAGTAGACCAACAGAGATCGATCTGGTTCAAACTCGAACACCGATTAAGAGAATGAAAATTGTACCTGAGATAAGAGCAACAGAGATCGATCTGGTTCGAGAAAGATATCAATTTTGGATCTGCGATTTGATGAAGAACAGATCGAGTTTGAGTTCAAGTTCGATGAAGAGACTGATCAAAGCTCTCCAGCGACAGATCGATGAAGAGCAACAGAGATCGAGAGTTCGACGAATATACAATGCAAAATCTGCAATCGAGCAAGCGAGAGAGAGAGAGAGAGAGAGAGAGAGAGAGTGTGTGTCTTTGATCTGGTTTGATGAATATCAGTCGAGGGCTTTGGAAGAGAGAGAGAAAGAGAGAGGGAGAGAGACCGAGCTACGGAAGAGACACAGAGAAAGTGAGAAACGGAGTATGGATGGTGTCAACATATACACCCAATACGACGCCGTTCAACTGAGCTCTAAGACAACGTTTTGAAAACGTTGTCTTTCATCCATCTATAATGGCGTTTCCAAAAACGCCATAAAAGAAACGTTGCAGTAGGCCATTTTTCCTGTAGTGAGTACCTGTAGAGTAAGAGTATGTTTCATACTTATTTCACTTCTTCATTCCTTTAAGTTGACTTATTAGACTTATTGTTCATGGACCTATTAAAACCAATAAATTAAGTAGTAGCAGTGTATGTTTCAATTTTTTTTTAAAGAGGTTTAATATTTTAGATTTTTTATTTTTATTTAAAGAGGTTTAATCTGTCAGATTTTTTTTTATTATTTCAGATTTTATTTTAGATTTTTTAATCTGTCAAATTTTTTTATTTCAGATTATTTTTATATCAAAATTTTTTAAAGAAGTTTTGTCTGTCAGATTTTTTTAAAGAGGTTTAATTGTTAAATAAAGAGGTTTAATATTTTAGATTTTTTATTTTTATTTTAAATGCATTATTATTAGTAACTATATTAGAATTACAATATTTGTTAATTGAAAACTGTTATTGTAGATAATTGAAAGTTATAATGGCACACGAAGGTGGTTCTAGTGGAAAACCTCCAAGTGAAGATATTGGTTGGAAATTTGGAATTCAATTGGAAAATAATAGGCATAAAATTAGGTGTAAATTTTGTGGAAAAGAGCTAAATGGTGGTATAACTAGGTTGAAGCAACATTTGGCCCATATGAAAGGTCAAGTCGCACCTTGTGCTAATGTCAGTGGTGAAGTTCGAACACTAATGATGGATCATTTGAATAATTATAAGGGCAAAAAGCTTGACAAAAGGAAGATGAATGAGGAATTGACATAACAAATTAGAGTCAGTCAGTGTGATGAGGAGGACTTAGAAATGGTTATGGCCCGACAAAATAGGGCTAGTGATATTGAGGTTGCACCTCCTCCTGGTTTTGCTTGACGAAGTCATAGTGTTCGTGAGGCTAGTACATGTAGGAAATGGATTGATACATCCTCTCCAAAAGTTCAATTATTAGACATAGATGTGGATCTTCATAGGAACAAAGGCAACAAACAATCCAAACTCTCCTCTAGATTCTTGAAAGAAGCAAAGAAAAAATTAGGAAGAGTAGTTAGCCAGTTTGTATTGTTCACTCCAGTGCCTACTAATGTTGTTAATTCTAAATGGCTAGAACCAATGTTGGATACTGCAAGAGAGGTTGGAAAAGGAACAAAGGTACCTACTTCTTATGAAGTAAGCCTCTAACTTAAAGTTTGAAAAAACTCTATCTATGTTTAAAAATAAATAAATTATTAAGATACTTGTTAATAGTTTTTGTTTGTTATTTATTATTAAACAGGTAACTGAAGTGTATTTACCAATCGAGTATGAAGCTTTACAAAATTGGATAAAATCTCATAAATCTAGTTGGGCTGAGAGAGGTGTTATAATTGTGAGTGATGGATGGTCTGGGCCCACAAGAAAACACATTATTAATTTTCTTGTGTATAGCAATCGTGGAACAATTTTTCAGAAGTCTATAGATGTAACTGATGTACCTAGTAGGACAGCTGATTATTACTTGGGCCTCATGGACAAGGTAGTGGATGAAATTGGAGAAGAATATGTTGTGCAAATCGTAATTGATAACGAAGCTGCGATAAAGGCAGCTGGTTACAAACTCATGCAAAAAAGGGAGAATCTGTATTGGACAGGATGTGCAGCTCATTGTATTGATCTTATGTTAGAGGATATTGGGAAGAAAAAAAGTGTAGCAAAGGTGTTGGATTGTGCAAAAGTAATCACACGCTTTATTTACAACTCCAATTGGGTCGTTGATTTCATGAAGAGATTCACAGGAGATAGAGAGTTGTTATGTCCTGTCATCACACGCTTTGCCACCAATTTCATTACTTTGGAAAGCATTGTTAAATATAAGACTGTTTTATAGGATATGTTTCATTCTCAAGAGTGAAAGCACAGCAAATGGTCCAAAAAGGATGATGGAAAAAAAGCGAAAAAAATTATACAAAGTAAAGATTTTTGGACCAAGGCGACAGATGTATTAAAAGTTCAAGAACCACTTCTAAAGGTGCTTAGACTTGTAGATGGGGATGAAAAGCCCACAATGGGTTTTATATATGAAGCCATGGATAGAGCAAAGTTGGCCTTCAAACAAAATTGTGGCTATTATGTAGATTATTGGAAGATTATTGATAATCGATGGGCTTTCCAACTACACACGGACTTGCATGCTGCTGGTAAGTAATTTTTAATTTATTTAAATTATAAATTATGTGTTCCTTTAAATATAGGTTATTTTTTAAATCCCATATTCCAATATGGGGAGCACCTTTCTAATCATCGAGAACTGATGAGTGGAGTTAGAAATGTGATTTCAAGACTTCTACCAGATTTAAACGAGCAAATACAGGCAATAAACCAAGTTAGTCATTATTTAATATTAGTGTTGGAGAAAAATGGTTGAATGAGAAATTGCCTCATAAATGTGTATATAACTCACACATTTAAGGCTCATCAGTTTTACAAAATTGATTGGGCAGTTTTGCTAGCATTAGTTAGCATTAGTTGCCAGCCTTGATGGCTAGAGGCTCCTCCCCTCTCCCCCATGGTGTATAAAAGGAGGCCCTATTCCTTGGAAAGAGATATAGAATTTTTCCTTGGCATCCATACACTGTCAGTCTACTTCTCCTATAATTTTCTTCCTGAGAGAGAGTGCTACCGTTGTCCGTTCGCTAAGCTAATCAGAAGGTGCTTCTGTTGTAGCTGGTAAAAACCGTCGTATCCTGGGAAGTAGACGCCGACGTACCTCCAGCACCCAACAGTGAGGCGGTGAATCTATTTTAAGTAGACTGTGGTATCACATAGGCTTCGGTTTGCTTCCTTTAACCATTTTATATTGTATTTGTATTTTATTCAGCATGTTATATTTTCTGGAATAGAAGGTTTGTTTTGTTCATCTCCTAATTTTGCGATATGCAAATGTGAAATTATGTAATGTGAGTAGTTTATCCCAACAAGCTTAAAATAGATTCGACGTTTATCATAGAATTAGATTAATAGATTCATAGGTGTGTGTAATAATTTTGCTACTGGTAGTACTAGCGAGTTAATTGGTTTATTAGATGCATGTACACAGGGTTAAGCTTTTGATTTTGCCATTTTGTGTATGCTACTGTTTGGTCTTCCCATAGCATGGAATAGGCCACTGTTATCAATAGGAAAGAAGAGTTCCATTGGTGCAACGTTAATTCATTATATTTTCTAATTAATTTATTAATTTATGGTGTACCGGTTCATGCCTTGTATTTCTAGATTTACATGCTTCTAGTTCACATGCTTCTAGTTTACAATATAAATTACATGTTCATTCGGTTTTAATTTTTAGTGTAATTTACATTTCTAGCATGTTTATTAGGTAGTAAATTTACATGTAACTTATAGCTATTAATTTTTAATTTAGGTGTGGAGTTGTAAAGTGTATAACTTGCATATATTTAAATTCATGTTAATTTCTCTAGAATTATTCACATGTTAATCATGTCATTTGCAATTCTTGCCTAGTAATGTGATTTAGTGTTTAGGAGTTATAAAATGTTTGTAACTTGCCTCAATTAATTACATGTTTAGTGCACCATAAGTTCATATGTAACCTTTACTAATTTAAAATATGGTTTAATTATATTTAATTTTAGGTTTGTAACTTGTATAGTTAATTACATGTTTATTATGTAATTAATTTTTACAGTTTTTTTTAGTTTAAATTCTAGATGTGTAACTTAAGGGTTGATTTTAATCTTTACTTACAGTTATTTATTATTTTGTTTGCTAGTACCCTCCCCTTCAATCACTACTTTGCGAAAAGCAAAGAAAAGCTGAGGGAGGTTTTGTTGTATTTTGCTGCTAACTCTTTATTGCAGGAATACCTATGGGAATGGGAAAAAGGATTAATTGCACTAAATACTGTTATGTGTATTTACTTAAAAGCAAAGACAAGGCTATTGATAAATTTATTCTTTTTAAGAATGAAGTTGAGAATCAATTAAGCCGGAAAATCAAGGCATTGAGAAGTGATCGTGGTGGTGAGTATGAATTCCCGTTTGCCGAGACTTGTGCTCAATTTGGGATTATTCACCAAACCACAGTGCCTTATTCGCCACAGTCAAATGGTGTTGCTGAGTGGAAGAACAGGACGCTGAAAGAGATGATGAATGCAATGTTGATAAGTTCTGGGTTGCCACAGAACTTATGGGGGGAAGCAATTCTCTCCGCGAATTATATTCTTAATAGAATACCACGGAAGAAAGTGGACAAGACTCCATATGAGTTGTGGAAAGGTCACAAGCCTTCATATAAATACCTACGAATGTGGGGGTGTCTTGCAAAAGTGGCGGTACCTACACCCAAGCGGGTTAGGATAGGTCCGAAAACCGTGGACTGTATATTCATTGGTTATGCACAAAATAGTAGTGCATATAGATTTCTTGTGCACAAGTCTGATATTTCAGATATACACAAGAATACTATCATGGAATCTAGAAGTGCATCTTTCTTTG
This sequence comes from Camellia granthamiana, assembly GCA_036172215.1. Classification (NCBI taxonomy): domain Eukaryota; kingdom Viridiplantae; phylum Streptophyta; class Magnoliopsida; order Ericales; family Theaceae; genus Camellia; species Camellia granthamiana. Next base: position 27,917,064 of record CM069904.1, read on the forward strand.
AAGATGTATTTCCGTGTCGTCCCCAAGACAGGGTTCCGAGTTCCATGAAAGAAATAGATGATCACGAAGACGATCACATAGATGATCAAACACCTGATCAAATAACTGATCAAGTAGATGATCAAGCTGATGAAGTAGATGAGCCAACAAGGAGTAAAAGGGCTAGAACCACAAAGTCTTTTGGTCCAGACTTCTTGACTTATATGTTAGAGGGAGAACCTCGAACGTTCCATGAAGCTGTGACTTCACCTGAAAGTCCTTTATGGAAAGAAGCAATTAAGAGTGAGATTGACTCCATCTTACAGAACCATACTTGGGAGTTGGTTGATCTACCCCCAGGCAGTAAGGCCTTGGGGAGTAAGTGGATCTTTCGAAGAAAGATAAAAGCGGATGGGTCAATTGACAAATATAAAGCTCGGCTAGTTATCAAAGGATACAGACAGCGAGAAGGCCTGGATTACTTTGATACGTATTCACCTGTGACAAGGATTACATCCATTCGCATGGTGATTGCAATAGCAGCTTTACGTGGTTTAGAAACACATCAGATGGATGTAAAGACAGCTTTCTTAAATGGAGATTTAGATGAAGAAATCTACATGGAGCAACCCGAGGGGTTTTCAGCTCCAGGGAAAAGTAAGAAAGTCTGTAAGCTTGTCAAGTCATTGTATGGTTTGAAGCAAGCTCCCAAACAATGGCATGAGAAGTTTGACAATGCTATGTTGTCAAATGGGTTTCGAATCAAGGAGTGTGATAAGTGCGTATATGTTAAAGACACTGACAAAGTTTATGTCATTTTGTGTCTATACGTTGATGACATACTCATTGTTGGTAGCAATGATGAAATGATTAAAGCTACCAAAAGATTGTTAAACTCTAAGTTTGACATGAAGGATATGGGCCTTGCAGATGTCATTCTGGGTGTTAAGATCACCAGAACATCTGGTGGTATTGTACTTTCTCAAGCTCATTATGTTAATAAGATACTTGAGAAATTTGGAAAGTCAGATACAAGTATGTTTAGGACACCGGTAGACTTAAGTCTATATTTGACCAAGAATAATGGTGAGAGTGTCTCTCAACTAGAATATTCTCAGGTCATTGGGAGTTTGATGTATCTGATGAGTTGTACAAGGCCGGATATCGCCTACGCTGTTAGTAGGCTGAGTAAATACACGAGTAATCCTAATGCTACTCATTGGAAGGGCATTATGTGGGTGTTGGGGTATATCCGTTACACCCTGGATTATGGGCTGCATTATACCAGATACCCAGCGGGACTAGAAAGGTATAGTGACGCAAATTGGATATCTGATATAAAAGATTCCAAATCCACTAGTGGTTATGTGTTTACCCTCGAAGGGGCAGCCGTGTCTTGGAAATCTGCCAAGCAAACGTGTATCTCGAGATTAACGATGGAATCTGAGTTTATTGCTTTAGATAAAGCAACTGAAGAAGCTGAATGGCTTCGCCAGTTTGTTGAGGATATTCCACGTTGGTCGAAACCTGTGCCAGCTATCAGTATTCATTGCAATAGCCAATCAGCGATTGGTCGGGCACAGAGTAATATGTATAATGGAAAGTCTAGACATATCCGTCGTAGACATAATTCCATACGACAACTACTCTCAAATGGAGTTGTCTCTCTAGACTATGTCAAGTCTAGGGACAACATTACGGATCCGCTAACCAAAGGGTTAACTCGAGAGTTAGTAGAAAAGTCGTCAAGAGGAATGGGGTTAAGGCCTTTAGTAAAGGTTACCGGAACGGCAAACCCAACCTAGTTGACTGGAGATCCCAAGATCTAGGTTCAAAGGGACAACCTAACTTCGTGTAACGGGTGAGTCACTGAAGAGGTAAATCCTCTTGCCCATTCCTTTATACAGTAATGCCCTGTGGGGGTGGAAGGTTAATCTAATGCTTTTAATGACCTTAGTGATGTGGTATCATGAAATACCGTATCTAGGTCACCTATGTGAGTGCGAAGTGGGGCCGCTTCTTTAAGAATTGCCAAGGCCGAATTCTTTAAAAACATTCACAGAACCAGGCTAGTGTTCCAGGGCCATACCGGACACACCAGTGAGAACAAGAACAATGGTTGGACTAACTCCTGTGTGAGGTCTATTGTCTCGGTTTACATAAATGGCAGAACAGTTCAAGACATCACGTTCACTGGTCAGCCAGTAAATCCGATAGGCTTTCACTACGAAAGGTTCAAGGCCAACAGCTACCTTTTCTGATGCAGGGTTAGTCTGTGTGCTCTCTCTCTTTCCGAGTCTTTGTTGATAAACGTTGAGCGTTTGCTGTATTCGGTCAATTTTTATTCATGTGGGGGATTGTTGGAGAAAAATGGTTGAATGAGAAATTGCCTCATAAATGTGTATATAACTCACACATTTAAGGCTCATCAGTTTTACAAAATTGATTGGGCAGTTTTGCTAGCATTAGTTAGCATTAGTTGCCAGCCTTGATGGCTAGAGGCTCCTCCCCTCTCCCCCATGGTGTATAAAAGGAGGCCCTATTCCTTGGAAAGAGATATAGAATTTTTCCTTGGCATCCATACACTGTCAGTCTACTTCTCCTATAATTTTCTTCCTGAGAGAGAGTGCTACCGTTGTCCGTTCGCTAAGCTAATCAGAAGGTGCTTCTGTTGTAGCTGGTAAAAACCGTCGTATCCTGGGAAGTAGATGCCGACGTACCTCCAGCACCCAACGGTGAGGCGGTGAATCTATTTTAAGTAGACTGTGGTATCACACAGGCTTCGGTTTGCTTCCTTTAACCATTTTATATTGTATTTGTATTTTATTCAGCATGTTATATTTTCTGGAATAGAAGGTTTGTTTTGTTCATCTCCTAATTTTGCGATATGCAAATGTGAAATTATGTAATGTGAGTAGTTTATCCCAACAAGTAGTTAAATTGATAACTTATTATTTGACTTGTGAATTGTGTTTGTAAAACTTCATATTGCCTTTTGTTCATTGCAAATCTCTTTATTTTGTAATAAAGAAGATTCTTTTGGTGCTGTGTTAGCACAAAGAGCAGGAAAAGCAACAAATCCTGATAATTATTATATACTCAATCAACTATTAACTATTTTAATTACATATTATTGTTACATTATCAACACTTCTATATCAAATTATAACAGAATCACTAATATTTAATTGATTTGTATATAGCTGAATGGTGGATCCATTATGGTACATCGGCTCTGGTACTCCAAAAAGTGGTTGTGAGAGTATTGAGCCAAACCACGTCTTCTTCTAATTGTGAGCACAACTGGAGTACATTTAGCCTGATACATACAAAGACAAGGAATCGGTTGAAGTATAAAAAATTAAATAAACTTGTTTATGTGTATTACAATATGAGGCTAAAGATCAGACATGCAACACGAAAAAGCCAAGATGACAGAGAGGAATCTTTTAACCCCATCAATCTTGACTATATATTTGAAGAAGATGATCTATTAACTCCATGGCTTCAAGAGAGAGAACATGCAGTCTTGGATGATGAAGATAACTCAGGTTGGTTGATTGTTGATGATGATGATGACGAGGGAGATCGTGCCACTAGTAGCCAAGTACCTCAACACCATCAAAAAGCAGGGTCTGCTGGAAGTGGCTCTAGTGAGGATCGCGGTTTGAGTCCATCTAGTGGTAGTGGAGATGATAGTGATGGCAATCGTCGTCCAACAGGTGGTGGTAGTGGTGGACAATGGGAGTCTGCAGGTTCTGCACATGGTTGTAGATGCAGTATTCATCATATTGATCATGATTGGAACAGGGATTCTACACAGCAACGACGACATTCTATTTCTACTCCTGATGTAGAAGCATCAATTGGGCGTTCACAACATATTGATGATATTTATGGTCATCATGACCTTAGAAATCAATTTGGACATCTCGGAGTTAGACAAGAAGATGGAAGGGGAACTCAACATTGGCGACCAATATTCCAAGAACCATATCCTTATTACCCTCCTCCAAGTCAACCACCACCACACATCTATCAACCACTTTATATGGGAAATTGGAACTACTCTCAACAACCTCATCAATATCCATATATAGAGGGTTTTAATTATGGTACATGGGGGCTTGCAATGACACAACAACAATCAAGTAGCAGTGGCAGCAACAACACCACTTATGATCAATGCACTTTCAATAACTACTACCAGGAATATCAATATGGAGAAATAGGCCAACCAATTCATAGTGATGATCAAAGTGATGTGAGATATGGAGATTCTTCTGTACCACCACATAATTCTTTTTATTACTAAGTTTTAGAGTTGTTGATTTGTAGTAGATTGTTTGTATGCGATTATGACTGAAGCGAATGATTTATTTTCATGTTCCTCTTTCTCTTACTAATTTGTTGTGCATGTGGAAGTATTTCATTGTGAAAATAAGTAAAAAAATATTTCCACATCAATTTTATATTAAAAGTTTAACATATATGCCAAATAAAAGCTTCAGACTAAAATAAATACATATTATTTAGTTGGACATGAGTCAAAAGTGCCTCTACATATCAAAATTTTGATTAAAATGTGATAAATTAAGGCTAAAAGAGTCAAAAAAAATGCATAAAATTGAGTTTTAGAGGGATTGCTAATGATTTTTGAAATTTCACAGCCGCGACGCCCGATACCTGATACGTACCTGTCGATACTACCGATACCGATACTCCACGATCGATACCGTTACGTTACTCGATACCACGATTTAGAACTATGGTGGCGATGAACTGAATATGTCAGTGGTTTGAGATGTCATTTTTCAAGTGAAAGGGGTCGGAGTCCATCTTGTGCGCAAGGAGCAAGAAGAGAAGAGTTGCCAATCAACTAGTGAAGAAGTATCCCAACAATTCTCTCTATATGGAAATGTAGTTCCCAGAAATGCATCTGCAGTACGTCTCGTGAGTAAAAGAGTCTACCATCTAGGCTGTCATTGGAAGAATTGTAGAATTTGTGATGGTCTATAATCTCAGCCTTCGTGCACTACTACCTTGGGAATTGGTTGTTTCGGAGCTGTGAGATTGGGTAGGCAATGACGTCAAGGATGTTGAATAGGTGATATGAATCCATTGTATATTGCTAGTGGCTCTGGTTTGTGAATTTCTGTTATATATGAGGGAAGGGGTTCTCTTATTTTGTTGATGTTGATTGTGTACTACTAATTGGGTGAAGCTATTGCTACTGCTGCTGGGGTTATATTTTTGCTTTGCAATTGCTCATATAAGCGGCAACTTGAGAAATTTTTTTCAGGGTGTTCGCAATGGGTACTCGAGAAATTTTTTCAGGTAGACATTCAAAAATTTAATTATTGTAGACTTTTCAAATCACACACAAATAAATAAATAAAATAAAATTCTAATACATTGATATGATTGTTTCAAAAAATAAAATGTTGATACAAAAAATTATATAAATATATTTTGTTTTTATCACTAGCATGATAAAAAATTAAAAAAAAAATGAGAAAAGCTCCTTTAATTCAAATTTAGATAAACTATAAAACTACTGATCAACATTAACATTCAAGTGGTATAGTTGTTGGGAATTGTAAAATCACACAATTTTGTCAATGAGGTACTTTGCACAGGCTGAGAAAGCAAAGTTCCAAAACATGTCATATGTCACAAAGCACATATATTGATTAAAGGGTTATGGGCTAGGTTGGGTTGGGTGTTCAAGAAAGTGGGATGGATGGGTGTTCAACTGTGAGGGTTATGGGTTAGGTTGGGTTAGGTGTTCAAGAAAGTGGGCTAGATGGGTGTTCAACTGTGGTGGGTGTTCAGGAAAGTGGATTACAGTGTTTCAATTGAACACCCTAATTTTTTTTAGAAAAAATTATATATATATATATGTAATTCAATCTAGAACTTTATATTGGGTGTAGAGTCAACCCTACATATAACTCTAATATAAATGGATAAATTACATTGTTAATCTATATACTTTCGTTCTTGTATCATTTTGCTCTTTATAATTTTAATTAGAACAATTTTTATTTTGATTTTAAATTTATGATTTTGTCTCAATTTAGTCAAATTGATTACAATTGTTAATATTTTTTGATAAAAAATATGCACATGAGTAACACGCGTTATGTTTTTATAAGCAAAATTATAAAATTCTTCAACTTAATGACTTTAATCTCAACCAACTCAGTAATCATTTTCTTTCAAAACTTAACTGACATTATCAATTAGACTAAATTGATACAAAATCTAAAATTAAAATTAAAAATCAAACTAATTGACAATCAAAATGACGCAAGAAATTACCCTATATAAATCTTACTTAGGTGTTATCAAAATCAAATTCAAATAGTCTATTTTAAAATAATAGGAGTTGGTGAGTAATGAATACCAACTACCTACCTAAGGATTAATGATAAATACATACAAGTACACAAAAAAAATTGCACATAATAATGCAACTAATTCGTGTGGTATCATTTCAAATCCAAATATTCATTAAAATGGATTTTTAATTTTAGAAGGACACTGCCACCTCATTTTAATTAGTTATTCCATATTTAAATTATGGGCAAATTACACTAATGGTAACTGTAATTTAGGGTTTGTGTTACGTTGGTCCTTAATTTTTTAATTGTGATATATTGGACCCTAAATTTTGAATCTCATTTCAAATGAGGACAATCGAAGACAGCATTGCTCTATTTCAAAGGCAAAGTCATCAATTTGATAAAATACAAATTAGTTTGATAAAAATAAATGTTAAAAAATTATTTTTGTACCAAAAATAAAATTATATAGAAATGATAAATCTTTTAGATTTTTATTTATTTTTATTTTTTTAATCAAATTAATTTTTAGTATGTGTTTGGATAATGATCATATAATGAGTGGTTGTTTTTTTTGATTTTTTGGATGGTTATTATCATGTAATAGATTGTTGTATTTGTTATTAACGGATATTTTTGGATGGTTATTAGACTTTTAATATGTAATTAATATGTTTAACATATGAAATATTTTTAGTTATGAATTTTTTTGATTTATTGTATTGGTTTAATAATGACATAAAAATTGTGGCAATATTTGACTTTTGAAAAAATAAAAACTAATTTAACATAAATAAATATTAAAAAAAATTAAAAATTATTTCTACCCTCCCAAAAGATAAAATTATATAAAAATGATGTATTTTTAATTTTTTTTTTCACCAATTTAATTTTTAGTTTCTTAGAAAAAAAATTTGAAAACCAAACCGAATAGAATTTTAGAACCAAGAAAGTTCTAGTATTATTTATTTAAAAAAAAAGGCCATCACATTTCAAACAACATACAAGCTAACTAACACAAAATAAGTTATACGATGACTTTGCCCTTGAGACCGTTTGCAAATGAAATATCTTTGATTGTCCTTATTTGGAACAAGATTCAAAATCTAGAGTCTAATATATCACAATTGAAAAGTCATGAACCAAAGTGACTCAAATCCCAAACTACATGGACTATTAGTATAATTCGTCCATAAATTATTGAAGCAAAGGTATCTCAATTTAATGTTTAAATAAAAGTTGGGAATTCTCTCAAATTCAGAATTTAAACTTGACCGTTATTTTAGGTCGATCTGATAATTATAACATTTTTATTGCGTATGTTTTCAAAAAATGGATGATTTATTTTTTAAAAACATAATTATCGTTCATTTTTTCAAAGACAAATGTGATAAAATGAAAGATTGCAATTATTAAATCAAAAATGACTGGTAGCTTGAAAAGATTGGCTCGAGGTTGGCTCGATAGCCCAAAACGACGTCGTTTTGGGCTGTCTTTTTTTTTTTTTTTTTTTTCCCCTCTTTCTATGTTTCTTCTCTTCTTCTCCATTGGTTCGAGAGACAGATTCTTCTCTTGGTGTATATGCAGATTCTTCTCCATTGGTATGTTTCTTCTCGGATGCAAGGGAGATTCTCTTCATTGGTATATAATAAAAAATGTTCTTATTATTCAAGAATCAAAAACAGAACAAGAATCTCTTTTATTTAACAAAAAAAATGTTCTTATTATTCAAGAATCTCCCTCTGTTAAAATCAAAACAGAACAAGGTGTATCTGCAGATTCTTCTCCATTGGTATGTTTCTTCCCTTCTTTCTATGTAACTCATCTCTCCGTGATGTTTTTTACTTGGGTTTGGATCTGATCTGAAGAAGAAGATGATCTGATCTGAAGAAGATGATGTTTTTTGTATATATATATATATTTTACTTGATCTGATCTGATCTAATCTGAAGAAGAAGATGATCTGATCTCCAGATGATGTTTTTTACTTGGGTTTGGATCTGATCTGAAGAAGAAGATGATCTGATCTGATCCAAACATTCCCATCACCGATCTTTTTTTTTTTTTTTTTTTTATCTGGAGATGATGAAGCCTCTGTGTTGTTGTTGATGAAGGTGTGTTTTTGATGATGAAGATGAACTGAATGTTGGTAGATGATGAAGACCTCTGGTGTGTTTGGATCATTCTTCAAGAACTGAATGTTGGTAGATGATGAAGACCTCTGGTCTGTTTTCGATTTGGATCATTCTTGGAAGCAAAAGATGATGAACCCATTAAAGTGTTAGAAGCATTAAAGTGTTGGTAGATGATGAACCCATTAAAGTGTTGTAAGAACTGAATCTCTCTCTCTCTCCCCTCCCCTCCCCTCCCCTCTTCTTTCTTCTTCCTTCTTCGTCTCAGTTTCAGACTAGAGACAGTTTCAGACCAGAGAGAAGGGAAAAAAAGAAAAAAAAAAAAAAAAAAAAAAGACACCAAAACGAGCCGAATTCGAGCCTCGAAATTTCGAGCTACGAATCGGAACTGTTATTAAATAGACTTAATTTTTTTCATAAATGATATACACGAAGTGTTTTTTATTAGAGGGTGTTTTATATGTACAGCGACTCCGGTTTTGACCGTCATTTGTGGTGTTCCAGACTCGGGTTAGTATGGCTTTGAATGGTTATTCATGTCTTGTTTCCCTTGTCTTCCCCGTATGTTGGCTATTAGGTTGTAGTTGTGTGTTTGGAACAGGTTAGTTGCTTGTTTTTCCAAACCTTAGTTGCCCAGAATTTGGCTCTTCCGCTCGAGCGGGCATTCTAGTGCTCGAGCGGGGACCTGGTCTACAAAAATACTGGAAATGCGTATTTCACGCTCGAGCAAAGATTTTCACGCTTGAGCGGGAGTCTGTGTCTGACGCTCGAGCAGGGCTTTCCACGCTCGAGCGGACGGTGTTATATCAGTTCGTTAAAGTGATATTTCATATCACTTTTTCAGTTTCTCTCTCTATAAAACTCTCCAGAATTTCAGATCTAGAGCTTCTCTCTCTAGAATACACATTCTTTCTAAGATTTCATTTAGATCCATTGTGTTCTTCACCCTAGTGTCTTGGAGAAAAAAGGTAGAGTATCTCAAGAGCTTCGTTTTGATCCAAGTAGAAGTGGGTTTCGTCAATTTTGGAGTTCAACCTTGCTTTGCTCATCTTCTACACTTGAGGTAGGGATTTTCCACACTCTAATATGGTTTTTAGCTTAGTTATTTGCTATGGCGTATAGATGATGAGATTTGGTTGTGGTTTGGACAAATCTAAGATTTGGGTGTGAAATGAAAAGAGAAGTTTTTGATGAATATGAGATAAATGGGTTTGGGGTTTGAGTATGAGGTATTGTTGTGCCAAAATAGTTGATTTTGGTGTTTGGGTTGATATTTGAAAAAAAGGGGGATTTTGCCCTAATTTTGGTTAAATCATTATTTTGTATAAATAATTGAGATTAACATTGAAAATGTGAAATTGGATGGTTGCGGATGTAGATGATGAAATAGATATGTATTATCTTACATCTTTAAAAGTTTTGAATAAACTATTTATCTTGTGATTGAATATATGTTTAGAGATAAATGTATTGGGCTATTGGAGGAGGATAATCATGATTGTTGTAGAAATTGCATGAGGTTTAGGCGATTTGATGCTAATCCGTTGTTGGTTGTCATTAAATATGACCATGATATAAATACATTGTATATTTATATTTGTTGGGAGAAGAAAGGGAATGCACTCCATATGTAAGTTTGTTTATGAATACATTGCTTATGTATATTTGTTTGGGACGAGAAAGGAGATGGACTCTATTTTAAGCAAGTTGGCCGAAGTGTTCAGGGTGAAAAACCCGAAATCATATATATACATGGGTGTCGGTTCCCGCGGATGAAATCTCCGTAAAATGGCAAGTTTGAAGTGTTGATGTGTATTTTGCATAAATTTGTATATTTTGCATAATTGGAAAACCAATGAGTTGTAATCTCAATTTGGTTGTTGAAAGAATGATGATTTAACTCATGAATTGAGTAGAATAAATAAATTGAAAGATAATGGTCTTGACTCATGAATTGGGATTACAGATGAACTTGAATGAATTGAAGGAAAATGGAATAAGGGTTGATCTTAGTATCATATGAGAACAAAAATTGGTGGATGTTTTAGTACCGGCATTGTTTATGCACGTGGTACTTATATCTTTGCTAAGTCTCATATATTGTGCTAGACTATTTCTACTGGGCTGTTGGCTCATCCTATATGGGAATATCATTTTCAGGTACAGGTGATATGCTTCCACCAAGGTAATAGCGTGGATGGATTTGTGTGAAGCAAGGCTTCTTTATTATGTTTTTTATTTGTAAGGCCAGGGCCTAAGATGTAATGAGTGAGACTCTCTTTTGTGTAACCAAGCAACAACATGAGAATATGTAAGCCTACAAGGCATTTGGCAATATGTTAAGCTTTTATAACTAAACTCTGATGTATGAAAGTATGTTGTTTCTCATATTCTTCCGCATGACAGTTGGATTTATTCTATTATTTTGGGGGCATTACAACTTGGTATCAGAGCGTATCGGGTTTGAATACTTTGGGTACGTGGGAAGTGGTTAGTACCACAATGGGTTCGTCTCGCTTGATTGAGACGTCAGGATGTCTTGTATACTTATATGATAACATGTTTACATGACTATGTGGGTATGGAATTTAGTTCCTAAGATGTTGATTAAGTCTACAGGTTTGTGGAAGTCCTATTAGAAGAGCACTTGATCACTGCTATTTCTAATTGAAACTCTAGCAACGTCGTGGGATGGTCATTATCTAGGAAGGAAATTCGTATGTGTTTATGTGATTACATGCCTATGTAGAATGATTTGTTGTTGTCCTTTGTGTGAATACGTTAGTGAGTTGGCTTGGCATGTTTGAAAATGTGCTAATACTTGTTGTTACCTTTCTTAGGATGTCAGGACGTGGACGTGGTGGTGGTGGTAGGCGTGGTAGGCCTAGAAGGCACGAGGTGCCCATACCGGATGATATTCTATCACAAAAAGAAGGGGTTGGTCAGGCCAATGTAGCCGAACCAGTTGGTCAGCAGGCTATGGGCACCTTAGCGCGCGAAATAGCGAGAGCATTGAGGGAGTCTATGGACATTCTCCGAGCTGACCAGGCCCAAGTAGTTGAAGCAGGGCCATCTTTCTTAAAGAGGGAGTTTTTCTGGTCGAATCCGGATGAGTTTTTAGGTTATCCTAGGGAGCCATTGAAGGCAGACGAATGGCTAGAGCAGTTGTTGAAAACATTCGAGATGTTTGGCATCAAGGCTAACCAGTTGAGAATGACCTTAGCGTCTTTCCAGCTGAAGGGGGATGCGGGTCAGTGGTGAAAGTACGCGCGTGGACGCATTGAGGTGACTTGGGAGGCTTTTGTCAATGTTTTCCAGGACAAGTTTCTACCTCCCACAATTAGGGAGAAGTTGAGAGATCAATTCTCTAAATTGGTGCAGTTGAATACACCAGTGGCTGAATTTGAGGCAACCTTTACTAGTTTGTCTAGGTTTGCACCAGAGTTGGTGGCGACTGAGGAGCGCCGTTATTTGGAATTTGAGAAGCTGTTGAGGACCGGACTCAAGCTTCGAGTGGCCAGGTCCATGCTTGGAGATTTTAGGCGCCTTGTGGAGGCGGCAGCCCATCTCGAGACTGTTATACAAGAAGAGAAGAAGAGAATGAGGGGCTCCAAGAGGAGTTAGGATAATCAGGGGGACAGTAAGAGGCAGAAAAGTTTTAACCCTCAGCAGTCCCAGGGAGTTCAGTCAAGGTCTACTTTTTCAGTATCGAGTTCGGGTTCTGGGAAGGGTAGCCAGGGAGATTTCACCTATTTTAAGTGTGGTCAGTTGGGCCACAAGTCTCCAGCTTATCCTCAGAGAGGAGGAAGGCAGCAAGCAGCATCTTCTTCGGCTCGTTTTCAAAGCTAGAGTCAGGGAAGAGACCAGCCGCTCACTTGTTATCAATGTGGTGGGACATCTGAAGAGGTTTTGCCCACAGTTAGGTGGCACACCTGGTGCATCTGGTTCGAGGCAGACACAGAGTCACCAGCCAGCATAGTCAGCACAGGTCTCGAGGGCTAATCAGGGAGCCTCATCGGCTCAGTCAGTGCATCAGGCTTATGTTCCGAGGGGTAAGCAGGTTGAGAGGCCTATTGGACGTATGTATATAGTTGTAGGGCCAGATCTTGTACCAGCTCCTTCTGTAGTGAGAGATACTTTTTTTTTTTTGCAATTCAGTTGCTAATGTGTTGATTGATACGGGTGCATCTCATTCTTTTATTTCATCTACATTTGCATTGGTTTTGGGTTTGGAGTTGGCACAGTTAGCATCTCCTATTTGTGTAGAGTCACCTATTGGTGGTGAGGTTATCTTAAAACAGGGATGTCAGGGTTGTGACATCGAGTTTGCTGGTCGTTGACTACCTTTTGCATTTGTATTACTTGACATGCCTAGTTTTGATGTCATATTGGGTATGGACTGGTTATCGTCATACCGAGCTGTTACAGATTATTACCGTCAGAAGGTTACTGTATGTACCTCGAGCAGTGATTGCTTTTATTTCTTGGGGGACAGGGTAGATAGAGACTTATCACAGGTGTATGATCCGCATGGGCGAAGTGAACTTAGTTGTTTTCTTGCTAGCTTTTTGGGTGATGAGTGTTATGAAATTCGGATTGAGTTCCCAAGAGTGGTTTATGAATACCCAGATGTCTTTCCTGAGGATCTTACTAGTTTACCACCTCATCGAGAGATTGAATTCTCTATTGATTTAGTGTCTGGTACGGCATCAATTTCTATGGCTCTATATAGATTTGCACCAGCTGAATTAAGTGAGTTGAAGATTCAACTCTAAGAATTGCTAGATAAGGGTTTTATTCGCCCTAGTACTTCACTTTGGGGAGCACCGGCTCTCTTTGCTAAAAAGAAAGATGGAGCCTTACGACTTTGTATTGATTACCGAAAGTTAAACCGGGTTACTGTTAAGAATAAGTACCCAATGCCTCATATAGATGATCTGTTTGATCAGTTGAAGGGGTCTTGTTGTTTCTCTAAGATAGACCTGAGATCGGGTTATCATCAGTTAAGGGTAAGGGAGGAGGATATCCCGAAAATGGCATTCCGTATGCGGTATGGCCATTACGAGTTTCTTGAGATGCCTTTTGGGTTAACCAATGCTCCAACAGTGTTTATGGATTTAATGAATCGGATCTTCCGTGAATTCTTAGATCGTTTTGTAGTCGTCTTTGTGGACTACATCTTGATTTATTCACCCTCCGAAGAGGAACACGAGAAACATTTGCGAGTAGTACTTGAGTTACTTAGAACCCACAAGCTGTATGCTAAGTTTGCGAAATGTGAATTCTGGCTAAGGAAAGTTAAGTTCTTAGGCCATGTGGTATCCAGGAAAGGGGTGACTGTAGATTCATCCAAGATAGAGGCAGTGCAAGATTGGGCACAACCTAAGAATGCTTTCGAGATTCGTAGTTTCTTGGGATTGGCAGGGTATTACCATCGATTGTGAAGGATTTCTCTAGGTTAGCTTCACCTTTAACTAAGTTAACGAGGAAAGAAATCAAATTCGTGTGGAGTGAGACTTGTGAAAAGTCGTTCCAAGAACTTAAGGTTAGACTCACCACTGCTCCTGTATTGATTATACCGGAGAGGGGTCGAAGTTATGCAGTATATTGTGATGCTTCATGAGAAGGTTTGGGTTGTGTATTGATTCAAGAGGGTAAAGTGGTAGCCTACGACTCACGGCAATTGAAAACACATGAGAGGAATTATCCTACCCATGGCTTAGAGTTAGCAGCAGTGATATTTGCCTTGAAAATTTGGAGGCACTATCTGTATGGTGAGAAATTTGAGGTGTTCTCTGATCATAAAAGTCTGAAATATCTGTTTACACAGAAAGACTTAAATTTGAGACAAATGAGGTGGATGGAATTCATAGAGGACTATGATTTTGAGTTGCATTATCATCTGGGAAAGGCCAACGTTGTGGCTGATGCTTTGAGTAGAAAGTCGGTTAGCAGTGTAACTTCTATTGCCATTCGAGAATGGGAAATGTTAGGTACTCTTAATGAGTTTGACTTGCAACTGGACGAGTCTATTGAGTCTACAGCCTTGTTTTCAGTAGTTGCATAACCTACACTCGTGAATCGAGTGTTAGAAGCGCAGAGGGGTGACCTTGAGGTAGAATCCTTTCGAGAGAAAATTTCCAATGGGAAGGTAGAGATAGGCTTGACTATGTATCCCGACCTAAGTATGAGATACAGTGACCGTTTGTTTGTGCCGGAGGCTTGCCGAGAGGAAGTACTCTAAGAAGTTCACCATTCACGCCTTACGATGCATCCGGGAGGCACAAATATGTATAAGGTATGAAAAAGGATGTAGCTGTTTTTGTATCGAAATGCCTCACTTGTCAACAAGTGAAGGCCGAGCATTAGAGGCCAGCGGGTTTGTTGCAATCTTTGCCTATAGCTGAGTGGAAGTGGGAACATGTTATGATGGACTTCGTTGTGGGCCTTCTAAGGACTCAACGGGGTAGTGATGCCATTTGGGTGGTTGTGGACCGGTTGACTAAGTCGGCACATTTTATTCCTATGCGCGTAAATGATTCGGTAAAATATCTTGCCGACCTGTATATTAGGGACATAGTGAGATTGCACGGGGTCCCTGTGAAGATTATTTCGGATAGAGATCCGCGTTTCACTACTTGGTTGTGGCAGAGTGCCTTGGGTACTAGATTGACCTTTAGTACGGCGTATCATCCTCAGACTGACAGGCAGTCTGAGCGTACTATTCAGATCCTTGAGGATATGCTTCGAGGTTGCATCCTTGACTTTACGGGTTCGTGGGAGGGGCACTTTCCCTTAGTGGAGTTTGCTTATAATAATAGCTTCCAATCAAGTATTGGCATGGCATCATTTGAAGCCTTGTATGGTCGACTGTGTAGATCCCCTGTATGTTGGGCCGAGGCGGGTGATGCACCTTTGTTAGGTCCAGAGTTGGTTCGGGAAGCAACGGAGAAAGTGATACTTATCCGTAAGAGGCTAGCTACGACTTAGAGTTGCCAGAAAAGTTATGCCGACCGTAGGAGGAGACCTTTATTTTTTGAAGTGGGAGATCATATCTTTTTGAAGATATCACCTAGACGAGGTTTGATGAGGTTTGGAAAGAGTGGGAAGTTGTCCCCTCGATTTATTAGCCTATTTGAGATCCTTGAGCGGATTGGGGAGGTTTCTTATCGTTTGGCGTTACCGCCACAGCTTTTCAGGGTACATGACGTATTTCATATTTGTATGCTTCGGAAATATGAACTGGATCCATCGCACGTGTTGGATTGGACCGACTTGGAGGTAGATGAGGATGTCTCGTATGAGGAGAGACCAGTGAGGGTCTTGGATAGACAGGACCAGGTCTTGCGAGGCAAGACAATTCCCTTGGTAAAGGTATTATGGAAACATCACAAAGTCGAGGAAGCAACTTGGGAACGTGAATTGGGAGTCCGAGAAAAATATCCGGATTTGTTTGTTGATGCATGAGCATGTATTGGGATTTTGATTATGTTAATGAAAAGTATAAGCATTGTATATGTTATAGTTGTTTGGGAAAAACATTGGTTCAATATAAACGTTGTATATATTTTGAGAATATGGAATATTGTGGGTATTGTAACACTTTTGGAAGCATTGTATATGCTATGTAAAATTTTTGAAAATTTGGACTTTGATTAAACATTGTAAATGTTTTGGGAAATTGTAAAATGTATTTTAATATGGGACTTGTGAATCGAGTCGATGAAAATGAATGATCGGAGAATGGGTCATGGTGTTGAACTTGTGGAAATAGCATTGTTGTAAGTGACCTAAGTATAGTTTTGAACTTGAATTGCAATTTCGGGGACGAAATTCTTTAAGGGGGGGAGGTTATAGTAACTCCGGTTTTGAGCATCATTTGTGGTGTTCCAGACTCGAGTTAGTATGGCTTTGAATGGTTATTCATGTCTTGTTTCCCTTGTCTTCCCCTTATGTTGGCTGTTGGGTTGTAGTTGTGTGTTTGGAACAGGTTAGTTGCTTGTTTTTCCAAACCTTAGTTGCCCAAAATTTGGCTTTCCGCTCGAGCAGCCATTCTTGTGCTCGAGCGGGCTTTTGAAATTTTGCTCCACACTCGAGCGGGCATTTTGGCGCTCAAGTGGGGACCTGGGCTACAAAAATACTAGAAGGGCGTATTTCATGCTCGAGCGAGAGTCTGTGTCTGATGCTCGAGCGGGGCTTTCCACACTCGAGTGGACCGTGTTATATAGGTTCATGAAAGTGATATTTCATATCACTTTTTCAGTTCTCTCTTTCTTAAAACTCTCCAGAATTTTAGATCTAGAGCTTTCTCTCTAGAATACACATTCTCTTTAAGATTTCATCTAGATTCATTTTGTTCTTCATCCTAGTGTCTTAGAGAAAAAGGTAGAGTATCTCAAGAGTTTCGTTTTGATCCAAGTAGAAGTCGGTTTCGTCAATTTTGGAGTTCAACCTTGCTTTGTTCGTCTTCTACACTTGAGGTAGGGATTTTCCACACTCTAATATAGTTTTTAGCTTAGTTATTTGCTATGGCCTATAGATGATGAGATTTGGTTGTGGTTTGGACAAATCTAAGATTTGGGTGTGAAATGAAAAGAGGAGTTTTTGATGAATATGAGATAAATGGGTTTGGGGTTTGAGTATGAGGTATTGTTGTGCAAAAATAATTGATTTTGGTGTTTGGGTTGATATTTGAAAAAAAGGGAGATTTTTCCCTAATTTTGGTTAAATCATTATTTTGTATAAATAATTGAGATTAATATTGAAAATGTAAAATTGGATGGTTGCGGATGTAGATGATGAAATAGATATGTATTATCTTACATCTTTAAAAGTTTTGAATAAACTATTTATCTTGTGATTGAATATCTGTTTAGAGATAAATGTATTGGGCTATCGGAGAAAGATAGTCATGATTGTTGTAGAAATTGCATGAGGATTAGGTGATTTAATGCTAATTCGTTGTTGGTTGTCATTAAATATGACCATGATATAAATACATTGTATATGTATATTTGTTGGGAGAAGAAATGGGATGCACTCCATATGTAATTTTGTTTATAAATACATTGCATATATATTTGTTTGGGAGGAGAAAGGGGATGGACTCCATTTTAAGCAAGTTGGCCGAAGTGTTTAGGGTGAAAGACCTGAAATCATATATATACATGGGTGCCGGTTCCCACGGACGAAATTTCCATAAAATGGCAGGTTTGAAGTGTTGATGTGTATTTTGCATAAATTTGTATATTTTGCATAATTTGAAAACCATTGAGTTGTAATCTCAGTTTAGTTATTGAAAGAATGAGGATTTAACTTATGAATTAAGTAGAATAAATGAATTGAAAGATAATGGTCTTGACTCATGAATTGGGATTACAGATGAACTTGAATGAATTGAAGGAAAATGGAATAAGGGTTGATCTTAGTATCATATGAGAATAGAAATTGGTGGATGTTTTAGTACTGGCATTGTTTATACACATGGTACTTATATCTTTGCTGAGTCTCATATATTGTGTTAGACTATTTCTACTGGGCTGTTGGGTCACCCTATATGGGAATATCATTTTCAGGTACAGGTGATATGCTTCCACTAAGGCAATAGGGTGGATGGATTTGTGTGAAGCAAGGCTTCTTTATTATGTTTGTTATTTGTAAAGCCAAGGGCTTAAGATGTAATGAGTGAGACTCTCTTTTGTGTAACCAAGCAACAGCTTGAGAATATGTAAGCCTACAGGGCATTTGGTAGTATATTAAGCTTTTATAACTAAACTCTGATGTATGAAAGTATGTTGCTTCTATATTCTTCCGCATGATAGTTGGATTTATTCTATTATTTTGGGGGCGTTACAATATGAGTTTCCTTGGTGTATAGAAGGTGATCGATTGATCAACAAACTGCAGGTTGTCAAACATTAAAGGTTGTTCTTATTCTTTTGTTCAAAAAGGTAGAAGCGTTCTTCGGTGGATTCTGGGGAACATGGGCCTGAAGCTTTGGTAGATTCCGAAGTGGCTTATCGTCGTGGATTCAACATCAGCGTTGTGGATTCAACGTTGGGCACGACAATTCCGAGGTGAAGACGGTGGTGGAAGAGACACATTGGGGTTGGTTAAATTAAGACATGGATTTGCTAGGTAATTGAGAGCACACATGTGTAATTCCTTTTTGTCTTCTTAGTAGATCGTTTTGTGGGTTTGGCTCGTGGTTGTGTTTATCACAATTTGAAGAGCTCCAATTATGGTTTTTCCATGTTAAATCATTGTGTCAATTTGTCTTTGATTGTTTGATTGGGATTGTTATTTACTGTTTAAAATTGATACATAATCACAAATCAATATCTCAGAGGTTTTAGATTTTTCAATTGGTATCAGAGCAGGTCGCTCTATTTTTATTTTTTCAAAACTATTGGAGTAAGATCTTGTTTGATTTGTGATAATGGATTTAATTCGTGAGAGGAATTCTACGGTTCGACCACCCCAACTTGACGGATCTAATTATTCTTTTTGGAAAGCTCGGATGAGAGCGTTTTTAAAATATATTGATGAAAAAGTTTGGCAATCCATCATGTATGGGTGGACTGAACCGGCGATTACCATTGATGGAGTAACTTTCCTCAAACCAATTGATAAGTTGGACACAATTGATTACCAAAATACTAGCTGGAATTGTAAAACTATCAATTCTCTCTTTTGCACCGTCACACCAGAAGAGTTTAGTCGTATTTGCAATTGTGAAGTCGTAAAAGAGGCTTGGGATATCTTATAAACTATTCATGAGGGCACTCCTTCAGTTAAACACTCAAAACTTTGAGGGCTCACGTCTAGTTTCAAAAACCTTTCATTGGAAAATAGTGAGACCTTTGATGAATTTTATGCGAAGTTGAGTGACATTAGAAATTCCAGCTTCAATTTAGGTGGCAAAATACCATAATCCAAGATTATAGGAAAAAATTTGAGGTCCTTGTTCGATCGGTTCCAACCAAAAGTTACGGCTATTGAGGAGGCTCAAGATGTTGACAACCTCAAGATTGATCATCTGGTTGGAAATCTCCAAACCTATAAAGCACATATGAATTTTAAAAAGAAACAAAAAGATAATATTGCTTTTAGTAGTGCTCATAGAGTTGGAAATGATTTAGATGATGATTGTGAGATTGATTCCAAAATTACAGATACTTTTGAAAAACAATTTAAAAAGTCGTTCCTAAAAAAGAAGCCTAATCTTTTGGAACCAACTCATAAATCGAAAGGCAACGAAAAACTTAAAATTGATTCTACAACCAAGAAGAAAAAAGGAAAGATACAAGGGAACTCTGAAAAAGTCCAATGTTATGAATGCCAAAGATTTGGCTACTTTGCTCAAAAATACCCTAATCATTTGAGGAAGAAGAAAGCCTTCGCTATCTCTTGGGATGATGAATCAGAGTCTGATAAAGATGAAAGTGACAACGAGGCTCAAGGCGAAGAGGGGCATGAAAAAGTTCTTGCTTTTATGGCGATTTCTGGAGTTGAAGGACAAATGGAGTATCCTAAGAGGCCGATTGAGAATATCATTGATGATGAATCCTCGGAGAAGGAGGATGATATAGATGGTGAAGAGCTTCAACAAGCTTATGAAAAGTTGTACAAGAAATCTCTTAACTTGTCCAAATTGAATGACAAGCTCACTGTCAAACTCAAAGCCTATGAAAGTGAGAATGTCAAACTAAAGGAAAAGATTTTTCGAGGCTAGGAATGATGCCATCAAGATCTTTAATGATCGACAAGCTCTTTGTGCAAAACTCTTGACTTGTGAGACAGAGAATAATGAGCTGCAACAAATCTATGCAATATATGAAGAAAAGATTAAAACTCTTGAGATGTCTCAAGTTTCCTTGGAAGAG
Organism: Camellia granthamiana; assembly: GCA_036172215.1. NCBI lineage: Eukaryota > Viridiplantae > Streptophyta > Magnoliopsida > Ericales > Theaceae > Camellia > Camellia granthamiana. Next base: position 27,937,407 of record CM069904.1, read on the forward strand.
CTAGTCATCAAGAAAGAGGAAAAGCTCAAGTGTGCTATGGCTACCATTTGTCTTTGGAACAAAGGATCAAAGACTTTGGACAATATCATTGGGTCTCAACAAATGTGTTATGACAAGCGTGACATTAGCTTTTGTGGTGAAAAAGAGCAAAAATGGAGTGCATCTACATCTCATGATACCATAACTCAGGGAAAGAAAGAGCAAACAATTCAACATGAGGATGGACTTCTCAATTTTCCTAGAGTTGGTATGGTCAAAGAAAAGAAGGTACACCCTGTTTTTATTTGTCATCATTGTGGTATGTATGGTTATATTCGCCATTATTGTTATGAGTTGTATGGGAGAGTGTCTCATACAACTAGAAGAAATTCTAATACCTCTTGGGGTAAGAGACATTTCATTGGTCGTAATGAAGTTAAGGATCAACTTAGACCTTCTTATTTTGATTTTCTTGAGACCAAACATGAAGCGAGTTTGCATTTGTCTAGACCTTGGAGTAGGAGGTTAGAAACCAAGTCGAGACGGGTTTCCATTAAAGGGGAAAGAAACCACAACATCTAGACACCACTTAAGAACTGCAATTCCCACAACACTGTTAATACTAAGCGGTTTGGGTGAGAAAGCTTAACTTGATTTAACATGTTTATTTAGTTTTTTTTTTTAATTTTTTTTTCTCTATGTTTTTGGGTTTCTGTTTGTTTTTCTTTTTGGGTTGTTTTTGTGCGTCCTTGTTTGTTTTTTTGTCTTGCTTCGTTTATAAAATTTTTTTAAAAAATACAAAAAGATTTTCTTAGTATGGTTTTGCAAACTTGAAATTTTTGAGAAGTTCTTGGTGCATATTGGAATTGATGAGAATATCTATTAAATGTTAATATGTGTGTGCTTTCTATGGCCATTACTCATTTCAGAGTGTGTACTTTGATTAGTATGTCTCATTCTGTACACACTCTTGGATTAGCAAATATCAGACTCTTTCGCATAAGTGATCAAATTTCTCTATGAACTTCTAACATTGTGTCTTTTGCATTTCTAGAATAACTGACCTATACTAGCACATCATGGGTGATGTTGAGTCTCTTAACCACCTTCCATCTTTTTGCATCTCTACAGTTTTCCCCTCAATTCTTTGTAGTCAAGGCATGCGGAAAAGGCTACCTCATAGTCACCTACCGGGCTATCCTTATTTTATCCATGCTTCTCTGGTTCGGTTTCCATACTCTTGAGCGTGAAAGCTGTCAATGAGTGCGCAAAAGAAAGAAAGAAAATTCAAAAAAAAAAAAAATTGATTCATTGATTGAGGGAGAGCCTCTGCATTTACTCAACGAATACCTCTTGATTCCTAATGGTTTGACTTTCCTAAATTGTGTTTAGATTCTCTTTCCAAAGGTCCAACTATCAGATCACTACTAGGATTTGAATCTAGTGTTTTTCGAACTCCAAGAGCTATACACACACTTTTATCATAAGATCTATGCTTTTCACATGTTGCATCACATTTTTTCAAGAGGAATCTTCTAGAGGTTGTGCATTTTGTGTTTTCAAGTAATTGTGTTTCTTGGATATTCTTGTGTATTTTAAGGTACAAATTTGAAATTCCTTACTTGCTCCACCATATTATTTTTGTCTTTCTCTTTTTGTTCATTGTTTTCGGTGTTTGTGGTTGCTTTTAGTGAGGGGAGTTTGGTTAATCATTGCAAGGGTTTTTTTAGCATGAACCTACATTAGTTGGTTTGGTAAGGGAGATTGGTATTAGTTGGTTTGCATGTTGCTATACACTGCTTAGTTATTGCTTATTTCATGCATGCTATTGATAATTACATCATCTTATCCTTGCTCCTTGCTTGTGCGGTTTATGCTCTTGCTTTAGTTGATTCAGCTTCCTTTGACAATTCATGACAAAAAAAAATGGAGGATTTTCAGTGTTTTTGCATGTTTCTTAAAAATTTCATCTACTCATGCTGTGCTACATGTTCTTAAAGTCTCCAATTTTCATTTATTCATATTTCCATCTCATGCTTCAAGATAATCTTGTCATATGTCTATTGCTTTTTCATATACTCTTGTGGCACTAATAGTTGTTTTGCAGATCATGACCTTGAGAAAGAAATTTGTTTTTGTTGGCTATAATGGGTTGGGGTGATTAGGATTTTATTTGTTAGGTGTGTTTTGTCACGGAATTGCCAAATGGGGAGATTGTTAAGTTTTTGTTATTAACAATCACATTTGACAAAACTCATTTCAGTTGTAATTTTATTCAATTTTTTTTTTTTTAATTTTAGTGAGGCTATGAGTAGTTAGATGTGAATCCAACTCGAATTGTACCTATGTAAAAGAGTTTGTGATCTTAGATCTTTCATGTTTGCCACTTCACTGACTAAGTGCGGGGATTGAGCTACTCAATCAGCTCGCAAGGGCCTATGGGGCAGCACCCCATGGCGAGTCCGAAGCAGAGCCCAGGCAGGGTTGAAGGGCAGTGCTTCCAAAGCAAAAAGCAAAATTGCAATTGAAGTAGTTTAACCGCTAGAGCGGTCATTTGTGTACTTGAGTGAAGAAAAAGATTATCCAGTACTTTTGCAGAGCGTCTAAACTTTTGGGAAGAAAATTTTACCGCTCGAGCGGTTAGCCTATATGTTTCGCACCGCCTTTAGTCACACTGCTCGAGTGGTAAAATGTGCGCTCAAGCGGTCTGCACGATCCTGTTTTCTATAAAGTGCATTGTTCGCTGTTTTTAGGGTTTGAGCTGTCCAGATTTTCAAAGAAGAAGAAAAAACAAAGTGTTTTCTATTAGAGGGTGTTTTATATGAGTTTGCTTGGTGTATAGAAGGTGATCGATTGATCAACGAACTACAAAGCTGTCAAATATCTAGGGTTGTTCTTATTCTTTTGTTCAGAAAGAGAGAAGCGTTCTTTGGTGGACTCCGGGGAACTTGGGCAAGAAGTTTTGATGGATTCTAGAGTGGCTCATCGTCGTGGATTCGACATCAATGTTGTGGATTCAACATTGGGCAAGACAATTCTGAGATGAAGACGGTGATGGAAGAGACACATTGGGGTCGGTTCAATTCGGGCATGGATTCGCTAGATAACTGAGGGTACACTTGTGTAATTCCTTTTTGTCTTCTTAGTGGATTGTTTTGTGAGTTTGGCTTGTGACTTTTATTTATTTTTTTATCACAATTGGAGACACTCCAATTATGATTTTTCCATGTTAAATCGTTGTGTCGATTTGTTTTTGATTTTTTGATTGTGATTGTTATTTACTGTTTAAAATTGATACATAATCACAAATTAATATCTCGAAGGTTTTAGATTTTTCAAAATAAATAAAAATACTCATTTTATGGTCGAAAAATATATTTTTGATATTTAATTTTATCAAATTAATTTCTATTTTTTAAAAAAATTAAAAATCAAACCAAATAAAGTGTGAGATTTCTATATTAATTTTGGTTTATATTACATGCAAAGGTTTATGTAAAGGAGTGGTAACATTTTATTGAATTTAGGTGGTGGATGGTTGAATGATTAAAATTGCCGCTCATATTTTTTAAGTGACATTTTTTAATAAATCTCTCTTTATTTATTTATGTTATATTTAGTTTAAATTATTTTTTTGTATTTCAATAAGTTATATGAGTGACTTAATTACTAAAATACCTCTAATAATAATAGGGTGAAGCATGCATTAATATTTATATTGACAATGAATGTTTAATAATGTGAACATTCACATTGTCAATATAAACATTTACACTATTAAATTTATTTAATATAAATGTTCACATCACCAAGTTGCCAAGAGTTCAATAAATATTTGTAAGGACAAAATTATCTGTAAAATACCTTAAATATGATAATTAGGATTTGATGGACCAAATGTCCAAAATATGACTTATTAGAATACAAGTACTTGAAAGAAAATTTTCTACTAAATTTCCCACTAACGATTTTTTGTTTTGTTTTGTTTTTTTTTTAATGAATAATTCTATATATACTAACAATCTTATTAAAAAACATATTAAAAATACAAATGGTTAAATGCGATTGGTTGTTAAAAAAAAAGTAATATTTAAACTTCCAATGATTTTTGGACATAAATACTTTTAGTAGGATTGTTAATAAAATTTTAAATAGATGTAGCATTATATTTTATTCTTGTTAAAATAGGGGGAAAAAAATTGTCCAAATAGATAGAGAAGTGCGTGCATTAATAGTAAGCAAATTTGGCTTTTAAAATCGCACATGATAGGCAAAAATTTTCATCAATTATAATAGGATAAATTATATTAATATCTCTTAAATTTTAAAAAAATATATATATAATAACTTTTATAATTTTAATATAATTATATTGATAATTCTTATAATATGATTAAAATAATTAAATATAATTATATTGATCATTCTTATAATATGATTAAAATAATTAAATTAATATAAAAATATGAAAATAAACAAAATAAATGATACATTTCAATGGGACAATATCATTTTTTTTTTTTTTATAGAACTCTCACGCAAACTCACGCAAACTTTGTGGTCTTGGTCAATTGTTCTTTGTGACCTTTTCACTTTGAGACTTTCCCAGTCCATAACTCATTCAGAACCTGTTTGTTTGTCTTCCCCTCTCACACACACTTTTTCGATCTTGTTTTCCTCTTTTATATTTCTTCTGTTCTGTGATTATGCATTTGTTTTTGTTATCAAATAATTGTTAGAATCTTGGTGGAAGTGATGAGTCCAATACTAGTCTGGAGGGATCTTTCATCTGCAAATTATTCAGGTAAAGCATTTCTACTCCATCTCTCTCTCTCTCTCTCTCTCTCTCTCTCTCTCTCTCTCTCACACACACACACACACACACACACACACACACACACACACACACACACACCCTTGTTTAGGATGTTGTGCGTATTTATGAGCAATACTTGTGTTCCTAATTAAGGTGAAACCCATGTACTATACATTTATTAACTTCATAGGCAGAGCCTTACTTGATCTATGGTCTCGATTGTTTTTTTTTTTTTTTGTGGGGGCAAATTACACCACTTATAGTTGCTGTAATTTCAATTGGCTCAATTTTGATCCTAAATTTTTGCCTTGTCTCGAATTGGTTCAATTGATTCTAATTATTACTATTTTTTTTATAAAAACATGTGCATATAAGTGTTATACTTTTATTGACAAAATTGTAATAACTCAACTAAAGTTGTGATCATTTTCTGTCAAAAATTCTAACGGCGTTATCAATTGGACCAAACTGAGGCAAAATCTAAAATTAAGGTCAAAATTGAGTCAGTTGAAACTATAAGTGCCAAAATGACACAAGAAACAAAATATAGGGACTACCCGTATAATTTTTCATTTTTGTTTTTTGTGTGTATATTTATTTATTTTTTGGGTGTGATTAATTGTGTTTTCACATACTCCCCAGGACCCACCTCGTGTGAAATCCATAAAATCATTTGTTATTTCACAGTTTCTTTGTAGCGTTTGGTCTCTATTTTGAACTTGATTGACTTTGATTTGACCAAAATTTCAGTACTTCATTAGATTTGTTTATCCATTATTGACATATATATGTAATATCTTACGCACATATATACAGGTTGTTAATTCTCATATAGTGGAGCTTTGATCAATGGCCACTACAAAAGTCAAAGAAGCCTCCTCATCAATGTTTCGATGTTCTTATCACGTTTTCTTGAGTTTCAGGGGTGAAGATACCCGCAAGACCTTTACCGATCATCTTTATACAGCTTTAGTTCATGCAGGAATTCACACGTTTAGAGACGATGACGAACTTGAGAGAGGAGAAGAAATTGATTTAAACCTAAATAGGGCAATTGAGGAATCGAGGATTTCAATAATTGTTTTGTCAAAAGACTATGCATCTTCGGGATGGTGTCTTAATGAACTTGTGAAGATACTTGAACGGAAGAGAACTGTCGATCACATAATATTGCCGGTGTTCTACCATGTTGATCCATCACATGTCAAGAAGCAAACGGGGAGTTTTGCAGAAGCATTTGCAAAACATAAAGAGGAATTGGAGGTAGAGAACAATGAAAGAAAACAAAAGGGGCTCGCGAAGGTAGAGAGGTGGAGGGCGGCTCTTAGAGAAGTTGCAGATTTGCCAGGGATGGTCTTAAAAGATGGGTAATTTTCTCTAATTCATTTGAGGCACCATTCTGATTGATCATATAGATGATATTCCTTTATTATATTAGTGTCCTTAGATGCTTATATTACCCACCCTAGTCCATATTTCTTAATTGGAAAATTTTAGAACTTGGTAGAAAAGACATGATTAATATTTTCTATGATCACTTTGAACTTTCCCAAAACTTTTTTTACAAACTCTGTTTATATTAGTAACAGTTAAAAAATATCAGTTCAAAAATAGAAAGTTAATTTAATAGTAATAAAATAATTTTAAGTGTGTAAAACAATTGGCAAAAGTTTGCATTAAATATACATTTCATATGTTAATTTAACATTACACATTTTTTAAGGTAGAAATAAAATAAATTAATTAATTAATTAAATGATAAAGGAATACAAAGCTCCCAGATTTTGGAGCTAATCTCCTATAATCAAGAAAACAAATGGACAGCCCCTTTACTAGTAAGAAAACAAAAAGACATCCCCTATGCTACTAGAAAGAACAAGCAAAATATACTTAATCCCCAAACACCTATTACAACTTTGAATTTATAAACCTTTCAGTGCATGAAATGATTTACCCCTTATAAGCTTTTGAATCAGCACAAGCTCCCAGTTCTCGCTCCAATTTGGAGCATTATGCGCTAGCCATGAACTCCATAATGTTGCACTATGGGCTCCTAAAGTATGCACTCAGTGCCACTATGGTTTCTAATGTTTTGATTATGCGATTAGGTCTTTCAAGTTTTTAATTTGATTTTAACTATTATCAATTATTAACACCATTTAAATTACAAACAAAATTCAATTTCTAAGGACAACTACGGAATTTAAAAAAATATCCCTCTTCCCTTTGTTTGGTTCCCGCTTTCTCTCTTCCTTACCATCAACCTCCACAAAACTCCATGTCATCCTTTCCTACCATCGAACCCCTCTCCTTTGCCCCTTGCACCTTCCCTCTCCACCACCCCACTTCATAGTGTTTCCCCCTCCCCTAGCCCCATCGTAAATGATCGCTCTCCCCAGATGGTGTTATCACTATCCAACACCACCATCACTGCCATGATATCATCACCGAAGAACTATCACCGCATTCCATGCCCAGCCACCATCTTCACCTACCATACAATTTCCCCATAATTGAGTAAAGCTCAATTCTCAAACCTACTGCCAGACATAATAGTTATATGTATGTATATTTGTGTATGTGTATATATATATGCATACAGAACCACCCTTGTCTTAAACCCACTGCCACCATCTGTCACTGACTAGTTCCAAAACTTTCTCATGAAATACATCTAGCCTTCATCTCTACCTATGTAGCACAGACACAAACATGTGATATAACAAGGACATGACACGGACACGCCGACACGTTAATTTTCAAAAAATGAGGGACACGACACGCTAAGGACACGTTAAAAATATATATATTTATTTTTATGATATACTTCATATATATAAATAATTTTTTAAATTATGAAAAAAATATATATATAATTTAATATTAACTAAAAATTTAAATATTATAAAATTACCCACACTCACGTGGCGCACAATGATCAATATAAAAAATATATATATAAATATACATATTTTGAAATAGCTATTTTGACCATTATTAGTTGGTGGATGCTAGCTGTTTTGACCCTTTGACTAGTAGGTGAAAAGGTGAGCTTTATTCGCTGGTATGGGGCAGCTTTCATGAGCATTAACCCTTTTCTTGGAAGACAAAGTAAACAAACATTGGTTACAGTAGGAACAAAAGAAAGCTTGGTCTTGTCTCTCTCTCTCTCTTCTCTATATTGCAGCAGGATGCTTTCTTCTTTCTCTCTCTCTCTCATCCCTGTGTTGCTGATGGATCTCGTAGAAGCATTGGTTTCATCGCAGTAGAAATTTGTTTTTTTCTCTCTCTCTTATCCCTGTGTCGCAGATGGATCTCGTCTCAAGCATGTCTCTGAACAGAGACTATGGAGCTTCGATTCGGGGACTTCTTTTTCTTCTCTCTCTCCTCTCTCTCTGAGGCTAGGGTTTTGAAAAGCTTCAGGCGTGTCTCAAATGTGTTGATGGAGTGTCTGGACGTGTCTGAGATGAAAAAAAATAAAATAAAATAAAAGAGGACACGTTAGGCAGCGTGTCGAACATGTGTCTATTGCGTATCGATGTCCAACACGTGTCGGACTCTGATATGCAACCTTGGGAAGCGTGTCGGTGCTTCATAGATCTCTGCATCTCTACATCCTGAAACTTTCCAAGCTCCTTGACCTTTGAAACCATCTCACACAGAAAAATAGTGATCAGGTGGGGACAAATCCGCCATCAAAACATGCAAATACATATTTTATATAAATTGAGAAAGAGAAGTTCCAGTAGTGGTCGAGGATTGGGCGATTGAGTGGGAATAGGCTTGTGGGAGGGAATTGTAGGAGAAGACAAAAATAAGACAGGAAAGCGGTTGCTATAAAGAAGAGAGAAGAAAGTGGGAGTAGAAAAGCCGAAGGACAAAACCGTCATTTTACCTAAAATCAAAGGTTTTTGTTATCAATTTTGATGGAAGTTAATAATTGGACTATTTAAAATTAAATTAAAAACTTGGATCAAAAAAGCACAATCATAACATTGGGGACAAAAGTGGTGTTGAGTGCATACTTTAGAGACGAATAGTGTATGTGTAGCTAAGTCATTGGAGAAGATATAATTGAAGTGTTGCTATGAGCCCAGCCTTCTCCAAGGCATCTTTCTAGCTGGCCCCAAAGAGAGAGTCCTACAACTCCAACACCTACTTCTTATACTCCTCTCTAGCCTCGTAGTCAGTCTACGAAGCGGTCCCCTCGACAACTTGAAGCTTTTCTATCTTCAAATATGCTTCTTCTAGCTTATTCTTAGAAGACTTTGCCTTCTCTTCGGTACTAGCTAGTACCTTCTTCGTAGCTGCATTTGCCTTAGTGAGTACCCAATTGATCGTCTCAACTTTGCTTAATTGCTAGAGGAGGTGGTGACTCTTCTTGAAAACCCAAACAACCTCCAACCTTTCCAGCCTATGCATGACCACATACATTTGTTGCATTATTAGCAAAAATAATTGAGCTAACATGAGACAAGTGTAAAATCATATCAAACAAGTGATTACTGAACAAAGGGAAAGGAACTTACCACAACAACATTCTAGATTACCGATTTAAAAAGCAAGGGATTGGTCTGACCTTGATACTTCTCCACATCAAGGGGAAGAAGCAGTGAGTGGCCAATGGCATAGGGGAGCTGAGGACACTACCCCCCAAATCCACTAGACGTTCCCTATATTTCAACTTAGGGCACCAAGGAGGATACTTCACTACATGAATAGGGGCTGAAAAAGCTATAGCGGCCATCTTTTGTTTCTGTTGCAGAGGCCACTGAGGAGACTAATCGTCAATAGGTTGTTCACGGGTCGGATCGGCTCGGTTTTTTCGATCACCGACAATCGAATTGACAACATCGGTTTGGAGAAAATATAAACCAAACTCATCCAACTGTTGCTTTGAAACCAGTGTCTTTGGGTTGCAGAAAAAACAGCCAGGCTTCGATTGGTGGTGCAACTCTAGCATCTTCCTTAATTCAACAGAATCATAAGAGAAGGGGAAGGGGGGTTCGAGAGTTCTTGGGAAGAAGATTAGAGACGGGAGAGAGAAGGGGATGGGGTTTCAAGAAAGGATAATCAAAGATGGAGAGAGGAGAGGGTTTAGGGAGAAGGCGATCGGAGGAGGAATGAGAAGATAAGGGGTTGGGGGGATAGAGGAGAAAGTGAGACACAAAAGAGTAACCACCATCTCTGCCGTTGCAATATCTCTGCCGTGAGCTCAACGTACCACCGCCATCTCATATACAATATTTATATCTATATATATATTTTTTAACAGAATGCACACAAAAAAAGGAGATACGGATGATAGGGGAGAGAGAGTTTCTTTGGACCAAAGTAGAGAGAGATGGGAAAAAGTTTATTTGAAATATTGAGAGAAAAGAGAGTTATTGATAAGAGTAAAGAGGAGACGAAAAGTCAAAGAGAATAATTAGAGAGAGAGAGTTAGCCACCAAAAGCAAAGAGAGTGAGAGAGTTGTAACGTAATAATGAGAGAGAGGTGAAAAAGAGGAGTTATTTTTTCAAACAAATAAAGAGGAGTTACTGACAAGAGTGAAAGGAGATGAAAGGTCTAATCTAACAGAAATAATGAGAGAGGAAGAGAGAGAGAAAGAGACAAAGACTTTGAATAATGGAACGGACTAGTACTGGAACTTTCTTATCAAAGAGAAATGCATTAAATGTGAGGAGGCGAACGGTCAAAACTATTTAATATTTTAATTGATAAATTTTCATAGTTGGTCGGATTTAATTTGGATTAAAACTTTTGAATTTGATGACCAAACCGAGACTCGACTTTTTGCCTTATTTACACCCGTATCCGACCGAAGTATGTAGCGAAATCGACCACATAACGGCTGGTCGGCCCGGGTCAGTCGGGTTGACCAAGTCGGACACATTTGTGAACAGCCCTAATCACTAACTTTCACCACCTATTGTTCGGTGGGAGTAGGGGTATGAGATGGTAGAGGGGTTTGCACAAGCGGAGCGGGCAGGTCAGATGGTTGAGCAGATGCTAGGGATGGTTATCTGCCCCCAATAAAGTTTGTGATATCGAGCAGTCTCTTTTGTTTTGCCATCTTTTTCTTCTACCTTTGGGAGCTTAGATGTGAGTACTTGACATGGCAGTGGGGATAGTAGTTGGAGGAACAACAACCGTGATGGAGTCTCATCGCCCGGGTGGGTGATTCCTCTTTTGATGTGGCATTTCCACATTTATTTTGTGTCACTCTCTCATAATGCATCCATTGCCTCGTTAGCTTGTTCTAGTTTGGCTCCAATCTCATGGAACTCCAATTTCATAAGAAAACGTAATGATCAGGTGACCCTTGAGGTTACATCTTTGTTATATTTGCTTGATGGGGGTGGAGTCTCATTGCTTCCAAATGTGTGTAATAAACGGGTTTGGTTCATTAATTCTTTTTAGAGTTTTTTCATGCAAATCCTTCTTTCATAAGATCATTGATAAGCCCAACGTTCCTTCTATTCACAAAAAAATCTAGAAAGCAACAGTGCCACTCTAAGTGAACATATTTTTGTGTCTTTTGCTCGTTGAAGAATCATGGCCAGTGACATATTTCAGAAAAGGAGGGCTAATAGTTGTCTCTTTCCTCAATGGTGTATCATGTGTGGGAGGAGTGGGGAATCTTTGGACCATTTATTTTTGCACTGTCAAGTGGCTTTGAATCTTTGGTATAGGTTCAATAGTTTGGTTGATACTCTTTGGGTGGTGCCAGGCGCTTGTGTTCAATTGATTTTTAGATGATTCAAAGGTGAAAGGAGAGGGTTGTGGTTTTGTGTGGTTTTCACAATCTTTTGGGTTATTTGGTTGGATATGAATGCGAGGAATTTTGAGGACAAGTTTGGAAACTTGGAATCAATGTGGGATAGTATGCTAGTTGGCATCATTTTGGGCCTCCATTTCGCCGGCATTTAAAGGGATCCCATGATTTTTTATTTCTAGTGATTGGAGACTGTTGGAAATGGGAAGAAAATAATTCTGCCAGGATAAGGCTGAATTCTTTGGGATCTCACAGCTGTAAATATTTAGATTTAGTCAATACTATAGAATAGGAAAGTTTATATTAGAATCATAATTAGTAGCTAATCAGTCCCTAATTTTATGCCTTGTATCTCCTATAAATAGCGGTGTTGTGTACATTGTTTAAAATATGAGAATAAGAAATATTATTCTTTCTAGCTTTCATGGTATCAGAGCTAGGGACTTATTCTCTGACCCTTCTGAGTTAATCTTAGAACTTGCTAGCCGTCTTTCACCATGTCAGAAACCACATCCGAATCCACTGTTATTGCTTCACCGAAAAACATTGAGAAACATGCCTCCAACACTGATTCTCACTCGGTGCAAATCACCAGGATTGAACTCAATGGTGATAATTTCTTGCGTTGGTCTCAATCAGTCCGGATGTACATTTGGGGTTGAGGAAAGATCGGATACTTGACAGGAGAGAAGAAGGCACCAGCAAAAGAGGACTCGGCTTATGCTACCTAGGATGCTGAAAACTCCATGGTCATGACATGGTTAGTGAATTCCATGGAAGAAGACATCAGCGCCGACTATATGTGTTATCCAACAGCCGAAGAACTCTGGGATAATATCACCCAGATGTATTCGGATTTGGGAAATCAGTCCCAAATATATGAGTTGACAATTAAACTTGGTGAAATTTGTCAAGGAGAGGACAGTGTCACTAAGTACTTCAATTCTCTGAAAAGGCTGTGGCAAGATTTGGACATGTTCAATGATTATGAGTGGAAGTCAACAGAGGATTGCAATCACAACAGAAAGATGGTGGAGGATCACCGTATCTACACATTCCTTGCTGGCTTAAACATCGAATTTGATGAAGTCAAAGGGAGAATAATTAGCCGTCAACCTCTGCCTCCTATTGGTGATGTCTTTGCTAAAGTTAGGAGAGAAGAAAGCCGCAAGAATGTGATGCTTGGGAAAAAGGGAGTTGTTGCACCTGTGGAAAACTTAGCCGTGATTGCATCGGATGCAAGTGCAAACAATGTTTTTAAACCACGGCAGAATAAAAAATCTTGAGTATGGTGTGATTATTGCAATAAACCACGCCATACTCGGGAAAACTGCTGGAAGATTCATGGGAAGCCTGCAACTTGGAAGAGAGGCAAATCAAGTGACAGACCAATTCATGCATCCTCCTATGCCAATGAGGTTGAAGCAAGTTTGTTCAGTAAGGAGCAGATGGATCATCTTCTTAAACTTCTAAAATCCAATTCTTTATCCAGCACTCCTGGTGGTTCTCTTGCATAGACAGGTAGCAATCCTTATCCTCTATCTTGTAGTCAAAATTCTGTCTCTTGGATCATTGATTTGGGGGCATCTGATCACATGACTTCTTTCTCTTCTTTATTCAATACTTATTTATCTTGTTTTGAAAGTGAAAGAGTTAGGATTGCTGATGGCAGTTTCTCACCCATTGTAGGAAAGGGTCAAATAAAAATTTCATAAAATATTACTCGTCACTTTGTCCTTCATGTTCCTAAACTAACTTGCAATTTGTTGTCTGTCAGTAAATTATCCAAAAACTCTCACTGTCGTGTTGTTTTCTTTGACTCTCATTGTGAATTTTAGGACCGGAACTTGGGGAGGATGATTGGCAATGGTCTTTACTACTTTGATGATGACATATCCAGCAATAAAACAACTCAAGGCTATGGTTGTAGTATTAGTTCAATTTTGGCTTGCAAGCAAATAATGCTTTGGCATTTTAGAGTAGGACATCCCAGTTTTCCATATCTTAAACATTTTGTTTCCTAACTTGTTTAAAAATTTGGATTGTTCATCTTTTCAATGTGAAAGTTGTTATTTATCTAAAAGCCATTGAACTACTTATCTTACAAAACCCTACCGTGCCTCTAAACCATTCTACTTAATTCATAGTGATGTGTGGGGTCCCTCCAAGGTTACCACCATGACTGGTGTAAAGTGGTTTGTAACTTTTATAGATGATCACAATCGACTTTGCTGGGTTTATTTGATTAAAGACAAAACTGAAGTAAAAAACGTGTTTCAAGATTTTTACAAAATGGTTAACAATCAATTTCATTCAAAAATCAATATTTTTCAATCTGATAATGGAAAAGAGTACTTCAATGAATATCTAGGGAATTTTTTAAGGGAAAAAAGGTATTTTTCATCAATCTACATGTCGTGACACTCCTCAACAAAATGGTATTGCTGAAACAAAAAATAAGCATTTACTGGAAGTAGCTCGAGCTATAATGTTCTCTATGTATGTTCCCAAATATCTATGGGGAGATGCCATTTTGACAGCCTCTTATTTAATTAACAGAATGCCTATCCGGGTTTTGCAATATGTCACACCCCTAGAATATTTCAAAAAAACCTTTCCTGCTTGCAAAATTAATTTAGATTTGCCTTCAAAACTTTTTGGCTGTAATGTTTTCGTTCACATACCCAGCCAATTTCGATCCAAACTTGATCCTAGAGCAGAAAAATGTGTTTTCATCAGGTATGCTCCAAACAAAAGAGGCTACAAGTGCTATAATTCTCAAACAAAAAAAATTCAAGTGAGTATGGATGTCTCCTTTCTTGAAACTCCATCCTTGTTTACCAAAAATTCTCTTCAGGGGGAGAAAGAGAGAAAGGAAGAAAATTTTTGGCAAACAACTTTCGATCCCTTACCAAATCCTATTCTCTCATCTCCATCCCTTGTTTTTGAAAAACAAGCACATAAACAGGGTGTTCAAGATATGGAGAACAAAGGAAATCCCAGTCCAACTTCTCAAAATATAGAAGGCTCACAAGCAGGGAGAGAAATACTACAATTGGAACAAACTGTTCCCGAACATGAGTTTTTTGTTTATGCTCGGAAAAATACTCAAAGAAAAAGTAAAGACCAACCACTCTGCCACAAAGTCAATTAGAATCTCTTGAAAAAGGTCCCTCGAGTAGTTTAGGTAATCCTAATCTGGTTCCTACTTCATCTATCTCTACTTCATCTCCATTTCCTTCAGCGGTTTTGTCTAATGTTATGCCCACAGATTGTGATCTTCCTATAGCCATTAGGAAAGGAGTTCAAAAATGTACCCAACATTCCATTGCGAAATATTTATCCTATGATAAACTTTCCAATAGTCGTAGAGAATTTACTTCAAAAATATCTAACCTGTTTGTTCCTAGAACTATTAAGGAAGCCTTGGACGATCCTAATTGGAAATCAGCAGTTATGGAAGAGATGAATGCTCTGGAAAAGAACGGTACTTGGAAGTTAGTGAATTTGCCTAAGGACAAAAAGACAGTAGGGTGCAAATGGGTATTTATAGTGAAGTGCAAAGCTGATGGTAGCGTGGAAAGATATAAGGTGAGACTCGTGGTAAAAGGGTTTACACAAACCCGCGGGATTGACTACTAAGAAACATTTGCTCCGGTTGCCAAGATGAACTCAATTTAGGTTTTACTGTCACTAGCTGTTAATTACAGTTGGCCTCTACATCTACATCAATTAGATGTAAAAAATGCCTTGTTAAATAAAAATCTAGAAGAGTCTATATGAACCTAGCTCTAGGTTTTGAGAAGAAGTTTGGTGTAGATAAAGTTTGCAAATTAAACAAGTCTCTATACGGCCTAAAACAATCCCCAAGGGCGTGGTTTGAATGCTTTGGGAAGGTTGTAAAAAACCTTGGATACAGTCAAAACCAAGCAGACCATACTATGTTCTATAAACACTCAATAGAAGGTAAAGTAGCTATCTTGATTGTTTATGTAGATGACATAATTCTAACAGTAATGATAGTGCTGAATTGGAAAAATTAAAGAAGGGACTCGCTAAAGATTTTGAGATAAAGGACCTGGGAGCACTAAAATACTTTCTTGGAATGGAGTTCGCTAGATCTAAGGAGGGCGTTTTTGTCACTCGGCGTAAGTACACACTTAAATTGCTCAAAGAAACAGGCTTGCTCGGATGTAAAGCTGCTGAAACACTAATCGAGCCTAACTTGAAGCTACAGCATGCTAGAATTGAAAACGTGGTGAACATAGACCAGTCTCAGAGACTTGTTGGAAGATTGATCTACTTTTCTCATACACGTCCCGACATAGCATTCGCAGTAAGCAGAGTAAGCCAATTCATGCATTCACCAGGATAGGAGCACTTTGAAGCAGCATACAGGATCCTAAGGTATCTAAAAGAAACTCCTGGTAAAGGTTTGATATTTTAAAAACAAGGACATCTTCAAGTGGAAGTATATACAGATGCGGATTGGGCTGGAAGCATCACTGACCGGAAATCTACCTCAGGCTATTGTACCTTCGGTGGAGGAAATTTGGTTACTTGGCGGACTAAAAAACATAATGTAGTGGCTAGAAGTAGTGTTGAAGCTGAATTTAGATGAGTGGATCAAGAGCTTACTGGAAGACTTAAAAATTCCAAGAATATTACCAATGAAAGTGTATTGTGACAACAAGGCAGCAATTGCAATTACTCATAATCCTATTCTTCACGACAGAACTAAGCATGTGGAAGTCGACAAGCACTTTATCAAAGAAAATATTGAGAAGGGATTGATCTACATGTCTTATATACCCACTGCGGAGCAGATTCCAGATGTTCTTACAAAGGGACTACACAAGAGGCAGTTCAACCACCTAATCAGCAAGCTAGCCATGGAAGACATATTCAAGCCAGCTTGAGGGGGAGTGTTGGAAATGGGAAGAAAATAATTCTGCCAGGATATGGCTGAATTCTTTGGGATATCACAGCTGTAAATATTTAGATTTAGTCAATACTATAGAATAGTAAAGTTTATATTTAGAATCAGAATTAGTAGCTAATTAGTAGCTAATCAGTTCCTAATTTTGTGCCTTGTATCTCCTATAAATAGAGGTGTTGTGTACATTGTTTAAAATATGAGAATGAGAAATATTATTCTTTCTAGCTTTCATATTTGTGATGCATAGTTCATTTTTTCCTATTTGACTTCTTGTTTTTGTTGATTGTCATTTCGAGAGACTCCTAGTAAAAAAAATTAAAAAAATATAGCAACTGCAATGGTAGTGTTCAGAGCAGCTCTCAACTAGGCTTCATAAGGTGTATCGGCGAATGGTGGGATGCAGTAGACTGGATTGTAATTGAGAAGGATGTGAGAAGCTCATTTAGGTGCTTGGATATTCCAAATGTTGTTTAGATTATCGATCCGGACACTCCTCGGTAGCAGCAATGTAGGTTTGTCAGGTATCTGCACAACAGACAACCACAAATCTAAGCATATTCGAAGGAAAACAAAAATCAATTCTACAAAAAGAAAAGCGAAGACGTGGATTGTTGTAATAGCATAGGTGTAAAACTCGTACTCCTAGTTGTTGGATAGAATGGTCTATGTCAAGTATTTTGCTGGAGGTTTGGTCAATTGTATGCAGTTAGCTTGTTTGGGTGTAAGGTAGAACTTGTCCTGACACAGTTAACTGGCATTATAGAATAGCATAAGCCTGTCAACAGGTCGGATTGGCCAAGATCTGATCCGATTCAACTAACCATTAATTCGAATCCGAATATGAAAAATCTGATTACGCATCATCCGATCTGATCCATTTTAAATGGATATTTGATCCGTACAATCTGATCCGTACTGATCCGATCCTTTTTTTTCCTTCTTCTTTTCCCTCCTGTGTTTAGCCAGCCATATAAAGTTAATAAAACACCAATTATAAAAAATAAAAATAAAAATTTGTTCATAACATCAAATTTTGAATACTTTACTACTCATAAGTTTATACAAAACTATTTTTTTAAGTATCTAACACATTCAATGCTTTTTTTGGAAAAGAAAAATGCTAAATCATTCAATATCTAACTTATAAAAAATAATGCACCTAATAGCCAAAATAAAACAATAAACACTTCAATATCTAACTCATTCAAAGCTAAATCATGAAACTTAATATTTTTTCCTCTGTCTAGCTCATTCAATGCTAAACCATGGCAACCATAGACCAAAAAAAAAAAAAGAAGTTATAATAGTTGAGAATTGATTTATACATTTATAACCACATTTCACCACAAAAACAAAATAAAGTAATTAATGACAAATTATCCATAAACTTCTCCTAAGTTAATTGTCTTAGACTTTCTTTGTATGCATTTAACTGACTCCTCCATCTCTTTCTCCGTCAACAACATTATGAAGTCCTGCAAAATTGAAATACTAAATAGTTCAATTGAACTTGGGTTCAAGGAGAAAACAAAAACAAACCCTTTCAATTCCAATGAGATGACAGTAAAAAAAAAACGGGTGTGTAGATAACTTCTATCACGATGCAAATGACATATCAAGTGATTCAATCCATCTATTTTTCTCAATTCCACTCATATAGATATTTCCAGGCTTCAACCCAATTAACTCCAGATTCTGCTAGTTAAAATTCATTCCTAATAGTCATAGAAAAAAAGAGAGATCAGTTTCACCATTCTTCAAATCTCATCTCAATTAATTCTAACTAAGCAAACAATAAACTTTACTATTGCTGTGAAGCTTCACTACAAAAACATAATAGATGCATTGTGAGCCACTTGGACAATTCTAAAAACCATAAAAAAAATATCCAAGGGCGTTCACAGATAACTGAGGAATGACCAATTATAAGCTATATGTGACTATGTTCTGAATTATCATTATAATCATCTGAGTTAAATGAAGCCATATCCTACTATTAGGAAGTGGGTGATGGCCATCCAAACAACATAACCAAACTAATTCTGTTAAAGGCCAAATCAATGAGGAAAAAAAAAACCCTTCTCTCCCCCCCCCCCCTCCCCTTCCTCAAAATTCTTTCTTTGGGTGAGCAATGAAAAGCATAACCAAACTATGGAACCATCATTTCCACAACAATCATTGTCAATACAAGTATGATGATTGTTGAACTCCATAAACTACAGTTGAAATAGCAAGAGCAGAACCAAATTAATAATTTTTTGGGAAAAGAAAAGCACTTTATTTAGGAAGCAAAAGGAAAGCCCATAAGAGGGAAGAAATATACCGACCTACATGTGACAATTAAGCAAACAACAAAAACTGCACCTGTTAAAGAATCAAACAGACTTGATCAATGCTTTTAAAAGGTGGGCAGAACTATAACCTGACAAATGCACATCTGTAGCATTAACTTAGGTTTCATCAGGGTTGATTAGGAGCGATAAACGAACCAAACAACTCAAGCTCGACTCGTGTTTGGCTCGTTATTAGCTCGGTTCGTTAAATAAACAAGCCAAGCTTGAACACATTTTAGAGCTCATTAAAGTTTTCAAACCAAGCTTGAACAGTTAATTGCTCGTTCAGCTCGGTTCAATAAGCCTAAAATTATAAAAAATATCAAACTGCTTGAGCTCAGCTCGATAAAAGTTCGTTTGAGATTGGTTCGAAAGTTTAACGAACCAAGCTCGGACAAATTTTAAAGCTTGTTAAAGTTATTAAACTAAGCTTGGATAGTTAACTGTTCGGCTTATTCGGTTCATTTATCACCCCTATGGTTAATAGCCACTTATGAAATGGTCAAAACTGAAATTCATTTGATATCAAGCCACTTGCGGGTTTTCAAGTTCACATGGCTTGAAATTCATTTGATAACAAGCCATGTCTAAGATGTATATGTATATGTGTGTGTGTGTGAGAGAGAGAGAGAGAGAGAGAGAGAGAGAGAGAGCAACTCCTCAAAGTATTGCTCCACTTCTGATTTTTGTTAGGCGTAAATGTTAGAAGCACGTTTCTGGACATACCACTTATGAAAACCAGCCAAACTTTTTTGTTTCGAAGAACCGGCAAGCAATTGACTACCACTTGAGCTGCTATTTTCAGAAACAAGTGCGACGGAACTCATGGAATCAAAAGAATCACTCCTATACTCATAAAAGGGATCAACAAAACCATTACAGAACCTCTGAATATGCTTATTAGCATCAGCACCATAAATAAGCCCAAAGCAGTATTCCACCAAGTCGAGCTTGTAACAGAAAACAAGCGTATATTTCAAGTTACTCAATTGGGTTTTTTCCCCATCAAACCAATCTGAATCTAAAGACAAAAACAGAATCATGCAAATCTTACAAACACAAAAATAGACTTAGTTGACATGAACAAACAGCGTGAAAATTCATGGGCTTTTTAGGTTTATATACAATGATTGAAACTAGAAAAAGATCCAACACAAAAATAACAAGAAAAAAACCAAATTCATCCAGCTTTTTTCATGTCAAAAATCCTCAAATAAAGCTAATGTAGAGTAATATGAAACCAATTATGTTACAGAGCTCGTTACCGGGAGCCTTAAAATGTCCCAGAGCCATGGCGCAATCGACAAATCAAATTCCAACAAAAATCACAATGAACAAACCCACTTAACAAATTAATCAAACACACACAAAAACCCACTCAACAATAATCACAAGCAACAAAACTCACTTCAAATTTATCATAACTATAGCAAACCCACTTGAGAACAATCAATATAAAGCCAAACCCATTTCATTGAAACTAAAACCTAGTTAAACTAACACCCTAATATTAGGGAAAGCAATGGAATTCACAGAAAATTACTGACTCCGAAAAATAGACAGATGTTTGATGTCTGACTCTGAAAGTTGCGCTTGCTTCAAAGTCTCCGAAATTCGAGTCACAATCGAAGATGGTGATTTGATGATGGTCAAACTCAAAGAAATTGCGGATGATAGACGTCGCAAATGATGATGATGATTCAATGATGAGCAACAAAATCATAGATGATGATAATGGTGATTCGATGAGTCGATCTCCAAAGAAATCTCTGATGGTGATTCGATGAATCGATCTCTGGAGAAATCGCATGAGAGAGACAAGTGTTTTGATCTTTCTAGGGCAATTGTTCTACTTCTCAAATGGGCTGTAATATTGGATTCGGGTACATAAACGGACTGGAATTGATTTATCTGAATCCGGTCCATTAAATTCGGATCTGGCAGATTCGGGTTACACGGATTATCGGATCCGGATTTCCACAAACAAATTGGATTAGACAAGTTGGATCCGAATCAAACTCAATCCGTTGCCAGGCCTAGAATAGCAACACTCAAGTTTGTGGAGGTCGAGCTAAAGACCAAGCAATCGATTTAGCTTGACCATACCCATAATGATTCAATAACTATTGGGAGTCAACTACATTGGATTCAAGTTCCAATGGCAGAGGCACTCTCAAAGAAGTGGATGATGATGGAGCCTAACATTGGCCTCTATAACGGCAACTAATGGGACAGGTATGAAGTCAGGACCCTCAATCTTGAAGTCAACATGACTGTTCAAGCTGACATTGGCATCAGGGGGAATCTAATACAATTTAGCAGTGGTCATTGACTCCAACTTGTACTATAAATGCCCTATTTTTCAGAAAATGCCCTATTTTTCGGAGAATGAAGAAACAATGGACAAATTAGATAATACAAAAAAAAAAAAAAAATGATAAAATAGAAGAGATCGAGAACTTATAAAATGGAACATCTAAACTAAAGGAGTTTAAGGGATAGACAACGACAGATGCAAGAGGTATGTAGCTTGAAGCAGAGTGACAACGGTGGACGGAAAGAGTGTGAAAAAGCCCGAAGGTGCAAAGAGTAAAGGTGAAGAATATGAAGTAAGAAATAGAAGTTTAAATACAGAAAAAGTAGAAGAGAGAAAAGGGTAATATTGGTGTTGCCTGAAGTGCATTGTACCCTATACATGTCTTTCCATGATGGACAGGCATGACGATGCACAACCAATAACAGGATGATACATCATCAATGCAACAGAATCGTCAAAATAAAGAGACTGAAGCCCAACATTATCTAACACCTTTATAGCTATAAAGATGCTCTTTAGAGAATGACGGGCAATTGATAAATTTATGAGAATGTGTTTTCAAATATATTATTGTTTGTTGTTGACAACTTTCTGCCACAGACATTGCTTTTACCGTTGAAATGCACACTCAGCGCTCCATTTTTAAGACTCTTCGTATTTGTTCATCTACATTTTGTTGTTATTTACTATTGTTACATGTGTAAAACAATTCCATGAAACATGGGGGTTCTTTTGATTTTGCTATAAAGTATCTTGGTAAGCTTAATTTATGGATGTGTCTAAGTGTGTTAAAGAAGTACCAATATTTGACACATACTCAACACAAGTACAACTCCTCTATAAAACTACCTGTGTTTCTTATATCACATTGCTAGGGTTGTGCATCCCCGTTAGGAGAAATCCAACTGAATGCTGCTGTGTGATAATAACAAAAATAGTTTAAATACACATAGGGAATGCAATGAATAACAAAAAAGTCCAGGGATAGGTTGATAAAGTTTAAAAATGTAAATAGCATTATGATTGTGAAAATTATGAACTTCTTGTCTTAAAGTTGATCATTCAAGTGGGAGTTGGAATTTCGGTGAACATCATTGGATTTTCTGTTGATTTTCTTTTTTTTGAATACATATCATGTTGCATTAACCATGTAAACTGCATCCATTTGAGCATAATGGCCAGGATTAACTATGTAAATTGCAACCAACATTTATTTCATTTTGTTTACTCTCAAAGTGGTAATGGCCAATTTAAGCATTGTGAAATTTGTTTGAATTTGTCTCATGTATGTTTGAATTCTTATTTGATTTGAACTAATGATCTGTCAATTATGTGTTTCTTTCATTTTTGTTGTTGGCCATAGGCATGAGGCAAGGTTTATTCAGCAAATCATCAAGGAGATTGCAAATAAATTGAATAGAACAATCTTTAGTCTGCCCCCCTACCAAATTGGAATTGATTCTCGTGTAGAAGAAATTAATTCTTGGTTACAAGATGGATCAGCAGATGTTGGCATTGTGACAATATGTGGGATGGGTGGAATAGGGAAGACAACCATTGCCAAAATAGTTTATAATCTGAATTTTGACAGATTTGAAGCTAGTAGTTTTCTAGCAAATATTAGAGAAATATCAGAACAACACAATGGCTTGGTTTGTTTGCAAAGAAGACTCCTTCAGGATATTTTGAAGGGGAAACAAAAAAAAAATTTGTAGTGTCCATGAAGGTATTGTTAGGATTAAAGATGCTCTATGTTGTAAAAGAGTTTTGCTTGTTCTTGATGATGTGGATCAAGTGGACCAATTAAATGCAGTGCTCATAATGCAAGATTGGTTTTATCCAGGAAGTAAAATTATCATAACTACTAGGCGTGAGCACTTGATGAAGGCACAAAAACTGTACAAGTTGCATAAGGTCAAGGAATTAAATGACGATGAATCACTTGAGCTCTTCAGTTGGCACGCCTTTCGACAAAACCACCCCATTGAAGGTTACGAGGAGCACTCAAAAAGAGTTGTGAGCTACTGCAGAGGGTTGCCTTTAGCCCTTCAAGTTTTGGGTTCTTCTTTATTTCAAAGAAATTTAGATGTATGGGAAAGTGCATTAAAGAAATTGAAAGCGATTCCTGATAGCCAAATCCTTACAAAACTTAAAATAAGTTTTGATTCTTTGCAAGATGACCATGACAGAAATTTGTTCTTAGATGTTGCTTGTTTCTTTGTGGAAAAAGACAAAGATTTCACAATTACAGTGCTAGATGGATGTGATTTCTACACTGAAGTAGGGATTGACAACCTCATTGATAGATGCCTGTTAATAATTGATCAAAAGAACAAGCTGATGATGCATCAATTGCTTCAAGATATGGCACGAGAAATTGTACGACAAGAATCAACTGAAGAACCTGAGAAAAGGAGCAGACTATGGCATCATAAGGATGCATTCAATGTATTAATTGAAAAAACTGTAAGAATTGTGCTATTTCATGTCTATTTGTATATGTTTTTTGCCCATGTGCACACATATCTAGCCTTTTTTTTTCCTGAATTTTTTTTGTATTATTTATAATCAGGGGACAGAAACAGTTGAAGGCCTCATCCTCAACATGAACGGGTTTAATGAAGAGGAGCCATCCAGGAGGGTAAATAATTCAAAAAGACATCATTCTGAATATTTTCATGGCAACTCATCATTCCTTTATAAAGGCAGTTCATCATCGTCAAAGCGACGTCGTCTAAGCTTCTCTTGGCTCTCCATGAATTCTTCCTCAACAGAATCATTTCCAACATCTAAAGAAGTAAATATACACACTGATGCATTTTCAAGAATGCAGAGACTGAGAATACTCCAGCTCTATAATGTATGGCTTACTGGATACTATGAAGAATTTCCTAAGAAGTTAAGATGGCTTTGTTGGCATGGGTTCCCTTTAAAATCTATACCCAATGATTTTTCTTTGGAGAGCTTGGTTGCACTTGATATGAGCTATAGCAACTTGGAACGAGTTTGGAATGGAACAAAGGTTTGACAATAATTTTATTATTTTGTTTTTGTTTTTGATTGTTTTTAATGTCTTGGGGATTGGTATGACTATCCATATAAACTAATTTCCTATTTTTTGGTGTTAGTTGCTCAGATTATTAAAAATCCTCGATCTCAGTCATTCTCATCGCCTCACCAATACACCTGACTTCTCAGAACTGCCTAATCTTGAGAGATTGTTTTTTAAAGATTGCATAAATTTGATTGAGGTTCATGGATCCGTTGGAGAATTAGGGAGACTTGTTTTGTTAAATCTGGAAAACTGCAAAAACCTTAAGAAGCTTCCACACAATATTGGTCACTTAAAATCCCTTGAAAAACTCATTCTCTCTGGTTGCTCAAAGCTGAATGAGTTGCCTACAGAGCTGGGCAAGATGGAATCTTTGAAGGTGTTCGAGGCAGATGAAACTGCCATACATCAGTCACTCTCTATCATTGGTGAGGAAAAATCATGGGGTTCAGTGTTGCGGTCATGGATGTTGACACCAAGAAAGAGTCCTACATCCATTAGATTTTCATTGGCTTCTTTGTCACGCTCATTAGTAAGCTTAAGTCTTGAAGATTGCAATCTGTCAGATGATGCTATTCCAAAGGATCTTGGTGGCCTATCCTTGCTGCAGCACTTGGATCTAAATAAAAACCCCATTTGTAATCTACCAGATAGTATCAGGGGCCTTACTGCACTCCAGAAACTTGAGCTAGCACATTGCACAAAACTCCATTCACTTCCGGAGCTTCCAATGAGTTTAAATAACTTAAATATACATAAATGCAGTTCGTTGGAAATGGTAACAAATCTTCCAAACCTGTTGAGATCACTGGTATTGGCGATAACTTCTTGTGACAGCCTAGTTGAGATTCAGGGATTATTCAAGCTAGTACCCATAAAGAACATTAATGCAGAGATGTTCAATAATATGGGTTGGTTCAACTTGGAAGCAATGGGAAAGGTCGAGGTGACTTTATTCAATGTCATGACAATAAGAACAGTGAAAGTTCCCCTTCAGGTGCTTCTTCTTCTTCATCTTCTTCTTCTTCTTCTTCTTCTTCTTCTTCTTCTTCTTCTTAAATGCTAATGATATGATTTCCGTGGCGCAGGGACTTTATGAATTTATTATATTCAACACTTTTCTTCCTGGAAATGAGGTTCCAAGCTGGTTCAGCAATAAGAGCACGGGATCCTCAATTTGTTTGAATGTGCCTTCACTTCCTAATCTCAAGATCCGAGGCTTGAATGTATGTGTTGTGTATGAGCAAACATATGCAAAATCTGATGACCGAAGAAATGAGTACTGGGATAATATTTTTATTAGAACCAGCAATAAGACCAAGGGTTTTAAGTGGATCTATAGTCCCACTTTTGTGGGACTTCCAAAAGACAATGAACATATGATATGGTTAAGCCATTGGAAGATCGGGAATCAATTGGAAGGTGGCGATGAAGTGGATGTTACAGTGTTTTTGTGGGCTTATATGAAGCTAAAAGAGTTTGGCATTCAAGTTGTGTATGAGCAAGAAGAGAACAATACACAACAGGGAGACTTGTATTCTTCTTTTCATAATGTTGTCAACGAAGATCTGTCAGCATATCAAGTCAGCACAGGCATGTACTTCCTCTGCCATCATGATTTTGACATCTATCAAGACTGCTCAAAAAGTGGTGGCTGGACTTCCAAAGGCTGGTATGACTTCTTATTTGGTGACTCTGTAACGACTGCACTGTGTAAATATTTCAATAATATTTCGGGTGACTACCCTCTTGATTCATAATTAAAATATAGAGACACCAGAACTATAAATATAGAGTTCTTATGCCATTCAGTTTACATCAATTTCACAGAATCTCTTATTCATCTTCTACATAATGTTCCTATATTATTTTCTTGGGCAAATATATGCTTTTCACTCCTATAGTTTGACTCAAATTTTATTTAATTTGCGCACTATTGTTTCAATTTAAACAATTTGGTCCCTACATTTTAAATCTAGTTTCAATTTGGTTCTTTCATCCAAATATGTGCACCTTGGGAGACTAACACTGTTACAAAATTGTTAATTTTAACGTTGGAAGGACCAAATTGACATTGGATTTAAAGTGTAGGGACAAAATTATTTAAATTAAAATAATAGGTATCAAAGTCAAATTTAGGTCAAATTATAAGTGTGTAGTATAATTTTTATTTTCTTCCATTCTCTGTGATATTATGGCAACTTGAGAAAGGCTTGGCATCCTATCGTGTTATGTGTCAAACATATTTTTGAGATTTGAATTGTATTTTGGAGCGGTATTCGTTCACTAGTATACCTGCACGAAGAGAGGCAAATACGACTTTAGGATACGAGAATTTTTTCATTGGACCATGGGTATCATTTTCCAAACCATACATATATAAAGACACAAGAATTGTTTGGTGCTTTGTCAAAATAAAGTCTCAATCAGTTTCTTTTTGGTTTTCTATTCAAGTCTTTTACTTTGTTTCATTGAACCACGGGCCTTCATTAATTCAATCTGATTTTATAAGTAATATTGGTTTTGATTTTATTTTGAACCTTACTTAAGATTGCATTCTATGATTTTTGTTTCTTCATCCATTCAGAGCCACATCAACATAACTAGACGCGGTTAATTGTTTTGTGATAGTTTTATTGACTGCATATTGTAAAGTTATGACATTTTATGGTAAAAAAAGTTGATATTTTGTTTTTATGTACAATATTTTGTAAATTTTTGTAAAAATGTTACGAAGGGCATGTACGGTATGCATGATGAGGCATTGTAACCTTTCTTTCAACTATGATTGTTAGTTGCATGTAATTCACCTAATATTTGTAATCAGTCTCCAACTTATTTCAAACCTTATAAATACAACCATAACAAACTCTACTTTGTGGTTATTGTTCGGTTGTAGGAATGGCAACGGGGCGGGGCGGGGCGGGGCCGGGGATCACCCTCCCCGTCCCCGATCCCCGATGGCCAAAACTTCCCCGTCCCCGGCCCCGATCCCCGACGGGGAACCAATCGCAGTCCCCATCCCCGTCCCCAACGGGGATCGGGTTTCCCCGACCCCGAAATTCCCCGATCCTCATCAACAACAAATCAAAAAACAACATCACCACCACCAGATCAAAAAATCAATAACAGATTAAAAAAAATAATAATAACAGATTTGTTTTGTTATGGTATTTCATACAAACACTCTACACACACAAAATTCGTTCAAAAAAAATAAAAAAATTCACTTACAGATCTGTTACAGTTCAAAAAAAAAAAAAAATTGCATACACAAACAGATCAATTACAGATCAACAGAATACATCTGTATTCGTTAAAAAAAAAATTTTAAAAAAAAATATTATACATACATATCTGTTACATCTGTTACATAAAAAAATTCACTTACATCTGTTACAAATCTGTTACATCTGAAATACCATTAACCAGATCTGTGTCGGTGGAGGACGATCGGCGGAGGAGGACGACGGATTAGGACGATCAGCGTAGGAGGAGGACGAACGGCGGAGGAGGACGACGGAGGAGGCGATCGGCATCGCGGAGAGGTACGAGAGTGAGAGTAGAAGAGAGAGAGAGAGAGATCGGCGTGAGATCGGAGGGAGTGTGAGAGATCGGCGTGAGGCAGTCGGACGGAGACAGACATGGAGGTCGGGGTGAGGCAGTGAGGTCGGAAGGAGGGATGGAGATCGGAGGGAGGTACATCGGAGGGAGGCGAAGGTTAGAGAGAGAGGGAGGCGAGGGTTTGAGAAAGAGAGAGAGAGGGAGGCGAGGGTTTCTGAGTCAGTGAGGTAGAGAGAGTTTAGAGAGTTGAGAGAGACGGGGTAGAGGAGAGAAATGAAATCTGAGACTGACCTGAGAGACCTGGTTTATATATATATATAAGGGTAAAATTGTAATTTAACGTCGGGGAAAAATCGGGCCGGGGATCGGGGACGGGGCCGGGCCGGGTACGGGGCTGGGACACTAATCCCCGTCCCCGGTCCGGAACTGATCGGGGATTCAATTTTAAATACCATCCCCGTCCCCGCGGGGGTATTTTTCGGGGAAAACCCGCTCAATTCGGGGTCGGGGAGTTGGGTCACCATCGGGCCGGTTTCAAATTGCCATCCCTATTCGGTTGGGTTGGGTTGGGTGTGATTTCTTTGGATTGGTTGTTGGATTTGTAGAGATATATATGTATATATATATATTTTATATTTGTAATTATTATCTTATCGATTGGCCCAAAAAAGAAAAAAAAACTCTAATTATTTTTTATTTCACAGTATTGAATGCCGGCTTTATATTTCAAATGTGCCTCCATCACTTGGTTTCTTGCCATTTTATGCATTGTGAAACAAAAGTATCACAATATAAAATTTTAGTTTTTATTTTCTAGATTCAGTGATGTCTCAAGAAGATGATTGGTTGATAATTAAATATTCTCTAATTATTAACTAATCATTTTCTTGACACATCACTTAGTCTATAAAATGGGTCTAACAAATGGACTTGTATATCATTTTATTTATTATTATTATTGTTCATTTTTTTTATTTTTGTAATTGAAACATTCAGAGTAATAGGAGAGAGAATCAAAGCACCTATCTAATGAGTAATGATAAGTAATTAGAGAAATAATAAAAAAAAATAAAAAAATAAAAAAAGTAATGTTACGGACATAGAATTTGTATATAATTTTATTTTATTTTATTTTATTTTTTTAAATGTTGTTTAGATTCAGTTAAGATGTAAGTTACATCATAAGAGCATCTCCAAATATTTTATATTTTCTTTTGTCAAATTTATATTTGATGAAAACGTACTAAAAAAATTAGGAAAATGTTAAGTTTCATTGAAGAAATACAAGGAAATAGTTCAAGAAGCTTTTAGAAATAATCTAGTATGGTAGGTAATAAAACAATAAAAACAATAAAAGAAGCTAAGGCCTTTAAGTTTTTAAAAATGATAAAGTAGCCCTAGGTTATTTAAAATAGTTTCATAGTTAGACTTTAATTTTAAGTTTTAAGTTAAGATTTTAAGTTAATTTTTGTAAGATCCTGTGAGACCTTCAATCTTGGTACAAAGCTTAGAAATTGAATCTAGGAATAATTTTATCCACGAAAATTCAATGTTTAATGCATGCTGTAATAGATATAAAAAAAATTTACATCTTGATTAATGTAAGTATGTTTTAATATTAAAATCTTAGTTTGTAAATAATATAAATTTAGTTATGTCTTATAGTGCTCTATGATTAAGAGGTTAATGTGATTGCATAATATACAATAAAACACAAAAAACTATTCATGACCATCTTCCTGAAAAATTTTCCTAAAATGTAGCATTGCTCAAAAAATTATCTCCAATCCTTTTATCAAATATCCATCAAATTAAAGGAGAGTCATTTTTTTCACACCAAATTGAGAAATCATCATATCCTTCATGAAAATTTTAATTTGATGATATCAAATATTGATAGCTGGTTTTTTTTCACCAAATTTGGTGAAAAGTAAAATTTGCAATATTATAGGAATTTTTACTAAACTTTCTGCTCGAATGGCGGGCCATTTTACTAAACTACTTGTAAAATTAGAAGACACACAAACGACATTCCTAACCAATTGTCCAAATAATTGGAGAAATTTTGGTATGTTAATAGGATATTATGCGATATTACCTTTCACCAATTACAAATATATATGTCCCTTATTTCTCAAACACCTAGCATAAATGTAAATTATAATAGATCCTATTGTCAAATCCAATCACAACAGTAAAAAGTATCACATGGCATCTATCCTATTAGCACCTAAAAATTCCTTAGATAATTGGCTAAAAGAAAAACAAAGACACAATTAATAGAAGAAAAACAAATGACAGAACAATTGTCACATAATACATCATCACTATTTGTTACTAGGGCAAATTACACCAGAGGTCCTATAGTTTTCCTCAAGTTTCATTTTGGTTAATTTGAACACATTGTACTCCAAGTTCTTGTGTCAAATAAGGACAATTATGGATGGAAGTTCAATTTTTGGATGAAAAATGGTCCCATGCATTGCACATGAACATCTTTTAAGGATAAAATAGTCTTTTTATCATTCCCTCTCTATAATTCATCTTCTTATTTCTTCCACCATCACCATCCACAACCACCAACCACCACCTCTAAACATTACCACCCTATGCATAGCCACCAACCACCACCAAAACACCTCCTCTTCCATGCCACCACCTCATCAAGGTAACTTTAAACTAGCAAAAAATCCACCCCAAACTAGTAGCAAATCTTGTCACTCTACCAACCCAAATTTACCTTTCCACCACCCTTGAACCACCATCAGAGCATCACTACCAAACTCTCTCCAACCCGCCACCCATACCACCCTAAATCCAACTTCAAATCCTCTCATTGAAATTTGCCTCTTCAACGAAGCATACCAATGACCAATTTCAACATAATGTGTTGGCCTGAAGAGGGGTGGTCTGCGCAAGGAGGTAGGTAGAGTGATTTTTGTAGAAAGAGGTTGTGGAATGGTCTGCACAGGGAGGAGAGGAAAGGTGGTTTGAGCAAGAGTGAAAAGGAATTGATGGACGATACTTTGATCTAGGAAAGGAAGAGAGAGAAAAGTGAGGTTGTAGTAGAGCTATATCCCCCCAAGCCAAGTGATGCATGCATGGAGTCAAGTGCTTCTTCTTTTCTTTTCCCTGGTGCAGCTAGGCCATCGTGGACTTGAAATAGAGACCTCGCCTTGTATTGAATCAATTATTTTTAATGAATCGATCGGATCGCAACTTCGAATATGGAATTCAAAGGAATCAGATGGGAAAGGATACTCTAAATCATAGAACTATAATGAAATATACAATCAACCAACATTTATCGAATTTGAAAAAGATATTGTTCGATCTATCAATCTGCTTTATATCATTGATGATTCCATTCTAAAAGAAATAGTAATTTAAAGGAGATGGAAGGAGGAACGGGTGTTGGTTGTATGTTGCCATGTGAAGTGGTGAATCTAGTGATATGGGGTTGGTGAGTAAGCATGGTGAGTGAGACAACTCAATAAGTGACTCAAAGTGAATAAACTCAATAGGCTCGTGTATATATCCATTGACGCCCCTAAAAAATGGTCATGTGCAATGCATGTGACCATTTTCCATCCAAAAACTTAACTTCCATCCACAATTGTCCTTATTTGACACAAAAACAAAACTTAGAGGGCAAATATGTTCAAATTCAAACATTAGGGACCAAAATGAAACTTGAGGGAAACTATAAGAACCTTTGGTATAATTTGCCGTTGTTACTATATTATTGTGGGCGCTTGAGTCAGAAGTTTAGTTTTTTTAAAAAATTAAGTTCTATTTTGGTTTTTTTGTTTTGTTTATAAGAACAATACTACTAATTTAAAAGACCATAATATCCTTATTTGCCCCATCCCATGTCCTACTTATCTATCCATCTATATCTCTACGTGTCCAACTTCTTGTTGGTAGAGCCTGAAACAAGACTAAACCTAATCAGATTAGGAAAAGGAAATAAGGACATTAGTGTTTGATTAGATTTTGACTCTAAACTATTTCCTCGTTGGTTGAGGTTTTTCCTTAGTTTAGGTTTTGGTTTCCTTATTAATTTAGGATTTGGTTTGAGGCTAGCCTATAAAAACACCCATGTAGCTCTATATTTTTTATTCATTAGTTTGTGATCATAGAGAGAAATACACAATAGTGAGGATGAGAGATAGATTATTGTAGAGAGAGC
The DNA here is from genome assembly GCA_036172215.1 of Camellia granthamiana. NCBI lineage: Eukaryota > Viridiplantae > Streptophyta > Magnoliopsida > Ericales > Theaceae > Camellia > Camellia granthamiana. Next base: position 27,969,378 of record CM069904.1, read on the forward strand.
GAGAGAGAGTTTATGAGATTGAGTGGTAGAGACTTTTGTAACTTTTTTCATATTGATCTTGGTAAATCTGTAGTGACTCTGTGGTGTAGCCCGTGATTTGGGTGAACCATGTAAATCTCATGTTTCTTTGTGATTTTGTTTTTATCTTGTCCCTTTACTTCTTTGTTCTAGATTTGTTGTGTGCATGATTGTTTGCTCATGATTAATAAAGGCAATGTCTTCCTTTGGGCAAAACCATATCATCGATGGTTTCATGGAACACTCAAAAAGGGTGGTAGATTATTGTGGAGGGCTTCCCTTATCTATAAAAGTGTTGGGCTCTTCCTTGTCTAGGAAAAGCTTAAATGTATGGAAAAATCAATTGGAAAAATTGAAAACATTTATTTATTCTTTGAGATATTTTAAAAGGAAGAAAGGACAAGATACACAATGTTGACGAAAGAATTGTTAAGATTAAAAATTCCATATGTTGCAAAAGTGTTCTTGTAGTTCTCGATGATGTGGATATACTGGATCATTAAAAGCAATACTTGAAATGAAGCCTTCAAGATGTACAGGGATAAAAAAATTAGATTATGATAAATCCTTAGAGCTCTTTAGTTGGCATGCCCTTGGGCAAAACCATCCCATCGACAGTTTCATGGAAGACTCAAAAAGTGTGGCAGACTATTTTGGAGGACTTCCCTTAGCTATAAAAGTGTTGGCTCTTCTTTGTCTAGAAAAAGCTTAAATGTATGGAAAAGTCAACTGGAAAAATTGAAAACAATTCCTAAAAATGAAATTCTTGAAAAACTCAAAATAAGTTATGACTCTTTACAAGATGACCATGACAAAAATTTATTCCTCCATGTTGCTTGTTTCTTTGTTGGGATGGACAAAGACCGGGTAGTTACAATTCTAAATGGATGTGATTTTTGCACAACAGTTGGGATTCAAAATCTCATTGATAGATGTTTGTTAAAAATTGATGAACATAAAAGCTAGTGATGCATCAATTGATTCAAGAAATGGGAAGGAAAATTGTTCGCCAAGAATCACCTAAAGAGCCAGGAAAACATAGTAGACTCTAGAATTGTAAGGATTCCTTAATGTCTTGAGAGAAAATGCTGTAAGTATTAACTTTCTCCACATGTTTATTTGTTTTTATTTTTGTATGGAATGCTATTACATCGGAAAATGATCCATAAACAAAATATTTGTACCAAAAAAAGAAGGCAAATTACACTCGTATCCCATCAGGTTTGAGAAAAGTACAGTTAGCCCCACACTTTTGATATAACTACACAGTCTTCCTTGAGATTTTAATTCACATAACAATTAGGCCATTTTTCATCATTAATTTGATAACTGTATGAATGAAAAATGATACTATAATCCTTTTTTCATTAAAATTATATATATATATATATATGTATATATATTTGTTTATTTTAGTATTTACTCACCATCTGCATTAATTTTAGTTAGTTTAGCTTTACTAAATGGGAGGACAGTGTAATTATATCAAAAGTATGGATTTAATTGTATTTTTTTTTTTTAAACCTGAAGGGAGGTCAATGTAATTTACCCAAAAAAATATGATTCATACTGATGTGGCAGTTGAAATTTTGAAATTATGAACTACATTTGTGGTGTTTTAATTTCAAATAAAAAAAGGCTTGAGAATTCAGTTCAGATATATTTTTATGAGATTACTTTTATTGATCAATGTCATCCTCCTCTCCTTCATTGTTAGGGGACGAGAAAAATTGAAGGCCTCATACTTTATATGAATTTGTTGAAGGAAGATAAACAAGTCAGGACAGTCTTTGAGGTCAATAGAAAACGTTGTTATGAAGAAATCCTCGACACACAATTGTTCTCAAATGTAGGCAACTCATTTAAAAGATATTGTTTTGGCATCTTATTCCAGCAAACTGTAGGCATTGATCTAGAAAATTCAAACCAGATAGCTTTGGAAGTTGATGCATTTGCAAGGATGCACAAATTAAAATGTTTGCAGCTAAATTATGTACAAATAAGTGGAAGCTTTGAAAATTTTCCTAAAGGATTACAATAGTTATGTTGGCATGGATTCCCTTTCAAATCCATACCTCGTGATTTCCCTTTGGAGAGCCTGATTGTTCTTGACATGAGATATAGTAGCTTGCAAATAATTTGGGTATGTTAGATATGTATATATATATATATTTCAATTTCATATGAAAACTAAAAGAAGTATTGATGGTAGCACATTCTCTTGTTTTACAGCTTCTCGAGTCACTAAAAATTCTTGGTCTTAGTCATTCCCATTGCCATACTATACCTCCCTACTTTTCGAAAGTCCCCAATCTAGAGTGGTTGACATTTAAAAACTGTGCAAGGTTGGTTAAGGTTCATGAATCCGCCGGATTCCTTTAGAGACTTGTTTTGCTCAATTTAAAAGATTGCAAAAATCTGAGGAAGCTTCCGAGAAGCATTTTTATGCTAAAGTTTTTGGAAATGCTTGGCATCTCATGTTGCTCAAATCTTGAGGAATAGCCAACAGGAATGGGGACTATGGAGTCTTCCATGCAAATAGAATTGCCATGAGTCAATTACTCGCTACCACTAAGGAGGTCAAATCATGGGATTCATTAATCTATCCTTCTCTATTGAGGCCAAGAAAAAGAATGGAAACTTCATGGGCTCTTTTACCAGTCTGTGCTACACTTGAGTCTTGATAGCTATAATTTACCAGATGATTATTTTTCCTATGGATTTGAGCAACCTATCCTCATTGGAAAGTTTAAAACTAAGTTTTAATGCAATTCGTAGCCTCCCAATTTGCATCAGAAATCATACTGGACTTCAGAGCCTTCATTTAATCTCGTGCACAAAGCTCCGGACACTTGGAAGTGCAGCATAAATTAAAATTATTACACTTCGGAGGATGTACGTTGTTGGAGAAAGTAACTTTTCAATCACTTCCTTTAACCACGGAAGAGAAGAATTTATATGGAAATCAATTTTACACATGCAGATTGCTACCAGTTATACACAATGACACGCATCACAGTCTCCTAAAGCAAGGAAGTTCCCCTGCAGGTCTCTCTCTCTCTCTCTCAATATGTAATGGTAAATTAATTATGCTTTATGTCACACAGGGATGTCATGAACCACATATATTCTATGCTTATTTTTTGGGAAGCAAGGTTCTAGACTGGTTTAATCTTAAAAATGTAGGATCTTTAACATTTAGTGTGCCGTCACATCTTAATTTTAGAATCCGATGCTTGAGTGTTTGTTCTATTTAGGGGTACTTACTAATTAGTCCTATTCACTAGACTTATTTACCTACAGGTCCTAACTAATAAATTTAACACTATAAAAATAAGAGAGTGATAAATTTATCACTAAAAATTTATTCATAAAAACAAAGAGACTGATAAATTTATCACTATAAATTTATTCATAAAAAAAAAAGACTGATAAATTTATCTTTATCACTTAGTAAATTTATCAAATAGGACTTAATGGGTATTAAGTCTCCAAAGTAGGACCTATTGGGTAATAAGTCTCCAAAATAGGACCTATTGGTAGTTTACCCTTCTATTTATGCACTTTCCAATAATCGAAAAGAGAATTATCGCTTTAATTGTGGGACACATACTATTATCAGTAATACCACCAAGAGTCTGATTTGGAGCCATACCCCAAATGTCTTTGGCATTCCAGACGCTGATGAGGATATGATGATGTTGAGTTATTGGAAGTTTGAAAATCAGTTGGAAGGTGGCGACGAACTGCATATTTCAGTGGTTGGAAGAATAGCCAAACAACTAGTGAAGAAGTATCCCAATTACAATTCTCTCTCTATGGAAATGTCGTTCCTGGAAATGCATCTGCAGTACATCCGGTAAGCAAAGAAGTCTTCTGTCTCGGCCATAGTTTGAGGGATTGTAGAATTTATGATGGCCTATAATCTCAACCTTCGTGCAGTAACTCGACAATTGGTTGTTTTGGAGCTGTGAGATTGGGTAGGCAATGATGTTAAGGATGCTGATTAAGTGATATGAATCAGTTGTTTTGGAGCTTCGTGATTTTCTGTTATATATGAAGGAAGGAATTCTTTATTAGTGAGCGAGAATGTGTTCTCTGTTCATGCCATTGTTGAGGGTTGCTTGTTCATTTAATTGTTTGTGCGTTAGGAAATCGAAGTTGTGAATGTTGTGGGTGTCAAGTATCAGCAGTGGTTTCAAAATTTGAATTCATTCCTTGGAAATCGTTTACTAATGGCTTATTCAGTTGTGTACATATATACATTGTTGTTCATCTTAGTCTTGTCCTTTTTATGGTTGAAGAGATGCTAGGTAATTTGTTGGCATATTCTTGGCAGACACGTGTTTTTTTTTTTTTTAAATTTAAATTTAAATTTTTAAGTTTCTTATTACTATTATTATTTTGGATAAAATACACTGACCTCCAGAGATTTGAAAAAAATATATATATAATAAACCCATAGTTTTGATAGAATTACCTAATCTCTATTTTAGTAAGGTTAAATAAACATAAATTAACATAAATTATGTGAAGACACCAGGATAAACAAAAATAAAATAAAATAAATATTTCATTATAAAAGAGATAACAATATCATTCTTTTTTATCTATTTTGTTAACAAATTATAGATGAAAATGAAAAGTGTTATATAAATTAAAACGTAAAGGAAACGCATTGTAATTATGTCAAAATTATAGGATTTAATGTATTTTATCTAAATCTCAAAATACGTCAATATAATTTATCTTATTATTGTTTTTTAATTTTATTTTTTTGTCTTCTTGTGTGTGTGTTTTTTTTTAGATAGTCTTCATGTTTTTACATTTGTGAATATTTTATGTAAAATTAAAATTCATGTTCAATTATTGTAACTAAAATTTTAGGTTTTAATATTGGAATATTGTTTCATTGACTCGAATTCTGAACTTCTTACCATTAGGTCAATTGCACTGTCCTTAAAAAGTTAGATAGGAAAAGTGAGACTTAAATCTTTCACCAGAGGTGCACTAAAGAAAACTCTTACCACTTAATTAGTACGCAATATATAAATTGACTTCAATTTATTTGATATTTTTCTTAAAATTAATCTTTTCATTTGATTGACATTGCATGGGAATCTAAATCGTCTGTAGTGAATGGCCTATAATGCATTTTATAGTGCTATAAAATGATGTCGTTTTTGGGAAAGGGAAAGAGCAATTGGGTAGGTTCTTTTCCTTTTCTTTTTTTTTTCTTTGTTTTTTTTTAAATTTTTCTCCAAAACGATATTGTTTTGGGGGGAAAGGGAAAAGGATAGGAGTAGTTTTTTTTTTTTTTTTTTTTTCTTCCCCAAAACAACTTCTTTTAGGGACACTATAGGCTGCACTATAAATAATTTACTACAGTATTGGGCTGGGCAAGTATCTTTTTGACTGACCAAAACCAAATGACTCAAATCAATCCATCGCAGGATATGCAATTTCAATAGTCTAAATAGATAGATGCGGATGCAATTTTTTCAATTTGCTTAAGCTTGATTCGAGGATGGGAGGCCACCCGACCTAACCCAATCCGCCAACATCTTTCAAAATATGATATTATGGTTTTATGCTTTATTTGTTAAAAAATTGACATTTTATTTAGTAATTATATTTTTTTAAAATTTTATTTATTAATATAAAAGTTGAGCCTTTATTTTTATTATAAAAAATAAGAATAAAAAAATTTGCGCTTAAAATAGTAAATATTTACTAAAAAATAGTTTGAAAAAAAAGGCCCAAAATGGTAATGCCTGAACTATCAAATGATCCGCATCCAACCGCAAATCTACACGGCATACTCAATCCACATCTGCTAACTAAGCGACAAATGTGAATTGATTTTTTTCCAATCCGCCTAAGTTCAAACAAAAAGCGAATGAGAGACCTTCCGATTCAACCCGATCCGTGGGCACCCCTACCAAATAAGATCTTTATTCCTGGTCTTGGAGCCAACCTTTTTTCTTTTTGTTTTTTTAGCTGTGAACCCGACTTTCGCTTTATCCCTACTTGCAGTTTTATCGAATTCTTCAAGGCTTGACGACTATTAAACTCACTATTTTTAAATTATAAATTCTTCAAATCTAAATAATTTAGAATTTATTTTGCAAACTCCAAGTTATTTTTAAAAAAAGAACAATTACCAATGAGTTCTATTTAGTGAGATTGTGCCAGGTGAGTCCCATGTAAAGTTTTTATCCAAAAAAAATCTTCCTTTTTTTTTTTCTCTAACTATTTTTATTGTTAGATGATTTTGCCCTTTTTGACTATTAAACTCACTATTTTTAAATTACAAATTCTTTAAATCTAAATAATTTAGAATTTATTTTGCAAATTCTAAGTTATTTTTAAAAAAGAACAATTACCAATGAGTTCTATTTAGTGAGATTGTGTTAGGTAAGTCCAAATAAAGTTTTTATCCAAAAAAATCTTCCTTTTTTTTTTTTCTCTAACTATTTGTATTGTCAGATGATTTTGCCCTCAATTAAAAAGAGAAGGAGCCTGATATGTGTTGATTCAAAAGCTTGATGATGTGGCAAATTTTTTTTGCATTTTAAATTTTAAAATGTCATAATTTTCATATTTTACATTCATTTTTTTTTTTTTTTACTTATCAAATTTATATTTTTAGAATTTATTCGTTGAAATCTATCAAAGACTAATATTTAATATAAATTTGTGTAAAAGAAGAAAATATTTTTTTGCTGAAACAATTGCTTGAAACATTGTTGTGCGAAACTAAAAAATATTATAGTTTTAAAATTGAAAAAAAATTAAAATTTCTCAATTTTGCAAACTGAGAAATTTTTAGTTTCCTATAACTAAAAAAACTAATATTTTATTGTAACAAAATTTTATATTTAATGTTAATTTTATTTGATAAATCTTGTTGTGTAAATTCCAAATATATAAATTTTATTAAAAATTAATGTATATAATAAAAGTGATGAAGTTTTAAAATTTTGAAATAATAAAAATATAAGTAAATGTCACGTGGATATCTTGAAGTGTGCCCACTTCAATTAAAAGAAATTGTTTAATGACCCTGGTGCATGGTCAGGTGGTTCCACAGAAAGTTATGATTAGTGGAAGGGGTGGGACTAACCATTTTGTGTTACAATATGGAGACAATGTCTTTGGTGATTGGTGGATAATATTATCACATTTGGTTAGAATTTTTTAAAAATACTTTTCATAAAATTTATTTTTTTGTTTTTTGTGTTTTTTTGTTTTTATTAAAATTTTTAAATATTTTAAGTAATTTTTTTAATTTTTAGACATACCTAACATAAATATATCTAAAAAATAAAAAATTTGTGAAAAAAACTTTAAAAATTCACTAAATACCAAAAATATAAATAAAAAAATACTAGAATTCAGTACATTTTTTATATTTTTATGTATTTATTAATTTTTTATAATATTTTTTTACAAATGTTTTACTTTTTAGATACATCTAAGTACGGTGCATCTAAAAAAGTAAAAAAAAAAAAAATACGAAAACCAAAAAACTTAGTTTTTAAAAAATTTAATCCAAAAAATTCAAACCAAACACACTGAATAATTTTCTTTTCAACTAAGACTTACTGAAATAGGAAAAATGGTTGAGACTCTCAAAAAGGACTCATAATTCTACCCACAATGATGTGACAGAATATGTGTTAACTTTTGATTTGTTACACATTTAATGATTGTGGACGCAACTCCCATACCACATCATAGTGGGTGAATTTGTAACTATAAATATATGGATCTCTAGAATTACTCTTGAAATAAAATATCTTGAGCAAAACCTAACCTCAAACAACTCTATAAAGAAAAATGATTATCCACTGAATTTGAGCTCGAGCTAATTATCCAAATTAGACAAGCCAGAAGACCACTCGGATGACTAGCGTCATCCTTATCAATCAGCATCTGTCCAGATGGCCAACATGCACAAATTTGGACAATTAGAATATCTATAGAAAATAATACTTATCAGTGAATGTTTATTTCAAAAAATCACTTTGTTCTTCTAGAAAGCAAAAGATAAAAAATCAATTCAACTTTAAAATTGTGTTTTTAAAGCACAATCAAAGTAATTTAGAATTTATTTTGCAAAATCAAGTTATTTAAAAAAAATTTACAACTTTTCCTCAACACAAATTAAATTTTTTTTAAAAAAAATCAATAAATTAATTGAAGTTGGTATTTTTAAAACAAAAATTCGTAAAATAAAATGAGTTGAAAAATAAGTTAAAATTCATTTAAATTTCGAAAATGAATTTTAAAATAATGTCGATTTGGTTTTTTTTTTTTTTTAAAAAAAAAAAAGGTTTTTGACTTTCTCAGCAGCTATATCCCACTTTACAACCACTTGCATTCTTTCCATTTTTTTGACTATCATATGCTTCCCTCCATCAACCCACCCTACCTTCGTAGCAGCTTCCTCCATGCCCCCAAAAGGTCTCTACTGAAAGTCGCATTCACATTTGGTGCAAAAGAATTAGCAAGGTGTGTTATAACAACTTAAATATTCAATGTGCGCACCTTGACAGATCGCATTCATACTGACATGGGTAAGCCCATAAAGGTAATAACCCACCAATTAGGGCCCAATACATAATTCAAATACTAAAGCCCAGCGTTGCTGGAGCTCAACATGGCATTAAGAACCAATGACACCTAGACACGTGGCAAGTGAAGGACAAGCCACATAAGTAGACAAAGATCCTGCAAAGTTATTGCACTGCACATCAGCCATTAATGAAGCCCCTTACATCATTTATTGCGATAACCCCTCCCCGTCGAGACAGAACGGCCTCACCATGAACAAGGCAAGCTAGGGCATAGACTTTCGGCCAAAATGATAGGTCGGAAGGGACAACGAAATGATTACCAGAGGATCTAAGCAGACGTCGAAGACAAGAAGAAGGTTAAGCTTTCTATCTCTAATCCATCTCTACATTCCATCTCTCTTTCTAACTTGCTCATTGGAGGGTTCGCTGGGGGACTCCCCGTTCCCCGTTGAACTCTTGTGCAGGTTCCTTTGTGGGCTTGGTCACTCGGACACTGGTTTGGGAAGCGTGGATCAATCCGACCCATTCCATCTGGAACACGCTGTATTATCAGTTGGCGCCGTCTGTGGGAAGTCTTTTACTCCGCGCGCCAGTTGTGCTCATTGTCGCCGAAGATCCTTTCCCAATAACCCCTTCCTGCCACCCACAAAGGTGGATGGTCACAACTAGATCCATGGCTTCTCACCACAATGTTGCCGACCACCAAGCTGACCCTCCCAATCCAAACAACCCACCGCAGTATTTCACCGAGCTCACCAACAGCATTAACCGCCTGGCCGAGCAAAACCAAGCCCTAATTAATGCTCTACTCCAAAGAAACCTTCCTATGCCCCCTCCACTAGCTCCAGATATCTCACCCAACCAAGAACGAACTCTAAGCCACACTATCCAGCAGCCTCATCCACCCAACTTGGAAGGCTTGCGACCCCCTCCCCAGATATAAACCTGTCACTCCGAGCCCCACATCCATCGGTCTCGGCACCAACCCCCGAAGGAGAGGCCAGTAGCGTCCAGCCTCCACTGCCTTCCGGTGGTGACAACATTCCTCTCTGGGATGCAGAACTCCAAGCCATGAAGCTCCAGCTCCAGGGAGTCATGCAGAACATACAACATAAGCCATCTACCACAGCTAACTCACCATTTGTTGCCTCCATCAAGGACAAACCTCTACCTCCTAAATTTAAAATGCCCTCAATTGACTCTTTCGATGGTACAACGGACCCAGTCGATCACTTGGAGACCTACAGGACCCTCATGATCCTCTATGCATTTCTTGATGAAATCATGTGTCGGGCTTTCCCCGTAACACTTAAAGGGTCGGCCCGACTGTGGTTTAGTCAACTATCGACGGATTCTGTCTCTACCTTTCAGCACCTGAGTGACTCCTTCCTCAGCCACTTCATTGGTGCCCAGCACCAACGGTGTCCGGCAACTCAACTCCTTAATATCCGTCAGACAGAGGGAGAGTCGCTGCGCAGTTTCGTCACCTGTTTCAACACCGAGGCCTTGCAGGTGGCAGAAAATGATGACAAGGTCATTCTCACAGCTTTTATAGCCGGTCTACGATCATCTGATTTCCTTTTTTCCCTCTCCAAAAACCCCCCGACCTCCATGGCAACCCTACTTTCTAAAGCCCAAAAATACATGAACGCCGAAGACACCCTAGCCGCTCGACAAGATCCTATAGCCAAAAACCCGACCCCCAGAGAGAAGAGAAAGAACTTAGAAACCAGAAACACCCAGTACACTCACCAAACACCTCACTATACTGACTGACCACCTCGAGCCGACCGGTCGGCGACAGCCCGACCGCCCCGCCGGTTCGAACGATACACCCCCCTCAACTCCCCCATGGAACAAGTCTTGAACCAGATTCAATGAGATTATCCCCTAAAATGGCCCCAACCATCGCGGTCTCCTTCCAACCGGCGAGACCAGTCCAAATACTGCCGTTTTCACCACGACCACGGCCATAACACCGAGGAGTGTGTTAACCTCAAAGACCAGGTCGAGGGCTTAATACGTCAGGGATGTCTTAGTCGGTTCACGGAAGCCCGCCCTCAGCAGAGGCAAAGGACTGAACCCATCAAAAATAACCGCCGGCGCATCCCTCCCCGACAACCAGCACAACTTAACCAAGATCATGATCGCCCTCCACAGCAACCCCAGGCACAAGGTAACTCCACCCCCCTGTTGGAGAAATCAGAGTTATTGCTGGCGGGCTTGCTTGTGAAGGACCATCCCGTTCGGCTCAGCGGAGCGGGTAGAACTCAGAAGAATAAAGCAGGGCTCAGACAAAGAAGTTGCCACATTGGACCGCCTTTCCAAATAGCCCAAGCAGTGGATGGAGCCCATCACCTCCACGAAGGCCGACTGCACAGGCATCCATTACCCCTATGACAACCCCCTCGTCATCTCTACCCTCCTCTCCAATTACAAAGTCAGACGGGTTCTCGTCGACAATGGCAGTTCTTCAGACATCATCTTCCTAAACGCCTTTCGCCAGCCCAAGGTCGGGAAAGAAAGTCTGTCCCCTCTTCAAACCCCATTGGTTGGTTTCACTGGAGATCGAGTGACCTCCATCGATCTTCCCATCACAATCGGCGAATACCCACGGCAGACCACGAAGTTACTCACCTTCCTTGTCGTCGACTGTCCCTCTGCTTACAACATCATCCTTGGCCACACCGTCCTAAATGTTTTCCAAGCTATCACATCCACTTTCCATCTTGCCGTCAAATTCCCCACCGACCTTGGGGTCGGCACAGTGAGGGGAGAGCAGACTGTGGCCAGAGAGCGTTACGTCGCCTCACTTAAAGAAGTCAAGCTAAAGGAGGTTATGATCATTGAAGGACTCGACGTTAGAGATGAGGACAAGCTGGTCAGAGGGGAACCAGTGGAAGAGCTTGTCGAAGTCCTCATCGATTCCACCAACCCGACAAAAACTACCAAGATCGGTAGCCAACTATCCTCCTAAGCCAAGGCCGACCTTACAGCCCTCCTGATTGAGCACAACGACGTATTTGCCTGGACCCACTTTGATATGCCGGGTATTGACCCCTCCTTCATCACCCATCGTCTCAGCATTGAGCCCCATTTCCGACCCTTTCGCCAGAAGTAACGCATCTTTCACCCGGAGCGCAATACTCTTATCGCTTCTGAAGTAGATAAGCTCCTTAAGGCACAATTTATCAAAAACGTAGACTACCCCAGATGGCTGTCAAACGTGGTCTTGGTCCGTAAAAATAACAGTAAATGGCGACTCTGTGTCGACTACTCTGACCTCAACCGAGCTTGCCCCAAAGACAGTTATCCTCTTCCTCGCATAGATCTGCTTGTTGATGCCACAGCCGATCATCAAATGCTCAGCTTCATGGACGCCTTCTCTGGGTACAACCAAATTCTGATACACCCGTCTGACCGGGAACACACCTCCTTCATCACCGACCGGGGAACCTACCTGTAATAACCCGACCCTCGTACATGTTTTCTGACATACTTTCAGTCCCTTTATTCTGCGCATTTAAATGCTTATTGTGAAATTTCATGAGAAATTAAGTTTAATTAAGTGAACCCTATGATTATAGATCCATATCTGTTTAATAAGAAAACATACCTGTCACAATTAAAATGTTTGGATCAGAAATTGAGAGCCTTAGAGGCTTAATAATTTGGAATTGATGGATCTATATTGAGCCTCAAGGATATCACCAAACATGGAGTTTTGCTGGAATTTCGAACTGCACACTGTGCAGAATCGCCGCACGTGCGGGGGTCATGGCCGCACGTGCGGAAAGCCTTGCCGCACGTGCAGGGCTCACAGCCGCACGTGCGGCCTATGTTGCAAAATTTTGTCTGCTCCGTTTTACGTGCTTCACCCTCTCGTATTTTTAAAATTTGTGTTTGATGTCCTTTAGATGCCTGTAAATTCGTTCGAAGTAAAATGAAGCAGGAAATGAATTAAGAAAGAAAAATGACTAATGTATAAGTTGTGCATATGTGTAGGTCATAACCCGGGAGGGACAAGCGCTCCGTTATAGCACTGTGAGTAGTAGTACAACAGTCGTACATTTACTTACCATAAATAGTTCTGGCTATTAATGCTCTGTACTTCAGGTAATTATGTCAATATTTATGTTCATTAGAAACCAATGTGAACTTATGCATACGAACTATTAATCTTGTAGAATTGGTTGACGGGAAGAAATTGTGAATGGTTCTACCCCTATCAATGTAATGATGCATTTACTTTCTGTTCATCGTTAACATTATTGTTCCGTTATTATGGGACAACTATGTCAACTTATGATAAACCATGGGAAAATCTAAAAGCATTATTGAACGATATGTTTTGTTTACTGTTGATAATGAATACTAACATTCTGTTATCTGCAAGATAGCTATATTGATTCATGACGAACAAATGGAACATATGTGCATTATGGAACTACGGTATCTACGTATCTCTGGAATCGTTCAATCTGTAAATGTGCTTACCTTTTGCTAATAATTCTCAGCTACGTTCTGTTAAACTTAAACTAACTATGTTAACTCATGTAAGTGATGGATAGAATGTGTGTACTTTCATATGACCTTGAAACTCTGTATGACTCTGAATAGTCTGCTTTGATGATTTCTGGTATGGAACAAAGTGTTGTACGGAACTAAGTGCTACAGTGTGAGTCACTTCTAGAATCCGTACGAGCCACCTCTTGAGTCCATACATATGTGAACTGAGGCCTATGGCCGTTCTGTGAAAGTTATGAGGCCTATGGCTGTCCTGTGAAAGTTATGAGGCCTATGGCCGGTCTGTGACCCATGTGAGGCCTATGGCCAATCTGTGACATCTGGGCCTATGGCCATTCTATATGATTTGTTAGTATGGAACAAAGTGCTACACGGAACTAAGTGTTGCCAGGCGAGTCACCTCTAGAATCCATGTGAGCCACCTCTTGAGTTCATACATGCATAAAAAGGGCTTAATGCCATTCTGTTTAAGGGCTTAATGCCACTTAATGCCACTCTGTTCAAGAACTTAAAGCCATTCTGTTAAGTTTAGGCCTAAGGCCATTCTGAAAATAATTATAGAATAAAGTTAACTATATGTCCTCTGCCCTTATACATGTACATTGTAATTCAAGTTAAATGTTAAATTGTTACGTACTACTATTCACTGAGCTTGGCTCACTTGTTATGTTTGTTTCTGTAGGCACTCCACTTGGAGGTCAGTCTTAACCCATGGCATCCATTCCTCTTTTGTCAACCTCAGAGGGTCTAGGCACTTATATGAAGGCAGTTCATTTTATGGGGTTTTACTAAGCTTTTGGTTTTGTACCCTGATTGTCTGTTTAAGGTTGAAGTGTATATAATCCCTTTACCTTTCAATGGTTTGTTATACGCCCAATCTTGAGGGCTGGGTCTGTATATATATATGTACATAGCTAAATTCTCTGATGCACGTCACTGTATGTTTATCCGCCTTATGTTTTGTTTGTGATCTTGGCATGATAGTGGTCGCTCAATGGATGTAATTCTTTTATTTATATTACTTTATGTTGGTAAATGCTTCCGTTCAAGCCCCATATATTTTGTATATCAAGTTAAGTGTCCAGTTCTGAATAGGTCATGCCCAAACTTTTAGGGGCGAGTTTGTGGCGTGCCAGTACCATTATTGTGTCATGCCATTTTGGTTGAAAAATGCCGGAGCCACTTACCAACGGCTGGTCAACGCCGTCTTTCATCATCAGATAGGCCGGAACATGGAAGTATACGTCGATGACAAGCTAGTCAAGAGCAAACTCTCCACTGATCATCTGGCCGACCTGCGAGAGACCTTCGGCACCCTATGAAAGTATTAAATGAAGCTCAATCCGGAGAAATGCGCCTTCGGCGTAGGATCCGAGAAGTTCTTGGGTTTCATGGTCAGTCAGCGGGGCATCGAAGCTAACCCCTAAAAGATCAAGGCCTTGATAGAAATGCAGTCACTCAGAACGGTTAAGGAGGTTCAGAGGCTTACTAGCAGAGTCGCCGCCCCCAACCGTTTCATTTCCCGCACAACTGACAAGTGCCTCCCCTTCTTCAAAGTTCTTCGGCAGACTTTCGAGTGGACGACCGAGTCCGAAAAGGCTTTCCAACAATTGAAGAAGTGCATGGCCAACCCCCCTTACTCTCCCAGGCGCTCACGGGTGAGCCTCTTTTTCTTTATTTAGCCGTATCAAACACCACAGTCAGTGCGACCCTCATCAGGGAGGACGGTTCAATACAGCGCCCGGTTTATTACATTAGCCGAGCTCTCGGAGGTGCAGAACAGAATTACCCACCGCTAGAAAAAATGTCCTTGGCCTTGGTCACTACCTCAAGACGACTCCGTCTTTACTTCCAAGCCCACTCCATAGTGGTCCTCACTGACCAACCTTTGAAGAAGATAATGCAACAACCAGAGCTATCCGGCAGACTTATGCAATGGTCGGTCGAGCTCAGCCAATTTGACATCTCCTACCGACCTCGAACAGCGATCAAAGGGCAGGCTGTTGCCGATTTTATTCTGGAATTCACTAATCCCATTCCAGTCACGGCTACCCCGCCCCTGTAACCCCACACTGAGACAGAAGGCCCCTACTCTTGGACCTTCAACGTCGACGGATCATCCTACAAAGAAGGTAGTGGGGTTGGTCTCATCCTCACCACCCCCGAGGGTGGTTATTTCAAGTGTGTTCTCCGCTTCTTGTTCGATGCAAGCAATAATGAGACGGAATATGAGGCATTGGTCGCAGGTCCTCGCCTCGCTAGAGACATTGGTGTCAGCCATATCCAAGTGTTCAGCGATTCCCAGCTCATTGTTGAACAAACCACGGGAGAATTCGATGCCAAGGAAGACACAATGCGGGCTTACAGGGATATTGCACTCCCCCTTGCTCGCCTCTTCAACACTTTCCACATCAAGCACATCTCTCGAGCGGAAAACTCCAAGGCAGATGAAATGGCTCAATTAGCTTCTGCAGACCAGCCAGACCTCAGCCATGGTGTCCGCCTCGAATACCTGGCCTACCCTGCCATTTCTCCAAACTAGCAGCAAGTCCACTTCCTCCAAAACAAACCTATTCCATGGGTGGCCAACATCTTCCTATTTTTGACAAAGGGGGAACTGCCAGACGACAAACACCAGGCCGCCAAAGTCAGGGCCCGGTCGTCCAACTACATTCTTATCAACGGCCTCTTGTACAAACGTGGCTTTTCACGCCCATACCTGAGATGTCTTAATCCTGCTCAAGCGACCTACGTGATGAGGGAAGTCCACGAGGGTGTATGTAGTAATCACTTGGGTGCCAGGTCACTAGCCCACAAAATACTTCGCACCGGTTACTTCTGGCCTACTCTCAATCAAGATGCCGCTGAATTCGTGCTTAAATGTGATAAGTGCCAACGCTTCGCCAACATCCCTCATACTCCTCCTACCGAACTTATCACCCTTTGCAGCCCTTACCCATTCGCCAAATGGGGGATCGACTTAGTTGGCCCATTGCCCACCGGCCGAAATCAAACCAAATTCGCAATCGTCGCCATTGATTACTTCACTAAATGGGTGGAGGCGGAACCTCTCGCCACGATTACCGAGCGGAACACAACCAGATTCATTTGGCAGTCGACAGTGTGCTGCTTTGGCATCCCCCAAGCCATCATCTCCGATAACGGCAAACAATTCGACAATGCCAAGTTCAGGAAATTCTATGCAGAGCTCCAAATTCAGCCATGTTTCTCTTCACCAGGTCATCCCCAAGCCAATGGCCGAGTTGAGGTTACCAACTGTTCTCTTCTGAAGATCATCAAAACCAAGTTGGAAGCTACTAAGGGACTCTAGGCTGAGGAATTACCAAACGTACTCTGGGCCTACCGTACTACAGCCCGAGCCCCCACTGGGGAGACCCCATTTCGCTTAACATACGACGTTGAGGCGGTCATCCCGGTGGAAATCGATCTGCCTACCCTGAGAGTTCTGCACCCAAATCTAGAACTCACTGAAGAACTGCGTTAGGCCGACCTAGACCTGATTGAAGAGCTCCGAGAGACCACTGCTGTCAAACAAGCCTCATATCAACAGAAAATGAGAACACACTACAACTGCAAAGTCCGACCGAGAGAGTTCGTCGTGTGGGACCTTGTTTTGCGCGAAGCAACTCTTGCCACCAAAAATCCGGCTGAGGGCAAGTTAGCAGCCAAGTGGGAGGAACCTTACGTTGTTAAGGCCAGACCTCGTCCGGGCACTTACCGACTTCAGGACATGGAAGGTCAAGATCTCCCCTATTTGTGGAACGCCGAGCACTTGAAGCGTTACTTTCAATAAAGCCCTATTTTTGTATTGATCAATTACTGTATGTTCTTTTTGACAATCTACATGCTTGGATATTTTTGTTCTTTTCTCACATGGTGTAAATTTGCGATCAATGAGCTACACTTTAAATGACAATAATCTTATATCTCAGTTATTTGTGTGGTATTTCAATAATACCCTACTTAAAGCCTCAGCCAGACTGAGCACGAAGGGCTCAGCCAAACTGAGTTACTTAAAGCCTCAGCCAGACTGAGCACGAAGAGCTCAGCCAAACTGAGTTACTTAAAGCCTCCGCCAGACTAAACACGAAGAGCTCAGTCAAACTGAGTTACTTAAAGCCTCAATCAGACTGAGCATGAAGAGCTCAGCCAGACTGAGTTACTTAAAGCCTCATCCAGACTGAGCACGAAGGGCTCAGCTAGACTGAGTTACTTAAAGCCTTAGCCAGACTGAGCATGAAGCGCTCTGCCCGACTGAGTTACTTAAAGCCTCAGCCAGATTGAGCACGAAGGGCTTAGCCCGACTGAGTTACTTGAAGAGTCAGCCAGACTGAGTTAATTATTGCTTAAGCCAAACTGAGCACTAATGAAGAGCTCGGCCAAGCCCATTCTTGCAATTTCATGATTGTGGCATAGTTGCCATACTTAGTCAAATTCTAGGTCCATGCTTTTACGCCTCTTAACATTCTTTACATTTTTTAATTTTCATTTCCCAACCCAACCTTTCATTCATCAACACTCTCATAACATGGTTTAAGACCTTTACAATTCAACGTTTTACAAGCTAGATTGGCTCCCCACTGGGTCGTGATTTGAAACTTCATATTTTTTAACATTCTCACATTTTAAACTTCACTTTGCGTTGTGGTTTTCTCGCAAGTTAGACTGGCTCCCTATTTCTCAACCTTTGCTATGATTCATACACAAGCCTTGTTCGAGTGACCATTCCCATTCTTTTCAGATCTACAAGAAATAAAGACAACAACATGAAAAAAAAAAAATACAAATTCTCACTCTCATAATTTTATTTATTTACAAACTTACACATGAGTTCACCACAGAAATTACGCAACAAAAAACAAACAAACAACAAAAACAAAAATTTTGTTTACAAATTTTGTTTACAATCAATCACTCCTCCTCGCTCGAGGCCAAGTCTTCTTCATCCACCCCCTCATCAAGGGGGGTCTGGGCTACGTCATCTTCATCTATTCTTACATTGCTGAAGTCCAAGTCTGGGAACAGCTCTTCTGCTTTACGTCTGAAAGTCTTCCAGCCGCTGTCCCAGAACTCAGCCAACTCATGCTTGTAGAAGTCCGACCACTGGAAGCTCTGGATCACTTCCTCTTCACTCCTGCTTCCAGCGGTCGCCCTCGACGAGCCAGCCCCCCTATCTCCCTCTCTCGCCAAGCTGCTGGCGATCACAACATCAATGGCCATCTGGAAGTCGGCGGACCCCTTGAACTGCTCTACGGCTGCAACACACAGATCGGGGTATACCGCCCTCTTAGATATCAACTTGGCCCTTTCCTCCTCCAAGGCCTTCTCCAACCCCGCCTTCTCAACCACTGACCTGGCCCACTCGTCCGCCAGTGCCCTCTCCAACTCAGCGATCTTCAGATCTGCTTCTTCTTTTTCTTTGATCGACTGAGCGCGCAGGTCTTCGTTGCAGACCATGGCCTCATCCTACCTTTCGTTGGCGACGGTGCAGGCTTTCTGGGCGTCTTCTAATTTCTTCTACTCGCCAGCCAGTTGGAACTCGAGCGACACCACCTTGCGGCGTTCCGTCTCCAGCTCTAACTTGCTGGCGAGCAGCTCAGCGTTGGCACGGTCGGCTGAATAGCCCTGCACCATCGCCAACACCTCCATCTTCTTGGCTTTCTGGGCCTCTTCCAGCCCCCTAACACACGCACTTTGCGCGGCGTTCCTCCACCCCCCGGTCTCCCTTTTCAAATTTTCAAGCTAGGCCTTCACCTCCCCCAGCTTGGCCTTCAATCACTCAACTTTGCCTTTCGCGTACGCCGCTTTCTTCAGCAAGGCTCCTGCTAAGGTCGTCGCTTCCATCTGGGCCGAGCAGAGCCCATCAGCAATTCGGCCTCTGTAAAACTCTCCATCGAACGCACTATCGTGTCCTCCACCACGCCCAAGAGCCGATCGGCAGCAGTCCTGGCTGGGCCTCCTTCTCCCTCCAGTCACCCGGACACTGCTGGAGCGTGGTAATTGGCAGTCTTCAACCTGCCCCTCTCTCCTTCTCCTTGGGGCACAGGACCCCCCTTGGGCTGCTGCTCTGCCTCCTCTTCAAGGCCAGTCGCCCCGCCTTCCACTTGTTTTTCAGGGCCAGTCGCTCCACTCTCCATCTCCTTCATTGCTCCCTCTAATCCCACTTCGGGGGTCTCCTCTGCCATCACCTCCTTCGTCATCTTCAAGGCTGGCCCCTCCTCCCTCTCCCTTACTCTTTTCTACTTCTTCACCACAGCCTCTACCTCCTTTTTGCTTTTCTCCTTTAGAGGATCCACTGGAGGTGGTCATGGCTCAAAACCACTCAGATCCTTCTCCCCCAGTGGCTTGGGGCGCGGTCAGACTCGTTCTCTCGCGCTCGATTTCAGAGTAGGCCCCAACTTTGCCTCTTTATATTTTTCCGCTCTGGCGAATAATCTCCTCTCCTCCTCCTCCTCCTCCTCCGCCTTCCTCTACACCTCTAGCTCCTCCCTTGCCGGATCCTTCTCCAACGGTTGCGGTCCCAAGTTTAGGGCAAACAACGTCGAAGGAAGGACCAGCTCGTCCCACCTCACTCCCTTCTCTTCCCTCTATTCCCTCACCTTCTTCACTCAGTCTTCGGCCGCCCCGTCCAACTTGGGCTTGACTGATTTGGTGGGGACCTTCCACGTTGTCCGAACTCCTCTTCCACCGTTCGCTGACACAAAAAACCATCTCGGCCTCTGTTCCTTCACCGAAGACGGCAGCCCCGCCACCACACCTCGCCCTGCTACTGCCTGCAGCGTCACCACGTCTCTTGTTGACCGGAGGCCTTGTAGCAGGAGAAAAATTCCTCCACAGTCATGGCCACCCCTCCGGTTGCTTGCTGCCAGGAACTCGCGTAGGCCATTACTATTTTCCAGGCGTTCGGCATCAACTACCCTGGCGCCACTTCTAGTTTGTTCAACACGTCCACCACTACTTGAGGGAGATGTAGCCTCAACCCTCATCGCAGCATTTCCTCGTAGAGACTGAATTCGTCCGGTCGCCCATCCGACGCCCTATCCCTGGATGTGGATAGCCTCAGCTTTATTTCCGAGGGAACTTGGTACTTCCTCCTTATTCCCTCCAACTCCTCTGCCATTAGTATGGACCTGTCCAGCTTGGTATGCCAGTGGTCCGGCTCCACTTGACTAATGGGTTTTGCCTTTGCAATCATTGTCCTAGGACGAGCCTGCACCGCCTGACCACCTACCCTTCCTCCCTTTGCTCCGCATGGTACTGTTCCGCCAACCTTACTCCATCATCGTCGCCTAACGAATCAAGCCTTGCGGCTGCTATTTCCTCTTGAGCCATTTCTCTTGTGTGTCTGCAAATGGCTTAGGACGCGGGCACAAGGTAGTTCACAAAATGTTGCAGAGGTGTATCACTCGACACAAAAGAGTTTACTTCTGGAATGTTTTGATTTTTTGCAAAAAGATAGGTAAAACGGTTAATACCAAAAGCCCAAGGCTTACCTGTATTCCAAGGGTCACAATTAAATTTTGCCAGCTTGAAAATTTTCAAAAAATCTGCCAAAACCGCATTTTCCACACCCCATATTAACCTACCCTTTCGTTTCTGGCCCAACGCCTAACCTCCGCCATCACGGGATTCCGCCACGTGTTCGACCACGATCCACTACCCCCTTTCCCTACCCTGTCTTTTCCACTTCAAATCACCACGTGGCCTGCCACTCCTCAAGCCCCGCGCACCGTCACTTGCCTTTCCACTCGGTCACCCTTTGCGGTCGGCCCTCCTCATGGTCGAACCCTCCACTTGGTCACCCTTCGCGGTCAGCTCTCCTCATGGTCGGACCCTCCACTCGGTCACCCTTCACGGTCGGCCCTCCTTATGGTCGGTCCCTCCACTCGGTCACCCTTCGCTGTCGCCCCTCCTCAGGGGCGGTCGCCCTTCCTCAGGGTCGGTCCCTCCGTTCTGCCACCCATCGCCGTCAACCCACCTATCGGTCAGTCTTCGCCCCTCTGGTCTTTCACAACCATCGTATTCTTCATTATTCCCTTCGTTGGACTAAAGCTGCACTTGGGAATGGGGGACTACTGACATGAGTAAGCCCATAAAGGTTATAGCCCACCACTTAGGGCCCAATGCATAATTCAAATACTAAAGCCCAGCGTTGCTGGAGCTCAATATGGCATTAAGAACCAATGACACCTAGACACGTGGCAAGTGAAGGACAAGCCACATAAGCAAACAAAGATCCTGCAAAGTTATTACACTACACATCAGCCATTAATAAAGCCCCTTACAGCATTTATTGCGATAACCCCTCCCCGTCGAGACAGAACGGCCTCACCATGAACAAGGCAAGCTAGAGCATGGACTTTCGGCCAAAATGACAAGTCAGAAGGGACAACGAAATGATTACCAAAGGATATAAGTAGACGTCGAAGACAAGAAGAAGGTTAAGCTTTCTATCTCTAATCCATCTCTACATTCCATCTCTCTTTTTAACTTGCTCGTCGGAGGGTTCGCTGGGGGACTCCCCGTTCCCCGTTAAACTCTTGTGTAGGTTCCTCTGTGGGCTTGGTCACTCGGACACTGGTTTGGGAAGCGTGGATCAGTCCGACCCGTTCCATCTGGAACACGCTGTATCAGCACATACCATAGCCTTTTTGTCCTTCATTGGTCTTTGTTGAGCTTTAATCCAATGGCAATGGTAGGAGCCCAATAAGCCACCTCTTCCAATTCTCATGGTAGCTATCATGTGTTCTTGAGCTTCAGAGGTGAAGACACTCGCAAGACGTTTACTGATCACCTCTACACAGCTTTGGTGCATGCAGGCTTTCGCACTTTCAAAAATGACGACGACATTGAAAGAACAGAAAATATTAAGTTTGAATTGCGGAAAGCAATTCAAGGGTCGAGGATTTCAATAGTTGTTTTCTCGAAATACTATGCATCTTCAAGTTGGTATCTTGATGAGCTTGTGATGATTCTCAAACGTAGGAAAACCACTGGACATGTAGTTCTACCTATCTTCTGTTACATTGATCCATCCCATGTGAGGAAGCAAACGAGAAGTTTCAAAGAAGCATTCACATGCTATGAGGAGAGATTCCAGACAAAAAGGAGTGAAAGAAGAGTTGAATGGATGGTCAAAGTGGAAAAATGGAAGGCAACACTTAGAGAAGCCGCAGATTTAGCAGGGATGAATATACAAAATCAAGCTAAGCTAATGGGTAATTTCCTACCAAGTTGTTTTTTAGTTAGGCATTACTTGCATCACCCTTTTTTTTGGGATTTCGTTAATAAAAGTATTTTATGCAAGGAACTTTTGGATTGAGTTTAATTTGGTTCAATTTTTTGGATGATTTATTTTTCTGAGTTTCTTGAGATTTAAACACAATAGTTAAATTTTTCTTGAGGGGAAATCCTACCATCCTATAAGTTGGATTCCTTTGAACTCGGCTCATGTTTGAGCCTTACAAAAAGTTCTTAACTAAACCAAAAAATATAAATAAAAATTGAAATAATTAGCTATGGTTTTTGTAGATGCTCCTCCCTTTCAAGCTATTTGAAAATATCACATCTAGTTATTCATTTCCAATGATGACATTTGTTTTGGAAATTAAGCCCATTCTCAAAAGTTTTAACAACATAGCTTACTAATACTATATAAAAATGTCAAAATTGGGGAAAACAATCTGCATTAGAAAAAGGGGTATTGCTTCAAAACCATGATTATGAAAACTCTTTTCTTTACATTTGAGACACCACCAATTGTCTAAACAAAGATAGTAACAATCATTTTGTTCATTACTGCATGAGAACTTGTAACTAAGCTCAAGTCATGGCATTCTTATTGTGCTTTCTTTTCAATCTTGATTGCAATCTTTAGGCTTGAGTCAAGGTTTATCCATAAAATTGTAAAAGTGGTTGGAGACAAACTAAGTCGCACAATCTTGGGCATTTCCCCCTACTTGATTGGAATACATTCTCAAGCAAAAAATATTGAGCATTGGTTAGAAGATGAGTTCAGTAATATTGGTATAGTCGCAATTTGTGGGATTAGTGATTCTTAGTGGAATAGGAAAGACAACAATATACCCAAGTTTCTATATAATTCTAACTTCTCAAGATTTGAAGGAAGTAACTTTCTTGCAAATATAAGAGAAATTTTTAAACAATAAGATGGCTTACTTCGTTTACAAAGATAACTTCTTTCAGATATTTTAAAAGGAATGAAGGAAAAATTGTACAGTGTTGATGAAGGATTAAGATTAAAGATACGATATGTTGCAAAAGAGTTCTTGTAGTGCTTGATGATGTCGATACAATGGACCAATTAGATGCAATACATGGAATGCGAGACTGGCTTTTTCAAGGTAGTAAAGTCATCATAACTACTAGGCGTTTGCAATTGCTAAAGGCTCATGAAGTTTGTGAGGTGCACGAGGTTGAAAATTTGAATTATTGTGAATCATTAGAGCTCTTGAGTTGGTATGCCTTTGGGCAAAGCCATCCCATTGATGGTTTTATGGAGTACTCAAAAGTGGTGGTTCACCATTGTGGAGGGCTTCCATTAGCTATAAAAATTTTAGGTTCTTCTTTATCTGGGAAAAGCTTAAATGTGTGGAAAAATCAATTAAAGAAATTGAAAGCAATTCCTAATATTGAAATCCTTGAAAAGCTCAAAATAAGCTTTGACTCTTTACAAGATGACCATGACAAAAATTTATTCCTTCATGTTGCTTGTTTCTTTGTTGGGATGAACGAAAATTGGGCAATCAAAATCCTAGGTGCATGTGATTTTTACACAACGATTGTAAGGTCTCGATGTCCCACATCAGGAATGGAGAGGGAGTTCCTGGGCTATAAAAGTAAAAACCTAAACCGTTATATAGCATCGAGGCCTTTTCCCGAGTAGTGAAATCCCTAGTAGAACTCCCCAGTTAAGCATGCTTAGGCTGGAGTAGTTCTGAGATGGGTGACCCACTGGGAAGAACAAATCCGTGCAGGTATGGCCCAAAGCGGACAATGTCAATGACGTGTGAAGGGTTGGGCCATTACAAATGGCATCAGAGTCGACCCATGCACACAACCATGTAAGCCACTTATTCTGGGCTGGCCACGAGCTTGTCATGGTATTTTGATTGATTATAGACCCTCGCAAGGATGCGAGGATTTGTAAGTGGGGGAGTTTGTAACACCCTGTCCCACATCGAAAGTTTGCATGGGTGATCTTGGACATATAAAGCACCACTACCTTACTACTAAGTAACTTGGACTTAAGCTTTTCGGTATTGTTGGTCGACCCACAGGTTACTTGGGCTAGCAAGTAGTGGGGCGTTACAACGGTTGGGTTTCAAAATCTTATTGATAGATGTTTGTCAACGATTGATTATCGTAAAAAGTTAGTGATGCCTCAATTGATTCAAGAAATAGGAAGAGAAATTGCTCGTCAAGAATCACCTAAGGAACTAGGAGAGCGTAGTAGACTCTAAAATCATAAGGATTCCTTTCATGTCTTAAGGGAAAATTCTGTAAGAATTAACTTTACTACTCTTGTTTATTTGTATGTATTTGTGTAGGGATGTTGTTTACTATTGAGAAATGATGGGTAAATTACACCGTTAGTCCTTGTTGTTAAGCAAAGTGTCACTTTAGTCCCATTTAGTTTCAATTTAAACAATTTGGTTTTTACACTTTCAATTTTGTTGCAATGTGATCCCTTTATCACTTACGGTTAGAATTTGGAACCAAAAAATGCCATGTGTAAAGTTAAAGGGATCAAAATGGAATTCAAAATTTGGTTCCTCTAGTTTTGCATGCAATTTTTTTCATTTAAAATATATACAACACATAATGGAGGGACTACATTGTCACAAAATTGAAAATGTGACGATCAAATTGTTCAAATTTAAATTATAAGGACCAAAGTAAAATTTCTCTCAAACTCGAGAGATCAGTGGTGTAATTTATCCAAAAATGATACAAAAACAAATTTTTTATACAAAAAAATCTTCTAGAATAATGTGATAATTGGACTTATGAAATTATGAGCCACATTGGTGAGTGTTTTGATTTGAGGGTGATTATTGGATAGTTCAGGAGTGCAGCGACATGGTGCTCTATGCTATTGTGATTGATGGAAAATGTGAGTATTATGATTTTGTGTTGGATAGTTGAGAAATATGAGCGGGTATGATGAATAATGATTGATGAAAGAGTATGGACACGTGATACTCTGAAAGTATTCTATAATTTTGTTTTTGATTTGAAATGAAAACTACATCATTTTGTACGAAAAATTTGTACAAAAAATCTGTTTGTATAATATCACTCTTACTGATCAATGTCGTTCTCTCTATCTTTCTTAGGGGACAATAATAATTAAAGGCCTCATACTTGATATGAATTTGCTGAAGGAAGAAAAATATTCCAAACCAACCTTTCGTGTCAATGGAAAACGTCGTTTCGAAGAATTCCATAACACATCATTGTTGTCAAATGTAGGCAATTCATTTAAAAGACATTGTGTTAGCATCTTCTCCTGGAAGACGATAGGAACTAGTCCAAGCATTTCAAATCAGATAGCTTTGGAAGTTGATGCATTTTCACAAATGCAAAAGCTAAAACTTCTGTAACTCAATTTTGTATGAGTCAATGGTAGCTTTGTAAATTTTCCTAAAGGATTACAATGGTTGTCTTGGCATGGATTCCCTTTCAAATCTATACACAAAGATTTCTCTTTGGAAAGCATGGTTATTCTTGACATGCATTGTAGCAGGTTACAAAAAGTTTGGGAAGAAACCAAGGTATGTACATTCTTTTCTTTCCTTTTTCTTTTTTCCCTTCTAATTTTTAAAGTTTGCAGGAAACTAAAACTATCATTAATAACCAACCTTTTTCTTCTTTTACAGTTTCTCGACTCGTTAAAAATCCTTGATCTTAGTCATTCCTATAACCTCACTGAAACTCCCAACTTCTCAAATGTCCCCTAATCTTGAGAGAGTAATATTTAAGAATTGTGTAAGATTGTCTGAGGTTCATGAATCTGTTGGAAATCTTCATAGACTTGTTTTGTTAAATTTAAGAGATTGCAAAAATTTAAGGAAGCTTCCTAGAAGCATTGGGATGCTAAAAATTTGGGAAACACTTAACATCTTGGGTTGTTCAAATCTTGAGGAATTACTTGTAGAGATGGGGACTATGGAGTCTCTAACAACATTCCGTGCAAATGAAATTCCTATAAGTAGATTAGTCTCTACCACTAGGGTGGTCAAACCATGGCATTCATTCATGTGGCCTTCTCTATTGAAGCCGATAAGAAGTTTAAACATTTCATGGGCTCTTCTGCCTTAGTCCTTGGTACATTTGAGTCTTGAGTGGTGCAATCTATCGGATGGCGATTTCCCTAGGGATCTTAGCAACCTATCATCATTGCAGATATTGAATTTGAGTTGTAATCCAATTTGTATCCACTCAGATTGCATTAGAGCTCTTACTAGACTTGAGATTCTTGATTTAAGTGACTACAAGGCTCTAGTCACTTGTAATGCAACATAATTTAAAAGAATTATGGTACACAACATGTACATTGTTGGAGAAAATAACTTTTGAATCACGTCCATTAACCATAGAATAAAAAAATCTTTCATCACAATCAATTTGCCTAGAACATGTTCAGACCAGATCTATACTATTATATGAGTGACAATCTAGTTGAGATTCTAGGTGACTTGAAGTTAGAACCCATAGAAATGTTGACATGGAGATAATTAACAATTTGGGCTTTTCCACCTTGGGATCCATTGAAGTCCCAACTGTTATGCTTTCAAGCTGTGACTGGAGAAAGCAAAGAAGCTTTCCATGTAGGTCGTTTCTATCTCTCTCTCTCTCTCTCTCTCTCTCTCTCTCTCTCACTTTGTGACAATCTAGTTGAGATTCTGGGGGACTTGAAGTTAGAACCCATAGAAATGTTGACATTGAGAGAATTAAAAATTTGGGCTTTTCCACCTTGGGATCCATTGAAGTCCCAACTGTTATGCTTTCAAGCTGTGACTGGGAGAAAGCAAGGAAGCTTTCCATGTAGGTCATTTCTCTCTCTCTCTCTCTCTCTCTCTCTCTCTCTCTCTCACAATAGTCAATATGTAATGGTTAAATTATTTTTTCTGTGGCATAGGGATGTCATGATAAATATATATTCTACGCGTATCTTCCAGGAAACAATGTTCTAGACTGGTTCAACTTGAAAAATATAGGATCTTCAATATCTTTTACTGTGCCATCGTATGTTAATTTCAAAATGAAAGGTGTAAGTTTGTGTTATATTTGTGCACTTTGAAGTAACCGAAAAGTTTATGGTTGTGCCCATACTATTATCAGTAATAAAACTAAGAGTCTGATTTGGAGCCATCTCACATGAGTCTTTGGCAAGCCAGAAACTAATGAGGATATGATAATGCTAAGTTACTAGAAGTTCGACAATCAATTGGAAGGTGACAATGAATTGAACATTTTGGTGGTTGGAGATGATGAAAATTTTCAAATAAAGCAGGTTGGAGTCCGACTTGTGTACAAGGAGAAAGAAGAGAAAAGTAGACAATCAACCAATGAAGAAGCATCCTAACAAATCTCTCTCTATGGAAATGTTATTCTTGGATATGTATCTACACATCCAATGAGCACAAAAGTCTACGGCCTCGGCATTCATTTTTATAATTGTCCGATTTGTTCTCGTCTATAAACTATGTACATGCTCAACAATTCTTGATTTTTTTCTCACCATAGATTTGATTACTTGGTCTTTGTTCTTTATTTTTATTTTCTAAAAAATCTGATTAACAGAGTCTCATGTTTTCCAAATTACAAATACACTTCTTGAGATTTAGGAACAAGAGATGTCCGGGAAGATGTCCTGTCCAACAGCCACCTACAAACTTTGATAAATGGATAAAGTTCCCTTGATTTGATGAAAAATTTAACTCTCCTTTCCTTTGATATCGAATTGATGAAACGGTTAGAGTAGCGTTTTAACTAATTTTTCATCAAATTTAAATTTGATGAAACATTTGATGAAGGATTGAAGATGGGCTAAGGAGATGTTTTCTAGTTCATACAATTTTGCTTTTTGGCATAATGTTTGGATAGGGTCACATACTTCGGGGGATTATTAGGTTGTCCGGGAGTATGACCATGTGGTGTTCCATGGTAGTATGATTGGTAGAGAAGGTAGAGTATTGATTATTTATGTTGGGTGATTGAGGAACATGAGGGGCATAATGAATTAATGGTGATTAGTGAGTGAGTATGATCACATGGTACTCCGAAACTTTGTATAATCTTCTCACAAACTTATGTATTATCTACCCACCACCATATTATTAAGGAGATGTTTTTTATATTGAATGGAATTGTATTTTGGAAGTTTGAATTTAAGGTAAATTATACTTCATAAAGTTTATCAAAAATATAGATTTCTCTATTATATTCTAGAAATTATGAATACCCCTTATTAAAAAAAATTCCACAACCAGTATATCTAACCAAAAAAAAAAAAAAATCTAATACCAAAATGAAATTATGATACTACCTTCATTGTCATCTACCACCAAATCCTTATCTCAATATTCTTCAACTCTCATCGGTGGCACACCAAATTCTAGTAGATAATAACGGTGCTGCTAATCAAGAGTGAGAGAGGCTGGTGGGATGGTCAACCAAAGTGATGTTACTAATTGAGGGAAAATGAGAATAAGGAAGATGAGATAAGCAAAAGAAAATAAAATGTTTAACTTTATAAAGCTTAATATACGTATTTTCAAAAAATAAAACTTGTTGCTTACATCATACACTCTGTTAATTTAACTTAATGATTAATTAAAAAAAGAGTCATTTGTTATGTCATTGAAAACTTCAAAATATTGGATGTAATTTCTCAAACGTAAAGGAAAAATATGTATTTTCAATAAATCACAAGGAATGAATTTATAATTTACCCTTGAATTTAGAAGGGATTTGTTTGTTTGGGAAGATGAGTTAGTAGCTAATCTATTATGGAAACTTTGGGCCTGAGCTCTGTTATTAGAGATGAGGGTTTATCATTAATTTAAAAGACGTGTTCTTTCCATTTTGTACTACTCTATGAGGAATCTGCAGTTCTTGTACTGCTCCAGTGCGAGTTTGCTTGGAAAGTTTGGATTAGTTGTCTCTACATTGGAGGAATTCTCAATGGGTATGTATAAAGAAATTATTAATACTCTTGGAGTAAGTTTTGATGATGCTCTAAATGATGAGTTATTGATCTAAATCATGGGATCCACTACTTTTGTATCAGAGTTTTACGAGACAAAGTGTTAAGTGTTAAACTGTAAATAGAATAGGGTATTGTTTCAGAAATATTAAATAATTTCTCATACGTAAATGCCCATCATCTTTAAAAAAATGGTAAAATACACTTACCTCTTGAGATTTAAAATATATATGTATAATAAGTTCTATAAGTTTAGTATAATTATGATAGACTTTTATATGATTTTAATTCATACAACACTTAGTTTTCTTTTTTTATCAAAAATTCATTAGTTATATGAATGAAAAAAATTATATTGTCATCTCTTTTATATTGAAATACATATTTTGTTCTATGTTTTCATATCATATGCATTAAGTTTGGTCACATGCTACATGATTATAGGTCAAATTGTGCGAATTTTTTCAAGAGTCTCAAATAATTTTCTTTTTTTACATTTATAGAACCGGTTGTATTTATCCCATTTATCGGAGGAGGTACAATATAATTTATCCTAAAGAAATAATAGTAAAAAATAGTTACTTGACTTGACCTAATTTTTTTATGGGTTGATTGGCGAAAAGTCCAATTTAAAGAGGGTGTAAGGTATTAGATCCAAGAGAAAACCTTTTTTGGTGATAAGAACATTTGTTGGTCAAAATTACATTACCACCTATCCGTTGAAAATTTTATTTTAGCCTATTTGTTTAATTTTTGTTTCTATCTGTTCAATTTTTTAAACCTATCTACTCAAATTTGTATCTATTTGTTGAAATTCTCCAACTATATTTTTTCCTATCTGTTGGAATTCACCAAACTTTTTTTTTACTATCTGTTCAATTTTTTATTTCATCTGTTTAAAATCTGATATATACACATACACACACATATTATAGACACCCCATTTTGATTGGCCCTAAGACTTTGAGCATTTGTAGGCCTCCCGATGATGAAATGGAAATATCTTCACCCTTGCAATATTGAAAGTTGCTATTATACCCTACTTCGGCCTAAAAAACTGACTTTTTGCATAACTGACCAAAATACCCTTGAACTTATTTCCTAGCCAAAACCAAATTTCCAACCCTAAGAGCTTGGGAAAGCCCAATTACACTTAGATTATGATATTTTCTAAAATTACTGACTAATTTATCAAAAACATTGATCTAAAGACAATTTGAGCTTGCTTGGGACATAAGTGGGCAAAAGCCATGCAAATCCACACTTAGCCTACAAAGTTGACACCTAGACTCTTGGCCACACGTGCGCCCGCACGTGCATTGTGCGGTCGTACTTCTTTTGTATGACTAGACCTCTCACGAGTGGCCGCACTTTCCCCTGACAGACAAAAATGGAAACCTTGCAAAGATGGTAATGCAGCATTAGAGAGAGATGCTAGGAAGAAAGTACTAGCTAACCCTAGCAACCTCCCTTAAATTCCTCTCCAAGTTAGGAATGCTTATAAAAGCACCCTTCCCCCCATCTCTCTTCTAGGGGTTACTAAATTGTGAACTTTTTGAGAGCATTAGAGAGCTTGAGAGAAAGACGCCCTCCCCTTCCTTTCCATCATTAAAAATTACCACCTAAATAGCAACTAAAACCTTCTGAGGACTTGGAGACTTAACAAAACTCAAAACCTAAGCTTGATGGAGGCCTACAAGCAAGGAAATCCTTGTTGTCTTCACTTTTCTTCGCATGCTCTTCGGTTCTTGAAAACTAGCAAGTAAAACTCTCTCTTTTGACCATTTCAACCCTTTTTCTTTGCTTATTTTCATTAGCAAATCATGCTTAGGACTTGAGTTTATCCATACATCATATGGTTTGCATATTTATTCATCTTTTTTGCCTTTTTCACCATGATTCCTTTATTTTCAATACAATTGGATGTTTAAGATCATTTATCAAGTAGAAATCGTGTGTTAGGCCCGGTTTGAATCATCATGTAGATAGCTTACATCTTTGTTTATAATGACTTGGGTTAGACCTGACCCTTTCAAGTTCTTGAATTTAGGATCCAATACTCTTATTGTTGTCTATACTCTTTCTTATCTTGTTGTTATTCGGATTTGGTTTTTTTGAAGTTATTGATTATATCTTGAATAGGTTGGGAGTTAGTTTTTCAATGAGATTGTTGTCCGTTTCTTTCTTGTTCACTCAAGCGATGGTTTGGTCGCTCAAGCGGTCTTTAGGTTCTCTTAGTACTTTTGCAGGTCTACAAAACTTCTGGGAGTAAGGTGATCTTCGCTCGAGCGGTCCTTTGGTCGCTCGAGCGGTCTTCTACAGTCTACAAAACTTCTAGGAGTGTATCATTATGCACTAGAGCCGTGTTTTGGTCACTTGACCGATGTCACTTATTTGTGCCTGATGTTCGAGCTGTGGTTTAGTAGCTCAAGCAGTCTATAAGTATATTAGATCGGAGAAAGGTCTTTTTCTGTCACTCTCTACTTTTTCTCTCTCTCTCTCTCTCTAGTTCTTGTCTAAACACCTCAAATATACTTAAATCTGTTGATCTCATCGCCCTAGTGCCTTGGAGTAAAGTGTAAAGCTCGTAAAGGAGAACATTTTAATCGGTAAAACTTCTATTTTGACTTTATCAATAATTGGGTCATGCTTTCTTCTTATTCTACTCTTGAGGTAAGGACTTCTTCAACCTTCTTGTATGACTCTTAGCTTCGTTATGTGCTCCTTGTAAAATATTGTGATTTTGGGAGTTGGGGGTTGATTTAGGGTTTGGCTTTAAAATGTAAAAAATGAGTTTTTCAAATGAGTTCTTGAGAAAGGTTGTGGATATGAGTATATTGTTGAGTTGTGTTGAAATATTAGAAATTTTTGCTTTGAATGTGTTTTTGAAAGAAAATGATGTTTTAATGGAAAATCATTGGTGTTTGACCTATGAATGAAAAGGGAAGATGTTGAGTTTTGAAAAGATAAAATGAATGTATCTGGTGATGATAAGAGTGGAGTTTGATATGTATTATCACTTCCATTTTGAGATTATGAAATTATAATTGTTGTTGAAAATTTGTCTATTGTATAAAGATATTTGTTTTGGGCTGTCGATGAAAGAATGACTTTGATTGTTGTACAAATTGCATGAGAATTAGGTTAATTGAAACCAACTACTTATATATCTTGCATTGAGTCGTTTCATACTTAAACATTGAAAATGTATCATTTTGAGAAAAATGAGTGTATACCTTGGTGAATCTGGTTAAGGGGTGTGATTATGGTTTATTATGTTGTCATGTGTGTCCTTGGTGAAAGTCCAAAAACCCACGCAGTTAGGTGTTGATCCTTCCGGTTAGTACTGGTAAAATGGCTTGGGTAGTACTTGTATAACCTACTAGCAGATACGTATCTAGAGATTCCCAATGCTTGTATCCACTACCCTATTTTCTGAGTTTAAAAAATATTGTTTTTTGAATTGATATATATATATATAGACAACTATGACATTGCATTGTTTTGAAAGAGAAAGTATAATGTTTTGGTAAATGGCATGTATATGCATTCACTATATGGCTTTGTTAAGCTTCATACATTGTGTTCAATTATCTCTATTAGGTTTTAGCTCACCCTATGTGGAAACCAAGATTCAGGTGCTGATGATATACCTCCACCAAGGACGTAGTTTGGGAGGACTTTGAAGCCGAAAGCTTATTTTTGTTCATTTATGTAAATACTTATTGTACAAGCCTAGGACTTTATATGTATGGAGTTTAACTCATTTTGTTGTTTTCAAGCATAGACTTGGAAAGATGTAGCCAGTAAGGCATTAACTTATTTGTATTTTCTTTTGTTTCAGTTCATTCATACGTGTCATATGCTATATATTCAGAATTTAGGATTTATGAATGTATACATACATATGTCATCTTTTGTACGGTAAGAGAGAATCAATGAAAAATCAATATTATGTAAATTTTTGCTTGTCTATTGAATATCATGAAGTGAGTTGTTATTATTTTGGGGCGTTACATTGTTCTTCTTTCCTGTTACTTGTTTCTTATTTTTGTGCATAAGCATCATTCTAGTAGCCTCAAATCGGGCATAGGTTCATGTTTTGTATGGTTAGAAGCATGTTAGAATTCATCTTTATTTATGAATGCATGTGAGACGCTGAAAGTGGGCATTTGGGTAAGCCTTCTATCCCTCCATAACATGTGCTCACTATTTGCATTGTCTTTTAAATAATGCAAGTTTCTATGCTTTTCTATGTAGAATTGTGTGTTTTGTGTGTTTTCATGATTATTGCTTGACTTAGTTCATGAGTATGATCATATCCCTGAAAATTATATTTTTGGAAGTAAAATATTTATTTTTGAAAAGGATATGATTTTATTCATAGAATCTAAGTTAGATGATGTTCATTGTTCAAATCACGTAATTTGAGGATTAGTTAAGGGTTTTTAGACTTAAAATGAATTTATATGAATAATTAACCACTAAAATCATAAAATAGAAAGTTAGTAAAGGCTAATCTTTAGATTGAGCAAAAAGATAGTGCTATCATTTAATGACCTTTTCCTTTTGTACCTAAGCTTCCAAACCTAGAATTTTCTAATTATGACGGATTGGTCCTTAACTTAGCTTTCATTGTTAAATGTTTCTTAATTCCCTTTTAAAAATTAAGTGGCAACTCCTTGTTTATTAAAACAAGTTTGCACAACACTTGTGTGGGAACGGGCCTTAGACTTGAAAAAGGCACGGCACTCATATATATGTATATAGAGAGAGAGGTCCTATCTGTCAAAATGCTTTTTTATCTATTCAAAATCCAACTCTCCCCACAAATCTACTATCTGTTCAAATCTTTCACTCTCTCTTATTCTTTCTCTCTTTATATTATTGTTTCTTGTGTTCATCTCTCTTCTCATTCATCTTCAATCTCAACAAACTTAGGGTTTTAAGAGCTTTGGATTTTTGCTCTCTCTCTCTCTCTCTCTCTCTCTCTCTCTCTCTCTCTCACACACACACACATTACATATAACTTTAGATCTCTTCTTCTTTCAGGTTGAAGTTAGAATGAGAGTGGTGCTGGAAGTGTATAAATGGGCAATCAAGACACAGACTTCATAGATGTGGATGGCGAAGCAAAGGAAACAAAGAGACTAGTAGATAAGAGCGACAATGACCATATGACCAGCGTAAAGAGTGCTGTCGATGATGTGACCCAGAAGGTACCACCTCTCATAGTCAAACTAGTTCCACAACTCATAGAACCCTTCTAGGTCAGGAACAAAGTCGTCCTATAATTGAAGTAGGGATCATTCTCTTTTAGCAAAGGATGCTAAATAGCCAAGTCATAATGGCCAAGACATAGACGAGGACGAGGGTGCACACTCGAATCAGGAGAGCCTGTTGCTTCATCTTCACCTTCAGGGATTTCAGAGAGAAGAAGAATAATGAAGTGTTTTTCGATGATGACAATGACGACGATAAGAGATCTACATTTAACTTGCACTGCGGCAATGATTTTATGCCATCGTTCACAGCCTCCACCTTCTCTTGCTTCATCTCTTCTGATCTTCTTATTGGTTTAATCGACTATTGACTGATTAACAAAACGATGATAGAACTTACCTTCCTAAGAACGAAAGAGAGAGAGAGATCTGAAGTGAACTACACAGCATTTGTATGTCAAAAAATGAAGAAGAAGATTAGAGAGAAAGTAGATTTGGAGAATGCAAGGTAAGTGAGCGAAAAATGGTAGAGAGAGAGAGAGAGAGAGAGAGAGAGAGAGAGAAATGTGTTTGAAAAAAAGGTCATTTGAACAGATAGAAGCGTGGATCCATATAAATAAAAAGGCGCATGACAGTCTTTATCGACATGGGATTGTCCTTATGGACTTAAACAATAAGTGCATAGATTCATATCTTTACAAATTTATTAAACAAAAATGCCTAAGACCCCCAGTGGGGGTCACTGGGGGTCGTGTGTGTCAGCGGGTGATTGGCTGAAAAAAAAAACAAATTTTTTTTTTTTTTGTTGATTTCAGCAAATGAGGGCCTGCCACCTCACTGGGGGTCGACCCCCAGTGGGGGTATTTAGCACTGCCGTTTATTAAATGAACCAATAGACTGAACTCCCTTTTTTTATTTTTTATTATTATTATTTTTTAGGAAAATGTTTGAGGGCCACAATTTTTGTGGTCACAATGGCTCAAAACTGTCAAAACAACGTCGTTTTGGGTGCAAAACATGCCAAAATGACGTCGTTTTGGCAGTTTTGAGCCATTGTGGCCACAAAAATTGTGACCCTCTAGTATTGTTGTATTTTTTATTACTCTATTTTTTATTATTATTATTTTATTTTGGGGAGTGAGTATGAACCCAGGATCATGTATGCCCACCTCTTTAACCCACTTGTACTTCTTTTATTTTCTTTAAAGTCATGATGATTCCACACCGACTTGCTTTGTCCAATCTCACTTTTGACTTGGGAGATTTAAGTGTGGGTCTTAATAGGTGAGTTTTTTTTATCTAGTAAGTTGTATGATAATTAAAGATATTTTTTATCAAATATTGTTAAAAAATGTCATTAATTGTTAATTTTCAGCGACAGTTTAAAAATTTTATCACAAAAAAGTCATTAATCATAAGTTTTAGCAACAGTTTAAAAGAATCGTCAGAAAAAATGTCACTAATTTTCAGCTTTCAGTGACGGTTTAAAAAATTCGTTACAGAAAAACGTCACTAATTATAAGTTTTAACAAGAATTTATAAAAATCGTGACACAAAAAGTCAGTAATTGTCAATTTTTAGCGATATATGTAAAAAAATCATTACAAAATTATTTTTAACAACGATTTTACAATGATTAACTTTTAGTATGACTTAATAGGAATAAAGTCCAACTATTAGGACCTATTAGTAATTTATCTTTTTAAAAATACCTAAAATTTATTGTGAATTAGGTAAAAAATAAAATTAAAAATTCTTACTTTCTCATAAATCTTAAATCAATATCTTCTCCCTCTCATTCTTTAAAAATTTTCCAAAAGTAATTGAAGTAAAAAATATGACTTTAAATTTAAAATTGTATTTTTAAAAACTATGATTTTACGAAATAACATATATATATAGAAAATAAATTCGAAATGACTTTAAGTTGAATATTTTTGTAATACATACATCTGTTTAGAAATTCTATAATACGTGCACCTTAAAAAAGAATCCTACCATATGTTGAATTATATATATAGATATATTTTTTTTTATGATGAATTATGGTGTTTGTTATGACTTTATACAACAATTGTTATAATTTAGCTATAACCTATTGTGATTATTATTTTAGTTATCATCGAACACGTTTTTGGTTATATGTTAAGTGGTGTTAAGTTACGACCTATTTTAATATTAATTATGACTCATTTTAATTTTGATCATGATCTATTTTCATTATTATTTTAATTATGACTTGAAAATTTTGTTATGTTTCAAGTGGCGTTTAGTTATGATTCATTGTATTTTTTTAATTGTGAAGCAATTTAGTTATGACATTTATGATATGAGTATTACGTATTATCATAATTTACATATGATACGCATCTAAAAAGGTGTATATTGTAAAATAACCCAATTAAATTTGAAAGAAATACATAAAATATTGTGAATTTAGTAAAATAAAATAAAATAAAAATAACAAGCTCCACTTTCCCGGCATCTCCGTCCCCATGACCATCCCACGACTTTTCCCTCACTTTTCCACTCCCTTTCAATTATTTATTTTATTTTATTAATTACCCCAACTTCCTAGCAGCTTGTACCATGTCCAGATGTCTACCCATGGAGTCTCATTCACATTTGTTGCAAAAGATAATTTTATGTACAAACAAGTGTTGAAGCTTCCAGGATAAATCATAAATCAACAGGTAAATTATGGTAGCATTTCCTCACCTTTTATTTTTTCTAATTTTATTTTATTTTATTTTTTACTCAATCCTTCCTTTTTCATATATGGTTAGATAAAGTTACATCTCCTATAAAATATCTATGATGCCTTGACAGATAGCATTCATCTCATGGTTCTAAATCGCGGTATCGGGTAATGTAACAATATCGATCGTGGAGTATCGGTATCGGTCAGTACGTATTGGGAAATCGGGTGTCGCGGCAGTGAAATTTTAAAAATCATTTCACTGATTTTTCAACTTTTCTTTCCTGTACTGGTTCGAACCAGTGAATATCGGCCCATCGTGGCTTGTGTAATAGTCATAGACCGCTACGTATCAGGACTCGACTGATTCTCCTATGATTTTCGATCTCAGCGCTACATCGGCCTGTATCTGTAGCGGTACTCCATTTTTCCGATACGAACCAGCCGATACATAGCATATCGGCTAATTTTTAGAACTATGATTCATCCCGCCCCATAGCCATTCTACTACCCTTAATTCTTTATGTAGCTTTAATCCAATGGAGATTGTCCATAAAATAAAGTGTGTATTATATTTGACAAAATAACATTTTCAATTTTGATGTTGTCGATAATTTACTGATGAAAATTGTTTCAAATCATATTATTGGGTCACTTTCCAAAAGAAGAACCAAGGAAGATTGTAAAAACATCCAAAAACTAAAAACTTAACTTTTGAAAATCTCCAAACAGATCATTGGCTAAAACCTGTCAAGACCGTAACCTAATGGTTTAAATAACAAGAAAAACAAAGGACAGATAACAATTGCCAAAAAAACATTCTTGCCCTCTTATATTATTTTATTTCATTGAGTTTATTTTCTTCCAGTGGAGGTATATATGCTTTGCTCCAATCCTAGTAGAGTGTGAGGGTCAAGATCAACTACCCCACTGGGACCAATAATGTTTTGAAATTACTGGCTACATGTGCATACACTGGCTTCTAGGATGGTGTAAAAAACAAGGTTTTAAAAATTAGATCGGTGAATAAATTAGATAAGTGATCATATGGGTGGGTTATTAATTTAATTATGTAAAATCAAATTAAACTGTGACTTTGTAATTACTAAGTAGATTAAAAATTATGTCTAAATACAAAATAAGTATTAAATAGAGAACTCAGACCACAAATCTAATTTTTAAACTTTTGTGATAATTATTTCACGCACTAAACTATTAAAGTCATAAAGAAATGCATTTTCTGTTGGACAAATGTACAATTGTGTTTGTTTTATACATAAAAACTTTGAAATTTCATAACTTGAGTTCTCTATATCCATTTTTAATAAAATTGATATTTATATGTTCGGTTTTTTGAAGATCTTTCAAACAAGATCAACATGGATTCTCCTTTTTGAGGTCTTTCAAGTAAGATCGATATTCAATGTGAAATTTTGAGGAAAAAAAAAAAAAGAAAGAAAGAAAGAAAGAAAAAAGATATAATATAATATGTGGACTTTTTAAAAAATTAATTAAAAAATAGAATGAATTTGAAAATTAAAAATAATAACATATATGCTTATCTATATATTTTTAAATCACTTTTAAATGAAAAAACTTTTTAAAAAATGGGGATAAATAGATCTAAATATGGGGATAGATAGGTTAAACGTGGGGACATTTATGTATAGTTAAAAATATCATAACAGATAGGATAAAAAAAGTGGAGGGAGATAGGTAACAAATATATGGACATATAGGTTCAAATATGAGGATGAAGAGGTTCCAATACGATGATAGATAGGTTAAAAATATGGGGATAGATAGGTCCAGATATGGTGATAAATAAGTTAAAAATATGGGGACAAATAGATCTAAATAAGTTCAAATATGGGGAAATTTTTTTTTTTTTAAAGATTTGGGGGACAAATTGTTTAAAAAGAGGCTTATCTCTATATATTAAAGCCTATTTGCCCATTTTTAAGACCTATTTGTCCATTTTTTATTATTTTATTATTATTATTATTATTTATTTTTTTTGTCATTTCAACGCCTATCTATACATTTTCAAGTTAAAAATATATATTTTCTATACTTCTCCCTAATTTGTTTATATTTTTTTATTATTTTTAATGCCTTTAAAGAACCTAAACATAAAAATACTACCATTTTTCTTTTTACGTTAAAATTTCAACAGGTCATAACTTTTCGCTCGATGATCTATTTCCATGTAAATTTTTTATATACAACAAACATAGCCAAAGACAGTTTCATCACTTATTTTTATGAGAAAAAATGCTTCTTTTGGCATTGAATTTGAATTTTTTCACATAAATCATGAGATGCAAGATCGAAAAATCTATCTATATAAATTTTTTATTATATATATATATAAATTCTATCTGTTGATCTTGTTTTAACAATCTTGAAAATATGATTCCAGAAATATTAATTCTATTAAAATTAGATGTGTAGAACTCATGTTATAGAATTTTTAAGTTTTTTAATACAAAATACATATAAAGGGCAAAGATATTTAGAATTGTCTTTCCCAGTCAGAGCATTTTAGACTTACCACCTAACAAATGTCATGTATATATCCTTATAACCAACAAAGATTAAAAAGCTTGGATCTCGTTTCAAAACACTGCATGTGATGGATATTTCATCAATTTTTCCTATTAAATATACATTACATATTTATATAAATATGTTTATTTTTATAGTTTGTAAAAATTATAATTATAGTAATATTTGAGAGAAAATGAATTGAATAAATAAATAAAACATATCTCGCATATGTAGGGATAGCAACGGATTGAGTTTTTTTGAGTTTCGCGTCAAATTTTTAATTTTAAACTCAACTATTTTAATGATACAATTTCAAAAAAAAAAAAAATTTTACTCAACTATTATAATGATATAATTTCATATTTTACTCTAATCCTAACAGTTTTCATCTTCATACCCTTATAATTTACCCTATCCTATCAATGTTCTCCCAAACCTTTTTATATTAAAATCAGATGGAGAGAAATATAATTAGATCAGATATTCTCATTCTTACATGTATGTTTACAAGGAGTATATTGTTGGAGTGGTGCAAAGCAATGGTACTTTCATGCTTGAGGTGTCAACTCTAATCCTAACGACTATGTGTTTTAGCAAAAATGTTTAAGAACACTAGAAGTAGAGTTCTAATAAGAGCTTTAATTATGTGGCAGTGGGCTCCACTTATAAATGATTTGATGTATATGTCTTGCCTTTTTTTTTTTTTTTGCTCTATACCACATCATTAGAGCCATCTGACTAATCGTGTCTAAGTTTAATTGATTCAACCGTGTATTTTACCAGTTTTATACAAAAGGGAAAATTACTTGCAAGTGGAGCAGGGGGAAATTTTTTACAAATCATTGAAAAATATAACATCTTAATTATTAAAGGGCATAAATTTTAACATTAATTTATATATATATATATATTTTTTGACAGCACTGTGCCGTTATTTCGCCCATACAAAAAGGCTGATTTTTGAAGTAGAACAGGTTTGTGAGTGTACCCGAGGAACCTAAACGGTCCGATCCAATATTCTAAATATTAGTAAAATCAATAAATCAACAGTTAAAAATTATTGGCGACTAGTTTGGTTGTGTTTTGAATGGATTAATTATTAAAATAAAATTATACGAGACTAGTCTCTCAACTTAAACATAATACTACTTCCGTGTAATTATTTGAATGTTACTGAATGTTGGACTCATAAACTTTACATACGTCTAGGTTGTAAACAAGTCGAATTGAGATTTAATATGTTTAAACTTATTTATTAAGATTTTAACAATTTTGAACTTGAGGGCGAACTAAATATAAATTTAATGAACCAGTTCGAGCTAAGTTGGTTTAGACTTGACTCAAGCTCGAATCTGTTCACAAATCTTAACGAGTCAAAAAAATTATAAATTTATACTTACATGAGACTAAATGTTAAAATTAATTATATATAATATATATAAACATACTAAAAAAAAAAGTCAATATCTTACTAAAATAATAATATATACCACCACCATATTTATCCTATTGTTCACACGTATTTTTTTGTTATTTAATATATAAATAATATATTTATTCTATTATTTAAATAAATATTAAACGAACCAACTAATAAGCCAAGCTAATGAGCCAAGTTTTAACATATTTGGACTTGTTTACTAAAATTTTAACGAGTTCGAACTTGCATGCGATAAAAATTTAACAACCTGAGTTTGAATGAGTCCTTACCGAGTCAAGCTCGAGTCTGTTCACGAACGGACTTTGTTCATTACAACCCTACATCGTCCAATTAAAAAATAAAAAGTAAAAAAGGAGACAAATAAGAAATCAATCTCCCTTTTTATTACTTTTAAGAGGTTGTTTGGGATGAACTATAAAAGTATACTTTTTGACTTTTTGGGTAAAAAAGTACAAGAAATAAAGATGGTTGTTTGAAATAATTTTTTGACTTTTTACAACAAAAAAAAAAAATGTATTAAAATATTGTATAAAATATCAAAATTACTTTCTTACCCCTCTAAGTACTAACATGCATTTCGTGCATCTCAGTACAGTTGTGCAATTGATGTGTCCACTATTTTTTTTTTTTATTGCACTCGTGATCTGCACTTGGGTACATTGATTTGAACAAAACCATGTAGCAGTATGCTAGTGGTGCACCTCTCCCTCATTCATATAATTAATTTATTTTTTTTTTTCTCTATTGCACCCGTGATCTGCACTTAGGTACGTTGATTTGAACAAAACCATGTGGGAGTATGCTAGTAGTGCACCTCTCCCTCATTCATATAATTTTTTTTTTTCTTTTGCACCCGTGATCTGCACTGCCCTTTATTTGTGTATTCTCAGAGGAACAGGTAAACGAAAAGCAATTCTGTCTTTTTGCCCTATGGCTATTGAACCTTTTTTCCCGCCCAAACTTTTGTGAATAATATTAACTTTTTTTACTTTTTTAGTAATTTTTTGACTTTTTATCTTTTTTAGAGGATCCCAAACAAACACTTAATAAAACTTCACAGGCTTTTTAAAAAGATAATATATATATATGTTGGAAATGGTTATAAAATTCTGGATAAAACCAGAATTTTTTTCTAAGTTTGGTCTATTTTTTAGGTGGGCCCCGTGCGTTGATTTACGCGGGTCAAAGTGGTAACGCGTTCTATGCTGCGTTGTGATTCACGTGGTATATTTGGTTGCTCAAAACCATTACCGAGTGAATAGGAAATTGAAGCCAAAGTATGCTCCATGGAAATGGAGTTTTGGTGTAAAATCCTTAAATGTATTGAATAAAGCTTGTCCCACATTGATTTGGTGGGAAGTTTTGAATGGGTTTATAAGGCATGGGTTTGGTACTTGGCGTGTGCCCCAAGGGATACCCAAGTGTTTTAGAGGGAGAGGTTATGGGCAAAATGGGCTAGACCCATTAGACCCAAAATCACCACACATGCGCGCGCCGCCGCCGTCC
Source organism: Camellia granthamiana (assembly GCA_036172215.1). Classification (NCBI taxonomy): domain Eukaryota; kingdom Viridiplantae; phylum Streptophyta; class Magnoliopsida; order Ericales; family Theaceae; genus Camellia; species Camellia granthamiana. The sequence continues at coordinate 28,012,177 of CM069904.1, forward strand.
GGGCAGGCTGGGCTGGGCGCGGGTGCGTGGTGTGTGGTTGGGTTGGGCTTGTTCGGCCCAGTACTAATCTGTTTGAATTCAAAACCTGGGCAACCCTCATTTGATGTATTACATTCAGAAATTTCGTATTTCACCTCTGCAAATGCTAATCTTCATTTTGCTGCATTATTTTCTTCTTAGAGAGAGTATAAACACTTAGTGTGTTCGACGAACGAATAAATTGTAGTGCTGCTTTTATTCGTTGATAGATCATTTCATCCTGGGAGATAGACGTCCAAATTCTGAAAGCACTGTGGAGAGGACGAATCTGTCTTAAGGACACAGTGTCAAACACTGGACTTGATCAGATAATTATTCAAAGAAATTAATCAAGTAAGTTTAATTTATTATTCTGTTTTGTTTGCTTATTTAATCAGATTTTAATTTTGTTTTTTGTAACAAAATAAAATCTATTTTTATTTATTTATTTTTATTTCGAGTTTGATTTTTGTAATCAAACAAAATTCTGTCCTTTCCTTTATTTCCTTTTATTCTAGTTGTTGTTTAGTACACAACAGAATTTAATTTATTTAAATACAGTGAAGATTGTCCAACAATCTTAGGACAGAATATTTTTTGGTATCTTCATAGTATTTAATTTTCTGATTTCATAAAGACATATTCTGGTTGGAAAAACAAATACTGTTTATGCTATTTGACAGATAGTAATAATATACTGTCTCTTTTCTTTGACAACTAATAGTAATATACTGGTGTCATTAACAATTGCAGAATATTAATTTGTGTTACAGAAAATTATTGTGCTATTTTATTTTTCTAGTTTTAGTAACAAGGAAAATAAAATTATTTTGTGTTATAATATATTTTCTGGTTTTAGTAACTAGAAAATTAATTTGTGTTTTAATTTTTCTGATTTTTGTAATCAGAGATTATGGCTACTACAACTGAAACTGCATCTGGTAGTGGTACTCCGATTGTTACACCAACACCGGTCCCTATCCAGAACCATGTTCATGTACCAATCAATCATGGAGAAAAATCGGAAAAATTTAACGGTACCGAGTTTAAGAGATGGCAACAGAAGATGTTGTTCTATCTTACAACTCTTAATTTGGCCCGATTTCTCCATGAAGAGACTCCAGCACTTAAAGAGGGTGAAAGTGATCGGCAAGTTGTTGCCGCTGTAGATGCTTGGAAACATTCAGATTTCCTGTGCAGAAACTACATCCTCAATGGCCTTGACAACATGCTGTATAATGTTTATAGTCCTCTGAAGTCAGCAAAAGAATTATGGGATTCTTTGGAGAAGAAATACAAGACAGAAGATGCCGGCACGAAGAAATTTGTCGTCGGTAAATTTCTAGATTTTGTTATGGTAGACTCCCAAACGGTAATATCTCAAGTTCAAAGTTTTCAGATAATTTTGCATGATATTCATTCAGAAGGTATGTCTCTTAGCAAGTCTTTCCAAGTCGCTGCTTTGGTGGAAAAGTTACCACCGGCTTGGAAAGATTTCAAAAATTATTTAAAACATAAACGCAAAGAGATGACCATGGATGAGTTGATTGTAAGATTAAGAATTGAGGAAGATAACCGAAAGGCCAAAAAGAGGAATGGAAAAAATCTCATTGAGTCCAAGGCTAATGTGGTCGAACAAGTTCATAAACCATGTAACAAAAAGAGGAAGTTTACTGGAGATGGTCCTAAACAAGGCAACAACAATGGCAACAAAAAGTTCAAAGGAAAATGCTATAACTATGGCAAGACTGGACATCGAGCTTTTGACTGCCGCCGCCTTAAGAAGGATCATGGAAGTACAAGTAAGAAGACCACCAATCAGGCCAATGTAACAGAATTGGATTACATCTCTGACAGAGTGAATGACATCAACCTCTCTGCTGTGGTGTCTGAGGCTAACTTGGTTGGAAATCCCAAAGAGTGGTGGGTTGACACTGGAGCAACTCGTCACATATGTGCGGACAAGAAGATGTTCACTACCTACAGTGAGGCTGCCATTGGTGAATAACTTTTTATGGGAAATTCTTCTACTTCTACTGTGGCTGGACAAGGGAAAGTGATCTTGAAGATGACATTAGGGAAAGAACTGACCCTCAACAACGTACTGCATGTACCTGACATCCGGAAGAATTTAGTTTCTGGTTCTTTGTCAAGTAAAAATGGTTTTAGGCTTGTCTTTGAGTCTGATAAATTTGTATTAACAAAGAGTGGTATGTATGTTGGTAAGGGATATATGAGTGATGGTCTCTTTAAATTGAATGTAATGACAGTTGTACCGACAGTTGCTATGAATAAGAATAACACATCTTTTGCTTATATTCTTGAGTCGAAGTTATGGCATGATAGATTAGGTCATGTAAATTTTGATGCTTTGCGTAGATTAATTGGTTTAGATTATATACCAAAGTTTGAAATTAATCTTAATCATAAATGTGAAATTTGTGTAGAAGCGAAACTAACTAAGACTCCATTTAAATCGGTTGAAAGGAAAACCGAACCTCTAGAATTAATTCATACTGATGTATGTGATCTAAAATTTATTCAAACTAGAGGAGGCAAAAAGTATTTCATAACATTTATTGATGATTGCACAAGATATTGTTATGTTTATTTACTTAGAAGTAAAGATGAAACCTTAGAAATGTTTAAACTCTACAAAACAGAAGTTGAAAATCAACTTGATAAAACCATTAAAATGGTTAGAAGTGATAGGGGTGGTGAATATGATGCACTATTAAATGAATTTTGTGCACAACATGTCATTATTCACCAAACTACAGCCCCTTATTCTCCACAGCAAAATGGAATTGCTGAAAGGAAGAATAAAACCCTAAAAGAAATGATGAATGCCATGTTACTAAGTTCAGGTTTACCACAGAACTTGTGGGGGGAAGCAATATTGTCTGCTAATTATGTTCTTAATAGAATACCCCACAAGAAAACCAACAGCACTCCTTATGAATTGTGGAAAGGTCGACCACCTTTCTACAAATACTTAAAAGTGTGGGGGTGTTTGGCAAAAGTTGAAGTTCCTGTTCCTAAAAAGACTAAGATTGGACCAAAAACAGTAGATTGTGTGTTTATTGGTTATGCTCAGAATAGTAGTGCATATCGGTTTCTGACTTATAAATCAGAAATACCTGATATAAATGTGAATACTATTATAGAGTCAAGAAATGTTGTGTTTTTTGAACATGTCTTTCCTTACAAGAAAGGACGAGAATTAAGTTCACAGAAAAGAACTTATGATTGTACACAAAGTCAAGAGACTAATGACAATCAAACACAAGAGACTAGTAATGGTCTCAACCAACAGGATTTAACTGATGATGAACCAAGAAGAAGTAAAAGAGCGAGAACATCAAAATCCTTTGGTCCAGATTTTCTGACATACTTGTTAGAAAATGAACCTCAAAGCTTTAAGGCAGCAATGACAGGTCCTGAAGCACCTTTGTGGAAAGAGGCTGTTAATAATGAAATTGAATCCATTATGCAAAATCATACTTGAGAATTGGTGGATCTTCCACCAGGTTCTAAACCTCTTGGATATAAATGGATATTCAAGAGAAAAATGAAAGCAGATAGTTCAATTGACAAGTATAAAACAAGACTTGTAGTTAAAGGTTACAGACAAAAGGAAGGTCTGGACTATTTTGACACATATTCCCCTGTGACAAGAATAACATCCATTCGCATGCTTATTGCTATAGCAGCGTTGTTTAATTTAGAAATACATCAAATGGATGTTAAAACAACTTTCTTAAACGGTGATCTAAATGAAGAGATCTATATGGAGCAACCCGAAGGGTTTGTAGTGTCGGGACAAGAAAAGAAAGTTTGTCAGCTTGTAAAATCCCTTTATGGATTAAAACAAGCACCTAAGCAATGGCATGAAAAATTTGATCATGCAATGCTTACTAATGAGTTTAAGATAAACGAATGTGACAAATGCGTCTATGTTAAAAACACTGACTAAGGATATGTCATAGTTTGTCTTTATATGGATGACATGCTTATCATTGGAAGCAGTCAAAACATGATCAAATCAACTAAGCAAATGTTTAACAAAAGATTTGATATGAAAGATATGGGGGTCGCAAATGTTATATTAGGAATGAAAATTACTAAAACATCTGACGGATATGCATTATCTCAATCTCATTATATTGAGAAAATACTTGATAAATTTATCAAGGATGATTTGAATTTAGCTAGAACACCTGTAGACATCAGTCTTTATTTATCGAAAAATAAAGGTGATGCAGTGTCTCAGTTAAAATACTCCCAAATTATTGGAAGCCTAATGTACCTAATGAATTGTACTCGTCCTGATATAGCTTACGCTATCAGTAAATTGAGTAGGTACACTAGTAACCCCGGAGAAAACCATTGGAAAGCGATCATTCGGGTTCTTAGATATCTAAGATTCACCCGTGATCATGGTTTGAACTTTACTCGATATCCAGCAGTACTTGAAGGTTATTGTGATGCAAATTGGATATCGGATATTAAAGATTCAAAATCTACAAGTGGATATGTCTTTACTCTGGGAGGCGCTGCTGTTTCTTGGAAATCTACGAAACAAACATGCATCGCATGATCCACAATGGAATCCGAGTTCATTGCTTTAGACAAAGCATGAGAAGAAGCAGAATGGCTTCGTCACTTCTTAGAAGACATTCCAATGTGGCCAAAACCTGTGCCAGCTATTTGCATTCATTGTGATAGTCAATCTGCAATAGGCAAGGCACAAAATCATATGTATAACGGTAAGTCACGACATATTCGTCGTCGACATAATACCGTTAGACAGTTGTTGTCAAATGGGATAATCTCAATAGATTATATAAAATCTAAAGGGAATATTGCGGATCCGTTAACAAAAGGTTTGACAAAAGAGCTAGTGTATAGTTCATCGAAGGGGATGGGATTAAAGCCTATTACATAAGAGTCGTCATAATGGTAACCCTACTTATATGACTGGAGATCCCAAGAACTAAGTTCAAAGGGACAACTAAGTTATGTATGGCTCGCCAGAAATCACCAAGGGATTAAAATTCCTTACCCATTCCTATGGTGAGAGTGATATCTGCAACATATGTTGTATGCAGGGATATAAGGATAAGCTTTGCTTTTAATGGTTACTTATATCTTGATTAAGGCATAAAATCAAGACGAGTATAAGGAGATACTCACAATAAGAATCACCTATATGAGTGTTGAACTGGGGCTGGTTCTATGAGAATGAAAATGCTAAATTCTCCAGAAACACTCATGAAAACTAGGAGTGTTCAAGGCCAAAATGAACACAACAGTGAGAACCACGATGTGTTAGAAACTATTTTGTGTGAAATCTATTGTCTTGGCTTACACAAGCGGCTGAACAATTCAAGGCATTGCGTCCATTGGTTAGCCAGTAAGTCCGATAGGTTATCACTAGGGAAGGTTCAAGGCCGAAAGCTACCTATCACGATCCAAGATATTTTCGACTTATACTCTTTCGATAAAGTCTGCATATTGTTGCATTTCCGTTGTCATCAAATTCCATTCATGTGGGCGATTGTTGGAAATGGTTATAAAATTCTGGATAAAACCAGAATTTTTTCCTAAGTTTGGTCTATTTTTTAGGTGGGCCCCGTGCGTCGATTTACGCGGGTCAAAGTGGTAACGCGCTCTATGCCGCGTTATGATTCACGTGGTATATTTGGTTGCTCAAAACCATTACCGAGTGAATAGGAAATTGAAGCCAAAGTATGCTTCATGGAAATGGAGTTTTGGTGTAAAATCCTTAAAGGTATTGAATAAGGCTTGTCCCACATTGATTTGGTGGGAAGTTTTGAATGGGTTTATAAGGCATGGGTTTGGTACTTGGCGTGTGCCCCAAAGGGTACCCAAGTGTTTTAGAGGGAGAGGTTATGGGCAAAATGGGCTAGACCCATTGGACCCAAAAATCACCACACACGTGCGCGCCGCCGTCCGTCCGTCCGTCCGGGCAGGCTGGGCTGGGTGCGGGTGCGTGGTGTGTAGTTGGGTTGGGCTTGTTCGGCCCAATACTAATCTATTTGAATTCAAAACCTGGACAACCCTCATTTGATTTATTACATTCAGAAATTTCGTATTTCACCTCTGCAAATTCTAATCTTCATTTTGCTGCATTATTTTCTTCTTAGAGAGAGTATAAACACTTAGTGTGTTCGACGAACGAATAAATTGTAGTGCTGCTTTTATTCGTTGATAGATCATTTCATCTTGGGAGATAGACGTCCAAATTCTGAAAGCACCGTGGAGAGGACGAATCTGTCTTAAGGACACAGTGTCAAACACTGGACTTGATCAGATAATTATTCAAAGAAATTAATCAAGTAAGTTGTTTAATTTATTATTCTGTTTTGTTTGTTTATTTAATCAGATTTTAATTTTGTTTTTCGTAACAAAATAAAATCTGTTTTTATTTATTTATTTTTATTTCGAGTTTGATTTTTGTAATCAAACAAAATTCTCTCCTTTCCTTTATTTCTTTTTATTCTGGTTGTTGTTTAATACACAACAGAATTTAATTTATTTAAATACAGTGAAGATTGTCCAACAATATATATATATATATGATTCACACCAATGACATAGACTATTTTTAATTGCCGAAAATGCTGTTTAATATGATTCCATTCCATTCATTTTGTCCATTGCTTCTTCACCCCATCTTTGTAGCAGCTTCCTCCGTTTGCATGCCCTCAAAAGATCTCTTTCACATTTGGTGCAAAAGAATTTATTGTCAAGACACATACAAGTTGAGAAATGTCTTATTCTCCGATTTTATCATCCCAATTGCACCTTTAATAAAATAGCAAATAATATCAAGTAATCAATTCTCTTTAAATGTTTTATAGATCTGAGGTGAAACCGTAGGTTTACTTTCTTTTTTCTTTTCTTTTTTTTAAACCTTTTTTTTTTTTTTTTTGTATTGTGTTGTTGTAATCCGTGGCTTCAGATTCAATAGTTTTTTTTTTTTTGGTTAATGATGATGATGATGTATGGTTGTTATTGTTGATGATGAAATATATTGCAGATCCATATGTTTGGTTTGAATAAATAGTGAGTGGCTTTTCGATGAGGAAAGACCGACCAGAGTCGTTAAATTTGGTTAGATAGATAGTAGGAAGAGATATATATTTTTAACAGATAGATTTGTTTTTGTTAGATTTTCAATAGATAGATTTGTTATTGTTGTTAAACAGATAATAAAATTGAGATAGATAGATTTAACCAGATAAATGAAAAAATAGAATGGATATTAAAATTTGGACAGATATTTGAATAGATCAAGGATAAAAATTGAACACATAGTCAAAAAAATTTAAACAGATAAATATATTTTGAATAGATAAGGAAAAAATGAACATATAAGGGAAAAAATTCAACAGATAGATATAAATTTGAATAGATAGCTAAAAATTTTGGATAAATAGATATAAATTTAAACAGATGGTAAAAAAAAGTCAAATAGATAAAAAAAAAAAAAAAAAGTCAACAGGCAAATTTAGAGATAAAATTAGAAACAAAATATCTTTTAAAACAACAAAATGATTTATCACCAAATTATTTCACAAATGGTGAATCTATCAACTAACAAAAAATATCTACCGGACTTAATGCCTTATACTCTTCTTAAAATGAATTTATTATCAATTTTCTCTTTTTTTAATTGTGTCTTAAAGCGATTTACTTATGACATTTGTGATATCAATATCACAAATTTTCATAACTTGCGTATAGTACATACCTAAAAAAGTGTATATTGTAAAATGAACCAATTAAATTTTAGAAATACATAAAATATTGTGAATTTAGTAAAAAATAAAAATAAAAAGCTCCACTTTCCCGGCATCTTCGTCCCCATGTCCATCCCACGACTTTTCCCTCACTTTTCTACTCCCTTTCATTTGTTTATTTTATTTTTTTAATTACCCCAACTTCATTGACGCGGAGAGTTACCACCAAGGCGTCATTGTGCGGTGTCTGTATGCGCTCCAAATCTTTTGAGGAAAAGCTGATCACATCCTTAACTTCTATCTTCCCCTTCTTGAGCGCGGGCTGAACTGACAAAACCTCCCTCATGTGTTCTGCCTTCTTAATCATACCACGAAGCTCGCAAACACGCGCCGGTTCCACTATACCGTGGATGACATTCACAACCCCTTGCGGAGGTGCATCCCGGTCATCCGGTCCACGTGGAGCAACTGGAATCTGATTTGCCTTAACTCCACCATCAATGTAGAGGTCCAGATGCCCGGCTGCCACTAGCTCTTCCAAGTGTTGCCTCAAAGGCAGACAGTCTTCTGTTCGGTGGCCACGCTCCCGATGAAAGGTACAACGGTACTTGGGATTGAAGCCTTTCTGCCCGTCGCCTAACTTAGCAGGAAACCGGACGTACTCCTCGTCACGGATTTCACTAAGTATGCGATAGATTGGGATTTTGAAGACCGTAGTGATGCCTGTCCTTGCTTTCAGCCTCCTGTCTGCATCGGCCGCATCATCTCGGGGGTAGTTATCCCGGCGGTAATCATTCCTGTCATTACGCCGCTCCCGTCCCCGGTTCTTGCGGTTTGAACCTCGGTCTGACTCCTCTGCTCGGTCACTAGATCGGCTGGACTCTTGCCCGACTGCATGCACTTTTCCTGCCGACCTCTTAGCTGTTACGACCGGGGCCGCCTTCTCGGTAGAGGCCGAGGCATCATCCTCTACCCGGATGTGCTCATTGATGCGCTGCATAAGCTGTCCCATGGTCGTAGGTTGTTGCATGGTAAGTGAGTCTCGCAGTCTATGCCCGACCGGGAGCCCACGTTTATACTGTACGATTGCTAGATTGACCGGGCAGTCCAGTATCTCGTTGAAAGTCTCCCAATACTTGGAGTTGTACGCCTTGAGTGTGTCGCTCGGTTCCATCTTGACACTCAGGAGGTGATCAACTTCCTTAGGAGTTTTGGTGTTAGTGGTGAAGCGCGTTACGAAGGCTTCTGCCAGCTGTTGCCACCTTTCAATACTTCCCTCCGGTAGCCTTCCGAACCACTTCAATCCCAATTCGCCCAAACTCGACGGAAAGATAAGGCACATAAGAGCATCATTCCGACGGTGTCCGGCCATAACCTGTCGGAAATGACTTACATGCATGTACGGATCGGTCTTTCCATCGTAAAGGGTAAACTTCGGCTGGTGGAACCCCGCCGGAAGCGGCGTGGCTTCTATCTCAAGTGAAAAAGGAGTGGCACTCAACCTGGCCAAATCTGTATCTAGAAGGAGTGGCGCCGCTTGGCGTGGTGGAGGCATTCCGACCTCCTCGCTGCTGTGGGCTCAGTAGGATAACCGCTGGAGCGCCGGCACCCTATGAGTTTCCCGCCGGCGGGCCCGTTCCTTCAAAACTGCCCGCAAATCCTCTGTACAGGCGGAATAGGAATACCTCGACGTCGTCTCCGGACGTGAGGGTCTGTAGGTACTATCTTGCGCGCTGGACTCCTCTGCGCGTAAGCCGAAATCACCATCTCTGTAGCTCCTGGTGATAGAGATTGTCGGAGTGTGCCTCTGACTCTGGCTGGCTGAACGGCGGGAGGGGGCTGATCGGCGGGATGGGGTGCGCTCACTGTGGTCACCCACTCCAGCTACACCCTTCCCTTTGTGACGCCGCTTGAGCTCCTCCATCTCTGCTGCCATTCGCCGGATGACGGCATCTTGGTCCCGCAGCTTGTGTTCCAGGCGTCTGGAGTGTGACTCTCTCCGCCGCCGGTGTCCGTCTGGACTCCGAGAACGGCCATGACTTCTTGCGCGCTTGTCCCGCGCGTCTCCCGCCTGTCCTCCGGTGGCTGTTTCCAAGTTCGCCATCGGAAGGATGGTCGGGAGTCCTTCTCTCTGCCGGACAAACTCCGGAGTAGCTCCGTCGACGGCGGACAACGGAAACTCCTCATTGTGCGCCATGAACGGCGATCAGATGAACCCAGAAGACAAGGTTTTATCTGCAAACTTCCCACAGACGGCGCCAATTGTACGGGGAGGAAATATTCCGACAACCCGCACTTCCTTTCTTCCAAGCTCCTCAGCTGTCCGATCACCTGAAAGTACAAAGGCGGTGAGCTACCCGGCGGTGTGTGGCCGGAAAACACCTCCGACGCTCAAGTTAGAACCTCACACACCTGGAAAGATGATTAGAGAAGGGAGAGTGTTTGAGTGTAAGTCTTACTTACAAAAATTGTCCATCCTCCTAAGGGGTGGCGCAGACTTGTTTATATACCTCTCTGCGCCTCATATCCACTCCCAGTGATCTCTCAACACGTGGCTCTGCTATCCCATCTGTCAGCACATATCCCATACCTTTGTCAGGTCACACCATGCTGGACATCACCTAATCCCAACTGCCAGCCTTCTCTGTTGGAGCCCGGCAGCCGAGCTGCTCAGTCCATAGCCGGGCTGTGCTTCATGCCCAAGCGCGCCGCTGGCTAAGCTGGAGAGAACCGGTCAACGCAGCATCCCGGCTGGACCGTGCCCGGGATATCTCACATTCATCTTTCTCGGCCTTCCTGCCGAGCAAACTCCTAGCTCGGTCGACTGCGCCCTTCCTGGCGCCGGTCATCTGCTTGGTCGGTCGGGCTTCCTGCCGAGCAGCCGACCAGCTTGGTCGTTGACGCCTTTCCGGGCACCGGATTCTTCAGTCTGTTGGGCTTACATTCACCCTAAGCACGCAGCTCGGTTCATTCAATCGGTGTCTTAACCGAACACCTTCTTGACGCGGTACCTGCTCGGCCCAGATCTTACCCGGCATAACTCTGTCCGGCCAAAACCGTCCGGCACGGTACCAGATCATTATTTTCCCACTCACTCATATTCAAAGGTCCGTTGAGAAAATCATTCTTACAGAAAAATCATATTGATCAGAATACTATATATGTATATATATATATTATTAGATTACATTTGTCTTCAAAATAATAAATGGTTCATGATCAAAATTATAATTAACATTTATTTTTTAATAACAAATGTGATCTAAACATTTGCTCAAGGTTATTCAAAGAATTTAATTTTTACAAGAATGATCTTTTTTATGAGCTCTTTAATATAAACAATTTCAATTATTGAGGTGATCCTTGTGATGAGCCCACAAATACCCAACAACATCTCTAACTCCTGACCATTATTTATAATCTCACCACGCCCATAGTGGTTGAAACCTACCAAAGTGAGTATCATTCCATGCGCATAATTATGTCTTGTGAATATTTTCTTACTTGCAATGAATTAGTCTGCCTATCCATATATCTATTTTTATAATCAAAAAATTTTAAAAAAAAAAATTAAAATCATTTTTATATGTGAGTTAAGGTGGTGTTTGATAAAATTGAAAATTAAAAACTAAAGACTGAAAATTAAATATTGAAAACTAAATACTGAATTTTTTAAGCTAAAAAGTTGCTTGATAAAAATTTAAGTGCTAAACTAAAAATAAGTTGTTTGATATGTAAATCAAATTTGGAATTTATTATTTTTAAATTGTTTATTTCAATTTTTATATTATAATGGTGGTGGTGGTGGTGGTGGCGGCTGCGGCCGTAACGATAATAGTGATAGTAAAACGATGATGATATTTATGGTAACAATGACAATGGTAATGAATGTAGTGGTAGTCGTGGTGGTGGTGGTGGTGGTGGTGGTGGTGATGGTGATAGTAGCAATAGCGATGGTAATAGTAGTGTTGTCATGATGGTGGTGGTTGTGGTTGTAATGACGGTGGTGGCATGGTGGTGGATTGGTGGTAGCGATAACTGTAGTGATGGTGGTTGTGTTGGTGGTAGTGGTAGCGCTAGTGGCAGTGGTGTTGACAGTGGCATGGTGGTGATGGTGGCAGTTGTAGTGGTAGCGATGGTGGTGGTGGTGGTGAATTTATAATAGTGTATATTGATACTTATATTTAGTATTTATAAATTCAGTTATAATTAAGTAATTTTAAATGTCTTAAATTTTTTTTTAAGTTTTAGCCAATATTTTAAGAGATACTTAAATTTTTAAGTGATATCAATTATGGTTGTCAAACGGACTTAATTGATTATTACTTAGGCCTCGTTTGGAAAGTTGGCTATTTTAGTAGACTATTTTAGTTTTTGGCTATTTTAGTAAGCTAAAATATTTGTGTTTGGGAAGATGATTGAATTTTTTTTTGTAGTTGGATGTGATGTTTGTGAGAGAAAAAATAAAATAATTATAGATTTGATATAATATTTTGTCTTATTAGTTATTGTAGCATATTTTGTCTTTTGTGGATTTTAGCCAACAAATCCTCCAAACCCAACTTGCCAAACACCGTCTTAATACATTTAGTTCTAAGTACCAATAAATCATATTATCAAACACCCCATCCTCTTTTCCCTATTTTTTGTTGGCCTTACCATGCCGTGGACCGTGGTGTATCCAAATGAATAATTCTATCCCGTACTAATATTTTTACTAAAAATACAAATGGTTAAATGTGATTGATTGTGAAAATAACAATAATATTTTTTCCGTCTAATGATATGTGGACATAAATGCCTTTAATAGAGTTGCTAATTATAAAATTTTTAAGTAGATATAGCATTGCTCGTATCCAAATATCCCATATAAGTAAATGAATTGCAATAAAAACAATTTACATTTGAAAATTTTGTTTTGAAGGTTTCACTTTCTCACCAGTTTCGTCCATCCATGCCTGTCTCACTGTACCCCACTTGCACTCTCTCTAATCCACGGTCTTATTCACATTTGGTGCAAAAGAATGCAAAAATCACACATATTTTTTATTTTTATTTTATTTTATTTGTATTTAATAATTTTTTTTTATATTTTAGTAATTGTAAAAAAAGATTAAGTACATTTAAAAGTTTAAAAAAAATTAAAATGTGAAAAAAAATTACTAAAAACATTTTTTTAAAAAATTTAAAAATCAAACAAAATAGAATCCAAATTTTCAAACCTACCTCATACGCTAATGCTTATGCCTGAATAATCACGCATTTTATTAAGGCACACCGCAATTAGCTCCGTTTGGTAAGAGATTTTTTGGTTTAAAAAAAATTAAAAAGTCACAAAAAAAAATTCAAATTTCAAATTCAACTCTGTTAGTGAAATGTCAAATCATACAAATTAATCAATCAAAAATTTTTTTTCACAACTATCTATTTAATTAAAAAATCATTTCAAACACATTAATTTTTTTATCTCATAAAAAAAATTAAAAGTAAAAAAAAATCACTAAAAACCCAAGTTCCAAGCGGCCTCTTAGAAGAACAATTAACGCCAACCATTTGTATAGATCAGTGGCTACCTAATTGGTATAGTTAACAATAGAAAACAGAGTTTCAATAAACAATAACTATTCACCAATATGAAAAGTATTATATCAAATTAACTACTAATTTAATAGTATTCACAAATATGAAAATTATTATATCAAATTAACTACTAATATAATGGTAATTAAAAAGTCAACATAGTCACCAAGCCCAACTACCTAGCCCAAACTTAAGAATAAATAAACAATTATAAAGAACCCTCACAATGAGACAAATATAAACACCACAAAGAATTCAAATCCTTCTCTATTGTATATTATTTGTTTTACCACCATTTCATATCATTAAGAAATGAAAAAAACATTATTTAGTTTCATGAATAATTATTTATGAACAGAAATCAATTATGAATATCCACTTAAATAGTTATTCCAAACGATCACAGAAAATGGGTTACATATAGCAATATTTGTCTTTAAATAATAGAGCAATGATTGAATTGGTTTAGGGCATTTTGGTTTAAACTAAACAAATGAAGGTGGGTAGATTGGTTCATGATTTTCCAAAGGGTAAGAATTTTTAAATAATTGTAAGGACAACAAAAGGTCCCACAAAAAATAATTTGGAGAAGATTTGGTAGAACATAGAGTCAAGAATTCTTGTCAAGACACATACAAGCTTCTAGGAAAAACCAACATGAAATTAAGATAGCATTTCTCTCATCGTTTCTTACTTAGTACTTCATTTACAGATAGTGACATCTATAAATATCCATGGTGCCTAAACAGATATAATTCATATCTTGGCTCTTCTGTCCTTAATTGGTCTTTCTTTGAGCTTTAATCCAATGGCAATTGTCAGATCCCAAGAAACCTCCTCCAATTCTCATTGTAGTTATGATGTGTTCTTGAGCTTTAGAGGTGAAGATACTCGCAAGACGTTCACTGACCACCTCTGCACAGCTCTAGTGCACGCAGGATTTCGTACTTTCAGAGATGATGATGGAATTGAAAGAGGGGAGAATATTAAGTTAGAATTGAACAAAGCAATTCAAGAGTCGAAGATTTCAATTGTTGTCTTCTCGGAGGACTATGCATCTTCAAGTTGGTGTCTCGATGAACTTGTCATGATCCTTGAACGCAGGAGGACTGTTGGACATGTAGTTCTACCTGTTTTCTATCATGTGGATCCATCTCATGTGAGGAAGCAAAAGAAAAGTTTCAAAGAAGCATTTACGAGGCATGAAGAGAGATTTCGGGCAGAAGCGAGTGAAAGAAAAGTTGAATGGATTGGCAAAGTGGAAGAATGGAAGGCAGCACTTAGAGAAGCTGCAGATTTGGCAGGGATGAACTTACAAAATCAAACTGACGGGTAATTTCCTCCCAAGTCCTTTTCTTAGCTAAAGTATTTCATACCAGGGCCTTTTGAATGAAGAATTATGTGTTCAAATTTTGGAATGAATTGTTTTGTTAATTATGACAGATTTACATAGTTTAATTTTTGTAAGATAACCTTCAAACACAAAAGCATCCTACAAGTCAGTTTCCCAAAAAAACAACTTGAATTTATTAACTCATGATTTTTTTAAGATGCTCCTTCTTTTCAAGTTATATGAAAAGATCACAAGTAGCTATTCATTTCTTTTCATAAACATTTTATTGAAATTGGCCCATTATTTAAAAGTTTCAACAACTTGGCTTACTAATCGAAAATTGAAAAACATAACAGTTTATATTAGATAAAAGAGTATTGTTTCAAAACCATGATAGTGAAAACCCTTTCTTTTCATCTAAGACTCTTCCAATTGTTTCAACAAAGGCAGCAACATGGTCTTTTGGTTCAGTATTGCATGAGAATTAGCAATTAAATTCAATGGATGGCATTCTTATTGTTTTTTATTTTCTATCTTAATCTGATAATTAGACTTGAGTCAAAGTTTATCCAGAAAATTGTGAAAGTTGTTGGAGACAAACTAAGTCGCACAACCTTGGGTATTGCCCCCCACCTGATTGGAATATATTCTCGAGCCAAAAACATTGGGCTTTGGTTACAAGATGAGTCTAGTGATGTTGGTATAGTTGCAATTTGTGGGATGGGTGGAATGGGGAAGACAACCATCGCCAAAGTACTATATAATTCGAACTTTTCAAGATTCGAAGGTAGCAGTTTTCTTGCAAATATAAGAGAAATTTTAAAACAACAAGATGGTTTACTTCAATTACAACGACAACTTCTTTCAGATATGTTAAAGGGAAGAAAGGAAAATTTGTACAGTGTTGATGAAGGAGTTGTAAAGATTAAAAATGTATTATGTTGCAAAAAAGTTCTTGTAGTCCTTGATGATGTGGATACAGTAGATCAATTGGATGCAATAGTTGGAATGAGAGACTGGCTTTCTCAAGGAAGTAAAATCATCATAACCACTAGGCGTGAGCAATTGCTCAAGGCTCATGAAGTTTGTCGAGTGCACAAGGTTGAAAAATTGGATAATGATGAATCCTTAGAGCTCTTTAGTTGGCATGCCTTTGGGAAAAACCGTCCCATTGATGGTTTCATAGAGGACTCGAAAAGGGTGGTGCAATACTGTGGAGGGCTTCCACTAGCTATCAAAATTTTGGGTGCTTCTTTGTTTGGAAGAAGCTTAAATGTCTGGAAAAGTCAACTACAAAAATTGAAAGCAATTCCCAATTCTGAAGTCATTGAAAAACTCAAAATAAGCTATGACTCTTTACAAGATGACCATGACAAAAATTTATTCCTCCATGTTGCTTGTTTCTTTGTTGGGATGGATGAAGATCGGGTAGTTACAATTCTAGATGGATGTGATTTTTACACAATGGTTGCGATTCAAAATCTCATTGATAGATGTCTGTTAACAATTGATGAACACAAAAAGTTGGTGATGCATCAATTGGTTCAAGAAATGGGAAGAGAAATTGTTCGGCAAGAATCACCTAAGGAGCCAGGAGAACGTAGTAGACTTTGGAATTGCAAGGATTCCTTGAATGTTTTGAGAGAAAATACTGTAAGTATTAACCTTGTTGCTTCTCATGTTTATTTGTATTTATTTCTATAGTTATTATACTTATATCGAAAAAATGATCTAGAAAAATATTCGTATAATATAATAAAAGAAAAATAGGTAAATTATACCAATGGTTCATCTAGTTTGAGTGAAGTTTTAATCTGATTTTTGTATTTTTAATTTGAACAATTTGGTCACTACTTTCTAATATTTATTTATTTATTGGCAATGCGGTCCCTCCATCATGCATTGTTAAGATTTTGAATTGAAAAAAATTATTTGCAAAACTAGATGGACTAAATTGAAATTCAAAACAAATTACAATGACTACCAGTGTAATATATTCATTACACTAGTGGAGTTTGTTTTGAATTCCACTTTGATATATTACACCAGTGGTCACTGTAGTTTGTTTTGAATTTCAATTTGGTCCCTTCAGTTTTACATATAGTCTTTTTCTGTTTCAAATTCTAACGGTAAGTATCAAGGGAGTATGTTGCAACAAATTTAGAAGTGTAGGGATCAAATGATTCAAATTGAAACTACAAAAACTAAAGTGACATATCGCTTAAACTACAAGGACTGATGGTGTAATTCAACCCAAAAAAAAAAAATCATCCAGAATAATGTGACAATTATTGGATTTTTGAAATTATGAGCTTCATTTGTGGTTTTCTATTTGAAAAATGCCACATCATTTTGTATCATTGATCTTTGCAAAAATTATAATTTTATAGCATTACTCTTATTGATAAATATCGCAATCCTCTTGTTCATTGTCAGGGGACTAGAAAAATTGAAGGCCTCAAGCTTGATATGAATTTGTTAAAGGAAGATAAATATGACAGGACAATATTTGGCGTTAATAGAAAACGTCATTACGATGAATTCCTCGACATGCCATTGTTGTCAAATGTAGGCAACTCATTTAAGAGATACTGTTTCGGTTTCTCAAAGAATGCAGGCACTGCTTTAGGAAATTCAAATCAAATACCTTTGGAAGTTGATGCATTTGCAAGGATGCACAAACTAAAACTTTTACAGCTCAAATATATACAAATAAGTGGAAGCTTCGAAAATTTTCCTAAAGGATTACGATGGTTATGTTGGCATGGATTTCCTTTCAAATCTATACCCCATGATTTCCCTTTGGAGAACCTAACTATTCTTGACATGAGTTATAGTAGGTTGCAAATAACTTGGAAAGGAGCCAAGGTATGTTACAGATATGTATATATATTTAATTCCGTTTGAAAACTAAAAGAAGTATTAATAGTGGTTTTTTTTTCTTGTTTTACAGCTTGTCAAGTCATTAAAAATCCTTGATCTTAGTCATTCCCATTGCCTCACTAAAACTCCTGACTTCTCGAAAGTCCCCAATCTTGAGAGGTTGATATTGAAAAACTGTGCAACGTTGGTTGAGGTTCATGAATCCGTCGGACACCTTCAGAGACTTGTTTTGTTTAATTTAAAAGATTGCAAAAGTCTGAAGAAGCTTCCGAGAAGCATTGGTATGCTAAAGTTTTTGGAAACACTTGACATCTCAGGCTGCTCAAATCTTGAGGAATTGCCAAGAGAGTTGGGGACTATGGAGTCTCTAACAGTGTTCCATGCAAACGAAATTGACATAAGTCGATTATTCTCTACTAGTAAGGAGGTTAAATCATGGCATTCATTAATCTGGCCTTCTCTATTGAAGCCAAGAAGAAGTATGGATATTTCATGGTCTTTTTTACCACGGTCCGTGGTACACTTAAGTCTTGAGAATTGTAATTTATCAGATGATGATTTTCCTAGCGATCTTAGCAACCTATCCTCATTGCAGATTTTAAATCTAAGTGGTAATGCAATTCGTAGTGTCCCAAATTGCATCAGAGGTCATTTTGGACTCCAAATCCTTCATTTAAATGAGTGCAAAAAGCTCTGGTCAGTTGAAGTGCAGCACAAATTAAAAGAATTACAGATCGCAGACTGTATATTGTTGGAGAAAGTAACCTTTCAATCACTTCCATTAACCATAGAATATAATAACACAGGTGGCAATCAATTAACCATGCGCTGGTTGCTACCACGTATGTACATGGGCATGAATCACGAAATGGTTGAGATTCTGGGAATGTTCAAGCTTGAACCTTTAGGAAATGTTGACATGGAGATAATTAACAATTTAAGCTTGTCCAACATAGGATTCATGGGATGCTCAAATGCTCTGCTTTCATGGCTTTGGCAAAAGAAAACAAGGAAGCTTCCCCTGCAGGTCTCTCTCTCTCTCTCTCTCTCTCTCTCTCTCTCTCTCTCTCAATATATATATATATACATAATCGTTAAATTAATTATGCTTTATGTCGCATAGGGATGTCATGAAAGGCACATATTCTATGCTTATTGTTTGGGAAGCAAGGTTCCAGACTGGTTTAATCTTAAAAATGAAGGATCTTCAATATCATTTACTGTGCCGTCGCATCTTAATTTCAGAATCCGATGCTTGAGTGTATGTTCTATTTATGCACTTTCCAATAAACGAAAAGAAGATTATCACTTTAATTGCGACGCACATACTATTATCTGTAATACGACCAAGAGTTTGATTTGGAGTCATTCCCCATATGTCTTTGGCATTCCAGAAGTTGATGAAGATATGATAATGTTAAGTTACTGGAAGTTTAAAAATCAGTTGGAAAGTGGTGATGAACTGAATATTTCAGTGGTTGGAAATGAACATTTTCAAGTAAAGGAGGTCGGTGTCCATCTTTTTTACAAGGAGCAAGAAGGGAAGAGTAGCCAATCAACTAGTGAAGAAGCATCCCAACAATTCTCTTTCTACGGAAATGTAGTTCCTGGAAATGCATCTGCAGTACGTCCGGCACACAAAAAAGTCTACCGTCTAGGCGATCATCGGGGGAATTGTAGAATTTGTGATGGTCTATAATCTCAGCCTTCATGCACTACTTCCTTGGGAATTGGTTGTTTCGGAGCTGTGAGATTGGGTAGGAAACGATGTTAAGGATTTTGATTAAGTGATATGAATCAGTTGTATATTGCTAGTGGCTCTGCTTTGTGATTTTCTGTTATGAAGGAAGAAGTTATTTCAGTGAGAGAGAATATGTGGCTACTTTTCTTTGATTTTGGTGATGCTATGTACTACTGATTAGGTGAAGCTGCTGCTACAGGGGTTATATTTTACTTTGCAATTGGTCAGAGTTATATTTTACTTTGGAATTATTCATATGCTTCACTAACATAACTCTTACATAGAACTCGTCTGTTGTCACATCACTTTTTTTTTTTTTTTCTATATATTTTTTTTGTAAAAAATTTTAAAAAAATACTAAGAATAGGATAAATAGTAAATGAATACTAATCACCCACTTAATAACTAATGACAAATAAATTCAAGTACGCAAAAATTTTGCACATTACTAATATCGTGTGTTATCATTTTAAATCAAAATATTCACCAAAATGGATTTTTTTTTATTATTATTCTAAAATGACACTGCCACCTCATTTTAATTAATTATTCTATACTTAAATTATGGAATCAAAGGTGTTTTGCCAATCTAATATTTAATTAAGGTTGAAAATTCCGTTATGTTAGGGTTCATAGGATTCACCATAGATTCTATTTTGATAATTTGAATAATTTATTTTGTAAAGTTCTCTTTGTATATCATCATCCGATAAAATTAGGTTGATCCAATAATTATAATTTTTTTTATTTTATCACGTTTGTCTCCAAAATATGGATGACATTTATTTTTTCGAAGACAAATGCGGTAAAATGAAAATATAAGATTAGAGGAAATTTTATTTTTCATCCCAAACTATACCCGTCTGATCAATTTTACACCCAAACTTTTGATATTGTCTATATGTATATCAAAGTCCTCTCATAATAAAACTTTTATACATTAACAACAACACAAAAAAATTTCCTTCAAAAGTCCACCACACATCACTATAACCAAAATATTCTTAGTGATTAATTTAATATTTTAAATTTTGAAAAGATATAACTTTTAATCTAGATGTTGCTTTTTAATAAAATTAATATTTTTAGAATCCTCTCGTCAATATTTATCAAACAAGATCTATGTTGGCCATGCAATTCTTTTTGAAAAAGAAAAAACAATTACCATCAAAATTAATGTCAATAGTAAAATTTTACTCTTTACTGTATCTCAAAGTAAAATTTTACTGTAAAATTTTAGAATAAAGATTGGGACCCCCTTTGGGGGTCACCCGCTTGACCCCCTTTGCTTTTGATTGGTCAACTTTTTTTTTTTTTTTTTTTTTTCTCTCCCAATCCCCAACCCCGACGTGTGTGTGGCGGTGGTGGGGGTGGGAGTTTTAAGAGGGTCTGAATCAATGCCCAAAATTTTAACTTTTAAATAGTAAAATACTATCATCATCATCATTAAACACCATAGTCACTATAATTGTTAATAAATAAGGGAGGGGAGTTTTGGCCAAAAGAAACTTCTACTGTCATTTATAAATAAATTGTCACCAAACAAAACTCAAATCAAAATAAAATTTTTGCTGCGAATTAAAGTAAATTTTTACTATTGACATTAATTTTTTTTTATATGAATTTCATAGTCAACATGAATTTTTTTTTTTTTTTTTATAGATATTGATGAGAGAATTTTAAAAATATTAATATTATTAAAAATTAATATATAAGTAAAAAGTTAAATTATTTTAAAATTTAAAATATAAAATTAATTACTAAGAGTAAGATTGTTCATAAAAAAATGTAAGCAAATTTGTTCGTCTTTCCTCAAGGATATACATCTTTTGGAGGAGATTTACCAATTAAAAAAAAAATTAAATTGGCATTTTCACTAAACGGCCCAAAGAAGAATTTGTAGCAAAAAAAACAAAAAAACAAAATCACTAAAAATAAAAACCCTAAAACTAATAGGCGTAAATGTTGGAGATTTCCAAAAAGCTTCAAAATTTTAATTATTTTTTATTTATTATTATATTTTATTATTTATTTATTTCTTTTAATAGTCTTATTTATTTAAATTTTAAATATGTGTTTAGTTTCAAAAGCAATAGGTGTGACTATTCTTAACAGACACCATATAACCTTTTTATACAGGACTCTAACATTGGGAAAAAATAACAACGTTCTCTATTTTCTCTCTATCTCTCTCTTCTTTACTGTATTTTTACATTCCATATTTCTGGGCAATCGATACATTCTCGACAAATTCTTCTGGTGTAACTGTGCATTGTATCAGATCCTGTAAAGTTTTGGGTTATATCTTGGAGTCGTTTGTGATCGTTAAAACCTGCACGGAGGGAGCGCATAACGACTTTAGGACAACGCCTTTAACGTGCCTCTCACAATTACACAGACCATTTTCTGAACCATTTTTTTTCATCTTCTTCTTATTCGGTTATATATATATATAGTTCTATTGAATTGTCAAAACTTATTTTCAGAATCTATTTTGTTTTAAATTTTTATTCTATAAATTGATTTTAAATAATTATTGTTCAATTCCCTCAACAATATAAAGTCGTTATTTCTGTAACATATTTAATCTTTTAATTATTTGTGTTTTATAATTGAATTTATTGGTCTTGAACAAATCTGTTATATAAAAAAAATCTGAATTTTTATTTTCCTGTCAATTTGGTAAATTCTGAAATTTTGTTTTTCTCCATCAATTTGGAAAACGTGAAGCCCTTGTTTGATTACAGTGCAATACATAAATCTGTTTGTATTGTAGATGTGAGTCCCTGGTTTGATTACATTGATTGCATGTAGTGTTTATCCTATTCAAGTATTTTCGGAAGTTGTGTAACTTTGTTTGGGAACATTAACTTTTATATATATATATATATTAATTCAAGAAAGTTGTAGAATTTGTTGTTTCTGTGTAGTTTTTTTTTTTATATTAATTATTCATAGGAAAGTTGTTGAGTCAAATCAAAATTTTCATATAATCTAAATATTTTGTTTAATTAGCATTGTATAAATTATTGTGTTCAGATTTGAATTGTATAAAAAAAAAAAATTGTCACATTTTAATATCCCTAATTGGTTGGCAATTTTTTTTCAATTACAAACTTAATAACATTTGTGATTGTTTGATTGTTATCTCTCACAGGTTTCATAAGTATTTGCTCTCTTGTACCTTAACTAATTTATTTTATGGCTAATTTAGAAGAAACTGTTAGTGTGAAACCTGAAAATTTTAATGGTAACAATTTTGAAAGATGACTTCTGGAAAAATCTTAACTTTGAGAGATGTGTGATATGTTCCTGAAGTTAGAAGAAATCTTATTAGTGGATCGTGTTTAGTACAGTTAGGTTACAAAATTGTAATGGAATCGAATAAAATTGTAATAAATAAAAATAATATTTTTATTGGTAAAGGTTTTCACTACAACAAACTGCACATTTGGCGACTAAAATTGGCGACCAAAGCAATTTTTGTCGCCAAAAACAGTATATTGGGCGACCAAAATCAAATTTTAATCGGCATTCATTCAAAATTTTTAGCTACTAAATTCTTTTAGTCGCCATATAGTCTTATTGGCGACCAAAGTTGTTTTTAGTCGCTGTTTGCAACCATTTTACGCTACTAAAATTTCATTTAGTCGCCGTATAATAACATTTTGCGACAAAAAAATTTTGCCGCCAAAAATTGGGAGTATTTTGATGAATTTTTGGCGACCACAACTAAATTAGTCGTTGTATATTAAACATTGCCGACGACAATTTCAATTTAGTAGCCAAAATATGGTTCTTTTGGCGGCCAATTTTTAGTCGCTGTTAATGATATTTGGCGACAAAGAATGATTTAGTCACTAAAACTTCGAAATTTTTTTAGAGGGAAACTCATTAATATTGGCGCCTATATTTAACGAAGAATTATTTTTCTTCTGTTTCACACACACCAACATACAGAGCACTCAATGCCAAACCTCAGCGCCGCTGACCATCGCCGATCATCACCATCGCTGGCCACCGGCGCTCGCCACCACGACCACTGCAAATCGGCCCCATCACTGATTACAGGTATTTCTCTCTCATCTCTCTCTCTCTCTGTCGATCTGTGTCTGTCTATTTGTATCTCTTTCTCCCTATCTCTCTCATCCCCGTGTCTTACGATTTCTGTAGGGTTTTTAAATGTTTGTTTTCTTTCATTTTCTGTCGATTTCGTAATCAATTTTTTAGGGCTTTTTCTGATTTCGTGAATGGGTGGTTGAAATTTCGGATTGTGGATTTCTGATTCTCGATTTTGGATTGTTTAGCTATATAACCAAATGTGCCTCTGTTTCAGGAATATTCCAAACTAACCCTATATATATATGCATTGTTGGGAAATTGAATTTTGTGATGATTCTCGATTTTGGATTTCTGATTCTCGATTTCTGATTTTTTTTTTTTGTTTTTTGGAATTGAATGTTGTGATGATCATTGTTGTGTTTATTGTTTCCCTATACTTTGTAATATGTTTGTTTGATGGGAAATTGAGTTCCAGATTGATAGTCCGATTCTGATATAGTTCATATATTGATTCCTAGTGACTGTGGACTAACATGTAAAAAGCTTTAAAAGACCCCATCTATGTTTTATACCATGTAGTAAATGTCTAGTAATTTCAAACAAACATGTGATAGAATAATATAGGATTGTACTATCCCCTCCTAATCCAAAAGCATTTCAGACATGAGATATGATACAAAATCCTAAAGAATTGGTATCTTCAATTCAAGCAATGTATATAGACCTCATCATGTAAATTCCACAATTATGTGAATGTTTTTATTTTTATTTTTGGTTCAATGAAGAAAGTTGCTTTTATGGAATTCGGATAATTGAGAAATTTTTGTAATCAATAGAACAATATTTCCTAGGTTGGAGCTCTCTGTTTATGTGATTGGTAATCTATAATACTAGAAATCTAATTAATGTTTTAGCTTGTTTTGTGTGTTAGTGAGAGGAGAAAGCCTTCTGCTGTGCTTAAAGTGACAGTCTAAGTAAGCTAAGGAGCTTAAAGTGACAATCTAGTTCCTTCTGCTATGCTGTTTGGAGATTTAAGGTAACTTTTCTTTGAAAAAAAATTCATTCTAATTTCCTTATAATTTTTTTGTTTTTTGTTTTTTGTTTGCTCTGATGATTCAAATCCTATTTATGTTGTTCCCACCATTTACAATAACATATGTTTCGAATGTAAACAAAACACTCAAATTTAGAGTAATAGAACAAATAATTTTATTTCTTGGTTAAATTTGATGTCTCCATTCAGAATGAAAATCAAACAAGGAAGTATAAGATCCATTGCAGGTGTTTGTAAGGCACTTATTGGGGAAATTAAGTTCCTTAATTTGTTTGGTTCTATATATCTCTATAAATATATGAAAATGGTTACATCTTAAATTATCAAACAAGACACTTTATCATCAATCTTAAACTCTTGACAAATGTGAAACAGGGCAAACATGCTTTCAGTGGATACAAAAATAGTCCCATTCTACATTACACCTCTTCACTTCTCTCAATCAAGACAGAAAGAGTTTGCCTCTTCATCATAATTATTTTGATTGTGAACGTTAGATATCTTAAAAATTTAAATTAAAAATTATATCATCAAAAAATGGAATACTACATTATAAAAAATGTTTGAGAGCCCCAATCATTTTTAAACATCTACCATTTTTTCATACAGTAGCAGCACTTGGACGGGGTAGTGGCGGCCATCCTACTATAACCTGCTGCTCATTCAATACCCCATCTCATCCACTATGGATTTAGTAGTATATGGAAAAATAAAAGTAAAATAACAAGAAAACTAAACAGAGGATATAACTAAGGTTTACATTCAAATTAGTGGCAACCATTAAAAAAAACTAGGAGTCTAGTCGCTCAGATTTGACAGGCGCACCTGATGATGATAACTTCCATTCTGAAGGCAGAGGCTGTTGGCCACCAAAGAGTCACTAACCAACCCAACATCAACTTTATCAAAATTCAGATTAAGTGAATGGCCCAAATTAGGAGGGAATGGCCCAGATTTGTGTATTATATGTCCCCCTCAATCTTCAAATATCATTATGGGAGTGTGTCCATTTAATTAGCTTCAGTTGCATACTGTAATGCCTTTAATAATGTAGGCAGAAATAGTTTGAGAGAGAACCACAAACAATTTGCCTTAGGATTACAATGTGTGATTAATCAATAGCCTAAATACTCCCACATTGTCGTAGTGCAAACCTTTGCAACTCCATAGAAACAACAGAGGATAATCTGGTGTAGCCAACAAACCATATTCCTACTAGTTTTTTTTTTTTGTCTAGGCCCTCAATAGGCTTCACCTATCTCTGCTGTAGACCAAAATGCCCTTACTGCAAGAACACGAAAGCCATTAGAAAGTGAAGAACTCATAAAGGGGTGGTAATCTATGTAACTATATCACATTTGAACATTCTACACCAAATGTAGAATGTAATTAGTAGTAGTTGTTGGGTTTGAATTTTGGATTTTAGTAATTGAATATTAGATTTTGTTGACTTGTTAACTATTTGAAGTTAATAGAAAAGTTTCATGTAATATTTTTCTTGAATTTTAAAAGGGTTTTTCTACTGATTGGAACAAATATATAGAAATTAGTATAATGTTTGTTAAATATAAATTAATCTTGCACCAAGACTAGCAAATGCCCCTATTAATTAATATAGAAGTGAAGAATCATATTAAGGGTATATATTTGGAATACTACTTAGAAGGGAAATAAATTTGATTAGTAATTTAATGGATGATTGATTCTTCTTCATTTTGAATATTACTATGTACTACTTCATCAATGGAATTTTTTCAAACCTAATAGGCAAATGAAGATGAAGAAATAGATTTCCCTGAATTTTAGGAGAAATCACACAAGTCAAAGAAGACGAGAGACTGGATTGACCCCAAATGTGGTGAGCTACATGTGAGTATTGAATGTTGAAACCAATTTTGTTGCATATCAATTAGTAAAGTTGTTTTCAATTCCTTCAACCATCTTGACTTTTGTAGAAACCCCATTTTTGACCGCCCTTAAGACTTGGGCACTACTGATGGTTTACTCGGTGATGAAGATGTGCAGTGAAAATGGTCGATTTCTTCGGCAAGGAGAGAGTCAAATCCTAACTTCATACCCCCTTTTTTTTGGACCAAAACAATCTTGATCAAAAGATTTTAGACCTTGAAACCCTCTCTTTCAAAATGTTTTGGAAATAAAGTTCTTACGATGTTCCGACGCTCGCATTTCGTTAAATGTTGCACTTTTCGGTAAACCGAGCAAGGACAAAGTGGAAATGAATGAAAGAGAGATGAAATCTTTGAAAAATCTTTCAAAACACCTTGTCTAGGGGTGTGGAGTTGAAGAAAAGAGGAAAGGAGAGAAGAAAACTAGTTTGGGAGAAGTTCGGCATGAATCCGGGTAGGACCAAAACTGCGCGGCTTCACCAAAACAGGCATAACTTTTTGCGCAGTTGGAATTTTGATGCAAGACTGCCACCATTGGAAAGCTTACTTCTAGGGCTTCAATTTGCACACTTGCCAGCCACTTTTCTTCCTGACCAGCCACTTTTTTCGGTCTACCAACCACATTTTCTGGTCTGCAGACCAAAAAAGTGGTCTGCAGCCATGCCACCACCTTCCTCTCTCTGTGCAGACCACCTCCCCCCCCTTGCTGACCACTTTTTGTCCTTGCAGACCACTTTTTGTGGTTGGCCGACCAGTACAAGTAGCCGGCCAACCACTTCAACTGGTCGGCAGCTTTCCTGCACTTTTTGCAGATATTTTCCATGCCAGCTGTGCCAGCTGTTGGGCACAGAAAACATCCTCCATACACGATGGAGGGATTGATTCAAGCTCTTAGCTTGTTCAACAAGCTTGATGCTTGGTTTTCTATATAAGGGAGCCTCCTCCCTCTTGATTTAGGTTCAGAATTTTGCCTTGGAGCTATACATACACTTATATCTCTATATTGCTCCTTTCTCTTCATATTTGTGCTTGAAAGTGCCATTTCTTCACACTTTTGCACACAAACACATAGTGATACACCACACTCTTGTTGCTGAGGCACCTTGAAGCTGTTTTTGGAGTTTTTGGATTGCTTTTGGTCCAAAAAGCCTGCTGGAGTTGCTGTCTTGAAGTGGTTCTTCAAGGGTGAGTTTCTTACCTCTTTAAAGCTTTGTGTTCATAGCTTATTTGGTCCTATTTGCATGCTTCTTTAGGCTTAACTTTCTACTACAAAAAGTTTTGATTTTAAGTTCTTAACATGTTTGTTTGAGGCCTCTTTGGTGTTGGGGGTGATTTACTCCCTTCCATACCTTATTTGCTAGGCTTTTGAGCCATCACTTTAGGCCTTTGTGATCACTTTTATTTGGCCTCTTCACCATTGAATTCCAAAGGAATTTCAGTGGTGGAAACTTGGTATTGAGGTCTTAAATAGGAGGGGGTTGTCCCCCCTCATCTTCTCTTGTTTACTTGTGTTGATGGCCCATCAAAAGAGCACGTATTTATATCTTCTTGAGGCTTAGTTTGAGCATGTTTTTGTGAGTTTTTGGGCCTAATATAACTTTGTCCATGGCTGGTTTGGTCACCGCTTGTATGCTTTATACACTTGTAGTGTAAACCTACTTGTAGCCTTACAAAGTAGCATGTATTGGCACCATTTCAGCAGGTTTTTGGCCATTATTTGACATGTCATAACTCTGATTTGGGTTGATTTGATAGCCTCTTGCATACTCCTTGCACTTGTAGTGCAATCCTCTTCACTAGCCTAACATGCATCATGCTTTTGACCATCATTCTAGCATGTGTTTGGCTCCACTCCAGCAAGATTTTGGCCTTGTTTTAGCATGCTCTAGCTTTGTTTTATGTTGTTTTGGTCATGCATGCCTTGCTTTGTATGGCCATAGTGCATTTTAGTTCATTAGCTTTGAATTCCCAAGTCACTAGCATGCATTGCTTGGGCTATTTGCATGATTTGGTATCATTTGTTATGTGATTTCAGAGCATGTAGTGTGGTCATGTCCTCACATCTTTCACTCTTTCAATGCTTTGGAGGGTTGGTGCTTTATGTCTTAAATATGAGCCAACATGTATGCCATCTTGCCTAGGCTTTTGGGCCACCTTTTCAGTGTGTATTTGGTCCCATTTTGCCATGAAACAACTCTGATTTTTGTTGGTGAAGTCATCTCATGCTTGGTTTTGGTAGGTGTAGTGTAATCCTCCTTATTGGCCTTGCACATTCCATGCTTCATGCCCTTCATGCTATCTTGTTTCGGCTATACTCCGCGCATGTTTTAGCCATGATTTGACATGCTCTAGGACTATTTTGAGTTGTCTCGGTCATATGGTTCATGTATTGCATAGTTGTAGTGCAATTGGCCTTGCTAGCCTTGAGTTTTGAGCACCATAGTATGACATACTTGAGATGTTTGCTTGCCATGACATCATTTCACATGATATTTTAGAGCTTATAGTGTTGTCACACTACCATGTTTGTCACTTCTTAATCATGTTTGAGAGTTGTGCTCTTATGCTTAGTTGATGGGCCATTGCATGAGCATTACCATCTTGCCTTTCATGCCATCATTTCGTAGCATTTTGGCCACTGTTTTGGCATGATTTAGGTCTGTCCATATTCGGTTTAAGCCCATTGAGCATTGTTTTGCATGCCCCTTGTGAGGTGCCCATTACTAGCTTTGATACCTTAGCTTCCAAACTTGCCATGCATGCATTGTTCATATGTTGGGACCTTGTGCATGCCATTCTAGGATTCATAGAAGAGCATGTTGTTTGCATGTTGTTACATTGCATTGTGTTTGCATGTTGCTATATTACTTTGTGTTTGCATGTTGTTGCATTACATTGTGCTCGCATGTTGTCGTATTGCATTATGCTTGGAATGTTTTCGCATTGCATTGTGTTTGGATAGGGTGTTAATCCAAACACGAGGAACGAGGGACGTTTCATACTTAAAGTGATGAAACGTGCCTCATTTCTCGGTCGCCGACCCTCTTGATCAAGCATGATAGAGGTTAAGGCCCTGAAGTGTTATTTGTGCATTCATTCACATTAACTCGTGCAATCTTGGCTTCTTGGCCATCGTGCATTGCGATGCTCGGTTGGTGGCCCGAGAGTCGAGTACCGCACTCCCTTGAGGTTGAGAAATGATGGGGAGAGTGGTTGTGCACACATACCTTGCAAATACACTGCTATGCCCCTTCTTGTTCTCTGTTGCAGCAAAATGGAGTTGTGCAGAATTTTCTGGTTGGCAGACCAGTAAAAGTGGCTAGCCGACCACTTTTTCTGGTCTGCAGCAAATGTAAGTGGTCTACAGGTGGTCTACAACACCAATAAGTGGTCGGCAACCTTCCTGGAGGTTCCCATGATGGAGTAGAAGCTATCTGGAGCTTTGTGCAGTGTTCTAAGATCAAATGCAAACTGAGGCAAGTTGGGGCATCGTAATGGATTTCCGAACGAGGC
Source organism: Camellia granthamiana (assembly GCA_036172215.1). NCBI lineage: Eukaryota > Viridiplantae > Streptophyta > Magnoliopsida > Ericales > Theaceae > Camellia > Camellia granthamiana. The sequence continues at coordinate 28,042,037 of CM069904.1, forward strand.
GACCGAGCATGCATGCACTTCTCGCCCTGAGGACCTCTTCTTACTGCTTTACTTAGCTTCTTTGCTTAGCTAGCTAATGCTTTGGTTTTGTACTTAAGTAGTTAATGCACTTAGCTAATCGATTTGTGTTGTAATAACTAATTAGTTAACTAGGATTAGTTAATTAGTTTCGTTTTGTAATAATTAGTTTAATTAGCTTAGATTAGCTAGTTAGCTTATTATTCGGACCCTCCGTTGACAGGGCACGACTGTTGTAATAAGCGTGCGTGTGTGTGATACATGTCTTCCAACCCCCATTTCTTTCTCCCTTTTACTTATCAGCTTTTGATGGTTAGTTTTAGGGCATGTTTCAATTAGCATACTTATGCTTTGCATGCATGCATCATTTATCTATCTTGCATGCACCGGGCTCGGCGCATCATTCAAACTGCATTGTATTTCAATACACTTTCTTGAATACGTGTTTCAAAGCATGTTATCAAGTGTTGCATTCATATGCCATTCTAGATAGCCGAGCCTATTTTAGTTACATTTTTGCATGTGTTGCATTAGGCATCTTGACTTAGCTAGGATCATGCATTGATTACTAACTAGCGTCTTTTTTGGCTCGGAGTACACTGTGAGTGTTTACGTTTTAGCATCCTTGCATGTGTGTAAGTGACTGCCATGTATAGCATGCTTGCCATGAGGCTATGTGCTTATGTGTTTAACTGCATGAATGCCTGCGGATGAAGGCTTCATTGCTTGAATTGGAACAATTCATCAAAATGTGAGTTTTAAGCCCACTTGAAGTGGCAAATCATGTTGTTTTCTAAGCCCACTTGAGGGTGGCAAAATCCACGACTTAGCCTACTTGTGAGTAGCACTTTCAAACTATTTTCACAAACAAACATGAGATGTTTTGTTCCAAATTGAGTGATTTAGTCTATACTTGTATGCTGCGCGCATCACATAGTAAGCTAGCTAATGAATCGGAATAAGAACACATGTGTTTTCAAAAACAACATATCATGTTAGTAAAGGCCGATCTTTGATCAGGCGAGCGGGGGTGCTCATTTCATGACCTTCCCCTCTCGTACCCAAGTTCCCGAGTTGAGGCAACTTTGGTGATGATGGACACGTGGCCTTAGGCACGAGTCAGGGTTTCCTAAATTTCTCAAAAACAAAATATTTAGGTGGCGACTCTGAAATCTGGCAAAGCAGTCCATGTTTGGCGCTTTTTGATTAAAATTGATTTTCCAAAACGATTTGCCGGATTTGGACTCTTTGGTGATTTATCAGTCTTACATTGCACTTTGTGAGATTAGATTCAGAACCATGACAGGAGTCCGAACTGTAGTAGCTAGAACTACAATTCGCGCCCTCGTGCGTGGAGCGGAGTTCGGGCGGTCTACAACTTTATTATTTTTTTGCCATGACAGGATGATATGGTGAATCTACAAGTCGTAGCCACTGATGCGGGGTTGCCATTGACCCACGAAGAACTATCAAGGCAAGTGCTCGGGGCAAAAAAAAATTACTTGCGTGGATGTGGGATAGGCCCACAACCCTCTTCAACAGCTTCCAGTGCGGTACGAGCACGTGATAAACATATGGAGTCAATGAGAGCGGAACTGGAGGTTCTTCGTGAGGAGCGTCAAAGAGATCACAAGGAGTTGCTGAAGGAGAAAGATGAGTGCCAAAGAGAACATGAGGAGTTGGTGAAGGAGAAAGAGGAGCACCAAAGAGATCATGAGGAGTTGGTTAAGGAGAAAAAGGAGCGCCAAAGAGATAGGGAGGAAATTATTAGGGAAAGAGATGAGCTGATGAAACAAATTGAAGAAGGAAAAAAAGCACGGGAGGCACAACAAGTACAACTCAATCATTTGAACAACGTGGTGTCACGGCTCACAACCCTCTTGCAAGGTTCAGACGGTCATCCTACTATTCAGTAAACATAATTTTATTGATTAGCTAATGCAAGTTCTAGAAAAATATGGATCATATTGGCATAGAATTGTTTTCTAAAGTTGCTATGCAAATTTTTTTTTGTTATGTGCTTCGAATAGGTTTTGAGGCATAATGTGAGTAGACTTTGCAGCAGACGGACCGTAATCTGATTTCCATAAGGTAACCACATGATTTCAATGAAATATTAAGTTTCCCAAAAGTGGGCCATTTTGGCATTCTAATTTCGAATACAAAAAGTTAAGGCAATCTGCCCAACACCTACTTCCTACTTACCTCTGTCACAGTGTGATGTGATATTCATCCTACTATTCGGTATATATTTTTTTAACGTTTCTATCTACAAGGAACCTAGTCATTGTTTCTAGAGTTTTGGGGTCTGTTACTGGACAACAATTATAGTTGTTATATACCGAATTGTTTAACAATATTTACATTGCACAAGTATTTTGTTTGCCACGTCTCAATAATTCCACTAAAAAATTGTAATTTGTGTTGCCTAAAAAGGATGCTAATACGTGAAATAAATTAATGAAAGCCTCATTGTGCATTAGGAATTGTCAACATTGAATCATGATTTTATTTGGGTTGTAATCAACATAATTCCGAGTATTTTTCTCCCTATCACCCATGTTGAATCCGTTGGACAATTATAAGCTTCATTATTGTCATATTGGAAAAATATGTTAGTTCAGTTAATATTAAAGTATCTAGGTTATTTGTTGTCTTACCAAAACGCTGTAAAATTAGCCGAAAAGGCCTTTGAGGGTCGAAAATTGAAAGCAGCCCCCGAACCACTGTAGAGATGGCACGGGTAGCTTCCTCATGTCAAATAGGACCTGTGGGGACATGCAAGACATAATTAGCACGCATACGTTGGGAGTTGGCGTGGCAAACGCTGTAAACTTAGCCGAAAAGTTTATATCGAGGGCCGAAAATTGAAAGCAGCCCCCGAACCACTGTAGGGATGGCACGAGTAGCTTCCTTGTGTCAAATAAGACCTGTGGGGACATACGGGACGTAATTAGCACATGTACGCTGGGAGTCGGCGTGAAAAACGCCGTAAACTTAGTCGAAAAAGGCCTTCGAGGGCCAAAAATTCAAATTAGCCCCTGAAGCACTCTACGAATGGCACGGGTAGCTTCCTTGTGTCAAATAGGACATGTGGGGATAGACGGGACATAATTAGCACGTATACGTTGGGAGTTCGCGTGAAAAACGCCGTAAACTTATCTAGCTCACTTGTGAATAAAAAAATCCCGAGGTAAAGAGAAAAGCAGGGGATACCCTTACAAGTTATGTCACCAAAATTTGATGCAGCAAACTAATCAAAATATATTTGTAGGACTGACTACAATAAATTTTGCTCCCAAAAGATCGGTAAAATATAAAGTTGTATATGACTCGTAAAGATTAACAAAGGGATTTTCTCTCATAATATCAAAAGCTACATTATCAGCTACAAAGCTACATTATCAAAATCTAGGAAGAGTGCAAGTGACCGCGTTAAAAGCTATATTATCAAAATTTGTTGATGTGCAACGATAAAGTATGTTTTTATGTACTAAGTTTTTATGACTAGTAGATAGGTTAGAAACATTAAGGGCATGCAAGTGTTTGGGAGTTCGATAAGGCAAGGAACGACAGTAGTTCAGGCTAATCCTGAAATGTGAACACTATCTGTGAATTTTGGCTCCAATCTATTTCAAATAACTAAGGAATAAAAGTAGGCCATCATCAACAGGTGCATAAAGGTTAGATTTAGTTATGCCCGTGTTAGTCCATAACTATGCTCCCTTTGATGTCCCTAAATCAATTGCATTGTACATTGGAATAAAAAGGAAAAACCTAACCAAATGTTAGATGAGGTACTTGGCATGGGTGGCTCAAATCCTGCATGTTAAGATTTCTGATACAACAAATGCAACTTACGATGTCAAATATTAGTTGATAGACCCATCTTTACTTCAGCTCCAAACACAAGTTTCTTCACCATTGAAGAAAAAGAAACAAAATCGTTGAAAATGTATTTATAGGATATGACTTCACTTTATAACAATGCAGAAGATGATAATTCTGCATTACTAAAATTCTTCGATAACACTTAAAAAAATCTCATCACTTGCAGAGTTTCAGCTTTTTGAAAAATGACGACACTACAGATTTAGGGTAGGGTTTTGTGGCAAGACATATGGGAATGTTCTCAGGTTGTTCGATCCACAGCTTATGAGCGATGTCACCAGCTGTGAGCTTTTCTGACAAATCCTGTATCTGGGTTTCTCCCTTTACTTCAAAAGTAACCTACATAATCCATAAAGAAACATTCAATTAGCAAGTTATTGCCTATCAGTTTCAACATGTAGCAGATATACCAACATCAGCAACAAGAGCACAAAATCATGAAAGTTAGAAGAGTTAGTTTCACCAAAAGAACTAGCTGTTTGAAACAAAACCTCCAACCACCCCAATTTGTTTTAGTGGACTCTACTCGGACAGCGTGGAATTCCAACAAAATAAAAAAATAAAAAAAAGAAAGAAAAATTATGACTTTTTTTTTTAAGCTTGAATGTACTTTTTTTTTAATGTGAACTTACACCATCCGAGTCCATGCTGGAAAACATTTGGCTATAGTATGAATAACAAAATACATATTATTCTCTAGAAGGTAACATTTGTCATGTCAAGACTTATGAGTATCTTTTCATGTCAACAAGCATCCAGACGTTAGAATAACTATCTTACCATAGCATTGAGTTGCAATTACCCAAACTAGGTAACTTCTAATCTAGAAGAGCAGGAGAAATGGATTTATAAATGTTCTAAGTAAGTGCCATATGAGCAATTTCACTTCTCAATTTATTCAAGCAACTCAGATGATAGCTACGCTGGGAGTTGGCGTGAAAAACGCCGTAAACTTAGCCGAAAAAGGCCTTCGAGGGCCGAAAATTGAAAGCAGCCCCCGAACCACTGTAGGGATGGCACGAGTAACTTCCTTGTGTCAAATAAGACCTGTGGGGACATACGGGACGTAATTAGCACGTGTACGTTGGGAGTTGGCATGAAAAATGCCATAAACTTAGCCGAAAAAGGCCTTTGAGGGCAAAAAATTCAAATCAGCCCTCGAAGCACTCTACAGATGGCACGGGTAGCTTCCTTGTGTCAAATACAACCTGTTGGGAAAGACGGGAGGTAAATAGCACGTGTACGTTGGGAGTTGGCGTGAAAAACACCATAAACTCAGCCGAAAAAGGCCTTTAAGGGTTGAAAATTGAAAGCAACCGCCGAACCACTGTAGGGATGACACGGGTAGTTTCGTTGCGTCAAATAAGACCTATGGGGACATACGGGACGTAATTAGCACATGTACGTTGGGAGTTGGCGTGAAAAAGGCCATAAACTTAGCTGAAAAGGCCTTTTGGGGCCTGAAATTCAAATCAGCCCCCGAAGCATTCTATGGATGGCACAGGTAGCTTCCTCGTCGCAAATACGACCTGTGGGGACAGACGGGACGTAATTAGCACGCGTACGTTGGGCGTTGGCATGGTAAACGCCATAAACTTAGTCGAAAAATGCCTTTTGGGGCTGGAAATTCAAAACAGCCCCTGAAGCACTCTATGAATGCCACGGGTATCTTTCACATGTCAAATAGGACCTGTGGGGTCAGGTGGGACATTATTAGCATGCGTACGTTGGGGTTTGCCGTGACAAACGCCAGAAAGCTTATAAATATATATTAAAGCTTATATATTACATAAGCATCTCTATATATTTAGTTTCATGAATAAAATATATATATGTGTACACTTTAGACTAAACTTGACTTGGGGCTCAAGCATGACTTGGGAAATTTGTTTACACTTTACACTGAACTTGAATAAACTCTCAACTCAACCGAACCCATTTGAATTGTAACCTATTTGTGACTTTCGATCATGATTGCCAAGATTTTGACAATACCAACACATTTAAGTAGACTTTGTTCTATAAGCCAACGTAAAGGTTACACAGCACATACCTTTGCATTGAGTTTCTAAGTGCATTAAGTTTTATTCTAATACAATATTGTACACAGTACATACCTTTCCACATTTTCACATATTGTCATTATGGAGATTTAGATGTCAGATTTTAAGTGTGAGAAACAAATCTTGGAAATGTGAAATTTACAAGTTATTGGGTAATAAATACACTCTTGAAATTGTATGATGCTGCGAAACACATGGACTATATGCACCTCATATGTTACAGGATCACTGTTGTGGCTGAACAGCAGTCATGTTGAATTGGAATTTTAAGTGTTTTGCTCAACAAAAGAATGACGGTGAAGCTGAATAAAAATTCAGAAACTGTTGGAGCTAATGAACGAGACCGGTGTCATAATCTTTTCATGGCAACTGTGAATTTGTGGTGATCATTCAACTTTAACCTTTTTTTCTTTATGCTCACATACAACTGTAAACTGTAAACTCATGTGGTTCATCCTTTTTTTGTGGTTCATCCTTTTTTTGTTTATGCTTACATACATGATGCCAGGTGCGGAGGGAAGGGCGCATCAAGTGGGGTCCTGCTCCCTCAAACGTTTGTACATACTTTTTGTTGAAAATTTTTGTTTACAATGGAACTAATGGGTGTCATTTTTGTTGTGTAGATGGCTTTTGGCATTGACATGTGGATCTTCTATTTTTTTGTCCGGAAGATAATTCACAGTTTTGCAAAGTTGGGAAGTTTTTGGTCGTCCTCAGCTTTTTGTGTGGAAATTGGATGAATCGTATATATAATTTTTGGCGGGGTACATAGTATTTTTGCAACTTGTATTAATTGCTCTGGTGGTATATATATATATTACCTTTTGTCGTGATACATATTACCATGGTAATTTGTACCATGCCAAATGGTCATTACAATGCATAGTATAGTAACAATCTTTTGTGTATAGAGGACATTGTTTTGGTAACATAGTTGGAATGTATGACGTTATTATTTGTAATTGGAATATATTAGTTGTGTATAGAAGTTTACATTGTAAGGTGTTCTTTTTTGTTTGATGGTTGTAAGTGAAACATGCATTACGGAATAGGTGATAATATATATATTGATTTGTTTGTATACCTATTACAGGTTGCGGTGGATATATATAGGTTTTGAAAAAATTTATTAAAATGAAAAAAACAAAACAAAAATAAAAAATGACATTTTTAGTGACAAAAAAATTGGTAGCAAAAAAAAAGAAATAAATCTTTTGGCGATTAAATTGTGTAGTAGCTAAAACTAGAATAATCTTTCCGCGACAAAATCTTTAGTAGCTAAAAATGACACTATTGGCGACTATTAATTTGGTCGCCATATATAACTAAATTTTTTGGCGACAAAAGATTTAGTAGCTGAACATGTGAGTTAAATGAATTGATGTTCCCTTTGGGCAACTAATATCTTAGTCGCCAATATGAATCATCAGCGACTAAAGCACCGTTAGTGGCTAATAGCTGCTTCTTTTGCCTACTAAAAGATTAGTCACCATTCTGTTGGATTTTTAGCGACTAACAAAATTTTAGTCGTCAATACCATCGGCGACAATGTATCCGCGACAAAGCTAGCGACCAAAATTTTTGGTCGGCAAATCATTTCGGCGACTAAAATCAATGCTTTTGGTGACTAAAACATTAGTCGCCAAAAGTGTATTTTTTTTGTAGTGTTTGTATGTGATGGTTTATTTAAATTGAATGTGTGTTTTGAAGTTAGTTATATCTCTCATAATATTTTGAATATTGATGTTCGTGATTTGTGGCATGAATTTAAGAAAAATTAGGAAAATGATGGATTTAGAATTAGTACCTAAATCACCTATTGATGTCAAATGGAAACGTGAAATTTGTGTGCAAGCAAAACAACCTAACAAACCTTATAAATCTGTAGAAAGAAATTCACAACTCTTAAACCTTATACATAGTGACGTTTGTGATTCTAATAGGCCACTAACTAGAGTAGGAAATAAATATTTCGTAACCATTATAGATGATTGTTCTAAGTTTTGTTACTTATATTTAATTAAACCAAAGATGAAGTTTTTAGTAAATTTAAAATTTATAAAGTTGAAGTAGAAAATCAATTAGAAAGAAAGATTAAGAAACTTAGATTTGATAGAGGAGTCGAATATAATGTAGGTACCCTTAGTACTTTTTGTGAAGAAAATGGAATTATTTATGAAGTAACCCTACATTATTGTCCACAATCTAATGGGATAACTGAAAGGAAAAATAGAACTCTAATGGATATGATAAATGCAATGCTTATTAGTTCTGGTTTATCGGAGAGCTTGTGGAGGGAAGCGATACTCACTGCTTGTGTTATATTAAATAGAGTAATTATGAATGATAATGATAAAGCACCTTATGAAATCTAGAAAAAAACGAGTACCTAATTTTAAAATGTTGAAAGTGTGGGGGTGTTTAGCAAAAGTAGCAATTCCAAAATCTAAACGTAAGAAAATAGAACCTAAAACTGTTGATATCGTTTTCTTAGGATATGCTCAAAATTGTAGTGCTAATAGATTTCTAGTAATAAATTCTGAAATGAGTGAAATTACTAATAATACAATAATTGAATCTCATGAAGCTACATTTTTTGAAAATATTTTTCCATATAAAACTAGGATCTCAAATCAGGTTATAAATAGAACTTCTACTACTAGTGCTAGTGTTATTCCTTTGAGAGATGATTCTAAACATCTAGATATAGAACCTAGAAGGAGTAAGAGAACAAGAATAGAGAAAACCATTGGAGATGATTTTCATACCTTTTTAACTGAAGGAGAACCAAATACTTTTATAGAAGCTATGTCGTCTTTAGATGCACCATTTTGGAAGGAATCCATTAATAGTGAGCTTGAATCTATACTTCAAAATAATACTTGGGAGTAGACTAATCTACCTCTTGTGAGTAAAGCTATCAATTGCAAATGGGTATTTAGAAAGAAATAAAAACCTGATGGAGATATAGATAAATATAAGGCAAGATTAGTAGCCAATGGATTTACACAAAAGAAAGGAATAAATTATTTCGATACCTATTCACCAGTTTCTAGGATTACAACCATTAGAGTATTAATTGCTCTAGCATTCATTTATAATTTAGAAATTCCTCAAAAAGACGTTAAAACTGATTTTTTGAATGAAGATTTAGATGAAGAAATTTATATGAAGCAACCTAAAGGTTTTGTGGTTAAAGGACAAGAACATAAAGTTTGCAAGTTGGTTAAATCATTGTATGGACTTAAGCAAGCTCCTAAACAGTTGCATGAAAAGTTTGATAAGATAATTCTAGAATTTGGTTTTAAGATCAATGAACATGATAGATGTGTATACTATAAAGAAGATAATGGACAACGTATTATTTTGTGTTTATATGTTGATGATATCTTATTATTTGGAACAAATTTAGAGATAATTAAAAATGTGAAATCTTATTTATCTTCAAAATTTGATATGAAAGATTTATGAGAAGCTTATATAATTTTGGATATGAAATTAGAGAAAACAACCAAAGGTATTACATTGAATCAATCTAGAATCCTAGAGAAAATGTTTAAAATGTTTGATTATTATAATCTCAAACATGTTTCAACTCCTTTTGATGATAGCATGAATTTGAAGAAAAATAATGGTGTACCTATATCTCAACTTAGATATTCTCAAATTATTGGATCACTTCTCTATATTGCTAATAAGACTAGACCTGATATTGCCTATGCTGTTGGGAGATTAAGTGGACATACTCATAATCCTAGTAAAGATTGTCATGACCCAACCCCAGGGACTTAGAGTTGGAATCGTGACTTACTAACTTATTCTCATTCGAAATAATCTAAGCTGCGCAATAAAAATAATTAAACAGAAGTTCTATTACATCTTACTATTTAAGAAACAGAAAATACATTTCTAGGGCTTTCATTATTTTATTATTTAGCGACCAGCCCCGAGCAGAGACAAAAGGAAGTAAAAATATAAAAAAAAGAAAAGTAAAATAGTGATTCATCGTCAGTCCAAAAGCAGGTTCCATTTTGTAGGGTTATGGATTTTCCTCACATCTCGTCACCTGAAAGGGTAACAGCTATAAGCACACAGCAGAGTGAGAAATGTTATGCCAAGTGTAGGGAATACAAAATGTCCATGGATAATTAATTAGGCTAAAACATTTGCAAAATGAAAATTTATTTAAAGTGGCAGAAGACATAAATCATGGAATTAAATAATCATAACCACGGTATAAAACAGAACAGAACAGAGGTCACAGAAGTGACAGTCAGAACAGAGGTCAATGGATCCATGACAAACAGAGGACCACAAAGTGGTCAAACAGAGGCCAGTGGTTATTTAAGTCCCCCAAGGCGTGGGACTCCCGTGGTAATACTTACAAAACATAATTGTTTATAAGGTTATAGTCAAATATATACTAATTTTTAAACAAACATATCCATGGGTTCCCTTTTAAGTAAATAGAGTTTAGAAAGTAACCCACGTAACTGAAATATTTGTAAACATAATTTTTATTTATATAACTTAATAAATATAACGTGTTTGAAATAAGCTATGGTAACTCAAAACATTTGTAAAACATATAATGGTAAATCAAGGTATAACATATCTCACCTTAATTATAATCCTTAGCCTCCCTTTATATCAGAACTTCCTTACTATGGGTCCCTTACCCTCCACTGACGCGCCTCTCCCTCTCGATTTCTTTCTTTCTTCACTTACTTCCGTCACACGCACACAACACAGTGCCACTACTCCTATTTATACACCATATCTATGCTGACTCAACACTCTAGATCTAGGTGCTTATTTCTCTATACAAGGCTAGTGTACTGATGGCTTCACTCGCCTGATTTAAAATCAAATTCATTAATGGCCGAAGATTATAATTGATAGCATTGATTTGGTTTTACCTTCACTACTAAGGTATCTTAACTAAAATTTATATTTAATGATAAAAGTGGTATTTAATTTATCTTAATAAATTTCCTCATTATATAGTTAATAACCATAATGATAAATTAATTTATCTAGTACATATAACTTATTCATTTTATTATTATTATTTTCATTCCACATATTATTGTTATTATTATTTATTTATTTATTATCTTTAACTTTAATTTGACCCAACTAGTATTAGAATTTCATATTTCTGTTAATTTGGCCCTAACTAAAGAAATCCCTAATTAATCCCATATAACCCCGTGCTAAATTAGATTCTGTATTTATTAGTAATTATTTAATATTATATATCACATAAACCCATAATTATATAACTATAAACAATTATGTGGTATGTAATTAAACATTCAGGGTGTCACATTTCTCCCCTCCTAAATAGGAGTTTGTCCCCAAACTCGACGTACCTTAATTTTCGAAGAGGTGTGGGTATTTAGCTCGCATTTGTTCTTCGGTTTCCCACGTAGCTTCTTCAATACGATGATTTCGCCATAAAACCTTTACCAATGGTATGGTCTTGCTTCGGAGAATTTGATCACGTCGATCGAGAATCAGCACTGGTTGTTCTTCGTAGGAGAGATCTTCTCGAACTTCCAAGTTCTCATAGTCGATAACATGTTCTGGATCTCGGAGATACCGTCGGAGCATTGATACGTGAAACACGTTGTGGATTCTAGATAGTTCAGGAGGTAGTGCAAGACGATAGGCTACAGGACCAATTCTTTCTAGTATTTCAAATGGCCCGATGTAACGTGGGTTCAGCTTTCCGCGCTGTCCGAATCGGATCACTCCTCTTGTTGGTGAGATTTTGAGAAACACATGATCTCCTACTTGGAATTCCAAGTCTCGCCTCCGAGTATCCGCATAACTTTTCTGGCGGCTTTGGGCAGTGCGAATCCGCTGTTGGATGAGTTGGATTTTCTCACTGGTGATTTGCACAATTTCGGGGCCTAACAATTTCCTGTCGCCGACTTCCGTCCAACATAGGGGTGATCGACACTTCCTTCCATACAGTGCTTCGTATGGTGCCATTCCAATGCTTGCCTGATAACTGTTGTTATAGGCGAATTCCACTAAAGGTAGGTGCTCATCCCAGTTACCTTTGAGGTCCAACACGCATACACGTAACATGTCTTCCATCGTCTGAATTGTTCTTTCGGATTGCCCATCGGTTTATGGATGATAGGCCGTGCTGAACTTCAGTGTAGTTCCCAAAGCTTCTTGCAATTTATTCCAGAAGTGAGACACGAAACGAGGGTCCCGGTTTGACACGATCGATACTGGGATACCATGCAATCGAATAATCTCTTTGATATATAAAGTGGCAAACTTATTCAGAGGATACATGATTTTGATTGGTAGAAAGTGTGCTGACTTTGTCAATCGGTCCACTATCACCCATATTGCATCATTCTTTGAAAAAGACTGTGGTAACCCGACTACGAAGTCCATGGTAATGTGTTCCCATTTCCATTCAGGAATAGGGAGTGGTTGCAGTAGCCCTGCTGGTCTCTGATGTTCTGCTTTAACACGCTGACAATGCAGACATTTAGAAACATGGTTTGCGATATCTCTTTTCATTCCGGTCCACCAGTAATGTTCCTTCAGATCACGATACATCTTTGTGTTGCCAGGGTGGGCTGCAAATCTTGACTTATGAGCTTCCTCCAGTATTTTCTTCTTGAGATCCGGGACGTCGGGTATGCAAATTCGGTTCCCATTACTCATAATGAAATCAGGATCAGGCGTGCTTCCTTGTTCCTCGTACCTTTTTTTCAAGAGTTTATCTTCCCATTGGCGCGCTTTAATTTCTCCAATCAATGCAGGTTCCACGGTTACGTTGGCGAGTAACCCATTGACCTTATGGGAAACGAGGGTGCATGCCAAACTTCTTGTCGACTTTCGGCTCAGTGCGTCGGCCACCACATTAGCTTTGCCCGGATGGTGATGGATTTCTATATCGTAGTCTTTCATAAATTCCAGCCACCGCCGTTGCCTCATGTTTAGTTCCTTCTGTGTGAATAGATATTTTAGGCTTTTATGGTCAGTATAAATCTCACAGGTCGTACCATAGAGATAATGACGCCAGATTTTGAGAGCAAAGATCACCGCAGCTAATTCCAAATCGTGAGTCGGGTAGTTCTTCTCATGAGTCTTCAGTTGTCGTGACGCATAAGCAATGACTTTTCCGTCTTGCATGAGAACGCAACCCAACCCATTGTATGAGGCATCACTAAAAATTACGAACCCATCTGCTCCGGTAGGGAGTGCTAGTATAGGAGCTGACACGAGTCGACTTTTTAATTCTTGAAAGCAACGCTCCTGTTTATCAGTCCATTCAAAGGGTGCGTTCTTCTGAGTTAGCTGGGTCAAAGGCGATGCTATCTTTGAGAAATCTTGTACGAAACGTCGATAATAGCCGGCTAGCCCCAAGAAACTTCGGATTTCCGACACATTAGTAGGTCGTGGCCAGTCCACGATTGCTGCAACTTTTTGGGGATCAACCGAGATGCCTTCTTTGTTAATGACGTGACCGAGAAAGTGCACACTAGTGATCCAGAATTCGCATTTCTTCAACTTGGCGTAGAGTTTATGATCACGTAATGTTTGCAGAACCATTCGCAAGTGCTGCTCATGAGCTTCTGATGACTTGGAGTATATGAGGATGTCGTCAATGAAAACGATGACGAACTCATCAAGATAGGGTTTGAATACTCTGTTCATGAGGTCCATGAAGGCTGCAGGGGCATTTGTGATGCCAAAAGGCATGACGAGAAATTTGTAGTGCCCGTAACGGGTTCTGAAGGCAGTCTTTTCAATGCTTTCTGTTTTAACCTTTAGTTGATGATAGCCAGAACGTAAGTCAATTTTGGAAAATACTTGTGCACCTTGAAGTTGATCGAACAAGTCATCGATTCGCGGTAGAGGATACCGATTCTTGATGGTGACCTTGTTCAGCTCCCGGTAATCGATGCATAGTCTCATTGTGCCATCATTTTTCTTCACGAACAGTACTGGAGCTCCCCAGGGTGAGGTACTAGGCCGAATGAAACCTTTGTCCAGGAGTTCCTGGAGTTGAGTTTTCAGCTCTTTCAATTCTGTCATCGATATGCGATAAGGAGTTTTTGATATAGGTTGCGTGCCAGGTTGGGTTTCAATGGTAAATTCGATCTCTCGATCTACTGGAATACCGGGTAGATCTTCAAGGAAGACATTTGGAAATTCTCGAACTACAGGAATTGCGTCAATGATGGGGGCTTCTTTTTGTGTATTAATCACATAACAAATATAACTACTACAACCCTTTCTTAAAAGTCGTTGGGCCGTCATGGAGGATATGATACAGGAAGGGTTAGAAACTTCAGTCCCATCAAAGACAATTTCGGGTTGGTTTGGTAACTTGAGGAAGACCTTTTTGGCTTTACAATCAATAGAGGCGTGGTTGGCAGCCAGCCAATCCATACCTAAGATTACATCAAAGTTTCCAATGTGGAGGGGAATCAAGTCTACATATAAGGTTTTACCTTTTAGGAATACAATCTGTACACTTCGGCACTATAGGCAGACTTACCAGAAGGAAAAGACACAGACAATGTATATCCTAATGGTTCGGGTGTAGATGTCAATTTGGTGGCAAAGTGTGGTGCAACAAAAGAATGAGTTGACCCAGAGTCAATAAGGACATGAGCTAGAAGACAACAGATAGAAAGTGTACCTGACACAACATTTTCGGTAACTTCCGGTTTTCCAGGTACCAAGGCGAAAGCCCGACCTTGGCGGTTTTGGTCCTTCCTTTCTCCTCCCGGTCCCGCGGTTCTCTTGACTGGGCCAGAGGGGCTGGCTGTAGGATTAACCATTTTTGGACAATCCCTTAACACATGGCCAAATTGTCCGCATCTAAAACATGCTCCCGTGTCTCGATGGCATTGTCCCCAATGAACCCTTCCACAAGTGGGGCAAGTTGGAATAGTGCTACCTCGAGGGTTGGTAGGACCGTGGTGGCCTGAGCTGGTTGTGCCCATGTTCACCTTTTTATGAGGTGCAACACCGGGTCTTCGGTTATCTCTTTCCCAGAATCGCTTCTTGTAGCTTGGTTCTCCGGAACGCGAGGCTTTAATTCCCTTTTCTGCTATGTACGCCCGGTCCACCACTTCTGCATAGGTCGGCAATTTCAAAACTTCGAGCCTGTCTTTAATTCCGGCCTCCAATCCTGCTTCAAATTTTCTTGCTTTTCGAGTTTCGGTGGGGATGACGTATGTTGCAAACCGAGTGAGTTGTGTGAATTTGCTCTCATATTCGGCCACTGTCATGGTTCCCTGCTTCAAATGTATGAATTCGGATGCCTTTTGTTCCCGCAACGAATCTGGAAAGTATTTTTCATAGAATACTTCCAAGAATCTTGCCCACGTCGTGATTTCTTCTTTGGCCAGAGTGAGAAGCCACCATTCCTGTGCATTATCTTTGAAAGTGAAAGTGGCGAACGTTACATTTTGCCTTTCGGTGCACGGTAGGGCACGAAAAATCTTTTCCATGTCTTTAACCCAAGCGTCTGCTACCATTGGGTCTGGACCGCTGGTAAATGTGGTGGGTTTCAGATCCTGGAACTGTTTTATGGTAACCGGCCCTTCTTGCCGTTCCGGCGTCCCATTGTTGATGTTAGCTTGCAAGGCTTGTAGAAAACTAGCAACCGCTCTTTCCATTACTCTTTCCATCGATTCCGTACCACTAACTGATGATTCACTTCCATTACCATTAGCCATTCTACAAGTAATAAACGATGTATTACATTTTCAATATAGCATATATATATATATCCATAGCACAACATGTGGTACACTTTATATTTATATAAACTGTCAACATGGCACATGGTTATTTATTTATATCATTTTTGCAATTCACATTACATTAGTTAGAACATGTTAGTGTCCCATCCCTGCGGTAAACAAAACAAAAGTCAACAAAAGGGGATTAAAACATATCAAGATCAGCATACAAAAGATTGTCTACTATCCAGATCTAGAGTGGTGGGTCAGATGGGCCGAAAAACCAGGGAAAATAGTGCTGCATAAAAAGCTCAAACTCCCACCCCAACTGGATTACACCAAAACACGCCCATGCTACCAGGACTGCAAAAATGGGGATAGATCGTATTTGACCCACAAATGCCCGGTCGACAATCCACACAGGTGTCTCGACATATGACAGGTCGTTTTCGAAGTCAACATTTTGCATATTAATGATCTCTAATGGATTTGGTACTGTGGTGAAAATGTAATCCTCGGGGTACACGTTTCCCCTTCTGGTTGCAAACTCTGGGGGTAGGGGGCCTATGATATAATGTGGGCGGTCATGACCCGGGGCGACGCCAAGGACGCGAGTTGGTCCGAGAAAATGTCTACGTGTGTGATCAAGGCTGTGCCTCCATAATAGGTGTGGAACGTCGGTAGGGTCAATCTGAATATAAATTGGTCGTCCCATCAGTCGGCCAAGACCTGGGTGTAATTCCCTGACTATCTTTTCAGAATCTCCCCAGCCTTCAGGTGAGGCGGGTGTAGGGGCAGGGTGTTCGGCTAGAATTTCATCTAGGTTGATGGCCTGGAGGTCATCCCAGAAGGCATCATCAAGATAATTCTCTGACATCCTACAACACCAGAATAAACGTGAGATTTTACACAGGGAAAATTAACGTCACATGCAAATATTTATTATTATTATTATTTTATTTCGATTTCACCATATATATCTATATATATATTTTTAGCTATATGGTTTTAATTATAGATTTATTTATAACTTTTTTTTTTTAAACCGTTGCTCTGATACCACCTTTGTCATGACCCAACCCCAGGGACTTAGAGTTGGAATCGTGACTTACTAACTTATTCTCATTCGAAATAATCTAAGCTGCGCAATAAAAATAATTAAACAGAAGTTCTATTACATCTTACTATTTAAGAAACAGAAAATACATTTCTAGGGCTTTCATTATTTTATTATTTAGCGACCAGCCCCGAGCAGAGACAAAAGGAAGTAAAAATATAAAAAAAAGAAAAGTAAAATAGTGATTCATCGTCAGTCCAAAAGCAGGTTCCATTTTGTAGGGTTATGGATTTTCCTCACATCTCGTCACCTGAAAGGGTAACAGCTATAAGCACACAGCAGAGTGAGAAATGTTATGCCAAGTGTAGGGAATACAAAATGTCCATGGATAATTAATTAGGCTAAAACATTTGCAAAATGAAAATTTATTTAAAGTGGCAGAAGACATAAATCATGGAATTAAATAATCATAACCACGGTATAAAACAGAACAGAACAGAGGTCACAGAAGTGACAGTCAGAACAGAGGTCAATGGATCCATGACAAACAGAGGACCACAAAGTGGTCAAACAGAGGCCAGTGGTTATTTAAGTCCCCCAAGGCGTGGGACTCCCGTGGTAATACTTACAAAACATAATTGTTTATAAGGTTATAGTCAAATATATACTAATTTTTAAACAAACATATCCATGGGTTCCCTTTTAAGTAAATAGAGTTTAGAAAGTAACCCACGTAACTGAAATATTTGTAAACATAATTTTTATTTATATAACTTAATAAATATAACGTGTTTGAAATAAGCTATGGTAACTCAAAACATTTGTAAAACATATAATGGTAAATCAAGGGATAACATATCTCACCTTAATTATAATCCTTAGCCTCCCTTTATATCAGAACTTCCTTACTATGGGTCCCTTACCCTCCACTGACGCGCCTCTCCCTCTCGATTTCTTTCTTTCTTCACTTACTTCCGTCACACGCACACAACACAGTGCCACTACTCCTATTTATACACCATATCTATGCTGACTCAACACTCTAGATCTAGGTGCTTATTTCTCTATACAAGGCTAGTGTACTGATGGCTTCACTCGCCTGATTTAAAATCAAATTCATTAATGGCCGAAAATTATAATTGATAACATTGATTTGGTTTTACCTTCACTACTAAGGTATCTTAACTAAAATTTATATTTAATGATAAAAGTGGTATTTAATTTATCTTAATAAATTTCCTCATTATATAGTTAATAACCATAATGATAAATTAATTTATCTAGTACATATAACTTATTCATTTTATTATTATTATTTTCATTCCACATATTATTGTTATTATTATTTATTTATTTATTATCTTTAACTTTAATTTGACCCAACTAGTATTAGAATTTCATATTTCTGTTAATTTGGCCCTAACTAAAGAAATCCCTAATTAATCCCATATAACCCCGTGCTAAATTAGATTCTGTATTTATTAGTAATTATTTAATATTATATATCACATACACCCATAATTATATAACTATAAACAATTATGTGGTATGTAATTAAACATTCAGGGTGTCACAAAGATCATTGGATTGCTGTGGAAAGAGTTTTTAAATATGTAAGAGGAACTAAATTAGAGTTGCATTGTGACTGAACCAAAGATTCAAGGATTTTCATTTCATTATACAAGATTTCTTGACCAATCTGAGACAAATAAGTTTGGGTAGTAGATTTGTTATGGGATGCTGACATAGAACTTTTTGCTGCTGATCTGGTTTTGTTCTGGGCTGCTGGTATGGTTTTGTTATGGGCTGGTGGCATGGAGTTTGGGGAGTAGATCTGTTATGGGCTGCTGGCATAGAGCTCTTTCTTGTTCATCTGGTTTTATTCTTTGTTGCTGATCTGGTTTTGTTCTGGGCTACTAGTATGGTGTTTGGGGAGTAGAGCTGTATTCTGTTTTGCTTGGGTTGGTGTCTTACCAACTGTGGGTGATGTTAGCCTTTGCTCTTTGTCTTTTTATTGATAATTGTCAATGTATTTGCTTGATCTTTATCAATAAAATTTCTCTTTGGCTGTTTCCAAAAAAAAAAAAAAAATCTAAGAAGAACTCTAGATTATTCACTTTGCTTTAGTGGTTTTCCTAATGTGGTAGAAGGTTATAGCGATGCTAATTTGATAACAGATGACTTAGATGTTAAGTCTACTACTGGGTATATATTTATATTAGGTGGAGCAGTAATATCTTGGGGTTCTAAAAAACAAACCGTTATCTCTAGAAGTACAACAAAATCAGAACTCATAGCCTTAGTTACTACGTGTACTGAAGCTGAGTGGATTAAAAATTTATTTCTTGATATTTCACTTGTGAAAAATCCTATACCTGTTATTTCCATACATTGTGACAATAGAGTTGTATAGAACTTGTGAGACAAGCACATATTAATAACAAGATGAATAGGCATATGCAAGTGAGGTATAAATCTATAAAAAGTTGGGTGAATAAAAATGTTGTATCTTTGAATTTTGTGAAATCTGAAAAAAATATTGCTAATCAGTTAACAAAAGGTTTATCTAAGAGTGTAGTCTTAGATTTATCGAGGGGGATGGGTCTAAGGCCATAGGGAGTCAACTAAGGAAGTAACCCGCCTTCTGTGATTGGAGATCCAATGAAGGAAGTTCAATACGTAGGAACAATCCTTATAATGTGACTCGTATTCTAGCACTTTAAAGAACGAGACTTTATTAAATTTATTATTTATATTCTCCTGCTCATCCCTAAGATATCAGTGCTGATGTAAATGTGATGGTTAAGGAAGAGTATTTACTCTAAATGAATCCGAGGTGGGCATACTCTTACAAGATAGACATTCGTCACTTCTATTTTTGGAGGATTGTTGTGAAACCGCGACCGTGGGAATAAGGCTATTTCCTAAAACTCTCATGAGAATCAAGATTGAACACATGGCTGCTAATAGTGCTAACCCGCGCTACAGTTATGTATCATACCATATGTGTGACATGTTGAATTTTGGTAAAAGAGATTTAATTTAAGACCTAGTTCACTAAGATTCTTTCAGAATGAAACTGTTAATATTAAGTGAGGTTCACATTTGAAAACACCTACACCCATTGTATGGTTTTAAAGTTGCCCATATTATCATATATATATATATATATATATTTTCTATTTATTTGACGGTTTTACAAAGTTTTGAATCTTGTTGGGGATTGTTGGAGATTTCCAAAAAGTTTCAAAACTTTAATTATTTATTATTTTTTATTATATAGTTATTTCTTTTAATAGTTTTATTTATTTAAATTTTAAATATGTGTTTGGTTTCAAAAGCAATAAGTGTGTCTGTTCCTAACAGATACCATAGAGCCTTTTTGTACAGAACTCTAACATTGGGAAAAAATAACAACGTTCTCTGTTTTCTCTCTATCTCTCTCCTCTTTATTGTATTTTTACATTCCATATTTTTGGACAATCGATACATTCTTGACAAATTCTTCTGGTGAAATTATGTATTGTGTCAGATTTTGTAAAGTTTTGAGTTGTATCTTGAAGTCGTTTGTGATCGTTAAAATCTGCACGGAGGGAACGCATAACGACTTTAGGACAGCTTCTTTGACGTGCCTCTTACAATCACACATGCTATTTTCTAAACCTTTTTTTTTCACTTTCTTCTTATTCGGTTATATATATGTATATATAGTTTTTATTAAATTGTCAAAACTTATTTTCAAAATCTATTTTGTTTTAAATTTTTATTGTATAAATTGATTTTAAATAATTATTGTTCAATTCCATCAACAGTGAAGAGTGAAGAGGTGTGGTGTAATTAAAATTAGCCATATGGCAAATGAGGTTTTGGTTAAAATAATTAATAAAGATAAAATAGATTAAAATAGTTAGTAAGATAAAATATTAGATTTAAATCATAATTATTTATTTTTTTTTCTCTCACAATCATCAAATCAATTATAAAAAAGTCAACTATCATTTCAAATATAATTTTTTTTAATCAGGTTAAAATAATAAAAAAAACTATAAAGTCAACTAAAATAATGTATTTCCAAATGAGACTTATATCATATATGTATAATAGGAAATTTTAATATATAATCCTTTAAAAGAGTGTATTATATGCATATTTAATTATGTTATTTTTTTTAATTAAAAATAAAAATAACAATTATGATCTTTTATTATTTTTTTAATGGTGAGGTGCCTAGGCACCATAGAGTTTCCCGTGTATAATTCCGAACAAAAAAACAAGCGCAGAGTGTGGTTGCCCCTCTCTGATCGTCCAATTTTTTCTTGAAAAATGTTTGGAAAAGGAACTTTTATGGTGTGATTGGTTGGGATGTTTGGTTGGAAAATTTAGATTGGAAAATTTAGAGAAAGTTTTGGAAAGAAAAATGGAAAGAGAAAATGTATGTGAAATTAGGTAAAATATAAATATATTTTATTCACATTTCACTTACATTTTCTATTTTTTTTTCAAATTTCTCTCCAAATTCTTCAACCAAACACAGTATTAAAGGGTGGACTCCACTCAATGATGTAATATTTTGATCTTAATTTTTTTTTTTTTTTTTTTTTTTTTTTTTTTTTTCGAATTTCCACCACATTAGTGCTTTAGAGAGATGAATTGTTTTTTCTTTCTTTCTTCTACCGTTTCCCTGAATCTGTGCCAGAAAGCGGAGAGTGGGACGCTTCTGTTCTTCTGTAATTAATAAATAAATTCTCTTCAAACTTTTTCTCTGATGTATAATAGATTTGGTTTCACTCATGTTTTTGGTCAACACATCAATTTCCCTCTGTATCGTGGTGTGCTCTGGTGTTTTCCTATTCCTAACATACATCAAACCATGGAAAAACAAAAACCCTAGATTGTTAGTGGTAGTCACTAATCACCATTACAACTTTCAACTTTCAATTCTTTGTATTTGTTATTTTAATTGTTATTTACCCTAACAAACAAGTAATAATCAATTAGGTTTCTTTTTGTGCACTGTTTCTGCTAAACTCTAATTTTACTCCTTTTTTTTTTTTTTTTTTTTTTTTTTTTTTTTTTTAAATATAGGGTTTCTGAGTGTTTTGATTTGAGATTCAGAGATGGCACATCTGGGTGGTGGTGCGGAGGCACATGCCCGGTTCAAGCAATACGAATATCGAGCCAACTCGATTCTTGTCTTGACTACCGACTCTCGTCCCCGTGACACCCATGAGCCCACGGGCGAGCCTGAGGCCCTCTTTGGGAAGATTGACCCCAAAACCTTTGGTGATCGTGCTTACAGGGGTAGACCCCCCGAGTTAGATGAGAAACTCAAGAAATCAAAGAAGAAAAAGGAACGTGAACCGCTTACTTCTGAGCCAATGCCTACCAGGCAGAGCAAGAAAAGGCGTTTGCAAGAAGAAGAAAGTGTCCTGACTTCTACTGATGAAGGGGTTTATCAGCCGAAGACTAAGGAAACTAGGGCGGCATACGAGGCCATGCTCAGTGTCATCCAACAGCAGTTGGATGGGCAGCCACTGAATATAGTTAGTGGTGCAGCCGATGAGATATTCTGTCCTCAAGAATGAGACTGCTAAAAACCCCGACAAGAAGAAGGAGATTGAGAAACTGTTGAATCCTATACCAAATCATATATTTGATTAGCTGGTTTCCATCATGAAGCTTATCAATGATTACCATGATGGGAGTGATGCAGGTGGTTCCACTGCAGCAGCTAATGGTGGCGATGATGCTCTCAATGATGATGTGGGTGTTGCTGTTGAGTTTGAAGAGAACGAAGAGGAAGAAGAAGAGAGTGATCTTGATGTGGTGCAAGAGGATGAAGAAGATGACGATGATGTGATGGTAGGGCATGGTTCTGGAGCAATGCAGATGGGTGGTGGGATTGACGATGATGACACACAGGATGCTAATGAGGGCATGACCCTTAATGTTAAAGATATTGATGCATATTGGCTTCAGAGGAAGATTTCTCAGGCATATAAGCAACAGATTGATCCACAGCAGAGTCAAAAGCTTACAGAAGAGGTACTTAAAATTCTAGCTGAAGGTGATGATCGTGAAGTTGAAACTAAGTTGTTGGTGCATCTCCAATTTGATAAGTTTAGCCTCAGTAAGCATCTGTTGCGGAATAGACTGAAGATTATATGGTGTACCCATCTGGCTAGAGCTGAAGATGAGGAGAAGAGGAAGAAAATTGAAGAAGAATGTTGGGTCGGGGCCAGAATTGGCTGCAATTTTGGAGCAGTTGCATGCCACAAGGGCAACTGCAAAAGAGAGGCAAAAGAACTTGGAGAAAAGCATAAGAGAGGAGGCTCGCCGATTGAAGGATGAGAGTGGCGTTGATGGGGACCGGCAACGAAGGGGTCTTGCAGATAGTGATGCAGACAGTGGTTGGTTGAAGGGTCAGCGTCTGCTGCTTGATCTTGAAAAACCTTGCATTTCACCAAGGTGGTCTTTTGATGGCGAACAAGAAGTGCGAGCTTCCACTGGAGTCTTATAGGAACCATAAGGATATGAAGAAGTCCACGTGCCAGCTTTAAAGCCAAAACCACTTGCTTCCCGTGAAGAGCTTATAAAGATATCTGACATGCCAGACTGGGCACCACCGGCTTTCAAAGGGATGAACCTTAGTTGCACGAAGCGGGAGCGGGAGCGGGAGCGGGAGCGGGAGCGAGAGCGTGAAATCGTAGACATTTCAGGAATCGTTTAATTGGGAGCGTTTGTATATATTTTAAATAATATATAAAAATATATTGTAAGGTTATATTTTTTTTATGGGACTATACATGTTATAAATAAATAAGAAGCATAAAAAATTATATGTTAAAATATTCTAGTTATATACTTTTATTAGAATATTTTTAATTTATTTTAAAATATTTTTATTACTTTTTTATCTATTTATTCTAAAATATTTTTATTAAAAATTATTTATTTTACGTTATTTTCTTAAAAAAAATAACATAATAACATTAATTCAATAAATATAATATATAAATAATTACACATAAATTTATGAAGATAATATATGATATATAAATTAAAACAGATATATATATAATTTATAAGGGTTATATATAATATATAAATAAAAACATATATTTATATATATAATTTATAAAACAAAAACAAAAACATATATGCATAATACGTATTATATATATATTATATATCTATCGATCTGAGAACCAGTGGCAGAGGAAGAGAGAGAAGTTGTGCACCAGTCGCAGAGAGAGAGAGAGACGTCGCGCGAAGACCAGCGAAGAGAAGAGAGAAGTCGCGATCGATCGAGAGAGAAGAGGTCAAGACGAGATCGAGGGAGAGAGGAGACGAGATCGAGGGAGATATAGAGAAGACGAGTCATGAGATCGAGATCGAGAGAAGAGGCAGGGACAGATCGATCGAGAGGAAGAGAAGAAGACAGATCCTCGATCAGGTTAGCGTTTCTCTTTCATCAAACTCGCGTTTCTCTTTCATCAAACTCGCGATTCTTCTACGAATCTGAGTCAGAAGCGCAGAATCGCGATTTTGAGGAAGAATCGTGAGCCAGTTGAACGATTCCTGCTACTAAGGGATGAACCAGTTGAATAGGGTTCAGAGTAAAGTTTATGAAACAGCCCTTTTTACAGCTGAGAATATTCTTCTACGTGCTCCCACTGGGGCAGGGAAGACAAATTGTTGCAATGCTAACCATACTTGAGCAAATTGCATTGCATAGGAATGAAGGCGTGTCTTTCAACCATAGCAATTACAAGATTGTCAACGTGGCGCCAATGAAAGCACTTGTTGCTGAAGTGGTTGGTAATCTATCTAACCGTCTGCAGCATTATGATGTCAAGGTGAAGGAGCTTAGTGGAGACCAGACTCTTACTCGCCAACAAATTGAAGAAACCCAGATTATTGTCACAACTCCAGAGAAGTGGGATATCATAACCTGCAAATCAGGAGACCACACCTATACACAGCTTGTAAAACTTCTTATCATCGACGAGATTCATCTTCTACATCATAATAGAGGACCTGTTCTGGAAAGTATTGTTGCAAGAGCTATTAGGCAAATTGAAACCACAAAAGAGCATATTCGTTTGGTTGGCTTGTCTGCTACACTGCCTAACTATGAGGATGTGGCATTGTTTTTGCGAGTTGATTTGAATAAAGGACTCTTTCATTTTGACAATAGTTACAGACCTTGTCCTCTTGCCCAACAATATATTCGACTCGCAGTAAAGAAGCCGCTGCAGAGATTCCAGTTGATGAATGATGTTTGTTATGAAAAGGTTATTGATATAGCAGGAAAGCATCAGGTTCTTATTTTTGTTCACTCAAGGAAAGAAAAGGCAAAACTGCTCGTTCAATTAGAGATGCTGCACTTGCTAATGACACTCTTGGCAGATTTTTGAAAGAGGATAGTGTGAGCCGTGCAATACTGCATAGCCATACAGAACTGGTAAAGAGCAATGATCTTAAAGACCTATTACCATATGGCTTTGCAATTCATCATGCAGGGATGGCTAGGGCTGACCGCCAACTTGTTGAGGATCTATTTGCTGATGGACACATGCAAGTTCTGGTTTCCACAGCAACTCTAGCTTGGGGTGTCAATTTGCCTGCTCAAACCGTGATCATCAAAGGTACCCAGATTTACAATCCTGAAAAGGGGGCTTGGACTGAATTGAGTCCTCTGGATATTATGCAGATGCTGGGGCGTGCAGGGAGGCCTTAATACGATTCTTATGGGGAAGGAATAATTATAACTGGCCATAGATCATCTTTCTTTGATGAATCAACAACTTCCTATTGAAAGTCAATTTGTGTAAAAAATGGCCGATCAGTTAAATGGAGAAATTGTTCTTGGAACAGTTCAAAATGCTGGAGAAGCATGCAGTTGGCTCAGTTATACTTATTTGTATGTTCGCATGCTACGAAATCCTACTCTCTATGGTTTAGTGCCTGATGCTTTGACAAGAGACATTATTGGAGGAGGAGAGCTGATCTGGTAAGCATTTTGCTATTACTTAAGATTATATCGAGAATTCTTCTTCAACTCTTTTGGTTATCATCATTTTTTATTGTTTTAAATTTTTGGCTTATCATCATGTACTATGCAAAAGAATTGCCAAAATCATTAACATGTTATAAGGTAAGCAGTGACCTTAAAATGTCTTTTTTATTTTATTTTATTATACTCAGTTTTCTTTTTTCTTTTTTGTGTGTGGCACGGAATCAGAGCTATGGAGAGAAAACCCATTACACAACTTTCCACCAAATTTTCTTCCCAGATAATCAAGGTACAATGCTCATCTATGTTTGTTATGTTGTATGAATTAATGTACAGGTCAGCTTTTATCTTTAAAGCTTGATCCCATTGTTATCCATGAATATTTTCTAATTGCTAAGAAAATTGGAACTTGCTATGTTTTATTGTCATTCCAGAAATTTTAATGAAATGTTGCACAGGCACACTTGTGGTATGCGTACCTAATACATTAGTGCTATTTTTGAACTATCTTCCTGATTTTCTTCCATTGAAATGCTGTCTGGTTTTGCATTCAACTTTGCAATTTTGGTGTTAATCTAAAAAATCTGAATTTCAATATCAAAATATATGGACTAACCACCCCAAAAAGCACAATAAAGGTGAGTTCCTGTTTGATGTTACTTCTTGTATCAGAGCCGCCAATCTGTACATGCTGTGTGGGTCTCAGCCGGCCATCCTAGTCTGCCCTTTTTATCTCTTAATTGGTGCACATGCTATGCCAATCTATACATGCTACGTGCGTCTTGGTCATCCTAATCTCCCCTTTTAATCTGTGCAAGTCTATGCTAAGTGTCCTCTTGTGAAGGATTCAAAAAAGAACAATTAGTCCTTGTGGTGTAGTCCAAACAAATGTTAACGAAAACTAGTTTAGTATTTTATTTTTATTTTTATTTTTTTTTTCAGAAAAAATGGAACACTCTAAAATTTTCAATTTTTTGGAATAAAAAAAAAACTATATTTTCATTTGTTTTCAAAATAAGTTTTTACTCTCTCCTCCAGCTCCTGCCATCTTTGGTCCACCCACCGTCGCCACCTGCGACCAAGGCTACCCTTCGAAAAGCTCCAGTCACATTTCAGTAGCCACTGCATCCGTTCACCCTCCACCACCTGCCACCACGTTTTTTTTATTTTTATTTTCTTTCCCATATGAGACTCGGGATCATTTGGGAAGTGGCTTTTTTAGTAGTCATTCCCATAGTGCCAAAACTCCTAACTTCTCAATGGTCCCCAATCATGAAAGACTAACACTTAAAAATTGTGAAAGGTTGGTTGAGATTCATGAATGTTCTATTAAATGTAAAACATTACAAAATTTTGAGGAAGCTTCTGAGAAGTATCTTTATGACAAAATGTTTGAAAACACTTAATATCTCTGGTTGCTCAAATCTTGAAAAGATTTTGATAGATATGGGGAATATGGAATCTCTAACTGTGCTCAATGCAGATGGAAATGATATATCGATTACTCTCTACCCTGAGGAGGTCAAAGCATGGCATTTGTTCATCAGACCTTGGTTATTGAAGCCAAGAAAAAGTCCAAAATTTCATGGACTGGCTTCTACGCCATGGTCCTTGCTAAGCTTTAAGTCTTGAGGTTTGCAATCTATCAAATGATGCCTTCCCCAGGGATCTTGGCAATCTGTTTTCATTGTGAAAAATTAAATCTGAGTAAAAATCCAATTTGTGCCCTTCCAAATTGCATTAAAGAAATGAAATTATTATTCACTATTGTAAAAGAACAATTATTCTATAAAATGGTCCACGAAATGATCATTTCATTCTAATAAACCAGATGAACGCATGAATCTCTCTCATATATATCTCATTAATATAACTTTGAATTCAATCAAATTGAGACCCTATAAATGTTTTCTCATGTATATTATCATTAGTATGAGTTAATTATATCAAAGAGAGACTCCACCAATGTGGCAGATACATCAGACTACTACTTGGAAATGATTTCCTCGACTTAAATATTTTGATAAAAATGACCACAATAATTAAATAATACCCTTCTCATAGCCATTTCATATTCGATCCGTAACATATGGGAATTTAAAATTATGAGAATAACAAAATATTTTATTTTCACAAAAAAAGAAATATATATCAAATAGTACATTGAGCATAAAATATAACCCAAAGTGGTAGAGGGTCACTCAATTCAAACACTAATGCTGTGTTTGGTTGGAGGATTTGAGAAGGAATTTGGAAAGAGAAATAGAAAAGTTAGGTGAAATGTGAATAAAATATACCTATATTTCACCTAGCTTCACACACCTTCTTCCTTTCTCTTTCCAAATCTCTCCCCAAATTTCCCAACCAAACACAACATAAAAAAAATCTCAAAACTAAAAGTTAAATAGTAAGATCCATTTCAATCATACAAACTTGAAAATATAACACCACAAAATAATAATAATAATAATAATAATAATATCTTTCAACCATATTATCATTATTATTATCTTTAAATCACATCTTCTTATTTATTTTGTTTTGTTTTTATCTTTATGTAATGAATAATAGAACAAAGATAACTCAAAACCCATACTTTTGTAACTCAGGGGTAGTCTAGTTGGTTAATGAATTTATTAGATTTGTTTTCTTGATTTGTCGATCGCATAGTTTTACGGAAAGAAATAACTTATATAATCAGAGTGAACGAATATTGAAGTTAATTTTTTGTTTTCTGTTTACATTTTGTTTCATGACACTTATTCATAAATCTCTTTTCACATACTTATGTTCCATTTATCTCTAATAATAATATTCACATTGACAGTGTGAATGTTTCGTGATGTAAACATTCATAGTGTCAATGTGAATGTTCACACTATCAATGTGAACATTCACACGTTAATATAAATATTTAACATTGTAAAATATGAAGGCTCACATCACTAAGTTGCTAACCATTCAAAAAAAAAAAAATTGTATGGATAAAATTGTCCATAAAATATCTTAAATATGAGAATTAGGATTTGATGATTTTAGGTTCTTCCTCAATAATGTTAAGAAATTTGATTTTGTGGCTCAAGAATGTCATGATTTTCAAAAGTGGGTTTAAATCTCAACATTTTAGTTAATCCTTGAGGGTTTCACTTTTATTAATTTAAGAAAGATGGTTTTTGGGTTTCACCAAGGAAATGAGGAGAGGTTTTGTTTTTGAGGAAGAACCCTAGAAATTTGAGGTTTTGGAAAATATGGAGGACCTATGGAATTTTCTTGTGTCAAAAGAATGAATGAGTGAAAAATTTCGTATTATTGTTTGCAAAAATGACAATTTTCTTGGTATATGAGGATTGGGAGTTTGTTTTAAAACTTTTTTTTTTTTTTTTGGTGTTAAATGCATGAACATGTGTAGTTATGAGATAATGATATTGTTGAGCTCCTTGAAATATTAAAGTTGTGATATTGGAAGTTAATGTTCAAAACATGGTGTGTAGTCTTGAAATGACCAAATCGTTGAGAATTGTACAAGGTGGGGGAAATGTTGCCACTTGTTAATAAATCTAAATTGAACATGTAGCTATTTTGTGATAAATAACATTGAAGAAGGGAAGATGGGAAATGCTATTATTGTAGTCTTATTGTTGAGATACTTAAAAATGAAGTTATGTTTTCGAGGCATTGATAATTGTTGCATCACGTACTCATTTAAGTGATTATTATGCATTTTGAATTGAGCTTGGAAACGTTTACATTGAAAAAGGGTATTGGAATTGAGAAATCATGGAAATGTTTGTGGGGTAAATATGTTGGTAAGTCCAGATAGGAGGTGTAGATGAAATTGATAAGTTGGCATGAGTATCTGGGGTGAAAGACTGAAAATATGTGCGGAGGAGGTACCACTTCCTTTCCGGTTAGCAATCGGTAAAGTAGGGTTTTGGATAGTGCTAGTTAAGCCTACTTGCAAACATCAACCTAGGAATTATCTGAGTTGTATTTACCGCCCCGTTGAATAAAAATTATGAATTTCGAAAATTTTGAGATTTCAAACTATGGTTGAACATGGTAACTTTTAAAAAGGCATGTAAATGAAATTCTCTTTAAATTTGGGCATTGCATGGCATTTGCATTTATTATCAGGAATTTGCATAAATTTATATATTTTGTTAAGGATTCTCTACTGGATTTCACGCTCACCCCTATGGGATTTTGGTGCAGGAAAAGATGTGGTGATCCAGCCGAGTTGAGGGCGTGGACACATTTTGGTGAAGAGTAAGTAACTCTTTTGTTGTGATATATTTTGCTAGCCAAGGGCTTAAAATGTATGGGTTCGTGAAACCATTTTTGTGTAACCGGGCTTAAGCCTTGAAAATTGTAAGCCCATGAGGACATTTTATTATTTTTGGGATTTGATGTTCTACATGCTATAGATTCATGTATTTCTATATCATTGAATGTATAATTTGCATGTGGAACTTTTGTATAAACTTTATTAATTAATGATGTAAAGGTTGGAGATCTATCTTTATTCCTTAGGGATGTTGGTTAATGTACCTAATTGTGATGGGTTATTTCGGGGCGTTACAGGTTGGGGTGCTATGATGCTATCTTACTCTTGTCTTTTCTTTATTGATAGTTTTGCATATGTAATGTATGTTTTGTTATTATCAATAAAATTCTCTTCTTTTGTTGATTGAAAAAAAGAAAAAAAGAAAAGTGGTTAAAGAATTTATAAAAATATTTGAAAATATGTGAAAGTGTTTGGGATTCTATTGAAAAGTGTCTTGGGTGTGCCCATAATTAAGTATTTTATTCCTCTTTTTAAACCTTAATGAAGAAATATAAATACATCAAGTTTTACAATTGAACTTGAAAACCGAACTTAAATGAATGTAGGTATGTTTGAACACACAGAAAAAAGCTGAAAAAGAAAAGAAAAGATTAGAAAAAATGTTTGTTAAATAAATTTTTATTGTGAGAATTACATTATATTATATAAAAATATCTCACAACATATTGCCATAATCATACAACAAATTCAACAATCACACAAATCAAATAAAAAAGAATCCCAAAACAAATAAAGGGAGAAAGAGTAATATACATAATACACAAGGGGAGATCTCAAAATCTTAATATCTTGTTTCAAATAATTACATCCTCCATCAAAACACTCAAAGTCATTAAATTTCTAGATTTCAGTACATTAAGAGCTTATTTGATTGGGTGAATTATAGTATAAGTTCGAGATTATTAATTATTGGGATTTACATTCTAGTGTTTGATTAATTTTTGTTATCCACATTAGATTTTGATAAATATTTTATCAACAAAATTGATAGATTTTTTAATCTTCGAACTAATAATGCAAAAACAAATATATAATTGAAATTATATATTTTTAAACCCATTGCAAAACATATGTGAAATAGGGATTGTTTAGACGACTAATCCTGAATAACTAATTATGCACTAATTTTATAAATTATTAATCTCATAACTATTAATTCTGCTCATCAAGTAGGACATAACATTCTCACATGATCTTTGTCCTCAGCAGCTTCATTTCATTTTCCTCAGTGTCTGATGCTGACTCATCCACCCCTTCTTCCTAGCAGCTTTCTCCATACCCAGGAAGTCTCTCTAATTAATATATATAATCCATGGTTGCCTTGACAGATAAACTTTAATAGCCAATGGAGATTGTAAGAAACCAAAAAGCCTCCTCTTCCACTTCTCAATGTAGTTATCAGGTGTTCTTGAGCTTCAGAGGTAAAGACACTCGTAAGAGAGATTACAGGAAGAAGTCGGTGAAAGAAAGAATAAGTGGAAGAAAAAGATAAAACAAGGGAGGGCAACGCTCAGAGAAGCTGCATATATAGCAGGGATGAATTTAGAGAAGGGGTAATTTTCTTACCAAGTAGTTTATTTAGCAAGGCATTAATTACAAGCATCACTCTTTGTGAAATGTCTTATAAAAGGTCATGTAAACTGTCCTAAGAGGGATGTGATTCAATAGCAACCCATGGAAATTAATAGTCCAAACTAGAACGTAAGTCTCACCAAACAAGCGCTGATCTATGGTAAATTGTGGGATAAAATCTTACAGCATGAGCTCCAAATGTCCCCTAGTCTAATCCCTTATTCTAATTCCTCTAAACAAAATTTAAGGTTTTTTTTTTGTTTTTTTTTTTTTTTTTTTTTTGAGAGAGAGAGAGAGAGAGAGAGAGAGAGAGAGAGAGAGAGAGAGAGATTTACATCTTTTAATTTCAAAAGATTACAAAAGTTAAATGGCCCTTGAGGGGCATCCTAACAAAAATGATTTTTTTTTTTAGGCCCAGAACACCCCCAAAGCAGGACCCTTAAGATTCATCCTCCCAAGCCAAATTGGGAGGAGCTAACCAATCCACATAAACCGTCGGATTTCCACTTAAATAGTAGGGGATTCAAACCCTAGTCAGTGAAGAGAGGAGCAAACTCCCTTACCAATTAAGATGACCCATAGTGGTCAACAAATGAAGTTCTCAACAACAACACAACAAAAAAGGAAGAAGAAGAAAGAATTAATTAATTAATTATAATTTATAATTTATTTATTGTTATTATTTTTTAAAGATGATCCTGCCTTTGAGTTATTTTCAACTATTGCATGTGTAGTTTATTCATTTCAGATCACAAGATTTACCCTGTTTGGCCGAGTTTTCAAATATAGTTTTCTTTTTCCAATTTTTTTTTCTTTTTTTTTTCTTTTTTTGTTTTTTTTTTCCAAAAAACTAAAAGTAGTTTGATTTAGGAAAAAAAAAAAAAGGCATATTTTTCAAAAGTTCTAACATTTGCCTTAATTACCATAGAACAAATGGTCCAATCCATGAATGTGAAAATACATTTTTTTCATATGAAACTTTACGGATTGTTTCAATAACAAAAAGGGTAAATTACAATTTGGCGCGTTTAAGTTTGATCACTTTCTTATTTTAGCCTTGAAAATTTATTTATTTTTTATTTTGACCCTTCATATTTCAAGTTTTTTCCAATTTATTCCTAAAGCTAACTTTAATTCAAAATTATACAGCAAATGTTACAATAACTGTCACAGAACATAAAATTTTAACAGTCACATGACAGTTATTGTGACATCTTCTGTATAACTTTGAATGGAAGTTAGCTTTAAGAATAAATTGGAAAAAACTTGAAAAGTAAAGAGCCAAAGTAAAAAAAAAAAAAAAAAAAAAAAAAACTTTTTAAAGGCCAAAGTAAAAAAATGACTAAACATGAAATAGGCAAAATGTAATTTACCCTAAAAGAAATAACTTGGTCATGTTCATTATTGCATGAGAATTTGTTATGAGCCAATATGACAAGATTTTCAAAATCATATTTTAAAATTCAAAATTACTGTTACTTTTCATTATTATTATTTTCTTTTAAGGAAAAATTACTCATAAATCCCATATTAGGAAATGTTACTCTATCTAGTCCTAAGTGTTTTTTTGTAAACCATTTAGTCCTTTTTATATTTGGTATGGTATCTTTGTTTGTTATATTTTATATTTGGTATGGTATCTTTGCTTGTTATATTGTATAAACATCAATATATTGTATCCCATATTGGTGTATGATGATGTTTGATGAGGTTGAAGATGTAGTTGATGTTTGATGATGTTCACAATGTTGGTGATGTTGGTGATGTATGATGATGTAGTTGATGTTTGATAATGTTGGTGATGTTGATGATGTTTGATGAGGTTGAATATGTAATGAAGATGTAGTTGATGTTTGATGATGTTCACAATGTTGGTGATGTATGATGATGTAGTTGATGTTTGATGATGTTGTGATGTTGATGATGTTTGATGAGGTTGAAGATGTAGTTGATGTTTGATGATATTCACAATATTGGTGATGTTGGTGATGTTGTAGTTGATGTTGGGTGATGTTGGTGATGTTGATAATGTTTGATGATGAAGTTGATGTTTGATGATGTTTTATGATGTTGGTGATGTTGATGATGTTTGATGATGTAGTTGATGTTTGATCAATGTTGATGATGTTTTATGATGTTGGTGATGTTGATGATGTTTGATGATGTAATTGATGTTGATGATGTTGTTGGTGTAGTTAATGTTGCTGATGTTCGGAAAGAAGAGAAATCTAAAAAAGGCCTATATATAGTAAGCTTTTAACATTCAAATAGGACTTATTAGTCTACAAATTAAAATTTGGGATTTATTGGTGTTTTGCCCTTGTTTTAAATACAAATGTTGAAAATATTAATAGATATCCAAATAAAATTATACTTATTAGTAATAAGTATGACATTAGTTTCAAATACAATAATAACATCCTTAAAAAAAATAAAAAATATATTATATTATTTATAATATTGCAAAAAATAACGTTGTTTAATATTAAAATTCAAAATTATTTAAATTTTAAATATAAAATACTCATGTTACGATGTTATTACTTCTTTCCACTCATTAAGCATTTCAAATTCGTCTAATTGTTCTCCTCTCAAAGAAATTATAAGAGACACGTTAGAAAGTATAAGAACTATGTTATTTTTTCTATAAAATGAAATTTACTTGTAAATGATCATGCAAATAGCTTTCATGCCCTTATAAAAAAGTTCAAAAAAATCAAATTGCTATTTTTCTAACTTACACTGATTCTTTCAAAATTTCTAAAAATTTCCCACTAATTAACTAAAAATAGTAACAACTATTTCTATCTAAGTTCTTAGATCTACCTATTTATATTATTTCAACATAGTTAGTCTATCTGTTAATAAGGAACCCAAAAAAGGGTTTTGCCGATCAAAAAAATATATATATAAGGGGCCAAAAAAAAAAAAAGTATTATACAAAAAATAAATTAGAATTAGAATTGTTTTAAAAAAATAATAAATATAGTCTTACACTCTAAAAAGTACAACAAAGATCGAGTATTTGACCATTTTGTAAACAAATAATAATTTATAATATAACCGTACGAATATAGCGAAAGAATATTTTCCTAATTGGCATTTGTTAAATTTGAAGGAAATAATATTTTCTTAATAGTAAGATGGTGGCTAAACATAGGATTTTTTTTAAAAAAAATATTCTTAAAAAAAAAAACAATTTAGAGAATTGACCAACTTTTCAAACTATTTGAGAAACTAACCTGCTTTATAAAATCACATTTTGAAAATACAATTTTAAATTGAAATATCATTTTCAACATGCAATTTCAATTTGAAATCGCATGTTGAAAATGCAATTTTATGATGACATGGATTTCACTAAGATATATTACATTTTCAATTTAAAATTACATTTTTAAATTGCGATTTCAAAAAACAGGTTAGTTTTCTAAATTGTTTGAAAAGTGAGTCAATTCTATAAATTATTATTTTTTTTAGAATATTAAAGAAAAAAAAAAACCTCCTGAACTTAGAGGTACTTGATAAAACTAAAACTAATTAAAGTTTTCAATGTTTAATACTTACAACCATCAATACTTAATTAATTTTTAATGTTAAAAATTTTTACGATAAATTTCTCCTCTAATTTTAAATATATTTACCTAATACATGTGGACTTAGATCATCTCCAAATGAGGAGGCAAAAGAGCATCTTGAAGCATTTTTGCTAGTGCAATTGCTTTTCTCCTTCTCTAAAGGGCTCTCCATCATAAGAGGCAAAATGCCCATTTTAATTTTGGCTCTTCACAACTAACTAGCCTTCATTGAAAGGCAAAAAGGTTTCCCACTGAATTTGCTCATTCCACCTGATCAAGTACTATTCTTTTGTATAGCGACCCCGGGTCTCTACCCGACTGTCATGGTATTCTGGATCCGAATCTTGTTGTTTGATGCTGCCGGTTATGTCTTTCTTCCTTACCCCTCTTGAATTTGAGCTTTGGAATGACTTGAGCGCGTTTAGAACAGGTTGGTTGCCTTTCGGTCTAGAATCTTGTTGCCCAGAACTTCGGTCTTCCGCTCGAGCGGAGTTTGCAACCTTTCAGTATCGAGTGTCTCTGCAAAAGTGCTGCAAGAGTGTTTTTCACGCTCGAGCAGCGTTTTTGACCCTCGAGCATGTCTGAGCTCGAGCAGCCCTTCTAGCGATCGAGCGGCTGTCTACAATCTGTGAAATACTGGACGAGTGTAATCCACGCTCGAGCGGTGCTCTTTGCGCTTGAGCGAGTTGTTGTTGTTGTTGTGTCTTGACGCTCGAGCGTGAAACTCTCCGCTCGAGTGGACTGTGCGTATATCAGATCGTAAAAGCGACTTTTTACATAACTTTTTCGTCTCTTTTTCATCCAAACCCTAAGTTGAGAGCTTCTCTCTCTATATTTGACCTAGATCTAGTGATCTTCTCACCCTCCTTCCTTAGACAAAAAGAGTGAGCTCTTCAAGATCTTCATTTCCATCCAAGAAGAAGTGGGATTTTCCATTTTTGGAAGCCTCACCTTTGTCTAGCCCTTCTCCTTGGGCTTCTACTTTGAGGTAGGGATATTCTTGAGTTATATATACTAGTTTTGCCTTTTTTATGATGATTTAAGAGTTCCTTCTAGTTTTTGATGATATTAACCTTGTGATTTCAAAATGTAAAGGTTTTCCTCAAAAGAGGGTTTCTCTTTGAACTTTAAATTTTTGTTCAATCCTTGAGGGTTCATCTTGTTGACCTAAGAAAAGAAATGTTTTGGATGAGAGTTTTCACCATGAAATGGGAAGTGATTGTTTTGAGAAAAACCCTAGAAATCGGGGATTTTGGTAATATGGCAAATGTCTTTGAAATTTCTTATTTTCTTGTTTTAAAAAGATGAAGAGAGTGAGTTGCATCAATGTTTGGAAAAATGGAAAATTACTTGTTATATGAAAA
The DNA here is from genome assembly GCA_036172215.1 of Camellia granthamiana. Classification (NCBI taxonomy): domain Eukaryota; kingdom Viridiplantae; phylum Streptophyta; class Magnoliopsida; order Ericales; family Theaceae; genus Camellia; species Camellia granthamiana. The sequence goes on from CM069904.1 coordinate 28,078,678, forward strand.
TGAGGTGTTAATGTTAAATTGTTGACAATACATAAATGAGCAAGGTTGTGGCGACACTAATTTGTTATGTCTTGTGATATGAAAATTGTGACTACGTGTTAATGAAACATGTTAATCTTGCGGATGAACATTGAAAAGAGAATATGAGAATGTGAATGTTGACATTGTAGTAGAGATAGTCAAAAGTGGAGAAATGTCTTAAGATATGGAAAGGATCATTTGCATTGCATGTTATTTCATTTATTATAGTGCATTGTGAATCTAAATCATTGAGATTTCCATCATGAGGAAAAGAAATAGTTATTGTATTGAGAACTATGAAAATGTGTAAGGAGTAAATACGTTGGTAAGTCCGGATAGGAGGTGTAGATGAATTTGTTAAGTTGGCCTGAGTGTCCTTGGTGAAAGACCAAAAAACCGCACGGATAAGTGTCGAGCCTTCCGGTTAATACTGGTAAAAATGGCAGTTTGGTAGTTCTCGTAGAGTCTACTTGCAGACATCGGCCTAGGGATTATCAGTATCGTATTTACCGCCCCTATTGAATTAATAATGGAAGTTTGAAATTGATGAGATCACATGATGATATTGAGAGTATGGTGATTTTGAAATGGTGCATTGAAATGAATATTTTTCCTCAATACCTTAATCTTGGCATGGCATTGCAATTACATTTGTTTTTATGTTGAGGAAAAAGTATAACTGTATATACTTTGTGAGAATTTCTCTACTGGGCTTTATGCTCACCCCTATGGGATTTGGTGCAGGTAAAAATGTGGTGATCCCACCGAACTGAGGACGTGGATATTTTTGTGAAGAGTAGATGACTCTCCTTTTTGTTGTAATTTTTGTAAAGCCAAGGGCTAACATGTATGGGTCGTAGGGACCATTTTGTGAAACCGGGCTATTGCCTTGGAAGATGTAAGCCCTTAAGGGCATTTATTTGCTTTGAGACTAAGTGCTTCACATGCTATAGATTCACATGATTCTTTTATCACTTGAATGTATATTCGCATGTGGACTTTTGTATAAACTCTCTCATTGATATTGCAAAGATGGAAGATTTGTTGCCATGGCTTAGTAAATGTTAATTGATGTGGGTAGTTCATGTTCAAATATTTTCGGGGCATTACATTTTGGTTGGTCTTGTGTTTGTATATTGTATGTAATTGATTTGGTTTTGTATTTGCATATTACCATTTGAAATTTTTTTTTTTAAAAATAATTTAATATTTGAAAAAAATAATTTAATTGTATATTTTTTAAAAATAATATTTGTAAATGTCACGTCAATATATGTAGCATGTCATAAAAACATGATTTATTCATTTATTTATGTTTATAATATTTCATTTTTAAAAGTTAAATAAATTAGTTTGATTGATTAACTGGAATAAAGAGTATGATTAGAGTGTACACTTACTAAACTAGTTAGACAAAATAAAAAATGTATTTTTCTATATACTTTTGTGAGACATTTTACCTCTTACCCTTTGGAGTGAGTCTATTCGTTAAACCGGTCTCAAATCAATATAAGTAGGACTAATTGTAAGAACATAATTTTAGAATGTTGATAGAAATATTTAATATTCGTATTTAAAATTTGTGGCTTTCTTTACTCTTTTGTTTTGTTTTGTTTTGTTTTTGTTTTTGTTTTTTGTTTTTTTTTTTGTTAGGGATAAATTAGGATAAAAGACAATTTTAGCCCTTAAAGTATATACTCTTTGTCATTTTAATCCCTTAAGTTACAATTTGGTCATCAAAATTGTCAATTTGAGTCAATTTGATTCTAGTTTAACGTTCGTTAACAAAAATATGAATAAAAGACAGTTTTGGTTCATAAAATATGCATTTATTGTCATTTTAGTCCTTCAAGTTTTGAATCTTGTTATTTTGGTTCTCAAAATTGTCAATTTGAATTAGGACCAAATTGATAACTTTGAGGACCAAAATGACAAGAAATGCATACTTTGGGGACCAAAACTGTCTTTTAGTCATATTTATGTTAACGGACGTTAAACCTAGGAGCAAATTGACTCAAATTGACAATTTTGAAGGCCAAAATGACAAAATTGAAATTTAAGAGACTAAAATGAAAAACAACACATACTTTAAGGACTAAAAATGTCTTCTATCCAAATAAATTATATTGACCTCTTTTAAAATTTAGAGAAAATGCAAGTAACATTATAGTTTTGACATACTTACACTAATCTCCCTCCTTTTCAATAAACTAAACAAACTAAAATTAAAGCAAATAGTGCAAAGACACAAATATAAATAGAAAAAACAAACAAGCATAAAAGACATACAACAATATAATCTCTTCACTTATATGACTAACAAATAATTGATAAAAATGTGAATGAGTATTATATGAATTAAACTTTAACTAAGCCTAATGTAATTATATCAAAACTGTAAAATTTACTGTATTTTCTCTAAATCTCACGGAAGGTCATTGTAATTTACTCTCTTTTTTTCAATAGATATTTGTGGAACAATAAACTTTTTTTTTTCTTTTTTTTAGATGTGTTCAACAATCAACTTTTTAGTAGTTAATTTTAAAGTAATATAATATTTTTTTGGTTTAAATTCATTTTACTCCTTGTGGTTTGGGGCTAGAGTACTTTACCCTCCTATGGTTAAAAAATAGTCAGAAAATCCCCATGTAATTTTGGAGTAAAGTGCTACCATTAGTTTTTTTTATCCAAATTAATGGAATGTGTATTACACACACTATTTTTTAGAGTGAGTTTTGTTTTCTTGATAAGTTATAATGAAATTAATACAACAAAAGGACAATTTTACCCCCGTTTTTTTCAAACCTAAAATTATATTAATATGTTAATTAAAATATAATTAATAATTGATATAAAATATAAGATACAATTAAGAATTTATTTAAAATATAATTAAATAAAATATAAAATGAAGAATAATTAAGAATTAATCTAAAATGTAATTAAATTAAAATTAGATTAACATGTTAGAAATTATAATGATAAATAATTAAGAATTTAGAATTAATTGTGATCTAAAATATAATTAAATTAAAATTAGATTAAAAAGTTAGTAATTACAATAAATAGTTAAATACTTAAGATTAATTTGTATCTAAAATATAATTAAATTAAAATTTGAATGAAAATTTTAGAATTACAATAAATAATTAAGAATTTATAATTAATTTTGATTTATTTAAATTAATACTATACATTATATATTATGTGTATGAGAGATGAGAGAAAAAGAAAATAACAAAAAATATAAGGTTTGAGGGTATTTTGTAATTTCTCATATATAATTAACGATGTTAACGGCTGCATTTTTGTCCAAAACCACATGGGAGGTATGACTATTTTTAAAGATAGGAGATAATACTATCAAAACATGCCACAATAAGGTAAAATAAATTTTTTCCTATTTTTTTATACAAACTTTTATGTACATTCAAAATGATATAATAAATTAATTTATTTTTTAAAAAGACTTTCGTATTTAATTCTTTTTAATCTCTGTGGCCGTGCATTGCACCTTTGCACAGACTATTATCGGGATAATATACAAATCTTTTTAGTTGATTCTGACCACTCATGTAGTGTTCTTTAATTACTTTTCATTTAATTGCAACTTGTAGGTATGAGTCAAAATTTATTCAGAAAATCATCAAAAGAATCGGGGGTAAGTTGAATTGCGTAATCTTGCATGCTGCGGACCACCCAATTGGAATGGAATCTCAAGCTAAAAAAATTAATTTGTGGTTAAGGCCTCGTTTGGGAACAGGTTTTTTTAGTAATTTTTTGACTTTTTGACTAAAATGTGATATAAAAAAAACTAGTATGTTTGGGATGACTTTTTGGCTTTTTACGAAAAGATGTGCAAAAAGTAGAAAGAAAAGGGAACCTTTGACTTTTTGATATGGGTTGTTGACTTTTTGATTTTTTTAGTAACTTTTTGACTTTTTGACTAAAAGGAGCACTTGTCAAACGAGAATGTGATGTTAGCATAGCCGTGATTTGTGGAATGGGTGAAATAGGGGAGACCACCCTTGCCAAATATGTCTATAATTTACGCTTTTAGAGATTTGAAGCTACTAGCTTTCTTCTACATGTTAGAGAAGAATCAAAACGACCTAGTGGTTTAGTTGATATTTTAAAAAAGAAAGAGAGAAAAATAAACAATGAGCTTGAAGGAAGAGAAAGGATTTGCAAAAGGATTCTTGTAGTACTTGATGGTGTGGATGAGCGACAACAGTTTGATAATCTGATTGGAAAGCTTGATTTGATTCATCGAAGAAGTAAAATTATCTTAACCACTAGGAACAAGCATTTGTTAAAGGCTAATGAAGTTTATATACTTGAGGTAAAGGAGCTTGATTCTAATAAATCATTGGAGCTTTTTAGTTGGCATGCCTTTGGACAAGACCATCTCATTCAAAGATACTTTGCTTATTCACAAAGCGTAGTGTGGCATTGCGGAGGGCTTCCTTTAGCTCTAGTAGTTTTGGGTTCTTCTCTATCTGACAAAAGTTTAGACATATGGAAAAGTGCATTACAAAAACTAAAAAATAATCTTGAGAAAGACATATACGTTATGACAATTTGGATGACCATGACAAGAATTTATTCTTTTATATTGCTTGTTTATTTATCAAAAGGCGCAAAGATTCCACGGTTAGAATTCTAGATGCATGTGATTTCTGCTCAGAAAGAGGCATGGACAATCTCATTGATAGATGTCTCTTGACGATTACACAAAAGATATTGATGATGCATCAATTGCTTCAAGACATGGGAAAATATATTGTTCAACAACAATCATCCAATGAGCTGGGTAAATGTAGATTGTTGGGGCGCCACAAGGATTCCTTTAATGTTTTGAGGAGAAAAATTATGAGAAACATGCTTTTCAAATACTTGATTAAGTTTTGTTTAATGTTCTCTTCTTGTCCGAATTAACGTTTCCTCTTATCAGGGAACAAAAAAAATTGAAGGCCTCTACCTTGATATGCATGTTTTAGAGAAAGAAAGTTGGTTTAAGAAAACCTTTTGTGACTTGGAAATTGATGCATTTGCGAGTATAGAAAATCTTATATTGCTCATGCTCATGCTCATTGGTGTTGAAATCAATGGAGGATACAAGGAATTCCCTAAGAGATTAAGATGGTTGTCTTGGCATGGATATTCTCAAAAATCCATATCAAGTGATTTTTCTTTAGAGAGTCTGGTTGGTCTTGAATTGCAGAATAGCAAGTTGGAGCAAGTTTGGAAAGGAACCAGGGTACGATTAAACAAATTCCATATTTATTTTCATTATCTATTTTTTTGAAGATTAACAGATAAATTATGAAAATTGTTTTCCTTCTTAATCTGGCAGTTGCTTATATCATTGAAAGTCTTGAATCTCAGTCATTCCCATGGTCTCCGCACTACTTCCAACTTCACCGAACTCCCTAATCTTGAGGATTTGGTCCTAGAGAATTGCATTCGTTTGGTTGAGGTTCATGAATCAATAAGTGAATTAGGGAGGCTTGTTTTCTTGAATCTCAAAGGTTGCGAAAATCTTAAGAAGCTTCCATGCAAAATTGGTCATTTAAAATCCTTGGAAAAACTTGATCTCTTTGGCTGTTCAAATCTTGATCAATTTCCTGCAGAGCTAGAGAAGATAAAATCTTTAACAATGTTCAATTTAGATGGAATAGACATAAATAAAATACAAAGTACCACTAGCGATGTTAAACCATGGAGCTGGCTTTTCAATCCTTTCCTACTGAAACCAAGAAAATGTCTCGAATCCATTTGTTTTTCATTGGCATCTTTAGCGAGCTGTATGGTAAGCTTAAGTCTTTCAAACTGCACTATGTCATATGAAGATCTTGCGAAAATTCTTATAATGACTCTGGTTTTGACCCAACATTTTATTATGTTCCGGACTCGGGTTTCATGGTTTAATGTTGTTGTTCATCTCTTATTCCCCTTGTTGTTCCTTGGATTGGTCATTTGGATTGTAGTTGTGTGTTTGGAACAGGTTTGGCTGCTTGTTTTTCCAAACCTTTGTTACCCAGATTTTTGCTCCTCCGCTCAAGCGGGCTTTGAAATTTTTGGTCATCCGCTCAAGCGGCCATTCTTGCGCTCAAGCGGGATTTGCAAACTCTCAATATTTTTACAGACCTGCAAATACTAGAAGAGTGTATTCTACGTTCGAGCGGCGTTTCTTACCCTCGAGCGGGTGGATGCTCGAGCGTCCAATCTTGCGCTCGAGCGATGTCTTTTGTCTGCAAAACTTCTAAAAGTGTGTATTCAACGCTCGAGCGTCACTTCTTACGTTTGAGCAGAACATTGTGTCTGACGCTGGAGCGTCACTTTTCACGCTTGAGCATGTTGCGTGTATAATAGATCATGAGGATAACCTTTTTCATCACTTTTTCACTCCTCTCTCTCTCTCTCTCTCTAAAACTCTCTAAAACCCTAGATCTTGAGTTTCTCTCTCTAAAACTCATATTCTCCATTCTATTTCACCTAAATCTATTGGGTTCTTCACTCTAGTGCCTTTGAGAAAAAGGTAGAACACGTTGTGGGCTATCTTTTCATCCAAACAAAAGTGGATTTCGGTGTCTTTGGAGTTTCAACCTTGCTTTGCTCATCTTCTTTTCTTAAGGTAGGGATTTTCTACACTTTCATATGGTCTTTAGCTTAGTTATTTGTCGTTGTGTAACAATGGTGGGATTTGGGAGTAGTTTGAACAAACCTACGGTTTGCATGTGAAATAAAAAGAGGGGTTTTTGATGAATGGAAAATAGATAGTCATGGAGTTTGAAAATGAGATTGCATTGTGTCAAAATTGTTGATTTTGGAACGTGGGTTGATATTTGAAAAAAATGGAGTTTGCCCTAAAATGGTTATAATATTTATTTTGTATAAATAAATGAAATTGGTGTTGTAAACATGAACTTGGGCAGATATTGAAATAGATGGTGGAGTTGAGTATGCAATGCCTCTCACATTTGGAAGTTTTGAATAAATTATCTGTCTTGAGATTGAATATCTATTTAGAAATAACTGTATTGGGCTATCGGTGGATGATAGCTATGATTGTTTTAGAAATTGCATGAGGATTAGGTGAATTAAAAGTAATTTATTGTTGATTGCCATTGAATGTGACTATATTTAAATACATTGTATATGTATAGCATTTTGGAGGAGAAATGGGATATACTCCATTGTTTGGGAGTAGATAGGGGATGCATTCCATTGAAATTAAGTTGTCCGGAGTGTCTAGGGTGAAAGTCCTAAAATCTTGTGTATACATAAGTGCCAATTCTGCGGGCAAAATTTTCGTAAAATGACAGATTGAAGTGTTGATGTGGTAATTGTATTGGTTGATAAACACTGAGTTGTAGTCTCAGTTAGGTTGTTGAAAGATAATGAGATTGACTTATGGATTGAAATGAATTGAAGGAAAATGAAATAAGATATGAACATGGTACTTTATGATTATGAAAAATGTAAATGTTTTGTCACAGACATTGTATATGCACATTGTACCTATATATATGTTAAACTTCATATATGTATTAGATTATTCCTACTGGGCTTTGGCTCACCCTATTTGGGAAAAACATTCTCAGGTGCTGATGACATGCCTCCGCCATGGCAATAGCTTAGAGGGACCTTTGGGAAGCAAGAGCTTCTTTATTTTGTTTTGTTTTTTTTTTTGTTTTTGTTTTTTTTATTATTTTCTTTTGTATAGCCAAGGACTTTAATTATATTGAGCTAGGCTCACTTTGGTGTAACCAAGCAATGACTTGAAAAGATGTAAGCCTATAGGGCATCTGACTATATGTTTAGTTTTATTTCTCTTAACATTGTAACACATACTATAGATTCAGGATGAATGTATCTTATTTCTGTTATTCTTCCACTCATGAGTTGTATTTATTATATAATTTTGAAGGCAGTACAACTTGGTATTAGAGCGTACCGAGTTTGAATACTTTGGGTACGTGGGAAGTGGTTATTACCACAATGGTTTTGTCTCGCTTAGTTGAGACGTTAGTATATATTGTATACTTATGTGATAACATGCTTATATGGTTATATGGGTATGGGATTTAGTTCCTCAGATATTGAGTGGGTCTATGGGTTTTTGGAAGTCCTATTAGAAGAGCACTTGATCATCGTTGTTTCTAATTGGAACTCTAACAACGCCGCGGGACGGTCATTATCTAGGAAGGAAATTTGTATGTGTTTACGTGACTATGTGCTTATATGGAATGAATTACTGTTGTCCAATGTATTAGGACGCGAGCGAGTTAGCTTCGGCACATTTGTAAACATGCTAACCTTTTTTGTTACTTTCATTAGGATGTCAGGACGTAGTCGTGGTGGTAGGCGTGGTAGGCCTAGGAGGCACAAGGTGCCTATATCGGATGAAATTCTGACCCAGGAAGAAGGGGTTGGTCAAGCCAATATGGCTGAACCAGTTGGTCAACAGGCCATGGGCACTTTAGCTCGTGAAATGGCCGGGGCATTGCGGGAATCTATGGACATTCTCAGAGCTAAGAATCAAGTCTAGGCCTAAGTAGCTGAAGCAGAGCCATCTTTTCTGAAGAGAAAGCTTTTCCGGTCAAATTCGGATGAGTTTTTGGGTGACCCCAAGGAGCCACTGAAGGCAGATGAGTGGCCAGAACAAATAGTGAAGACGTTCGAGATGCTTGGCATCGAGGACGACCAGTTGAGGGTGATCTTGGTGTCCTTCCAACTAATGGAGGATGCGGGTCAGTGGTGGAAGTATGTGCGTGGGCGCATTGGGGTGACTTGGGAGGCTTTCGTCAACGTCTTCCAAGACAAGTTTTTGCCTTCCACAGCTAGGGAGAAGTTGAGAGACCAGTTTTCCAAGCTGGTGTAGTTGAACACACCAGTGGCTAAGTTTGAGGCCATATTCACTAGCATTTCTAGGTTTGCACCTGAGTTAGTGGCGATTGAAGAACGCTGTTGTTTGGAGTTTGAGAAGCAATTGAGGACCAGGCTCATGTTTAAAGGGGTTAGATCCATGATTAGAAACTATTATGCAGGCAGAGAAAGAGATGATGAGGGGCTCTAGGAGGAGTCAGGATAATCAGGAGGATAGCAAGAGGCAGAGGGGTTCTAATCCCCAGCAGTCCTAGGGAGCACAATCAAGGTCTACTTTTCCGGTGCCGAGTTCGGGTTCTGGGAGAGGTGGCCAGGGAGATTTTACTTGTTTCAAATGTGGTCAATTGGGCCACAAGTCTCTAGCTTGCCCATAGAGAGGAGGAAGGCAACCAGTAGCATCATCTTCGGCTCGTTCTTAGGACCAAAGTTAGGGGAGAGGGAAGCCGCTCACATGTTATTAGTGTGGACAGGCAGGGCATTTGAAGAGATTTTGCCCACAGCTGGATGGTACATCTAGTTCAAGGCAGACACAAAGCCACCAGCCTGCACAGTTAGCAGAGGCCTCGAGGGCCAACCAGAGAGCCTCTTCAGCTCAGTCAGTGCATCAGGCTTATGCTCCGTGGGGTGAGCTGTATGCTGTTACAGTGCCAGATCTTGTACCTGCTCCTTCTGTAGTGACAGGTACCTTCTTGTTTTGCAATTCAGTTGCTAGTGTATTGATTGATACGGGTGCATCCCATTCTTTTATCTCATTTGCATTTGCATCGGTTTTGGGATTAGAGTTGGCTCAGTTAGCATCTCCTATCTATGTAGAGTCACCTATTGGTGGAGAGGTTATTTTGAAGCAGGGGTGTCGGGACTGTGATATAGAAGTTGTCGGTCGTCGACTTCCACTTGCATTTAAATTATTAACATGTCTAGTTTTGATGTGATTTTGGGTATGGACTGGCTATCGTCATACTGGGCTGTTATAGATTACTACCGTTAGAGGGTTACTGTATGTACCCTAAGCGGTGATTGTTTTTATTTCTTGGGGTACCGGGTGGATAGAGTTTTATCACCGGTATATGATCCGCATGGGCAGAGTGAACTTAGTTGCCTTCTTGCAACCTTCTTGGGTGGTGAGTGTGATGAGGTTCAAGTTGAGTTGCCAAGGGTGGTTTGTGAATACCCTGATGTCTTTCCCAAGGACCTTACTAGTTTACCACCTCATCGAGAGATCGAGTTCTCTATTGATTTAGTGCCTGGCACGACACCGATTTCTAAGGCACCATATAGATTTGCACCTGCTGAATTGAGTGAGTTGAAGATTCAACTCCAGGAATTGTTAGATAAGGGTTTTATCTGCCCTAGTACTTCACCGTGGGGAGCACCGACTCTCTTTGCTAAGAAGAAAGATGGAGCATTGCGACTTTGTATAGATTACCGGAAGTTGAACCGGATAACTGTTAAGAACAAGTACCTAATGCCTCGTATAGATGACCTGTTTGATTAGTTGAAGGGGTCTTGTTACTTCTCTAAGATAGACCTGAGATTGGGTTATCATCAGTTGAGGGTAAGGGAGGAGGATATCCCGAAGTCGGTGTAACGCCCCAACTTTTTAATTACTCGGAAACATTACCAAAATCCTGTAATTTAGGTCCATTTATATATATATATATCTATTACCCTTGAGTAATAGAAACAAAATAATACATGTTCTCCCTCTCAATGAATACAATAATAACAATAATAAATGCCAAGCTTCTGCTGCGAAGCTATAAATAAATAATTGCAAATAACAAGATACATTATTCATTCCTTTCTCATCTATGATGAAATTATACATAAAAGAGACATGGACTCCATAACTCTTCGACTAATCAATTCGAATTTCTCTTCCTGAAATAGAATAAAACAACGAGGGGTGAGCACTAATGCCCAGTAAGAATCTTGTAGTTCTACAACAATAGCTAACACACAGATAGAAATGATCATGCATGCAGGGTGATACCATATAGTAAGGTGACATTTTGTAAATTCAAAGTATTATACGAAGAGTATCTTTTTCTTAAAATTTCATTTGAACCTTTAAGAAAACTCCCTGCCATATATATAGTCTCTCATCATTAGCAAGCCATAAATTCTCTTTGAAAACAAGTACATTTAAGAAAGAACATCATCTTAAATTTATTAACCCGATTCCAAATTATTCCTCATTTCATTTCCGTTTTAATATTCCTCATTTCATTTTCATTTTTCCCTTGTACCATTTCCAATTACTATACTCCATAACATCAAAATCCAAAGGATTAGAGTTCAAACATAACACAAGAATAACAAACCCTTTTAAATTTAATTTCTCAATTATTTACAAAACAAAACTCATAATCTTCCTTTATAGTCACAAGCAATCCATTGAGTTCATCATCACAAATCCCTAATCCAATTACCATTTCATTTTCCATTCCTTCAATTAATTTCATATCAAATATCGGATCCAATACCAAGTCATCTCCATGAGTCGCACGCTTTACCGGTCACAAGCTGGAAGGAATGTGGAACCTCACGCTTTACCGGTCAAAAGCCAGAAGGAACGTGGAACCTCAACATACCACATGCTTTACCGGGCGTTACTCCGGAAGGAAGGCGGAACCTATCTCAAGCGCCACGCTTTGCCGGCTCAAAATACAGCGGGAAACGGACCCCAAGGTACCATCACAATCCATCATTACAATTAGTGGGCAATGCCTAGACATCTTCCATTATTTCCGTAACACATTAGTTCAATACACATCCATCATATATTAAAATTCCATTTACATAACAAGTACAAATTTGTTCCACGACCTTATTCATTATCCATCAAATCATTCATTGTTTCGTTACAAAAATATAACAACACATCCATAGAGGCATAAAGATTCATCTTTAAAGTGTTCACAATTCTTGGGTTCAAACTACTTCTTTACTTTTCCATATTATTGTCAAGTCTTCAAATTCAATTTTTACAACACATTGATTATCAATTACTACCCAAGGTTATAAATTAAATCTCCAACATTTAATTTCTTTGATACAACTCCTTCATGTAATACCGTCATATTTCACAATCTCCCATTTATCATTGTTCACACTCATCTTAACCCAACATAGACTTAATTTCATACATTTAATGTTAATTGAAGTATTCTTCATTTTCCAAAATAAAACTTCATAACTAGAGTTAAACATAAACTTGGGCCTTTAGTTTTGAGGTATAAAATCACTTTCTAACTACGCAATAAAATTCTTAAATCTTCACTTCATCATCTTATCACAAATTCTGTATCATCCATATCATTAACAATTTCTTCCCCCAAATTTTGTTTCATATTATCACATGATTTAAAATATCAACAATACGGGTTCAATTGCAACTTTTACATAATTTCCAAACACCTCCAAAATTCAATTAAACTTGTATATGTGCAATTTAATACCATAATTTCATGATACTACTTTCAATTTAAGCAAAACCATCATCTATCTTCATGAACCAAACTAGGGTTTTAAGAGAAATTAAAGCTTTTCATAAAAACACATTTTTTTATTCTAATTCTCCTATTGATTATACACCCAAATTCATAACCCCAAATCATAACCCAACAATAAACCCCAACACTTCAAACCCTAGACCCCCAATGTCATGATTTATCACAATATGCTTAAAAACATAAATTTTGTATTTATATGAAGAAAACACCACAAATCTATCTATAAATGAGAGTATTGAAGAAGAACTAGAAACCCCTACCTCAAAGACCAAGCAAAGAAGCTAGATCAAGAGCCTTCTTTCAAAAATCCAAAATCCAATCAGTTGAAAATATTGAGCTTCAAGTATTCTTCACTTTTTGGTAAGAGATCTTGGCCAAATCTTGGAGAAATGGAAGCTATTTAGGTCAAGAAATCAAGATTTTTCAGACCTAGGATGAGGGGAAGGAAGAGGGAAAAGAAAAGTGGAAAGAATGATCTAGAAAATCACTTTTTTAAGTTGCTAAATTCGCGCAAGTCGCTCGAGCGCCACTTTCTGTGCTCGAGTGCACCTGCTTCCAGCACAGATACTAAAACTTCAAACGGGCATCACTCTCTCATCCAGACTCCGTTTTAGGTCGTTCATGTGTCCAAATCGAAGCCTCGGAAACAAGCTTTCCAATGGCATTAGCCTCACACCCAAATTCAAAGTGTGGAAAAAGAAAGGGTAAAAGAGTGATGGTTGTTCAAAGAAAAATTATCCGAATCAAAGTTTTTGGTCTAATCTTACTTTGCCATCATGTTATCACTTCGATCAATGTCCAAAAATAAAACAAGAAGGCTCCAAACACAATAATAAAAAGGCAAAAACAATCCCACTAGTCCCAAAAACTCAAACTCAACCAGGCAGACCGCTTGAGCGTCAAATCTTAAGCTCGAGCGAACAAACCAACTATAGCGATCCCGGTTTTGACCCGTCTCTTGTGGTGTTCCGGGCTTGGGTTGGTATGGTTTTGAACGGTGTTACGTATCTTAGCTTCCTTTGTATTCCCCTTATTTTTTGGTTATCGAGTCGTAGTGGTGTGTTTGGAACAAGTAATGTCTCCAAATCTTTAGATGCGAATCCAACTCGAATTGTGCCTTGCAGAGTTGTATCGGAAGTTAATTCTTTCATGTTTTGCTACTTCGCTGAGTATGTCGGGGATCGAGCTACCCGGTCAGCTTACGGGGGTCAAGGGGGCAGCGCCCTGGCGGGGTCGAGGGGCAGCGCCCCCTAAGTAAAAATGCAAAATGCATTCGAAGTTGCTTGAGCTGCACGTGCGGAAAACAGAGGAGGGCTTATTTGGCTACTGCAATAAATACAGGTGCGGGAGTGCAAGTGCGGGAGAAGCGCCGTACGTGCGGTGGTAGGTGAGTCCGAAACTTTGGTCTTTTCTTCTCTTTAGGCTGAGTGTATCTCACTTTTGTTAGGTCTCTCTCTCTAAAAACCCTTACCTCTCCCTTCTCTCTACATTTCCATACGCCAAATTGGATTAAAACCTTGATTTTTCAAGATCCATTAGAGTTCTGCCATAATTTCATCATCAAAGTTGGTTAACTTTTCGAGGGCTTCGTTGTGTGCGGTGAAGATCGAGTTGCGACACCGTTGATTTTGGGGGTTTCATCTCATTTCTTCTTCAAAACTTGAGGTAGGGATTTTCTAACAGTTATATATATATATTTGCAAGATCTAGATGATTTTCGACCTCATCCTTTGATAACTTTGAAAATTGATTGTTGATTCAAGAAGATAAGAGATTTTTGAAAGCGGGTTTGTCTCTTGTTCTTTTAAAATGATCTTATGTGTTTTAATCTTCGTTGATTGAAGAAAAGATGATTTTGGAGAGCTTTCTTTCAAAGGATTTGAGTTGTATAGTTTTGGTGAGAAAACCTAGAATTTGGGGATTCTTTAAAAGAGACTGCAAAATCCATTGATGATATTGTTATATTTATTTTGTATGCCAAAATAAATGAATATTTAGAAAATTTCTTGTTTTTGTCAATATAAATGATGAGTTTCATGGAATATGGAAATTGTTGTTCAGAATATTACTATAGTCTAGAAATGACTAATTGTTGGGGATACTTGAGAAGAGGGAATCGTACTATTCCTTGGATGATGAATTGGGATAAAATTATTTATAGTTATCTTGTGAAATTGCATTGAAATGAGAAATGGGAATTTTGAATCACAATGGTAATATTATGTGAAAGAATTGGAAATGGAAGAATTGTTACATTGTATTGATTGTTGTTGCATTGACATATCAATTCATTTGATTACATTAAACTTTGAAAGTCGATTTGAAAACTTGCATTGAGAAAGGAATGTTGAGAAAACAAGTTTTCATGGAATGGTTTTGGGATAAATACGTTGGTAAGTCTTGATAGGTGGTGTAGATGAAATTGAGTAAGTTGGCCTGAGGGTCCAGGGTGAAAGACCGAAACCCCGCACGGACAGGTGTCGAGCCTTCCGGTTAATACTGGTAAAAATGACAATTTGGTAGTACTATATAGTCTACTTGCAGACACCGACCTAGGGATTACCAGAGTTGTATTTACCACCATTGAAATAAATTGTTAAGTTTTGAACTATTGAAATTGCATAATATCATTGAGCACGATGGTTTTGAAAAGATGAAGATGTGAATTACTTTCAAAAGTAGCATAGCATGGCATGTACATTTCATCTTTTGAGACTTGCATAAAATGTATATACTTTGTTAAGGATTTTCCTACTGGGCATTATGCTCACCCTACGGAATTTTTGTGCAGGAAAGGATATGGTGATTCCGCCTAACTAAAGGCGAGAAAATGTGTGTGTTGAGAGTATAAAACTCTCATTATGCTGTGACTCTGTCTGCAAGCCAAGGGCTGTATTTGTGTGGGTTTGAATAACCATTTTGTGTAACCAGGCTTAAGCCTTGGAAACTTGTAAACCCTTGAGGGTATTTATTATTATTATTTTTTTGATTTACTGTTCTATATGTTTAGATTCATAATGCAAGTATTGGGAAGTTATTCCGGTTTTCCTCTAAAGAGCCGTGATTGTTGTATTATTATTATGTTAGAAATTTAGGGCGTCACACCAACAAAGCCGACCACTCGAGCGAACGCTCCTGCGCTCAAGTGGGAATTCACAACCCTTAGAATTTCGGACAGACTGCAAAAGTATTGGGAGCCTCACAAGGCCACTCGAGCGTCAACTCTTATGCTCGAGCGGAGGGAAAATTTTTGGAGTGTTACAGACGGCATTCCGTACGTGGTATGGCCATTACGAGTTTCTAGTGATGCCTTTTGGGCTAACCAATGCTCCAGCTATGTTATGGATTTGGTGAACCGGATCTTCTGTGAGTTCCTAGACCGTTTTGTGGTCATCTTTGTGGACGACATCTTGATTTACTCACTCTCTGAGGAGGAACACAAGGAACACTTGCGAGTGGTGCTTAGGTTACTTAGAGCCCATAAACTGTATGCTAAGTTTGGGAAGTGTGAGTTCTAGCTGTGGGAAGTTAAATTCTTAGGCCATGTGGTATCCAGGGAAGGGGTTATTGTAGATTCATCTAAGATAGAGGTAGTGCAAGATTGGGCACAACCTAAGAACACTTTTGAGATTCATAGTTTCTTGGGGTTGGCCGGGTATTACCGTTGGTTTGTGAAGGATTTCTCAAGGCTAGCCTCACCTTTGACTAGGTTGACAAGGAAAGGAATCAAATTTGTATGGAGCGAGACTTATGAGAATTCATTTCAAGAGCTTAAGGTTAGACTTACCACTGCTCTAGTCTTGATTATTCCAGAGAGGGGTTTGGGCTACTCGGTATATTGTGATGCCTCACAGGAAGGTTTGGGTTGTGTATTGATGGAAGATAGGGGGGGTAGTAGCCTATGGCTCGCGGCAATTGAAAACACATGAGAGGAACTACCTTACTCATGACCTAGAGTTAACAGCGGTGATTTTTGCCTTGAAGAATTGGAGGCACTATCTATATGCTGAGAGATTTGAGGTGTTTTCTGATCACAAGAGTCTGAAATATCTATTTACACAGAAGGACTTAAATTTGAGGTAGAGAATGTGGATGGAGTTCATAGAGGATTATGATTTTGAGTTACATTATCATCCAGGGAAGGCCAACATTGTGCCTGATACTTCGAGTACGAAATCAATTAGCAGTGTAGCTTGTATCGCCATCTGAGAATGGGAGATGTTGGATACTCTTGGTGAGTTTGACTTGCATTTGGGCAAGTCTATTGAGTCTGCAGCCTTATTTTCAGTAGTTGCACAACCTACACTTGTGAACTGGGTGTTAGAAGCGCAGAAAGGTGGCCTTGAAGTGGAATCCCTCCAAGAGAAGGTTTCCAATGGGAAGGTAGAAAGAGTCTTGACTGTGTATCCTGACTAGAGTGTGAGATACCGTGACTGTTTGTTCATGCCGGAGTCTTGTAGAGAGGAAGTACTCCAAGAGTTTCACCATTCACGCCTTGCGGTGTATCTGGAAGGCGCCAAGATGTATCACGACCTTAGTCGCCAATTTTGGTGGGGAGGTATAAAGAAGGATGTAGATGTGTTTGTGTTGAAATTCCTTACTTATTAGCAAGTGAAGGCCGAGCATCAGAGGCCAGCGGGTTTGTTGCAGCCCTTGCTGATAGCCGAGTGGAAGTGGGAGCATGTCACGATGGATTTTGTTGTGGGCCTTCCGAGGACTCAACGGGGTAGTGATGCCATTTGGGTGGTAGTTGACTGGATGACTAAGTCGGCGAATTTTGTTCCTATGCACGTAAGTGACTCGGTAGATTATCTTACCGACCTTTACATTAGGGACATAGTGAGGTTGCACGGGGTCCTTGTGACGATTGTTGTAGATAGAGATCCGCGTTTCACAGCTCGGTTGTGGTAGAGCTTGTAGAGTGCCTTGGGCACTAGACTGACTTTTAGCACAGCGTATCACCCTCAGACTAACGGGCAGTCCGAGTGTACCATTCAGATCCTTGAGGATATGCTTCGAGGTTGTGTCCTTGACTTCAAGGGGTCATGGGAGAGGCATTTGTCCCTGTGGAGTTTGTCTATAATAATAGTTTCCAATCAAGTATTGGTATGACACCATTTGAGGCCTTATATGGCCGACCATGTAGGTCTTCCGTGTGTTGGGCCAAGGTGGGTGATGCACCTTTGTTAGGTCCAGAGTTGGTTCGGGAAACAACGGAGAAAGTGACACTTATTCGTAAGAGGTTGGTTATGTCTTAAAGTCGCCAGAAAAGTTATGCTGACCGTAGGAGGAGATCCTTGTCTTTTGAGGTGGGAGATCATGTCTTTTTGAAGATATCACCTAGGCGGGATACGATGAGATTTGGGAAGAGTGGGAAGTTGTCCCCTCGGTTTATTGGACCTTTTGAGATCCTTGAGCGGATCGGGAAGGTAGCTTACCGTTTGGCGTTACCACCACAGCTTTCCGAGGTTCATGATGTGTTCCATATTAGCATGCTTCAGAAATATGAGCCAGACCTATCGCACGTGTTGGATTGGACCGACTTAGAAGTAGATGAGGACGCCTCGTATGAGGAGAGACTGGTGAAAGTCTTGGATACCCGGGACAAAGTTTTGCGAGGCAAGACGATTCCCTTGGTTAAAGTATTGTGGAAACACTATGGAGTTGATGAAGCAACTTGGGAGCGTGAATTAGAAGTCCGAGAGAAATATTCAGACTTATTTGTTGGTGTTTGAATATGTATTGAGATTTTGATTATGTTAATGAAATATAAAAGCATTGTATATGTTATGGGGTGTTTGGAAACATGAATTCAATATAAGCATTGCATATGTTTTGAGAATATGGAATATCGGGTGCGTTGTATCATTTTTGGAAACATTGTATATGTTGTTTGAGTTTTGGAAATACGAGTTTATTATAAGCATTGAATATGTTGGAAATATGAAATGTATATTCATAATGTGATGGGATTGAATGACCGGTAGATGGGTCATGGTGTTGGAAGGGTAATGGCTTAAAACATAGTTTTGAAACTTGAATTGTAATTTCGAGGACGAAATTCCTTAAGGGGGGAGGTTATAACGACTCCGGTTTTGACCCGACATTTTATCATGTTATGGACTCAGGTTTCATGGTTTAATGTTGTTGTTCATCTCTCATTCCCCTTGTTGTTCCTTGGATTGGTCATTTGGATTGTAGTTGTGTGTTTGGAACAGGTTAGTTGCTTGTTTTTCCAAACCTTTGTTGCCCAGATTTTTGTTCCTCCGCTCGAGCGGCCATTCTTGGGCTCGAACGGGCTTTGAAATTTTTGCTCCTTCACTCTAGCGGCCATTCTTGCGCTCAAGCAGGATTTACAAACTCTCAATATTTTTGCAGACCTGCAAATACTAGAAGAGTGTATTCTACACTCGAGCGGCGTTTCCTACGCTTGAGCGGGTGGACGCTCGAGCGTCCAATCTTGCGCTCGAGCGATGTCCTTCGTCTTCAAAACTTCTGAAAGTGTGTATTCGACGCTCGAGCTCGAGCAAAACATTGTGTCTGACACTCGAGCATCACTTTTCACGCTCGAGTGGACTGCGTGTATAACAGATTGTGAGGTAACCTTTTTCATCACTTTTTCACTCCTCTCTCTCTCTCTCTAAAATTGTCCAAAACCTTAGATCTTGAGTTTCTCTCTCTAAAACTCATCTTCTCCCTTCTATTTCACCTAGATCCATTAGGTTCTTCACCCTAGTGCCTTTGAGAAAAAGGTAGAGCACGTCGTGGGCTCTCTTTTTCATCCTAACAAAAGTGGGTTTCGGTGTCTTTGGAGTTTCAACCTTGCTTTGCTTGTCTTCTCTTCTTTAGGTAGGGATTTTCTACACTTTTATATGGTCTTTAGCTTAGTTATTTGTCGTTGTGCAACAATGGTAAGATTTGGGAGTAGTTTGAACAAACCTAGGGTTTGGGTATGAAATAAAAAGAGGGGTTTTTGATGAATGGAAAATAGATAGTCATGGAGTTTGAAAATGAGGTTGTGTTGTATCCAAATTGTTGATTTTGGAACTTAGGTTGATATTTGAAAAAAGAAGAATTTGCCCTAAAATGATTATAATATTTATTTTGTATAAATAAATGAAATTGGTGTTGTAAACATGAAATTGGACGGTTATTGAAATAGATGGTGGAGTTGAGTATGCAATACCTCTCACCTTTGGAAGTTTTGAATAAATTATCTGTCTTGAGATTGAATATCTGTTTAGAAATAACTGTATTGGGCTATCGATGGAGGATAGCTATGATTGTTGTAGAAATTGCATTAGGATTAGGTGAATTAAAACTAATCTATTGTTGATTGTCATTGAATGTGACTATATTTAAATACATTGTATATGTATGACGTTTTGGAGGAGAAAGAAGATGTACTCCATTGTTTGCGAGGAGGTAGGGGATGAACTCCATTGAAATTAAGTTGGCCGAAGTGTCTAAGGTGAAAGTCCCGAAATCTTGTGTATACATGGGTGCCGATCCCGCGGTCGAAATTTTCGTAAAATGGCAAATTGAAGTGTTGGCGTAGTAATTGTGTTGATTAGATAACCACCGAGTTGTAGTCTGAGTTGGGTTGTTGAAAGATAATGAGATTGACTCATGGATTGAAATGAATTGAAGGAAAATGGAATAAGATATGAACATGGTACTTTATGATTATAAAAAATGAAAATGTTTTGTCACAGGAATTGTATATGCACATTGTACCTATATCTATGTTAAACCTCATATATCGTGTTAGATTATTCCTACTGAGCTTTGGCTCACCCTATTTGGGAAAAACATTTTCAGGTGCTGATGACATGCCTCCACCAAGGCAATAGCTTGGAGGGACTTTTGGAAAGCAAGAGCTTCTTTATTTTGTTTTGTTTTGTTTTTTGTTTTTTATTTTGTATAACTAAGGACTTTAATTGTATTGAGCTAGGCTCACTTTGGTGTAACCAAGCAATGACTTGGAAAGATGTAAGCCTATAGGGCATCTGACTATATGTTCAGTTTTATTTCTCTTAACATTTTAACACATGCTATAGATTGAGTATGAATGTATCTTATTTCTGTTATTCTTCCGCTTATGAGTTGTATTTATTGTATAATTTTGGGGGCGTTACAATTCTTGGTAGGTTTGCTTTGTTGCAGGATTTGGATTTAAGTAAAAATCTGATTTCTAGTCTTCCAGAAAGCTTCAAAGGTCTTATTGGGTTTCGATCACTTAGGTTATCTCATTGCACAAGACTCCAATAAGTTCACTGGAGATGATAACAAATCTTCCTAATTGGACTACATAACTGGCTTTGAAGGCAGATGGTTGTGAAAAATTAGTAGAGGTTCAAGGGATTTTCAAGTTAGAGCCAATTGGCAATGCTGATGCAAAAATAGTTTACGGCTTGGGCTTAACTGAGTTGGAATCCATGGGAAGACTTGATGTGGACTTGTGAAACCACATAACAGACACACACAAGAGATATCTACTTCAAGTATGTTTTCTATCTATCATTGTGAGTATATATATAGTTGTTGCATATATAATTCATAGTTAAAATTGTTATGAATAACATGGCATAGGGGTTGTATGAATGTGGTATATTCAACATATTTCTTCCTATGAGTGAGGTACCTGGTGGTCAAGCAATAATAGAAGTGGGCCCTCCATATCCTTCAATGTGCCTTTAGTGACTTCATTGCCTGATCTCAAGATTCAAGCCTTGAACGTATATGTTCTCTATGCATTTGCCGATGAAGATTCTGAGGGTGATGGCGATTTTGTGTGTATGGTTATTTGAAATAAGACCAAGGGTCACACATGGCAACATAACCCAGCATTCATATGTCGTCCAAATGAAAACAACGATGTGTGCGCATCAATTAATGGAAGTTGGCGATGATGTGAATTTCTCAATGTTTTAGTTGAGGTTTTAAAGTAGAGGAAGTTGGGTTACAAATAGTGTATGATGAACACCTTGTGAAATGTAGCCAACACCACAATATTTATGAGAATGTTGGAGATTTATCATAATATTTTTTGGACATGCAAGATGACAATTCCCCATGCCATCATCAGTGTCATCATCCATGGTGCCAAGTGCTAACTACAAACAACAAGTAGTAGTATCTTTCCATTTGATAAATATAATTAGTAAAAGGGTAAACTACACACTGAAATTTTTTCAGATTTGGAGAAATTATAATACATTCTAATATGGTCATTATAGTGCATATTTTGTATAATAAACTTATACTTTGTTAGACTATTTTGTATTTTATTTTGTCTTATTTTATTTATTTGTGTGTTTGTTAGGTATCTTCGAAGTTATGGAAACAAGATGAAAAATTGAAAGACAACTTGGTGCCTAGCCTAGTTGGTTGTTGGGTGGAGATCTCAAGTTCAAGTGTCGTACACTTACAGAGGAAGTCAGGATCTCAAGTTCAGGATCCCATTTTAGATAGTATTGTCGATATTGTATTTTAAGATATCTGGATTTTGTGTTTTAAGTATTTAGTTCTTTTAAGTTTAGAATCCCATTCTATGGGTTCGTATTTTAAGTCATTTTAAGGTATTTGGAATTTGCGTTTTAAGTTTTTAGTTATTTTATAAGTCTTTTTGAAATATGAGCACTTTTTTTTATTAGCACTATTTATATTATATGATAATTATTTGGTACTGGGCAATATTTTTAATAAATGTAATTATTATAGTAAGAAATTCAAAACGGTACTCAAAAAAAAATATGATACCAATATGTACCGTATTAGTGAAAAAAAGGGTACTTTGATAGGAATTAACAACTTCTATTCTATATGTCCTGAAGTACCAGATGCCATTTCAAGTGCATAGGATCCCATTTTTTGGCTTATTTTGAGAAGTAGATTAAAAATTGATTTTTTTTTTTTTTGACTCTTTTAAAAATAATATGTAAAAAAATAGAGAAATGATGTGAAATAAAAAGCTAATAAGCTGACTTTTAACTTAGTTGCCAAAGGCAAAATCAAGTCCATATGGGCATGTTTGATTGATATGATTAGTGCATGGGATTGAGATTATTAATCCGTGGGCCCAATAATCCTATGTTTGTTTTGACATTTTGTTTTAGGATTATTAATCTAATGGATAATTAATCCAACAAATTTGTAGGATTATTAATAATGAGGTAGGGGTGGGATTATACATCCTAAGTTGGAAATAAAATAAAAAGACTATTTTACCCCTGACTATATAAGCAAAAATGTAGGCCAAATCAAATCATCTCTACACAACAAACACACAGTAGCTTTGCTGAGAGAAAATCTCCATCTCGGTGTGCCGATTTCAGCCGTCGTTCATCGGAAAATTCACCATCGGCACTGAAAAACTCTCATTACCGGTGAGATTATCATCTTCACCACTTATTTTTTCCATATTTTTATCTATTTCAACAATTAATTTTACATGTTTGGTTCAGAATTTATGATAAATCATCATTGTCAAAATTTATGAGATGTATTTGTATATATATACATAGATTTATGTATTTTTAACAATATTTTGATGGTTTTGATATATTATATACTAGATCTATGCAATGATTGATAGTTTTCATGTATGAATATATATATATAGAGAGAGAGAGAGAGAGTTCAATCATTCATTACTATCCCAAACCCAGAAAGTGCTGATTCTGAATTTAGTTTAATTGCATTTGTGTTTTTGTTTCTTGAAAAACCAAATCAACCCCGAAGTGCAAAGATCAGAATCACAAAGCTCATGTTTGTTTGTTTTTGTCTGTATATAACTATACTACAATTGGGTATCTTTTATTTTTGTAACTTTTCTTTTTAATTTTACCATTTAGGATGTGTTTTGATCACTAATTTGGGTAGAAATTTGGGGCAAAAAAGGAAAAGGGATTCAATACCCAAATCAATGATCCAAACACAAAATTAAGCTCCATTTGGATTGTTATAGATTTGAAATTAAGGAAGGCTGAATTTAGTGGGCTTAAAGCTGAAAATAAATGGGAAAATTAGAACAAGGGCTTAAAGAATAACGGGGGTTGAAAATTAGGTTATGGGAAAATTCAATTTCTAGACTGATAATACCCAAATGGATTACAATAATGACAGATATGTTGCGATCTCTTTCACTCTTTATTTTTGAAAAACCTAAGTGATTCGTGATTCGAACCACAATTAATTGCAACAATTTCCAAACAATTAAAACTAACAATTTAAATAATCTAGAACGTTCGAAAGTGATTTAGACTGTTGCTTCAAAAATAATAAATCAACACGACCGATTTTTTACGTGGAAAAACCACAATTGGAGCACCTCCAATTGTGATTAAAAAACCATGGGTGAAACGCCACCAATCAATCCACTATGAAAGAAAGAAAGAATTCAAATTTACCAAAAACAAATTACCTAACCTCAAGTGATTTGTCTTCAACAATCTATATCTCTTTTACCACTGCCTTCGTCTCGGAATTGATCAACTTGATGTTGAATCCACAACATTCATGTCAAATCAACGACTACGTACAACTTCGAACTCCTTTGAAAACTCCACGCTTAATCTCCGGATTCCACCGAAGAACAACACTCTTGTATAAATAAGAACAAAACGACAACCCTTTGATTTTATCTCTATTGATCCATGAATAAACTCACAAAGAAATCAAAGGAAAACTAGCACAAGACCTCCAGAAGAAAACCCTAGAACCCAAAAAGAAGATCTGGAAGTCGTACCCTAGATTCGGAGCAATCTGCAGATTTATAGTAGTTGGATATGCGATATCCGCTTGAGCGTAGGAATGGCCGCTCGAGCAGTGACACTAAAACACACGTTCCAAACAAGGGTCCATGCTCGAGCGCTAGAATTTACGCTCGCGTGTAAAATCACACCTCCCAGTATTTTTGCAGACAGGCCAAACTTTTGAGAGTATGAAAACTCCACTCGAGCGCAGCTTTCCCCCTCGAGTGGGATGACCAAAAAACAAGGAAAAATACAACTCGATTAAACCAAGCTCGTTCGTTGAATTGGCAACAAGTAGGGACCTAACAATCTCTCCCTCTGTCAATTCTCGGACAAAACTTTCTAACAATTTTTCCTAATAAACACACGCACTAGACACTCTAACAAGCTCAACCAAAAACGAAAACACGCCTAAAAAGAGGGGAACATAAAGAACGAGCCACCAAGCCACTTGGTAAGTTACAAACCACAACACTTGAAATATGATAATAGAATAGGAAACACATGCAGATAGAGATAAAGATAAGCACAATAGATATCAAAAAACCCTGTGAGTATATAGGCAAAGCATCATATCCCCTATGTGTGTATCCAGTATCCAAAACATATATCCAAAAACATAAATATCCAAATGTCCATATAACCATCCCATAACCATATCTATGCCCAAAAAGCCTGAGTGTGTGATGAGTGTGTTAGTAGTAATGAAATGTTACGTTCTTATATTCTACTCCTCCTTTTTGTCCGGGAGACAAACTAGGAAAAAAAAAAAGAAGAAGAAGAAGAAGAAGAAGAAGAAGAAGAAGAAATAAACCAAAGAAAGACACAAACTGTGCAAAATACAAGAAATTGTCCAAGAGGAGAGAAACACAAATCATTGATCCGGCGGAGGTTGCATCTGAAGTAAGGACAAGATTTGGGCAAGATCCTGGGAAGACTGAGCAATAGACTCCTCAATATAGCCAGAAGATGCCTCCAAGGTCTCAAGATCGGTGAGCCGAGCATCAAATATGTTCATCTGACTCTCCAAATGATCAAAGCAGAAAACCATGGCATGCTCAAACTATCGCAGCTAGCCCCTAATAGATCGAGCCAGAGGAGGTTGCTCCCCCTCACCTACAGAAGTAGCGTCAAACTCAACTTCCTTGGCCAGAGGATCTTCACCTGTACTAGAACCACCTACCCCAGAAGGACCCCCCTTAACATGTGACTCACTCTAGGAGACGTTCTTTTTGGTGAATGGTTTGACAAGGAAGGTAAACTCATTGTCCTCAAAGGTAAGAACCTCGAGTTTGGTGAGAAGACGCTTAAGAAAGCAACCATAAGGTAAACCTATGGATTTTCTCTCAAGCGTGGCTACCATCTTTTGGATGACTAGGGTGGTAAGATTGATCGAGAGCTGGCGAGCTATGCAATAGAGAATGTACCCTTAATCTTGGTTAATTTCGGAACTGTGGGTGGTGACAATGATATTAGCACAGACGATGAGATTGAGCAACCGAATGCGGGGGATGAGATCATTTTGCTTAATTAAGGCTCCCTTGATCCAAGTGTGGGATCAACCACACTATTCGGTGGCCACCTCATTGAAGTCACAAGTGGGTCGGACAAGGAAAGGATAGTGACTCCGAAAGATAAGGCCTATGCATAAGAGTTCACGGATTAAGTCTGGAGTGACTGAGATTTCCTTAGACCGTACCCAGGTCTTGAAAGAAGGGCCTATGTCATCAACCTCCACAATGTTGCAATAGAATTCCCAGACCCAATCAAGGTTTTGATGTCCGAAAAAGGAAATGACAAGGTCACCTCCCAATGGATCAAACCCCGGCTGAATAGGAATGGACTCAAATGTATTAGGATGAACATTGCGTTCTAAGTGGACAGTTCTAGAGGTGAAAAATTCCCTAAAGGACTTGGCTTTTTCGATGGAAGGGACATGGTCAGAGTTATAATTGGGGTGGTTGGCTGTAGACTTACGGTGTTTGGAAGTGGACATAGCTAAACCCAAGGACAAAACCAAAGACAAACACCCCCCCCCCCCCCAAACCAAAACAAGAACCAAAACCATTAGGCACCAAAAAAGATATTAGTAACATAACCAGTAATAACAAAATGCAAAACCAAAAGCTATTAGTTACCAAAATCCCAATAGAGCATCATTTAAAGCACAAGAAACCAGTAGCGACAATGGCCACACAGAGAGAATAGCAGAAAAACATGAGTAACTAAAATCCAAACAAGCATACAGAACAATTAAAAGGCACACAGATAGGCAAGCCAAGACCAAGGCAATAATATACACCAAATCACAACCAAGCAAAACCAACAAGAGAACAGTAGACAGACAATTGGTAGTAGTGAACTATGCAGAAAATACACACAACCCTCAAAATGCTTAACCCCACTGTGTAATTGTGTGAACAGGTGAATCCCTAAGAAGGGACACAAACCAAGACACCACAAACCAAACACACAAAAACCTAGTGAACCCTAGACACTCCACAGACTATTACGGAAATAGATAGAGATAAGGACCAAAAATAAAATAAAAATGAAAAACAAGAAGAGAGAGAAACCTGAGAGGACGATAAAGCACGACAATAAGGGTAATGACAGGTACCAACAAGCCAATCCAATGCGCAAGAGGGAAGGATAAGGTCGCCAATGGAGCCCTAGGAGAGATGAGAAGAGATTGGGGAAAAATGGACTAAAAAGCCGAGGAATGGGTTTTTAAAGTAGTGTAGTCAGCTCGAGCTCGAATTTTTACGCTCAAGCGTTCTTACTTAAGTGCATGGCTTCGCTCAAGCCAAGACTCATGCACTCGAGCGCAAAAAAACATGCTTCTATAAGTTTGGTGCCTATGCAAAAGTACTGGATGGGTGAAAATGCTGCTTAAGTGCTAGAGTTGACGCTCGAGCGAGGAAAAAAGAAACCAAGAGCAGAAACCACCCTATTGAGCAAGTAAAAATAACTCACACTATCAAGGAAGACCTGAAACAAGAGGAGATTAGCACAATAGCAAGAATGTGATGCTAAGATGAGATAATCCACAAACCATGAAACCCATAATCTTGCAAGTTAGACAATACGAAGCACAGTATCATGAGCACAATAGGTAAACAAAGATCAATGATCATAAGCAACATATGAATGCACAACTCAAAGACAAACATGAGAGCTCGCATAAAGAATGTGTGTGTGTGTGTGTGTGTGCGTGCGTGCAATCCTTGAGAGGCCACAATGCGAGAGTTAATCCTTGTAGTGATCGGATGGCTGGACTTTCGACGAGAGTATCTAAATATCACTGAGAAAAGTCAAACCACTAGAAATCAAGGGGTATTTGTTGAGTAAAAATGAAGGCTCCCCTCAATCAATGAGTTATTATTATTATTATTATTTTTCATTTTGGATGTTTTGACTTTTCTTTCTTGTGGACACTCACTGGTGGCTTTCACGCTCAAGAGTATGGAGACCAAATTAGAGAAGCATGGAAACAATAAGGATGGCCTGATTGGTGCCTCTGAGGTGGCCTTTTCCTAATGCCCAGACTTCAAAGAAGTGAGGGAAAAACCGTGAAAGTGAAACAAGATGGTGGATGATTAAGAGACTCAACATCACCCATGATATGCCAGTATAGGTCAATTCCTTTAGAAATGTATAAGAGACAATGTTATAAGTCCATAGGGAACTTTGATCACTTATGCAGAAACCCCTACAACAGTTTATCTCAAGAATGTGTACGAAATGAGATCGTGAAATTACAGAGCTTGAGCATTCAGAATGAGCTATGAACACAAATAAATGAAATCTTGCAAGTAGCATGAGCGGTATTCATATAAGTCTAAATGCAAGGATGACAATAATCAATGACAATCAGATTATATCATCCAAGTACACATAAAGCCAATCACTCTTACCCACTCAAGTAACAAGTCACACTCTAGTTAATGAGAACTACACCCACAGTCTTTCTAATGAACTCAAATCGAAGAAGATCAAGGGGTTTTGTAAAAAATCCACTTTTTGATGCTCAGTGGGTACATGTTCAAGAGCTACAAGGCCCTCTTCAACTAACTCTTAAATGAAATGATGATGAATGTCAATGTGTTTGGTGCGAGAGTGTTGGACTGGATTTTTAGAAATGTTAATGGCACTTGTATTATCACAGAAAAGGGTGAGAGCATCTTGGTCTATACCATAATCATGAAGCATTTGCTTCATCCACAACATTTGTGCACAACAACTCCCTGCAGCAATATACTCAGCCTTAGCGGTCAAGAGAGATGGATGGCATTTTGCTTTTTGCTATGCCACACAACTAGATTATTTCCTAGGTAGAAACACCCTTCGGATGTACTCTTCCTATCATCAGCACACCCTGCGCAGTCGGCATCAGAAAAACCAGTGATTTCGGCTGTAGTGTCGGTCAGGAGAACCAAATCCCATACCCCAATGTCCCACTAACATACTTAATGATGTGTTTAACTGCATGAAGATGAGACTCTTTAGGACAGGCTTGGTAACGGGCACAAACACCTATACTAAATGCAATGTCAGGCCGACTGGCTATGAGGTACAGAAGACTCCCTATCATGCTTCTGTAAAAGGTAAGATCAACATCAGTGCCAGAGGAATCTTTGGAGAGGTGTAGACTAGTGTTCATGGGAGTGCGTGCATGTTTGGCCGACTCTAGGCCAAACTTAGCCACAAGATTTTTGGCATACTTGGTTTGAGAAACAAATATACCCGAAGGTGATTGTTTAATTTGAAGACCCAAGAAATAAGATAACTCCCCATCATGCTCATCTCAAACTCATATGTCATGCAACCCAAGAAATATTTCACAAGAGAATCAGAAGTGGATCCAAACACAATATCATCAACATAAATTTAAGCACCAAGTATATGAGACTTAGTATATTTCACAAATAAGGTCTTGTCCACACTATCCCTTTAAAAATCATTATCAAGAAGAAAGGTAGTAAGTCTATCATACCAACCTCGAGGGGCTTGTTTCAACCCATACAACGCCTTGTCTAACTTGTAGACATGGTTTGGACATTTTGGGTCCTCAAACCCTTTTGGTTGCTCAACATAAGCCTCTTCTTTCAAGTACCCATTCAGAAAGACACTTTTCACATCCATTTGGAATAGTTTGAACCCTAGAAAGCAAACAATACCAAGTAAAATACGAATAGATTCAAGACGTGCAACAGGGGCAAACGTCTCATCATAGTCAACACCCTCTACTTGTGTATAGCCTTGAGCAACCAACCTAGCTTTGTTTCTAACCATAGTACCATTCTCATCAGATTTATTTTTGAAGATCCACTTGGTACCTATCACATTCATGTCTCTAGGTCTGGGAACCAGAGTCCAAACTTTGTTACGTTCAAATTGATCCTAATTCTTCATACATAGCATTAACCCAACTATCATCTAGTAAGGCCTCTTCTACATTCTTAGGTTCAAATAATGAAACATAACACATATGAGAGTCTTCCCGAATTTGTTTTTGGGTTTTCATACAGTTTGAGACACTTCCAATCACCTGTTAAGCTAGATGATTCAGTTTTACCCTTGCTGATGGCTTTAACTCTAGACTGGAAGTGATGGGAGCATCAAAGGTGGAGTCTTTTTGTTACTTCTTTGGACTCGGACTTACCATAGAAGTTGGTGTGGGCTCACCTTCTTGGGCTTGATCATGTGCTCCTCCTTGATTTTGTGGTTCAATATCCAAGATTGAAGAGTCACCATTTTCTTCCTCATGTATAGCTGGAGTAGAAGAACCTGTGTCATCTACAACCACATTGATTGATTCCATTAAAGATAAAGTATGTAGATTATAGACACGAAAAGCTCTACTAGTAGTTGAATACCCTAGAAAAATACCTTCATCACTTCGGGCGTCAAATTTGCGTAACGACTCTCTATCTTTGAAAATGTAACATTTACTCCCAAAAGTTTTGAAATATTTTACATTAGGTTTCAACTATTTCCACAATTTATATGGAGTTTGTAAAGTGCTAGGCCTTAAATACACACGATTCACAACATAAACAACAGTATTTAAGGCTTCAGCCCAAAACTTTGGAGGAACTTTCTTGCTAAGGAGCATGACCCTAACCATTTCTTGAATAACCTTGTTCTTCCTCT
Organism: Camellia granthamiana; assembly: GCA_036172215.1. NCBI lineage: Eukaryota > Viridiplantae > Streptophyta > Magnoliopsida > Ericales > Theaceae > Camellia > Camellia granthamiana. The sequence goes on from CM069904.1 coordinate 28,109,018, forward strand.
CAACAACTCTATTTTGCTGTGGAGTAATCAGTGCAGAAAACTCATGCCTAATTCCATGCATATCAGAAAAATCCAAAAACGAACTATTTTCAAATTCATGACCATGATCAGTTCGGATTCTTATGATACGCCCAATGGAAAGCATCAAACGTATCAGATTTTTCTTTTGAAAAATTAACCTATGAAAAACGAGTGTAATCATCAACAATTAAAAAAATGTATCTTTTACCTCAAATACTTTCAGTGCGTGTAAGTCCCATAAGATCCATATGAACAAGTTCAAGAGGACATTTGGTTGTGAAGTTGTTCACCTTTTTATGAGGGGCATGAGTTTTGCTTCCCAAGTTGACATGGTCCGCACACATCACATTCTTACGCAGTTTGGGTACTCCTCTCACAAGCTCTTTGTTGGCTATCTTAGTTAGGTCTTTGAAATTCATGTGACCTAATCTTTGATGCCACAGGTCAAGATTACTTATGACGGCCGAGTGGCAAGCGAGATCATTAGTGATAACAATCCCATAACAGTTATCAGATGCGCGAACCCCATGCATTACAGTATTTCCCTTCTTATCCAAAATTTCACATTTATTTTTTGACAATAATACTTCATGATGGGAATCACACATTTGACTAACGCTTAAAAGATTAACTTTAAGGCCATCAACAAGTGAGACATTTTTTAGCTTAGGAAGACCAGCCACACTTATATAGCCCTTACCAATGACTCTCGAAGTGCCACCATCTCCAAAGGTAACAATTCCTTCATATTTTTCAAGAGATGTGAAATAGGATTTGTCACTAGACATGTGACGAGAGCACCCACTATCAAGATACCACGTGTGTGAGTCGCGTGCTTTCAATGCAGTGTGAACAACAAAACTAGTTAAGTCACTCTTTCTCATCCATATTTTTTTGGTTTTAACGGAAGCAAGACTGGCAGTCTTGGTAAACGTCTTAGCGTTGTGAAGACCCTCATAAATCTTGGTGCTCCGCCTAGACATCTAAGGTTGTCTCCTAACCCATGAAGTATTAGAATTTCCAATCTTTTGAGAGACCTTACCAAACAACTCAAAACAATAGGAGCGAATGTGGCCATACATACCACAATGATGACAAACAACACAGGTTTTACCTCCCTTTTGTTTCGATCTTACCCCTTTTTGGTTGATGAAGAGAGTGATCATCCTGTTGAACCTTTACCTTTCCCTTTGCTTGAGTCTTGATGTCATGTGATGTAGAGGCCTGTCCCTTTTGAACTGTTGCATCACCATAGCCTATCCCACTTTTGTCACAACTCATCTGTTGAAACCCGAGGATGTCTTCCAGTGTCTTTGACCCTTTGTTCCACATATCAATTGTGGCTCTAGCATCTTTGAGTTCTTTCTCTTTTTGACCAACCCTCTCTTCCAAAGCAGCTTGTGACATCTCAAGAATGTCAATCTTCTCTTCATATGTGGCATAGATTTTCAGAAGTTCATTCCTTTCGGTCTCACAAGATAGAAGTTTTCCACAGAGGTCTTGCCTATCATTGGAGATCTTTATGACATCCTTTTTTGCTGATGTAATCTCTCCTTCTAGCTTGACATTCTCGCTTTCATATGCTTTGAGCTTAAGAGTGAGTTTGTCATTGATCTTGGACAAGTTCAGACATTCATTGTAAAGCTTTTCATAAGCTTGTTGTAGATTATCACCATCAATCTCATCATTGTCTTCCGAGGCTTCATCATCCTCTTTTTGCTTCTTTTTCACCTCGATCTCATCCAGTCAAGCAACTAAGGCATGAAGGTTGATGGATAGTTGTGAAGATGACTCTCCTCTTTCATGGATTTGACTAAGAATGTCCTATGCATCTTTGGCCTTTGTGCAGAAAGCAATTTGTTGTGTTCTTCTTCAGAAATTGCTTCACGGATGGTATTCAGAACTCTTTGATTGCTTGGATTGTCAGCACTTTCAACATCCTCTTCAATTGCTTGCCAGCCTTTAGAGTCATGAGCTCTAAGATATATCCTCATTCTGATTTTCGAGAATAAGTAATTACTTCCATCAAAGGTAAGAGCACGGTGCAGACTCTGACCACGAGCAAATTCAACTAGCTTTGGAGGTGGTTGAGTGAAGGTAGACTAGAATGCCATGTAGGTACTATCTTTGTCTTCATCAGATTTAGTTTCTTCAGGTTCTTGCTCTGACCCACTTTCATCATCCCAAGTCACTGTATAGACTTTCTTTCGGTTCTTTTTTGATAGACATTCAAGTCCAATATGTCTAAACCCTTGCCATTCATAACAATTGACACCTTGCCCCTTCATAGTCTTCTTCTTTGTTTTTGGAGCAACTTTTGGTGGAAAAGTTTTGAATTTATCATTACCCTAATCTTTTGAACTAGAGTCCTTGAAATTAGGCTTCTTTTTCTTTAACTTTTTTTTGATTTGTTTGGTAAACATCGTTGTCATTTCGGACTCTAGATCAAACTCAACCTCAGGGGTCTTAGTAGTCTCATGAGCACTAGTAAAAGCCACACTATCTTTTTGTTTTATCTTGGAAATCTGGTGGGCTTCATAAGTCTGCAAGTTTCCAACCAACTGATCAAGCTTGAGGTTCTCAACATCCTCAGCCTCCTCAATAGTTGTCATTTTTTATTGGAACCTCTTGGCTAATGACCTCAAAATTTTTCCAACAGCCTTTGATTCAAGGATTGTTTCACTGAGTGTGAAACAAGAATTTACGATGTCACTAAGTTTAGCATAAAAATCATTAAACATCTCATCGTCATGCATAAAAAGAGTTTCAAAAGAAGAGGTGAGATGTTGAAGTTTTGATATTTTAACAGCAGTAGTACCCTCGTGAATAGTTTCAAGAATGTCCCAAGCCTCTTTTGCTACCTCACACGTGCAAATACGACGTAACTCTTCAGGTGTGATGGAGCAAAAGAGAGAATTGAGAGTCTTACTGTTCCAACTCAAGTTTTGATAATCGAATGCGTCCCATTTATCAAGAGGTTTGGGGATATCAATACCATCAATGGTGACAACAGGTTCACTCCACCCATAAATCACACAGTGCCAAACTTTCTCATCAATAGATTTTAAAAACGCCCTCATACAAGCTTTCCAATAAGAATAGCTTCACTATCAAGTAACAGAGGTCTATGGATTGAGTTACCTTCGCGAATTGAATCCATATCACAAATCACACAAAATCACACTCCTATAGTTTTAATAAAAACAAAGAGTGACTTGCTCTGATACCAATTGAAAAACCTAAGTGATTTGTGATTTGGACCAGAATTAATTGCAACAATTCGCAAACAATTAAAACTAACAATCGAAATCATCTAGCATATACGAAAGTGATTTAGATTGTTGCTTCAAAAATAATAAATCAACATAATCAATTTTTTATGTGGAAAACCCACAATTAGAGCACCTCCAATTGTGATTAAAAAATCAAGAGCAAAACACCACTAATCAATCCCCTATGAAAGAAAGAAAGAATACAAATTTACCAAAACAAATTACCCAACCTCAAGTAATTTGTCTTCAACAATCTGTATCTCTTTCACCATCGCCTTTGTCTCGAAATTGATCAGCTTGATATTGAATCCACAACATCCATGTCGAATCAACGACTATGAACAGCTTCGAACTCCTTCGAAAACTCCACCCTTGAATCTCCGGATTCCACCAAAGAACAACACTCCTGTATAAATAAGAACAAACTGACAACCCTTTGATTTTAACTCTATTGATCCATGAATAAACTCACAAAGAAATCAAAGGAAAACTAGCACAAGACCTCCAGAAGAAAACCCTAGAACCCAAAAAGAAGATCTCAAAGCCGTACCCTAGATTAAGAGCAATCTGCAAATTTATAGCAGTTGAATACATGATCTCCGCTCGTGTGCAAGAATGGCCGCTCAAGCAGTGGCACTGAAACGCGCGTTCCAAACTAGGGTCCACGCTCAAGCCCTGGAATTTATGCTCAAGCGTAAAATCACACCTCTGAGAATTTTTGCAGGCAGGCCAAGCTACTGAGAGTGTGAAAACTCCGCTCGAGCGCGGCTTTCCCCACTCGAGCGGTATGACCCAAAAAACAAGGAAAAACACAAATCGATTAAACCAAGCTTGTTCGTGAAATTGGCAACAAGCAGGGACCTAACAATTTTTATTTTTATTTTTATTTTTTATTGTACTGTGATTTATAGGTTGCGAATGCGAATGCGTTAGTTGTGATTTGTGTTGATGGGGTTTAGTTTCTAAAATGTCGATTCCTTTGTTGGTTATTCTTTTGTGTGTTCCTAAATTTCTTTCTATTGAAATGCTAGATTAGTGAGACGGGTTCGATTCATTTCATTTCCTGGCTTCTGGGTTTCTTTTACTCTACAACAGTCATAATGGGAAAATTAGTATAAGGATGTGGACTCTGATTTAGTTACTAGGTCATTTCATTTATAATTATAATAAAAATAATAATATCATAGAGTGAAAATTTGTCTAAACATAGATTGTGATCCTCTCTCTCTCTCTCTCTCTCTCTCTCTCTCTCTCTCTCTCTCCAATTACTATGCATTTGTGTTCTTGTATTACATATGTTTGTGAAGGAGCTGTTTCAGTACCCATCAGAACTACATGCTGTTCTAATCTCTTACATTAACTAGATTTGATGTGTTAGTTGAAGCATTTGTAGATGGACAATAATGAATGCTCGGACAATACGATGGACCTATTTGAAGCATTTGTAGCACTCTAAGAAGTTATGTCATCAATTAACTATGTATGTGGTGTGTACATTATGGTACTACATGCTACCTTGGAGAGGTACCAATCTAGGTTGGATATGAAAAGGTCACCACATCCCTTCCAAGCACAATTAGACTATTTGAATAGATTGGTGAAGGATAGCGATATTGATTGTCATAAACAACTTCGAGTGAATAGGAATACCTTCATGTGTCTTTGTACACTTGTCTGAATTATGGAATTAAGTGATTCCAAATATGTCCTTTTATAGGAGAAAGTTGCAATGTTCTTAAATGTGATTGCATACGATTATAAGAATTGAAACATCAAGTTCAATTTCACGCGGACTGGGAAAACAGTTAGTCAGTACTTCAACTATGTCCTTAAGGCTATTTTACGCCTACAAGGTGTCTTACTTAAGACACCAGAGCCAATAATTGCAAATTGCATAGATGATAGATAAAGTTGTTTTCAGGTGTTACATAGTTTAATTTCATTTTGATTTTGGGCAAACACTAACATGTTTAAAATGAATAACCTTATTTTATTTTGATCTTTGGTAGAATTTTCTTGGAGCTCTAGATGGGACTTATGTTAGGGTTCGTGTTCCTGCAATAGATAAGCCAAGATATAGAACATGGAAGGGTGAAATTGCTACTAATGTCTTGGGTGTTTTCTCCCAAGACATGCAATTCATTTATGTGTTGCCTGGATGGAAAGGGTCAGCTTCAAATTCTAGGGTTCTTAGAGATGCTGTGAATAGACCAAATGGTTGAAAGGTGCCGACCGGTAAGAATCTATCACTACAACATATAAGAGTTTTATAGACCAATTTTTTTAATCTCTAAAAGTGAAAATTTTGTTGCAAAAGACACTTAGGGACCAATTTCTATCGTCATGAGAATAGTCGCTAAAAGGTCATCCCGAAAAGTCAAAAACAAGGCTTTTGGCAACAAAATTTTGAAAATGTCTCTAATAAATAGACTTTTAAGGACAAAATAATTTGGTCTTAAAATGGTTTTTCTTTTAGACAAAAATTTTGGTCCCAAAAGGATAATAATTCATCACTAATGTCTAATTTTCGTTGCTAAAAATATAATAACAACACTTTTCCCAATAAAAATATTTGGTCCCTAAAAAATAATTTTGCCCTAAATTTTGGTTTCTAAAACATTAATTTTTTTGTAGTGTATATAGTTAATTGATGTAATCTTAATTGCCCAATTTTTAAAGTACTTATACCTATGAAACCCATACTTGTTTTCAGGTTTCTACTATCTTGTAGATGCGGGTTACACTAATGGGGAGGGTTTCCTAGCGCCGTATAGAGGTCAACGCTATCACCTCTCTACATGGAGAGAAGGGGGTATCCTAGTGAATCCTGAGGAGTTCTTCAACATGAAACACTCTGCTGCTCGTAACGTTATTGAGAGGTGTTTTGGGTTACTCAAGATTAGGTGGACAATACTAAGAACTACTTTGTATTACCCAATCAAGACCTAGGGTCATATTATTACTGCATATTGCCTTCTCCACAACCTCATCAGACGTGAAATGCCAGTGGATCCATTTGAGTTCGAGTCAAATAACACTCCTATACCTCAACCTGATTTAGGAGAAGAGTCTATCAATACAGTAGAGTCATCAAATCAATGGAGTGATTGGAGGCATACATTGGCAAACATAATGTTTAATGAATGGCAAGCAAATAGAGGAGTTGATGGAAATCCTCCGTAGTAGACATAGTTTATTTAAATATTTTATTTGTATTGATGAGAATCTTGTCTATTTTCATAATTGCAAAATATGTAATTGGATAGTGAATATCACATTAATTTGATTCACAAGACTAATAGTGAAGGTATTAATAATCCCATTAAATTAGTGTGGTATTCACTATCCAATTGGATTAGTAGGATAAATTATCCCCTTATCTATTGTTTGATTTGCATTGGATAAGAAAATATATGAATGTAGAATTACAACTATATTTATCTTCTTTTTCCAATCTTACCCTCCATCAATATTTCTTCACAATCTTTACTTCATCAAAATTTCTTCATAAACGTGGTTTTGAAAAAAAAAATTATAAATAAATAAAAGCAAAATAAAAATACAAAATACAAAGGCCATATTTGGTTTGCTTTTTTAATTTTTTTTAAATATAAACTAATTTGATAAATAAATATCAAAAAATATTTTTAAATTTTTAAAAAATATTTTTAGCCTTCTAAAATATAAAATTATATAAAAATAATAAGTGTTTTAATTTTTAGTCAAGGGTAAAAGAGTCTTTTTTATTTTATTTCCTAGCTTAGGATATATAATCCCACCCCTACCCCTACCCCTACCCCTACCCCATTTCTAATAATCCTACAAATTTGTTGGATTAATTATTCATTGGATTAATAATCTTGAAATAAAATTTCAAAACAAATACAAGATTATTGGGCTCACGGATTAATAATCTCAATCCCATACTCTAATCCTGTCAATCAAACATGCCCATAAGGTATCTCATTCCATTACCTAAATATCAAGTCCATATATGCGCAGAGGAAAATTATTATGATTAGGTGATATTTGAGTAAAATACACCTTGACCTTTTTATATTTGGTCTTTTTTTTTTTTTTTTGATCCTTATATATTTATTTTGAAATCCAAAATTTCAAATTTCAAATTTCAAATTTTGAGCGGTTGATACATTGAGAAGTTTAGAAGGGATTAGAAAGTTAGAAGCTGTGATGCATTGATAAAATGAAAAAAGGGGAGTTGCTTTTTGGAAATAATTAAGGATAGCTCCTGGGATCAGTTTCCTCCTATATGAAGTTGTCCTTGGGTTTTTTTTTTTTTTTTTTGCTCTTTCAGTGTGGTTCTTTTCTCATGTACATTTTCGAGGGATTTAATTAAGCATCAAAGTTGGGCAAACAGAGTGAGGAGTTTGGAACTGAAAATGTTCTAATGATGACGCCTTTTATTTTAGGTAACTTACACTCACTTTCTTTAAAGTTTACAAAAAATACAAATAATCCTATACTTTGGATAGTGTAGAATACCACGCACATTTCTAAATCTATCTTCGCAAGTTTGCAAAAGAAACAGCTTAAAATTTTGAAATCATGAAGGACTTTGTGACCATAATTCAGAATCCACAAACCATTTGGGGTATCATTCTCAACACTTGAGCTTATTAACGGAATCTCATTCCAAAAACAAATTCGAATCCTTTCTATTTTCAAAAAGTCACACATGAATTACTGTAGGCACAATAAAATAATTAAAAACTTGACTCCCGCTTTCTTATTGAAAAAATGAAGACTTAAGGGTACACAAGAGCGACTCTAAGGAAAAGACATAATTGACGCAACGACGCAAGAAAAGACAAAGACAATAAAACTCTAAACTCAATACACAACTCAATTATTTACAAGACACAACTCAAAGCAAAATCAGCACCCTTGAGACAAAAGGGGTTTTCACTCCCCAAGTCCATCGGTAGAATTTAAGAAAAACTTCAAGTAACCCATAGGAGGGTCCAAACCTGCCTTCAATTCAGCAATAATAACATCCACACCCAGTATGATTGATTTCAAACTTTCAAATTGGGTCTCACAGATTGAGCCTTACAATTACCCTGGTAGTCTCCACACATCTCCTTAATCATGCTGGCTAGGGTCAAGGTTGGTTGTTGGCAAGCCATGGATGGGATTTATGTTATGGAGTGGCAATCTATTATAGTTAAGGAGAGGTTTATTAACAACTTTGGGATTTTCAGGTGGGGTGATGACCTTATTGTCAATCAAGTCTTGAATTTCATGGTGAAGGTGAAAGCAACAGTCAGTATGATGACCGTACTATTGATGGAACGTGCAATATTGAGTAGGGTCATGTCTAGGCAGGAAAGGATTAGGAAGAGGTTGAGGATTGGGGAGTTTGACATGCCCTTTCTCCATCAGTACCTTCAATGCATGGGTTGGGCTCATATGGAGATGGGCAAAGGTTCGTTTTTGGGAGTAGGAAGCACTAGTTTTACAAACATTAGCAAATGGGTTGGCTGGTGCTGGCCGGGTATTCACTGGAATCAGGATGAGTATTTCTGGCAAAAAATCTCTCCTCATTGTTTGACCTTCCTTTGTTTGCCAACTTATGATTCAAAGTACCTGCAATCTGGTTTTTCACATTGAATTCATCCATAGTAACCCCCACTTGAGCATTAGTGTGTTGAGTGGCAAAAGTTTCATCTATAACATTTTCAACAATTGCAAGGACTTGCCATGTGTTCAGGCCTTTGGTTTTCAGAGCTTTTACAACCCATCAAAGATGTGCACAAGGGTCAATAGTCACCCCAAACTCATTCTTACTACTTGCTTCAGCCCTGTCAAAGAGTCAAACGGCTATATCTGGGCAAGGCTTGTTTGCTTTTGGCATCGTATCTCCTAGGCTCGAGATGTCTTTAAACATTGTGTCTAATGGGCTACCTTTCTATTATTATTACTAGTCTTCATCTTAGTTTCAATTTTGGGTTGGTCCATTCCACTTTTAGCTTGTCCCAAGATTAGAGAATTCTTTGGTACAAAATCCCCAACATGAGGTGTGGCAAATGACGGGGTCGAAACCCCAAAGGTTAAATCTGCCACCGTTCCTTGAAGGTCTTCAATTATTCTCAACATCTCAGTGGTAGTGGGTTCGGCCATTTGGAGCTCTTGGTGTATCCGAACCAGATTGGGTGTATCCGTCATGCACAAATTGGTGTTTTCAAAAATGAACATCTCTGGCCTGGGCAAATGAGATGGAGTGATATATATTAGGGTCGAAGGTAGGAGGTAGTGTATAAATGAGGTTAAGGTGAGGAGGAAGTACTTAGTCATGGAGGGGAAGTGGGTTAGTGGTAACATTAGGTTCTTGAGGTAGAGTCATCGTCTGGTTGTTAATGAGATTATGAACTTTATGACGAAGACGGTAGCAACGATTGGTGTCAAGACCGTGTTGCTGATGGTACGCACAGTATTTGGTGGGGTTATGTCTAGCAGGGAGTAGATCAGGAAGAGGTTGGAGATCAACAGGTTTGAGATACCTTCTTTCCATTAGGACTTTTAGTGCGCAAGTTAGGCTCATATGGAGGGGGGTGAAGGTTCTGCCTTGAGCTCGAGTCAGGGCAGCTATTTGTGGGTTGGTATTGGCAAAAGGATCGGCAGTCTTGGGATTGGTGGTGACGATATTGATTTCGGTGGTTTTAGGAACAGTGCTTCCACTAGCATTATTACTTCTGGTAAATGCCCTTTTCACCGGTTCGCTTGTTCTTGGAAGGATCCCTTTGTTAAACGCACTCTTGATCTGTACTCCTAATTCTTGCAAATCTTTAAAAGTGAATAGTGGAGCAACTATTAACTTTTGTAACATATCAGGCTTAAGGTTCTGTACCACTATCCGAACTTGGTCTCTCTCAGAAGGTCGATCTATCATTTGTGTTGCCTTTGCTCTCCATCTTGCAACAAATTCCACAAAATGTTCTTTAGGATTTTGGTGGGTTGCTTCAAGCTCTCAGGTCATCATTTCAATTTGTGTGCTGTAAGAATACTGATTTACAAAAGCCTCAGCCAAGTCTTCCCAGTTCTGCTTCACTTTATCCCCCAACTTGGCGTACCAAGTGGTTGTTATACCTGACAGGGTTCTTCCATACAGAGAGAGTTTTTGAGGCCTAGTCAGACCCATTGGTTTTAGGATGTCCGAGAAAAGCTGAATATATACCATAGGATCTCCAAACTCGTCGAAATGATCAATGTATGGCATTTGGAATCTATCTGGGAGCCTTACGGCAGCCTCTGTGTATTTATCCTCAATGTCTAGAATGGAGTTGATCCCCTATGCCCTTTTGAATTGCTTCTCAAGTTTGGCAATTTTTACCAAGGCTGGGTCGAGATCATTAATATCAAGGAGAAAAAGTACCTCATTAGGTTGCACCAAGGGTCTAAAAACTCGAGCTTGAGCCAACCCTTCTCGAGGATCTGGACCCTGCAAATCTTTAGCTGGCGGAGATGGGTCAAAGTTCGGCTGGGGCCCGAGATGCGATGGACAGTAGATGGCCCAAGTAGGTGGCGCGATTTAGCAATGGTCTCCTCCTGAGCAGCGATTCTGTTGTTCAGCGTATCCATGGCCTTTTGAAAGGTTGTCATCATGGCCACAACTTCTTTTAGACTCTATGCCATCACGGGTCTGTTGAGTTAGAAATTGGGGAAATGGGTAGGTGTTACCGAGACATAGGAGCTGACTAATAAGGATTTTTGAACCAGTTATGTTTGATATATCTGAACTGGATTATTCTATATGGATTTGATTGAACTGGGCCTTTCATAATGGATCTTTTGGGATTGGATGGACTTTTATGAGTTGGCTTTTTGGGATCAAATGGACTGGACCTTTGCTAGGTGGGTTTATCTGGGATTAGATAGATTGCAATGGGTTTAAGCTCTTCCGAGGTTAGATTAGGCCTGGCCTTTACTAAATTAGGCACTGCTTCTTCTTGATGACCCACCAATGTATATAGTATCAAACTCTTTCGGCTCAGACAAACCTAGCATTAATAAATTAAAAAAAAAAAAGGCCCCATCAGATCAGGGTATCTGGTATATCGGTCAAAACAAAGCAAGATACAATTTTTAGCCCTGATTCTGATCTTGTTGAAAATCCAACCACTCAAATACAATCCTCAGATCCTGATATTTTCCTTTCTCCACCATATCAAATACAAACCCCTGGATTTTGACCCAAATTCTAACTTTGATATGACCCTTTAGTTTGAAACGAATCGCCTCAAGATTAAGACTCTCTAAGGATTACATCATACATTTCCAAAGATTTCATATTTTGCACAAAAGCATTCAAAACACCCCTATGAGAGGTTAGGGTTTCCTTGTCCTAGCTTTGGAGTGATCTACAGTTTTTACTATTCAAACAAGTGGTATCACAACATCTGGAAAAATGGGAGAGCATCATGTCCTAGTTTGAAAGGTCACTAGAGCTCACTATATGCACTAAGTTGATATGGTCAAAAAGGGTACCTCAACAAGATTACCTAATATACCTCTCACACCTAACACTAAAAAGTGAAAGGAGGATCAAGCGGCATGACGATAACCTAAATCCAAGGGTTGTGTTCTCAACGTGACATTGCCTACGTCTGACCAGCCTTTTGGCAAGCCTTCGGCAAGCCGTCCAGGATATTAGATGGTAAACACAGTGACTTAAGAGCACCATGGAAATGCAATGCAAAGAACATATATATGTAGATAAAAGTCACATCATGAAGTTCAAGTCAGATTCTCTAAGTCCTTAGCAAAGTCGCCAGAAACTGTAGCTGGTTTTTTATGCTCCTCTGAGTGGTTTAGTCTACTCAGATGCAATTCCTTATAGTTCGGATTCCTGTGGTTCTGAATTTGGTTTCACAAGTGCAATGTGAAATAGAAAAACGAGTGAGAGTCCAGATCCGGCAAATCTTAGAAAAATCCATTAATCACCAGAGATGCCAAAAATAGACTGCATTGCCAGATTTCAGAGTCGTCACCTAATATTTTTGGAAAAATTAGGAAACCCGTGACTCATGCCAAAGGCCACTTGTCCATCGTAACCAAAGTGTCTCGGTTCGAGAACTTAGGTATGAGAGGGAAAGGTCATGAATTGAGCACCCTATAGACACCCCATTTTTTACCGCCCGTAAGACTTGGGCGCTTTGTCCTGAGCACTCGATGATGAAAGTTGCATTGTTTATGGTTTGAATTCTTAATGAGGGAGTCCGGTTTTAGCTCTAAACAACCCAACCTGCCCTACCCATATTGTTTTTACCACAAAAATACATCCTATAACGCTGTGTCAACCTACACTAAACCTGAAAATAGAGGAACAGGGGAACACATTGAGGCCCGGCCGTGCCCTTTTGGCGAGAAACACTGTTCTAGGCGGGAATCAGCCAGCTATCTATTTTTGAAGATATTTGTGACCTATTCTGCTCAAATTCTATAAATACGAGCTGATCCCACTATGTTGAGGGTTAGAAAAATTTTAAAAAAACCAAAACATCTTTGAGAGCTCCTTCTTCTTGTGCAAGCTAGCTTTGAGATATTATATGATCCTTGAGCTATATCTATACACCGTAGACACCCTTAGAGCTAAACCATAGAACCTTGGTTGAGCCTTGAGAATCACAATTCAAACTTGAGAGTGCCTTTGGATTGAGTTTGGTTTACAACAAGAGCTTGTTCTCTTCAAGAGGTATAAGCTTACCACCTTTCTCTTTGCTTTCATTTCTGTCTCTTTCTATTTATTTCTTGTGTCTTTGCATTATTTTGAATCCATTTTTAAGTGTTGGAACTTGGGGTTGAATATCTACCAAAGGTAGAGAGGGTTAACACCCTTTCTTGCACCGTACTTCATAGCTCATCTCCTTCGTTTTACCACTTTTTTTTCTTGGCTTTCAAACTAATTTTCAGAGTTTAAAAGGGCTAAAAAACATGGTTTAGTGGTCTCAAAAATGGAGGGGTTAGCCACCTCTTCTTGCTTTTGTTTACTAGCCTTGTGATTCATTGTTATCTCCTATCTTTTTGTGTTGTTTAACATAATTTTAACCACTGCTGTTTATGCTTTGAATATTTAGCTTGTTGTGTTGTAAGTCCTCATGGCTTCGGTTGTTTAGGCCTTAGACACCGAGCCATTCGAGTTGATAGCTTTTCTTTACTTAATTTGTCTATCAAGAGTCTCATTTTAATAATCAATCTTGCATTAACCATTTCTGCACCCTCTCTCCTTTCTTTTTTTTTTTTTTTTGTTTGAGAGTTATTTCAAAAGATTGATTGTTATTCAAGACATGAGAAAGAGACCTATGCTTAATGGCTTAATCTCTACGGAGGTTCGTCGTCAAGGCGTAGTCTCTCTTTCATGCTATGGATCATGTCTCATTTGACATTTCTTCTCATTTAGTGGACTTAACTATCACTTCGGACAAATTGATTAAAGAATGGGAAGGACTAATAAAATTGACTTAAAATCAATGAAACCAACATAAAGAAACTGTTAGAGTTGGTTGGATTCGATCGGACGTTATGCCAAGTCCATCACTTCAAGAATCGTCACTTATCAATTCATGATATTTTGATGAAACTTGAGGTGTGTCTATCTTCCCTCTTTGAGTTTTCGTGATAGGAGGGAGGGGTGGTCGTCGTTCATTGCGTTTCTTAATTGTTTTGTCCAAATTGTGTTTGAAATCATCAAGCCATCAACTTGTGCCTATTGATGGTTTCGGACTGGAATTTACTCTTCTCTTGAGTTTCATGATAGAGGAGGGCAGAAGGGACAAACATGGTGTAAAGTTGCTTTGTCTGCACTATTTTCACCTTAAAGCACAAAAAGAAGTTTTGGTATGAAGTTAGGGCACGACCGGCCTTATTTGGACTCGACCGGGCCTCATTAGGGGCTAGCCAGGCTCCAATGTTTGGTAAACAGAGTGTTTTGGCATAAACAAGGGACTGTGGCTGAGGGTGAAACAAGGCAGATTTCCAAGGAGGCAGGCAGAATAGCCTCTGCAGACTATCCGCATGAGTGCGCATTCGATTCTTATTAATGTAGTTCATATTAAATGATGTAATATTATCGTTTATATTCTTGTTATCATAATATTGTTGTAATTATTATTATTGTAACTGTTGTTGTTATTTATTATTGTAACTCTTGTTGTTATTATTATCATAAATGTCCTTGTTGTAATAAATTAGATAGTTAGCGATTCAGTGGTTTACTCCAAGCTTGTAATAAATGGTTAGTTCAGTTAATTTATTATTCATTTGGATTTTTAATAGTTAGTTTAAATTAAGACATTTGGACACTCATTCGAACCCTCTTGCACGAGGGCAAATATGTAATAATTGTGTATGTCTTCAATGCATTAGGGTTCGCCTCATCATACTAACCAATATCAAAATTCAAATTCTTACTCAAATACGTGATTTATCATGTCTTGAATTGGAATCATATACCATGCTAGTAGTGAAGCCTATTTAATTGCATGATTGTATGTGTCACATTAGTAATTTTGCATTAGTTAGGAGCATGCATGTTTTCTAATTATTTTGCTTTGTTTGGCTTGCCTTGGAGTATTAGATGAGCGTTTATTGCTTTAGCATATTGCATTGTATGTTAGTGTTACCATATCAAAGCATGTTTTTCTATGAGGCTAAATACTTAAGTGATATACCTATTTGAATGCCTGTGGATGGAGGCTAATTACCAAAATTGGGATAAATTGATTAATGTACATACGAACTCACATTTTTAAGTGACGCGTATTTAAAGCAATTTTCAAATAAACATGAAATCAAAACGTTTCAACTTTCATAAATTAGTCTATATTTGTTTGCCCTCACATAGTAAAGTTAGCTAATAATTAGAACAAGAGTATATAATGTAACAAAAAATTACATCATGATTAGAAGAGGCCGATCTTTGATCGGGTGAGAGGGGTGCTCAATTCATGACCTTCCCCTCTCATAACCAAGTTCCTGATCCAAGACACTTTGGTGATGACGGACTAATGGCTAGATTTCCAAAAAATATTTAGGTGGCGACTCAAAAATCTGGCAAAACAGTCCATTTTTGGCATTTGATTCAAACATCAATTTTCTAAAAGAATTGTCGGATTTGGACTCTTTTTATGTTTCCACTGTTTCACATTGCACTTGTGAAATCAGATCTAGAACCACGAGTGTCCGACCTGTAGGGCTAATCATATCCGAAAGGAGCATGCAAAGCAAGCTACAGTTTCTGGCGATTCTGTTAGGGACTTAGAGAACTTGATTTGAAAAACATGATGTGAAATTTTAGCTACATATATATGTTCTTTGCATTGCATTTGCATGTTACTCATAAGTCACTGCGTTTTCCATTTGCTATTCCTGGACGGCTTGCCGAAGGCTTGCCAAAAGGTTGGCCAGTCATGGGCTCTGCCATGTTGGAAACACAACCCTTGGATCTGGATTACCGCTATATCGCTTGATCCTCCTTTCACTTCTTGGTGTTAGGCGTGAAAGGTATATTAGCTAATCTTGCCGAGGTATCCTTTTGACCATTTGACCTAGCTTTATATAGCAAAGCCATAGTGACTATTCCAAAATAAGACAGGATGCCACCCATATGCAGGATGTTGTGAAACTCTTTGATTGAAGTAGTGCAGCCTAGATCATGTCAAAAATCTAGGACAAGATAACCCTACCCCTCATAGGGGTGTTTTGGTTCTTTTACCTGGTACATGCTTTTACAGTGAAACTGTACAGGATGGTTCATATCAGTGAATGAGTATTAGTTTGGGACACAGAGTTTAGTGGGGAATGCAGTTCTTCAGCATGTGTTTTTTTTATCTGTTGTAAATTAGGCCAAAGTGCCGTCCGATTTTGATCGATTGTTTTTCTTTTCTTTCTTTTTGCTAGGTAGTTTACCATCATAGTTTCAGAAAGACCCAATATTTCCCAAGTTGTGTGGACTCGCTTTGGCAGGCTTTGCAAAGCTCATGACCTTGTTGGTGGTCAGCCAGTGTTAGTCTCACTTTCGCCAGTTGTTCGACGAAGATGGAACAAACAGTCAGCAACACCAGTACAAAGCACTCAGCAAACACCTGTTCATTCAAGCAATTCACCAGCATCTAACTTACCTAGACCAGTAATGGCACAAAACACAGAAAAATTTGCTGCCATGATGGCAACTTTTCAAAGAACCATGGATACCGTGAACCAAATGATGGCCGCACAGAATGAAATCATCACTGATCTACGACGCACGTCTGGGGCATCCGCATCAACCGTACATTCCATCCCAACTGCTTAGCCGAACCTTGATCCACCTCCACTGATGAAAAATCCCTAGGTCCCAGATCTTCAGGAAATGTTTCCACCGGCTCTAGCTTATGGACCTCTGGCACAATCCCCTGTGGGAATCCTTCCCTTTGACATCAATGAAATTGATCCGGCCCTGATCAAAATTGCCAAGCTAGAAAAAGCGCTAAAGAAATCCCAAGGCTTCAACTCCATTCCAGATATTGAAGACGGGTACACTGAGGCTTCGGTCAGATTACCAGAAAAATTTAAGATGCCCACATCGACAGATTCGATGGGAGTGGATCCGATTGTACATGTCTGCCTATTTTTAGATATGCTAACACCGATGGGCCTGTCTCGGGCTCAAAAACTGTTGTTGTTCGAGAGAACTCTCTGATGTAGCGGCCATCTAGTACGCTTAATTGGAGGATTCTACGAAGCGGAATTGGGAGGAGTTATCTGAGGCGTTTGGTAACCAGTACTTATATAACACTCAGATAGAGGTTATCATCAGTGAGCTAGAAGCCACTACCCAGAACCCCAAAGAATCTTTTATTGATTTTGTCGCCAAGTGGAGAGCCAAGGCAGCCCGGATGACAAATAGACCTTCTGAAAGAAAGCAGGTCCGGCTGGTGGTCCAAAATCTTGAGCCAGATATGCTGTGGAGAATGATAGTGGCACCGTTATCTACATTTGTTTCCCTACACGAGTTGGGAGTCAAGATAGAGAACGTATTCAAGAAGGGCATCATCCACAGAACTAGTGAACTTGCAAGAAGGCCATTCTCCCGGAGTACCAATGCTAGTAATAACACTATTCCACGGCCTGCAGATGTCAGTACTGTTGTCACAGCGGCCAAGATGGTCGATCTCTTTGCTGCGACAACCTCACAACCCTCACAAACCACCAGTCCACCCTGATACCGAAGGACCTTTACCCTCCTCTATATGAGCCTAGCCCGCACCCTCAAATTGTTAATGGAAAAGGGGCATCTCAAACCCTTTGATCCTTGACCCCTCCCCGATCCACTACCACCTAGACACGACCCTATCTAGTATTGCATTTTCCACCAACAACACGATCACCCCACAGACCTGTGCTACCGCTTACGTCATGAGATCCAGGATCTTATTGACAATAAGATCACGCCCCTTTAATAACAAATGTAACTACCAACCCACTTCCTGCTCATAACCAAGTCTGCCCGCCCAAAAACATTAACCAAATCCATACACTACCACCCACCTTTGACCCCAACACATATGTTACCCCATCCCACCTACCAAAACCTGAGGTGTTCATTCCAGAGAGCACAGATACATACATGACGGACATAACACTTTGAACCCAACCTGGGCCTATGGCAGCAGAGGTAGAGAAAAAAGAGAATGCATTAGAGACAAGGTTGTCTGACGCCCGAGTCATAGAGAAAGGGGCCTCACTTGTAGAGGAGTATGACACTAGCTTGTATGTCGTGGCCATCGATTAGCTAAAACCAGTAGTCATACTGCCAAACTTTCTTAGTATCAACACTCTTGGGGAAGATGAACTAGGGTAAAACCTGGATAATTGGCCTGAACAAGGCCTTAATGACTTGGCCAAATTAGAAGAGGATCTAGCAAAGCTGGAAGAGGATCTGGACAACCTCTATTTCTTTGATGAAAAGGATACGGGCAGTGTACAAATTGGATGGTGAGATCCAAGCCAGCCAGAAACAAGCAACAGGTGGTTGAGTGAAGAGGAGTTAGATGTGGAGGAACAGACAAGATAGACTGGGAAATAAGAGAAAGTTGATGATAGCAGCAAGGCTGAGGCCCTACCTTTGATTAAGAGAGAACAAGCATTGGAGCAATTCCAACGGGAGAGAATAGAGGAGATCCAAAGGAAGATAGCCCTGGAGTAGGGAAAATGGAAAGGAAAAGCAGAGGTCGAACCAACAGCAGATGATGTCCAGAGTACGGGAAACCTCGAATGGGAACCCAATGACAGGAAAAAAATGCCCAGAAAAGCTCAGGCAGTACTGGAACGCAGAAACCAAAACCATTGTAAAGGAAGAGTGGTATGATGACGAGGGATATGATGTGAACGTGCTCTAGATAGAAGCCAATGATAGCCCAGCCATGATGTAGGGGAGTGGTGGGAAGATAAAAGCCATGCATATACAAATGAAGGGTGGAAAGCTAATACCCCCGATGATAGGTGGTATACAGACGAAATTAATCATATGACCTGCAGTGGTCGGTATTTCAAACCCATAACTTTAGATCAGCCACAGAGTCCTCCAGCAAAAAGGCTGAGAAAGCAAAAGAAAAGGACGTCAAAGAAAACCTGGTCTTGAAACAGCTCAAGAAGATTCATGCAGACATATCAATTCGGGGGCTGATAATGGCTTCCCGGAAGCATAGGCAAGCACTACTAGAGGCAATGAACTGAACAAAGCTGCCTATCGACACCACCGCTGACTAATCGGTGTCGTTGGTTACATTTGGGAAAGTTACGCCAGTGATATCTTTTTCAGATAAAGAGTTGCCACCAGAGGGTGCCACCGACCCCTATATGTGACCGTGGAGAGTCGGAAAAAGTGGATCCCAGTGGTACTAGTGGATACTGGCTTGGCAATTAATGTATGCCCGGCCAGGACTGCCTATGCTATAGGTTTGAAGCCGGCTGACTTCACGCCCACAACACAAGCTGTTAGAGCCTATGATAACACTAGCCGGGATGTTATGGGAACGTTCAAGAGCCAAGTACTAATCGGCCCATCTAAGCATGAGGTGGAATTCCATGTTATGGATATACCGGCAACCTTTAACCTACTCTCGGGGAGGCCTTAGCTGCATCACATGAAAGCAGTATCCTCAACGGTCCACTAGCTGGTGAAGTACCCCTTCAAAGGTGGGATTGCTACTGTGTACGACAATTCTACTATCCACCCTCCCTAAGGAACGACTATGCCCTTGCTAGAAATCATACATGGGGAAGAAGACAAATTCCTCTCCGGCTTCTCCTTGGCGGAGGCCCGGTTAGTCCAATCCATCATGGCGGAGGATGACAGGAATTACGTGAGCGCTCAGTCCATCTACATGATGAACAAACAGGGGCATATTCTTGGGTCAGGACTGGGCAGAAGTGGCAGGTAGGGAGGTACTATTGCTAAAGTGATGAGTCACAACCCCCATCCTTTTGGGCTGGGACACAAACCTACTGTTACAGATTGACAAAGGATGAGGGATGAGTTGAGAGGAAGACTTAAAGCAAAGAGGACTGGAAGGCAGTATGAGTTAGCCCACAAGCCAATATGAGGAACCTTGAACGGACGCTTTGTCCACCAAGGGAAAGATTTCCCCTTCTGTGGATTTCTGGAGCCTTGGTATGACTGGGAAACAAAGACAACGTATCCAGGGTTCGAGATCTTCTTTGGACACCAGCTACTAGAAGAAGAGGATTAACATATGGACCTGAGCATTAATATAGACCAGGGTAGGACTGCAAGTGTGGATGTTGAAGAAGAGTAACTATTAGGAAAAGCACTGGCTGACCTACTAGCGAGTTCTAATGCTGGAGCTCAGCCTGTTAACTTGGGGGGATAGTTTTACTCTCTCAATGATCGGGGATAAACCAATAGCGAATTTCTCCAATCTTATCATAAATGTTTCTGAGGCTCCACACCTAGTCTGGAAGTTTGAGAGGGGCGCCATCAGCAGTTCTGAATCAGATAGTGAGTCCGGATCTGATTCCATTGAGTCTATCGAGTCGGGATCAGATTAGGGTTCTTCTGAGTCTGGTACTTCCGGGAGTGGTAACCCGAATGCCAAGGTCTTGTCCAGGTAGTCTTTCAGTTTCTCTTTTGAGTCTACTATAACCGAAGATCCAGACTTTGTGAATGAGAATATTGTAGATTTTACTTACTTCTCTATGCCTTTGGTTTGTTGTACTGATCTTGATTTTCAAAATTTTGACCTAAACGAAGAGGAATAAATTCCTTTGGCTTTGAAAAACTTGGTTGATTTTGAGGAGGAGAGGCGTGTTACGCCCTGTACAGATGAAATCATAGCAATTAATGTGGGTACTGAAGAGGATCCTAGCTTGGTCCAGATCGGGTCCACGTTATCTGCGGAGGAACGCGAGCA
Source organism: Camellia granthamiana (assembly GCA_036172215.1). Lineage (NCBI taxonomy): Eukaryota > Viridiplantae > Streptophyta > Magnoliopsida > Ericales > Theaceae > Camellia > Camellia granthamiana. Next base: position 28,129,740 of record CM069904.1, read on the forward strand.
GTTAATTGCTTTATTAAAAGATTTCAAAGATGTTTTTGCGTGGTCCTACGAAGACATGCCTGGAATCGATCCTGAGATTGTACAACACCGGATCCCTCTTGACCTTGAGGCCCGGCTAGTCAAACAGAAGCTGCATAGAGTCCGCCCAAATTGGGCGTTAAAGATCAAAGAAGAGGTCACCAAATAGATTGAGGCAGGGTTCTTGATCGTCTCTGAGTATTTGACGTGGTTGGCCAATATTGTTCCGGTTCTGAAGAAGAACGACAGAATCAGAGTTTGTGTCGACTCTGGGGATCTGAATAAGGCTAGACCGAAGGATGATTTCCCCTTGCCATACATTGATGAACTGGTAGACTTTACTGCTGGTTATGCGTTGTTTTCATTTATGGATGGGTTTTCCGGGTATAACCAGGTTCTGATGGCACCCAAGGACAAAGAAAATATCGTTTTCACCCATAGCGTAGCGTACGTACTGCTACCGAGTCATGTCTTTTGGGTTGAAAAATGCCAAGGCTTCCTATCAAAGGGCTGCAACCACGATCTTGCACGATTTGATCCACAAAGAAGTTGAGGTGTACGTGGACGATATGATTGTAAAGTCTAAGGATCGAGAGGGCCACTACACCGCACTAAAAAAATTCTTCCAACAGATCAGAGAGTATAGGCTGAGGTTGAATCCACAAAAATGCACCTTTGGGATGACTGCAGGAAAAATGCTAGGGTTTTTGATCACATAGAGGGGAATTGAAGTAGATCCTTCCAAAATTAAGGCCATCTTAGAAATGCCACCACCTAGGACTGAAAAGGAGGTGCATGGCTTTTTGAGTAAAGTGCAATTCATAAGGTAGTTTATCTCAAAATTAACCTTGACTTATGAACCACTGTTTGGTCTCCTGAAAAAAGGGAAGAAGTTCTAGTGGGACAATCGCTGTCAGTTTGCCTTTGAGCAGGTCAAACAATACTTGCAGAATCCACCCGTGTTATCACCACCAGATTCGGGGAAGCTACTGATTTTGTACCTATCAGTGATGAATTTGACCATGGGGTGTATGCTTGTGTAGGAGTTAGAAGCCAAGGTGGAGAAGGCTATCTACTATTTGAGCAGAAAGATGCTGGATTATGAGACCCGCTGCACTCCCATCGAGAAAGCTTGTTTAGCATTGATATGGGCTACTAGGAAGTTGAGGCACTACCTGTTAGCTTAATCTATAATTCTAGTTTTGAGGTTAGATCCCATCAAATATCTCTTTGAGAAACCAACACTTATAGATAGGCTAGCTCGTTGGTTGCTTATTCTCTCTGAATTCAATCTCAAATATGTCACACGCAAATCTGTTAAAGGGAGAGCGGTAGCGAAATTCCTGGCAGATCACCCGGTAAGAGAAGATAAAGTGGTGGAGCACTTGTTCCCAGATAAAGACATTCTGCAGATAGGGGAAGAAACATGGATAATGTACTTTGACGGAGCATTGAATCAATATGGTTATGGGATCAGTGTGTTGCTCATAGCACCCAATGATTCCCACATACCCTTAGCTTTCAAACTCCTGTTCAGGGTATCCAGCAACGAAGTAGAATATGAGGCGTGTATCGCTAGTTTGGAAGCTGCCCTAGAGCTATGAGCAATATGGTTGGATGTTATTGGGGACTCGAATTTGGTTGTCTCTCAAGCTAACCGGGATTGGAAGGTCAAGGAGGAGAACATAAAGGTGTATCATCAGGCCTTGGATATTCTGAGTCCTAGGTTTGAAAAGTTGACATTTACACATTCATTGAGAGAGAGCAACCGATTCGCTGATGCATTAGCAACTCTATCTTCTATGGTAGACATCCCGTTGAGAGTGAAGATGCGTCCAATCATTATCAAACAGAAATATATGCCCGCTTATCAGACCATTGTCGCAATAGATGAGGTTCAAGACGAAAAGCCCTAGTATTACGATATTTGGAACTTTCTAGAAAATGAGACATATCCACCAGGGGCAAATGCCAAAGAAAAATAGGGAATACGGTGCCTGGCTATCCAATTCATCGTTTGCGGGGGTAAGATGTACAAGAGAGGTCATCTGGGAATGCACAAGCTGTGTGTTGAAGAAGAAGAATCAAAACATCTTATGGAGGCCATCCACGGAGGGGAGTGTGGAGCACACATGAATGGTGTGATGATAGCCCGAAAAATCCTTAGACAAGGCTATTATTGGTCCACTTTGGGGGAGGATTGTATTAGTTTTGTTCGGCGATGCCACAAATGTCAAGTCCATGCTAATCGCATGAACATTCCGTCGTCAAAGCTTTACAACATGATTTCACCATGGCCTTTTTCAGTTTGGAGAATCAATGTCATTGGGGCAGTCACGCCAAAGGGCTCGAATGGACATGAGTTCATTTTGGGAGCAATCGACTACTTTACCAAGTGGGTGGAAGCTCAGTTTTATTCTGTATTGAAGGCATCGCATGTGGCCAAGTTTATCAAGAACAACATCATCTGTAGGTATGGGGTGCCTAATGAGATCATCTCAGACAGTGACTCGCACTTCAAGAAAGAAGTAATAGACTTGTTGGAGAAATACAACGTGGCTTTCCATAAGTCATCAACATACAGGCCACAAACCAACGAAGCTGTTAAAGCCGCCAATAAGAATATCAAGAACATTCTACGAAAAATGACAGAGACCTACAAAGACTAGCCAGACAAATTGCCGTTTGCACTTTGGGGGGATAGAACGTCAATTCGAACATCTACAGGGGCAACCCCCTATTCACTAGTATATAGCATGAAAGCTGTTCTGCCGATTAAGATTGAAGTACCGTCGCTGTGAGTTATGGCTAAGTATCGGATAGTTAAGGCGGATTAGCAACAGAGCAAGTTCAAAGAATTGATGTTATTTGATGAGAGGAAGCTGAAGGCATTGTATCACGTCCAGGGCTACTAACGCAGAATTGGTAGAGCTTTTAACAAAAAGGTCAAGTCCAGAAACCTTAAGGAAGGGGACTGTGATATCCCTGATTCGTAATATGTTAATTGGTTCTTAATATGAGCATGATTATGTGTTTAATATGATTTTGTGTGCCATTATGTGAAAATATGTGGTTTTGAATTTCTATCTGTTCACCGTAGGAATATCTGTTTGATTATCTGCTTTGGAAATTAAATTGAAGGCCCTATCGACCACCAAAACCAAAATTGATTGTGCCATTGTGATTAGCGTAATTTTTAGAGCCTACGGTGAAATTTAATTGAAAAATTGATTCGGATCAAATTAATTTGATTTAATTATTGAATTAGTGCCCAATTGTTATTATTATAATGAAATTAGTGCAGTTTGTAGTAAAAAGGCACTACACCTCAATTCTTCTCCTTAGTTGCATTTTGGCTGATCTTGGACTCAAAAATTAAAGAGAGGGCCGGCTAGAGAGAGAGAGAGAGAGAGAGAGAGAGAGAGAGAGAGAGAGAGAGAGAGAGATTGTGCAATTTGGTCTTGAAGGCTTGGAAGTTTGAAGTCTAATTCAAGAATTAACCATAGATTGGGAAGATTGAGCCTCTAGGTAAGCAATTGATTCTTGAATTCATGAGTGTAATGTGTAATCTTGTGTGTTCAAAGTTGATAAATGGTTAAGAACAAGAATTGAAATGAAATTGAGTTGATCATGTTGAATTGAAGGTCAATGTTTGCATGCATGTATGTAGTTGCTTTGAATTTGCATACTTGAGCACCAAATGCATGATCTATGTGAGTTTTTAGTTGAAGATCATGTTCTTGATCATCTCTTCATCATATAAGTTGAGAATGAGAATAATATACCACATGCATGTGCAAATTATAAGGGTGTAAGTGTTGAATGCATGAAATTGTTATATTAGTAATGAGTTTGGTGGAAAATGAGCCATACATATGTTTGAGTCATGAAATTGAGCTCCATGTTGATGTGTTTTAGTGTTGGTACCATGTTAGTACATGAATATGTGAAGTTTGAGCTGAAATTATGTGTTTGGAGCCTTTGAATGTCGAAATTGAACTCAAGAAACCATTTTGGAAAATCCAAAATTTATGATGTCCGCTTGAGCGGGGGAACCGACGCTCGAGCGGGGAATTCATACTCCCAGTATTTTTTTTGCAGGCATAGGTCCGCTCGAGTGGGGAAGTTCACGCTCGAGCGGGGAGCTATGTAGACAGACCTTCCGCTCGGGGGCCCAAGTTCACGCTCGAACGTGAATTTGATGCAACCAGTACTTTTGCAGACCAACTGGGTCCGCTCGAGCGGGGACCCTGTTTTTTGAAATTTTGTTGATGCGTTCTGTGTTTCGTTTTCCGTTCTCTTTCACTTCTAAGTACTCTTAGGCATGCATTGGGCATTGTAATTGAGTTAAAGAGATAAGAATAAAGCCTAAAGAGGAAAATGTGAATTTAAGAACGAATTGAATTGTTTGTGACCCTTTTGTGTTTATGGACTGTGTAAGGTCGAGCTCCAGGGCAAACCAACCAACCGATCACTGTGAGTAATATCGATATTTGAAACTTGTCGTTTGTCCAATTGCTTATTTCCTTATAAGCCTTATAAGTTTGCCAGCTTGAATTATGGACAAATGTTTGATATGAATGAATGAATGGGCCGAAGGCCGTTTTGACATGAATGAATAGGCCAAAAGCCGTTTTGACATGAATGAATTGGCCAGAGGCCGTTTTGACATGAACGAATGAATGGGCCGGAGGCCGTTTTGACATGAATGAATGGGCCGAAGGCCGTTTTGACATGAACGAATGAATGGCCCGAAGGCCGTTCTGACAAGAATAAATGGGCCGGAGGCCGTTTTGACATGAATGAATGGGCCGAAGGCCATTTTGACATGAATGAATGGGCTGAAGGCCGTTTTGGCCCGTTTTGACATGAATGAATGGGGCAGAGGCCGTTTTGACATGAACGAATGAATGGGCCGAAGGCCGTTTAGACATGAATGAATGGGCCGAAGGCCGTTTTGACATGAATGAATGGGCCAGAAGCCGTTTTGACATGAACGAATGAATGGGCCAAAGGCCAGTTTGTCACCTGAATGGGCCAAAGGCTATTTTGACACAAAAGAAAGTTTGAATGGGCCAAAGGCCAGTTTGTTTGGAACCACAGTCACTTAACTTGAATTGTGCATATATGTTAAATAGAAATATGAGTTGGGCCCAAGGCCGTTTGAAGCATGTTGTTCTACCTATCATTTGTATAACTTCTGTATTTGATATTATTCACTGGGCTTTCGCTCACGCTCATTCATGTGTCTGTAGGTGAGCCAAAAGAGGTCCAGACCCAGCCCCAGTGAAGTCTGTGTGAAACAACCGAGTTTTGGAGAGTCATCCCTAGTGCCTCACGCACGAGACTCGTCTTCGCCTTTCTGCTATGCTGTGTTATTTTTTCCATGATGGCGAGGACTTTGCATATGTCTGTATATAGTTTTCATGGATTGACTTAGTTTTTGGATGATCCTGTTGTACAGAGCTTATGCTACTGTATTTCTGTTGTGAGTTATTAATGTATATGTGTGTGGTTTGCTTTGGTGTGCCATGTAAGTACAGCTCTATGGACAAAGTTTTAAAATTGCTTCCGTTTGGCCCCCCATTAACTCTATTAAAATACATTTGGATTGGTTTGAGGCCGTAGGTAATCTCATGATTACTGGCCGGTTATGTCCTTAACCCACGAGGGCGGGTTCGAGTCATGACAGGGACATGGTGTTGAAAGATAATCGAGCTCCCATCCATGACCTTAGGGGCAAGTTTAGACTTAATTGGACTGGTCCTTATATCATCAAGTCAATCTGGTCTGGAGGAGCGATTATTCTTATGGATTTGGATGGCTTAGAGTTCTCACAGCCGATCAACATGGACAAGTTGAAGAAATATTATCCCTGAGAGGCTCGCTAGGCCGAAAACCTGAAAGGGAGACCTAGGCAAAAGTTAGAGCATGGAAAATTAGAAACAAAGAAAAATTGAGCTCACAAAGTTGAAAACCCGAAAGGGCGGCTTTGGCAATAGTTAGAGTGCAAAATGAGAGAGTTATTACTCGAGTGAACCCTAATCGAACTACATAAGGCCTATATGTTAGTGTTACCATATCAAAGCATGTTTTTCCATGAGGCTAAATGCTCAAGTGATATACCTATTTGAATGCCTGTGGATGGAGGCTAATCGCCAAAATTGGTATGAGTTGATTAATGTACATACGAACTCACCTTTTTAAGTGATGCGTATTTAAAGAAATTTTCAAATAAACATGAAATCAAAACGTTCCAACTTTCATAAATTAGTCTATACTTGTTAGCTCTCACATAGTAAAGTTAGCTAATAATCAGAACAAGAGCATATAATGTAACTAAAAATCACATCATGATTAGTAGAAGCCGATCTTTGATCGGGTGAGAGGGGTGCTCAATTCATGACATTCCCCTCTCATATCCAAGTTCCCGAGCCAAGACACTTTGGTGATGACGGACTAATGGCATTTGACACGAGTCACGGGTTTCCTAGATTTTTCAAAAATATTTAGGTGGTGACTCTGAAATCTGGCAAAGCAGTCTATTTTTGGTATTTGATTCAAACATCGATTTTCTAAAAGAATTGCCAGATTTGGACTCTTTTTGTGTTTTCACTGTTTCACATTGCACTTGTGAAATCAGATTCAGAACCATGAGAGTCCAAACTGTACGGCTAATCGTATCCGAAAGGAGGACGAAAAGCAAGCTACACACCCCACTTACCCGATCAAAGATTAGCCTCTACTAAGTCATGATGTGAATCTTATAGACATTATATGCTCATATTCTGATTTATTAATAATGCTAACATTACTATGTGAAACAAACCAGTATAGACCACATCACTTACTCTGGAATGCTTTGATCTTATGCGATTCTGAAAGAGTTTAGAATATGTGCAACTCAATAAAAAATGAGCTCACATGTACAGCAATCAAAGTCATTCAAATTTAAGCAAAATAGCCTCCATCCACAGGCATTCATAGAGATATTTCAAGTATGCGAGTAGCCTTATGGTAGTATGCTCGACACGGTAGCAAAAACACACATATGGCATGCTAAAGGCAAAAATGCTCACCTAGTACTCAATTGAGGCAAGCCAAAGAAAAGAAGATAGTTAGAGAGAGAAAAAAAATGCATGGTCCTAATATGCAAAATGGCTAATGCAACGCATACAAAAATACAACTACTAGATTCAGCTACTAACATGATATATGAATCAACTTAAAGCATAGGGTAGCACACATAACAAAGGAAGTAATAACGACATCAAGGATGATGAGCCGAACCTTTAATGCATGCATATAATAGATACAAAGCATGGGAATAATGAAAGAAAACATGATTTTTATATAACCATGGTAAGCATGTAAATAAAAGGGAGAAAGAAATGGAGGTTGGAAGACATACATCAAGTGTTACAAATTTGCCCTTTTTACAAGAGGGTCCATATGGCCTAATTAACTAATTATTACAAACACAAATAAATTAACTAATTATTACAAAATTTGAATTTCAAAGCGACTAATCTAAAGGAATTGAATAAGAGGTGGGGAATTGCGTGCGCATAAGCAAGAACATCCTCCAGAAACCTCTGTGTTTGTTGCCAGAAGTTGTCCTATTCGCAGTCAGAAAACAATTCTGTTTTGGCCTCAAGATCCACTCTGTTTTGCTAAAAAAAAACGACCACTGCCGTACAAAGGGAGTTAGTCGGCTGGCCTAATGAACTAGTCGGTCGTACTATAAGATGGCCGGCCGGCCACTATTTCTGGAGAAAAACCTACTGCAGTAGAGCTGGAACAGAGCAAAAACAGAGGGTTTCCAAAGGATGTTCGTTCTTCTTGCTCCCCCTTATCACAAAGATATTCAAGGAGAGAATAGGTTAGCTTCACAAATCATCAAACATCCCAAGGGTACTTAGATGATGATTAATGAAGCAACGTGACAGAATATTTAATGAATACAAAACTAAGGCTAATTAAGAAAGAAACATTCAAAGAGATAGCTAAGACCTATTATATCTCATGGAAAATAAGAGTAAGTGAGTACTCAAATTTAGAGAGAATAGATTTAAAGGAAGCCAAGGTGATGCTTTTTAACAAGAGATTACATCATTGAGGGGAGCAATTAGAGACTCTTCTTCCTACTCATGGAAAATGGATTGAAATCAATTTCCATGCATCAAAAGAAACTAGAAGAGAGTCTCTAATACTTCGGATGAAAGAGCTCTCGTATGGCTTTGAAGCAAAATCAAAACAAGACTAAGCAAATGAATGAAAGCTATGAAAAGTTGTTGTATGCTCATCTTCCTACTCATGGAATAAGGATGAGACATTCATTTCCATGCTTTAAAGATGGAACTAGAAGAGAGCTCACAACCTTTGAAGAAGAGAGAGAGACTCAAGAATCAAGCTATCTATTTAAAGCTTTAAGCATACAACTCGTCAAAAATTGTTAATAACTCCTCTTTTGTTCATGGAACAAGGATGAAACATCTATTTCCATGTTTCAAAAGTGATCGAAAAGAGAGTTTTTCAACACTTTTGACATAGAAGCTACTACCTAGCTTCAAAATGGACCACAACAATATGAAAGAAAGAAATTTATAGCTAGTTAATCAAATTTGTGGCTCGGTGGCTAAGCTCTAATCCTCCCATGACCATAAGGTTCCAATATACATAGGAGCTATAAAAACTAATTAAAACGATCAACTCAAATGAATTGGCTATTATATCCTAAACACACCAAATCTGTGAGGACTATTACACTATTACAATAATGCAAATATGATATTCAAAGCATAGAAAGTAAGAGCACATGTATTGGGGAGGACGAGGACCCTTTTATAGGCCCATATTCAAGTCATATCACACCAAAACCAATCTGAAACAGTGCTGAAAGTGTTGAAATTCAACCAAAAGAAATGAAAAAAAAAAAAAAAGTGAAAAAGAATGAAAGAAAACAAAGGGTGTATAACTAGTGAGCTAGCCAATAGAAGGGAGGCTAACCCTTCCACTTATAACAAATTTTTAATCATATCTTAAGCCTAAAATAACTCTGAAAAATCAGTATGTGATGACAAGAAATGAAGAGTAAAAGAGAAAAAGAAAAGGTGATTAAAAGAGTTCAAAGTTTAACCTCTTACAAAGAGGAAGAGCTTCTTAGTTAGCAAACTACAATCCAAACACTCTCAAGTATCTGAAATAAGGTTCAAAACTTCAGCAAAAGGCTTCAAGTTTGAACTTTAATGGTGTATCTATAGTGTATCTATTTTGAATATCAAGAGTAAGAGCTTTGAAGGAACTCCTAGACTTTTAAAACAATTCTCTAACTTTAAATTTTGAAGGGAGATGTCCTATTTATTGATTTTCAGCATCTCACGTCAGAAATATCTCCAAAAAAGATAGCGGGTCCAAATCTCGTGCATGGGAGCAGCCTGCTACTGCAGAAATATCTTCTGCACTAAACATGGTTAGCTGGCCAAGAGAATGTATGGCCGACCCAAATATTGTGGCCTACCGGTCAGCTTTTGGTCTTGCTACTCTCCAAGTGGTCAAGTTAAAAAAATAAAAAATAAAAAAGGTTTTGGTCCAAATAGGTTGCAAGGTTTGGGTTTGAAGTTCAAAACTGAATTCTTTTGCTGAAAATTCGAAGGATTACACAGCGTAACGTTTCATCATCGAGTGTTCGGAATGAAGCGCCCAAGTCTTAGGCGCGGTCAAAATGGGGTGTCTATGACATCTATTAGAGGAAATAAACCCGCATGGGTATTTTCAAAAACAACAGTAGGCGTGAAGGAAGAAAAAAGTGTGGATTTGAATAATCTAGTGGATATATACCATTGAGCAAGAATTTTCACTTGCCGATTGTTGAAGTAGAGGTTTTGAAAACCCAACTTTTAGAGAAAAAGAACGTAAGAATGACATTGCAAAGCTAGATGGTTGAGACAGCATAGGTGATGGAAATGCCCTTCATAACTATTTTGTTCATATGCAAAATCAAATTTTTTTAGCTAATGTGAGGGTCTAATAAAGATAGAGACTTATACTCAAGTCACGGTTAGCATGTGTATCAAGGTGTTCTCCAAAAGTCGTAGTGATAGACCCATGCCTTTGGATCTCTCTCTCTCTCTCTCTCTCTCTCTCTCTCACACACACACACACACACACATCAAATCTATAGTAGTAAATTTAAACAGTTTATTTTGTTCAAATGAAGTGGCCAAAATTGATCCAATGTAATCCTAATTGTCTTCGGTATGTAATGAATATGATTATGATCATTTAAGGTTGTTAAGAGCTAGATCACTTGATTCATGCAGGTAGTGCGGCGAATGACGGATTAGTTTGAGAATTGGCGAATTTCAGGGAAAATAGGTCAAATTCACATATTATTAGGATTAAAAACAAATTGAGTCAAGTAGTAAGTTGGTCAAATTTAATTTGATAACTTAACGAACTGAAAAATCATTTGCGAACTTACTTATTTACATAACGAGTCGATCTCAAACGAAAACGCGCCGGATTTGATTAGCTTGATTTCTTGTAGTGCAATTAACTTATTGAGTTAATTTTAAACAAACTTTTAACGAATCTGTATGTATTACAAGATAAACTCTGTTTCAATCATGTTTGTGCCACGTAATGAATGGAGGCATTCCAAAGTCACCCAATAACTTCTCCAACACCAGGCTGACTTTCTTGAACTATGTTCGAGTCGGATCTCATTATGTTCTGCCTCAATCCTCTTCAGGTCTTAAAAATTCATTCGGGTTGGGCGAACCAAAATTGCTAGCCCTACTCTACTAACTCGCAGTCCTTCCATTTTATGCTCTTGACCTGCTAGGGGTGTTTGTTTGAAGGGATTAAAATGTGGGATTCCCGAGACTAATAGTCCGACGCTCCCTATATGTAGGACTATCTTGTGCTAAGGTGACCGGTGGAATACAAAAGTGTTGGACCATTTCAAACTCTTTACTAATTTTTAATCTAATTTAATTTTAAATTTAAGTAAAAGGTTTGATTTGATATGAGCTACTCTAATCATTTCATTAAATTTTTATCAATGTTTTTTTTTTTCAAAAATTCTCCTCTTATTGTAAATTTCACTTTTTATCAAATTTGGTGATTTTTTTAATTTTTTTTTAAAAATCTCCAATGCTTCCATTTTTTAAAATTTTCAACAAATTCAAATTTAATGAAGAATTTGATAAGTTTTCAATTTGACAAAAAAAAAAAAAAAATGACTCCCTTATTCGGATGAACATTTGATAAAAGGATTGAAGATGATTTCTAAACATTTTTCATCAAATTTAAATTTAGTAATTTTTTTTTATCAAATTGAAAACTTATCAAATCCTTCCTCAAATTTGAATTTGATAAAAATTTTAAAAGATGAAACAACGGAAAAAAAAATTTTCATCGAATTTGAGAAAAAGAAAAATTTGACGAGGAGAAATTTTACCATATGTACTATTGTTATGTATTTTTCTGACAAATATTAAGTATTTTTTATTTAGTATAATGACTATATTTGTTGTTTAAAAATGAGATTATACGTTTTGTTTTATAGTAATGCTATACAGTTTTTAGTTAAAAAATATTTAGACAAAAAATATATGATATTGTCACAAACATATGTAATATTATCACATAATGTATAAGTTTAATTTTGAACCATAAATTATCAAAATTCTAAAAATATATATTTATTATAAAAATACATAATACATATTATAAAGAGTGATTCTACTTACACCACTACTTTATCTCTTTACACCTTTTATATGAGTTTTTTTTTTTTTTTTTTTTTTTTTTTTTTTTTTTTTCATGCGTGAAATTACCTTTAAGGACAAAACACAAAAAATTAAATATATTTTATTATCTCCTTACACCCTTTAGTCTTCAATCTCTACTCCTCTTCCTTTCTCAATTCTTCTTCTATCTTACACATCTCTTTTTCAAAAAGTGAGAATCATAGTGTTTTAATCATAGAAGAAAACAATGAATGAAGAAACGGTGGTGAAGAACCATAAAAAAAAGTGAAATTATGAGTTTTTTTTATTTGTTTTGTAGGTTTTTGTTTCATTTTTCTAGACTGTTCTTCGACTTTTGTTTGGTGTTTCGAAATCGAACAAAACAAAATAGTCCGACATTACATTGCTGAACAAAAAATATATATTTGGTAACCAACTGCCAAATAAAAGATACATTTCCGGTAATGCAAGGCCAAATGTTTTTAATTTGTTTGGCTATTTATTACTGTATATTTCTAGTTTCATTTTTTTTTATATTTTATATATATTTTTTTACTTGGAAGGATTATGTTTATACTCATTGCAATAATGTAAATACTGCATTATTAGTGGATTCCAGTCGTGAATTCATAACAGACAAGGTTTTTTAAGTTTTTTTATGAATACAATTTTTTTCTTATTTTTAATTTGTATTGAGCTTTATTAATAATTTGATGTATAAATGTATTTATTATCTTTAGATTTTTAGTAGTCGTCCAGCATTAATTAAATGAGTTTCTGACGTTAGGGAAAAGACTGGATATGTCATTATTATAAAGACATCAGATGCAAATAATTGGATTTGTTTTCATCACCCATGTGCTAATGGATGGGAGAAAGCATATACTACCAATATTTATCAATTTTGTACACTTGTCAGCCCTGATGTAGTAAGTATCAAAACTATTGATATAAACAAATTGTGATAACATGTTTGATTGATGGATGCAAATAATAACAAATTTTATGAATATTTTTATGGAAGTTCGTACACTTGATGTTTTTATGAATATTTTTATGGATACTTTTTATGTATGATTTTATGGATGCATGTTTGATTTATGAATGCTTGAAGGAAAAAATAAATCTTTCAACGTACAGCGACAAGTGACTAAACAAATCTATTATAGTTCGACAACTGACACTAGAGTAATCTAATTTGTATAGCAATGTATCACCGAAGAGGCACTTCACAAGTGGCCCCGAATTAATTTCTTGTAATAATCCAATCGAACGGCAACATATTGTTGGGAAAGAAAAGTTTGTCTGGTAACATGATACTAGATTAATTCAAATTCATTAGTATTGTATTACTGAACAGGCCCGACACAAATTTAAAAATTATTATTTCGAAGAAAAGTGACTTGTAAATGTATAGCAACAAAACGCTAGAGAAATATTTTTTTCCGACAACATAACACTGGAGGAATGCAAATTGTTTAGTACTGTGTGACCAAATAAGCACTTCACTGTGGCCTCCATTCACTGTCTTCCCAGCATCTTTCTCTGTTTTCTTATTCCTTCCAAAAGCTATTGGTGTAAAGAGATGAAAGGGTTTTTGAAGAATCTACTATAGGATTAGTTTTGATAATATAATAGGTGTAATAAGAATTATATTTTTTTTAGTGATGTAATGAAATTGAGAGTGTAAAGAGATAAAGTAATGATATAAGTAGAATCACTCTATTATAAAAATATATAACATAATACATATAATAGTCCATTGTGTGCCATATATTAAAGTTCAAATTAAATGAAAAAATTAGTACAGTGCTAGAGATATATCGTGCCTGTTTGGTGCAGCTTAAAAGCTGCTTATTTCAGCTTTCAGCTTAATTTAAGCTATTTTGATGTATTTGGTTTAGCTTATAGCGTATAGCTTATAACTTTTTGGAAGTCAGAAATCAGCTTATTCTTTGAGTGTGGCAGGAGATGCTTAATTTATAAGTCAGAAATCAACTTATGTTCATAGTTATAAGCTATAAGCTGTTTAGGCATAAGTTATAAGTACTTTCCCACAGCTCTACCAAACAGGGCCATCATACTTTACTTTCCTGTTTTCTTTTTCTTCCCTTTCGTCATTGTGCTTATTCCAAATTGAAGTCACTATTAATTGGCAATTTGAACAACTACGCGTAAGGAGAATTTATTGTTTGGTTGGAGAATTTAAACAAAAATTTAGAATTTATATTTTATTTAATTTCAGGTATATATATTTTTTTATCTTGTAAATTTTTTTCAAATATCTCAACTAAACACCACATTAAAGTCCTGCCACTTAATATCTAATAGAGTTGTGGTTAGCGAAGAACATGAATTCCACAAACCTGTGCTAGTGATTGAATAATATTAGAGACATGATAAATTATGATTAATGAAAGATATGGCTATTTGACGCCCTGGAGTATTCAAAAAAATTTCACACATAATACCCTTGAATAAGTTTGAAACATGTATTACAATTATCAATTAATATACCAATTAACGTATAATGTTATGATTTTAAAATTATAAACCTGTCCATTATCTAAAGAGCACTGTTAGGGGGCCCGAATTTGGGTGCCCCTAATGGCTCAAATTTCCCTATCAGGTAAAAAAATAAATAAAAAATAAATAAAATTACCAAAACTGAAAAATTTGAGCCATTTGAGCCACAGTTTTTAGGGCCACCAATCATTTTCCTTATCTAAATTACAAAAATTCAAAACTCCTAAAATTATAAAAGGGCTCATAGGTTTATTAATTTGCTAATTAGAGTGGCGATTCGAACTGGGTCTGATATTTATATTCTCACTTTGGAGTTTGTTTACAGTTCAAATTTGCAAAGACAAGCGATCTTTTAATTTAATTATACGTTTGCAATTACACTTCAAAGCTCTGTCCATTAATGGCTTCTCTAAGATCTCAAGAAGCCACTTCTTCTAGGTCTCGCTTTGCTCACCATGTCCTCTTGAGTCGAGCTTCTGACACCCGCTGGACCTTTTCCGATCACCTCTACACAGCTCTAGTCGGTGCTGGTTTTCAAACTTTTAGGGTTGAAAATGATTATGAAACTGAGAGAGATGAAGATGTTAAGTTAGGGTTTGAGAGAGCAATTGAAGAATCTAGGAGCTCCATAATCGTCTTCTCGAAAGATTATGTTTGTTCGAGATCGTGTCTTGATGAGCTTGTGATGATTCTCGAACGCAAGAGAGGGTCTAAATATGTGGTTTTGCCAGTGTTCTATGATTTGGATCCATCACAAGTTAGGAAGCAAAGTGGGGTTGTTGGAGAGGCATTTGAGAGACACAAAGCTCAATTTGAGGATTGTGAGTTTGGGAAGATTGAAGAGTGGAGGGAAGCACTTAGAGAAGTTGCAGATCTGGCAGGGTTGGTGTTACAGAATCAAGCTGATGGGTAATTTCTTCTTCATAAATTCCTTAACTTGGGTTTTTTTTTTTTTTTTTTATAGAATCATGACTAAAAAAGTATGATTTTTTTTTTTTTCTTGTTCTTTTTATTATTATTTTTTTATTTTTTTACTTCAAAATGAGCCATATCATAGTGTGAAAATTCTTTTTTTTTTGGTTCTTTAGTGTGTGAAAATTCTGTTACATCAATTTTGTTTACATAATTTTACTTGTTCTAAACCAAACCAAACCTTAACTCCCATCAAATGGGGTCGACTACATGATCCTTCTTCTCTATTCGACTCTATCCAAGGCTATATCGTTAGTCAAATTAAGACATAATTTTACTTGTTCCGAATCAATAAATTCAATCTGTACCAATACTTCTCTATACAATACCTCTCTCTAGGTGCCGTAATTCGCATACCATAACTAAGGGACTTTACCGCTCTTCGTAATGTGTTTAAAGGAACAAAATGCCTCTACTACTGCTGGGGTGCTTCTACTAATCTTTTTCCATTCCATATGTACTCTTAGATAGTGTTTGGTTCACTAGAATAAAGCGGAATGGAATGATTGTTCCATCAAAATGTTCATTCTCATGTATGGTTGACTAAAGAAATAATGACAAAATATATTACATATGGAATCATCATTCATCATTCTAAGGAAATGGTCATTCCATAAGAGGGCCTAAGGAATGATGATTCCATTCCATTCCATTCCAAGTCATTCCAGTGAACCAAATAGAGCATTAATACTTGCTTTGAAATACACAAAGACGAAGACATTTAGGCTCCATTTGGATTTAAGGATTTCAAATGAAGATTGGAAATCTGGACCTAAAATCCTCAAGCCTCGTTTAGATGACCACACAGCATATATATTCTTAAGCCAGCCAAATCTGCCCATGAATTTGATTACCAAAATACAAGGATTTGAAATTATGCCTGACTAGTTGTTATTTAACAAATCCATTCTTCTCACGATGTGTCTCATTCACACTCAATGTATATATATTGGACTCAATGGAAACATGAAACCAAGGAATCAAATCCTTGGTTGGAAATAATCTACTTGATTTCCCTATTGGGGTTTCTTCTTGTATTCTTTTGCATCATCTTGATGCTATTCTAATAAAGTTGTTTATTTATATATCAAAAAAAAAAAAAAGAAGATGAAGAATCTACTTGATTTCCCCATTGAATGTAGTTACAAAAAAAAAAAAAAAAAAAAAAAAGGTTCTTTTTTATTTTATTTTAATTTTTTTATATATGAAAAAAATCTTGTATTAGACTAAATTTAACAGCTACCCCAAACAAGCTCTCCATATCCATACTCATCATATGCTTATGCGCAAGAGGCATACAACACGCACATGAGGCGCACACCTCAAACTGTGATGCGCAAGCTTTTAGGGAGTGTCACCCAAAAATCAAAGCCCTGATGCATTTTTTATTGGGGTACTTACGTGTAGGTCCTATTCACTAGACTTATTTACCTACAGGTCGTAACTAATAAATTTAACACTATAAAAATAAGAGATTGATAAATTTATCACTATAAATTTATTCATAAAAATAAAGAGACTGATAAATTTATCACTATAAATTTTTTCATAAAAAAAAAAGACTGATAAATTTATCTTTATCACTTAATAAATTTATCAAATAGGACTTAATGGGTAATAAGTCTCCAAAGTAGGACCTATTGGGTAATAAGTCTCCAAAGTAGGACCTATTGGTAGTTTACCCTTTTTTATTACCCTCACTTTGAGGCGTCAATACCACCTCTTAAAGCTTTGTTCATGACATACTTTCTTTGGCTTTTTTTCCGCCAACACAATTTGCAGGTATGAGTCAAAGTTTATCAAGATAATTGTTGAAGAGATTGCAAATAAAATGGATCGCACAGTTTTGAGTGTTACCCCGTACCCAACTGGAATAGATTCTCGTGTAAAAGACATTAACCTGTGGCTGCAAGATGGGTCAAACAATATTGGCATAATGGTGATTTATGGGATGGGTGGAATAGGTAAGACAACCATTGCAAAAACTGCTTATAACCAAAACTTTGAAAGATTTGATGGCAGCAGTTTTCTCGCAAATATTAGAGACACTTCAAAACAACCCAGAGGTTTGGTTCGTCTGCAAAAACAACTTCTTTCAGATATTGTCAAGCGGAAAAAGGAAAAACTACACAACGTTGATGAGGGAATCATTAAGATCAAACATGCTATGTGTTGTAAAAGAGTTCTTGTTGTTCTTGATGATGTAGATCAATTGGACCAACTAAATGCAATATTTGGCATGCGAGACTGGTTTCATCCAGGAAGTAAAATTATCATAACAACCAGACATGATCGAATGCTAAAGGCTCATGAAGCGTGTGAAATATACAAGGTTACAAAATTGAAAGACACTGAGGCGCTTTGTCTCTTCTGTCGACATGCCTTTGGACAAGACCATCCCATTGAAGCTTACATGCAGCAGTCAATAAGGATAGTATCCTATTGCAATGGTCTTCCATTAGCTCTTGAAGTCTTAGGTTGTTCTCTATCTGGTGAAAGTGTTGATGTATGGGAAAGTGCATTAGCAAAATTGAGAACATTTTCTGATGTCAAAATCCACAACATACTTCAAGTAAGCTACGAATGTTTAGACGATCATGACAAAGATTTATTCCTTGATATTGTTTGTTTCTTTGTTGGAGAGGACAAAGATTACATGGTTACAATACTAGATGGATGTGATTTCTACACAGAAGTTGGGGTTCAAAATCTCATGCGTAGATGTCTTGTATATGAAGTTGACAAGAAGCTTATGATGCATCAATTGCTCAGAGAAATGGGTAGGGAAATTATTCGCCAAGAATCACCAAAGGAACTTGGAAGACGCAGTAGAGTGTGGGATCACAAGGATGCCTTCAGCGTATTA
This sequence comes from Camellia granthamiana, assembly GCA_036172215.1. Taxonomy (NCBI): domain Eukaryota; kingdom Viridiplantae; phylum Streptophyta; class Magnoliopsida; order Ericales; family Theaceae; genus Camellia; species Camellia granthamiana. The sequence goes on from CM069904.1 coordinate 28,147,878, forward strand.
AAAGAAAAAACTGTAAGTTCTATGCTTTAGTAGTTAATTTATATGTTTTTTCCACTGTGGCAGCTAGTTATCTGCTCCTTTTCTTATCAGGGAACAAAAACAATTGAAGGCCTAATCCTCGACTTGCCAGAACTGAAGGAAGATATGTGAACCAAGCATGCAAATAATGCACAACCCCATTTTGAAGATTTTCCTGGGAAATCGACAATGATTTTTGAAGGCAGTTCATCGAAGCGACGTCGCCTAGGCTTCTTGTCTTGGCTTCCCATAAATTCTTCCTTAATGGAGTCAGATGAAGCAGTTTTAGAAACTGATGCGTTTTCACCGATGCTCAAATTACGAATACTCCAACTCTATAATGTACCACTCAGCGGAGGCTATGATGAATTTCCTAAGAAGTTAAGATGGCTGTGTTGGCATGGATTCCTTTTAACATTTATACCTAATGATTTTCCTCTAGAGAACATGGTTGTTCTGGACTTGGCCCATAGCAGCTTGCGACAATTTTGGAAGGGAACCAAGGTTTGATTAGTTTTTCTTTTCTTTTATCTTACTAACCTTTTTTTTTTTTTATAAAAAAAGAACTTTATTTTGGGATTATGTTGACTACTGTCTAATAATAGGGCATACTAATATACCGGTTTTTTTATGGCAGTTGCTCAAACTACTGAAGATCCTCAATCTCTCTCGTTCCTATGACCTTACCAGTTCACCTGACTTTTCAAAGCTCCCTAATCTTGAGAGGTTGATTCTTAAAGATTGTATCAATTTGGTTGAGGTGCATGAATCCATTGTGGAACTAGGGAGACTAGTATTGTTGAATCTAAAAGGCTGCAAAAATCTTAGGAAAATTCCAAGGAAAATTTGTCAGCTTAATACCCTTGAAAAACTCAATCTTTCGGGTTGCTCGAAGCTTGATGAGTTGCCTACAGATTTGTGCAAGATGGAGTCTTTGAGAGAGTTTGAAGCAGATGGAGTAAATCTGCTATCCTCAACCACAGGAAAGGTTAAATCATGGCATGGAGTAGTCAAGTCTTTGGTATCAAAGCCTACTAAAAGCCTAGAATTTTCAGTGGCTTGTTTGCCAAGCTTTTTAGTATGGCTAAGCCTTGCAGATTGCGGTATATCTGATGATTCATTTCCCAGGGATATAAGTAGCATGCCCTTGTTGCAGGCATTAAGACTTAGCAACAATCCAATTAGTAGCCTACCGGTGAGCATAAGAAATCTTAGTGTGCTCAAACAACTTGATTTACAGCGCTGCACAAGGCTCCGCACACTACCAGAGCTTCCGATGACTTTACAAGCATTGTCAATATATGGATGCAAATCGCTGCAAATGGCAACAAATCTACCAAACCTGTTGAATTCACTAATGCTGAGCTCATATGGCTGTGTAAAACTAGTTCATGTTCAGGAATTGTTCAAGTTGGAACCCATTGGAAATTTTTATTCAGAAATGATACAGAGTTTGGGCTTGGCTCAGTTGGAATCTATGGGAAGTTTTGAGGTGGAACTGTTCAATAACCTAACGCTTACAAAAACAAAAACTCCAGTACTCCAGGTGCTCTCTCTCTCTCTCTCTCTCTCTCTCTCTCTCTCTCTCTCTCTCTCTTATGTGTCATTAATATAGCTAGCAGTGGAGCCACTATGATACCAAGAGCCGTACCCCCTCAACTTTTAAAAAAATATTTTTTAGTATAATGTTTAATGTTGTCAATTTTCTCCCTCTAAAATTATATAGATGCTCTAAATGTTTCTCTTTCTTCTCCCAAGAAACTCGACGCGCCATTAACTAGAAGAGGGACAGATTGACTCTTTGTTTGTTTCACAATTAAATCTAAGAAAGCGTTTTGTTTTATCGTGCGTAGTTTATTTCATTTTTGATTGTTTGAGTTCTATAGATTTGAATGTTACAATGATCTCATTGTAGTGATGTGTGATATTGAATAGCTTTAAAATAATTTTTTATTTTGTTTTTTACCAAACTAAAGCAAATTAAGCCTTTTTTGTCAAACTGATTTGGCCCAATAATTTGCCTTAACTGTAAATAACTGTGAATTCTATTAAACAAAGGCTATGAATGTTCTCTCATATGTGTTTCATTATCATTAATATAATTTTGAATTCTATCAAACAGGGACTCTATGAATGTGGCATATATAGCATATTTCTTCCCAGGAATGAAGTTCCAGGTTGGTTCAGCATTAAGAATACGGGGTCCTCAATATCTTTTAATGTGCCTTCACCTCCTAGTGTTAAGGTCCGGGGCCTGAACGTGTGCGTTTCCTATGCACTTAACTCGGATTATATGAAATCAAAGTGGATGTATGAATGTATTAGAGTCAATAACAAGACCAAGGATTTGAAATGGACCTATCGGCCAGCGTTCACAGGCATAGCAGACGAAGGCAAAGATATGATATGGTTAAGTGACTGGAAGATTGCGGATCAACTAATGAACGGTGGTGATGAAGTGACTATCTCAGTGAACATGGAAGAACAATATCAGTTGAAGGAGTTTGGAATTCGGATTGTGTACGATGAACAAGAAGAGAAAGTTACCGCGCACAACACAACCTATCCTTGTCCGCAGAATGCCATTGATTTGTCAGCATACGAGATGAGTGCAGGTGAGTACTTCCTATGCAACCATGATGAATATACTAGGACTGACTACTACTCAAGAATAGATGGGTTGCCATCAGATTTTGTGGAAACGTGTTGGTGTGGCTTCCAATGTGATATACATATAAAGCAGTACTGACAAAGAGCACTCATTGGACACCTATATGTGTCAGGCACACATTCAAACATATTATATTATTTCTTTCATGCTTTGGATCTTTAGGAGAGGCATGTGTTCATCATTTAGCACATAATCACATTTGAATTTTAAAGAAAATAATTTACGATCTAATAATAAAAGTTAAAAAAAAAAAAGAGTAAATTTATCAGTATGTTTGTATCAGGTTGATTGTCAATGTTCTTGCTTCCATCAGCTTATTTCTTACAGACTGAAGGGATCCAATATTCTGTTTATTTTCTTATCTAAGTGAGGAAGCATACGGTAATTTTCCCCCTAGCCAGGTGTTCAAGTTCTACTTTTGATTCTTTTCTGCTCTGTTTTTTTATTTTATTTTATTTTATTTAAATGTGTAACAAAATTCATAATTAAAATTATCCATTAAGATGGGTCAGCTTCTCATTAAAAATATCCCATTTCTTAATGGAGCAAAAAAAAAAAAAAAGGGATAAATTACTATGATATTTTTAGAAGCGCTATAATTTGGTATAATTATATTGAATTTTCAAAATTTTAATTCAAGTAACATCTAACTTATTTTTCATTAATAATTTATTATTTATATGAATCAAAGAATGGTATTATCTTTTTTATATTGAAATGTATATATATATTTATTGATAAATCCCATCTAGAGATGTTTTATCCCAATAAGTCCACAAAGAAAAATAATATCCCAATGAGTCCCATATAGTTTTCTGTTTATTCCATAAAGTCCATTTTTTTAATTTCATATTTATATGTTGACTATTATGCCCTTATATATATATATACACTGTGTCAATATTGTGTCAATACGTAAAACACGTTCCTGTGATTTCAGTATTCAGTTTTGGCAGTTTCTTTATTTCTAATTCAAATCGATTCGTTTCTATCTTGCATGTTGTCGTTCTATCGTTCTGAGGGTTTGATGTGCTAGGGTTCGATTGTTGTTGTTCTTCTGGTATGGTGATTTTCAAGTGAAGAGGACGACTGCACGACTGTCATTTTCTGGAGTATAACTGCCTCGAAGCTGTTGTTTTTGAGTTTCTGCACGACTGTAGGTTTGCCTGATTAAGGTTAGAATCATTTTAGTTATGAATACATGTTCACTTTTTGTTTTGATTTGTAGGATAGATTAGATGCTTTGTTCTTGGATTAATATTGATTGGATGCTCTGTTTTCTCAATTACATGCATCATACATGGTCATTGGAGGGGAGGTCATTCAGATATATGTTGAATGTTCTAATATTCCTTTTACTTTGATGTATGCATAAGGAGGCTCTGTGTGAGCGATATAATGCAGAGTATATTGAACAATGTGAATGTTTACATCATGTTAGTATTACGTGAAGAATGTCAATGGTTGCATTTTATTTTGATGTTTGTTTAATGAGGCTATGTCTGAGTGATATAATTGTGATTATACGGATCAATGTGAATGTTTACATCGTGGTCATGTGGAGGGGAGGTCATCAGATTAGTGATGAATGTGGATCCTCTATAATTCACAGTATATGGAACAATATGAATGTTTACATCGTCTTAGTATTACGTGTAAGATGTGGATGTTTGCATTTTACTTCAAGTTTTGCTTAATCAGGCTCTGCGTGAGTGATATAATTGAGATTAAATGGATCAATGTGAATGTTTACATCGCGGTCCTGTGCAGGGGATGTCATCAGATTAGTGATGAATGTGGATATTCTATAATTCAGAGTGTGTGGAACAATGTGAATGTTTACATCCTGTTAGTATTATGTGAAGAATGTCGATGTTTGCATTTTACTTTAAGTTTTGCGTAAGAAGGCTCTGTGTGAGTGATATAATGGAGAGTATATGGACCAATGTGTATGTTTACATCATGGTACTTTGTAGGGGAGTTCATGAGATTAGTGATGAATGTGGATCTTCTATCAATGTAAATGTTTACATTGTGTTCATATCATGTGAAGAATATGGATTTAACACTTAAACTGTACTTGTATGCTTCTAATTTTCGCACAATGTGAATATATCGTATTGGTTTGGATTATTTTTTATTGTTGTATTGTTTTCTTTCTACAGGAGATGGATAGCTTTATGATGTTGGTGTGTACATATGGTTGCAGTACCACTGTAATAAATGCTGCCCGCGCATTGTGTTATTCGCGTTTGGTGGACTGTTTGTGTGAAAAATGGGGGGAGTTGTCTGCTGGTTCTATTTCATTGTTTTGTAAATTACCTGGGATTAATAGGTGTGATTTGGAGAATGATGAAGAATTTCAGAACATGTTACTGCTTGCTAAATCAATGGGGGTACAACATGTAGAAGTCGTGGTTGAGTTGAAAAGTGATATTGGTCAGTCAAGTAGTTTGGGATCGGTGCGTGTGGGGGTTGAGGAAGAAGTTGATGCACTACGGAGATTTTGCCACCATAAGGAGAAGGTGTTGTTGTCAGCCCCTTGGGCAAATGGTATTACGCATGTGGGACAACGGTTTGTTGGAGGTGCACAAGAATTTCGTGACGTTTTGTGTAAGTATGCCATCCAATGTGGGTTTCAGTTTACATACGTGAAGAACGAGACAACAAGAGTTACTGCTGTGTGCGCGATGCGGGAGGAGAGGGGCTGCTTGTGGGCTATACATTGTAGAGCACAACGAGCAAATGATTTTTTCTACATCAAGAGGTATAGTGATGTGCATACTTGTGGTACGGATGTCCGAACATCAAAGAATCCGCGAGTTAGTTCGGATTTGGTGTCGAGTACCATATATGAAATTGTGAGGGACAAGCCGTTGACTCGGCCGTGTGATGTAGTGACTATTTTGAAGAGGGATTATGGGCTAGATGTGAGTTACCATGTCGTATGGTTGGGTGTGGAGAAAGCAAAGGCTGGTATTCATGGAGATCACTCGTTATCGTTTGACCAGCTGCGGTGGTATTCGGATGCCGTGATGCGGTACAATCCGGGGAGTTATGTCAATATTGACTATGATGCGAGTAGTCAACAGTTTTGTCGCTTCTTTATGTCATTCGCTGCATGTATTTCTGGGTTCAATGCTTGTCGGCCTTTATTATTCCTGGATGGAACATTCCTCAAAGGAAAGTACAAAGGTCAGCTACTTGCGGCAACGGCGAAAGACGGAAACAATGGTTAGTATCTTTTTAAGCTGTCTATTCATGTCAATATTTACTCTGAGCAGCATTGTCTAGACAAAAGAGTGATTGGTAAATTATAAGTAATGTGAACATTGACATTAGTACGCACTGATGTGAAGGTTTACATCTGTGTATGCTAATGACAGTAATGTGAACATTCACATTCACATTATTACACATTAATGTGAATATTCACCTCAGTGTGTAATAATGTTAGTTGATCCATTAATGAACAGTACTGTGAATGTTAACATTGTCAGCGACTTAACAATCCACAATGAATTATGAATGGTCGTTAATGTGAATGTTCACATTGTTGATGTTTACGAATTTGAATCCAAAAATGACAATAGTAAATAGGGCAATGTAGATATGAACATTCACATGAGCTGATTCGTTTATACTGTTTTCTATTCACTTTGGAATATTGTGAACAGTTGTGTATTGGTGTTGTGTTGTAGGTCTGTTTCCTGTTGCCTTTGCGATTGTTGATTCAGAGACCACGGCCAATTGGTCGTGGTTCTTGCATGAACTTGGGAAGGTTGTTGATGGGAAGCGCCATATTACTTTTATTTCGGATCGTAATCTTGGTCTGTTAGAAGCTATGCCAAAGGTGTTCCCATCGGCTCATCACGGTTATTGTTTACAACACTTGAAGAGCAATTTAAGAGACCGGATGAAAGGAATTGATAATGGATTCAGGGATCACCTAGTAAGTAGTTTGGGTGACTGTGCCTACGAGCCAACTGTGGTAGGGTTCCATGAAAAGCTTGCAAAATTAAAAGAGGAGGGTAAACAACGAGCTCATAATTTTTTCAAGGACTTGGCACCTGAGCACTGGGCAAATTCATACTTCAGGTAATAATAGTTTCCTAAGGTGTTTATCTTTGTGAATTTTAGAATGGTAGCGATGTGAATTTTTGATTTAGAATGGTAACAATATTCGAATTGTGTTTCATGTTCACTGTAAATGATGTGAATGTTCACATCTGCTAATGATGACTGATGTGAATCTTCACATCTGTTAAGTTGTCAAATAGTCATGCAATGTATTACAGATATGAATGTCGACACGTGTCATATTTTGTTCTTGTTAACATTCACATATTGTCCATCGTTTAAGTTGGCAACATAATAAGCATATAATGTGAACATTCACATTATTATAAACTGGTAGCAGATGTAAACAGTCACATTATTATCCACTGATGTGAATGTTCACATCAGCGTATTCTAATGACAGTATTATGAATTTTGACATCTGATAACGTCAATGGTTAGACCTGTTAAATTCCATATTGTACAATGTTTGTGATATTGTGCAGGGGCATGCGTTATGGGGAGATGACATCCAATGCGGCGGAGTCATTCAATAACTGGATTAAAGAAGCACGTAATCTTCCTATCACTCAAATGGTGGACACAATTCGTACTCAGTTGATGCGTCAAATGTCTGCAAGGCGTGACCAAGCAAACAAATGGAATGAGCTTATTTGTCCGACATTCGAAACAAGGCTTATGGATTCATTCAATGACAGCAGGGCTTGGCAAGTTAGCAAAGCCAATGAGGATGTGTTTGAAGTGCATTCGATACCATCTGTTACAGTTGATGTCGCGAGGCGTACATGTTCTTGCTTCAAATGGCAAATCAACGGATTCCCATGTGACCATGCTGTTATTGCCATTCAGAAGAGCCGCTACAATCTCAATGATTGTGTGGAACATTACTTTCATGTTCAGACATATCGTGCAGCTTATTCGGGAGCCATATTCCCTATACCCTCGGTGGAGAAGCCGCCTTTTGATCCCACGGACTTCACTATATACCCGCCAACTGTGAAAAGACCACCCGGAAGGCCGAAGAAGAATAGGATCCCATCAAGGGGTGAGAAACTGAAGCAAATAAGGTGCGGGAGATGTGATAAGTTGGGGAGCCATAATCGGAAGTCATGCACAGAGCCGATATAGGATGTACCTTTTTTCCATTTCAACATTGTATTTTACATTGGATTCTTATATTCATTTTTGAAATAAGATGTGAATATGCTTGACATCGTTGTTGCCATTCGCATAATCAGAAGTTATGATGTAAATATTCACATCATCAAATTAGTAGATGTGAATATTGACTTGTGTTAAGAAATATCAACTCATAAGATGTGAATATTCATGACATTGTTGTTGCGATTCACATAATCAGAAGTTACGATGTGAATATTCACATCATCAAATTATTAGATGTGAATATTGACTTGTGTTAAGAAATATCAACTCATAAGATGTGAATATTCATGACATTGTTGTTGCGATTCACATAATCAGAAGTTACGATGTGAATATTCACATCATCAAATTATTAGATGTGAATATTTACTTGTGTTAAGAAATATCAACTCATAAGATGTGAATATTCAGGACGTCGTTGTTGCCATTCGCATAATCAGAAGTTATGATGTGAATATTCACATCATCAAATTATTAGATATGAATATTTACTTGTGTTAAGAAATATCAACTCGTAAGATGTGAATATTCACGACATCGTTGTTGCCATTTGCATAATCAGAAGTTATGATGTGAATATTCACATCATCAAATTATTAGATGTGATTATTTACTTGTGTTAAGAAATATCATAGTCAGACCTGCCATATTGTGTTACTTGAACACTTTAAGCAATATTCACATTCATCAGTATGGTTCAAAACAGAAGAAAGTGCATGATAATTTTGTGATGTGAACATTCACATCATGCCATGTGCATTAAAAAAAAAAATTACAATCTCAAAGTGCATGAATAACGCAAAATAGGTCTGAAAATGCATATACATATATTGAATGAAAAATATCTGTACAAGCAGTGATATAGACTTGATTTACAATTAAGCTAGTATGCTCCAATATGAAAAATATATTGACACTAAATTGTCTTAAATGTGGATAACAGATTTGGGTAACAGTGATAGGTGGACAACCCCCACCTATAGGTTTTCATATTGCACTGTCTTTCTGTGGTTCAAGAAAAGGTGTACTAATGAGTCTCTTATTTGGCACCATTCATAGCGAGCTAGGCTGGCAACAATGTCTTCACGGTATACATGCGCCCTCATGATGTAACAAACTGCAGGCCCGCAATCCACCCTGAAAATGCGAACTTGTTGTTAGTTTTTGAAATTTAGGTGGGTTATGGTTGTGGAACATGTGTAGAAATCGATTTTAGGCTTACGAATTTGGTGCTTGCTGAGGACATATGTCCACTGAAATGATTGTTTTCGAAGTATTTTGGCTTGATAAGTTGGTCCATAATGGTGATGATGGTCCAACGTTGTGCACCAAAGCTGTGATGTAGTCCCTCTGCCAACAATTAAATTTCACATTAGGCACCAACCAACATAGGCATACATCCAATTTGAAATTTTACACGTCACGACAAGTACATATTTTTGGCAGCCACTTACCAGTATTTGTGCTTTGTCAATATGTGGGTCATGTATGCCTTCTCTTGGGCGCAGTGAGTTATAATGCCTCCATACATTCTCTTTCACGTCGTACACAACAATTGTCCAGTGGAAGTTGTCGTGTATTGGGAAGATTAAGAATCTCTGGCCTTGATACTCCTTGATATGTACATCAATCAGTTTATTCCTCTTATGAGGGGGGTACTCTTGCACGATTTTCTGCACACAAAGGGCATACAATGATGCACGTCAGTTTTAATATCAATGTTTGATGTAACTGAGGTGAATGTTCACATCTGTTAATGGCGAGTGACACAACTGATGTGAATGTGCACATTTGGTAATGGTGAGTGGTTATACTGATGTGAATATTCACATCTGTTAATGGTGACTGATACTACTGATATGAATGTTCACATTTCCTAATTGGCAGTGATATTACTGATGTGAATGTGCACATTTGGTAATGGTGAGTGACACAACTGATGTGAATGTTCACATTTCGTAATGGTCAGTGATACTACTGATGTGAATGTTCACATCTGTTAATGTCAGTGCTAGTATTGATGTGAATCTTCCATATGCTAATGGTGAGTGATGTTACTGATGAGCATTCACATGTATTGAAACATAATCAACATTAAAGTCTAGTGGTTACCAAACATGTGCTTGTAAAGATGAATGATGAATCCTCCAAACTTGGGTTGACTAGGCCTTGTAGTTCAAGTAGAATTTCACCATAAGCATCTATCACCTGCAGAACCAGAGGGGTGGCAGTACATTATTTTGCAGTGTCTTTACTCTGTGTGTGTGTGTGTGTGTGTGTGTGTGTGTGTGTTTTGTACACATTTACAGTTCCCATACGTTGTTTGTTATTGAATCTTCCTTGATGAGGTGTATGATGTCATCAAAATACACATCTTTAGTCTTTGAGTCCCCTCGCCACACTAGCAACCTGTGCATTGTGATTACAGAAAACGTTAATGTTAACATTGCACATTTATGAAATGACCTAATTTATTAAATATGTATGTGAAGTGAACATGGTCCAAAAAAAAACAAAAACATTTTGGGATATGTAAGATCACTTACTCGTCACCGCCATTCTTGTGCAAACTTTGGACTTTTTGCTTTTTGAGTTTTTTCATGTTAGCCCAGACCTTCAGTTTGTTGTTCAAGGTTAACTTCTTCGACTTTGTTGGCTGCTTTTTTTGTGGTTGTTTGTCTAAATCTTGTGCAATTTGGACTGTATGTGATTGCTCTTCGGCTCCCTCTTTTGCTTTCTTCTGACCAGGCAGGTTGGGGTATTCAAACTCATCCAACCTGTGTTCTTTCCTTATCTTTTGCTTTATGCGCTTTACCCTCGATGGGGGGCTGACAATGTGTTCCAATTCTGCAGTGGGATGCTTGTTCAGGCTGTCATGAGTCTTTTGTGCTTCAACTTGAGTGATGATGTGGACGGACTGATCGTCAAAAAGGTCTTGAAGTATTGTTTTTTCACATTCCAAGTTGATGACCAACTTTGTCAGCCGCTGAATTTCTGCATCTTTCAACTCCATGCAAGTCTTCATGTCCATGTGCACATTGGATGGGCTTGATTGGTCAAATAGTTTGGCTTCAAGGTCAGCAATCACCCTTGCCCTCAATTCCCAAGATACTTCCAATTGTTTGTATTTCGCTTCCCATTGCCGTACAAGACCCCAAGCTTTTCGGTTTTCTGCTATGAGTACTTCTACAATGTCGGGTTTAGTTGGTTGTGCTATGATGATTCCTTTCTCAGCATTGTGGACGGTACAGCTTGGGTTGGTATAACGTCCAACATCATTCAGGTCCGTTGCATCGACAGAAAATGCATCCCTATCATCACTACGTTGACTGTCTTCGCTTTGATCCTCATTGCTTTCATGTTTCTTTGCTACTGCACTTGACAAAAACTCAGGTTTGGGCTCCACATTCAATTTTGAATGACGGTACATCTTCGCTTCAGTTGGTGATGCGATTAGCTCGCCGCCATATACCTGCATTTCGAGACAGTATGTTAGTTAGCTAGTTCCTCATCTCATGATGTGAATAGGCACGATATATTTGGTTGTACTTATACCTCATTTAACCCCAGCTTAGCCAAAGATATGGACTTCATGTTGCTATGTAAGGCTGTGAGGTCCCATTTAACGCATCGTGGAATAGCATTGGGGTTACGGGGTTGCAAGATTGTAGTATGCTCACACAGCCAGTACCGAAACAAATAACAAATATGAGTAATGTGAATGTTCACATCAATTAACATTGATGTGAATGTTTACAGCACTGGGGCAGTATTGTGAAATTTTACATCAATTAACACTGATGTGAATGTTCACATCTGTTGATGTGAATGTTCACATCTGCTAATTGGGATCCATGTTTCTGATGTGAATGTTCACATTCCGTAATGGTAAGTGTTACTAATGATGTGAATGTTCACATCAGTTAATGTCACTGCTATTACTGATGTGAATGTTCACATTTTGCTAATGGTGAGTGCTGTTGTTAATGTGAATGTTTCCACCAGCATCTGATAATGTGTGTTTGTACATTACTGAAACAGTAATGTGAATGTTTCCATCACTGTTGTCACCTTCCACAGCAGTGTTGAGAAATGTTAACATCCACATTAGAGTGTCCAGAGCCCATAACTGTTCATATTAAACATAAATGTTCATATTAAACATAGAATAAGTTTTATGAGATTTACCATTAACAACATCACACATCCGGTGACTCGGCCTGGTTTTCCACAGTTTTGGCCCAATGAACCCATCAAGATTGCCCGGATGCTCTCAGCCCAATCATACTCGATCATCTTCTCTAATGGGTCCATGTATGAGTAGAAAGCCCATCCAATTGTTTCGCCGGATGTAGAGAAGAATAGCTTGACGCATGCGTACATGCAAACTAATCTTGCGACCTCCTCGTTGTCATGTTTTTTTGTGCCTTTCAACGCTTCGCTCAGAATTTCTCGTATTTTGGCAGCAGATAACCGACTAACATCCTTGCACATTCGGTGTATGATGCCGGTTGTTGGTTTTGCACCATACGAGAGGTCCATCGACTTGGTGCCGCAGTCCACCCCGAAAATCAGTGACACGTCGCTCCTAAAAATCTGGATGTTCTTATCTCCAATGTAAAACCTCCCACTAGATTGCTTGAATGTCTGTACTATACGTACTATGACATCATCATATTTCATGCAGTGGTTGAGGTCGATTTCGTTACTGATCAAGCAGTCAAATAGTGGCCAGAACGGTGTTTTCCTGAGGCACTTCAGTTGGCCATGCGTGAATTTTGTATCCTTTAAGAGTTTGACCAACCCTGTTAGGTTTGACCGGTAGTTAACTTTTTTCATGTTAACTTCTTTAGGAATAGCTATTTGATCAGTCTTGGTTTTGGCACGGGATTCCCCTCGCTTTCGCTTGCCGTCAACTTTTTGTGGAAGACCTGTGTGTTCAAATAAGCACATTTAATTGGCTGAAACACAGAATATGGAACCAGAAGCACCAAACAACATTTAACAACCAGCATTGACAGTAATGTGAACATTTACATCATTGTAGACTGATGTGAATGTTCACATCAGTGTCAACTGCTGTAAGTTTGAGTGAATTTTGGGGGGTTCTGTCAGTAATGTGAACATTCTCATGATGTGCATGTTCACATCAGTGTCTACTTATGTAAGTTTGCCCAGTAGTCAACACTAATTTGAATGTTAACATCATCCATGTTTGCAAAATAAATACCGAAAGCGACAACAGTTACAAGGCAATGTAAATATTGACATGGGTGACCACATTACGTTATAATTTGTGAAATATCAAAAGGGGGAAGCAACAGCACCAAACAACACCCAATAACACACAAAAATAGGAGATTGATGTCACAATGTGAATATTTACATTAATGTGAATGGTCATATCATCCATGGTTGCAAAATAATTTCAGAGGGGGGGAACCAACAGCACCAAACTACACCCAATGACGCAAAGAACTTGGACATTTATGGGGCAATGTGAATATTTACATCATAATGCATCACAGTGTTGCGTGAAGTGAATGTTTACATTAATGTGAATGTTCACATCATCCATGTTTGCAAAATAATTTCAGAAAATGACAACATTTACTAGCCAATGTGAGCAAAATCAAAAGGGGGGAACCAACAGCACCAAACTACACCCAATGACACAAAGAACTTGGACATTTACGGGGCAATGTGAATATTGACATCATAATGCATCACAGTGTTGCGTGAATTGAATGTTTACATTAATGTGAATGTTCACATCATCCATGTTTTCAAAATAATTTCAGAAAATGACAACATTTACTAGCCAATGTGAGCAAAATCAAAAGGGGGGAACCAACAGCACCAAACTACACCCAATGACACAAACAACCTGGACATTTACGGGGCAATGTGAATATTCACATCATAATGCATCACAGTGTTGCGTGAAGTGAATGTTTACATTAATGTGAATGTTCACATCATCCATGTTTTCAAAATAATTTCAGAAAATGACAACATTTACTAGCCAATGTGAGCAAAATCAAAAGGGGGGAACCAACAGCACCAAACTACACCCAATGACACAAACAACTTGGACATTTATTGGGCAATATGAATATTCACATCATAATGCATCACAGTGTTGAGTGAAGTTTGGGGGTTCTAACATTAATGTGAACATTCACATGATGTGAATGTTCACATTAGTGTCTACTGCTGTAAGTTTACCCATTAATCAACACTAATGTGAATGTTCACATCATCCATGTTTGCAAAATAAATTCCGAAAATGACAACAGCTACTGGGCAATGTGAATATTTTACATGGAGGATTACATTATGTTATAATTTGCTAAAAATCAAAGGGGGGAACCAACAGCACTAAACATTAACCCAACAACACAAATAAGTCCAACATTGATATCCGAATGTAAATATTACATCACATTCCATCACAGTGTTGAGTGAAGTTTGGGGGTTCTGACATTAATGTGAACATTCACATCATGTGAATGTTCACATCATCCATGTTTGCAAAATAAATTCCGAAAATGACAACAGCACCAAACAACACCCAATAAGACAAACAAGTTGCACATTGATTTCACAATGTGAATGTTTACATCATATTCCATAACAGTGTTGAGTGAAGTTTGGGGGTTCTGACCTTAATGTGAACGCTTATGATGTAAACTAGTGTAAGTGTAAACTACTGTAAGTGTATACTACTGTAAGTTTACTCAGTAATCAACGCTTATGTGAATGTTGACATCATCTATTTTTACAAAATCAAATCCGAAAACATCTGTGTTTATGATTTCAAATCCGAAAAACCAGAAGGTGGAATGTTAGTGCTTACTTTTGTTCGTCATTGTTGGTCGGTATGGAAAACTCAGTGGGACGACAGGAATTCCGAACGACGAAGCACGCTCCTTCCGATGTGAACCTTTGCAGATGGTCGACGATGGAGGACGATGGAGGACGATTGACGAGGAGGAGGATGCAGGACGATGGACGACGAGGCGATGTGATTCTAGGGTTTTTGGAGGCGATGTGAGTATCGTTTCGTGGATTGAGTTTTCGTTTTGGAAATTTTGTGGATTGAATAGTTGTAATAGGAATGGGTTTTGAAGAATCAGTTACACGCGGGAGAGACGGAGAGGGTTGTTTCGTCCATTTACCTTTATTGGACCTAATGGAATATTCAGAAACAGTTTGGGTTTTATGGAACTAAATAGTTATAAATGGGACTTATCAAAAAAGCGCCCTATTTTTATTTTTGTCTTTTCACATTATCTGCTTTAGCTCTGATACCTTTAGCGCGAGATAAATATAATTATGTTAAAAGTATGAGACTAATTATATTTTCTTTGAAATACTCTTAATTTCAAAGAAGAGAAGTATAGTTTAGCATATAAATAATGACATTTTTTAAAGCATATTGGACATATTTGGTTTGTCTTGCAAAACATGTTTTTGGAGAAAAAATTTCAAAATCATTTTTTTCTATTACACATCAATCAATCAATTTTTCTCTCCTTTTCTTCTCAACCACTTTTTCTCTCACACTCACCTATTAAATTACAAAAAAATATGGGCAAATTAAAATAAATAAATAAAAATTCAGGGTTTCGCGTGTTTTTTAATTTAAATATCAGGGTTTCAATTTTAACAATTAAAATCCTAATGTTACTTCTATGTCACAATTGACCCCCTTCGTCCATCTCCGTTTGATGAACTAACGAACCTCCATTTTCAACAGTTGAATTTTTTGATTCAAACCACATTCAAATCCTTATATCTTTTTTAGCGTAACTTTGTTTCACTTCACTTTTGCATCGTTAGATTCATTGTATGTCCTAATTTTCATTTCATCTCTGTTACGCCTTGTTCCGCTTCTCTCTGGAAGTTGACCAAAAATAAGATCTCTCTCCCTCTCTTTCTCTCTCTTCACCGTCGAAGGTTCGGTGGCCACCACGAGCTCGATGGAATGGCCATGAAGGAAGAAGAAAAGAGAGAGAATAATTGTGAAAATAAATGAGGAAGGAAGAAGCGTGGAGATGAAAATAGAGGAAGAAAAAGAAAAAAAATCTTATTTTTGGCCAATTTCCAGAGTTCTGATGGCACACAAAAGAGGTGGAACAAAACATATGAGGGATGGAATGAAAACAAGGTCATGGGGTAAATCCAACGACGTAAAAATTAGGCGAAATGGAATTACGACGAGGGAGTTACAAATGTTTGAACATGTAGGTTTAAATCTAACAATTCTATTGCTGAAAATAGAGATCTCTATTAGTTCATTAGACGGAGATGGATGGAGGGAATAAATTGTGACACGGAAGTAACATCAGGTTTTAATTGTTAAAATTGAAACCTTAAGGTTTAAATAGAAAAATACGCGAAACTCTAGAGATTTTTTTTTTTTTTTTTAAAAATTGCCCAAAAAATTCAAATCTCAAATCACGGATTTGCGTTGCATGAAATCTATCTTAAACTCCAAAACTATTTTCAAAATATATAACTAAACAGGATTTCAAATTTTTTTGAACTTTGTCTAGAAAATTATTTTCGAAATAATATCTCAAAACAAAAATCAAACATGGCTATTTTGGTCATGTCTATGTGATTTCACTGTAACCTATTAAATTAATACAGTAATAAAACATCACATGATACATGAATATGATAATTTTTCTTGACTTGTAGCTTTCCTAATTTCTCATCTTCTTTTATTTTTGTGCTATTTTTAATTTTTTTTAATAAGAAATTAATAAATTAAATTATTTTTATGAACATTCAATAATTTTTCATGAACTCAAATGGAGCTTAGTTCAAGTTAGGGCTGAAGAAGCATATGTTTGACTCACCAAAATTTAATGGTCTGAACTGATCTGTTATAAAATGAGCGATTTCGATAGTCCAAGCGAATTGATGTAGATATATATTTTTCAATCTGTCTAATTTATTTATTTATTTATTGTTAGCATTCTGAAAAACGATTCTATACTTTATGCTTTATATGTTAAAAAAAAATGTCTTTTTACTACGGGAGCTTTTTTGATAAATCCATTTTCTAAGAGTTTTATTCCATCCAACCCATATTCTTTTTGACTATTCCATTAGGTCCAATTTGAGATAAGAAGACCAAAATACCCTTTTCATCTACTTATGTTCCATTTAGTTCACATTATTTTCTCATATTTCAATAAGTCATATTGGTGACATAATTACCAAAATACCCCTAATGTGAATGTTCACACCGTCAATGTGAATGTTCATATCGTCAATGTGTAGGGACCCGGCCCATGTCGATCCTCGTGGGTGCCCGGAAAAATTCGAGTCGGGCCGGGCCAGCCCACAAGCCAAAAAAATAGGCCCGACCCGGCCTGTTGATAATGTGAATATTCACATTGACAAGTTAACATTCACATTGATAGGAGTATAAAATTGGCCCGCGGCCCGAGGGCAACTCGAAGCCAGCCCACCGCCCGGGGTGGGCCCGGGCCGGCCCGTTCATAATGTGAATATTCACATTGACATATCAACATTAACATTGATAAGAGTGTAAAATTAGCCCGTGACCCGTGGGCAGCCCGGGCCAGACCGGGGTCGGGGCTGGGCCGGGCAAGGCCCGACCCGGCCCGTTGACAATGTGAATATTCACATTGACATATTAACATTCACATTGATAGGAGTGTAAAATTAGCCCGCGGCCTGTGGCCGGCCCGAAACCCGCCCGCGGCTCGTGGGCTGCCCTAGGCGGGCCCGGCCCGACCCGTTGATAATGTGAATATTCATATTGACATGTTAACATTCACATTGATAAGAGTATAAAATTAGTCCGCACCCCGTGGCTGCCCGAAACCAGCCCACGGCCCGTGGGCGGCCCGGGGCGAGCCCGGCCCGGCCCGGCCTGTTGACAATGTGAATATTCACATGTTAATATTCACATTGACATGTTAATATTCACATTGATAAGAGTGTAAAATTGACTCGCGTCCCATGGGCGGCCCGAAGCCCGTAGGCGGCCCAGGCCAAGCCCGGCCCGGCCCATTGATAATGTGAATATTCACATTGACATATTAACATTCACATTGATAGGAGTGTAAAATTGGCCCGTGGGCGGCCCGAAGCCCGCCCGCTGCCCAAGGCGGGCCTGGGTCGGCCCGTTGACAATGTGAATATTCAGATTGACATATTAACATTAACATTGATAACAGTGTAAAATTGGCCCGTGACCCGTGGCAGCCCGAAGCCTGGCCCCGGGCCGGGTTAGGCCCGGCCCGGCCCGTTGACAACGTGAATATTCACATTGACATGTTAACATTCACATTGATAAGAGTGTAACATTAACCCGTGCCCCGTGGCTGCCCGAAACCCGCTCACTGCCCGTGGGCGGCCCGAGTCGGGCCCGACCCGGCTTGTTGACAATGTGAATATTCACATTGACATGTTAACATTTACATTGATAAGAGTGTAAAATTGACTCGCGTCCCATGGGCGGCCCGGGGCGGCCCGGGTTCGGGTCCGGGCCTACCCCGAGCTGCGGGCAAGCTTCGGACAGCGGACAAATTTTACACTTCTATTAATGTTAGTGTTAACATGTCAATGTGAATATTCACATTGTCACGGGTCCGGCCAAGCCCGCCTCGAGCTGCGGTCTGGCTTCGGGCCGCCCACGGGCTGCGGGCCAATTTTACACTCATATCAATGTGAATGTTAACATGTCAATGTGAATATTCACATTGCCAACGGGCCGGGCCCGCCCCTGCCCGAGGTCGGGCTTCGGGCTACCCACGGGTCACGGGTCACGGGCCAATTTTACATTCTTATCAATGTGAATGTTAACATGTCAATGTGAATATTCACATTGTCAACAGGCCGGGCCAGGCCCGCCCCGGGACGTCCACGGGCCGTGGGCGGGTTTCGGGCAGCCACGGGGCGCGGGCTAATTTTACACTCCTATCAATGTGAATGTTAACATGTCAATGTGAATATTCACATTGTCACGGGTCGGGCCAAGCCCGCCTCGGGCTTCGGTCGGGCTTCGGCCCGCCCATGGGCTGCGGACCAATTTTACGCTCTTATCAATATGAATGTTAACATGTCAATGTGAATATTCACATTGTCAACGGGCCGGGCCAGCCCTGGGCCGCGGGCGGGCTTTTGGCCGCCCATGGGCCGCAGGCTAATTTTATACTCTTATCAATGTGAATATTAACATGTTAATGTGAATATTCACATTATCAACGGGTCGGACCGGGCCAGCCCCAGGCCGCCCATGGGCCGCGGGCGGGTTTCGCGCTGCCACGGGACGGGGGCCAATTTTACACTCGTATTAATGTGAATGTTAACATGTCAATGTGAATATTCACATTGTCAACGGGCCGAGCCGGGTCGGGCCCGCCCTAGGCTGCTGGCCAATTTTATACTCTTATCAATGTGAATGTTAACATGTCAATGTGAATATTCACATTGTTAACAGGCCGGGCCGGGACCGCCCCGGGCCGCCCACGGGCCGTAGGCGGGTTTCGGGTAGCCACGAGACGCGGGCTAATTTTACACTCCTATCAATATGAATATTAACATGTCAATGTGAATATTCACATTGTCAACGGGCCAGGCCGGGCCCGCCCCGGGCCGCTGGCGGGCTTTTGGCCGCCCATGGGTCGCAGACTAATTTTATACTCTTATCAATGTGAATGTTAACATGTCAATGTGAATATTCACATTGTCAACGGGCCGGACCGGGCCCGCCCCGGGCCGCGGGCGGGTTTCGCCCCACCACGGGACGCGGGCCAATTTTACACTCCTATTAATGTGAATGTTAACATATCAATGTGAATATTCACATTGTCAACGGGCCGAGCCCGCCCCGGCTCGTCGGCAGGTTTCAGGCCGCCCACGGACCAATTTTACATTTCTACCAATGTGAATTTTAAAATATAAATTTTCACATTATTAAATTGCTAATCTTTCAAAAAATATTTATAAGGGTATCAAAATTGAATATAAGGGCATAAGTGTCCAAGAAAATAGTGTAAATCAAGAAAATGGACTTTATGGAATAAAACTATACATACATGGGACTAAATGGGTTAAAAAATTTCTTTATGGACTTCTTGGGTTAAAACACTTCTAAATTGGACTTATCAATAAAAATCCCTTTTACTAACTAGTAATTATAGCTATTATGAAATAGGAAAGTTGGACCTTTTATTTTTATTATAAAAGATAATAAAGAATAAAATTTTTTGGACCTAAACAAGTACTTTCTTTTGGATTTGTTTTTGTTGTTTGATTATTTCTTTAGCCCTTTAGGGTCTTATTGTTTTTATTTTTAATTTGTATATTGTTTATTTTGTTTTAATATAATTGCTTTTTATATTCTCAATAAATAATTAAAGAACTACTAGTTTATAGTTTGAAAAAAAAAAAAAATCAAAACAGTAAAACTCAAACTGCCAAGCTGATCTTCATCCACCCACTAAGTTGCCCTGTCTGCTTAATCTGCATACGTTAATTTTACATAGAAAATATATATTGATTCTTTAATCTGCTAAATTCAAACGCATAACAAATGGATGATTATAGTCTTTGAGGAGCTAGTACCACATTTCCCTAGTTAGATTGATCAAATTCACATTTATAAATTATAAATATTAGATTGTACCTATTATTATTCTATTAGAATGAGTAAAATGATATTAGTCAATAATTAAGGCCAAATCTAATATTTCATTAAATGTTTTATCAAATTTAAATTTGATGAAAAGCACATTAAAACTCAAGTCTAACTATTTTATCAAATCGATATCAAATGAACGAAGAATTAAATTTTTTATCAAATCAAGAGAGGTTTATCGTTTTATCAACTCATCTTTTGTTAAGAGTCTCAAACAAATTTTTTTTTCTTTTTTTTTTTCAAATTTAACAGAACCAGTTATATTTATCCCATTTATCAGTGGAGGTACAATATAATTTATCCTAAAGAAATAACAATAAAAATAGTTACTTGACTTGACCCAATTTTTTATTATCATTATTTATTTATTTATTTATTTTTTTGTGCTTGTGCATTCAAACTTTCTCAGCAGCATCATGTATGCCTCACCCCTTTAACCCTATCTGCACTTCTTTCATTTGGAAAATTCTCCGGCGCGTGTAATACACAGTATATATAATTCTATCATAAAATTATATAAATTTTTACAAACTTACACAAATAATCTCAAAAAAAAAAAAAACATAAATTAAATACAAATTTATATAAGTTCATGAAAACTTACTTCTATGAATATAATTATACAAATTTATATTCAACTTACATATTTTTTTAAAAATATTTATATAAATTGATAAAAATTTATATAATTTTATAATAAAATTATGTACGATATACATTGCAACCGGGAGCATTTCCCTTTCATTTTTCTTTTCTTATCGTGATATTCCACTCCGACCTCTTTTGTCCAATCTCACTTTCGACCCTTTTTTCAAATTTTTTTTTTTTTTTATATTTATCATATTAATACTTTGAGTGATGCTACATCTCTTAATTTTATGGGAGACTTATTTATAAGTCCTTTTTCAGAATCTTATGCTAGGCTAAGTCCTGTGTAATTTCTTATAGAGTCTCAAGTCCTATTTTCATAAAAATGTATTCCACAAGATCCTAATCTTTTTACCTCCATTTTCACACCTTCCCTCTCTCGCTCTCTCTCTCACTCCCAACCACCGAATTGATATCAATCTTGTGCTGCTTCGCAAGCTTCTTCGCGAACGGTGTCACCACAATCTTCCGGGGCGACGAAGGCAGCCGGAGCTGGTGGCGGCGGCGGCGGAGGAGGAGGAGCAGAAGGAGCGGAATGAGAAGAGAAAGTGGCGGCTTTGGCTTCGGCGATTTCGTCTTGGGACTCGGCTAACAAACCAATCGGAGCTCCAACCAGGGCGACCTCGCCTTCGCCAACAACGATGGCAGCAAGAATGCCGTCGTAGAAGGTCTCAGATGCCTACCTGAACCTGGGAAGTGTTTACAAGGCTCTGGGAATGCCTCAAGAGGCTGTTGTGTGTTATGAGTGTGCCCTTCAAGCTCGTCCAGACTATGCTATGGCTTTTGGCAATTTAGGTAGTATATATTATGAGCAAGGCAAACTGGATATGGCAATACTCCATTATAAGCAAGCCATTGCTTGTGATGGTGGATTCTTGGAGGCATACAATAATTTGGGTAATGCACTGAAAGATGCTAGTAAAGTTGAAGAAGCGATTCATGTCGGCCTTGTCGGACTCGATGAAGAGATTAACAATGGAGATCTCAATTGAAAGTCTTTAACTATGCTTGTTTGTGTAGTAAACAAACATCCGTTTCTGATGCTGTGGAGTAGGTTTTGAACACTGATTGCAGAAGATATTTGATTTCGTTTTTGTTGTAATGATTTTTTTTTTTCTTTAAATGCCTATGTTTTCTTTGATTTTTCTATATAAAAAAAATAAAAAAATTCAAAAAATAAATAATTTTTTAAATTTTACAATTAATAATACAAAATAAAAATATATTAAGATTATATATCTATTTCAAAACAAACGGATTAAAAAAATAAAAACTTATTAAGTTTGCGAAACGTAACGTGACACATTACGTTACGTTTATGTAAATGTCACATTACGTTTATATAGGTGTCACGTTACGTTACGTTTATGTAGGTGTCACATTACGTTCATATTGGTGTCACGTTACGTTTATATAGGTGTCACGTTACGTTACGTTTATGTAGATATGTCACGTTACGTTTATATAGGTGTCATGTTACGTTTATGTAGGTGTCACGTTACGTTACGTTTATATCAATTTCCTATATATGGTTTTATTACTAATTTATGACATTAACAACTAATATTGAGGGTAAATGTGTCAACAAACTTCCCACAGGACTTATGGGAACATAAGTTTTTTAGTAGGATCATATGTAGCATAAGTCTCCCTAATAGGACTTCTAAATAATTTTCTCTAATTTTATTTCTTTAGTTTCACCTCTAGGCCTATTTTATTTCAGTGGTAGAGTAGAGAGGATTGATAGTGAGAGATTGTTAGTGAAAGGATTGATAGCGAGAAGATTAAATAAAATTATATTTGTTTTGATGATAGTTGGTAGTGTGAGGATTGTTAAATTATTTTTATATAAAACAAATAAAAACCATGATTTTTACTTAACAAAAAACTCAATTCATTAAATAACATTATTTCAAAATGTGTTGCCCAACATGTAAAAAATAAAAAAATAAAAAAATAAATTGCACTTGGCCAGTTGATTGGCCTGATATCCAGCCGAACGTTCCCCGGACGACAGGTAACACCCTAAGCTGAATGAACTATTTTCTAATACCATCTCCTCATCCAAACTCGTAATCCGCTAGCCCAAGGCTTTTCATAGTACCTTCGGACTACGAATTCGGACCTCCATAAACAAAACAAATATGATATTCATTCATGGTTCATCACGGTTAGTCCAGTCCGGACTGTTATAGCAGCAAACAAACGGGCTCCTAATGACATGGCTCATTCTCATATGAAGCGCTCACGCACTCCTCTCCCTTTCATCTTTAACGTACCTAATTCCACACCGTTGGGGATGGAATTAGGGAGATGAATCATTATTCTAATACTTTTTCAAAATTCTTTTTTAAAATTTACAAAAAATTTAACTTATTTTTCAATTCCATATAAAATTAATTTACTTTCAAAACACGATTTAACAAAAAAAGAAAAAAATTCAATAAAACAAAATTTCAAAATACTTTTAATAAACTAATTGAAGTAAAAAACACAATGTTTTAAGGTTGTTTTTTTAAAAAACTACAATTTTATGAAATAGTATGAATTTAAAAAATAAATTCAAAACAATTTTAAGGTTTAAAAATACATAAAATGTTGTGAATTTGGTAAAAAATAAAAATAAAAATTCCCACTTTCTGATAAATCATAAATCAACATATTCTCTATGTCATTCTTTGAAAATTTTCCTAAACTAATTGAAGTAAAAGACACGACTTAAAATTATATTTTAAAATATGATTTTACAAAATAACATATATACAAAAATAAATTCAAAATGACTTTAAGTTGAAAAACTATATAATACCAATATGGGCATCTTAAAAAGGAGATGTACCATATGTGCAATTATAATTTTTGTAGTATTTTTTTATTATTATTTGTACATCATTGGTTATAATTAGAGGTATAAATTTGGTCTGGCCCACCGTCGGGCCTAGCAAGCTCTTGTCAAAAATCAGGTCGGGCCGGCCCACTCGCACAATATGTCGACCTAAGTCCAAGCCCAGGCTCATATAGTATTCAGGCCTCAAGCTGAGACACTGGGCCTGGGCTCGATCTTGGGCAGGCTTGAGTCGGGTCTGACTATTTATTTTATTTTTTTTGCCAAATTTTTTTTTTTTTTGGTGACAAAAATAGCTTGAAAATGATATTGGGTCTTGAGTAGGACGGGTGGGTTGGGCCTTAGGTTGGGCCTTGAAGCAGGCTAGGGGCCTGAGGCTTCAAGCTAGATTGGGCCCCAAAACACATGGCCTAGGCCCAGGTTCACGGACTGGGCTCAGGCTTGGACGGGCCAGGCCACTCCGAACCACGAACAGGCTTTGATAGGGCGTGGGCTGATGGATCGATTTTGCACCCCTAGTTATAACTTAGTTATGACATATTCTTATTGTTATTTTGATTATGATCAAAGACTTTAGTTCCTAAAGTGGTGTTTAATTATGACCCATTTTGATATTAGTTATAACTTATTGTCATTATGGTTATAATTTATTATGATTATTATTTTAATTATGATTAAGAAAAAAAATCGTTATGTCTCAAGTGATATTTACTTATGATTCATTGTATTTTATTTTTTTTTAATTATGGCTCAAAGTGGTTTAGTTATGATATAAATACCACAACAAATGATCATAACTTGCAAAGGATTGCAACAGACCGGATTTTTTTGGTTTTCGCGAATTTTTGACTTTAAACTCAATTATTTTAACAATACCATTTCTTATTTTTTCCTAATCTTGACAGTTTTGACTTTTCTACCTCTATACTTTACTTTATCTTATCAATGCTCTCCCAAACAATTTTTATTAAAATCAGGTTAGAATCAATATAATCGGCTTGGGTAATTTTACTATCCCGCCTAAAAAAAAGTGTATATTATAAAATGACCCAATTAAATTTTAGAATTATGTTAAATATTATGATTTTAGTAAAAAAAATAAAAAATAAAAATCCTCCCTTTCTCAACATCTTCGTTCCCACGCTCATCCCAGCACTTTTTCCACACTTTTCTACTCCCTTTCATTTATTATTTATTATTTTTAATTTTATTTTTATTTTTTTTGATTATCCCCAACTATTCCTAGCAGCTTCTCCCATGACCAAAATGTCTACCCATGGAATCTCATTTACATTTGTTGCAAAAGATAATTTTATGTACAAACAAGCGTTGTTAAAGCCAACAGTCATATTTACTCAAAACGTCCATTCACTCGCTTTGAAGCTTCCAGGGTAAATCATAAATCAACAGCTTAAATTATGGTAGCATTAATCTTGAGGTGGAACTGTCTCATAGCCTAACACTTCCAACAACAGCTCTCTCTCTCACGTGTCATTAATATATAAGATCGGATTCCTCTCTAGTCCGTTATCGGACTGAAAGGTATTGTTGTGCTGCTGTAGGCCCTAATATGGTCACATCTTGATAATCAAATCATTTAATTTGTAGAATTTGTCGAATATATCATCCCTACAAAAAATTAAGTTAATTGGATATTGATATATATATATCTATACTATTATATATATGAGCATATGACTTGGTGTCCAATTATGTGGTGACTTCTCCTTCTGCCACGTAGCAAATTTTTCTATCCTAAAATAAAAAAAAATATTATTAAAAGGCGTGAGCAAGATTTGAACTCAAAACCTTGGACTTCATTAAGAACACTCTTACTATTTAGACAACATACATAATATAATATTAATTTCTTTATTATTTATTTTTATGTTTACTTATATGAATTGCACACGCATTGCATGTGTCACCCGCTAGTTTTATTAAATTACATTTTTGTCAACAAGTATAATTTTCAAAATAAATTGTGACATAAATGTGATTTGATCCAGTGGCTGCCCATATCCGATTACCGTGATTGTTTGCAAGAATAAAGTACTCCACGGATTCTACACATTAAACGGTTTGAATCATTGAAATGAGCTCGGATTAGAACCCAAAACGGCCCAAACAGTATCCACTAGTCCAATGGTGAATTGAAGAGGAGCGAACTCCATTATCTAGCAGAGGAGCGGAGCCACTATGAGACAAAGAGGGGCATGTGCCTTTTAAAAAATGATAATGTTAAGGATATTAAATTTTCTATCAAATAAATGATCAAATGTCTTATATGTGCCTTTTAAAAAAAAAATTTAGTATATTGTTTGATGTTGTCAACTTTCATACTTTGTTATTTATTTTCAATGTAAAATTTTGTAAGTTTTTATAAATTTTTTTAAAATCTCATTAAAGCTCACATTTATATCAAACTAATAAAATTGACAAAATCGAACCGTAACATATGGTCTGTGTAGGTTTGGGTTCAGTACTAAATTTTCTCTCTACACCGATGGAATCAAACCGTTTGCACCCTTAATTATTCATTTCATGTTTCTCAATCTTGGAAATTCTTGATGTTGATGATGCGAGAAATGAATGTTATACTTAATAAATCACAGTTAGGTAAATTGACTTTCGCCTAATTAGTTTTTCAAATTTTTGGACGTCACAGTTTTAAATTATTAAAATATGTTGATAATATTGTTTTAATAAATATTTTATGACAACTCAAATTGTGGTAATTACAATGTGCTGGAAACAAGTGGTTAAGAATGTATAAAAATATTTGAAAATATGTGAAAGTGTTTGGGATTCTATTGAAAAGTGTCTTGGGTGTGCCATAATTAAGTATTTCATCCCACTTTTGAAACCTTAATGAAGAAATATAAATACAAAGTTTTACAATTGAACTTGAAAACCCAACTTAAATGAATGTGGGTATTTTTTAACACACAGAAAAAAGCTGAAAAAAAAAAGAAAAGATTAGAAAAAATGTTTGTTAAATAAAATTTTATTGTGAGAATTACATTATATTATATAAAAATATCTCACAATATATTACCATAATCATACAACAAATTCAACAAATATCTCACAACATATTACCATAATCAGACAACAAATTTTGTTACAGTTATTCTACTCTTAAAAATTAAGATTAAACTACTCTTATGCTATATTTGGTTGGGGGATTTGAGGAGGGATTTGGAAAGGGAAATAGAAAAGGTAGGTGAAATGAGAATAAAATATGTCTAAATTTCACATAGTTTCACACACTTTTTCCCTTTCCATTTCCAAATTCCTCCCCAAATCCTCCAACCAAACACAGCATTAAGATTAAAAAGAAAAGAAATATTTTCTGATGTTGTTGATAGATTAATTACTCATCTGGTTAATGAATTGCACAACTATTCTAGGCAATTTCCTTCTTCAAATTGCAATTGTTAACGCAGTGTCATTTACAGCCACATTCATTGCACATCTTGGCAAGTTCACAAGTTGTCACTACTCTATACTTAGTTGCCACTTCTTTTCAGTTATGCCACATGTTTTGAAATTATTGCATCATGTACAAATATAACAAGAACAACAACAATAACAATAACAATAATAATAAATTTGACCATAGTTAGTCTTTTAAGATAGTTCACAGTCTCAATCGACATGTCATAATTAACAAATTTAGATTTAAATATAATTCACAGGTTACAATCCACAAAATATATTTTATGTTGCAAACACAAACATATATGTAGGGTTAAGATATTAGTGGACACGTTCTGTTGCTCACTTTTATATTTCAGGTACGAATAGTGGGTCGGTGCCTTGATTCTGAAGTGAGGATGCACATTTTGGACTATAGATTGTAGACCTAGAATTAATTTGAGACTACAGCCATTTTGTTAATTTAATTTAATTAATCTTGAGTTTACAAATCAAACAGTTATTTTATGAATTGTAATTTTCTATACTATTATTCACAGGGGCATAAGAAAAGATTGATGGAACTGAATTGACCGATCAAAATAGATTGAAATTTGATTTTCGGTTCGTTTTTAATAACTCGTGATCTATATCGATTTTGAAATTTTTTATACCAATATAAACCGAACCGATCAAATATTGTATTTTTATTCTTTTTACACTTTTTGTTTTTGGATAAAAACTGAGACATTTATGGAGTAATTTTCATACTTCTTCTTTGCTTACTTTTAATGTAAAATTCTATAAGTTTTTATAAAATTCTTTAAAATCTCATATAAAGCTCTCATTTACATCAAACTAACAAAATTGACAAAATCGAACCATAAAAGCGCACAAATGTAGTAAATACAACACACATTAAAAAAAAAAAATTACAATAAAAAATATTTACCTTAAAAAATAAAATAAAGAAAATTTTAAATATTTAAAAAAAAATAAACCCCAAAAATTTTAAAATATAACTTAAAACTCAAAAACTCAAAATTCAAAATATAACTCAAAACTCAAATCATAATTTTAAAACTAAACCACACCCAACCTATATTTTGTTAGGTTTACTATCTCACTTGTCAATCAGGTAGTAAACTCGGTGGGATAAGACGGCCTTCTAAGGGTATGGATGCAAACAATTCACTTTCATCGCTTAAAAAAAAATCAATGTGATAGCTGGTTCATTTTACCATCACATAGTGAAAAAAACAGACACTAGAATCACCATCAAAGCCTAACCACATGCTTTGCATCAAGATGCACTTGCTGGCCCCAATGGCCGTGAGATAACAACCCTTTAAATATTCCTGAATTATAAAAATGTATAAATTAGACCATTAACGGAAGGAAGCAAAACAAACAAATAGGGGTTCATTTGTACGTTTTTATAATTTATGGGGTAAAGTGATACCTCTCAATAGTTTAGGAGATCTATTTGTACGCTTTTATAAATTAGGGGTCAAAGTGATACTTCCTAATAGTTTAGGGGGTCTCTATGTAAATAATCCCTTCTTCTTTTTCTTTTTCTTTTTTAAAAAAAAGGAGATTTAGATTATCCCTAAAATATTGTGTACTTACCAAAAAAAAACCTAAAAATTTAGAGTAAATGAAAACAAAAATAATAATAATAAATTATAAAGAAAATCAAACTAAGCATTGTGTCTTAATAAGAGTAGGGTCTACATAAATTCTGTTTGCCATTTTATTTTTTCAAAGGTTAAAATGTTCAATTAATTAAATAAATCCATGTTTTTTTTTTTCCAATATATTTCATATCAATTTAAGTCTTCTGCATAATTATTTAATAATTTCAGAGTATCATGTAACATTGTCCATATGATACTCCCAACCAATATCATAGCGACAATTTTACAAATGAAACAATATTGACCCACCATTATTAAGTTATTGGAAAATAATTGATTACTCACTTAGTATATTTTATAATTTCTCATTTGTTAATAACATCAAGTAAGCAATGCCACATAATACACTAGAACTATCATAATTTTTTAAGTTTTCTCCACTACTATTTGTGTCCATGATCATACAACTCTTAACTTGGTATCTCTAAACTCATCTTCAATTGATACTACTCTTACCATTTAATGAATATATTTATTTTTAAATTTATCTTTTCTTATCTTACCAAACATTAAATTTCTTTATCCTTATTTAAATTACACTCATTTTATAAACATATCCTCTCTTAATAACACAATATTTTGTCTCTTAAAAATGGCCAACCTTATAGATTTATCAAAAATATTCTTTAATTTTATTAATATTCATCCATTATCACGTAATATGTGACCCAACAACAATATGCGCGCACTCACAAACCGAAAGGTTATTTAATAGTTTTAGAGCAATACTCCACCTTATTTGTCACTTTACAATTGTCACATTGTCTATCAAAGACCAAATAAAAATACGAAGTCCCACTGTTTTAACTAATAAATAGAAGTTATGACATCACGTGATCTGTTTGGACTGTGTGATTTAATCAAAACCAGGACTGCTATGTGGGTAAGAGCTGCGGATGTGAAGCTGCCATTCTCAGTAAATGATTTTCTGCATAACTTTCAACAAATTAAGTTCTGCCGGAGAGGAGTAGGCTGAAGGGGTGCATGGAGATTACTGCTGTTATCTTCCTCCTCTGCTTCTGCTGGAATTTTTTCGGGCATTACTGTGCATGTTCTGCAGTTTGCTGGTCCTTATCTGCTGGTTTTTTCTGATGCTATCTCTTAATTGGGTCTATTCTGCATGCTTTATATAAGGTTGCTGGAGCCTCTGTTTTGGAGGTTAATTTTATTACTTTGTTTGCTGATTTTGGAGCCTTTAGTAACCCGTCTGGAGTCTCTCCAAACTGTTGTGGTCTCACCATCTTGCCTTTGTTTTACAGTTGGAGTCTCACCAACTGTATTTTTGTAGCCTTTTTTGGAAGCTGACTGTGGGCTAGCTGTCATTGAAGCCATTTGTGTCTGGTTTCAATTAGATATGCTGGGTGCTTCTTCTTGTATTTGTGTTTCTTATATATATATTCTTCCTTTGTTTGCTGATCAAAAAAAAAAAAATGACATCACGTGAACTTATATGAAAATCACCAAATAATTTTCCCTTGCAACTAGGGATGTAAGAAAAATCGAGAGAATCGAGCTGACCGATCGAAATCGACTGAAATTTTAATTTCCAGTCTGTTTTTCATAATATATGGTGTGTTTCGATTTTGAAATCTTTTATACTAATATAAACCGAAACCGACCGAATATTATATTTAAATACTTTTATATTATAATTTCTTGAACATTATATAATAAATTATATAATAAGTAACTAATATAATACACTTTTGCAATAAAAACTAAGGAAAAACATTTATAGAGCATTTTTAATGCATGTTATTCATTTATTTTCAATATAAAATTCTCTAATCTACTATAAACCCTTTAAACCTCATGTAAATTTCTCTTCTACATTAAACAGGCAAAACCAATAAAACCAAACAGTAACATACAGTCTGTATCAGTTTCTCAACCATGAAAACCGAACATAAATATTTTTTTAGAAAATATTTTTTTATTTTTATTTTTGAAGAAAAATATTTTTTATTTTTTTGAAAAAAAATATTTCGTTATTTTTTTAAGGGTAAATTACAAACATATCCCATGAGATTTGATTAAAATACGAATTACCCTCTGTGGTTCTCAAAATTATATTCCACCCCCTAAGGTTTCAAATTTCATAATAAATCGCCATTTTTATTAATAATCATGAAATCAATTAACACTTTTTAATGATATTAGAAATATGTTTCAATTAATAATTTAGGTAATTTATTATTATATAGGAGAACAATTATGAATTTTATTTTTTTAGTTAATTCTGTTAAATAAAAATTTTTAACAAGGGAGTATTTGTAATTTTCTAAATCACATGGGACAATTTGCACTTTAAGCAAATGTCAGGAGGTGTATTTGTAATTTACTCCCTTTTGTTTAAGTATTGGTTGAATAATTTGTTATGATTTAAATATATATATATGGGCGATCCAAAAATTTCTAAAATTTTAAAAAAATAAATATTTAAAAAAAATTAAAATGTTTAAAAAAATAAAATAAAATATTTAAAATAAAAAAATAAGAAAAAATTTAAAATAAAAAATAATTGTTTTAAATTTTTTTAATTATTTAAAATATTTTTAAAAAATATAGCGCACAAATGTAGTAAATACAGCACACATTAAAAAAAATAAATAAATATTTATAATAAAAAATATTTACCTAAAAAAATAAAATTAAGAAACTTTTTAAATAGTTAAAAAAATATAAACCCAAAATAACTTGAAAATATAATTCAAAACTCAAAATCTTTTTTAAAATTCATAACCAAACAAGTTTTCTCTTTTCAAAGCTCAAATAAAAAACTTATCTTTTAAAATATAATTTCACACTCAAATCGTAATTATAAAATTAAACCAAATGGAACCTTAAACATGTTAAACTGTCTTGCATACAGGGATGAAAATATCTATACACTATATAAGGACTAGTGTATGTCCGTGCCTAAAGGCACGGTATAAATACTGTTTGTATCAAAATACAGTTGTAATTTATATGTATCATGTTAAAATTTATGAAGTCTGTAACATTTTTTGATACAAATATTAAAAAAATATAAAGAAAAATTATTTATGTTATGGGTTAAAATGTAATTTATCTAATTTGTTATAAAAAAAATAAAAAAATAAAATTGATGTCAAAATATAAATAGATGGTCTGCTTGGTTTGGATTTTCAAATGAATTTTATAATTAGAGTTTGGTTGTATGCCCGTGCCTTTAGGCACGGTGTAAATACTGTTGAGATCAAAATACAATTGTAATTTATATGTATTCTGTTAAAATTTATGGAGTCTGTAACATTTTTTGATAAAAATATTAAAAAAATATAAAGAAATATTATTTTTATTATTGGTTAAAATGTAATTTATTTAATTTTTTATAAAAAATAAAATAAAATAAAATTGAGGTCAAAATATAAATAGATTGTCTGTTTGGTTTGAATTTTCAAATGAATTTTATAATTAGAGTTAGGTTGTACATTTTAAAAATAATTTTATAAATTTGAAATTCCAAACTTACTTAGTTTAACACCCCATTAGTTTAATTAAGCATAAACATAACACCCCATTAGTTAAACATAACACCCCATTTAGTGGGTTATAAACATAACACCCAATTAGTTTAATTAAGCATAAACATACGGTGGTGTTACATGCACTAATTAGTGTACTAACTAGTGTTATGATATTATTATTAACCACATTTATTATACAAGTTACAAATACCTAAAACCATACAAATGATGCCATATCATTTGTTTATACACTAGTATGTACATTAATTAGTACATATAGCATTACTCCATAAACATAACACCCCATTTGTTTTATTAAACTTTTTAAAAAAAAATCAGTGACTTGTTTTTTATTAGTCCAAGAAAGGTAATTAAATTAAGCCTTAATAATATTCTAAACAACTCATCAAAAGCATATGAAGGAATCCCTCCCATGCCATGCGCATCTTCTTCATCAACCCCATCTTTCATTTATTAATGAATTAATTACTTAAAAATCCTATTTATGAATGTTATGGTAGCTCAAGTTTTATTTAAGAATTTTTGAACTAATAAGTCCGGTTTAGTAAAACTGATAATATTATCAGTTTTTTTTTTCAATTTTTAAAATTAAGAATATTATCTATTTTGCATAGTAATGTTCTATATAATTGTTTCACTAACTGATGAAAAAAACAAAGCATGAGAATAAAGGTTTTTGCCTTTCTATTTATTGGTTTCATTCAACTATCCAATTAAACTGAGAAAAATCAATACCAAAAACAGAGGTTGAAGATTAATTCATTTCTAGCAAGCCAAAAGTCCAAATAATAGAATCCAAGATAGTTGGGATATACATGGCAGCAATTAAAGAAATCAACACAAAATTTACATTTACATGACAGCAAAACGAAATACATTCAAAAAAATTAGATTAACAAAAAATCAATATCAAACTCATGAACAGAGATGTCTACAGGGTAGGAAAATCACACACGAATTCGGAGAATTGCAGCTTTTGCAAACCATCTTTCTCGTACTCTGTTCTTCATTTTCTTGCTGATTTTTCTCGTATCCTCTGTTTTCCCCTGTTTCATTGTCTCCTCTGTAAATCATCACATCACAACAAGACTCTGCATCTTCAATCCCATTGGCCAAACACTCATTTTCTCTGAGCTGTTTGATTGTGCTGTTCAGAGATACTACCATGGCTTCATTTTCTTTGGCCACTCTCTGCCATGTTTGGTTCTTGATCTCCATTTTTCTCAAGAAATCTTCAAGCTCCATTGCTTTGTTCATGGCTTTTGCTATTTCTTCGTCTTTTTGTTTCAGTAATACCACTGTCTTCGGTTCGTATTTCCTCAGAATTAATGCAATTTCAATCTCTCATTCAGTTGAAAAACCAAAATAAAATCAAGAAAAAAAATCAAAAATCAATTACATATGAGTTGGCTTCAAAAATATGAGTTGGCTTCACTTACATATGAGTTGGCTTCAAAAATCAATTAGATGATAAGAGATTTTTGAAGCCAACTCATATGTAAGTGCTTCGTTTTCTGACTGTAAGCTGATAAGTCGATCAATCTCTTGTCTCTGCTTCTCAATCTAAACTATTATGCTCTGAGAAAAAGCCATTGATTGATGATTGCTGTTTTTCCAAAGCAACCCATTGTTGTCAAAACACTGGTTTTGTGTTTTTTGCTGTAGATTCTGAGGAAAATTGAAACATAGCTCATTGAATCCATAACCACTGTCTATCAAATTCTGTGAAACAGAGCTCATTGAACCCAAAATTCTGGATTTGTGGCCTCGATCTGAAGTCTTGATCTGCTCACAAACTCATTTCATGGAGAATATCTATATTCATATATTCATATATATTTATTTGAGTATATAAGAAGTCCAGTATATGCTAGAGAGACAGAGAGAGTAAACTCACGCCCATTGAACTCCAGTATATTTGAACCTTGTTGAGCAGGAAAGCGCCGAAGCAGGAAAACTTGTTCCCGGGGATGATGTCTCGGGCGAAACCACTTTGAATTTCTGCAGATTTTAGCGAATATATGCGAATTAAAACCCATCAAACCCATTTTAGAAATCACAGCCAACAAATTAAAATAGTTTACACCAAAATCATTAACTTTAAAGCAAAACCTGGACGGCGAGACGATTGGTGGTCGATTGTTGTAAATCGTCATCGCAATGCAATCATTGCAAGAGGTGAGAGATGAAAGAGGATGGCGAGAGGAGAGTAGAGGTGGTGAGCGGCGGTGTCGTCGCAAGAGGAGAGATGAGAGGCAGAGAGAAGGGTATGAAAGAGGGATACGCTTTGGACAGAGATGAAAGAGAGGAGAGAGAGAGAGAGAGAGAGAGCATTTCGACGGGAAAAAAATTGATCTCAACCGTTAGATATTGATTAGGAATCATGTCAGCCATTCAAATGTCCTAGTAGGACAATTGTCTCTCAGACAAATTCAAAAACATGAGAATTTTTTGTATGTAGATAGGGTATATGTCATGTGGTATCTTTTACTATTGTGATTGACTTTAACAGTAGGATTCACTAAATTTATGTTGGATTTTTGGGAATAATAGGGGATATATACATTTGTGATTGGTTAAAAATAATGCCACGTGATATCCTATTAACATACAAAAATTTCTCCAAAAGCACCCTTGTTTTGTTATATAGATGAGTTCACTTTTTTTTTTTTTAATATTATTTATTTATTTATTTTGTAAACAAATGCTACATTGTTTTGTGGCTATTCCCTCCAAGCGGAGGAGAGAGTAGTCCAGATCATCTGTCGCCATTTCCTGCGGTCCTCACCAAAATGACGTCGTTTTGGTGAAAACGAAGTCGTTTTGGTGAAAATGACGTCGTTTTGTTTAATGTGTCTGTGTTTTTTTATTTTATTTATTATTATCAAAATTTGAGTTTCTCCACTTTTTTCACTTTCATCTTTCTTTGTCACCTCATCTATCTATTTAGCCCTAACAAAGACGAGAGAGAAAGACGCTAGACAAAGAGAGAGAGAGAGAGAGAGAGAGAGAGAGAGAGAGGCAGAAAGACGACAACAAAAGAATACGACAGAGAGAAATGAACTGAGAGAGATGGTGGAGGGACGCGATGGCGAAAGACAAAGGATGGTGAAGTGATGCGACGGTGAAGGACAGAGGATGGTGGAGGGATGCGACGTACCGACAAGACGACATTGCAGCCATGACGAGGTCCATTTCATCATTTCAGATTTTTCTTGTTGTTATATACATATATACGTAGATATAAAAAATCATATATATTTCAGATTATATATAAATCATATATACGTATACATGTATACATATATATTTCAGATTTCATATATTTCATATATACATGTCCATATATTTCATTTATTTCAGATTTCATATATACGTCTATATGATTGTTGTTATATACAATCCAGATCATTTGCTACCATTTGTGTGATATTTTTGTGAAAACTGTATTGTGAAATTGATGCTGTATTTCTGAAATGTTTGTTTTAGGACTCATATTTGTGAACTACCCTTATGAACATAGTTAAAGCATCCCAGTGCTTTTCAATTAAAGTAACATAAATTTTGGCATGCAAAACGAAATTGAACAAAAAAAATAGTCATATTTTCCAAAAAAAAGATATTCCATAACATTACTCTAAGAACCCTATATAAAAAATTTATAGCTTTCCAGACTAACAATATCCCTAGCCTACTTACTTTGATTACGTTATTCAATTTTTGTTTATGTTTATTTATTATTTGTATGCTAATGAATTGCAGGTAATGGAAGAAAATAATGTTGTTGATGAGTTGGCCAATTGTGGCTGGAAGCTAAAATTGGGCATGTCATTTGACTCTGAACAAGCTACGTTGACTTTTACAATACCTATGGTGGAAAGGTGGGCTAGTATTAAGAAGGCGTATGCACACAAGAACAAACATACTAAGGAAATAACTTCATAGACTTGTGTATGTTACAAAGAGAGAAGTCGGGGTATTGACAAACGAGATCCACTAGTAAAATTTCTGAGACAAGAGGTGAGATATGGTTGTGGTGCTCGATTTAGTATCAAGTTAGATAGAAATTTAGGAAAATATGTTGTTTGTGATTTTGTTGAACACCATAATAATGACCTTGTGCCTCAAGAGTGCATTCATATGTTGCCATCCCAAAGAAAAATATCTACCACCCAAGCAATTGAAGTAGAATTGGCTTCAGAATTTGGAATTCCTCTTAGGTCTTCTTATGAGCTATTTGGTAGGGAATCTGGTGGAAGAGCATCACTTGGCTTCACAAAATTGGACCAAAAAATTACATGAGGTCGAAGAGACAAAAATATTTGGAATATGGAGAAACGGGTAATGTGTTGCAGTACTTTCGTAAGAAAACTATGAAAAATCCATCATTTTATTATGCAGTCCAATTAGATTATGAAGAGCAGATAAGTAACATATTTTGGGCCGATGCTCAGATGATAATGGACTATGCTCAATTTGGTGATGTAGTGACCTTTGACACTGCTTGCAAATTAAATAACGAGCATAGACCTTTTGGAACATTTCTTGGATTTAATTATCATCGAGAAATAGTTATATTCGGTGCATCGTTGATGTATGATGAGGCTGCCGAATCATTTGCATGGTTGTTTCATATTTTTCTAGAGGCAATGTCAAATAAAGCTTCAAAAACTATTTTCATAGATCAAGATACTGCGATGGCTAAGGCATTCCAATTGTCATGCCTAATACAAACCACCGACTTTGCACATGGCATTTGATGCAAAATGCTGTCAAGCATGTAAGTTTTCTCTTCGAAGATGTAGTGAATGGTGTGTATTCAAAATTTATGCATGACATTGATGACAAAGAAAAATCTAGAATACAATGGGACCAAATGCTTGATAAGTATGATGAACACAACAATTATTGGTTGGAGCATACTTTTGGTGTGAAGGAGAAATGGGGATGGCCATATATTATGAATTCTTGGGCAGCTAGAATGAGTACTACTCAACTTAGTGAATCCTTCAATGCATTTTTGAAGGATTATCTCAATTGTGATAATAACTTGATGAAATTTTTCATGCATTTTGAAAGGGTACTCTATGAAAAGAGGTATAAAGAATTGGAAGCCGAGTATAATTTGTCCCAAAAATTGTCGAGGGTTTCAATTCCAACTTTGATGTTAAAGCAAGTGGCAGAGATTTACACCAAAACAATTTTTGAGAAATTCCAAAATGAGTACGTGTAGTCTATTGAAACGTCTATTATAGGCACTATTAATGATGGTGAGAGTACCATATTCACAATTAGAATGGTGGTAGATGGAAAAAAAGATAAGAATGTGGAAATGGATAGAGGTGGTTCTTTGAGTTGTAGTTACAAGAAGTTTGAAGTAAAGGGCATATTGTGTCGACATTTGTCTAAAGGTGCTTAGAGATATATTCAATGCAATGGACCTTCTTGCACAATATATACTGAAACGATGGACTAAAAAAGCAAGGGTTGAAAGTGTGAAAGATAAATGTGGGTATAGCGTCAAGGCTGATGTGAAACTACATCCAAGCAACTGATATAGGGCATTGATGACTATGTTTAGAGCAATAGCAAGTAGAGCTGCTGAAAGTGAAGAAACTTATCATTTGTCAGTTTCAAAAGGTGAAGAATTGAGTGTAATGGTTGAAGACAAATTAAGTGTGCACATTTGTGGTTAAGTGGAGGTCACTGAATTGAGAAATTCCTCAACTAACACATGCCCACAGAGTGATGAAGCAGATTGTCCAATCTAAGCTAAGGGGCTCAAGAAAAGACAAACAACTAGTAAAGGAAGAAGGTGGATCACAGGAGGGATGGAAAAATCTATTGCAAAGAAGAAAATGATGCAATCTAAGCAGGTAATTACATGAAAAATTGCATATGATTAAATGATATTTTTTATATTAAAAATTGTAAATGAATTATGTGTCATGGTTATGTATTATGTGTTATGTGATATGTGTTATCAATTTTGTGTTATGTGTGTTGGAAAAATAATGAATTAAAGAAATTGGTTGTATGTAGGGTGCTGCTTTTTGTACTCCCGAAGGTCAATCTGAGTCTCCTGTCGCCATGGGTCATAATTATGTTCATGTAATATTTAATCTTCTGTGCAACTTTGTATTAATCTTGTTAGATTGGTTCTTCTTGCAATCTAGTCTGGTGATATTTTTTATTTTCTCTGCATCGGTTACATGTAGGGTGGTTCTTTTTATGCTTCCAAAGGTCAATCTTAACCTTCTTCTGCCATGGGTAATCATTCTATTCAGGTAATATTTAATATTGTGTGCAATCTTTGACATGCATAGACCTTAGGGAAATTGAACCTCATACGAAACCATTGTTTTACTTTATTAATCTTGTTGAATAACTAAGATTCCCACATATCTTGAATTGGTTCTTCTTGCAATATGGTCCGGTGGGTGTTGCTGTTTACACCCCCCAAGGTCAATCTCAACCTCTTTTCGGCATGGGTAGTAATTATGTTCAGGTAATATTTAATATTGTGTGTGTGTGTGTGTTTTTTTTAAATGAAAATGCATTATATATATATATATATTTTTCATTTCATATATGATTTTGTTTATGTTGGTTGTATTTAGGGTCATGCTCATGGTGTCGATATTTCTCAATCTTGACCTCAATCTGAACCTCAACCTCCCTTTTCCATGGGTCGTACAAGTGTTCATTTTGTTATGTATCCTACATATGATGTGAGTTATAATTGCTTACATACTTTACATTGAAAGCGTAGTAGACATTGTATCAATATGTTAATAAATTTAGCACTATTGCAGGGAAATAACATGCCTCAGTCAATGTCTTTATTGTATCCCACTCAGACATTGTTTCAGGAGTTGCTTCGAGGTACTAGT
The DNA here is from genome assembly GCA_036172215.1 of Camellia granthamiana. Classification (NCBI taxonomy): domain Eukaryota; kingdom Viridiplantae; phylum Streptophyta; class Magnoliopsida; order Ericales; family Theaceae; genus Camellia; species Camellia granthamiana. Next base: position 28,187,514 of record CM069904.1, read on the forward strand.
GTTCAACAATTTGCAGTCCAAGTGTCGTAAGCCTCACATAGTCCTGCTGACAGTCATGTAGATGGACATCCTTGAAAGGCTTGCACTAAACAATGATGTTGTTATCTTTTTAGATTTGGGTCTTTTTTTCTTTTCTTTTCTTTTTTTAATGTTTTCGGCCTTTTTTTATGTTATTTTTTGCAATGGGAACAATGTTTCGAAAGGAAAATGGGTATACACTATGTTATGTTTGTTATGGTTGACATTATTATCATGGATTGATTGACAAACTTGTATGACAAGACCTACAAGCAAAATAGGTATTTATGTGTTTTTAGGTTGTATTAGTTGTATTTCTTGCACAGGTGCAATCCATTTTTTTTTCAATGGACCTCTTCTCAATGAAGTAACTTTCCATACATGTTGATGATTTTTTTATTATAGAGCCAATACAAATAATGCTTCTTTTGCCTGGGAACATTTTGTTTTGCTCTTAATTCTATTGTGTAGTGTTCTGCTTTGCCTAATTTGATAGAAGGGTTGTGATGGTGAGATAGTGACAAATGGTTGTGATCAAGAAATACTATTTGAAATTTTAACAGAGTTGATTTTTAAGCTATGAATGAGAAGAATATTTAAATGAAGCATTGATTGATTTTGATGATTGCTCATCAATGTTTGTGTGCATATTTTTGTACATGGTGTAGCTCAATTCTACAATATTTGTGTATTTAGAACTACAAAGACAAGCTGGAGTAGTCATTTTGAAAGATGTATCGGGTCCTAGAGAAGGTTAAGAATTAGAAGAAGTAGAAAGTGATTAAGCATCATATTATTGTAAATTCAATAGTTTTAAACTGCACTTAAATATGTAATAGGAAAATAAAGTGCTGTTATCACTGTGGGCATTCTGGGGATATGTTGGGTGTTAATTATAAATAACACCCAATTTAATCCAGATTTTGTTAGGAATCTACAATTCTCAAATAACTAAGATTTAGAATCAGCACAATTGACATAGCATAGGTAACTTCATTGATTAAGTATTGTTTGGATTTTACATGTACATATAAAAACCCATAGTGTAAGCTTCACAACCCAAATACAAGTTCTACAAGCAGTGATTACATTCACTTGAGTAGCACCATTAGCATGTTAAACCAACCATCACTATGGTTGTAAACATAATGAATTTCATAGCTCCTTGGTTTGCCTCAAGTTGTTCCAATCTATTCATGACTTCGTTGTTTCTTTCAAAATCATAATCATACCCTCTCTTATCTTCATTCATCATATGAATAGCTTTACTTCTCCTTTGGATATTTGATGTATTCCCAGAAAGAGCCGCTGTCCATGCATAGTAGTCACAAATCTTATATGCATACTTGAAATACAACCTCCTTGGATTTTTCTTTGATTCTGATATGTACACTGTTGCTTTTTTCCCACATTTGCATAGTTTATTTTAGAAGAATCCAGCATCATTGTTTGAACCCATTGAAATCCTAATTACGAGTAAACACAAAATTCATATTCAGATGTAACCGTGGAACCTTAATCTAGCTAGCTAATTAAAAAAAAAAAAAAGAGTTTATTTCCATCAATATTAAATTTCCAAGAGGACAAAATCCTTCAGGGTATAAACAAACCTATATTACAACATACACACTACCAAATAGAAAGCAACAGAAATTCCAATTAGAGAAAATGCAACCATAGTTGAGACTTAACATCAATGTTTGTGTGCATATTCTTATGCTAGAGTCATTTATTTGCAATTGTATATATATTGCCATAGTTTACCCAATAATCATATATAATGTACTGTCATTTATTTGCCAACAACTTGCAAAGAAATAATTAGCCAAAAACAAACATTTCTAAACACATTTGATGTTATATTTGAGTGGCCTTCTTTGCGCTCGAGCATTGGTCTATTGTTTGCAAAACTACTGGAAGTATGCATTCTACGATCGAGTGTCACTTCTTGCACTCAAGTGGAACAACTTGTTGTGTTTGACGCTCGAGCGTCACTTCTTGCGTTAAAGTGGACTGCGTGTATATTAGTTCGTAATGAGGTCATTTTACATCACTTTTTCACTTCTTTCTCTCTCTACTTTTCAAAAACCCTAGATCTAGAGCCTCTTTCTTTAAAACCTATGTTCTCTCTACGTTTTCACCTTCCCTACCCGTGTGCCTTTGTTAAAAAGGTAGAGCGTCATTAGAGCTCCGTTTTGATCCCAGTAAAAGTTGGTTTTGGTGTCTTTGAAGTTCCTTCGTTGTTGCTTTGGTTATCTAAGCTTGAGGTAGGACTTTCTACACTCTTTATGAGTTTTAACTTGGTTATTTCTTGATATGTGAGAAACATTGGGTTTTGAGGTGATTTTAACAAACCTAGAGTTTGGGGTTTAAATTCCAAGGAGGGGTTTTCAAATGGATGTCTTGGAAATGGTTATAGGAATGGCTATGACCTTGGGTTATGTTAAAATGGCTAATTTTTGGTGTTTGGGATGAGATGGGGAAAATGGGAGTTTTGCCTTAAAATGCCTTGAATAATTATTTTGTATAAATAATGGAAATTGTACAAGAAATGTGAAATGGGATAGACATTTATATAAATGGTGTAATTAGATACGTGTTATCTCTCACCTATGGAAATTGAATAAATTATCTGTTAAGAAGATTGTATATTCGTTTAGAAATATATGTTTTGGGCTATCGATGGAGGATAGCTATGATTATTGTAGAAATTGCATGAGAATTAGGTGAATTGAAACTAATTCCTTATTGGTTGTCATTGAATATGACTGTGTTTTAATACATTGTATATGTATGATGTTTGAGAGGAGAAAGGAGATGGACTCCATTAAATTAAGTTGGCTTGTGTGTCTTGGGTGCAAGTCCCAAAAACCGCGCGTATACATGGGTGTCGATCCCGCAGACAAAATTTTCGTAAAATGGCAAGGTAAAGTGTTTGTGTGTATGGTTGTGTGGTAAGAAAACCATTGAATTGTAGTCTTAGTTGGGTTGTCTGGATAGCAATGGATATGATTCATGAATTAAGAAAATATGAAATGTCATGAAACGAATTGATATAAAATGGATTGGGTTATAACACTTGGCATAATATGGTCTTGGAGAAGGAGTTGTAAATGATTTTATTTTGAGCATTGAACATGTACATCATACTTATAACTTTGTTAAAGTTCATATATTGTGTTAGACTATTTCTACTAGGCTTTGGCTCACCCTATTTGGGAACAAACCATTTTCAGGTGCCGGTGACATGCCTCCGCCAAGATAGTAGCTTGGAGAGACTTGGGGCAAGGGCTCATTTTTGTTGTATTTAATTTGTATGGCCAAGGGCTTTAATTATATTGAGCTGGACTCATTTTGTTGTAACCAAGGAATGACTTGGAAAGATGTAAGTCGTTAGGGCAGTTAATTATCTGTTCAAGTTTCATCTTTTGATCACTAGTTACACATGATGTAGATTCAAGATAGGACATTTATGAATGTATATCGCATGTGTCACCTTTTGTATATTAACTCTAATGAATGAAAGTATGTTGTTTCAATTCTATTTCCACAAATAAGATGGATTTGTTATATTTATTTTGGGACGTTACAACTTGGTATCAAAGCGTACCGGGTTTGAATACTTTGGGTACGTGGAAAGTGGTTCTTACCATAATGGGTTTGCCTCACTTGACAGAGATGTTTATATGTTTGTAATGTTATGTGATAACATGTTAATGTGATTATATGCGTATGGGATTTAATTTCTAGGATGTTGATCGAGTCTACGGGGTTTTTAGGAGTCCTATTAGAAAAGCACTTGATCATTGATGTTTCTAATTGAAACTCTGGCAATACCACGGGACGGTCATTATCCGGGAATGAAATTCGTATGTGTTTAGGTGACTACATGCTTTTATGGAATGAATTACTGTTGTCTATCGTTTTAGGACGCGAGTGAGTTAGCTTCGGCATATCTGTAAATATACTAATCTCTTTTGTTACCTTTATTAGGATGTCAGGACATGGTCGTGGTGGTAGATGTGGTAAGCCTAGATGGCAGGAGATATCGATATCGGAGAAAAAGGAGTTGGTCAGGCCATTGTGGCCAAACCAGTGGGTCAGCAAGCCATAGGCGCCTTAGCCCGCTAAATGGCCGGAGCGTTGCGGGAATCTATGGACATTCTCAGGGCCGAGAATCAAGTACAGGCCCAAGTAGCCGGGTAGGGCCGTCTTTCTTGAAGCGAGAGTTTTTCCGGTCGAATCCTGATGAGTTTTGTAAGTGATTCTAAGGAGCCACTGAAGGCAGATGAGTGGTTAGAGCAAATGGTGAAGACATTTGAGATGCTCGACATCGAAGACGAAGGTTTGAGAGTGACCTTGGTGTCCTTCCAGTTAAAGGGAGACGCGGGTCAATGGCAGAAGTATCTGCGAGGGCGCATTGGAGAGACTTGGGAGGCTTTCGTCGACGCCTTCCAGGATAAGTACTTACCTCCCACGGTTAGGGAGAAGTTGAGAGACCAGTTCTCCAAGCTTGTGCAGTTGAACACACCAGTGGCTGAGTTTGAGGCCACATTTACTAGCCTCTCTAAGTTTGCACCAAAGTTAGTAGCGATAGAGGAGCGCCGTTGTTTGGAGTTTGAGAAGAGATTGAGGATCGGGCTCATGTTCGAGGTGGCCGGGTCAATGATTAGAGATTATGGATGCCTTATGGAGTCGGCGGCTCATCTAGAGACCGTGATACAGATGGAGGAGAGAATGAAGGGTTCCAGGAGGAGTTAAAAGGTTTAGGAGGACGGTAAGAGGTAGAGGGGTTCTAACCCCCAGTTGTCCCAGGGAGCTCAGTCGAGGTCCACTTTTCTAGTACCGAGTTCGGGTTCTGGAAGAGATGGTCAGGGAGACTTTACTTGTTACAAGTGTGGTCAGTTGGGCAACAAGTCTCCAGCTTTTTCGCAGAGAGGAGGAAGGTAGCGGTCTGCATTGTCTTCGACTCGTTCTTAGAGCCAAAGTCAAGGGAGAGGCTAGCCAATCACTTGTTATCAGTGTGGGCAGGCCGGGCACATGAAGAGATTTTGCCCTCAGTTGGGCGGTACATCTGGTGTATCTGGTTCGAGGCAAACACAGAGCCACCAGTTGGCACAGTCAGCACAGTCCTCGAAGGCCAATCAGGGAGCCTCTTAGGCTCAGTCAGTGCACCAGGCCTATGCTTCGAGGGGTGAGCAGGTAGATCAGAGGCCTACAGGGCGTGTGTATACTGTTACCGCACGGATCTTGTACCGGCTCCTTCAGTAGTGAGAGATACCTTCTTGTTTTGCAATTTAATTGCTAATGTATTGATTGATACGGGCGCATCCTATTCATTTATCTCATCTGCATTTGTATCGATTTTGGGGTTAGAGTTGGCTCAGTTAGCATCTCCTCTCTGTGTAGAGTCACCTATTGGTGGTCAAATTGTTTTGAAATAGGGGTGTCGGGGTTGTGACATAGAGGTCGCTGGTCACTGACTTCCTTTTGCATTTGTGTTGATTGATATGTCTAGTTTTGATGTTATATTAGGTATGGACTGGTTATCATCTTATCGGGCTGTTATAGACTGCTACAATTAGAGGGTTACTGTATGTACTATGAGTGGTGAGTTCTTTTACTTATTGGGGGACCGGGTGGATAGAGTCTTATCACTAGTATATGACTCGCGTGGTCGGAGTGAGCTTAGTTGCCTTCTTGCTAACTTCTTGAGCACTGAGTGTGATGAAGTCCGAGTTGAGTTACCAAGGGTAGTTTGTGAATACTCGGATGTTTTTTCGGAGGATCTTACCAATTTACCATCTCATCGAGAGATCGAGTTCTCTATTGATTTAGTGCCTAGTATGGCACCAATATCTATGGCACCGTATAGATTTGCACCTCCCGAGTTGAGTGAGTTAAAGATTCAACTCCAGGAATTGTTAGATAAGGGTTTTATTCGCCCTAGTACTTCACCTTGAGGAGTACCGATTGTTTTTGCTAAAAAGAAAGATGGTGCGTTGCGACTTTGTGTAGATTACCGAAAGTTGTACTGGGTAACTGTTAATAACAAGTACCCAATGCCTCGTATAGATGATTTGTTTGATCAGTTGAAGGGGTCTTGTTGCTTTTCTAAGATAGACCTGAGGTCGGGTTATCACCAATTGAGAGTGAGGGATGAGGATATCCTGAAGATGGCATTCCGTACGCGGTGGCCATTATAAGTTTTTGGTGATGCCCTTTGGGCTAACCAATGCACCAACTGTGTTTATGGATCTGATGGACCGGATCTTGCGTGAGTTCCTGGACCATTTTGTAGTTGTCTTTGTAGACGACATCTTGATTTATTCACCCTCTGAGGGGGAGCACGAGGAACACTTGCGAGTGGTGCTTGAGTTGCTTAGAGCCCACAAATTGTATGCTAAGTTTGGGAAGTGTAAATTTTGGCTGGGGGAGGTTAAGTTCTTAGGCCATGTAGTATCCGGGAAAGGGGTGACTGTTGATTCATCCAAGATAGAGGCAGTGCAAGATTGGGAACAACCTAACAATGCTTTCGAGATCCGTAGTTTTTTGGGGTTGGCCGGGTATTATCGTCGATTTTTGAAAGATTTCTCCAGGCTAGCCTTACGATTGACTAGATTGACAAGAAAAGGGATCAAGTTCGTGTGAGATGAGACTTGTGAGAAGTCTTTTCAAGAGCTTAAGGTTAGGCTTACCACTGCTCCAGTAATGATTATTCCGGAGAAGGGTTTGAGCTATTCGGTGTATTATAATGCCTTGCGGGAAGGTTTGGGTTGTGTTTTGATGCAAGAGGGGAAGGTAATAGCCTATGGGTCACGTTAGTTGAAAACTCATGAGAGAAACTGCTCTACTCACGACTTAGAATTAGCGGCGGTGATCTTTGCCTTAAAGATTTGGAGACATTACCTTTATGGTGAGAAGTTTGAAGTGTTTTTCGATCACAAGAGTCTGAAGTATCTGCTTACACAGAAAGACTTGAATTTGAGGCAGATGAGGTGGATGGAGTTTATAGAAGATTATGATTTTGAGCGCATTATCACCAGGGGAAGGCCAATGTTGTGGCCGATGCCTTGAGTAGGAAATCCATTAGTAGCGTAGCTTGTATTCCCATCTGGGAATGGGAAATGTTAGGTGCTATTTGGGGAGTTTGACTTGCAGCTTGGCGAGTTTGTGGAGTCTGCAACCTTGTTTTCTATAGTTGCACAACCCACACTTATGAACCGAGTGATAGAAGCACAGAAGAGTGACCTTGAGGTGGAATCCCTTCGGGAAAAGATCTCCAGTGGGAAGGTGGAGAAGGGCTTAAATGTGTATCCTGACTTGAGTGTAAGGTATCGTGACCGTTTGTTCGTGCCAGAGTCTTGCCGAGAGAAAGTACTCTGAGAGTTCCACCATTCACACGTTGCGATACATCCAGAAGGCACAAAGATGTATCACGATCTCAGTCGCCAGTTTTGGTGGAGAGGTATGAAAAAAGATGTAGCCGTATTTGTATTGAGGTGCCTTACTTGTCAACAAGTGAAGGCCGAGCATCAGAGGCCAGCGGGGTTTGTTTCAATCCTTGCCTTTCGCTGAGTGGAAGTGGGAGTATGTCATGATGGATTTTGTTGTGGGCCTTCTGAGGACTCAATGGGGTAGTGATGCCATTTGGGTGGTAGTTGATCGGTTGACTAAGTCGGCGCGCTTTATTCCTAGACGTGTGAGTGACTCGGTGGATTATCTTGCCGACCTTTATATTAGGGACATAGTGAGGTTGCACGGGGTCCTTGTGACGATTGTCTCGGGTAGAGATCTGCGTTTCACGGCTCGGTTGTGGTAGAGCCTATAGAGTGCCTTGGGTACGGGACTGACTTTTAGCACTGCGTATCATCCTCAGACTAACGGGTAGTCAGAGCGCACCATTCAGATTTTAGAGGATATGCTTCGGGATTGTGTCCTTGATTTTAAGGGTTCTTGGGAAAGGCATTTGCCCTTAGTGAAGTTTGCCTATAACAATAGCTTCTAGTTGAGTATTGGCATGGCACCATTCGAGGCCTTGTATGGCCAATCATGCATATCTCCTATGTGTTGGGCCGAGGTGGGTGATGCACCAATGTTGGGCCCGGAGTTAGGCCGAGAAACGACGAAAAAAGTTGCACTTATCCGTAAGAGCTTGGCTACAGCCTAGAGTTGCCAGAAAAGTTATCCCGATTGTAGGAGACTTTTGTCCTTTGAGATAGGAGATCATGTGTTCTTAAAAATATCACCTAGGAGGGCTTTGATGAGGTTTGGAAAGAGTGGGAAGTTGTCCCCTTGATTCATTGGCCTTTTGAGATCCTTGAGCGGATTAGAGAGGTAGTTTATTATCTGGCCTTGCCGCCACAACTTTTCGGGGTTCATGATGTGTTTCATATTAGCATGCTTTGGAAGTATGAGCCAGATCCATCGCACGTGTTGGATTGGACCAACTTAGAGGTAGATGAGGATGCCTCGTATGAGGAGAGGCCGGTGAGAGTCCGGATAGACGGGACCAAGTCTTGTGTGGCAAGACAATTTCCTTAGTTAAATTATTATGGAAGCATCACGGGGTTAAAGAAGCGACTTGGGAACACGAGTTGGAAGTCCGTGAGAAATACCCGGACTTATTCATTGATGTTTGAACATGTATTGTATTATTGTTATGATTAATAGAATATGAGAACATTGCATATGTTTTGAAAAGGTGGGAACATTGTATATGTTGTTTACGTCTTGGAAATATGAATCTATTACAAACATTACATATGTTCTGAGAAAATATGAATTGTATATTCAATATTGAAAATTAGTATATCTTGTTGATGAGAGTCGATGGCCGGAGAATGGGTCATGATGATGGAATTGATTGGTTATCACCATTGTAGTTGGTTTAAATAGAGTTTTAAAACTTGATTTGAAATTTTGGGGACGAAATTCTTTAAAGGGGGGAGGTTATAACGATTTCGATTTTGACCCAAACCATTTGGTATTCTAGACTTGGGTTTTATGGTTTCTTAATGTTGCCCATGTCTTCTTCACCTTATTCTTACTTGAGTTTGGCTATTGGGTTGGTAGGAATGTGTTTGAAACAGGTTGGTTGCTTGGTTTTCAAACTTTTGTTGCCCATAATTTTGGTCTTCCACTCAAGTGGCACTTGTAATGCCCCAAGAAAATACACAATAAAAGTACACTAACCACCGCTCCTTACGGTAAACCGAAATAAATCCCCAACACTTGCATATATAAACATATGAGATTTACAAAATAGTTCCACATGCGAATATACATTCAACGACTTTAGTACATGAATCTATAGCATGTAAAACATCCAATCCAATATAAATAAATGCCCTCAAGGGCTACAAAGTCCAAGGCTTAAGCCCGGTTATACAAAATGGTTGCTCGAACCCAGACAAATATAGCCCTTGGCTTGCAAAAATATAGTCACAACAAAACAAGAGCCTTGTGCTCTTAACACACACATCCACGCCCTTAGTTAGGCAGAATCACCACATCTTTTCCTGTACAAAATCCCATAGGGTGAGCATAAAACCCAGTAGGAAATTCTTAACAAAGTATATACATTTTGTACAATTCTCATAAGATGAAATGCATATGCCATGCCATGCTTTTAAAAGAAGATCGCACCTTCATCTTTTTGAAAACTATCATGCACAATGAAATCTTGGAAATTCAACAATTCAATAATTTTAATTCAAGTTCCAGTGGCTGTAAATACGACTCAGGTAATCCCTAGGTTGGTGTCTACAAGTAGGCATAACTAGTATTACCAAAATCCCACTTTACCGGTAGCTAACCGGAAGGCACGTGGTACCTCCTCCGCGTGTATTTTCGGTCTTTCACCCTAGACATTCAGGCCAACTTAATCAATTCCATCTACACCCCCTATTCGGACTTACCAACATATTTATCCCATAAACAAATCAATGAGATCTTGTTTCACAAACATTCTTTCCTCAATGCAAAAGTTTTCAAATCTCAATTCAAAATTTGTAACAACCAAATGAATTGAAATGCCAAAGCAGCAATTATCAATGCAATATAATATTCTTCCATTTTTAATTCTTCCACACAATTTTTCCATTGTGATCACAATTCTCATTCCTATTTCCAATGCAATTTCACAAGATAACTATATATTCATTTATATCCATCAAAGAGTAGCAACATTTCCACACTTCGTGCATTCTCAACAATTTAGTCATTTCATGACTATATCCACATTTTGAACAATAACTTCAAAACCAACTATTTCTCATATTCCGTGGAATTTCTCATTTATATACAACAATAAGAAATTTCCAATCATTCATTCATTTTGACACTTTAACGAGTAAAAAGGCATAAATTCTCAACATCTTTCCAAAAATCTCAAATTTTTAGGTTTTTCATCAAAACTAGACATTTCCTCATCTTTTGAAAGAATCTCTCCAAAAACATCTTTCCTCGATCAATGTAGTTCAAACTTCTCAAGAAATTTTTGAAAACAAGGTGCAAACCCACTCTTAAAATCATCAAAATTCTTGAGCCAAAAATCAAATTTCAATACAACCAAAAGGAGTTCCAAAATCAACATAATCTTGCAAATATATATATATAACTCTAAGAAAATCCCTACCTTAAGTTCTAGAAGGGAAGAGAGAAGAATGCCCCAAAATCGACGGTGTTGAAACTTGATCTCCACCGCACAAAACATAGCCCTTGAGAAGTTCTCTAATTTTGCTAAAGGAACTAGGATCAAATCTCTAATGGATTTGAAGAAATCAAAGATTTAATCTAATTTGGTGTAGGAAATGTAGAGAGAAGGAAGAGAAAGGTGTTTTGGAGAGAGAAAGAGATGTGTAAAAGTGAGATACAGTCAGCCCAAGGAGAAGAAAAGGAAAAAAAAATTCAAACTCAGCGCTTTCCCGCATGTAGGGCTGCAAATGAACCGAGCTGTTCGTGAACAGGCTCGGCTCGGCTCGGTAAGGGCTCGGCTCGGCTCGGCTCGTTTACTAAACGAGCCGAGCTCGAGCTCGATTATTGGGCTCGTTTCGTTGACGAGCCGAGCTCGAGCTCGACTGTGTTCGGCTCGGTAGGCTCGGCTCGTTTATCTATAATTAAATTATATAATAAATATATTATTTATATATTAAATAATATATAAATATATATAAATACATTATTTATATATTAAAAATATATAAATATATATATAAATAATAATATAAATGCATTTTTTATATATTAAATAATATAAATAATATTTTTTATTTAAAAATTTATATTTAAATAATATAAATAATATAAAAAAAAATTTATCGAGCCGAGCCGAGCCGAGCTCGAGTTCGACAAAAATTAACGAGCCGAGCCGAGCTCGAGCCCAGTCCTTTATCGAGCCGAGCTCGAGCTCAATAAACGAGCTCGATAGCTTAACGAGCCGAGCTCGAGCCCAGCAAAGCTCGGCTCGGCTCGGCTCGTTTGCACCCCTACCCGCATGTGTGCATCTTTTTCCACATGTGTGACACGTACTTCCTGTACGTGTGGTACTTACCCCTGCACGTGCGACACTCTCTTCTGCACCTCCTTCTGCACATGCATATAATGCAGTAGCCGGCCCAGAATTTCCCCTCTTCATCGCACGTGCAGCCTCATTTCCCGCATGTGCGGCCCCATTTCCGCATGTGTCCCGCACGTGCAATTTTGCCTTTTCACCCCCAAAACTGTACCAGTGAGTCCCGGACACCCCAGATCAAATTTTGTGCCCTCCGAGACAAGTAAAACTCAACCCTGAGAAAAAATAGGACCTAGAAAAGAGAATTTGAGGAAGGTTTTCAAGAATAATGAACCCAAACGGTCGATGAGACCTTAGATTAATTCTCAACACTCCCACTACGAGTAAGATAAACACAACAAAGAAGAACAGGAAAGTGTATTCTACGCTCGATTGGCGTTTCCTACGCTCGAATGAGTGGAAGCTCGAGCGGCCTTCCTTGTATTCGTGCATTGGTTTGTCGTCTGCAAAACTACTGGAAGTATTCATTCTGCACTCGAGCGGAACAACTTATTGTGTCTGACGGTGCTAGAGCGGATTACGTGTATATCAGCTCGTAATGAGGTCATTTTATATCACTTTTTCACTTCTCTCTCTCTCTACTTTTCAAAAACCCTAGATCTAGAGCCTTTCTCTCTCTCTCTCTCTAAAACCTACATTCTCTCTACATTTTCACCTAGATCCGTTGGTTTCCCTTAACTTGGTTATTTCTTGATGTGTGAGAAACATTGGGTTTTGAGGTGATTTTAACAAACCTAGGGTTTGGGGTTTAAATTCCAAAGAGGGGTTTCCAAATGGATGTCTTGAAAATGGTTATAGGAATAGGTATGACCTTTGGTTATGTTAAAATTGTTGATTTTTGGTGTTTGGGATGAGATTGGGAAAATGGGAGTTTTGTCCTAAAATGCCTTGAATAATTTTCGTGTATAAATAATGGAAATTGTACAAATTAGATAGACATTTTATATAAATGGTGTAACTAGATACGTGTTATCTCTCACCTATGGAAATTGAATAAATTATCTGTTAAGAAGATTGTATATCTGTTTAGAGCTATCGGTGGAGGATAACTATGATTATTGTAGAAATTCCATAAGGATTAGGTGAATTGAAACTAATTCCTTATTGGTTGTCATTGAATATGACTGTATTTTAATACATTGTATATGTTTGATGTTTGGGAGGAGAAAGGAGGATGTACTCCATGTTTGGGAGGGGTAAGGAGATGGACTCCATTAAATTAAGTTGGCCATTGTGTCCTGGTTGCAAGTCCCAAAAACCGCATGTATACATGGGTATCGATCCCGCAGACGAAATTTCTGTAAAATGGCAAGGTAAAGTGTTTGTGTGTATGGTTGTGTGGTAAGAAAACCATTGAATTGTAGTCTCAGTTGGGTAGTCTGGATAACAATGGATATGACTCATGAATTGAGGAAATATGAAATGTCATGAAATGAATTGATATAAAATGGATTGGGTTATAACACTTGGCATAATATGGTTTTGGAGAAGGAGTTGTAAATGATTTTATTTTGAGCATTGAACATGTACATCATATTTATAACTTTGTTAAAGTTTATATATTGTGTTAGACTGTTTCTACTAGGCTTTGGCTCACCCTATTTGGGAACCAACCATTTTCAGGTGCCGGTGATATGCTTCCGCCAAGATAGTAGCTTGGAGAGACTTGGAGCAAGGGCTCATTTTTGTTGTATTTAATTTGTATGGCCAAGGGCTTTAACTGTATTGAGCTAGACTCATTTTGTTGTAACCAATGAATGACTTGGAAAGATGTAAGCCGTTAAGGCATTTCAGTATCTGTTCAACTTTCATCTTTTGATCACTAGTTATACATGTTGTAGATTCAGGATAGGACATTTATGAATGTATATTGCGTGTGTCACCTTTTGTATATTAACTCTGATGAATGAAAGTATGTTGTTTCAATTCTATTTCCACAAATGAGATGGGTTTGTTGTATTTATTTTGGGGCATTACAGTCCCCCTCTTCTCTTGTATTCTCTTCTCAGTTCTCATTATTTCTCAGTTCTCATTATTTCAAGGCCTCTTTTAATGCATTTTTTCTTTTAGGTATCTGATCTTTCCACACTTCAACCTTTGTTCTTATAAAAAAAAAAAAGACTTGGTTTTATTTTAGTCACCATAAAACAAAGTCACAGCAAAGAGATGTTTTTTTAGAGTAATAATATTCACATTTTCATATTTTTAATCTTCAAAAAAAAAAACAAAAAATAGTGTGTGAAATTCGAAGTAGAGTGTGAATGTCATGATTTTTTTTTTTTAAATAATCAAAGCAGAGGTAGAGAAATGGGTAGGGATCACATTCTATCATTTTTACTCTCTAAAACAAACAATAAAATGTCTGAAACTTAAAGTCGAGTGTGAATCTTGTTAATTATAATGAAGACCAAAGGGAGAGAAATTGTAATGAAGACCAAAGGGAGAGAAACGGACTTCGTCGCCCTCTCTGTTCATCTCTTGCCGCCTCTCTCTGTTCGTCTCTCGCCACCTCCAGTCGCCTCACTGCCGCCTCTCCTCTTCTCGCCTCACCTTGCCTCTGTTGCCTCGCTGGGAAACCACGTCGCCCAAACCCTCTCTGTTCGTTGCTTCTCTTGTCCAAATTGTCGCCTCTTTGTTCGTCTGTCTCACAGGGGCTAGGGTTCAAAAACGAAAAGGAGCTAAAAAGCAAAATAAGAAGGGGAAAAAAAAGATTCAAAATGACGTCGTTTCGAAGGGCCGTAGGAAATGGTGGTAGATGATCCGAACTCAAGGAAAGTGAGCCACGTTTCCCCTTTTTTCAACACCACATGATTTGTTTCTCTCCAATATATTTTGCTCTGTTTTCCACCAATACGCGTATTTACTCCTCTCTTTTTCTCAGTCTCACTTTTTGTTTCTCTTACACAGTTGCTATTCTATTGAAAATTGTCTTGGATGTGCCCATAATTAAGTATTTTATTCCTCTTTTTAAACCTTAATGAAGAAATATAAATGCATAAAGTTTTACAATTGAACTTGAAAACCCAACTTAAATGAATGTAGGTATGTTTGAACACACAGAAAAAAGCTGAAAAAGAAAAGAAAAGATTAGAAAAAAATGTTTGTTAAATAAATTTTTAGTGTGAGAATTACATTATATTATATAAAAATATCTCACAACATATTACCATAATCATACAACAAATTCAACAATCACACAAATCAAATAAAAAAGAATCCCAAAACAAATAAAGGGAGAAATACTAATCATTATATAAAGAAAAATAGATTTTTAACCCACAAGCCTTGTGGCAGCTCCAATATTATAATCTTAATTTTCTAATTTTTGATTTTGTTTTTTTTAAAAAAACCTTAGCATTTATTGATTTCTCTCAACCCACAAGCCTTTTTGACTTCTCTCATACTTACTACCACACCATTTTCAACTTCTCCCATACACTATGGTTAATGATGGAATTGTTAAATTATTTTTATAAAAAACCTAAAAAAAAAATTGTATATTAAAAAAAATCTAAAATAAATATAAATTCTTATTAAAAATAATAGGTTGTAATTGCGCAAAAAAGAGAAAAAAAAGTACACTGTAAAAAATAATTTGTATATTAAAAAAATATCTAAAACAAATATAAATTCTTATTAAAAAATAACAGGTTGCAATTGCGAAAAAAAAGAAAAAAAAAAGAGAAAAAAAAGTACACTGTAAAAAATAATTTGTATATTAAAAAATATCTAAAACAAATATAAATTTTTATTAAAAAATAACAGGTTGCAATTGCAAAAAAAAAAAAAAAAAGAGAAAAAAAATTACACTGTGCATTTCATTAAAATCTAAAAAAATAATAATTTATATATTAAAAAAAAAACCTAAAAGAAATATAAATTCTTATTAAAAAATAATATGTTGCAATTGCGAAAAAAAAGAGAAAACAATTACACTGTAAAAAATAATTTGTATATTAAAAAAAATCTAAAACAAATATAAATTTGTATTAAAAAATAATAGGTTACAATTGCCAAAAAAAAAAGAAAAGAGAAAAAAAAAAAAGAATGACACTGTGCATTTCATTAATAATGCTCAAAAAATGTGCCAAGTATTTGTGTGAAGGCTTGACACGTGTCTACTCTCAAATTATCAAGTGAATATAAATGAAACCAAAGAACTCAGCTTTAATAGCTAACAAATATTGGAAACCCGACCATTGAAGCCTAATAACTATTAATTAATAGAATTTAGCAATTGAAAGGTCTCAAACCACATCTCTTTATCTAGAAGATCTTCTCAAATGTTTCATTTTTTTGGTTCATGCATTCATTCTAATATTGATAGAAAATTGGACGTGTGGAAGAGTGAGAGACATTAAAATTATATATTGAATTATGTAATTGTTGTGATGAAAAATAAAGATTGTCTTCCTCTTCTATGGTGATTTATCTAGTTATACTGCCAATTAAAATGTCAGGTGTGCTTTTATGTCACGCCCCACTTTTTATGCCAACGGCTACCATTACCAAATCCTTTATTATAGTACAATTTCAGAGATCATGTGCGGGAATTCAATACAATAACGAGTATTATTATTAAAGGTTCTCTCATTCGAATATGAAATGAATGCAACATGAGATAAAAATAAGTAAACTGCCCGTAGGCTTACATCTTTTAAATTAAAAAAAAGGGTTTAACCCTTTTACATCAATGGCATTCCGCCTACAAATAAAAGATCCCGTGGCCAACACATAAGGAAGATCCTCTATGTTGAACCCTTCTCGATGTTCACCTGAAAAAGGATTAGCAACGTGTGATGAACATAACGTCCAGTAGGGATCCCAATATGATCCTAAACAATAACAACATACAGATAACTATGATCATGAATGCTTTAAATCATATCATATACATATTGTGATGCTTTATACAGAAATATACTTTTATAGGAACTTTTCTCAAAATCATTCATTTCGCTCAACAACATAAACAATTTACTTTTCTTTCTTCTTGTTACCTTTTTCCCAAAATTCATATGACAATAACAAGTTCCTGAAAACAATTTCGCAAAGCCCATTACGTTTTACCTTCTTGAAACATGTTCACAAGTATCTGATGTCCTTCACATTATTCACAATCTCGATATAGTACTTACGTCTGTTTCCAACACATTCATGTCTTTACACATATACATTCAGTACAAAGGGAAAACAACAAGTAACCAGCAACTATCTACTCAACAAATGAGGCAACTCGGCCTTCCAGAACCATAACCATCATAACCCATAATATACCTAGATACACTGAGACAATAACTATAAACGTGTTCCGCTCTACCTGCCAATGATACACCCTTAGTCAATTTAGTCTTACTTCATTTCATGACAACTCATTTCAAGTTAATTTATTTCATCTCAATTCATGGGCCAATTCATTACATTTTAGACAGCCAACTGAGGCTACAACTCAGGGGTTCTCAATCAACACAATTATTACACAAACACTTCAATTTTGCCATTTTACGGAATTCTCATCCGAGGGAATCGGCACCCATTTATACACAAGCACTTCAATTTTGCCATTTTACGAAATTTTCATCCGAGGGAATCGGCATCCGTTTATACACAAGCACTTCAATTTTGCCATTTTACGAAATTCTCATCCGAGGGAATTGGCACCCATATATATATAAGATTTTGGGACTTTCACCCTGGACACTCCGGGCAACTTAATTTTCAATGGAGTCCATCCCCTATCTCCTCCCAAACAATAGATTACATGTCCTATCTCCTCTCAAATAATGGAGTACATCCCCTATCTCCTCCCAAACAATGATACATATACAATGTATTTAAAGGCGTGTCATAGACAATGACTACCAAAATTCACATATTCAACAATTTAATCAAACCGTCATATTCAATGACAACCAATGAAGGATTTATTTCAATTCTCCTAGTCCACATGCAATTTCTACAACAGTCATAGCTATCCTCCACCGATAGCCCAAAACATATATTTCTAAACATATATACAGTCTCCAAAATAGATAAACTATCCATATTTTCATAGGTGAGAGATTACAAATATCCAACTCCACCATTTACATTCATATCTATCCATCTCTACACCTAATACGTAAGGAAAAACAAAATCCAATTCTCGTAAGACTTTCAGTCCAATAACAGTGATAATATGTAAAGGTTCCAAAATTCGACCTCAAGTTCATTATCAATTTACAAAGAGTGATAATTTCATTTTCTTTCAAAAGACCACTTTTCTGTATTTTCCAATCCACACAACTCCAACCATTTTCTAAGAATTCATTCTCGTCATTTTACAAAATCAAAACCAAATCCATCATTTTTATTTTATAAAACCAATTCCATTGGTATCAAAACCATGACTCAACTCAACTTCACGTGATTAGTCTAAAACAAAACCAACACCGTGGTTACTTCTCCTTTTTATTTTCTTTTGATATAAACACAATCATACGACCCATAATAGCAAAATATATAAGGATTATTCAAATTCCTCCCTTTTTAAATCCGTTAAATCAATAACATTAAATTAGGGCTTTCCTCACTCTCTTCACAAACATAATAAATCATTTTCTCAAATAACCTAACAACAAACAACTTAACAACTCCAATCACAAATATCAAACCCCAGACCCCCTTTCATGGCTTTCAAGAAAATCCATAATGAATATGGTTTTTATGCAATAAAATCTACCACATATATATCTATAGATGAAGTATTGGAAAAGAGCAAAGAAATCCCTACCTCTTGAAGCAAGGAAAGAGAAAACAATCCAAAAATCACCGGTGACGAAACCACGAACTACTTGGATCAATAGGAAGCCCTTGACAAGATCTACAACCTTTCCCAAAGGACCAAGGTGAAAAGATGGCTCTAGGTGAGTAGATCTGAAGATCTAAGTGCGAAAAGTCAAGTTTTAGAGAGAGAAGAGAGAAATCACGGGTTGAGAGGAAAAAGGGGAGGAAAATAATGAGAGAAAAGTGGTTTGGGCCTATTTATAGTAGTAGAGAATAGCCCTAAGGTCAAATAAAATAATAGGCCCCAAAACCCCCCAAAGGTAGGGCCCATTCGAACCCCAAAATCTGAAAAAAAAAAAAAACACGCAGGGGTCGACCCTTCAGGTAGGGAGGTTGACCCTTTAGGTAGAAAAGACAATCTGGCACAAGCAAGGGGGTCGACCTTATTTTCCAGCAACTAACACACACAAACTCTGCAATATAAGAGGGTCGACCCTTAGACAGGAGGGGGTCAACCCTATTTTCCAACAACACTTCCAGAAACTTCACCAACAGGTAAGGGTCGTGTAGCGATCCCGGTTTCGATCCTTCTTTCATGTTTTGCCACTTCGTCTAGGCCGGTCGGGGATCGAGCTGCCCGGTCAGCTCGTAGGTGTCCAGGGAGCAGTGCCCCTTGGCGGGTCTGAGGGCAGCGCCCTGGCAGGGTTGAGGGGCAGCGCTCTCGAAGCAAAAATGCAAAATGCATTCGAAGTTGCTTGTCCGCTTGAGCGGCCGTTTATGCGCTTGAGCGGAGAATGTTTGGTTTCAGAAGTTTGACCTGTCTGCAAAAGTACTGGGTTAGTGTATTTGACGCTCGAGCAGGGCTTTCCACGCTCGAGCGAACCATGTTATATCAGTTCGTGAATCTGATATTTCAGATCACTTTTTTAGTCCTCTCTCTCTCTAAAACTCTCCAGATTTCCAGATCGGGAGCTTCTCTCTCTAGAAGTCATCTTCTCTCTTTGATTTCTCGAAATTTATTGGGATTTAGACCTAAGTTTTTCACCAAAGTTGGTTATCATCTCGAGGGCTTCGTTGTGTGCGGTGAAAATCGAGTTTCGACACCATTGATTTTGGGGTTTCATCACATTTCTTGTTCAAAACTTGAGGTAAGGATTTTCTTAGAGTTATATATATATTTTTGCAAGATCTAGATGATTTTCGAAATCATCCTTCAATAGCTTTGAAAATTGATTGTTAATTCAAGAAGTTGAGCGATTTTGAAAGTGGGTTTGTCTGTTGTTCTTTTAAAATTATCTTATGGGTTTTGATCTTCGTTGATTGAAGAAAAGATGATTTTGGAAAGTTTTCTTTTAAAAGATTTGAGTTGTATAGTTTTGGTGAGAAAACCTAGAATTTGGGGATTTTTTTTAAAGAGACTGAAAATCCATGAATGATATTGTTATATTTATTTTGTGTGTCAAAATAAATGGATGGTTGGAAAATTTCTTATTTATATTTATATAAATGATGAATTTCAGGGAATATGAGAATTGTTGTTCATTTTGGAAATTATTGTTCAAAACGTTGAAATAGTCTTGAAATGACTAATTGTTGAGAATACTTGAGAAGATGGAATTGTGTTATTCCTTGGATGATGAATTGGAATAAAAGTATTTATATTTATCTTGTGAAATTGGCATATCAATTCATTTGATTACATTAAACTTTGAAAGTTGATTTGAAAACTTGCATTAAGAAAAGAATGTTGAGAAATAAGTTTTCATAAAATGATTTTGGGGTAAATACGTTGGTAAGTCTTGATAGGTGGTATAGATGATATTGAATAAGTTGGCCTGAGAATCCGGGGTGAAAGACCAAAAATCCGAGCGGATAGGTGTTGAGCCTTCCGGTTAATACCGGTAAAAATAACAATTTGGTAGTACTTGTACAGTCTACTTGCAGACACCGACTTAGGGATTACTAGAGTTGTATTTACCGCTTTTGAAATGAATTGTTAACTTTTGAAGAATTGAATTGCATGACATCATTGAGCATGATGGTTTTCAAAGATGAAGATGTGATTTTCTTTCAAAAGGGCATAGCCTGGCGTGTACATTTCATCTCTTGAGACTTGTATAAAATGTATATACTTTGTTAAGAATTTCCTACTGGGCTTTATGCTCACTCTACGGGATTTTTGTGTAGGAAAAGATGTGGTGATCCCACCCAACTAGGGGCATGGAAGTATGTGTGTTAGGAGTACAATGCTCTTATTTTGCTGTGGCTCTGTGTGTAAACCAAGGGCTATGTTTGTGTGGGTTTGAATAACCGTTTTGTGTAACCAGGCTCAAGCCTTGGAAACTTGTAAACCCTTGAGGATATTTATTTGTTTATTTACTTGTTGTTGGATTAATGTATTGTTGCATGAAGAACTATTGTATCATGTAATGTAAGTTTGGAGATTCATATTCGGTTTTCTTTGAAAGAGCCATGATTGTTGTATTATCATTTGAGCTAGAAATTTGGGGCGTTACAGGTTGACCCTTAAGAAGGCCAGTGTCAACCCTAGAATAGAATTTCTAAGTCTCCATGGAACTTTTGACAAGAACAAGTGTGAACAACCAAACCCAACAAGTTTAAATCGGATTATACTCCTCCAAAACCAACATACAACAACACCAAAGATTTCCAAAATAAAAATAAAGGATTCGAATACACTTCCCAAATGTTTTAAAAGGGTACAAGTGCTACATTTTACATCATCATTGAATGTTACTTTCATTTTTTTAGATACTTTAGTCTCACAATTGTTTGTATTTTGTGTTATGAAATTTATTACATCTGTACTTGCTAAAACTATTAGATGGACCTAATGCAAGAAGTGTAAATTATTTCAATGTCATTCTCAGGATTAGAAGTACAAAAAATATACACAAAAGTATATGAATAGACAAGATTTTAAAACATTTGTTTGTGAATCTCACTTCTTGAAAATCCTATAATTCATTTATTTTTGTATTATATTTTATATTTCTGTACTATTTTTTTTTTATATATAGTTTTCTTTGTTTTCTTTAAATGTTTATTTTTAAAAATTAATTAATAAATAAATAAATTATTTTCTATTTCAAACAATTTCATTTTTGTTTTTATTTTTTATTTTTTCTTAAAGTAGTTTTAGTTTTGGGCAATTACTTACATTTTTTTTCTATATATTTTAATTTTGTGTATTTTAAGTGTATGATGTTTTCACTAATACACTCGTAGATGCACTCTGAAAGAAGTATCATGCAAAAATCAAGTAAGAATAAGAAAAATAAATAAAATAATACAATGAATGTGGAGCAAAGATCAAAGATAAAAACTCCCAAAGCAAGCAAGCAAGTAGAATAGAATGTTTAATAATAGACATTTGAAAATTTGCAACAAAATTTTGTAACTTTTCTTTTTTTGCTAAGAAAATTCTATTTGATACTAGCTAAATAAAATGCTATTAAAATAGTTTTTTTTTTTGTTTTTTTGTTTTTTTTTTTGTGTGTGTGTAAATTTGAAATTAAAACTATAGTAAATTTATATAAGCATAATTGCTAACCACATTTGTTTACTTAATGTACAATATTATATTGACTACTTTTTTTCATATTTATTTTTTTAAGTATTTATATAGAAGTAAAAAAAATGTCGTTAGGAATAAATATTTCCTTAATTTAGTTATAAATTTTGTCTGTACATTATTTTTAAATTTTGAATAAAAACAAATATAAAATAACTAATTGAAGATATGCTGCATTTGTTATATTCCTTTTTCTGTATGCCAAAAAAAAAAAAATTAAAAATCACAATTCACATATATACAAATAATTATAAACATAACCCATGCATAGCACAAGTGGAACACTAGTATACATAATACACAAGGGGAGGTCTCAAAATCTTGATATCGTGTTTCAAATAATTATGTCCTCCATCAGAACACTCAAAGTCATTAAATTTCTAGATTTCAGTACATTAAGAGCTTATTTGATTGGGCGAATTATAGTATAAGTTTGAGATTATTAATTATGGGGATTTACATTCTAGTGTTTGATTAATTTTTGTTATCCACATTAGATTTTGATAAATATTTTATCAACGAAATTGGTAGATTTTTTAATCTTCGAACTAATAATTCAAAACAAATATATAATTGAAATTATATATTTTTATACCCATTGCAAAACATATGTGAATTAGGGATTGCTTAGACCACTAATCCTAAATAACTAATTATGCACTAATTTTATAAATTATTAATCTCATAACTATTAATTCTGCTCATCAAGTAGGACATAACATTCTCACATGATCTTTGTTCTCAGTAGCTTCATTTCATTTTCCTCACTGTCTGATCCTGACTCATCCACCCCTTCTTCCTAGTAGCTTTCTCCATGCCCAAGAAGTCTCTTTCTCTTTCTTTTTTTTTGATTGGCAAAAAAGAAACTTTATTGATGGAATAAACAAGTACAAAGTACAAAGAAAATTACATCAATAAAGAAAAGGGGAGTGCAAAAGCATCACAATGAGCTAAATCATCCCAACTAGGTTGGCACCAAAAAGTTCATCCTATCATTTGCTAGCACCCCCGGAGTTGGTGAGAGACCAACCAACAGACATTCAGCCAATCATCTAGGACAGACCAACCCACACCATACCCCAACACAGTCAATCAACCATCATACCATTTACTAGCACCTAAGCATATCCTACCATTAACTAGCACCTTAACAAAATAAGACCTATTGGAAAAAACCCCCAGACAGCATATCATAGCAGACTAGCACCAAATCATGACCTTGACCACCAAACAGTAGCAGCATCAGCACCAAACAGCACCAAACAGCAAATAGCAGCAGCAGAGCATAGCACACAACACCAACACCACACAAAAATAGCAGCATCCAAAACCATCAGACAACACTACAGCAGACAGCTCCACACTAGCTCAGCCACCATTGCTAAGGCAAAATAAGACCTGGTCTAAAGTATGCTGCGCAAAATCAGTGCTTAATATCATAACTCTAGCCACAAATGAGTCCAACTTAAGACTAAGGCCAAGCTTGTCACAGTAGCAGAGCTTAGCAGACCAACAGACCTCCTCATAATCCCAACAGACCTCCACTAATGCAAACTTGGAACTTGAATAACATCTAATCCTCAGTAACACCACAGAAGTAAAATTAGCACAAAATTAGCAGAATCAACACAAATAGATAGGAAAACAAGGATCCACCAGATCTGAGGTGAAACAAAGACCCAGACCTCCTCATAATCCTCAGAAAAACCAAGACCCAGATCTGACACTAACCTCAGCAACCTGATACTAATGCACACTCTACAGCCAGCAACCTGATACTAATGCACACTCTACAGCCAGCAACCTGATACTAATGACATTAGCATCAATAACCTCATACAAAACAGGGCACCCCCTATAGCCAACAATCAGTTAAGTCACCAATCCTGTTTATGAACCACCAAACTTGCAGCTAGCTGCTTCCATACATAATCTGGACCAAATGCAGCAGCAACACCACAAAGCAGCAGCCTACCTGATAGTAAACTCAAAAGTAGTAGAGCACACCTGACAACAGACTCAGCCACCACCAATTTTCGTTCAACCTCTATTTCTAATGCAATACCTCACTTGCTATAGGTTAAATACCAAATCATTTATAGAAAACTCCACCTGAATTGGTGATGCTTTGAGCCACATAGCTAATCTGATCTTCACTAGTTCACACAAATCTGCCAAATTTGGTTGAGAACCAGAAAATACACAAGCATTCTTATGCTGCCAAATGGACCAGAGAGTAGCCAAAGGGAGAACCATCCAGATTTTCTTCTCCAACTTCTTCATTCTACAACTAGACCACCATTGCAACAGACTATTCACAAAACCTGGTAAGACCTATTGCAAGCCCCACCATCTAACTATATTAGACCACAACAACCAAACAAAAGGACAGAAAAGTAATAGATGTTCCACTGTTTCAACCTCATCATGGCAGAAAACACAAGCAAGATTAGCACTTTCAGTTAAGATTCCAATTCTATGGAGAAAGCTGGAAGTTTTAACCTTATCAAGCTAAGCCAACCACCCAAAAAATTGCACTTTGGGAGGAGCAAAATTGTTCCAAATTAATTCAGCCACTGGCACTATAGGCCCAATAAGTGATTCACACCATTTATATACTGATGCAATAGTGAACAGCTCAGATAGGTCAGCATTCCATTTTAGCTTATCAGATCTGTTATGACAATGGTGGTGCATTGCTAAGCAAATTGAATAATCTGATAGCTTCCTCCTCCTCCCATACTAGCAAAGATCTTCTAAAGCCAAGATTCCATCCACCATCATCTGCCCTTCTCGCGAAGAACTCACTTACCACTCCATTTTTGTCATTAGATAAAGAAAAAAGCCTTGGGAATTCAAGCATTAAGCATACATTACTAACCCACTTATCCCTCCAGAATTGAACTCTCCTCCCATCCCCAAAAACAATCTGTGTTATTAATATAAAAATTATGCAGCTCTGGAGCGGACGCTACAGCATTGATTATACTAGACCAGATCTTAGATCCTCTGCCCATTAATTTTGGTACCCATCTTCCATCCATTGCCACATACTTTGTACATATCACAGCCTTCCAAAGAGTGTGATTCTCAGTTCCAAACCTCCACCACCATTTTAGCAAGAGACATTGATTCAACGTTAGAATCCTTCGCAAGCCTAAACCATCTAATTTCTTACTTTTACCAAGCACCTCCCACCGGACCATATGAACTTTTCGTCTGAGGTCTGATCCGCTCCAAAGGAAAGCTGATTGCATTCACTCAATCTCCTTAGCCACCCCAGTAGGTATCCGAAACAATGATAGATAGTAGATAGGCAGATTAGTCAAAACAGATTTGATTAGAGTTAGCCTCGCAGCGAAAGAAAGTAACATTCTCTTCCATGAAGCCAATTTCTGTTTGAACTTGTCAAGAACAAGTTTCCAAGTACTTCTCTTGCTTGGATTAGCCCCCAATGGAAGTCCTAAATAACTTAAAGGCAGCTTTTGGTGCAAACAATTTAAAGTAGAGACAAACTCATGCAACATACCATCTTCCACCCCCATACCACAGATGACACTCTTGTGATAATTAATTTTCAGACCTGATGACATCTCAAAACATCTTAGAATTCTTTTGATATTACTCACCTCCATCCTTTCCGCTTCACAGAATAAAATCGTATCATCCGCAAATTGTAAATGTGTTATTCTTAATCCATTAGCACCCACCTCTGCTCCTTTAATTAGGCCCAACTCCTCTGCCCTGCTCAGCAGAATATTGAGTCCCTCTGCCACAATATTGAATAGAAATGGTGACAGCGGATCACCTTGACGAAGACCCCTTTGAGGACAAAACTCAGATGTTGGTGACCCATTTACCAAAACAGAGATCTTAGCAGTTGATACACATGCTTTCATCCAGCTTACCCATCTAGTTCCAAAGCCAAACTTTGAGAACATGCCAAATAAAAACTCCCAATTAATAGAATCATAGGCCTTTCAAAATCCAATTTAAGCACCAAGCCTTTTCTATTAGATCACCTCTGCCCATCAACTCTCTCATTCGCTATCAGAATACCATCTAATATATTTCTTCCTCTCAAAAAGGCTGACTGAACCTCATTAATAATCTTGGGCATCACCTTTTTCATTCTATTAGCTAGCACCTTTGCTAAAATCTTATATAAGGAGCCAATCAAACTAGTGGGCCTATACTTATTTAAGCAAGAAGGGCTATGGATTTTTGGGATTAAAGATATGAAAGAGCTATTAATCCCACCAACAAGATGAGCATTCTGATGGAATTCCCTCATAAACTGTAGCACATCCACTCTCACAATTTTTCAACATTTCTTAAAGAATGACATGTTCAATCCATCAGGTCCAGGGGCCTTATTACCATCACAGGACCTAATAACAGTCCTAACTTCCACCTCTGTAAATTCTGCCTCCAACTGATCCACCACTTGAGCTCCACCAATAATCTTGAAAGGGCTAGACAATTTGGGTCTAACTTTCCAAGGTTCAGAGAATTGCCTCATGAAATGGGCCTTAACTGCTACCTGAAGTTCCAAAGGCTCCTCAATCATAGAACCATTCACAATAATTGAACACAGAGAGTTCCTACTATTTCTGCTGCAAGCCATAATGTGAAAGTACCTAGTGTTTTTATCCCTTTTAGATATCCAGTTCAGTCGAGATTTTCGTAGCCAAATCCACTCCAACATTTTGCTTAACTTCCAAGCTTCTCTTCTCACTTCCTTTCTTCTAATCAATTCTGCCCCAAGCAAATGGTCTTTCCTCAGCTAACAAATCAAGGGCATGGGCCTCTTCTTCAACCCTCTTAAGCTTCGATTCAACCTTACCAAACACCACTCCATTCCACTGTTTTAGTGCTTGTTTCAGTGCTTTAAACTTCATAAGACACTTGTACCCTGCCCACCCTTCCACTACAAATTCTGACAACTTTGTTGGACAAAGGCTAGGAAAGTGGGGTGTAATAGCCAGGCATTGAGAAACCTAAAAGGCTTAGGACCCCGGTCCCTATCATACTCCATTAAGATGATAGGACAATGATCAGACAACATTCTAGGAAGACCCCATAATTTGAAGGTAAAATTTTGCACCTACTTATAAGTAAGTAAGAATCTATCAATTCTACTCCATCTCTCCTCTGCTTGCGAATTGCACCAAGTAAACTTTCTCTCTAGCATAGGCATATCTATCAACTCAAGTTGTTCAATCATATTATTAAAATTCTCATCCCTCGACCCCTTCTCGAACACCCATTTCTTTCATAAATACTCCTAATTTCGTTAAAGTCACCCCCCATGCACCATGGCCCCAAGAAACTGGATTTCAACCTTACTAAAGAATCCCAAAGCTTTTTTCTTTTACCCACCTCATTAGGGCCATAAACATTAATAATGACATAATCAAAACTGAAACAAATTGTACCTGATAGTAGGATAAAATTTCGATTACTGCAACAAGCCTTTAATTGGAACACCTTTGGATTCCAAATGCATAACAGCCTACCAGATCTACCAATCGCATCTACTACCATAAAATCAAAATTATCCCCAGGCCACATAGTCCTAACCACTTTAGAACCAACTGCTGCCTTCTTGGTTTCTTAGAGTAGAACAATATCTACTTTTCTTTCTGCAAGAGTTTTCTTTATTTTTCTCCTTTTTTCAGGTCTTCCAATTCCCCTCACATTCCATGATTGTATCTTCATTAGCACAATAAATAACTCTTTAGCAGCTGAGATTAATAATCTATTCGACATCCCCTTCCCTTTGCCGAACTCTTTGCTTGTATTGGGCTTCAAGATCTTCTAATTTGCTAAGCACCTCCTCTTCTTTTCCTTCACAGTCCAGACCAAGAGCCTTACCGATTTGAAGTGATGCTTCTGCCTCCGACATCATTAACCATCCTTTACTGGTTCTACTTGCCATTGATAGTGAAATTGAAGCTACAGCCGACCTGAAGACTTCTCCCTTTCTCAAGTTCAATGAAGAATCCCCCAATTTGTTGATAACACCGATCTTCTCCTTCATCTGTTTCTTTTGCACTTATTGTCTTTTAACTGTTTTACCTTTCTCCTTCAATACCTCCTTCCTTGTTGGACGTTGGTTTGGTGATTGAGTATGGCCTGTAAATTCAATATAGGCTTGAGAAGTGCTACAACCAATCTGAGGTAGCCCAACATCTCTTTGGGCTGACCCACCAAGCCCACCAGTTGGTTGGGCCCTATTAAGATCCACTTCTATTTGAATTCCAGTCCTATTGCCTTCCAAGCCACTCAAACTTTTGATAAAACCAGGAGTGCAGACTATATCATTTACCCTACGCCTTACAGCATCATCACCATACTTGGAGCTCGTCCCTAACCCTGCAGAGTCACTCATATATGCGCCACTTTTCTTTGACCCTTCATTCATCATTTTTGTCTCAGCCACCACAGATACATCTCTCGATTGATCATCCCCATCCAACTCCTCTGCAATAGGCTGTGATAAATCTTTACCCACTCCGCCCACATCACTCCTTAGGTCTGATTTCTTACCCACATGGACCGCCACCTCATCATCTTCTTCCTCAAGCCTGCTATTTTTATCAGTAATCTGAACGCCTGCAATTGCCACTGAGAATTTTTTCTCACCAGTCTTCCATTCAATGGATTGAGAAGCACTCTGATCAGTCACGATTTTAGATACTATGATCTGTTTCTCACAGACCACTGGGTAGAGTATGCCTTTACACACTAGATTAATGGTTTGGTTGATAGAGTCCATAATTTTTGTGGTTATCTGCAATTTTCCACAGTGTAGAGACTGTAAACGTAAAGTATCATCATCCATGCCAATCACAACTCCCCAGTTCTTACCAATGCTACTAAAAGTGTAATAACTCCATAAGTTCAATGGAACTCCATAGCAACTTAGCCATACATTTCTTTCTTGCTCAATAGTCAGCCCTTGTCTCCATTCGAGGACTGATTTGCACCACTCATTTAACCAATCTTTCATTATCGAAAGTTTTTCCTTCATGGCTTCAACTGATTGAAATGAAAGAACCATGTCCCATCCACCTCCCAGTCTCACTGTTACATCTCTGAAGCCTCTCCTAACCAGTTCCTTCCTAAAGTTGTCAGCTGAGGAGGATGAATGTAACCTTGCTACTACACTTTTGTACGGCCAACCATTACCTTCCTCGTATGCCTTAATGGTTATGGTTTCAGTTGGTGCAACACCACTGCCTCTCACCATCTCAGCAAATGACCTTTTCCTTTGGTATCCAACATTAGACATGTGGTTATTCTCCTTATGCATCTGTAGCTGTAGTTTTTGTACCGACCTGTGCTTTGGCTCATACTCCTTCCGAAACTCTGCCATTTTGACTTTCAATGCTCTATCGTCACACCAAAGCCCGTTTGCTTTTTGAACTGCCATATCCGCTACTAAAAAGTAGTTGTATCGTACAAAGCCAAAGCGAGATTGTGTCAACTTTCTTCTTTTAGTAGGAATGAACACATCCATGACTACTCCATAGTTGGAAAAGATTGTATAGAGCCCTTTTGTCCCCATGGTTTCTGGTAGATTATCCACAAATATAGAGTGGACTATTACTTCTTCCCTTCTGCTTCACACTCCCCTGCTTCCATGTCTACGTACCACTGGCTGCCATCCTCCTTCTTGACCATGTTGTTTTCCTGCTCTTCTGTTCTCCATTGGGTTGTCTCGCCCAAGAAGTCTCTCTAATTATTATATATAATCCATGGTTGCCTTGACAGATAGCATTCAACTCTTAGCCCTTCTGTCCTTGGTCTTTCTTGAACTTTAATAGCCAATGGAGATTGTAAGAAACCAAAAAGTCTCATCTTCCACTTCTCAATGTAGTTATCAGGTGTTCTTGAGCTTCAGAAGTGAAGACACTCGTAAGGCGTTCATTGACCACCTCTACACAACTTTAGTACAAGCTGGATTTCGCACCTTCGGAGATGATGATGGGATTGAAAGAGGGGAAGATATTAAGTTTGAGTTGCAGAAAGCGATTCAAGGGTCAAGAATTTCAATAGTAGTCTTCTCAAAACACTATGCATTTTCAAGTTGGTGCCTTTTTGACCTTGTAATGATCCTCAAGCAGAGGAGGATCTCGGGACATGTAGTCCTACCTGTCTTCTATCACGTAGATCCATCTCACGTGAGGAATCAAACAGAAAGTTTCGAGGAAGCATTCAAGAAGCATGAAGAGAGATTCCAGGCAGAAGAAGTGGGTGAAAGAAAGAATAGCTGGAAGAAAAAGATGGAAGAATGGAGGGCAACCCTCAAAGATGTTGTAGATATAGCAAGGATGAATTTAGAGAACAGGTAATTTTCTTACCAAGTAGTTTATTTAGCAAGGCATTAATTAAATAAAATTTATAATTTATTTATTGTTATTATTATTTTAAAGATAATCTTGCCTTTTAAGTTATTTTCAACTATTGCATGTGTAGTTATTCATTTCAAATCACAAGATTTACCTTGTTTGGCTGAGTTTTCAAATATAGTTTTTTTTTCCCTTCAAAAAACTAAAACTAGTTTGATTTAGGCAAATATATATGGCATGTTTTTCAAAAGTTCTAACATTTGCCTTAATTACCATAGAACAAATGGTCCAATCCATGAATGTGAAAATACATTTTTTTTCATATGAAACTTTACCAATTGTTTCAATAATAGAAAGGGCAAATTACACTTTTCCCTCTTCAAGTTTGATCACTTTCTTACTTTAGCCTTTAAAATTTTTTTTTTCCAGTTTGGCTTTTCATGTTTCAAGTTTTTTATAATTTATTTTCAAAGCTAATTTCTATTCAAAATTATACAGAAAATGTCACAATAACTGTCACACAACATAAAAATATATTATTATATTAGAGTTTAAGCTTATGTCAGAGTATGAGTCATCTATAATAAAAGATTTTTATATCATGTGACTGCTATTGTATCATTTTTTATTTAATTTTAAACAGAAATTAGTTTT
Source organism: Camellia granthamiana (assembly GCA_036172215.1). Classification (NCBI taxonomy): domain Eukaryota; kingdom Viridiplantae; phylum Streptophyta; class Magnoliopsida; order Ericales; family Theaceae; genus Camellia; species Camellia granthamiana. The sequence goes on from CM069904.1 coordinate 28,218,478, forward strand.
AGGATTAAAGTAGGAAAAACTTGAAACATGAATGGTCAAAATAAGAAAAAATAAACTTTAAGGATCAAAATAAGAAAATGACTAAACATAAAGGGGTAAAATGTAATTTATCCTAATAGAATTATAGAAATAACTTGGTCATGTTCATTATCGCATGAGAATTTATGACAAGATTTTCAAAATCATATTTTAAAATTCAAAAATAGTGTTACATTTCATTATTATTATTTTGTTTTCAATACAAATGTTGAAAATATTAATAGATATCAAAATAAAATTATACTTATTAGTAATAAATATGACATTAGTTTCAAATACAATAATAACATCCTCAAAAAAATAAAAAATAAAATATTATATTATTCATAATATTGTAAAAAATAACAAGGTATTTAATATTAAAACTCAAATTATTTTTTCAAATTTTTTTAATTTTGAAAATATAAAATGCTCATGTTACGTATGTTATTACTTCTTTCCACTGATTAAGCATTTCAAATTCTTCTAATTGTTCTCCTCTCAAAGGCTAATATGGCAATTTTTTTAAAATTTTAAATTATATGAAACATGATAGAAAGTATAAGAACTATGTTATTTTTTCTATAAAATGAAATTTACTTGCCAATGATCATGCAAATAGCTTTCACGCCCTTATAAAAAAAGTTCAAAAAAATCAAATTATTATTTTTCTAACTAACACTGTTTCTTTCAAATTTTCTACAAATTTCCCATTAATTAACTAAAAATAGTAACAATTATTTCAATCTAAGTTCTTAGATCTACCCATTTATATTATTTCAACATTGTTATGCTATCTGTTAATAAGGGGCCCAAAAAGGGATTTTTTTGCTTATAAAAAAAAATAAAAAATAAAAAATAAAAAAAGTATTATACAAAAAATGATTTCACTAGACAAAAAATCAATTAGAATTTTAATTTTTTTTCAAAATACTAAATATAGTTTTACACTCTAAAAAGTAAAACAAATATCAAGTATTTGACCATTTTGTAAAAAAAAAAAAAATTTATAATATAACCATACGAATATAGGGAAAGATATTTTCCTAATTGGCATTTGTTAAAATTTGGAGGAAATAATATTTTCTTAATAGTAAGATGGTGGCTGAACTTAGAGGTACTTGATAAAACTAAAACTAATCAAAGTTTTAAATATTTAATACTTACAAGTATCAATATAAATTTATCCTCTAATTTTAAATATATTTACCTAATACATGTGGACTTGAAGCATCTCTAAAGGAAGAGGCAAAAGAGCATCTTGAGGCATTTTTGCTAGTACAATTGCTATTCTCCTTCTCCAAGGGGCTTTCCATCGTAAGAGGCAAAATGCCCATTTTAATTTGGGCTTTGCAAGTATCAATACTTAAATTATTTTTTAATGTTAAAAATTTTTACAATAAATTTATCCTCTAATTTTAAATTTATTTACCTAATACATGTGGACTTGAAGCATCTCTAAAGGAAGAGGCAAAAGAGCATCTTGAGGCATTTTTGCTAGTACAATTGCTTTTCTTCTTCTCCAAGGGGCTCTCCATCGTAAGAGGCAAAATGCCCATTTTAATTTGGGCTCTCCACAACTAGAGCATCTCCAATGCACTAGGCATATAATGCTTGTTAGTTAAAATGTCTAGTGTGATTCACTTTTTTCAATTCCAATGCACTAGGCATATGATTAGGCATTTTGCCTCAACTCATATTCACTAGCTACATGTAGCTAGGCTTCAACGCTAGGCAAAATATATTCAATTATTAGGATCATTTCCCTCCATCTTTATTGTTGACGTGGCATTCTATAAAATTACTAGTATTTGGATAAATAGCTAAAATAAAGAGCATGGTTGGAGTAAAAACATAAAACAGTTGATAAGCAAAAATATATACTTTATAGTAATATTTAGATAGGTAAAATGCCTACTACCGTTGGAGATAAGCACCTTCATTGAGAGGCAAAAGGGTTTCTCGCTGAAATTGCTCCCTCCATCTGATCAAGTACTCTTCTTTTGGTTGGCTTTGTGTTTGTATATTGCATCTAATTGGTTTGGTTTTGTATTTGCATATTGCCATTTGAAAATATGATTGTTTGAAAATATTTTTTTTAAAATAATTTAATATTTAAAAAAAATAATTTCATTATATATATATTTTTAAAAAATATTAGCAAATGACACATTAACATAAGCATCATGTCATAAAAAGATTATTTATTCATTCATCTATGTTTATAATATTTTTCTTTTAAAAATTAAATAAATTAGTTTGATTGATTAGCTGAAATAAAGACTATATGATTGAAGTGTACACTAATGTATTTTTCTATACACTTTTGTTAAGGCATTTTACCTCTTACTGAAGAAGTTATCACAGCAGCAACACCAACATCTTCTTCTAGTACTCAGCATTCATCACTGCTGGCTTCTCCCAGTACTCAGCATTCATCACTGCCTCTGTCTGTTACAGAGCATTCGTCACAGATCTGTAGCTATAATGGAATTGGTTATGGTGGTTAGTTAGTTTGTTATATAGTCAGTTGCATAAGTTTGTTAGTTTGTTAAGAATCAGTTTAGCTTAGATATTTTGTATTAGTATATAATAACATGTAAGCTACAGATCTGTTTTCAAGGAAAAATATAGTTTCAAGATTCTTTTCATGGTATCAGAGCCCTAAGCTCTCGTGAGCAAGATCCACAGCCTTTCAATGGCAGATGCTTCGTTACCTCCAAATCTTAGTTCACTAATTTCGAATTTCAATTCTCTCATCACAGTAAAGCTCGAGGCAAACAATTTTCTCATATGGAAATCACAGATGACAAATGTGCTTAGAGCATCTGGATTTCTTGATCATGTGACTGGATTTCATCCATGTCCATCCTCAGAAATCCTTGATGTTTCTAGAAAAACTATTCCAAATCCAAGTTATGCAAAATGGCAGTTGATTGATGCTCATCTGCTCACTTTCCTGACAGCAACTCTATCTCCATCCATTTATTCTTCTGTTCTTCATTTGACTCACAGTGATCAGGTCTGGCAATTCTTAGAGAAGCAATTTACTTCAGTTTCACGTTCTCACATTCATCAACTAAAAACCAAACTTCAAACACTCAGTAAGAAGTCAGTTTCAATGGAGGTATATCTGTCACAAATCAAAGATCTCGCAGCTCAGTTGGCATTGGCTTCTGCAAGAATTGATGATGAAGATCTGGTATTTCTTACCTTGAATGGTTTACCAGCAGAATATGATGCTTTCAAAACCTCTATTCGTACTCGATTTGAACCTGTCAACATGGAACAGTTGTGTTCTTTGTTATGCTCAGAGTCCATTCACATTGAACAAAAACAGTCTACTGGAACTGATCTTACTGTTGCCTACTCTGCCTCACGAGGATCTTCATCTTCCTCTCATACTAACTATGATTCTTCAAATGCTTACAATCGAGGTTTTCACTCTGCAAGAGGCAGAAGTCTATATCGTGGTTCTAGAGGAGGTAGACATACTAATTTTCGCGGAGGAAGATTCAATACTAGGTATAATACTAATAGATCCAGAGGCCATTTTTCTTCTACTGCTGGATGTCAGATTTGTGGAGGTCTGAGTCATAATGCTTTTGACTGTTGGCACCGACTGGATCCTCATTTTCAACCTTTCACTAACAACAACTCCTTTCAGCCTTCCACTGGCAACTCCTTTCAGCCTTCCACTGGCACCAACTCATTTCAGTCCTCTATGTCTCCATCAAGAGCCTATACTGCTTCAGTATCTCAAAATTCTGCTGATCCTTCCATACCTCCTTGGTATGTTGACTCTGGTGCCACAAATCATCTGACCAATGACTTGACTAATCTTCAACAATTTCAGCCTTATCCAGGTCAGGAGCAGGTTCAAATTGGTAATGGTTCTTCCTTACAAATCAGTCATATTGGTAAAGGTATCTTGCCTACACCACATCATGCTTTCCAACTCTCCAATCTTCTTCATGTTCCTGCCATTTCTTCAAATCTGTTATCTGTGCATCAACTTACCAAAGATCACAATTGTCTTGTTATTTTTGATGCTAATACTTTTGTCATTCAGGACAAATGCACGAACAAGATTCTACATAGGGGTGTTAATATCAATGGTCTCTACCAGTTCCTTCCATCTGCTCAGCAATCCTCCTCTCCTCAAGTTTTTCAGTCTAGCACTACAGCTTCTGTGTCTGATATGCTTTGGCATCAAAGATTAGGCCATCCATCTTCTTCAAAGCTTCAGCATCTAGCTAGTTTCTTACCTAATAAACTGTCTTTGAATAAGGCCTTCTCTTGTCTTGATTGTAATGTGTCTAAATCTCATAGACTTTCTTTCACTTTGTCTAATGCTTCTGTTAATTGTCCTTTTGCTTTAGTCCATAGTGATGTATAGGGACCTTTTACGGTGGATAATGCCCCATTTCGTTTCTATGTTTTGTTTGTAAATGATTACAGTAGATTTACTTGGGTGTATCCTTTGAATTACAAGAGTGAGGTGTATGATAAATTGCTTGTATTCAAAGCATATATTGCCACTCAGTTTCAGACTTCTCTTAAAATACTTCGCACTGATTGTGGTACTGAATTTGTGAATAAAAGAGTTGATGCTTTGTTGTCTTCTCATGGCATTGTTCATCAAAGTAGTTGTCCATATACTCAGGCTCAAAATGGCATAGCTGAACGTAAACATAGACATCTTATTGACACTGCTATCACATTGCTTCATCACTCTTCGGTGCCAATCCATTTTTGGTTTGATGCTATTGCCACCGCTACATTTCTTGTTAACAGAATGCCTTCTAGCATTTTACAGCACAAGACTCCTTTTGAAAAATTGTTTCATCTCACTCCTGATTTTTTCCTTTTTAAGGTGTTTGGTTGCCAATGCTTCCCTTGGTTAAAACCTTATGCTCCTCACAAACTAGCACCAAAATCTGTTTCTTGTGTTTTTCTAGGCTATCATCCTACTATTAAAGGTTATAGGTGCCTTGAACCTCTCTCTGGAAAAATCTACATTTCTAGACATGTTATCTTTAATGAATCATGTTTTCCATTCTCTCAGCAGCATCTCTCAGGATCTTCTCATTCATCTTCAGATTTATCTGTTCTTAATTCATTTTTCTGGCCTTCGTCTCTTAGTTCTACTTCTGTGCCCTCATCTGTGCATTCTGCTAAATCTCAGTCTTCCTCACTGTCTGTTCCATCTCCTGCTACGTCTGAGCCTTCTTCTTCTCATTCAGTTCCTCCTCCTACTCCTGTTACTCAACCTATTCCTACTCCTACTTCTGTTGCTCAACCTATTCCTATTACCTCTATTACTATTGATTTACCTTCTCTTTCTCTTCCTTCCTCTGTATCTAACACACATCCCATGATCACTCGCTCTAAGCATAAACTTCCTCACTGTTTTTCTGCTCCAGTTTCTCTCCTTGAGACTGAACCTACCTCTGTTCAAGCTGCTCTTAATTCTCCTGTGTGGTTTCAAGCCATGAAGGAAGAATATCAAGCTCTTTAACAACAAGGCACTTGGGACCTTGTTGCCCTTCCTTCTCATAAGATTGCTATTGGATGTAAATGGGTTTTTCAAATTAAAAGAGATTCCAATGGCACAATTGCTCGTTATAAAGCTCACTTGGTGGCCAAGGGGTTTTTGCAACAAGAAGGAATTGATTTTCATGAGACCTTTAGTCCCGTTGCTAAACAACCCACAATTCGCATTTTCTTAAGCATTGCTCTTCAGTATCAGTGGACTATCAAACAGCTAGACATTTCCAATGCATTCCTTCATGGTACTCTTCAAGAAGAAGTTTATATGCTGCAGCCTCCAGGGTTTGTGCAATCTTCTACTCATGTCTGCAAGCTTAAGAAGGCTTTGTATGGGCTCAAGCAAGCTCCTCGGGCTTGGTACTCAACCTTTTCTTCCTTCTTGCTCTCTCAGGGATTTATTAACAGTCTGTCTGACACTTCTCTTTTCATCAGAAAAACTTCTGCTAGTCTCACCTTGCTCTTGGTCTATGTTGATGATATATTGTTAACTGGTAATGATTCTGCACTTATTGCTAGTCTTCTTCAGCAAATGCACAAGGCCTTTTCAATGAAAGAACTTGGTTCCCTATCTTATTTTCTGGGCATTTTAGTTCAGTCTTCTGCTGAGCATGGTTACTTCTTATCTCAAGCCAAATATGCTGCTGCCTTATTGCACAAAGCCGGTTTGGCAGACTGCAAACCATGTTCTTCTCCTATGGTTGCTAAGACTACATGTTCTGCTGCTGATTCTGTGCCTTTTACTCAACCTTCACTATATAGAAGTTTAGTCGGTGGTCTGCAATATCTGACTATCACAAGACCTGATCTTTCTTATGCTGTGAATCAGGCTTGTCAATTTATGCATCTTCCCACTAATGCACATTTTCAAGCAGTTAAGAGACTTCTTCGATATGTCAAAGGAACTTTGTCTTATGGTCTCTCTTTCACACCTAGTTCTTTTGATCTTTCAGTCTTCTCAGACTCCAATTGGGCCAGTGATCCTCTTGATCGTGGATCAACCTCCGGTTATTGTGTCTATCTTGGCTGCAACTTGATTTCCTGGTTAGCTAAAAAGCAAGCCACTGTCTCAAGATCATCCACTGAAGCTGAATATAGAGCCTTAGCTCATGCCACAGCCGAGCTCACTTGGATTCAGCAGCTGCTTAAAGATTTCTGTGTTTCTTCTTCCACTACTCCTGTTATCTGGTGTGATAGTCTCTCTGCAATGGCTTTGGCATCAAATCCTGTTTTCCATTCTCGGTCAAAACATATAGAAATTGATTGCCATTTTATTCGGGAAAAAGTGACTGCTAAACAGATTGAACTTAAATATATTCCTACCCTTGATCAGGTCGCTGATATTTTTACTAAGCCTCTTTCTCCTTTCCGCTTTCATTATCTTCGTGACAAGCTGCTAGTGTTTCCATGCCCTATTAGCTTAAGGGGGGATGAAGAAGTTATCACAGCAGCAACACCAACATCTTCTTCTAGTACTCAACATTCATCACTGCTGCCTTCTCCCAGTACTCAGCATTCATCACTGCCTCTGTCTGTTACAGAGCATTCGTCACAGATCTGTAGCTATAATGGAATTGGTTATGGTGGTTAGTTAGTTTGTTATATAGTCAGTTGCATAAGTTTGTTAGTTTGTTAAGAATCAGTTTAGCTTAGATATTTTGTATTAGTATATAATAACATGTAAGCTACAGATCTGTTTTCAAGGAAAAATATAGTTTCAAGATTCTTTTCACTTACACTTAGAGTTGCTCTATTTGTTAAACCAACCTCAAATCAACATATGTAGGACTAATTGTAAGAACATAATTTTAAAATGTCGATAGAAAATTTTTAATATTTTTAATTAAAATTTGTGGCTTTCTTTATTTTTTTGTTTATTTTTTTTTTATTTTTTGATTAGGATAAAATTTTAATTATGATAAATTAGGATAAAAGACAATTTTAGTTATTAAAGTATATGCTCTTTGTCATTTTAGTCACTTAAGTTTCAATTTTGTCATTTTGGTCATCAAGTATATGCTTAAGAGGACCAAAATGACAAAATTTAAAAATTGAGAGACTAAAATGACAAGAAATGCATACTTTAGGGACTAAAACTATCTTTTATTTATTTATGTTAACAGACGTTAAATCTGGGACCAAATTGACTCAAATTGACAACTTTGAAAATCAAAATGACAAAATTGAAACTTACGAGACTAAATTGAAAAACAGCACATACTTTAGGAACTAAAATTGTCTTTTATTTGAATAAATTATATTGACCTCTTTTAAAATTTAGAGAAAATGCAAGTAGCATTATAGTTTTGACATAACACTAATCTCCCTTCCTTTCAATAAACTAAAAAGACTAAAATTAAAGCAAATAGTGCAAAGGCACAAATATAAATAGAAAAAACATACCAGCGTAAAAGAGATAACAATATAATTTCTTCACTTATATGGCTAACAAATAATTGATAAAAATGTGAATAAATATTATATGAATTAAAACTTTAACTAAACTTAATGTAATTATATCAAAACTATGAAATTTATTGTGTTTTCTCTAAATCTCACGGAAAGTCATTGTAATTTCCTCTCTCTTTTTTTTCAATACAGATTTGTGGAACAATAAACCTTTTTTTTTTAGGATGTAAACAATCAACTTTTTAGGAGTTAATTTAAAAGCAATATAATTTTTTTTAGTTTAAATTCATTTTACCCCTGTAGTTTGGGGCTGGAACACTTTATTCTCTTATGGTTCAAATATAGTCAGAAAACCCCCATGTAGTTTTGGAGTAAGTGCTACCATTACTTTTTTTCATCCAAACTAACAGAAGGGATATTATACACACTATTTTTTTCATCCAAATTAGAATGAAATTAGTACAATAAGAGGACAATTTTACTTCCATTTTCTCCAAACCTAAAATTAGATTAATATGTTAATTAAAATATAATTAAATAAAATATAACATAAAGAATAATTAAGAATTAATCTAAAATGTAATTAAATTAAAATGATTAGATTAACATGTTAGAAATTATAATAATAAATAATTAAGAATTTATAATTCATTTTGATTTAATTAAATTAATACTATACATTATATATTATGTGTATGAGAGATGAGAGAGAAACAAAATAACAAAAAGATATAAGGTTTGAGGGTATTATAGTAATTTTACATTTACAATTAACGGTTTTAACGGTTGCATTTTTGTCCAAAACTACATGGGAGACATATGGCTAATTTTAAAGATAGGGGATAAAATGCTATCAAGACATGCTACAGGGAAGTATAATGAATTTTTTCCTATTTTTTTATACAAACTTTTATGTACAGTTTAAAATGATATAATGAATTAATTTATTTTTTATAAAGACTTTCGAATTTAATTCTTTTTTGTTTTTTTATCTCTGTGCCCGTGCATTGCACCTTTGCACGGACTACTATCGGGATAATATATAAGTCTTTTTAGTTTATACGGACCACTCATGGAGTGTTCGTTAATTACTTTTCATTTAATTGCAACTAGTAGGCATGAGTCAAAATTTATTCAGAAAATCGTTAAAAAACTTGGGGTTAAGTTGAATTGCGGAATCTTGCATGTTGCGGACCACCCAATTGGAATGGAATCTCAAGCTAAAAATATTGATTTGTGGTTAAGGGATAAGAAAACGACCTAGTGGCTAGTTGGTTTACAAAAGCAACTTTATCAGCCATTTCAAATAAGAAAGAGAGAAAAATAAACAACGAGCTTGAAGGAAGAGAAAGGATTGAAAATGTCATGGGTTGCAAAAGGATTCTTGCAGTACTTGATGATGTGGATGAGCGACACCAGTTTAATCTTATTGGAAAGCTTGATTTGATTAATCGAAGAAGTAAAATTATCTTAACCACTAGGAACAAGCATTTGTTAAAGGCTAATGAAGTTTACATATTTGAGGTAAAGGTGCTTGATTCTAATAAATCATTGGAGCTTTTTAGTTGGCATGCCTTTGGACAAGACCATCCCATTGAAAGATTCTTTGCTTATTCACAAAGGGTAGTGTGGCATTGCAGAGGGCTTCCTTTAGCTCTTGTAGTTTGGGTTCTTCTCTATCTGACAAAAGTTTAGACATATGGAAAAGTGCATTACAAAAACTTAAAAATAATCTTGAGAAAGACAATCTGGATGACCATGACAGGAATTTATTCCTTTATATTGCTTGTTTATTTATCATAAGGGGCATAGATTTCACGGTTAGAATTCTAGATGCATGTGATTTCTGCTCAGAAAGAGGCATGGACAACCTCATTGACAGATGTCTCTTGATGATTACATAGAAGATATTGATGATGCATCAATTGCTTCAAGACATGGGAAGATACATTGTTCAACAACAATCAATGAGCTGGGTAAATGTAGATTGTTGGGGCGTCACGAGGATTCCTTTAATGTATTGAGGAGAAAAATTGTAAGAAACATGCTTTTCAAATACTTGATTAAGTTTTGTTTAATGTTCTCTTCGTATCCTAATTAATGTTTCCTCTTATCAGGGAACAAAAAAAATTGAAGGCCTCTACTTGATATGCATGTTTTAGAGAAAGAAAGTTGGTTCAACAAAACCTTCCATGACTTGGAAATTGATGCATTTGCGAGTATGGAAAATCTTATATTGCTCATGCTCAATGGTGTTGAAATCAAGGGAGGATACAAGGAATTTCCTAAGAGATTAAGACGGTTGTCTTGGCATGGATATTCTCAAAAATCCATACGATGTGATTTTTCTTTAGAGAGTCTGGTTGGTCTTGAATTGCGGAATAGCAAGTTGGAGTAAGTTTGGAAGGGAACTAGGCTACGATTAAACAAATTCCATATTTATTTTTATTATCTTTTCTTTTGAAGATTAACATATGAATTCTGAAAATTGTTTTCCTTCTTAATGTGGCAGTTGCTTATATCATTGAAAGTTCTGAATCTCAGTCATTTCCATGGTCTCCGCACTACTCGAACTTCACCGACCTCCCTAATCTTGAGGATTTGATCCTTGAGAATTGCATTCGTTTGGTTGAGGTTCATGAATCAATAAGTGAATTAGGGAGGCTTGTTTTCTTGAATCTCAAAGGCTACAAAGATCTTAAGAAGCTTCCATGCAAAATTGGTCATTTAAAATCCCTGGAAAGACTTGATCTCTCTGGTTGTTCAAATCTTGATCAATTTCCTACAGAGCTAGAGAAGATAAAATCTTTAACAATGTTCAATGTAGATGGAATTGACATAAATAAAATACAAAGTACCACTAGCGATGTTAAACCATGGAGCTGGCTTTTCAATCATTTCTTACTGAAACCAAGAAAATGTCCCGAATCCATCTATTTTTCATTGGCATCTTTAGCGAGCTGTATGGTAAGCTTAAGTCTTTCAAACTGCACCATGTCATATGATGATCCTGCGAATATTCTTGGTAGGTTTTCTCTGTTGCAGGATTTGGATTTAAGTAAAAATCCGATTTCTAGTCTTCTAGAAAGCATCAAAGGTCTTATTGGGCTTCGATCACTTAGGTTATCTCATTGCACAAGACTCCAATCACTGCCGGAACTTCCAGTGGGTTTAGAATTGTTGGATGTAGGTAAATGCAGTTCACTGGAGATGATAACAAATCTTCCTAACTGGACTACATATCTGGCTTTGAAGACAGATGGCTGTGAAAAACTAGTTGAGGTTCAACGGATTTTCAAGTTAGAGCCCATTGGCAATGTTGATGCAAAAATAGTTAACAGCTTGGGCTTAACTGAGTTGAAATCCATGAGAAGCCTTGAGGTGGACTTGAGGAACAACATCACAGACACACACAAGAAATATCTACTTTGAGTATGTTTTCTATCTATCATTGTGAGTATATATATAGTTGTATAAATAATTCATAGTTGAAATTGTTATGAATAACATGGCATAGGGGTGTTATGAATAACATGACATATGGGTTGTATGAATGTGGTATATACAACATATTTCTTTCTGGGGGTGAGGTGCCTAGATGGTCAAGCTGTAACACCCTGTCCCACATTGGAAGTTTGCATGGGTGATCTTGGGCATATAAAGCACCACTACCTTGCTACTAAATAACTTGGACTTAAGCTTTTAGGTCTTGTTGGTTAACCCACAAGTTACTTGGACCAGCAAGTAGGGGGGCGTTACAAATGGTATCAAAGCCGACCCATGCACACAACCATGTGGGCCACTTATTCTAGGCTGGCCACGAGCTTGTCGTGGTATTCTGATTGATTATAGACCCTCGCGAGGACGCGAGGATTTATGAGTGGGGGAGTTTGTAACACCCTGTCCCACATTGGAACTTTGCATGGGTGATCTTGGTCATATAAAGCACCACTACCTTGCTACTTAAGCTTTTGGGTCTTGTTGGTTAACCCACAAGTTACTTGGGCCAGCAAGTAGTGGGGTGCAAGTAACTTGTGGGTCGACCAACAATACCCAAAAGCTTAAGTCTAAGTTATTTAGTAGCAAGGTAGTGGTGTTCTATATGCCCAAGATCACCCATGCAAAGTTCCGATGTGGGACAAGGTGTTACAAACTCCCCCACTTATAAATCCTCGTGTCCTCGCGAGGGTCTATAATCAATCAGAATACCACGACAAGCTCGTGGTTAGCCCATAATAAGTGGCCCACATGGTTGTGTGCATGGGTTGGTATAGACGTCCCCGAACGTCCCGGGAGTGAGTCCCTCGTTTTGTTCATTTTGGGCTCACTACAGTTCAGGACTCAAATGTCACGGTCCTGTATCTAATCTCGCAGAGTGCAATGCAAGACCGATGAATCATCAAAGAGTCCAAATCCGGCAAATCATTTTTGAAAACAGATTTTTTGAAAGAAGTGCCAAACATGGACTGCTTTGCCAGATACAGAGTCGCTACCTAAATATTTTATTTTGGAAAATTTAGGAAACCCTGACTCGTTGCCTAACGCCACGTGTCCGTCATCACCAAAGTTGCCTCGGCTCGGGAACTTGGGTACGATTGGGGAAGGTCACTTCGTGAGCACCCCCGCTCGCCCGATCAAAGATCGGCCTCTACTAACCATGATATCGAGTTTTGAAAACATTATGTGCTCTTATTCCGGTTATTAGCCTAGATTTACTACGCGATGCGCACAGCATACAAGTATAGACTGGATCGTCTGAGTTGGAACAAAATATTTCATGTTTTTTTTTAAAGCGGTTTGCTACTCGCAAGTAGGCTAAAAGGTGGATTTGCCACCCTCGGGTGGGCTTAGAAAACATGGTGTTGCCACTCTCAAGTGGGCTTAAAAACTCGCAATCGATGAATTATTCCAATCCAAATAACCCAACCTTCACCCACAGGCATTCAGGCAGTTATATCACATAAGCACATAGCCACATGGTAAGCATGCTATCATGGCAGTCACTCACACGCATGCAAGGATGCTAAAGCATAAACACTCATCGAGTACTCCAAGCCAAAACAAAAGCTATGTTAGAAATCCATGGATGATCCTAACTATATAGAAATGCCTAATGCAACACATGCAAAAATGCAACTATAATAGGCTCGGCTATTCTAAAAATGACATGTGAAATGCTACAACTAACAAGTATTCAACTGAGAATTGAAATACAATGCAGTTAGTATGATGCGCCGAGCTCGGTGCATGCAAGACAGATGAATGGATGCAAACATGCGAGCATAAGTATGCTAATTGAAACATGCCCTAATCTAACCATCATAAGTTAGTAAATAAAAGGGAGAAAGACGTGGGGTTGGAAGACATACATCACACGCACGCACACTTATTACACAATTGCCCTCGCTCGGAGGGTCCGAATAAATAAGATACAGTCCGAATAAATAGTACAGTCCGAATAAATACAAAATCCTAATTAATTAACAAATTAATCTAGGAAAGCAGGTAAATTAGCACGCAAATCCATGGACCGCCTCAGCTCTGTTTTGAATGATGAATGATGCATGCTTGAGTTGCCTTGCGGGGAAATCCATTGCAATGCCCCGGTTTGCCTCTGTTTGCAATTGTTCTCGGAATATTGTGCAAAGCTCCAGAAGGCTGCTGATTTCTGATTTGCTGCAACAGAGAGCAACAAAGGGGCATGGCAAAGTATTTTCACATATGTATGCATGACTACTCTCCAGGGAGTGTAGCCCTCGATTCTCGTGCCACCAATCATGCATCTCGATGCATGATGGCCGAGGAGTCGAATTGCACGACTCAATGTGAAATGAATGCACATGAAAACACAACAAGACCTAAACTCCATCATGGGTAATCCGGAATGTCGGCGACCGGGAATTGAGACACATTCCGTCACTTGGAGTACGAAACGTCCCTCGTTTCCCGTGCTTGGGCTAACTCCTATCCCAAACACAATGCAAATGAGATGGCATACACAATGCGACTAACATGTAACCTAGCATACGCAATGCTATGGACTAAAATGGCATACACAATGCAAGTGATGTAACATGGCATACACAATGCTCTAACATGCAACCTAGCATACGCAATGCTATAGACTGAAATGGCATACACAATGCACGATGGACTTACACCAACATGAGTGCACCTCAGTAACACTCACATCAGTGGCCATACGGTAGGAAATGAAACAACCGAAATGCATGCAAACGCGCATGAATGCCAAGGGCCGATCCTAAGGCATAACACGCCACTCCACCAAAGCATGGCAAGGGATGCAATATGGCATACAAACACATATGATACAGCTCTGAAACATGATAAACAATGGTCCCGAATCATGCAAACATGGCACACTATGCAAGCTAGGGGGCCCGGGTACCGAAACTAGTGAAGTGCGTTACACTAGAGGTACCCAAAGCAATGCACCAAAGGCAAAACCAACCCCAAACAGACCCTAGGCATGTTTGAAACAGTGGGAAATTGGCCTAAAATGATGGCTCAACATGCATGAAAATGAAGCTCATTCATTGGTCGGTAAACAAGACATTCACGCACAACTCTCAAGCACACTTAAAGAGATGAAAACATGGCAATATGGCATTCAAACCAGCTCTAAAATATGATGAAAAATGACCTCAAAACATGAACACACCTTAGCACATGCATGCAATGGACCTCAAAACTCAAAGTTAAGCATGGGTATTGAACTACAAGCATGCAAAACAAACATCATTCGACCATGAGGCCTAAAAACAGAGCTAGGGTAGTCCAAAATAAGCATATTATCAGTTTAAGGTGTGGCCAAAAAGTGCTAACATCAAGGGTCCACAAAGCATGCAAAGAAAGCTAGTGAACCATTAGTTGTTCTACAACTATATGAAGCATATGAAGGCTCACCCAACCAACCAAAAACAGAAGCATTTCATGCCAAAATATGCCAAAATACCCACTGAAACTCAGTCAATGCATTAAAAAATGAGGGGCTCCTTTGGAAGGCCATGCAAGGGGGTATTCTACACCTATGTGATAGACAAACAAAAGGGCAAAACCACCTCTGGAAATGAGTTATGACAGCCCTAAAACCCACCAAATAGGCCCTGAAATCAGTCTAGGAAATATGTAAAGAAAGGTCCCTTTGAAAGGCCTTGAATGGGATTGCTCTACACATGCATCATAGACATAAAATATGGCAAAATGGGCTCTTGATAGAGCTTAGGCAGACCTTAAACTCACAAAATGAGGCCTGAAACATGACTTCAATGCATGCAAAAAAGAGTCATTTTGGAAGGCCAACAATGCTAGTAAAGAGATGAAGGGGTGAGAGGGTCACCCCTCTCTGATTTTAAGGCTCAAAGACACATCTAAGCCACCGAAAATCCATTGGATTTCAGTGGCTAAGAGGCCAAACCAAGGCCAATACAAATGCTCTAATGCATAGTTCAAAACATGAGGAGATGAAGCACGCAAGGGGGAAGATGACCCCAAACAGAAAAGAGTCCTTAAACAAACATGCTTAGAAGATCAAAACAAGATTTTTTCTAGTTTATGTCGAAGTCCAAAAATTCTTGCAAATAAGGCTAAGACATGATGCAAAATAATGCAAAAATGGGGAAAATAGAGGCTTACCATTGTAGAGCCGACCCTCAGCAACTTTTGGACCAAGAATGTGACTCCTCAAGCTCTGCAAATGACCTCCAAGATGGTTGAATGGATGGTGGAGGTGGTAGGTGTAACAAGCCCGCGGGGGACCTCGCTACAGCTCAGACTCGATTTTTGTCACGGTTCTTAATCTTGAACCAAAGAGTCCAAATCCGACAAATCTGTAGACGCGCCCTTGGGCTTCGCTACTACAGTTCGGACTCCCTTTTGTTGTCGGTTCTTAATCTAAACCAAAGAGTCCAAATCCGGCAAATCGTTTTGAGAAAACAGATTTTTTTGAAAAGAAGTGCCAAACATGGACTGCTTTGCCAGATACAGAGTCGCCACCTAAATATTTTTTAATGGGGAAATTTAGGAAACCCTGACTCGGTGCCAAAGGCCACGTGTCCGTCATCACCAAAGTTGTCTCGGCTCGAGAACTTGGGTACGATTGGGGAAGGTCAGCTATGAGCACCCCCTCTCGCCCGGTCCGAAGACCGGCCTCTACTAACCGTGATATCCGATTTTGAAAACGTTATGTGTTCTTATTCCGGTTATTAGCCTAGATTTACTACGTTATGCGCACAGCAAACAAGTATAGACCAAATCGCCTAAACTGGAACAAAACATTTCATGTTTGCTTTGAAAATGGTTTGCTACTCGCAAGTAGGCTAAAATGAAGATTTTGCCACCCTCAAGTGGGCTTTAGAAAAGATGGTTTTGCCACTATCTAGTGGGCTTAAAACTCACAGTTTTAATGCATTATTCCAACTTAGGTAATTCAAACTCCATCCACAGGCATTCAAGCAATTATATCACATAAGCAGCTAGCCTCATGGTAATCATGCTATTATGGCAACATTCACACGCATGCGATATGCTAAAGCATAAAAGCTTACCTAGTACTCCAAGCCAAAACAGAAACTAGTTAGTAATCAATGCATGATCCTGGTTCATGTTAAGTGGCTAATGCTTCGCAGGCAAAATGCAGCTATAATAGGCTCGGCTATCCTAAACATGGCATGTGAAATGCTGCAATTAACAAGCACTCATCTTGGAATTTGAAATTCATATGCAGTTAGCATGATGTGCCGAGCCCGGTGCATGGAAAAAAATGTATGGATGCACGCATGCATATCATAAGGTATGCTAATTTAAATATGTCCTAATACTAACCATCAAAGCAGGTAAGTAAAAGGGAGAAAGAAGTGGGGGTTGGAAGACATGAACACACGCACCCACACTTATTACAAATACGCCCTCACTCGAAGGGACCAAATAAATATTACAGTCCGAATAAATAATGCTAAATTAATTATTACAAAACTTCTAATTAATCAACAAAATAAATTCAGAAAGAAGGTGGCCTCAGCCCTACCTCGGAATGCATGAATGATGCATGCGTCAGTCTGTTTTGTCCGGAAAACCCGTGCCATGCTACTGCTGCCTCTGTTTTACACTGCCCTGCCTCTCCAAACACTGCCAAAGTCCTGGGACATGTTTCTTGCACACTGTATAATACCATCGACTAGAGGAAATGCCCACCGGCCATAGAGAATTTCCATCGGCTGCTGATGAAGTTATCGGCCACTCACCAATGGCCGGTCGGCACTTAATGTTGCCGGTCGGCATAAACTTCCTGCAGAAGACAGTTTTGACAGCAACAGAAGACAGGCAGTGCATGGCATAGAATTTCAAGCACATGTAAGCATGGCTCCTCTCCCAATCATGTGACAGACTCAGGGGAGTGTGGCCCTTGATCCTTGGGCTATCAATTGTGCATTTGATGCGTGATAGCCTAAGGAGCCAAGGTTACAATTCAATGTAAAAATGCATGCGACACACAAATGAGGACCAAGACCCTATCATATCAAAGTCAAGGGCCCCGGTGACCGAGAGTTGAGATATGTTTTGTCACTTTAAGTACAAACACCTCTCATCTCTCACACTTGGTTTGACACCCCAAACCAAGTAATGCAATGCATGTTATGCAAACATGGTTCAAAGATGCAACATGAGATTAAGATGCAAGGCATGCGAGATGCAAGTGCTATGCAAACATGGACAATCTAAGCAATAGGATCAACATGCTACAACTCCTAATGAAGCAATCATGCAACAAACATGAGACAAGCATGCAATGATGGACTTAAACCGTAAAGGGGCAGACCTCAATCCACCCCAAAACAGTGGCCAAAAGTGCCCAAAATGATGGACAAACACTGATGCCAACATGCAAGCCAATGGGCCTAAAGCTAAGGCACAAAAGGGAGCACTTTACTTCCACTAACATGACCACTCATGGCATGAATTAGACAAGCAAAAATAGAATCCTGGCATGCAAAAATAGGCTCCAAAACACACTGATATGGCAGCTTAAGTGGCTCCAATGAGTTGCATGCACCAAGGCTCATTTCTAGACATAAAAGGGCACATCCTCAAAGCGTGAAAGGGGTCACATATGCAAGCATACAAACATGATTAATGGACTGAAATACGATCCTAAATGATGCCAAATCATGAGGATGGTCTAAGCTAAGCATGCCAGAGGCCAATATGCTCAAGGCTTACAAGCCAAAACACAAAGAGATGACACCAAACATGGCAAGCATGACTAAAATAGATGGCCAACAGACCTTAAACATGGTAAAGTAATGCCAATACATTCATGAAGTTAGGCTAATACATGCAAGAATCATGGCCTAAACACAAGATGCATTTCTATGCAAAATAGAGGGATGCAAAGCAAGTATATTAAACATGTAAAGGGGCACAAATCCGACCAAAAATAGAGATAGCATATGACCTATAGACACCCAAAGACCTATGAAATAGGGCCAAAACCAGTCAAGCATGCATGGTACCCTTTAAGCCAAAAGGTAAGGAAATGAGGCAATGAAGGGAGAGGGGTGTCCCTCCCCTAAACAAGACTTCAAACCACCTTCCTTACTACTGAAAAATCACTGGTTTTCAGTGGTGAGAAGACTAAAACACTCAAGCAAACAAAGCCTCACAAAGGAAGTACCAAAAAGGGCCAAATAAGGCCTAAGAGGGTGAGTTTGAACTCAAACCACAAAACACCCTTAATGAGAGTTCTTAAGCATGGAAATACAAGCCTTTTTTATGTTATACATAGAGTTCAAATCAGCATGCAAGATAGGTAAAAAACTAGTGCAAGATTGGGGGAAATAAAGTAAGAATCTCACCCTTGAAGAACACTTCAAGAACAGGTGCCCCAGCCAGCCTCCAATGATCAAAATCAGTCCAAAACCTCAACAAACAACCCTCAATGTCCCTCAATCTCGGAGCAAGGTGTAATGGTGTGTGTATTAGTGCAAAAGTAAGGTTAAAATGTACTTTCAAGGCCTAGAAACACACACAAGGTATGAGAGAGAGGAAAATATAGAGAGAGAAGGTGTATATATCAGATGTATAGATATATATGCTCTGGTTTTTGGTTTAAAAGCTCCAACCCCTAACAATGGAGGAGGAGGGCTCTATATATCTTCTCCAAGAAGCCAAGTGAAAGGGGCAAAGGGTGCAAAGGAGTCTTGGCTTCTAGAGGAAGCTAAGACAGCTGGCCAAGCTTCTCCAAGAAGCTTGGCCAAGGGTTCATCCTTCTAGAAGGAACCAAAGGGGGTCAAGGGTGCAAAGGGTTCATCCCCGTGCATGGGGAGTGGTGATGGTGCATTCCAGCTGGCACAGCTGGCATGCACCATGCGTGAGGGGTGCAAAGGGTGCAAGTCGGCTGGCAGAAGAGGTCATCGGCCATAACAAAGTGCCGATCGGCAAAATATAGTGCCGACCGGCCATTGGTTTTAAGGAACCACTGCCGGTGGAACCCACAAACGGCCGGTGATGGGTGGGGGCAGCCGGTGGAGTGTGGGGATGGCCAACAAGCCATTCCCTGCCCTCCAGGGCAAAAACACAAGTGTTTGGTGCCAAAACCATACACGGAACAGCCGAGTTCGGAGATCCTGAGGCAAGGTACGTAACCGAGACCTCCGAGAATTCCAAACGAACACAAACGTGGATGATCACCGGGTGTTCAAACGGTGACGTCCAAGTCTTGAGGACCGTCAAAAATGGGGTGTCTACAAAATCATTTTGAGAAAATAGATTTTTTGAAAGAAGTGCCAAACATGGACTGCTTTGCCAGATACAGAGTCGCCACCTAAATATTTTATTTTGGGAAATTTAGGAAACCCTGACTCATTGCCTAAGGCCACGTGTCCGTCATCACCAAAGTTGCCTCGGCTCGGGAACTTGGGTACGATTGGGGAAGGTCACTTCGTGAGCACCCCCGCTCGCCCGATCAAAGATCGGCCTCTACTAACCATGATATCGAGTTTTGAAAACATTATGCGTTCTTATTCTGGTTATTAGCCTAGGATTACTACGTGATGCGCACAACATACAAGTATAGACCGGGTCGCCTGAATTGGAACAAAACACTTCATGTTTGTTGTTGAAAGATGGTTTGCTACCCGCAGGTAGGCTTAAAATGCAGATTTTGCCACCCTCAGGTGGGCTTAGAAGACATGATTTTGCCACTATCTAGTGGGCTTAAAACACACATTTGATGATTTGTTCCAATCTAAGTAACCCAACCTTCACCCACAGGCATTCAGGCAGTTATATCACATAAGCAAATAGCATCATGGTAAGCATGCTATTCATGGCAGCACTCACACGCATGCAAGGATGCTAAAGCATAAAACTCACCGAGTACTCCAAGCCAAAACAGAAGCTAATTAGAAATCCATGCATGATCCTAATTATACAGAAATGCCTAATGCAACACATGCAAAAATGCAACTATAGTAGGCTCGGCTATTCTAAACATGGCATGTGAGATGCAACAGCTATCATGTATTCAACTTGGAATTGAAATACAAATGCAGTTAGTATGATGCGCCGAGCCCGGTGCATGCAAAACAGATGAATGAGTGCAAATATGCTATCATACTGTATGCTAATTGAAACATGCCCTAATCTAACCATCATAAGCAGGTAAATAAAAGGGAGAGAAAGACGTGGGGTTGGAAGACATACATCACACACATGCACACTTATTACAATTGTGCCCTCGCTCGGAGGGTCCGAATAAATAATATACAGTCCCAAATAAATAATTACAGTCCGAATAAATATAAAATCCTAATTAATTAACAAATTAAACTAGGAAAGCGGTAAACTAGCGTGCAAGCTAGGGACTGCCTTGACTCTGCTTCAGATGATGAATGATGCATATCCGGGTTGCCTTTGCGTGGAAATCCACTGTGATGCCCCGATTAGCCTCTGTTTTGCAATAATTTTTGAAAAGCGCGCCAAGCCCTGGAAGACTGCTGATTCTTGATTTGCTGCAACAGAGAGCAGGAAAGGGGCATGGCAATGTATTTTCACAAATGTGTACATGCCTCGATCCTCGTGCCACCAATCACGCATCTCGATGCATGATGGCCGAGGAGTCGAATCGCATAACTCAATATGAAATGAATGCATAGGAAAACACAACAAGACCTGACTCCATCATGGATAATCCGGAGTGTCGGCGACTGGGAATTGAGACACGTTCCGTCACTCGAAGTACAAAACGCCCCTCGTTTCCCGTGCTCGGGCTAACTCCTATCCCCAACACAATGCAATATGTATGATATGCATGAAATGCAACTAAGATACAACCTAACATGCAACATGCTATGAAATGGCATACACGATGCACGAGGTAACATGGCATACACAATGCGCTAACATACAACCTAGCATACATAATGCTATGGAATGAAATGGCATACACAATGCAATATGGGCTTACACCAACGTGAGTGGACCTCAGCCACACTCACATAATAGGCCATAAGATGAAAATGAGACAACTCGAAATGCGTGCTCACGTGCACGCAAATCGAGGACCGACCCTAAGGCACCAAATGCCACTCTAGCAAGACATGGCAAGGCATGGAATATGGCATACTAGCATGCAAATTTCAGTAGCAAAATATGATGCAAAACAGCCCCAAAACATGGAAACATGGCACCCGATACATGGAATGAGACCCGAAACATGAAATTAGGTACATGGAATGACCTATGGCTATGCAAAGCATGCGTTATTTGAACATGAAGTGTGAAGACAGAATCAAGACAGTCCCAAAACAAGCATATTTACAATTTTAAGCAAGGCCAAACAGTGAACACAAATAGGACTAAGCTAGCATGCAAAAAATGGCCCCGTAAGAGAGATAATGAAGCAAGTAGCAACTGCTGGCCCTAAATGGCCAAGAGCCCTTCAACAAAGTTGAAGAGGGGCTCAAAATGAAGCACTTTATAGTTTACAACAAGCCACGAAAATAAACACAAGTATGGCTAAACTATTATGCAAGAAATGGGCCAAAAGGGAGACAAAGAAGCAAGTGATGGTTACTGGCCTCAAACAGAGGAGGGCCCTTCAACAAAGTTGAAGAGGGGCCCAAAACATGGTATTTTACAGTTAGTGACCAAACCCAAAACAGTGCATATGCAAGCTTAAAATACTATGCAAAATAAGGCCTAAAAAGAGGTTTAAACACAAAGAGCAAAAAGGGAGCTTCAAACAACAAAAGTCCCTTGATCAAACATGAAGAAGGGGGTCAAAATAAGGCTATTTACAATTCAGACCAGAGCTCAAAAATACAAGCACAAGGGGTTAACAAAACATGCAAAAATAAGGCCAAAGGAGGGATAGAGAGGCAAGTGACAAAAGGAAGCCTCAAACAGTGAAGAGCCCTTCAACAATGTTGAAGAAGGGCTCAAAACAAGCCACTTTTCAGTTTATAACTAAGCTCAAAACAATTTACAAATAGGCCTAAAATACTATGCAAGAAAGAGGCATACAAGAGAGGTAAAGAAGCAAGTGGTAGCTAGAGACCTTAAACAGAGAAGGACCCTTAATCAAACATGAAAAGGACCTCAAAACATGATTATTTTCAGTTAGGGTTGGAGCCCAAAAATGTAAGCAAGTATGGCTTAGAAAGCATGCAAAATAAGCTTAAAAAAGAGGGAAAACATGGCTCACCCTTGAAGACTATGTCTTTGACAACTCTTGGACCAAGAAGTGATGGTCCTAGCCTCTGAAAGATCCTCCAAGCTGCTAGAATGGAGTGTGGATTGGTTGGCTTGGAGATGGAGTAGAATGGGTGTAGGATTTGAGAGGTTTTGAGGGTTGAAGTGTAAAGAGAGAGAGATACAATGTAGGAGCTCCAAACCAAAATTTCTAACCCTTCAAAAGGGAGCTGGAGGGCCTGGTTATATAGGCACAAGAGTGGGAAAAGGGGGGGGAGATTCAAATTTAAGTTTCCCCCCCAAAAGTTCCCCCATCGGATACAGAATCTGGGGGGAAAATGAGGGTATATTTGTGATGTACCAGGAGAGAGGAGCAAGGCCGGCTGGTTATTTAGGGTTTAGGTGGCCGGCCGGCCCTCTCCATGGCCGGTTGACCAAGGGTCAAAAGGTTCAAGTGTGATTAGTGGCCGGCCACCTCAAATTGGTGGCCTCCCATGTGTGCACAACACAACTATGTGGTCAAAAACTGGAGAAAGTGAACCAGGAGAGAGAAAAGGCCACTTTTAGGAGGGGTTCAAAAGGGTCACACACAATTACTGGCCGGCCATGTGATATTGGTGGCCTCCCAGGTGTCTATAACACAAATATGTAGTTTAGGGCCAGAAAAAATGGCCTTAGGGTGGTCAACATTGGCTTTCAAGTGAGAAAAAACGGGCGACGGAGGGCGATGAAGGAATAAAACTGGTTGTCAGAACAATTACTGGCCTCCCACCCTTCTACGACCTTCCTAACAATGAAAATGAGGCCTCCACCAAAAATGAACCAAAACCGATGCAAAATGAAGGTTCGGGAGCCAAAACGCGCAGCCTGGGGCCCCGAAAACTGACTATTAGACACCAGAAGGGGTGTTCAACCACGAAGTTGGTCTCTCGGACCACAGTGTCCCTCAAAAGGGAGGAAATAAGGTGTATGCCAAAAATCGGAGCAAACAGAGGTGGTTAAGCGGTCCCGAACCGAGGCACACGGCCAACGGCTCCGAAAAATCGGAAACCAGGCTCCAAACGGGAAAAGTGGCCTACGGCCACGAAACGTAGCCTACGGCCACTGAGAGATGATCTACGAGACCTCTCCCTCCCTTCGGGAAGAGAAAACAGAGAAAACAGAGCCTGGTTCGCAAACCGAGGCAAGACACGAAAGAGCCCGGAAGTCCAGAGGCAAGGCTCGCAGCCGAGACTCTGAAACTTCTGAACGAGCACAATATGCAACAACACCGAGCGCTCAATCGGTGACGTCTGAGTCTTAAGGTCGGTCAAAAATGGGGTGTCTACAGTAGGCTATGAGGTGTAGTGTAAAATGGCCAAGAATAATGGGGTTCTGATGCTTGGAATTGAGAGTTATGGAGGGGGGTGTATGTATACCTTAACCAAAGGATTCAACCCTTGCAATGGAAGCTCAGCTCCTCCTTTATAGAGGAGAGGCTCTAAAGCTTCTTGAGGAAGCTAAAAACCAAGCTTAAACATCCTCCATACATGTGTATGGAGGATGCATTTTGAGGCTTCTAGCTGGCACAGCTAGCTTCAACTCAATGAGACAAAAAAGGAGAAAACTGGCCGACCAGTTCAGGTGGTCGGCCGACCACTTTTCCTGGTCGGACGACCAGTTCAAAGGGTTTAGGTGGTCGGCCGACCACCTTTTCTGGTCAGCCTGCTACTTTTTCTGGTTTTTTAGGACAAAAATTGGTCTGCCGGAAAGAAAGGTGGTCGGGCTGTGATTGCGAAGTCCAAAGGTGGTCAGCCAAGTGTCCAAATTGAAGGCCCAGAAGTTAGCTTTCCAATGGCACCATCCTTGCATCAAAATTCCTCCTGTGCAAAAAGTTATGCCTGTTTTGGTGAAGCCGCGCAGATTCGGTCTAACCGGAGTGATGCCCTACTTCAACCAATCATATCTCCCCCGTCCGGAATTGACTTTAGGAGATTCTCGAGTGAAAAATGAAGCCCCGGAAGTAAGCTTTCCAACAGTAGTGGCCTCATAGCTAGAATCTAAGTATGCAAATGAATAAGCCCGATTCAGCGAGGGCTGCTCGACTCTCTCCTACCCGAATTCATGCCGAACTTCTCCCAAACTAGTTTCTTCCCTCTTCTCTTCTTTTCTTCAACTCCAAACCCCTAAGTAAGGTGTTTTGAAATATTTTTCAAAGATTTCATCTCTCATTCATTCATTTCCACTTTGTCCTTGCTCGGTTTGCCGAAAAACGCAACATTTAACAAAATGCGAGCGTCGGAACATCGTAGGAACTTTATTTCAAAAATATTTTGAAAGAGAGGATTTTAAGATGTAAAAACCATTCAAAATAGTTTTGGTCCAAAATGGGGTATGAAGTTGAGATTTGACTCTCCTCTTGCCGAAGAAACTGCACTTTTGCACTGCACAACTTTCACCACCAAGTAAACCGTCAGTAGCGGCGTCCAAGTCTTAAGGGCGGTCAAAAATGGGATGTCTACAGTTGCCCCTCTTTGATAGAACTCGGAAGTCATACGTGACGAGAGTGAATGTCAAAGCCCATAGACGACCCATTTTTGACAAGGCCGAAGACTTAGACAAACATACAAGATAACAAAGAAATGTGCCCGCAGGTGGGGGCAAAATGCAAAGTGATATGCATAAAGCCGGACGTAACTTATGATCACGCAAAGCAGCAAGCTGTAATGAAGTAAGTATTCACAAATAGATGCAATAGTTTTAAGCAAGAATGCGAAGCAACAACTACATTTCATGCAGTAAGGATCATGTAAATAAAGCTGTAACGAAGCAGATATTCACAATAAATGCGACAGTTTTAAGTAAGAAGGCAAATCAAACTACATTTCATGCAGTTATGATGTAAGAAGATTATGCAATCTTAGCGAGCATGTGCGATAGATACACAAAAGTGAAGAGAGTGTGCTGGATACACTATATGAATAAAGTGTGATTGATACACTAAGTGAAGCAAAGTGTGATAGATACTAAAAGTGAACACAAAGTGTGATAGATGCACTATGTGAAGCAAAGTATGATGGATACACAAAAAGTGAACACAAAGTGTGATAGATGCACTAAGTGAACAGAGTGTGATTGATACACTAAAAACGAACACAAAGTGTGATAGATGCACTAAGTGAACAAAGTGTGATTGATACACTAAAAGCGAACACAAAGTGTGATAGATGCACTAAGTGAACAGAGTGTGATAGATACACTAAAGGTGAACACAAAGTGTGATAGATGCACTATGTGAACAAAGTGTGATAGATACACTGAAGGTGAACACAAAGTGTGATAGATGCACTATGTGAACAGAGTGTGATAGATACACTGAAGGTGAACACAAAGTGTGATAGATGCACTATGTGAACAGAGTGTGATTGATACACTAAAAGCGAACACAAAGTGTGATAGATGCACTAAGTGAACATAGTATGATTGATACACTAAAAGCGAACACAAAGTGTGATAGATGCACTAAGTGAACAAAGTGTGATTGATACACCATAGGTGAACACAAAGTGTGATAGATGCACTAAGTGAACAAGTGTGATGGATACACAAAATGTGAACACAAAGTGTGATAGATGCACTAAGTGAACAAGTGTGATGGATACATTGAAGGTGAACACAAAGTGTGATAGATGCACCATGTGAACAGAGTATGATAGATATACTAAAGATGAACACAAAGTGTGATAGATGCACTATGTGAACAGGTGTGATGGATACACAAAAGGTAATGAAGTGTGATGGATACACTAAACGAATGAAGTGTGATTGATACACAAAATGAGAATGTGTGTGATAGATACAGAAAATGAGAATGTGTGTGATAGATACAGAAAATGAAAGAAGTGTGATTGATACACTAAGTGAAGAGAGTGTGATTGATACACTAAATAAATGAAGTGTGATTGATACACTAAGCGAATGAAGAAAGTGTGATAGATACACTAAGGGTGAATGAGATGTGATTGATACACTAACTGAATGAAGTGTGATTGATACACTAACTGAATGAAGTGTAATTGATACACTAAATAAATGATCTCAAACGGAACTTCTTTGAATAAACCGTACATACAATATCGTGCATGAATGAGAAAGAAACTTGAGAGGTACAATGCAATACAATGCATAATGCAATAAACAAGCATAGCGGCGCTTTAGAAAGCACCTCATGGGGTGAGTGGCGATGAACCACTCTACTCTGACGGGGATCTCCCCTCGTGCTCTTCGAACACTTACCTTCAACTGACAGTACAAAGGCTCTGAAATGCTGACAAGGGTTCTTCACGTAGAACACTTTGGATGCTGCCTTTCTTCCTGATCATATTCACAACTTTCCCTATTCTCCAACGGGTTGACAGACTAGGTTGGTTCAATATCCAGAATTGAGGTGCATACACGCTATCTCAACCTATGGGGCTTCCATACAGATTTCAAGCCGAGGACACACCTCTGGGTATTTAAACCAGACTTTAGTCTCAGAAATCTCGAACCTTTGCGTTCTAGGCAACAGCAATTCGAACTCTAGTTTCCACCGTCACAGTTGGTCTCCTAGGAACTCATTGCGAACACAGCCAAGATGTCTCTGGCAGGAAATGGTACTTAGGGAGAGCACTTTTGATCGCCATTCTGGCTTGAAGCAGGCTTGATCTTGAGCTTGAGGTAGAGGCGCACTCATACTTCGGAGCATTGGCAAGACCTGAAGAGGTACACACAGAATGCAATCTTGGAACTTACTAAAGTTGAAACAAACTCAGATGCCTGACATTTTCCGTCTTTTCTTTTGCTTTGCAGTCTGGAACCTATATAGCTTTAGATAGGTCCTGGTTTTACTGTTCTCATGTGACCTGGGTTGAACCCTACAGTTTTATGAAAGAATAGATCCTATTTTGCACAAATGTAGAGAATGGCACAGCACTCGGAGCGCAAAACGATTTTATTTTTGAAATTGAGAGATGAGTTCTTGATCGGGGTATTGAGCCTACGACTGAACACAGCGCACTACGACTCAACAACGAAAAACAAAAGGTAAACAACCTAAACACATCGAGTAACACTCGAAACGACTCGAAACAAGAATCGAGATAAAACAAAAAGACACGACACTCAGACGTGCACAGGGAGCCTGTTTCTCTGGGTATTGTTTCCCACCTTTTCTCATTTGTGATTCTCACATCACTCGGCCCTCAAG
This sequence comes from Camellia granthamiana, assembly GCA_036172215.1. Classification (NCBI taxonomy): domain Eukaryota; kingdom Viridiplantae; phylum Streptophyta; class Magnoliopsida; order Ericales; family Theaceae; genus Camellia; species Camellia granthamiana. The sequence continues at coordinate 28,246,394 of CM069904.1, forward strand.
CTTTGTTTTTCTAAAAAAGCCCTTTTCTTCACTTTTTCCCTCAGCGCACATCTCTCTATTCTTCAATCTCTCATTTTTTATCCCTCCCCTGGGTGGTTGATGGATAAACAAGAAGTTGCAGGCTCTTGCCCCTAGCATTCTGCTAGATTCTCTTTCTTCTGTTCACAGCTAGTGAATTTCCCCACAGAGGGGTTGTGCTGCGGCTGGATGTGCAGCAGATCTGCAATTGACATTAGTTGACGATGCTCTACTGGGGAGTTTGGACGTGATTAGATCTGTCCAGATGAGGGAATGGAATATCCTGCCCTATTCTAGTTCGTGTTTCGCACTTGGCTTGATACCTCGTTGCTTGGAGGATATGAGAGCTTTCAGCCCTTTTCTGTTAGCTTCCGCTGTGCCCTTCTTGGCGAATAGGGTGCCCTTTCTGGAAAATGCATTGACAACCGGGGAAAGACAGGAAGCCTGACTCAACTGTGCCCCTAGTTCATTATTTTGACTATTTTTTGTTTTTGGCTTCTGCTTAAAACAATTTTAACCAAAATGAGAGTTAGATTAACGCGCTTGTTCGATTTTCTAATTTGAAATCATGCGAGTTAGGTTATGAGCACTGAAAATTTTCCTTTTTGGGTCCAAGAAAATGGTCCAGTTTTGGAAAAATGGAATAATTTTCGAGAGAATATTAGTCAACCTTATTAAAAATTCTCAAAAACTATTTTGTAAACGGCCACTGCTCAACGAGCACAAAACCTACTCTTGAGATGCACAACCTCAGATCCGAAGGAAAATTGCCCCTTGCTTGAACGACACTGCATGGCAATTGAAAGTTGCCCCTAGTCTGAATAGCACCGCAGCACATTGTATGGCAACGGAAAGTTCCCCCTTGTTTGAATGGCACCGCAGCGCATTGTAATTAGTCTTCAGAGTGACGATCACAACCGAACTCTCGGATACAGAGAAGACAAAGATGACCAAAACCATCACATGGACACAATCGAATTTAGAGGTGTTTGCGGCTAGACTTCAGAATGAAGTTGCCTACGTATCCCAAACATGGGAATCAAGCCTTACGTAGTTCGGGGTTAAGGTACACTCGGGTATTAACCTCTCCTTTTGCGTTGTAATTTTTGCCAAGGCCATCATTTCTGGGTTTTCAACCTTGCGAGCTTTGTTCTTCTTTTCTTTTCATTTCTTTTCTTCTTTTTTCTTTCTTTTTCATCTTTTTTTCTTCTTTGCATTTTTTTGTTCTTTTTGTTCTTTTTCTTGCTCTAACTTTTGCCTGGGTCGCCCTTTCGGGTTTTCGGCCTAGCGAGCCTCTCAAGGGTAAAAGTGTAGCTTTGTCCATGTCAAATGGTTTTGAGATCCTGAAGTCATCTGAATCCAGGAGAATGGCTGCTGTTTGCTGATGATGTAGAAGTCCATCCAATGGAGGGTGAATTTGCCCCTAGTGTTGTTGATAGGAACTTGGTTGTCCTTCAGCAATGTCTTCTTCTTTCCTCCCTTCCGGGGTTTGGCATTCTTGCCGATCTTCATTGATTTGTGGAATGATCCATCTTCGGCTCTTCGAGCACAATCTGGCATCTTTTTCCCCTAGTTCGAGGGGTGCTTCTGATCTAGCTTTGCAAGCTTCTTTTGACGACATCTGATCTTCTTGATCTGACTTCCCTGCCCCTAGTTCGAGGGCTGCTTCTGATCCGGCCACACAGGCCTTACCTGGTGGTTGACCGTTGAACATTCTGAATCTAAGTTCAAGGTTCGAAAGCAAGGGGTCGAGTCTCGAGGCTGAGAGCGATCCTAGGCTGCATAATCTCAAGAGCGATTCCACATAGGTCTTCGCAGGACCGCGCAAAACATTTTTTGAAATCTTTTAAGAAAGCGACAAATCGCTGGCGCAGAAGACAGTGCAGAACCAATCTGGATCAAGCCAAGATCCTTCCCAGTACTCATACTAACAAGCATGATCTCATTCATTAAGGGCTTAGTGTAGACACCCCATTTTTGACCGACCTTAAGACTCAGACGTCACCAGTTGAGCGCTCGATGATGTTGCATTTTGTGCTCGTTCAGAAGTCTCAGAGTCTCGGCCGTGAGCCCTGCCTCCGGACTTCCGAACCCTCTTCTGTGCCTTGCCTCGGTTTGCGAACCAGACTCGGTTTTCTCTGTTTCTCTTCCTGAAGGGAGGGAGAGGTCTAGCAGATCATCTCTCAGTGGCCGTGGGCTACATTTCGTGGCCGTAGGCCATTTTACCCATTTTGGAGCCCGGTTCCCGGTTTTCGGAGCCGTCAGGCCGTGTGCCTCGGTTCGGGACCGCCTAACTATCTCCGCTTGCTCCGGTTTTTGGCATGCATCTTATTTGCTCCCTTTTTAGGGACACTGTGGTCTGAGAGACCCGCTTCGTGGTCGAACACCACTCCCGGTGCCTAACAGTCAGTTTTCGGGACCTCGGACTGCGCGTTTCGGCCCCGGAACCTTCATTTTGCATCGATTTTCGTTCATTTTTGGCAGGTACCTCTGTTTCATCACCAGGAAGGTCGTAGAAGGGTGGGAGGCCAGTAATTGTCTCAGCAACCAGTTATATTTCCTTCATCGCCCTCCGACGCCCGTTTTCCACACTTCCAAGCCAATGTTGACCACCCTGGGGTCACTTTCTTCAACTCTAACCCCCATATTTGTGTTGTAGACACCTGGGAGGACACAAATATTATATGGCCGGCCATTAATTCCACTTGACCCTTTTGAACCCCTCCTAAAAATGGCCTATTCTCTCTCATGTTTTACAGTTGCCAGTTTTGAACCACAGGGTTGTGTTGAGGGCACCTAGGAGGCCACCTTTTTGTGATGGTCGGCCAGAAATTCAAGTTGACCCTTTTGACCCCTGGCCGACCGGCCATGGGGGGTGGCCGGCCGGCCACCTGCAGCTCCAATACCTGGCCGGCCAGCTTCCTCAGGATGTGTACATTACAGCTGTGCATTGTTTTTCCCTCCAAAACCTGTATCCGGAGGGAACTTTTTTGGAGGGAAACTTGATGCAATTTCCCTCCCATTTTTCCTTCCTTTTCTCCCCTCTCTTGGCCTATATAACCAGCCTCCCAGGTCTGTTTTGAGGGTTAGAAAAATTTCCCTTAAGCTCCTTGTATTGCACCCCTCTCTCTCCCTCACTTCAAGCTCCAAGCATCCAAGTCCTACACCTCATTTCTTCATCACCACCAAGCACCACCACCACTACTCCATTTCCAGCAGCTTGGAGAGCTTTCCAGCAGCTAGGAGGCATCACTTCTCAAGCCAAGAAGCATCCAAGGGGTAGTCTTCAAGGGTAAGCATCATTTCCCCTCTCTTGAGCTCAATTTTGCAACATTTTTCTAGCCTCTTTGCTTGCTGTTTTGAGCTCCGACCAAAACTGAAAAGGTCATTTTTTTGAGCTCATTTTCTTGTTTCATTAAGGGCTCAACACTGTTTGAGCCCCCCATGTTGCACTTGCTTCAATACCCTCTTGAATGCCATTTTCTTGCATGATATTTTTAGCTTGTGTGTGATCTGTTTTGGGGCCTGATGTAAACTGTAATTAGGCCTATTTTGAGCCCCTCTTCAACATTTAAGAAGGGCTCAATACTATCTGGGACCTCCATGTATCACTTGTCATTGTACCCCTCTTAGGCCCCCTTTTTTGCATGATTTATTAGGCTATTGTGTCCCTGTTTTTGGACTTTGGTCCAAACTGAAAATGGCCCTAAAATAACCCCATCTTCATGTTTCATTTAGGGTCTCAGGCTTTTTGAGACATCCTTGGTATACTTCATGTTATAGCCCTCTTGTGGCCTTAATTTTGCATGGCATTTTGAGCATATTTCTACACTGTTTTGGGCTTGATCATCTACTGTAAAAAGCCATATTTTGGGCCCCTCTCCAACATTGTTGAAGGGCCCTAACCTGTTTGGGGCCAGCATATATCAGTTACTTCTTTGCCCCTTCGTTGGCTCATTTCTTGCATGAATTGTTTGCCATACTTGTATCTATTTTTGGGGCTTGTCATAAACTGTAAAACATCATATTTTTGGCCCCTCTTCAACATTGTAAAAGGGGCCTTCTGTGTTTGAGATCAGCAGCTATGACTTGCTTCATTACCTCTCTTGGCCCTCCATTTTTGCATGCTAATTTTGCCCTGTTTGTACCCACTGTTTGGCCATGCTTTGAACTGTAAAAATTCTTATTTTGGGGCTTCCTTTCTTCTTTCTTTTCACTCCATGTACCAATTATGCATGCTTTGAATAGCTGTAAGCCATTTCATGTACCTAGTTTTGCATTTCGGGAGAGATTCCATGCATCGGGTGTCATTTCGCCTTGTTTCGGGGCTGTTTTCCCCCTCATTTTGCTACTGATTTTTGCATGTTGCATATCATATTCCATGTCTTTGCCATGTCTCATTAGAGTGGCATTTCGGTGCCTGAGGGTCGGTCCTCGGTTTGCGTGCACGCGTGCACGCATTTCGAGTTGTCTTGTTTTCATCTTATGGCCTCTTATGTGAGTGTGGCTGAGGCTCTCTCATATTGGTGTAATCCCATATTGCATTGCATATGCCATTTCATCCCTAGCATTGTGTATGCTCGGTTGTGTATCACCTCGTGTAGCGTGTATGCCATTCCATAACATTGTGTATGTTAGGATTGTATCTTAGTTGCATTTCACGCATATCATGCATATTACATCGTGTTTGGGATAGGAGTTAGCCCAGGCACGGGAAACGAGGTACGTTCCGTACTACGAGTGACAGAACGTGTCTCAATTCCCCAGTCACCGACACTCCGGATCACCCATGATGGAGTTAGGCCTTATTGTGTTTTTGTGTTGCATTCATTCCATATTGAATTGTGCAATTCGACTCCTCGGCCATCATGCATCGATATGCGTGATTGGTGGCACGAGGATCGAGGCATGCATACATTTGTGAAAATACATTGCTATGCCCCTTTCCTGCTCTCTGTTGCAGCAAAATCAAGAATCAGTGGTCTTCCGAGGCTTAGCGCGCTTTTCAAGAATCATTGCAAAACAGAGGCTAATTGGGGCATCCCAGTGGATTTCCGCGCAAGGCAGCCCAAACATGCATCATTCATCACCCGGAACGGAATCAAGGCAGTCCCTGGCTTGCATGCCAGTCTTTTCTTTTCTTAGTTAATTTGTAAATTAATTAGGAATTTGTATCATTTGGACTGTATTATTTGGACTGTACTATTCTTTCATTCGGGACTGTATATTCTTTTGGACCCTCTGTGCGAGGGCATAATTGTAATAAGTGTGGGTGAGTGTGATGTATGTCTTCCAACCCCACGTCTTTCTTCCCTTTTATTTACCTGCTTATGATGGTTAGATTAGGGCATATTTCAATTAGCATACAGTATGACAGCATGTTTGCATCATTCATCTGTTTTGCACGCACCGGGCTCGGCGCATCATACAAACTGCATTTGTATTTCAATTCCAAGTTGAATACATGTTAGCTGTAGCATTTCATATGCCATGTTTAGAACAGTCGAGCCTGCTATAGTTTGCATTTTCGCATGTGTTGCATTAGGCATTTCTGTATACTTAGGATCATGCATGATTTCTAATGTAGTTTCTGTTTTGGCTTGGAGTACTCGGTGAGTTTTTATGCTTTAGCATCCTTGCATGCGTGTGAGTGATTGCCATGAATAGCATGCTTACCATGAGGTTAACTGCTTATGTGATATAACTGCTTGAATGCTTGTGGGTGAAGGTTGGGTTATTTGGATTGGAACAATTCATCAAATGTTTGTTTTAAGCCCACTAGATAGTGGCAAAACCATGTTTTCTAAGCCCACCCGAGGGTGGCAAAATCTGCATTTTAAGCCTACCTGCGGGTAGCAAACCATCTTTCAAAAACAAACATGAAATGTGTTGTTCCAATTCAGGCGATCCAGTCTATACTTGTATGCTGTGCGCATCACATAGTAAATCTAGGCTAATAACCCGAATAAGAACGCATAATGTTTTCAAAACTAGATATCGTGGTTAGTAGAGGCCGATCTTTGATCGGGCGAGCGGGGGTGCTCACGAAGTGACCTTCCCCAATCGTACCCAAGTTCCCGAGCCGAGGCAACTTTGGTGATGACGGACATGTGGCCTTTGGCACCGAGTCAGGGTTTCCTAAATTTCCCCATAAAAAAATATTTAGGTGGTGATTCTGTATCTGGCAAAGCAGTCCATGTTTGGCACTTCTTTCAAAAATCTGTTTTTCTCAAAAATAATTTGCCGGATTTAGACTCTTTGGTTCAAGATTTAGAACCGTGACAATCGAGTCCTTGAACTGTAGTGAGCCCAAACGAACAGAACGGGACTTAACCCTCCCAGGGCGTTCGGGGACGTCTACAGTTTCTGGCGACTCTGCTGGGGATTTAGAGAACTTGACTCGAACTCGTGATATCTTGTTTAGACTACACTTGTGTGTTTCTTTGCATTGCATTTGCATTGGTGCGCCTAGGACACCGTGTTTGCCATCTGCTATTCCTGAACGGTTTGCCGGAGGCTTATCTTGTCAAGGCATGTCCATAAGGCTGACCGGTTGTGGGCTCTGCCAGTATGGGAACACAAACCCCGGTTTTACCGGGGCACCCTTTTTGACCATTCGACCTAGTGCATATTCGGATCCATAGTGACCATTCCAAACTAGGACAGGTTGCTTACCCGTTTATAGGTTGTTTGAAACCGCTGCGTGCGTAGTGAAACCCTAGTTCCTGACAAAATAGGACAGGGAAACCCAACCCCAACATAGGGGTGTTTTGGTTCTCACTTATCTGTTATGTGCTTTTAGAGTGCGTCTCTATAGGAATGCATATATCAGTTTATGAGTTTGGGCATCAGGCCTGCGGGCATCAGTCAGTGTTTGAGAATCAGTTATCTGCGGGTATCAGATTCAGTTTTCGGGGACAGTGATTCAGGGATGTTGATCAGTGTTTGAGGACAGTGCATTTTTCAGCTTATCGACCGTGTGTCATTATGCCCAGCCATGTGTTGTGTATTTAATTTAAGCTGTTATGCTGTCCGTTTATCTGGTCGTTTATTTCCTTATTGCTTTATTTATCTTTTTGCTAGGGGCAGGTTTTTAGCACAATTGCTTCTGAACCAGTAGATATTCCCCAAGCACTTTGGACGAGAGGTCGCCGACTCAATCGATCTGAGGATCTGGTTGACGGACATCCAGTGTTCCACTCCCTACCCCCAGTTGTTAGGAGAATGCCAAGGAGGCGCAGTGTGTCAGAGTAGGGATTACCGGGGCAGCGGGCTACTCTAGCAGCAAACAGTCAGGTTGGGATTTCTGTTTCCGCCATAGAGATACACTTACCAATCAGTCAGCTGGACCAACAGAATATGGCCGGGATAGAGGAAATGATGCGTCAAATGCAAGAGAGCATGAGACAGATGCAGGAGGATGCCATCTGCCAAGCGGAATTTTCTAAGCAACATGCCACAGTCATGGCCCAACAGGCTGAGCTCATCACTAGGCTTCAGCAGCAAGCCGGAACGTCGGCCTCACACCCAGCTCCTCCTCCGTCGGGGATCCCACTACCCGAGCAGACACCAACCGCCCAAAATACCCTGCCAAATCTCCAAAACACCCTAAAAAATATTCAGGAGGACACGAACCTTCCAACGGGGCCAGCTCCGCCCCCGCTTCCGCCTCAACTATCCAAGACCCATACACCCAACCACCCGGACTCTCCCTTCGAGTTCGAGATAGACCATACAGCTCTGAAATTGAGCAAGCTGGAGAAGCTTTTTAAGAAGTCCCAGGGGGTGAAGGCTATTCCGGATGTAGAGGACGGATATACCGATGTGGCCGTGACATTGCCAAACAGATTCAAAATGCCCCAGATCGATCGCTTTGATGGATCCGGGGACCCCATGGTCCATCTTCGGCTATTCTCAGACATTCTGCGGCCAATGGGCCTGACCAAACCACAAAAACTTTCACTATTCGGCCGAACCTTGTCAGGTGTGGCCGCCATCTAGTATGCAAAGCTGGAAGATGATGTCAAAAGAAGCTGGGATGAAATGGCTGAAGCCTTTGTTGCACAGTACTCGTACAATACCCAGATCGAGATTACAACTCGTGATCTTGAGACGACGAGGCAGGAGCCCAAGGAGACTTTCTCCGATTTTGTGACTCGATGGAGGGCAAAGGCATCGATGATGACTTTGAGGCCTACAGATAAAGACCAAATCAGGATGATTGTGCGCAATCTCCAACCGAAACTGATGCAGAAGATGATCGTACTCCCCTTTCCCACCTTTTCAGATCTACATGAGATGGGGGTACATACCGAGGATGCAATGAAACAAGGTCTGATTGACCAAGACCGGGAACAACCCCGGAGGACATTTAACCGCAACAACAACGCAGGCCCGAGTGGCACTGCAAACACAAGAGCTCCGGAGGTCAGTATGGTCACCACCATTCCCCCTCCCCATCCAAGGCCCGCGGCGGCCACACCCTTTTCCGGTGCATCCGGAAGTAACACCCAAACCACAAAATATCCGCCCAGAGGCCAAAGAACCTTTACACCCCTCTATATGCCCCTGTCCAAGGCTTTAGGGGTATTAATCAGGAAGAAGCATTTGACGCCCCTAGAGCCGAGGCCACTACCAAATCCACTCCCTCCCTCTCATGACCCGGCAAGATACTGCGCGTATCACCAACAGCACGGTCATGACACCGACCGTTGCTTTAGATTGCGTCATGAGATCCAGGATCTTATTGACAAGCAGGTGATCGCGCCTCCCGAAAAACCCAACGTCACAACAAATCCCCTCCCGCCACATAACCAAGCTCCTCCTCCCAACAGAATCAACTTCATCCAAACTGGGGTCGTGTCTTATGATCCTAGTATCTATATCACCCCATCCCACCTACCTAAGCCGGAGGTGATCCTTCCTGTCTGCACTGACTTGTGCATGATAGACATCTCCACAACCCAATGGGACGGCCGATGTCAAGCAGCGTTTGAGCAGATCAAAGAATATTTACAGAACCCGCCCATTTTATCACCACCAGAACCAGGGAAACCGTTGATTTTGTACCTATCAGTGACTGAGACCACGATGGGCTGTATGCTTGCACAAGAGTCTGAAGACAGGGTGGAGAGAGCCATCTACTATCTGAGCAAGAAGATGCTAGAGTATGAGACTCGGTACACGCCGCTGGAGAAGGCTTGCTTAGCTTTGGTATGGGCTACCAGGAAGCTGCGGCACTACCTGTTAGCTCACTCCGTAATGTTGGTTTCACGACTCGATCCCATCAAATATCTTTTCGAGAAACCAGCACTTACGGGTAGGCTAGCTCGTTGGTTGCTGTTGCTCTCCGAATTTGATTTGAAGTATGTCACACGCAAGTCAGTCAAAGGAAGAGCAGTAGCAGAGTTCCTTGCCGACCATCCGGTTGAGGGGGATGAAGCAGTTGAGTACTTATTCCCAGATGAGGCCATTTTGCATATCGACGACGAAGCTTGGACGATGTACTTTGACGGAGCATCAAATCAATACGGGTATGGGATAGGAGTGCTGTTAATAGCACCCGACAATTCCCGTATTCCCCTAGCTTTCAAACTCCGGTTCAAAGTCTCGAACGATGAAGCAGAATATGAGGCATGCATTGCTGGCCTAGAAGCAGCCCTAGAACTAGGGGCAAGACGGTTGGACGTCATCGGGGACTCGAACCTTGTTGTGTCTCAAGCAAAAGGAGACTGGAAAGTAAAAGAGGAAAATATGATGATGTATCACCAAACCTTGGATTTGCTAATTCCTCGGTTTGAGAAGCTAAGTTTTACTCATCTACTAAGAGAGAACAACAGGTTCGCAGATTCTTTAGCAACTCTATCTTCCATGATAGACATCCCGTGTGGAGTCCGGATGCGTCCAGTTATCATTGACCAGAAGTTTGCACCAGCCTATGAGTCGATTGCTGCTATAGATGAGGTTCAGGACGAAAACCCCTGGTATCATGACATTTGGAATTTCTTAGAGAAGAAAACATATCCGCCGGGGGCAAATGCCAAGGACAAAAGGGCAATAAGAAGATTGGCCGTTCAGTTCATCATCTGTAGGGGTAAGCTATACAGAAGAGGTTATCTGGGAATGCATAAACTGTGTGTTGATGCCGAAGAGTCGAAGCGCCTAATGGAAGCCATCCATGGAGGAGAATGTAGAGCACATATGAATGGGGTAATGCTGGCACGAAAGATCCTCAGACAGGGGTACTACTGGTCCACCATAGAGGAGGATTGTATCGGTTTTGTCCGGCGATGCCACAAGTGTCAAATTCATGCAAATCGCATGAACATCCCGCCGACAAAGCTGTACAATATGACTTCACCATGGCCATTTTCAGTCTGGGGAATTGATGTGATCGGGGCTGTTACGCCAAAGGGGTTGAATGGGCATGAGTTCATCCTGGTTGCGATAGATTATTTTACAAAGTGGGTTGAGGCCCAATCTTACGCGGTGTTGAAGGCTTCGCACGTTGCAAAGTTTGTCAGAAACAACATCATCTGTCGCTACGGGGTCCCAAATGAGATAATTTCAGATAACGGTTCCCACTTCAAGAAGGAGGTGATAGACTTGTTGGAAAAATACAATGTGGCTTTTCATAAGTCATCCACATATCGGCCGCAAACCAACGGAGCGGTTGAGGCCGCCAACAAGAATATCAAGCATATATTGCAGAAAATGGTGGAAACCTACCGGGACTGGCCAGATAAGCTGCCGTTTGCTCTGTGGGGCTACCGGACTTCAATCAGAACTTCTACCGGGGCGACTCCGTACTCATTGGTTTATGGGATGGAGGCCGTTCTACCTATTGAGATTGAGGTTCCGTCATTGCGAGTATTGGCCGAGTGTCAAATAGCCGAGGCAGATTGGCAACAGAGCAGATTCGAGGAACTCATGCTCTTTGATGAGAGAAAACTGAAAGCACTGTACCTCAACGCAGAATCGCCCGGGCTTTTAACAAGAAAGTCAAGTCCAGGAATTTAAAGGAAGGAGATTTGGTACTTAAGGACAACCGAGCTCCCATCCACGACCCAAGGGGCAAGTTCAGACCCAATTGGACTGGCCCCTACATCATTAAGTCTATCTGGTCAGGTGGAGCTGTGGTTCTGATGGATTTGGATGGCTTAGAGTTTTCACAGCCGATCAACATGGACAAGTTGAAGAAATACTATCCTTGAGAGGCTCGCTAGGCCGAAAACCCGAAAGGGCGACCTAGGCAAAACTCAGAGCACAAAAAATTTGAAATTATAAAAACTGAGCTCGCAAGGTCGAAAACCCGCAAAGGGCGGCCTTGGCAAAAGTTAGAGCGCAAAAGGAGAGTGAAAATACCCGAGCGAACCTAAGCCTGAACTACGTAAGGCTTGATTCCCATCTTTGGGATACGTAGGCAGCTTCATCCTGAAGTTCAGCCATAAACATTTTCCCCGATCAACTTTGTCCATTTTGATCATCTCAGTCATCCTTGTCCAATCAGCATTCATCGTAATCTCCGGTGCAGTGCTATTCAGACTAGGGGCAACTTTCCGTTGCCATACGGTGCTGTGGTACCTATCAGACTAGGGGCAACTTTCCAGTTGCTGGGATCCGGGGTTGTGCATCCCAGTGACAGATCTCAGGCATGTCCAGTTCTGATCCATATCGAAAATAGTTTTGAAAAGTTTTAACAAAAGTTGACTTGGTTCAAATTAATCTTTTTACAACTAAGACCATTTTTGGACCAAAGCGAAAAATTCTTAGTACCACAACCTTCAATTTCATTGATTTCAAAACAGAGTTCTCCTGCTCTTGCATACAATTGAAGTTGCTTTTTATTACACTCATAATGAAAACTTGAAAGTACTAATAAAGCAATAAATCTGGGGCATAGTCAAGTCAAGTGTCCCTGTGCCCCCACCCGGAGCTCGTAGAAGCCTCTGATGCCAAGCTGGGCCCGGTCTGTGCCTCCTCATTGAGCCAATCCCAGCACTCGTCAGACAAAGTGCAGTTGAAAGTAGGGGCGGGGGCCAGGAGTTCTCTAGTCCTCCATGCCGTGGCATATCGGGCAAGTTGTGCGCCTCGGACCGGGAAAGCAGCCGGATACTCAAGCCCCTCTGGTGGGCAAGTCTGATCATGACCAAACTGACGCAGGAACCGGAACGGAAAGTAGAATACACAGTGGGTCAAACCAATCAACTGAATCCCGACCAGTCGGGACATGCTATAGCTCATCGCCGGGAGATTGAGCCAAGGACAACGCCAAGCGATGCGATCCGCAGACAAGCTGCACATCCAGTCAAACCACCATCCCTCATCAAGAGCATCGACTAGACGTTGTCGAAAGAAGTAGCTGTGAGCTGAATAGGCTGGACAAGAGTCCACAACCTGCAATTTATCCATCAACCATACCTGGGGAGGGACGAAAAATGAGAGAATGAAGAATAGAGAGATGTACGATGAGAGAAAAGCGAGAAAAGGGTTTTGTGAGAAAAACCGAGCCTGAGGGCCGAGTGATGTGAGCAAATACATATGTGAGGTTGGGTGGGAAACCTTACCTCCAACAGCAGTGGACTCCCGGCAAATCTGGTCGTCTCCCGGCGATAGAAAGCGTCCAAGCCCATCAGCGTCTCGGCCAATGTCATGGCGATACAGCTCTTCCCTTCTCTCAAGCCTTGAGCAACTTCAATCAGACGAATGCTAGATCCGCCAAAGCCTGAAGTGAGCAGAAAATGAGATAGCATACACAAGCAAAGGGCGTGTTGCCGAAAACCTTGCCAATAATGGTTGCCGCGATCACCAGTGTCGGAAAAGCGATGGATCAAGCCAAAAATGTCCAGTTCCCCATTGGAGATCAGAGACCGAGCATCGTGCATGGAGAGCCCACACATTTCCCCTAAAGCTTGGGCATGGCCAAAGCGAAACTGAGGCAAGATCTCTTCCGAACGTTCAGACTCCAGCAAAACCTAAAAATCTTCAAAAGTAGGACATACCTCTTGCCCGCCGAAGCTAAAGACATGCGTCACTGGGTTCCAAAACCTCGCCGCGGCATGGAGGAAAGGAAAGTGCAGTGGAGTGCGGCTCAACGTGAATAGTGCATTCAAGCCGAAACCCTAGAAATTTAACTTTTCCGAGCCATCGAGAGAAGAGATCCAAGATGTGAGATTTTCTATGAGAAATGCCTCCATCTTTCGTGCAAAGCAGTGATGAAATGAATGAGTCCCGAAGTTGGAGCTTTTATAGAGGATGTGACACTATTCGGGGGACACGTGTCAAAAATTTGGTGGCTGCTGAGCAAAGTGGCCGGCCGGCCACCTTTTCTAGCAGGCCAGCTACCTTTTCCCCCCTCAGATACAAAAACTGGCCGGCCGGCTCCTAAAAGTGGCCGGCCATGCTCCCATGTGTGCCATTGGTCCTGTTTTACCCTCCAGAGGAAAGTTCCAGGCATTTCCAAGCATCGGGTGTATCGAAGGCCTCCATTTCCCTCTGTTTCGGATGCGTTCCGTTGCCCAGATCGTCCGAAGTACGCTTTGTTTTGTTTATCAAATTGTAATTTTTGCTTATCAAGTTGTCGTTTTGTTCATCGAGTTGTAAGTTTTGTCGAACTGTCGTATTTTGTGTTTCGAGTTGTTACTCTTTGTTTACGCAATTTTGTTAAGTCTTGTTTATCGAGTCATTAACATTGTTGTATTTTGCTTATCGAGTTGTAAACTTGCTAAGATTCTGTTATTTCTTAGTGAGTCGAGTTATTTGATGTGTTGCGTCGGTTCATTACCTGACCCGATAAATACACAGTGCACATTTCCTTTCAATCCCATTTTCGTGCAAAATGATGCGATGCGATGCTGAGAGCATAAAAATACAACACTTTTTCAAAAAGCTGTTTCACCCCATCATATTTCCTTTTACAAAGGTACAAGTTTTACAAAAAAAATAAAAACTGCCTAACAACGTGCAAAGTGCTACAAACTACTAGCAAAAAGGAAAATAAAGCAGGGAACAGCAGCATCAACGCTCTCGGGAACGGGAATGAGAGGCCCTCCTCATCCTCTTCTGCGAGACAACCTCTGCACCATCATCACCATCCGGGTCGGAGCTGTCGTCCTCAGGATCCCCCTCAGCCTCGCCTCCACTCCCGGAACCAAGACCGGAATCCCCCTCCTCAGCGGATGTCTCCGACTGACGGCCTGCGACCTCCTCCTCCTCATCCTCATCGGGCTCCGCCTCTATAATATGTGCCCTGCGTCTGCGAGAAGACCCTCATCGAGCCCCTCGAAAAGGCCTGGATGGCCCAGCTCCTCGAAAGGGCCCAGATGGCCCAGCGCCCTGAAAAGGATCAGACGATCGACCTCCCTGAGAAGGCCTGGGTGGCCCAGCCCGCGACGGAGCATATACAGGAGGCATCTGAAAGTGAAGAGTTCAATACATCAGTTCAAATATGAAAATCAGATGTGAGTACAGTGTACGAGTGGGGTGTGTGTCAGCTGTGCTCTACACAAACAGCCTATCAATGCAGTAGAATGTTCAAAACCAGCGTGTCATCAGAAATATGATAAATGCAAGAAAGATGAACAGTACCTGCACACCCATAATGGCCAGCTGTGCCTCCCTTCGCAGGATCATGCCCTCAAATGCAACCATCACTCCAAGCATCTCATCCACGTACTCAACGGGAGGCTGTAGATACAAATGCGAAACTATCAGTAAAGGAATGAATGTCTAAGTATCCGACTGATAAATCAAAGCTGTAAAACATACCGGTGGCGAATCAGGATCTCTGACATATCTGTGGTCGGGAAGGGGAGGCTCCAGCGAGATCTGGTAAGGAGTCCCAAGTCGCCAACTCGTCAACTCAGTCGGCATGTCTGGCCACCCAGGATGATGAAGAGTCGGAGGAATCAGGGGAACCGATCTACCCCCACCTCTGGATGTACCGGCCCCGCTACTGGAAGGAATATCTGTAGCCCGAGCCTAGCTCGAAGACGGCACACCAATGGGCCTCATCGAGGGAATGCGCACTCCCTTCAAGGAAGGCATCAGATATACATGGCGATAAGTGGCATAGTCCCCCTCCTCAAGATGTAGCAAAGCATCAGTGCCCAGCATAGCACTAACAATATCCCGAGAAGAGAGCCTATCAGCAGTCCGCATAGTAACTGGGGGTGCTGCGAGAGGGTCCTGAGAAGTGTACCCCCATACCTGACGCAAGAAGCGTTCCCCCAGAAACCATGCTCTACCAACTGGTCCCTCAAATAGGATCCTGTACTGGGAGGCGCCCGATCCTCCGACATACTGAAATCGGAGACCATCACCCAAGGGCGCCCAAGGCTGCCAAGTAATCTGCGGATAACCAATGCATAAACCAATCAGAAATCGGGAATATATGGGACAGATCAAAGATGAAAACAGAAGGGACTGAGAGTTCTGAAATACCTCCGTCGTCCGCACAGTGTCGAAATACTGCCGCAGATAAAGAAGAGTCTCTCGGGGTCTCGGTCGGTGCTGGCCCTCGAATACCAGTGAGTACGGGGTCATGAGGGGCCCAGCCACCACCAACTCCGGGGCTAACGTCAGGAAATATACGTAGACCCATAACTGAGGAAAACAGTGCAGAATGTAAATGCAAAGTGCTGAGGGCAAAATACAGAGTGTAGAGTGCGCTATGTGGGCAATGTACAAGTAATGAGGAGCAGAAATGTAAATCAAGAGGACATAAAGTACCTCCCAGGCTCTCCAATAACCACCAAGTAAGTCTCCCTGCCCGCGGGAGGTCGCGCTCATGTAGCAGTAAAGGGTAGCCAAGCCGGCGCCACCCCAATCATACCGTCTGACCTGTGATAGGTCCACCAGAGCGCTCAACAGATGGAGCCCAACCGTGTTCCCCCTATCGGCAAACAGAGTAGTCCCGAAGAGGAACATAAGAAAACCACGGGCATACTGCTCAGCCTCCTCAGGAGTCCCGGGCTCCATCACCTCTCTCCGAAAATGGGAAGAGAACCAAGTGTATCGGACTCTCCCTGAAGCTCTATCAACAGGCGGGCAGGCCCCCAGCAAATGTATCCAAGCGGCCTCCCAGTCGCCCATGTCCTCGTCGTAAGGAATGGGCCGACCTCCTACGTCTAGGCCAGTCAATACCGCAAAATCCAACGGGGTCATAGTCAAATCCCCAGTGGCGGAAAAATGAAAGGAGTTGGTGGTGTCCCACCATCTCTCCACCAAAGCGGCCATCAGTGTCCTCCTGGCAGGACAGCGCGACAACCCAACGCAGAAGGACCCGAACCCCGCCAGATCAACTAAATCCCGGACAGCCTCCGGGAGCTCAGCGTACCAATCTCTGGCAGCGGTGGAGCCGTACCCTCGCACCGTGCGAGAACCAACCTGCATTCAGAGTGAATACATGTGTCAGTATAGAATGAATGAGCTGTGTGCAAATGAAATGAATGAGCTGTGTGCAAATAAAATGAATGAGCTGTGTGCAAGTAAATGACCTGCGTGCGAAGTAAAGTAAGCGAACTGCGTGTTCTACTCTCAATCAGTGTGTGCTGCGTGTTCACCATCAATTTGGGCTGTGTGTTCAGAAAATCCGAGTTAGGGCTGCGTGTTCTACTCTCAATCAGTGTGTGCCGCGTGTTCACCTTCAATTTGGGCTGTGTGCTCAGAAAATCGGAGTTAGGGCTGCGTGTTCTACTCTAAATCAGTGTGTGCTGCGTGTTCACCATCAATTTGGGTTGTGTGTTCAGAAAATCCGAGTTAGGGCTGCATGTTCTACTCTCAATCAGTGTGTGCTGCGTGTTCACCATCAATTTGGGCTGTGTGTTCAGAAAATCCGAGTTAAGGCTGCGTGTTCTACTCTCAATCAGTGTGTGCCGCATGTTCACCTTCAATTTGGGCTGTGTGTTCAGAAAATCGGAGTTAGGGCTGCGTGTTCTACTCTAATTCAGTGTGTGCTGCGTGTTCACCATCAATTTGTGCTGTGTGTTCAGAAAATCCGAGTTAGGGCTGCGTGTTCTACTCTCAATCAGTGTGTGCTGCGTGTTCACCATCAATTTGGGCTGTGTGTTCAGAAAATCGGAGTTAGGGCTGCGTGTTCTACTCTCAATCAGTGTGTGCTGCGTGTTCACCATCAATTTGGGCTGTGTGTTCAGAAAATCGGAGTTAGGGCTGCGTGTTCTACTCTCAATCAATGTGTGCCGCGTGTTCACCTTCAATTTAGGCTGTGTGTTCAAAAGATTCGAGTTAGGGCTGCGTGTTCTACTCTCAATGAGTGTGTGCCACGTGTTCACCTTCAATTTGGGCGGTGTGTTCATAAAATCCGAGTTAGGGCTGCGTGTCCTACTCTCAATCAATGTGTGCTGCATGTTCACCTTCAATTTGGGCTGTGTGTTCAGAAAATCGGAGTCAGGGCTGTGTGTTCTACTCTAAATCAGTGTGTGCCGCGTGTTCACCATCAATTCGGGCCGTGTATTCGAAAAACCAGTGTTTGAGCTGTGTGTTTAATTCTCAACTAATGTGTGCCGTGTGTTCACGATCAATTTATGAGCTGAGTGTTCGGAAATTTAAGTGTTTGAACCGTGTGTTCAAGGTGCGAACAAAATGCTATGTCATAGACTAAACTGTGTGTTCAAATATGGCAAAGGCACGAAATGCACGAAAAATACAGAAAACGAAGTAAATACCTCTCGTGCCTCGTGAGAAAGTTGATACTCTGGCTCCCGTAGAAGCAGATCTCCGGGTGCTCGCTCATCAAAGTCAGTGAAGTGACGAAAAACGGCCCGCGGAAGAACGTGTACTAGCGGGGCGTACCTCTCGGGAATGAAGGGTCGAACCCTCGGAGGCAGAGCCATGACATCGGGATCATCCCCGGCACCCGAAGGACCTCCACCGTGAGGAAAATGACCCGCCATTTCGGAAAATCTGCAAAAGGAGCAAAAACGAGCAAAAATGAGCTATAATTGAAAAAAGTCAACAAAAGTCAACTCCCGGGGAATGGAAAAGTCAACAAAAGTCAACTCTCGAGAAAATCTTCCAAATGTTGAGACAAACTTACCTCAAGTGGTGAAAATGAGAAAAGACGCCCCGAAATCAAAATTTAATCGGTTCAAAGTGCTTAAAACGGGAAGTTTTCGCGAAAACAACTTGCGTGGGGCGCTGGAAAACGCGTATAGATTGCAAATCTGAGGGAGAAAATGGTTTGGGAAGGTGGAGAAGAAGATTTCGCAGCTGTGGTTATGAGCTCAAAGTGATTGAGCAAGAGAATATAAAGAAAAAGAGGTGAAAAGACAAAATTACCCACGGATTTGGGCAGGTGGCCGGCCGGCCACCTTTTCTGGGTGGCCGACCCTCCTCTTTTTGAAATCTGGCCGGTGGCCTCCCCTGGGGAAGAAAACTGGCCGGTGGCATCCCCCACATGCTCACCTAGCTCTCTGCAAATTTTGAGGAAGATTGGAGTTCCCGGGACCTGAAAAAGTTCAAGAAAAGTGCACTTTCTGTCGCGAAATCGCTCCGCCGGAACTTCAGCTTTAACTTCTGGCATGTGTCTCATCATTACTCATCAGAATCAAGGTGTATCCTTCGTAAACATGTTGTAACCTCTCCGGGGGGTGAACCGGAGGCCGCAATCGAGTCGCCTTCGCCGAAACGTGCGTTTCCTTGCTCGCCGTTTCGCGACAAACACGTGTCCTGATTTGCGATTGTTCTGCATCATTGTGCATCTAATTTACATTCTCATGAACATACTTGCATTGTCATGCACGTCTGTTTAATGTTACCATGCCTCTGTATTTAAGCTTGCGTTGTCACGCACGCTTCTTCCTCGCATTGCGATGCACTCACTCATCGACACCGCTTTTGTCGAATTTTCGACATCACATTGAATATATCTTGCTAAACATATTGTGCTTGTTGAGTTTCTCTCTTTTGCAGGCACGATATTGTATGTACGGTTCATTTGAAGCTGGTGCGACCAGACGAATCACGCAGGTATCGTATCTTCTCCGTGTGAGACGCGACGAGAATTGAATGATTCTCCGCATTCCTAACTGCATGAAATATAGTTGTTGCTTTGCATTCTTGTTTAAAACTGTTGCATCTATTTGCGAATATTTGCTTCATTACAGCTTGCTACATTTGCATGAACATCGAGTTACATTTGGCTTCCTGCATATCGCTTTGCACTTCGCCCCTTGCCTACGGGCACGCCTGCGGGCATATCTCTGTTTATCTTGTATCATTGTCTAAGTCTTCGTCCTTGTCAAAAATGGGTCGTCTTTGGGCTTTGACATTCACTCCCGTCATTTCTTGACTTCCGAGTTCTGTCAAAGAGGGGCAACTGTAGACACCCCATTTTTGACCGACCTTAAGACTCAGACGTCACCAGTTGAGCGCTCGGTGATGTTGCATTTTGTGCTCGTTCAGAAGTCTCAGAGTCTCGGCCGTGAACCCTGCCTCCGGACTTCCGAACCCTCTTCTGTGCCTTGCCTCGGTTTGCGAACCAGACTCGGTTTTCTCTGTTTCTCTTCCTGAAGGGAGGGAGAGGTCTAGCAGATCATCTCTCAGTGGCCGTGGGCTACATTTCGTGGCCGTAGGCCATTTTACCCATTTCGGAGCCCAGTTCCCGGTTTTCGGAGCCGTCAGGCCGTGTGCCTCGGTTCGGGACCGCCTAACTATCTCCGCTTGCTCCGGTTTTTGGTATGCATCTTATTTGCTCCCTTTTCAGGGACACTGTGGTCTGAGAGACCCGCTTCGTGGTCGAACACCACTCCCGGTGCCTAATAGTCAGTTTTCGGGACCTCGGACTGCGCGTTTCGGCCCCGGAACCTTCATTTTGCATCGGTTTTCGTTCATTTTTGGCAGGTACCTCTGTTTCATCACCAGGAAGGTCGTAGAAGGGTGGGAGGCCAGTAATTGTCTCAGCAACCAGTTATATTTCCTTCATCGCCCTCCAACGCCCGTTTTCCACACTTCCAAGCCAATGTTGACCACCCTGGGGTCACTTTCTTCAACTCTAACCCCCATATTTGTGTTGTAGACACCTGGGAGGACACAAATATTATATGGCTGGCCATTAATTCCACTTGACCCTTTTGAACCCCTCCTAAAAATGGCCTATTCTCTCTCCTGTTTTACAGTTGCCAGTTTTGAACCAAAGGGTTGTGTTGAGGGCACCTGGGAGGCCACCTTTTTGTGATGGTCGGCCAGAAATTCAAGTTGACCCTTTTGACCCCTGGCTGGCCGGCCAGCTTCCTCAGGATGTGTACATTACAGCTGTGCATTGTTTTTCCCTCCAAAACCTGTATCCGGAGGGAACTTTTTTGGAGGGAAACTTGATGCAATTTCCCTTCCATTTTTCCCTCCTTTCTCCCCTTTCTTGGCCTATATAACCAGCCTCCCAGGTTTGGTTTGAGGGTTAGAAAAATTTCCCTTAAGCTCCTTGTATTGCACCCCTCTCTCTCCCTCACTTCAAGCTCCAAGCATCCAAGTCCTACACCTCATTTCTTCATCACCACCAAGCACCACCACCACTACTCCATTTCCAGCAGCTTGGAGAGCTTTCCAGCAGCTAGGAGGCATCACTTCTCAAGCCAAGAAGCATATAAGGGGTAGTCTTCAAGGGTAAGCATCATTTCCCCTCTCTTGAGCTCAATTTTGCAAAATTTTTCTAGCCTCTTTGCTTGCTGTTTTGAGCTCCGACCAAAACTGAAAATGTCATTTTTTTGAGCTCATTTTCTTGTTTCATTAAGGGCTCAACACTCTTTGAGCCCCCCATGTTGCACTTGCTTCAATACCCTCTTGAATGCCATTTTCTTGCATGATATTTTTAGCTTGTGTGTGATCTGTTTTGGGGCCTGATGTAAACTGTAATTAGGCCTATTTTGAGCCGCTCTTCAAAATTGAAGAAGGGCTCAACACTGTTTGGGACCTTCATGTATCACTTGTTATTGTACCCCTCTTAGGCCCCCTTTTTTGCATGATTTATTAGGCTATTGTGTCTCTGTTTTTGGACTTTGGTCCGAACTTAAAATGGCCCTAAAATGACCCCCTATTCATGTTTCATTAAGGGTCGAGGGCTTTTTGAGACATCCTTGGTATACTTCATGTTATAGCCCTCTTGTGGCCTTAATTTTGCATGGCATTTTGAGCATATTTCTACACTGTTTTGGGCTTGATCATCTACTGTAAAAAGCCATATTTTGGGCCCCTCTCCAACATTTTTGAAGGGCCCTAACCTGTTTGGGGCCAGCATATATCAGTTACTTCTTTGCCCCTTCGTTGGCTCATTTCTTGCATGAATTGTTTGCCATACTTGTATCTGTTTTTGGGGCTTGTCATAAACTGTAAAACATCATATTTTTGGCCCCTCTTCAACATTGTAAAAGGGGCCTTCTGTGTTTGAGATCAGCATCTATGACTTGCTTCATTACCTCTCTTGGCCCCCCATTTTTGCATGCTAATTTTACCCTGTTTGTACCCACTGTTTGGCCATGCTTTGAACTGTAAAAATGCTTATTTTGGGGCTGCCTTTCTTCTGTCTTTTCACTCCATGTACCAATTATGCATGCTTTGAATAGCTGTAAGCCATTTCATGTACCTAGTTTTGCATTTTGGGAGAGATTCCATGCATCGGGTGTCATTTCGCCTTGTTTCGGGGCTGTTTTCCCCCTCATTTTGCTACTGATTTTTGCATGTTGCATATCATATTCCATGTCTTTGCCATGTCTCATTAGAGTGGCATTTTGGTGCCTGAGGGTCGGTCCTCGGTTTGTGTGCATGCGTGCACGCATTTCGAGTTGTCTTGTTTTCATCTTATGGCCTCTTATGTGAGTGTGGCTGAGGCTCTCTCATGTTGGTGTAAGCCCATATTGCATTCCCTAGCATTGTGTATGCTCGGTTGTGTATCACCTCGTGTAGCGTGTATGTCATTCCATAACATTGTGTATGTTAGGATTGTATCTTAGTTGCATTTCACGCATATCATGCATATCGCATCGTGTTCGGGATAGGAGTTAGCCCGGGCACGGGAAACGAGGTACGTTCCGTACTCCGAGTGACGGAACGTGTCTCAATTCCCCAGTCACCGACACTCTGGATCACCCATGATGGAGTTAGGCCTTGTTGTGTTTTCGTGTTGCATTCATTCCATATTGAATTGTGCAATTCGACTCCTCGGCCATCATGCATCGATATGCGTGATTGGTGGCACGAGGATCGAGGCATGCATACATTTGTGAAAATACATTGCTATGCCCCTTTCCTGCTCTCTGTTGCAGCAAAATCAAGAATCAGTGGTCTTCCGAGGCTTAGCGCGCTTTTCAAGAATCATTGCAAAACAGAGGCTAATTGGGGCATCCCAGTGGATTTCCGCGCAAGGCAGCCCAAACATGCATCATTCATCACCCGGAACGGAATCAAGGCAGTCCCTGGCTTGCATGCCAGTCTTTTCTTTTCTTAGTTAATTTGTAAATTAATTAGGAATTTGTATCATTTGGACTGTATTATTTGGACTGTACTATTCTTTCATTCGGGACTGTATAGTCTTTTGGACCCTCTGTGCGAGGGCATAATTGTAATAAGTGTGGGTGAGTGTGATGTATGTCTTCCAACCCCACGTCTTTCTTCCCTTTTATTTACCTGCTTATGATGGTTAGAATAGGGCATATTTCAATTAGCATACAGTATGACAGCATGTTTGCATCATTCATCTGTTTTGCACGCACCGGGCTCGGCGCATCATACAAACTGCATTTGTATTTCAATTCCAAGTTGAATACATGTTAGCTGTAGCATTTCATATGCCATGTTTAGAACAGTCGAGCCTGCTATAGTTTGCATTTTCGCATGTGTTGCATTAGGCATTTCTGTATACTTAGGATCATGCATGATTTCTAATGTAGTTTCTGTTTTGGCTTGGAGTACTCGGTGAGTTTTTATGCTTTAGCATCCTTGCATGCGTGTGAGTGATTGCCATGAATAGCATGCTTACCATGAGGTTAACTGCTTATGTGATATAACTGCTTGAATGCTTGTGGGTGAAGGTTGGGTTATTTGGATTGGAACAATTCATCAAATGTTTGTTTTAAGCCCACTAGATAGTGGCAAAACCATGTTTTCTAAGCCCACCCGAGGGTGGCAAAATCTGCATTTTAAGCCTACCTGCGGGTAGCAAACCATCTTTCAAAAACAAACATGAAATGTGTTGTTCCAATTCAGGCGATCCAGTCTATACTTGTATGCTGTGCGCATCACATAGTAAATCTAGGCTAATAACCCGAATAAGAACGCATAATGTTTTCAAAACTAGATATCGTGGTTAGTAGAGGCCGATCTTTGATCGGGCGAGCGGGGGTGCTCACGAAGTGACCTTCTCCAATCGTACCCAAGTTCCCGAGCCGAGGCAACTTTGGTGATGACGGACATGTGGCCTTTGGCACCGAGTCAGGGTTTCCTAAATTTCCCCATAAAAAAATATTTAGGTGGTGACTCTGTATCTGGCAAAGCAGTCCATGTTTGGCACTTCTTTCAAAAATCTGTTTTTCTCAAAAACAATTTGCCGGATTTGGACTCTTTGGTTCAAGATTTAGAACCGTGACAATCGAGTCCTTGAACTGTAGTGAGCCCAAACGAACAGAACGGGACTTAACCCTCCCGGGGCGTTCGGGGACGTCTACAGTTTCTGGCGACTCTGCTGGGGATTTAGAGAACTTGACTCGAACTCGTGATATCTTGTTTAGACTACACTTGTGTGTTTCTTTGCATTGCATTTGCATTGGTGCGCCTAGGACACCGTGTTTGCCATCTGCTATTCCTGAACGGTTTGCCGGAGGCTTATCTTGTCAAGGCATGTCCATAAGGCTGACCGGTTGTGGGCTCTGCCAGTATGGGAACACAAACCCCGGTTTTACCGGGGCACCCTTTTTGACCATTCGACCTAGTGCATATTCGGATCCATAGTGACCATTCCAAACTAGGACAGGTTGCTTACCCGTTTATAGGTTGTTTGAAACCGCTGCGTGCGTAGTGAAACCCTAGTTCCTGACAAAATAGGACAGGGAAACCCAACCCCAACATAGGGGTGTTTTGGTTCTCACTTATCTGTTATGTGCTTTTAGAGTGCGTCTCTATAGGAATGCATATATCAGTTTATGAGTTTGGGCATCAGGCCTGCGGGCATCAGTCAGTGTTTGAGAATCAGTTATCTGCGGGTATCAGATTCAGTTTTCGGGGACAGTGATTCAGGGATGTTGATCAGTGTTTGAGGACAGTGCATTTTTCAGCTTATCGACCGTGTGTCATTATGCCCAGCCATGTGTTGTGTATTTAATTTAAGCTGTTATGCTGTCCGTTTATCTGGTCGTTTATTTCCTTATTGCTTTATTTATCTTTTTGCTAGGGGCAGGTTTTTAGCACAATTGCTTCTGAACCAGTAGATATTCCCCAAGCACTTTGGACGAGAGGTCGCCGACTCAATCGATCTGAGGATCTGGTTGACGGACATCCAGTGTTCCACTCCCTACCCCCAGTTGTTAGGAGAATGCCAAGGAGGCGCAGTGTGTCAGAGTAGGGATTACCGGGGCAGCGGGCTACTCTAGCAGCAAACAGTCAGGTTGGGATTTCTGTTTCCGCCATAGAGATACACTTACCAATCAGTCAGCTGGACCAACAGAATATGGCCGGGATAGAGGAAATGATGCGTCAAATGCAAGAGAGCATGAGACAGATGCAGGAGGATGCCATCCGCCAAGCGGAATTTTCTAAGCAACATGCCACAGTCATGGCCCAACAGGCTGAGCTCATCACTAGGCTTCAGCAGCAAGCCGGAACGTCGGCCTCACACCCAGCTCCTCCTCCGTCGGGGATCCCACTACCCGAGCAGACACCAACCGCCCAAAATACCCTGCCAAATCTCCAAAACACCCTACCAAATATTCAGGAGGACACGAACCTTCCAACAGGGCCAGCTCCGCCCCCGCTTCCGCCTCAACTGTCCAAGACCCATACACCCAACCACCCGGACTCTCCCTTCGAGTTCGAGATAGACCATACAGCTCTGAAATTGAGCAAGCTGGAGAAGCTTTTTAAGAAGTCCCAGGGGGTGAAGTCTATTCCGGATATAGAGGACGGATATACCGATGTGGCCGTGACATTGCCAAACAGATTCAAAATGCCCCAGATCGATCGCTTTGATGGATCCGGGGACCCCATGTTCCATCTTCGGCTATTCTCAGACATTCTGCGGCCAATGGGCCTGACCAGACCACAAAAACTTTCACTATTCGGCCGAACCTTGTCAGGTGTGGCCGCCATCTGGTATGCAAAGCTGGAAGATGATGTCAAAAGAAGCTGGGATGAAATGGCTGAAGCCTTTGTTGCACAGTACTCGTACAATACCCAGATCGAGATTACAACTCGTGATCTTGAGACGACGAGGCAGGAGCCCAAGGAGACTTTCTCCGATTTTGTGACTCGATGGAGGGCAAAGGCATCGATGATGACTTTGAGGCCTACAGATAAAGACCAAATCAGGATGATTGTGCGCAATCTCCAACCGAAACTGATGCAGAAGATGATCGTACTCCCCTTTCCCACCTTTTCAGATCTACATGAGATGGGGGTACAGATCGAGGATGCAATGAAACAAGGTCTAATTGACCAAGACCGGGAACAACCCCGGAGGACATTTAACCGCAACAACAACGCAGGCCCGAGTGGCGCTGCAAACACAAGAGCTCCGGAGGTCAGTATGGTCACCACCATTCCCCCTCCCCATCCAAGGCCCGCGGCGGCCACACCCTTTTCCGGTGCATCCGGAAGTAACACCCAAACCACAAAATATCCGCCCAGAGGCCAAAGAACCTTTACACCCCTCTATATGCCCCTATCCAAGGCTTTAGGGGTATTAATCAGGAAGAAGCATTTGACGCCCCTAGAGCCGAGGCCACTACCAAATCCACTCCCTCCCTCTCATGACCCGGCAAGATACTGCACGTATCACCAACAACACGGTCATGACACCGACCGTTGCTTTAGATTGCGTCATGAGATCCAGGATCTTATTGACAAGCAGGTGATCGCGCCTCCCGAAAAACCCAACGTCACAACAAATCCCCTCCCGTCACATAACCAAACTCCTCCTCCCAACAGAATCAACTTCATCCAAACTGGGGTCGTGTCTTACGATCCTAGTATCTATATCACCCCATCCCACCTACCTAAGCCGGAGGTGATCCTTCCTGTCTGCACTGACTTGTGCATGATAGACATCTCCACAACCCAATCTGAGCCAAAGGTGGTGACCACTGAAGATGAGGCAGGGCAGATTTCAGAGAAAAGTGGGGTTGTTGAGTTTGGGATGAAACAGTCTGAGAATCTCGCTGCAAGAGCCTATGATCCAAGTGAATACATCCAGTTAGTGGGCCGGTCTGAGCCGAGTGTGGGACTGCCAGATAAAGATGAACTGTGTGTGATTCAGGGGGACAGATTTGAGTGGGGAAGGGATGATCTAACAGCTGTAGGAGAGGACCTTGCCAACCTCTAGTTCTTCAACGACCAAGAATCAGGCGATGCAACAATCAACTGGTTTGAATATGAGGAGTCGGCAGAAGTTACCAGATGGTTAGATGATCAACCAGACGTCGTAGAATATCAACCAGAACAGGGCCCGGCAGGGGCGAGAGTATCAGTGGTGGCCGGAAGGGCCGAGAGTCAAAATATAATGCCAGAGAGCGCCGGCACTAAGAATTTCGCTCAGAATTTGGGGATTGTAAATGCAGGAAATACCGACCAACCAGCTGTACTGACACAGTTGGAGCAACAAAGATTTGAGGATTCCGAGAGAATCAGAAAAGCCAAGGCCCATGTAGGGGTCGAGAGTGCTGTGTGCACAGGAAATGCTACGAGCATGAAGACTGAAGGTGCTGCGAGTACGATCATACCGGAGCCGGACAGGTGTCTGTCGGCTGCCGACGGAATGTGGTGGGAAGACGATGACTTATGTCTCGCCCACACAGACGAGGATTGGGGAAGTAATCAACCAGATGACACCTGGTATCTCGATGAGATCGCTCATATGACAAGAAGTGGGCGGTATTTCAAGCCTCCGCACTTAGACCAACCTGAGGCATCCGGGAAAGACAAGGAAGCTGAGAAACAGAGAGAGAAATAGATTGAAGAAGAAGTTGTGCTCAAGCAATTGAAGAAGATACAAGCAGACATCTCCATCTGGGGACTGCTTATGGCGTCGCGAGTACACAGACAGGCTGTCCTATCTGCTATGGACAGGGCCAAACTCTCTATAGACACTACAGCAGAGCAGCTGGTTGGGCTAGTTTTTCCGGGAGGAGGTTCCCCGGCTTTAACCTTCTCAGACAAAGAACTGCCGCCTGAGGGCGTGAATCATAACAAACCTCTCTACATCTCCGTGGAATGTAGAGACAAGTGGATACCGGTGATACTTGTTGATACCGGGTCTGCCATCAATGTCTGCCCAGCCAGAACAGTATATGCAATCGGGTTGAAGCCCGCGGACTTCATCCCGACAACTCAGGTGATCAGAGCATACGATAATACTAGCAGAGAAGTGATGGGGACTGTCAAGATTCAGACCCAGGTTGGTCCAGGACAACACAACATCGAATTTCATGTCTTGGACGTTCCCACAACCTTCAACTTACTCTTGGGGCGGCCGTGGTTGCACCAGGTAAAGGCAGTCTCTTCCACTCTACACCAAATGCTGAAGTACCCTCACGGGAAGGGGGTAGCTATTGTCTTCGGAAACTCATCTATCTATCCGCCGCCAGAAGTGTCCACACCGGTTCTGGAAATCGAGCATGGCACGGAGGATGTGTTCTTGTCAGGGTTCACTTTGGCTGAGGCCCGGGTTGTGCAAAACATTATGGCTGTGAATGAAGGTGTGTACGTCAGTGCTCAATCCGTCTACCTCATGAACAAGCTACAACACATCCCCGGGATGGGATTAGGAAGGAGCGGCAGGAAAGGCGTCGCAACATTGGCCGAAGTGCCACACAACCCGCATACCTTTGGACTGGGTTATCTGCCCACCAAAGAGGACTGGGTGAGGAAAGGGAAAGAAATGGCCGGAAGAGCCAGAGCAAAGCAGGCTGGGAAGCCTTTTGAATTAATGCATAGGCCCATCCAGGGTACCCTGAACGGACGCTTCGTCCGGTAGGGGGAGGACTTTCCATTTTGCGGCTTCCCAGAGTCGTGGATAAACGCGGAGAAGAAGCGCGTGCCCGGTTTTGAGATCTTCTTCGACCTGCAGTTACCCGGGGAGGATGTTGCCGAAGAGCAGACGGACCCATCAGCTGAGGTTGAGCAGTGTAGGGCAGTGGATCCTGAGGGCACAGAATTTGAAACGGGGGTAGCGCTGACATGTCTACTCTCTGATTCTCCGATCGACCATAAGTGCTTGGGGGATAACTCCGAGGTTTCCATGATTGGGGATGAAACGGTTGCGAGCCAACCAGCAGCTATCTTGGATGCATCTATCGCACCCTCTCTCACTTGGCAATACGAGGAGGGATTTTTCTCCAGCAGCACCGGGTCAGGTAGTGAGCCGGAATCTGATTCCACCGAGTCTTGTGAGTCGGAATCAGATTCCAACTTGACTGAGTCTGAGTCTGGTACTCCTGGGGATGTTAACCCGGATGCCACAGTCCTGTCTAGGTCGTCTTTTTCCTTTTCATTTGAGTCTATTGTAAATGAATCGGATGATTTGGATGTGCCTAATGAGAATCAAGCAACTGTGGTTTCTGAGTACTTTTCTGTGCCCTTAATTTATTGCATTAATTCAGACTTTCAAAATTTTGAAAACGACGAGGACGAAGTTCCTCCGGTTTTGCAACGATTAATTGAGCAGGAGCATGAAAGATTTGTTAAACCCCTAGTGGACGAAATCACTACCGTGAACATTGGTACTGAGGAGGACCCGCGGCTGGTCCAGATTGGGTCCACGTTGTCTTCGGAGGAACACGAGCGCTTAGTCGCTTTATTAAAAGATTTCAAAGATGTTTTTGCGTGGTCCTACGAAGACATGCCTGGAATCGATCCTGAGATTGTACAGCATCGGATCCCCCTTGACCCGAGGCCCGACCAGTCAAGCAGAAGCTCAAGAGGATCCGCCCGGATTGGGCTCTCAAGATTAAGGAAGAGGTCACCAAGCAAATCGACGCAGGCTTCCTGCTAGTATCTGAATATCCGACTTGGTTGGCCAACATTATTCCAGTGCCGAAGAAGGATGGCAGGATCCGGGTATGCGTGGACTTCAGGGATTTGAACAGAGCTAGTCCAAAGGACGACTTTCCCTTACCGCATATTGATGAGTTGGTGGATTTTACAGCAGGGCATGCATTGCTTTCATTTATGGATGGCTTCTCAGGTTACAACCAGATAGTAATGGCACCAGAAGACAGGGAAAAGACTGCATTCACCACCCCGTGGGGGACATACTGCTATAGAGTCATGCCGTTTGGGTTGAAGAATGCTGGAGCTACTTATCAACAAGCCGCGACCACAATATTACATGATATGATCCACAAGGAGGTTGAGGTGTACGTGGACGACATGATTGTCAAGTCCAAAGAAAGAGAGGGCCACTACACCACCTTGCATAAGTTTTTTCAAAGGATCAGGGAATTCCGGTTGCGGCTGAACCCTCAAAAGTGTACATTCGGTGTTACAGCGGGAAAAATGCTGGGGTTCCTGATTACACAAAGAGGCATCGAAGTTGACCCTTCCAAAATCAAGGCCATCCTAGAAATGCCCCCACCAAGGACTGAAAAGGAGGTGAGAGGCTTTCTGGGTAAAGTGCAATTCATAAGACGGTTTATCTCAAAATTAACCTTGACTTGTGAACCACTTTTTGGTCTCCTGAAGAAAGGCAAGAAATTTCAATGGGACGGCCGATGTCAAGCAGCGTTTGAGCAGATCAAAGAATATTTACAGAACCCGCCCGTTTTATCACCACCAGAACCAGGGAAACCGTTGATTTTGTACCTATCAGTGACTGAGACCACGATGGGCTGTATGCTTGCACAAGAGTCTGAAGACAGGGTGGAGAGAGCCATCTACTATCTGAGCAAGAAGATGCTAGAGTATGAGACTCGGTACACGCCGCTGGAGAAGGCTTGCTTAGCTTTGGTATGGGCTACCAGGAAGCTGCGACACTACCTGTTAGCTCACTCCGTAATGTTGGTTTCACGACTCGATCCCATTAAATATCTTTTCGAGAAACCAGCACTTACGGGTAGGCTAGCTCGTTGGTTGCTGTTGCTCTCCGAATTTGATTTGAAGTATGTCACACGCAAGTCAGTCAAAGGAAGAGCAGTAGCAGCGTTCCTTGCCGACCATCCGGTTGAGGGGGATGAAGCAGTTGAGTACTTATTCCCAGATGAGGCCATTTTGCATATCGACGACGAAGCTTGGACGATGTACTTTGACGGAGCATCAAATCAGTACGGGTATGAGATAGGAGTGCTGTTAATAGCACCCGACAATTCCCGTATTCCCCTAGTTTTCAAACTCCGTTTCAAAGTCTCGAACGATGAAGCAGAATATGAGGCATGCATTGCTGGCCTAGAAGCAGCCCTAGAACTAGGGGCAAGACGGTTGGACGTCATCGGGGACTCGAACCTTGTTGTGTGTCAAGCAAAAGGAGACTGGAAAGTAAAAGAGGAAAAGATGATGATGTATCACCAAACCTTGGATTTGCTAATTCCTCGGTTCGAGAAGCTAAGTTTTACTCATCTACTAAGAGAGAACAACAGGTTCGCAGATTCTTTAGCAACTCTATCTTCCATGATAGACATCCCATGTGGAGTCCGGATGCGTCCAGTCATCATTGACCAGAAGTTTGCACCAGCCTATGAGTCGATTGCTGCTATAGATGAGGTTCAGGACGAAAACCCCTGGTATCATGACATTTGGAATTTCTTAGAGAAGAAAACATATCCGCCGGGGGCAAATGCCAAGGACAAAAGGGCAATAAGAAGATTGGCCGTTCAGTTCATCATCTGTGGGGGTAAGCTATACAGAAGAGGTTATCTGGGAATGCATAAACTGTGTGTTGATGCCGAAGAGTCGAAGCGCCTAATGGAAGCCATCCATGGAGGAGAATGTGGAGCACATATGAATGGGGTAATGCTGGCACGAAAGATCCTCAGACAGGGGTACTACTGGTCCACCATGGAGGAGGATTGTATCGGTTTCGTCCGGCGATGCCACAAGTGTCAAATTCATGCAAATCGCATGAACATCCCGCCGACAAAGCTGTACAATATGACTTCACCATGGCCATTTTCAGTCTGGGGAATTGATGTGATCGGGGCTGTTACGCCAAAGGGGTCGAATAGGCATGAGTTCATCCTGGTTGCGATAGATTATTTTACAAAGTGGGTTGAGGCCCAATCTTACGCGGTGTTGAAGGCTTCGCACGTTGCAAAGTTTGTCAGAAACAACATCATCTGTCGCTACGGGGTCCCAAATGAGATAATTTCAGATAACGGTTCCCACTTCAAGAAGGAGGTGATAGACTTGTTGGAAAAATACAATGTGGCTTTTCATAAGTCATCCACATACCGGCCGCAAACCAACGCAGCGGTTGAGGCCACCAACAAGAATATCAAGCATATATTGCAGAAAATGGTGGAAACCTACCGGGACTGGCCAGATAAGCTGCCGTTTGCTCTGTGGGGCTACCGGACTTCAATCAGAACTTCTACCGGGGCGACTCCGTACTCATTGGTTTATGGGATGGAGGCCGTTCTACCTATTGAGATTGAGGTTCCGTCATTGCGAGTATTGGCCGAGTGTCAAATAGCCGAGGCAGATTGGCAACAGAGCAGATTCGAGGAACTCATGCTCTTTGATGAGAGAAGACTGAAAGCACTGTACCTCAACGCAGAATCGCCCGGGCTTTTAACAAGAAATCAAGTCCAGGAATTTAAAGGAAGGAGATTTGGTACTTAAGGACAATCGAGCTCCCATCCACGACCCAAGGGGCAAGTTCAGACCCAATTGGACTGGCCCCTACATCATTAAGTCTATCTGGTCAGGTGGAGCTGTGGTTCTGATGGATCTGGATGGCTTAGAGTTTTCACAGCCGATCAACATGGACAAGTTGAAGAAATACTATCCTTGAGAGGCTCGCTAGGCCGAAAACCCGAAAGGACGACCTAGGCAAAACTCAGAGCACAAAAAATTTGAAATTATAAAAACTGAGCTCGCAAGGTCGAAAACCCGCAAAGGGCGGCCTTGGCAAAAGTTAGAGCGCAAAAGGAGAGTGAAAATACCCGAGCGAACCTAAGCCTGAACTACGTAAGGCTTGATTCCCATCTTTGGGATACGTAGGCAGCTTCATCCTGAAGTTCAGCCATAAACATTTTCCCCGATCAACTTTGTCCATTTTGATCATCTCAGTCATCCTTGTCCATGTTGATGATGCGATGCGATGCGATGCAAAATGATGCGATGCGATGCTGAGAGCATAAAAATACAACGCTTTTTCAAAAAGCTGTTTCACCCCATCATATTTCCTTTTACAAAGGTACAAGTTTTACAAAAAAAATAAAAACTACCTAACAACGTGCAAAGTGCTACAAACTACTAGCAAAAAGGAAAATAAAGCACGGAACAGCAGCATCAACGCTCTCGGGAACGGGAATGAGAGTCCCTCCTCATCCTCTTCTGCGAGACAACCTCTGTACCATCATCACCATCCGGGTCAGAGCTGTCGTCCTCAGGATCCCCTTCAGCCTCGCCTCCACTCTCGGAACCAAGACCGGAATCCCCCTCCTCAGCGGATGTCTCCGACTGACGGCCTGCGACCTCCTCCTCCTCATCCTCATCGGGCTCCGCCTCTATAATATGCGCCCTGCGTCTGCGAGAAGACCCTCCTCGAGCCCCTCGAAAAGGCCTGGATGGCCCAGCTCCTCGAAAGGGCCCAGATGGCCCAGCGCCCTGAAAAGGATCAGACGATCGACCTCCCTGAGAAGGCCTGGGTGGCCGAGCCCGCGGCGGAGCATATACAGGAGGCATCTGAAAGTGAAGAGTTCAATACATCAGTTCAAATATGAAAATCAGATGCGAGTACAGTGTGCGAGTGGGGTGTGTGTCAGATGTGCTCTACACAAACAGCCTATCAATGCAGTAGAATGTTCAAAACCAGCGTGTCATCAGAAATACGATAAATGCAAGAAAGATGAACAGTACCTGCACACCCATAATGGCCAGCTGTGCCTCCCTCCGCAGGATCATGCCCTCAAATGCAACCATCACTCTAAGCATCTCATCCACGTACTCAACGGGAGGCTGTAGATACAAATGCGAAACTATCAGTAAAGGAATGAATGTCTAAGTATCCGACTGATAAATCAAAGCTGTAAAACATACCGGTGGCGAATCAGGATCTCTGACATATCTGTGGTCGGGAAGGGGAGGCTCCAGCGAGATCTGGTAAGGAGTCCCAAATCGCCAACTCGTCAACTCGGTCGGCATGTCTGGCCACCCAGGATGATGAAGAGTCAGAGGAATCGGGGGAACCGATCTACCCCCACCTCTGGATGTACCGGCCCCGCTGCTGGAAGGAATATCTGTAGCCCGAGCCTGGCTCGAAGACGGCACACCAATGGGCCTCATCGAGGGAATGCACACTCCCGTCAAGGAAGGCATCAGATATACATGGCGATAAGTGGCATAGTCCCCCTCCTCAAGATGTAGCAAAGCATCAGTGCCCAGCATAGCACTAACAACATCCCGGGAAGAGAGTCTATCAGCAGTCCGCATAGTAACTGGGGGTGCTGCGAGAGGGTCCTGAGAAGTGTACCCCCATACCTGACGCAAGAAGCGTTCCCCCAGAAACCATGCTCTACCAACTGGTCCCTCAAATAGGATCCTGTACTGGGAGGCGCCCGATCCTCCGGCATACTAAAATCGGAGACCATCACCCAAGGGCGCCCAAGGCTGCCAAGTAATCTGCGGATAACCAATGCATAAACCAATCAGAAATCGAGAATATACGGGACAGATCAAAGATGAAAACAGAAGGGACTGAGAGTTCTGAAATACCTCCGTCGTCCGCACAGTGTCGAAATACTGCCGCAGATAAAGAAGAGTCTCTCGGGGTCTCGGTCGGTGCTGGCCCTCGAATACCAGTGAGTACGGGGTCATAAGGGGCCCAGCCACCACCAACTCCGGGGCTAATGTCGGGAAATATACGTAGACCCATAACTGAGGAAAACAGTGCAGAATGTAAATGCAAAGTGCTGAGGGCAAAATACAGAGTGTAGAGTGCGCTGTGTGTGCAATGTACAAGTAATGAGGAGCAGAAATGTAAATCAAGAGGACAGAAAGTACCTCCCAGGCTCTCCAATAACCACCAAGTAAGTCTCCCTGCCCGCGGGAGGTCGCGCTCATGTAGCAGTAAAGGGTAGCCAAGCCGGCGCCACCCCAATCATACCGTCTGACCTGTGATAGGTCCACCAGAGCGCTCAACAGATGCAGCCCAACCGTGTTCCCCCTATCGGCAAACAGATTAGTCCCGAAGAGGAACATAAGAAAACCACAGGCATACTGCTCAGCCTCCTCAGGAGTCCCGGGCTCCATCACCTCTCTCCGAAAATGGGAAGAGAACCAGGTGTATCGGACTCTCCCTGAAGCTCTATCAACAGGCGGGCGGGCCCCCAGGAAATGTATCCAAGCGGCCTCCCAGTCGCCCATGTCCTCATCGTAAGGAATGGGCCGACCTCCTACGTCTAGGCCAGTCAATACCGCAAAATCCAACGGGGTCATAGTCAAATCCCCAGTGGCGGAAAAATGAAAAGAGTTGGTGGTGTCCCACCATCTCTCCACCAAAGCGGCCATCAGTGTCCTCCTGGCAGGACAGCGCGACAACCCAACGCAGAAGGACCCGAACCCCGCCAGATCAACTAAATCCCGGACAGCCTCCGGGAGCTCAGCGTACCAATCTCTGGCAGCGGTGGAGCCGTACCCTCGCACCGTGCGAGAACCAACCTGCATTCAGAGTGAATACATGTGTCAGTATAGAATGAATGAGCTGTGTGCAAATGAAATGAATGAGCTGTGTGCAAATAAAATAAATGAGCTGTGTGCAAGTAAATGACCTGCGTGCGAAGTAAAGTAAGCGAACTGCGTGTTCTACTCTCAATCAGTGTGTGCTGCGTGTTCACCATCAATTTGGGCTGTGTGTTCAGAAAATCCGAGTTAGGGCTGCGTGTTCTACTCTCAATCAGTGTGTGCCGCGTGTTCACCTTCAATTTGGGCTGTGTGCTCAGAAAATCGGAGTTAGGGCTGCGTGTTCTACTCTAAATCAGTGTGTGCTGCGTGTTCACCATCAATTTGGGCTGTGTGTTCAGAAAATCCGAGTTAGGGCTGCGTGTTCTACTCTCAATCAGTGTGTGCTGCGTGTTCACCATCAATTTGGGCTGTGTGTTCAGAAAATCCGAGTTAAGGCTGCGTGTTCTACTCTCAATCAGTGTGTGCCGCGTGTTCACCTTCAATTTGGGCTGTGTGTTCAGAAAATCGGAGTTAGGGCTGCGTGTTCTACTCTAAATCAGTGTGTGCTGCGTGTTCACCATCAATTTGGGCTGTGTGTTCAGAAAATCCGAGTTAGGGCTGCGTGTTCTACTCTCAATCAGTGTGTGCTGCGTGTTCACCATCAATTTGGGCTATGTGTTCAGAAAATCGGAGTTAGGGCTGCGTGTTCTACTCTCAATCAGTGTGTGCTGCGTGTTCACCATCAATTTAGGCTGTGTGTTCAGAAAATCGGAGTTAGGGCTGCGTGTTCTACTCTCAATCAATGTGTGCCGCGTGTTCACCTTCAATTTGAGCTGTGTGTTCAAAAGATCCGAGTTAGGGCTGCGTGTTCTACTCTCAATGAGTGTGTGCCGCGTGTTCACCTTCAATTTGGGCGGTGTGTTCATAAAATCCGAGTTAGGGCTGCGTGTCCTACTCTCAATCAATGTGTGCTGCATGTTCACCTTCAATTTGGGCTGTGTGTTCAGAAAATCGGAGTCAGGGCTGTGTGTTCTACTCTAAATCAGTGTGTGCCGCGTGTTCACCGTCAACTCGGGCCGTGTATTCGAAAAACCAGTGTTTGAGCTGTGTGTTTAATTCTCAACTAGTGTGTGCCGTGTGTTCACGATCAATTTATGAGCTGAGTGTTCGGAAATTTAAGTGTTTGAACCGTGTGTTCAAGGTGCGAACAAAATGCTATGTCATAGACTAAACTGTGTGTTCAAATATGGCAAAGGCACGAAATGCACGAAAAATACAGAAAACGAAGTAAATACCTCTCGTGCCTCGTGAGAAAGGTGATACTCTGGCTCCCGTAGAAGCAGATCTCCGGGTGCTCGCTCATCAAAGTCAGTGAAGTGACGAAAAACGGCCCGCGGAAGAACGTGTACTAGCGAGGCGTACCTCTCGGGAATGAAGGGTCGAACCCTCGGAGGCAGAGCCATGACATCGGGATCATCCCCGGCACCCGAAGGACCTCCACCGTGAGGAAAATGACCCGCCATTTCGAAAAATCTGCAAAAGGAGCAAAAACGAGCAAAAATGAGCTATAATTGAAAAAAGTCAACAAAAGTCAACTCCCGGGGAATGGAAAAGTCAACAAAAGTCAACTCTCGAGAAAATCTTCCAAATGTTGAGACAAACTTACCTCAAGTGGTGAAAATGAGAAAAGAAGCCCCGAAATCAAAATTTAATCGGTTCAAAATGCTTAAAACGGGAAGTTTTCGCGAAAACAACTTGCGTGGGGCGTTGGAAAATGCGTATAGAGTGCAGATCTGAGGGAGAAAATGGTTTGGGAAGGTGGAGAAGAAGATTTCGCAGCTGTGGTTATGAGCTCAAAGTGATTGAGCAAGAGAATATAAAGAAAAAGAGGTGAAAAGACAAAATTACCCACGGATTTGGGCAGGTGGCCGGCCGGCCACCTTTTCTGGGTGGCCGACCCTCCTCTTTTTGAAATCTGGCCGGTGGCCTCCCCTGGGGAAGAAAACTGGCTGGTGGTATCCCCCACATGCTCACCTAGCTCTCTGCAAATTTTGAGGAAGATTGGAGTTCCCGGGACCTGAAAAAGTTCAAGAAAAGTGCACTTTCTGTCGCGAAATCGCTCCGCCGAAACTTCAGCTTTAACTTCTGGCATGTGTCTCATCATTACTCATCAGAATCAAGGTGTATCCTTCGTAAACATGTTGTAACCTCTCCGGGGGGTGAATCGGAGGCCGCGATCGAGTCACCTTCGCCGAAACGCGCGTTTCCTTGCTCGCCGTTTCGCGACAAACACGTGTCCTGATTTGCGATTGTTCTGCATCATTGTGCATCTAATTTACATTCTCATGAACATACTTGCATTGTCATGCACGTCTGTTTAATGTTACCATGCCTCTGTATTTAAGCTTGCGTTGTCACGCACGCTTCTTCATCGCATTGCGATGCACTCACTCATCGACACCGCTTTTGTCGAATTTTCGACATCACATTGAATATATCTTGCTAAACATATTGTGCTTGTTGAGTTTCTCTCTTTTGCAGGCACGATATTGTATGTACGGTTCATTTGAAGCTGGTGCAACCAGACGAATCACGCAGGTATCGTATCTTCTCCGTGTGAGACGCGACGAGAATTGAATGATTCTCTGCATTCCTAACTGTATGAAATGTAGTTGTTGCTTTGCATTCTTGCTTAAAACTGTTGCATCTATTTGCGAATATTTGCTTCATTACAGCTTGCTGCATTTGCATGAACATCGAGTTACATTTGGCTTCCTGCATATCGCTTTGCACTTCGCCCCTTGCCTGCGGGCACGCCTGCGGGCATATCTCTGTTTATCTTGTATGATTGTCTAAGTCTTCGGCCTTGTCAAAAATGGGTCGTCTCTGGGCTTCGACATTCACTCCCGTCATTTCTTGACTTTCGAGTTCTGTCAAAGAGGGGCAACTGTAGACACCCCATTTTTGACCGACCTTAAGACTCAGATGTCACCAGTTGAGCGCTCGGTGATGTTGCATTTTGTGCTCGTTCAGAAGTCTCAGAGTCTCAGCCGTGAGCCCTGCCTCCGGACTTCCGAACCCTCTTTTGTGCCTTGCCTCGGTTTGCAAACCAGACTTGGTTTTCTCTGTTTCTCTTCCTGAAGGGAGGGAGAGGTCTAGCAGATCATCTCTCAGTGGCCGTGGGCTACATTTCGTGGCCGTAGGCCATTTTACCCATTTCGGAGCCCGGTTCCCGGTTTTCGGAGCCGTCAGGCCGTGTGCCTCGGTTCGGGACTGCCTAACTATCTCTGCTTGCTCCGATTTTTGGCATGCATCTTATTTGCTCCCTTTTTAGGGACACTGTGGTCTGAGAGACCCACTTCGTGGTCGAACACCACTCCCGGTGCCTAACAGTTAGTTTTCGGGACCTCGGACTGCGCGTTTCGGCCCCGGAACATTCATTTTGCATCGGTTTTCGTTCATTTTTGGCAGGTACCTCTGTTTCATCACCAGGAAGGTCGTAGAAGGGTGGGAGGCCAGTAATTGTCTCAGCAACCAATTATATTTCCTTCATCGCCCTCCGACGCCCGTTTTCCACACTTCCAAGCCAATGTTGACCACCCTAGGGTCACTTTCTTCAACTCTAACCCCCATATTTGTGTTGTAGACACTTGGGAGGACACAAATATTATATGGCCGGCCATTAATTCCACTTGACCCTTTTGAACCCCTCCTAAAAATGGCCTATTCTCTCTCCTGTTTTACAGTTGCCAGTTTTGAACCACAGGGTTGTGTTGAGGGCACCTGGGAGGCCACCTTTTTGTGATGGTCGGCCAGAAATTCAAGTTGACCCTTTTGACCCCTGGCCGGCCGGCCATGGGGGGTGGCCGGCCGGCCACCTGCAGCTCCAATACCTGGCCGGCCAGCTTCCTCAGGATGTGTACATTACAGCTGTGCATTGTTTTTCCCTCCAAAACCTGTATCCGGAGGGAACTTTTTGGAGGGAAACTTGATGCAATTTCCCTCCCATTTTTCCCTCCTTTTCTCCCCCCTCTTGGCCTATATAACCAGCCTCCCAGGTCTGGTTTGAGGGTTAGAAAAATTTCCCTTAAGCTCCTTGTATTGCACCCCTCTCTCTCCCTCACTTCAAGCTCCAAGCATCCAAGTCCTACACCTCATTTCTTCATCACCACCAAGCACCACCACCACTACTCCATTTCCAGCAGCTTGGAGAGCTTTCTAGCAGCTAGGAGGCATCACTTCTCAAGCCAAGAAGCATCCAAGGGGTAGTCTTCAAGGGTAAGCATCATTTCCCCTCTCTTGAGCTCAATTTTGCAACATTTTTCTAGCCTCTTTGCTTGCTGTTTTGAGCTCCGACCAAAACTAAAAAGGTCATTTTTTTGAGCTCATTTTCTTGTTTCATTAAGGGCTCAACACTGTTTGAGCCCCCCATGTTGCACTTGCTTCAATACCCTCTTGAATGCCATTTTCTTGCATGATATTTTTAGCTTGTGTGTGATCTGTTTTGGGGCATGATGTAAACTGTAATTAGCCTATTTTGAGCCCCTCTTCAACATTGAAGAAGGGCTCAACACTGTTTGGGACCTCCATGTATCACTTGTCATTGTACCCCTCTTAGGCCCCCTTTTTTGCATGATTTATTAGGCTATTGTGTCTCTGTTTTTGGACTTTGGTCCGAACTGAAAATGGCCCTAAAATGACCCCCTCTTCATTTTTCATTAAGGTTCTAGGGCTTTTTGAGACATCCTTGGTATACTTCATGTTATAGCCCTCTTGTGGCCTTAATTTTGCATGGCATTTTGAGCATATTTCTACACTGTTTTGGGCTTGATTATCTACTGTAAAAAGCCATATTTTGGGCCCCTCTCCAACATTGTTGAAGGTCCATAACCTGTTTGGGGCCAGCATATATCAGTTACTTCTTTGCCCCTTCGTTGGCTCATTTCTTGCATGAATTGTTTGCCATACTTGTATCTGTTTTTGGGGCTTTTCATAAACTGTAAAACATCATATTTTTGGCCCCTCTTCAGCATTTTAAAAGGGGCCTTCTGTGTTTGAGATCAGCATCTATGACTTGCTTCATTACCTCTCTTGGCCCCCCATTTTTGCATGCTAATTTTGCCCTGTTTGTACCCACTGTTTGGCCATGCTTTGAACTGTAAAAATGCTTATTTTGGGGCTTCCTTGCTTCTGTCTTTTCACTCCATGTACCAATTATGCATGCTTTGAATAGCTGTAAGCCATTTCATGTACCTAGTTTTGCATTTCGGGAGAGATTCCATGCATCGGGTGTCATTTCGCCTTGTTTCGGGGCTGTTTTCCCCCTCATTTTGCTACTGATTTTTGCATGTTGCATATCATATTCCATGTCTTTTCCATGTCTCGTTAGAGTGGCATTTCGGTGCCTGAGGGTCGGTCCTCGGTTTGCGTGCACGCGTGCACGCATTTCGAGTTGTCTTGTTTTCATCTTATGGCCTCTTATGTGAGTGTGGCTGAGGCTCTCTCATGTTGGTGTAAGCCCATATTGCATTGCGTATGCCATTTCATCCCTAGCATTATGTATGCTCGGTTGTGTATCACCTCGTGTAGCGTGTATGCCATTCCATAACATTGTGTATGTTAGGATTGTATCTTAGTTGCATTTCACGCATATCATGCATATTGCATCATGTTTGGGATAGGAGTTAGCCCGGGCACGGGAAACGAGGTACGTTCCGTACTACGAGTGACGGAACGTGTCTCAATTCCCCAGTCACCGACACTCCGGATCACCCATGATGGAGTTAGGCCTTGTTGTGTTTTCGTGTTGCATTCATTCCATATTGAATTGTGCAATTCGACTCCTCGGCCATCATGCATCGATATGCGTGATTGGTGGCACGAGGATCAAGGCATGCATACATTTGTGAAAATACATTGCTATGCCCCTTTCCTGCTCTCTGTTGCAGCAAAATCAAGAATCAGTGGTCTTCCGAGGCTTAGCACCCTTTTCAAGAATCATTGCAAAACAGAGGCTAATTGGGGCATCCCAGTGGATTTCCGCGCAAGGAAGCCCAAACATGCATCATTCATCACCCGGAACGGAATCAAGGCAGTCCCTGGCTTGCATGCCAGTCTTTTCTTTTCTTAGTTAATTTGTAAATTAATTAGGAATTTGTATCATTTGGACTGTATTATTTGGACTGTACTATTCTTTCATTTGGAACTGTATATTCTTTTGGACCCTCTGTGCGAGGGCATAATTGTAATAAGTGTGGGTCAGTGTGATGTATGTCTTCCAACCCCACGTCTTTCTTCCCTTTTATTTACCTGCTTATGATGGTTAGATTAGGGCATATTTCAATTAGCATACAGTATGACAGCATGTTTGCATCATTCATCTGTTTTGCACGCACCGGGCTCGGCGCATCATACAAACTGCATTTGTATTTCAATTCCAAGTTGAATACATGTTAGCTGTA
Source organism: Camellia granthamiana (assembly GCA_036172215.1). Taxonomy (NCBI): domain Eukaryota; kingdom Viridiplantae; phylum Streptophyta; class Magnoliopsida; order Ericales; family Theaceae; genus Camellia; species Camellia granthamiana. Next base: position 28,287,904 of record CM069904.1, read on the forward strand.
GCATTTCATATGCCATGTTTAGAATAGCCGAGCCTGCTATAGTTTGCATTTTCGCATGTGTTGCATTAGGCATTTCTGTATACTTAGGATCATGCATGATTTCTAATGTAGTTTCTGTTTTGGCTTGGAGTACTCGGTGAGTTTTTATGCTTTAGCATCCTTGCATGCGTGTGAGTGACTGCCATGAATAGCATGCTTACCATGAGGCTAACTGCTTATGTGATATAACTGCTTGAATGCTTGTGGGTGAAGGTTGGGTTATTTGGATTGGAACAATTCATCAAATGTTTGTTTTAAGCCCACTAGATAGTGGCAAAACCATGTTTTCTAAGCCCACCCGAGGGTGGCAAAATCTGTATTTTAAGCCTACCTGCGGGTAGCAAACCATCTTTCAAAAACAAACATGAAATGTGTTGTTCCAATTCAGGCGATCCAGTCTATACTTGTATGCTGTGCACATCACATAGTAAATCTAGGCTAATAACCCGAATAAGAACGCATAATGTTTTCAAAACTAGATATCATGGTTAGTAGAGGCCGATCTTTGATCGGGCGAGCGGGGGTGCTCACGAAGTGACCTTCCCCAATCGTACCCAAGTTCTCGAGTCGAGGCAACTTTGGTGATGACGGACATGTGGCCTTTGGCACCGAGTCAGGGTTTCCTAAATTTCCCCATAAAAAAATATTTAGGTGGCGACTCTGTATCTGGCAAAGCAGTCCATGTTTGGCACTTCTTTCAAAAATCTATTTTTCTCAAAAACGATTTGCCGGATTTGGACTCTTTGGTTCAAGATTTAGAACTGTGACAATCGAGTCCTTGAACTGTAGTGAGCCCAAACGAACAGAACGGGACTTAACCCTCCCGGGAAATGGTTACAAAGCTAGATCAATTAAGCATGAGGCCTTTTCTAAGTCCCCAGTTACCTGGCTCCGAATACGGAGGGAGTTCCCACAGACGGCGCCAAATGAAGAGGCTAACCACCCACTAGCATGATATTGTCCGCTTTGGCCGTAGCCTCACGGTTTTGTTCCTCCTTAGAAAAGGCCTCATGCTAGGTAGAGGAGTTAGGCAAGTTATAAGGTGGGTTGTGAATGCCTCACGAACCGATGTGGGATGGCCTCCCTTAGGGCTTCCACATAAGTCCCCAGTTGCCTGGCTCCGAATACGGAGGGAGTTCCCACAGACGGCGCCAAATGAAGAGGCTAACCACCCACTAGCATGATATTGTCCACTTTGGCCGTAGCCTCACGGTTTTGTTCCTCCTTAGAAAAGGCCTCATGCTAGGTAGAGGAGTTAGGCAACTTATAAGGTGGGTTGTGAATGCCTCACGAACCGATGTGGGATGGCCTCCCTTAGGGCTCCCACATAAGTCCCCAGTTGCCTGGCTCCGAATACGGAGGGAGTTCCCACAGACGGCGCCAAATGAAGAGGCTAACCACCCACTAGCATGATATTGTCCGCTTTGGCCGTAGCCTCACGGTTTTGTTCCTCCTTAGAAAAGGCCTCATGCTAGGTAGAGGAGTTAGGCAACTTATAAGGTGGGTTGTGAATGCCTCACGAACCGATGTGGGATGGCCTCCCTTAGGGCTCCCACAGTTGTGAATAATTTCTAATAAGTTATTCTGGGTCCAATGATCCCTATGGATCAATAATTCCAATGGACTGCATAGCATCACAAATACTTTAGGTGCACAAAATGATACTTTTCACTAATAATAATCCAAATGTCATGACAAAACAAAATAAAACAACAATTAGAAAAATTATTGAGCTAACCAATCAGTCACATGCCCTCAACGTGTTTTGAAAACACCTTTACAGACAGACCTTTGGTCATGGGATCTGCAATCATCATATCGGTACTAATATGCTCAATGCTGACTTCTTGCTTCTTAACACGGTTTCGAACAACAAGTTACTTTATGTCAATATGCTTGCTTCGGCTACCACTTTTGTTGTTGTTAGAGAAGAAAACCGCAGCCGAATTATCACAGTTAATCTTTAATGGCCTAAAAATTGAATCCATAATTCGAAACCCTGTGATAAAATTCCTTAACCAAATAGCCTGTGAGGTTGCTTTAATGCATGCTCTGGTTTGTACACAACCTGACATTGCATTTGCAGTTGGGATGCTTGGAAGATACCAAAGTAATCTAGGAATGGAACATTGGAAGGCTGCAAAGAAAATCATGAGGTACTTAAAGGGAACCAAGGACTACATGCTTACTTAAGGTTCAATGGAGCAATCACTCGGAGAGAGAAGCTACTTGGGAACTTGAGGATGAAATGAGACAAAAGTATCCACAACTTTTTGAGACTACAGGTATGTCAAATTTCGAGGACGAAATTTCTTTTAAGAGGGGAAGAATGTAAAACCCAAGTTGTGTATAGGATTATTTTATTGGATAGATTAGTAATTAAATTATTTTATATGGGTCATTTATTAATATCAAAGAATTAGTTATGAGATGGCATTATATTTTCTATTACATAGATGGGTAATTTTGTAACTTTGAGAAATTAGGTTAATAAGCCCACCTGTTGTGGGTTTAAGTCTTGGAAAACAAACAAAACAGAGGCTGGGAATTGCTCTATAGGCGGCTAGGGTTTGAAAAAGTAAAAGAAAAAAAAAAGAAAAGAAAAGGAAAAGAGAGGTTCAGGTGAGGCTGCAATAGGGATTGAAGGCAGCACGTTGGTGATTTTGGGACACCCATTGGTTAAGGTAAAATCTGTCTTTACTGTTAATTATTAAGTTTATGTTGAGGAATTTAACAAGCAATACATTAAGGGGATTTGGAAGATCTATAGGTGCCTACTTAGGTTTTGAGAATTGGGTGCAATGTGTAAGTGTAACTTTGGGTGGGTAATAGAAACAATGGAGTTTTGTATCATGGGTAAGGGTGTGTTTGGCTATAAAGTTGGTTTGAATGGTTTGATCACTTGGATATTAAACCAATACATTAATCTAATATGGTGGGACTTTTGTGGGTGTATGTAACACATAAAAATATTAATCTATTAGAGGTTTTGTTTATTAGGTTTGTGTGATTGAAGTGGTGGAGCTGGGTGTTTGGAGTTGGTGTTAGAATATTATTTCTAAGCGTTTGGTGTAAGTAACCCTCTATCACTGTTGGTACATTTTTATTTCTATTGAATCATTTAATATTATAAGTATTTATTCATAGCCTTCATGTTCTCTTAAAATAAAATATGGGTCAAGTATAAAACAACATCGAATATTATTATGAAAATTATTTGAATATTTTATGGAACTATTATGGAAATTGTACTAAATGTTTATTCTGAAAATATCGAATATTATTATGAAATTTGTTTGAATATTTTATAGAACTATTATGGAAATTGTACTAAATGTTTATTTTGAAAATATCGAATATTTTATTTAAAAGTTGTGTATTGTTTAAATTTTGAACATCACTCTAGTCTGACTATGATTTGGACCCTAGCCAATAGGGGTTATTTATTGGCACAGAAACTAATTTCTTTTGGGGCTTGACCACCGGCCTTTGTGTGGTTCTGGGCCTTGTCACGGGCTAAGTGACCATAGTCACCAAGACTTGGGTTTTGTGAATCACATCATTGAACCATTGAATATCGAACCATCAATTTTGAACAACGAAATTTCGTCGAATTACCTCATTGTCTTTTCAATTAAAATGTATTGCTACATTATTTATTTTCAACTATGAAACCGTCTTACAAAATAATTGTTCATTTATTGAATGGTAACAAAAAAATATATTTATTGGTTATCGACTATTTTTTTTTTTTTTTTGTATACTTGATCCAGCTAGCAATGATGGTTGGTTTTTTACTGGGCTGTCTAGTTTACCCTTATTTTATATTATTTTTTTTTTCAGATTCTAAAGAGTAGAGCTGCACGGGATTTTTACTTGTGGGAGTGCTGAGAGTAGGACTATGATTTAAGTACTTGGATTATTATTTTGTTAGTAGATTATATTAGTGGACTTGGTGGACAATTTCATATGATAAGAATTATTTACTTTTATGGATTTTAGCATTATGATAATTAAGGATTTAATTTGAGTATTTTACATTGTGGGTTATGTGATTGGACTCTTAGCCTTGCATGCTCACTTATATGAGTGTGCGGCGTTGTCACAGAACTTGGGGCGTGACAATTTTTGTAACACCCCACTACTTGCTGGCCCAAGTAACTTGTGGGTCAACCAACAAGACCCAAAAGCTTAAGTCCAAGTTATTTAGTAGCAAGGTAGTGGTGCTTTATATGCCCAAGATCACCCATGCAAACTTCCGATGTGGGACAGGGTGTTACAAACTCCCCCACTTATAAATCCTCACGTCCTCGCAAGGGTCTATAATCAATTAGAATACCATGACAAGCTCATGGCCAGCCTAGAATAAGTGGCCCACATGGTTGTGTGCATAGGTCGGCTCTGATAGCATTTGTAACGCCCCACTACTTGCTGGCCCAAGTAACTTGTGGGTCAACCAACAAGACCCAAAAGCTTAAGTCTAAGTTATTTAGTAGCAAGGTAGTGGTGCTTTATATGCCCAAGATTACCCATGCAAACTTCCGATGTGGGACAGGGTTTTGTAACGCCCCACTACTTGCTGGCCCAAGTAACTTGTGGGTCAACCAACAAGATTCAAAAGCTTAAGTCCAAGTTATTTAGTAGCAAGGTAGTGGTGCTTTATATGTCCAAGAACACCCATGCAAACTTCTGATGTAGGACAGGGTGTTACACAAGTAATAAGAGAAGTGGGCTCTCTATATCCTTCCTTGTGCCTTCAGTGACTTCATTGCCTGATCTCAATATCCAAGCCTTGAACGTATATGTTCTCTATGTATTTGCCGATGAAGATTCTGAGGGGGATGGTGATTTTGAGTGTATTATTATTCAAAATAAGACCAAGGGTCAAACATGGCATCATAGCCCAACATTTATATGCTGTGCAAATGAAAACAACGATGCGGTATGGTTAAGCCATAGGATGATTGTGCATCAATTAATGGCAGTTGGCGATGATGTGAATCTCTCAGTGCATTTAGTTGAGGGTTTTAAGGTAAAGGAAGTTGGGTTCCAATTTGTGTATGATGAGCACCCTGCGATATGTAGCCAACACCACAATATTTATGAGAATGTTGGAGATTTATCAGAATATTTTTCGGACCTGCAATATGATAATTTCCCATGCCATCATCAGCATCATCATCCATGTTGCTAAGTGCTAACTACAAACAACAGGTAGTAGTATCTTTCCATTTGATAAATATAATTAGTAAAAGGGTAAACTACATACTGAAATTTTTTCAGATTTCGAGAAATTACAATACATTCTAATGTGGTCATTATAGTGCATATTTTGTATATTAAATTTATACTCTATTAGACTATTTTATATTTTATTTTGTCTTATTTTATTTATTTGTGTGTTGGCTAGGTATCTTAGAAGTTGTGGAAACAAGATGACAAATTGAAAGACAACTTGGTGCCTAGCCTAATTGGTTGTTGGGTAGAGATCTTCAAGTGTCGTACACCTACAGAGGAAGTAAGGATCTCAAGTTTAGGATCTCATTTTAGATAGTATTGTCGATACTGTATTTTAAGATGTCTGCATTTTGTGTTTTAAGTATTTAGTTCTTTTAAGTTTAGGATCCCATTCTATGGGTTTGTATTTTAAGTCATTTTAAGGTATCTGGAATTTGTGTTTTAAGTCTTTAGTTATTTCATAAGTCTTTTTGAAATATGAGCACTTTTTTTTTTTTTTTTATTAGCACTGTTTATGTTATATGTTAATTATTTGGTACTGGACAATATTTTTAATAAATGTAATTATTTATAGTAAGAAATTTAAAACGGTACTCAAAAATATTTTTGATACCAATATGTACAGTATTAGTGACAAAAAGGAAACTTTGGTAAGGATTATCAACTTTTATTCTATATGTCCTGAAGTACTTGATGCCATTTCAAGTGCATAGGATCCCATTTTTTGGCTTATTTTGAGTAGACTAAAAGTTGATTTTTTATTTTTTGACTTTTTAAAAAAAAAATATAAAAAAAATGATGTGAACTAAAAAGTTAATAAGCTGACTTTTAACTTAATTGTCAAAGGCAATATCAAGTCCATATATGTGGTGTACACCTATAAGGTATCCCACTCCATTACATAAATATCAAGTCCATATATGTGCCGAGGAAAATTATTATTATTAGGGAATATTTGAGTAAAATACACATTGACTCTTTTGTATTTGGTCACTTTTTTTATTTTGATCCTTATATATTTATTTTGAAATACAAAATTTCAAATTTTGAGCGGTTGATACATTGAGAAGTTTAGAAGGGGATTAGAAAGTTGGAAGTCATGATGCATTGTTAAAATGAAAAAAAGGGAACTTGCTTTTTTGAAATAATTAAGGATAGCCCTTGGGATCAGTTTCCTCCTATATGAAGCTGTCTTTGGGTGGTATTTTTTTTTAAATTTTTTTTGGCACTTTCAGTGTGGTTCTTTCCTCGTGTACATTTTCGAGGGATTTAATTATGCATCAAAGTGGGCAGACAGAGTGAGCAGTTTGGAACTGAAAATGTTTTGATGATGATGCCTTTTATTTTAGGGTAACTTACACTCACTTTTTTTAAAGTTTAGAAAAAATACAAATAATCCTATCCTTTAGATATAATTACTCTGACAATTTTTACGATTTTAATTTATAAAACAATTAAGTTATTTTTTATTAATAATTCGCTAGTTGTATAAAAAAAAAAGAATGATGTTTCATCTCTTCTCTACTAAAATGTATGTATATCTTGTTTATTTGAAGAGAAAATATCATTTTACCTCTCAAACTTTCACGCATTTTTCATTTTGACCTCTAGACTTCGATTAATATCAATTTTACATTTGAACTTCAAAATTTTGATCAATTTGGCCCCTGCTGTCACATTTCGTCTACAATTGGATGGAATGTGCTGACGTGGTATCAAAATTAATTTGAAATTTTATTTTACCCCCCAAATTATATCTTAAAAATCAATTTGCTCCCCAAATTAAAAATCAATTTGCCTCTCAAACTATACCTTAAAAATCAATTTGCTCCCCACGTCAGCACATTCTGTCCAATTGTTGACAAAATGTGACGGTAGGGGCTAAATTGATAAAAATTTCGAAAGTTTGGGTGCAAAATTGATATTAATCGAAGTTGGGAGGTCAAATTGAGAAATACGTGAAAGTTTGGGGAACAAAATGATATTTTCTCTTATTTGAATGTTTAGTATCTGCGTTAGTTTCAGTTGATTTGGCCTTATAAAAAAAAGTCAGTATAATTATATCACAAGTATGGAACTAATTATATTTTTTCCCAAATCTCAGGAGTAAGGATGGCCACGGGACGGGTTTGGGTTAGGTTTGCAATTCCCCGCCCCTGCGGAAAAACTCCACCCCTAACCCCGCCCCCGCCCCCGTCCCCGCCCCACCCTCGCTATGAGTGAAATTTTTCAACCCCATCACCGCCCCTGCGGATACCCATACTTGTGGATACCCAAATCACATTTCAAATAGCCAAAAAAATTGAGAAATATTTAAATCATTAGCACACTAAATAATTTTTCTTGTTTCCATATATATAAAGTGAGACTTTTAGGATTGTTATTTATTTATATTTAAATAGAACTATAGACTTTTAGTATTCTTTTCTTATAGCTAATTATATTATATATACATAAATATATATTATTTATTTATATATTATTAATTATATTGGGTCGGGTTTGGATCGAACGAGACGATACCCGCCCCCGCCCCCGCCCCCGCCCCGCCCCGCCTCCATTGCGGGTAACCAAAACACAACCCACCCCTGCCCCATATAAGTGTTGGGACGGGTAAAATTCGGCCCATTCGGGAGGGTATGAACGGGTCCCCGCAAATTAGATTAAAATGACCATCCATACTCAGAAGGGATGAGTGTAGTTTATCCTTTATTTTATGTTGAAAAGGTTTTGCGGACTGTTCCCCTATCTCAATTCCTATTCTATCACATGATCAAGTTTGCATGGTAGATTCATTCATAATTCCTTAGGAACGAGAAATTTATGTTTGCAGAGTTACATGTCTGGGGCAAAAGGGGACTATTTTGTTAAGCAGAGTCTTAAAGTCCTCATCTTGTAAATTAAAGGTGTGTAGGTAGGTACTACTGATCATCAGTGGTGTGCGTACCGGATTCCGCACTAGATGAAAGTGGATCGGGGCTCCGCGCTCGGTTGGACTATCCAGGGACTGAGGTTCCTGCCACAGGAAGCACCGTTAGAGCTGCCCGGCCGGGGTTGGCCGGATAACCCCTCCGGCGTGGGAATCAGTGATCGGTCAAGGAGTATAGAGTCGAATTTGTATGTAAATGTGGTGTTGAGTGGAGTTGTTCGGTTACCTTCAATGTGAAGTTCATGTTGTATATATAATGTTCCTTACTTGCTTCTCAAGGTGAGTTCATGGAGTATAGATGCTGCCAGGTGTCGTTCCAGCATTGCTCTAAGTGTGGGACCACTTGGTAGTTGTCATTGATTGTATATTCTCATTGTAAGCATGCTGATAACTAACCACATTCCTTTGGCTCAACAACTTCCGTGATTCTAGGTGTGGGGGACCAGCTGAGGTGGCAACCTGCACATGCTTGCACTCATAGATCCCATGTTTCCTTGTGAGGATTCTCCGGCTCGGTACTCATGTACTTCAGTTCGGTTCCGACGTGCCTCGGCTCGGCCTTGTCTAGGCTTGTTCATGAAGATGGGCTAGGCTATCATCTGTTCGGTCCACAAATTCCGTTCCGCAGCTCGGCCCAGACCAGCGCTTCGGCTGGGCTGGCCTTTCCGCTGCGGGTTGGGCCCAAGTGCTGGAGGTCATGGGCAGGCTGTTGATCATGAAGTTGGGCTCAACTGGTTTGTCCATACACTCATATGACCCACTTGGATTTGGGCTTTGTCGGATTGGGCCGGCCCAAGGTTAGACTTGGCCCATTTCATATTTAGCCCCTTCATTTGCCCCCTAGCTCGCGCTAAGGTTCCCTGGGGGGAGCTATTGTTCTGTCTTCCAAGCGTCGCGTCGTTTCGGCTTCTCCCCAGTTCGGCCCTGGTGACGGTTCAATCCTGACACACGGTTCCCGCATGCGTCCTTTCGTGTGACACGTGGCGACGCGTGATAAGCGTGCAGAGATTATGCGTCAATTCCATACCGAAGATCGTGCTTTGTGTGCCTGCGCGCCGACTGGTGCAATAAATGCTCAGGCCATCAATTCAAACCCCTTGATTTGATCTTCCCATTCCTCTAGTGAGTTCCAAGGAAAGAGAAAGAGAGAGAGCGAGAGAGAGAGAGAGCTTCTTCCCATTCCTCTGGACCGATCTCGCTGGTGCTTCGCTTGGGCTTCTTCACCGCTGATTCTTGCTTTGTGGTTACTGCTGTGATTTCTGTAAGTTTTCTTATGATTCCTCTTCTCTTTCTGTCTTAATCATCTGGTCTGGTGCATTTGCCATCTGCGTCTCGTATTCCGCTATCTGAATCCCGTTTCTGTCCCACCGGTTTAATCTCATGGGGAAGTTCCGTTCCTTAGTTGATACCCCGGAAGCCATGGCCATGTTCCATCTAGATTACAACATTCCTCATGATGTTACCTTGTCGCTGGCGAAGGTGGATGCCAAACGCATGGGCACGAGGAACACCGTTGCCATTCCCGTCGCTGCGATTGTCGAGGGAGGGGTTCGGTTTCCTCTTGACCCGTTGGTGCGCCGTTTTCTGCATCAGGTCCAGTTGACCCCAATGTAGGTATCTATAAATCTTTTCTGTGTTGTCTATGGCGTATCTGCCCTTAATAGACGACTAGGTTTGAACCTTGATATCTGGGATATTCTGGGATGTTACACCCTCTCTCACAACAAAGACCATAGTATATACTACCTGCGTGTTCGTTCCGCTGATTGCCACTTAGTCACTGGACTGCCTGACTCGGATAAGCATAATGACGATTTCCTGCAAGTTGGTGGAAATTGGGAGTTTCCTGCTGGGACCGAATTTCAGTCTGAGAGGATGCCACAGAAAGACGGCTACCCAGGTCTGGGCCTCCCTTTTTAATGCCTTCTGCGTTTCTTACTTCGTTCTGAATATTGTTCTAATAGTTTGCTTTCTTTTTACAGAACCTTCCCGTTTCCAGCGAAGGCCGAATCGGGAGAATGCCGAAGCCATCAAGGCTGCCTTAAGGTATAAGAAAAGATCTGCACCTGAGTTGTTAGATTATCAGTCAAGTTACCGCTCTGTTATTCCGAAGAAGGCGAGACTCGCTGCTGCCCTTCTGGACTCTGATACCGAGACCGAGGTGTCTCTTACCCCGCTGGTTCCGAGACGCCGCACTGGTCAAGATGCACCTGAGGGAGCACCCTCCCCTGTCCCCAGTTTCGCAGGGAGCGGATCTGTGGCGAAGATGAGGGTGCTGGTGGATTTAGAAGCCGAGGCCTTCGGAGCCTCTAGCGCTTTGCAATTCCCCATGGAGAAGACTGAGACGAAGAGCATTATGGAGGTGAAGATGGAGGTTGGGGCTTCTGGGACCCCAGTAACTACCGCCGAGCCCTCCGCTTCGGTCGCTGCCCGAGCAAAAAAGAGGAGGAGGGAAACTGGCAAAGCCGTGGTGGGGGAGGCTTCTCAGGATCCCGCTCAGGATGAAACTTTTGAGAGATGGGAGCCGCCGATATCATATGAGGGCAGGCCCATCTCCACCTCTGATTCAGTTGTTGCTTCACAGGATTTTGCCTTTAGTTTGACTAAGTTTCTGTTGATGCCGGTTGATATGGCTGGCCATAATGGGCCTCGTGACATTCCTATCCTGAAGAGGACCCTTCAAATGTTGACTGCTGTAGGTTCTTTTTTCTTAACTTCACTGTTGCATTGCTATCTTCCTTTTTTCTGAATTCCTTGTCGTCCTTTGCAGTGTATCCAGAGAATGCACCTGTCCATTACCCATGCTGAGGAGCTGGAAAGGGCCGTACTGGAAGCTGCAATGAATGCGGAAAGACTGACAGTAAGCTTGGTGTCGGAGAAGGAAGGACGCCGAACTGCTGAGAGGGAAGCCTTCCGTTTGAACAAGATTGTCGCTTCTGCTGAACAATCGAAGGAGACTGCCATTGAGACCCAGGCCCAGCTTGAGGGGAAGGTGGCCGAGCTGGAGGCCGTTATTGCTGTGATGGCTGCCGAGCGTACTGCGCTGGAGGCCAAGCACTGGCAACAGGGCTGGGATGAAGCTGGGGCGGCATACAAGGAGGAGGTTCTAGTGCTGCGAGACAAACTCTTTGTGAAGGGTTGGACGAGTGCCTTAGCTGCTGCGATGGTTCCTGAAGGCTCTTCTCTGCATCGTGATATCCCTGTTCCTTCGAGATCCTCGGGTTTAAAGACTACTCCTATCCCTGTTGTTCTGCCAGACAGTGTTTCCCCAGAAGATGATCCTGTAAATGAGACCTAGAGCATGAATGTTGCCACTGAAACGATGGACATTGAAGGGGTTGAAACCCTAGAGACCGAAGCCACGGAGGATGCAGTTAAGGTGGCTCCTACTTCTCAGGAAGTTGGAGCTTCCTCTACTGCTCCTCCCGCGGATGGCCTTGACAAAATTGCTGATACTGCTCCTAAATTGCCCACTATTGATGGAAGTTGAAAGTTGAACTTTTTACTTTTCTGTTCTGATTTCTGTTCTGATGAAGACAATTTTTTCCTTTCCCCTTTTTTTTTGTTTTACTGCTGGTTATGAGGCCTTCTGTGCCCTTTGCTTGGATGATATGATTTTCTTTTTGAATTCTGCAATTTGATGTTGTTTAGTTTCTATGTTTGAACATTTCCTATACTGCTTGCCCCCGGCCGAGCACTGTTGGGACTTCGGGGCCGAATAGATGCTCGGTCTGGTTCTGTATTGCCTTTTAATGGATGTTCTGTCTGATTCTGTACTGCTTGCCCCCGGCTGAGCTTTGTTGGGACCTCAGGGCCGAACTGATGCTCTGTGTTGCATTGCACTTATTTGCCCCCGGCCGAGCACTGTTGCGGCCGAGCACTGTTGGGACCTCGGGACCGAACAGTGATCGGCGCGGCTAACGGATATGTGGTATGGTTGTGATTTGAGTTCATAAGTGGGTCTTACTTAGGTCCAGGTTGGTTTTGAAAGAAAACAATCGTTTGCCCCCACCTGGAGCTAAGTAAGATTGATACTGAAGAGTTATCCCTTGTCTATGATTGCTTGAGTCTGTTTCAACTTTGATAGCACAAGTGTGAATGACAGAAATATGAGGAGAGATGTCTTACTCAGGTCCAGGTAGGTTTTAAAAACGGTTGTTTGCCCCCAGTTGGAGCTGAGTAAGGCTAATGCTAGAAGTTTGCCCTTGGCGTAGCTCGGTTGAGTTTGTTCCAACTCTGGTTGTTGAGTTAATACTGAAGTGTTGTTGTGCTGATACTTAAGAAGTTCTGTAGGTGCACAGATGTGTGCTTAGGAGATGTCAGTGCAGTTTCCACCAAGCGATGCCACTTGGCTAAATAGAGATGTTTACTTAAGATACATTAGTGCGGTTTCCACCAAGCAATTCCACTTGGCTAAATTCCAATCCAGTTGCCAAACATTTTCCACCAAGCTATACCACTTAGCATGTTTGAGTGCTAACTGAATTTAAATTCCGTTCAGTCGTTCTGAAACTGGGCCATTTGGGTTAAAAACCAAAGTTAATTCTGTTTGATAAACATCAAAGCTAATTCCGTTTGGTAAAAACCAAAGCTAGTTCCATTTGGTATAGACCAAAGCTAATTCCGTTTGGTAAAGACCAAAGCTAATTCTATTTGGTAAAGACCAAAGCTGAGTCCGTTTGGTAAAGACCAAAGCTGAGTCCGTTTGGTAAGCACCAAAGCTAATTCTGTTTTATAATCATCAAAACTAATTACAAGAATTGAATAAATCTGAGAGGAGTGGGAAAACATTTGTATTTGTCAACAAATAAGTGCCTTTACATCCTAATAAGGAAGTTGGGGAGTGAATCTATTGGTAGTATTTTTTGAGGTTTGCTACGTTCCAGAGCCGAGGTATTGCTTTGCCGTTCAGATCCTCTAAGTAGTAAGCTCCGTCTCCAATTACGGCTATGATTTTGTAGGGGCCCTCCCAGTTTGGCCCAAGTTTGCCCTCACCAGGCACCCGTTTATGGTCCATGACTTTCCTCAAAACCAATTCTCCTGGTATAAATTGCCTTGGGAAAACTTTTTGGTTGAAACTTCTGATGAGCTGTTGCTGATATGCTTCGAGTCTGATCAGTGCTGCCTCTCTTCGGCCCTCTGCCATATCCAGTGCTTGCGCGATGGCTTCCTCGTTACTGGAGCTTTCAAATAATTCAGACCGAAGGGTTGGGAGACCCACTTCAAGTGGGATGATGGCCTCCATTCCATAGGTTAAAGAGTAAGGTGTTTCTCCTGTGGGGCGCTGTGCTGTAGTTCGGTAGGCCCATAATACGTGTGGTAACTCCTCAACCCATTTGCCTTTGGCATGCTCAAGCCGCTTCTTCACTCCGTTGATGATGGTTTTGTTCGACGCTTCTGCCTGACCGTTGCTCTGCGGGTACCCTGGAGAAGAGTTCCTATACTCGATTCTGAGGTCGGCACAAAATTTCCTGAAGATCTTACCATCAAACTAAGTTCCGTTGTTCGCGATTAGTACCCGCAGAATGCCGAAACGCACTACCACATTCCTCAAAACAAACCGCTTTGTGTCTGCCTCCTTGATGTTTGCCAGTGCCTCAACTTCAACCCACTTGGTGAAATAGTCAGTTGCAGCAATGAAGAATCTCCTATTCCCAGTGCCTCGCGCCAATGGTCCAACAATATCCAGAACCCACTGCGCAAAGGGCCATGGGCTGGTGAGTGGAGTGAGAGTTTTGGCTGGCTGATGAATGAGTGGAGCAAATCTTTGACATTTGTCGCACCTTTGCACGTACTGTTGTGCATCTTGCTGCATTCGTGGCCACCAGTACCCGTGAGTTAGGGCTCGGTGCGCCAGTGACCTCCCGCCAACGTGGCATCCACAAATCCCATCGTGAATTTCGTAGAGAACATTCTCAACGAGATTTGGATGCACACATAAGAGGTAGGGACCATGGTAGGAACGTCTGTAAAGCTTCCCAGACGGTGAGATCCAGAATCGAGCTGATTTATGCCTGATCTTATTGGCTTCCTTTCTGTCTTCGGGGAGTTTACCAGATTTCAAAAAGACCAATATTGGATCCATCCAGCTCGGCTCTAAGTTGTTGCAGAGGACCGGAGATAGGGATGGCAATTTGAAACCGGCCCGACGGGGATCCCCGATCCCGACCCCGATTTAAGCGGTTTTTCCCCGAAAAATACCCCCGACGGGGAGGTGACGGTATCTGAAAATCAATCCCCGATCTGTCACGGGCCGGGGACGGTGATCAGTGTTTTATCCCCGGCCCGGCCCGATCCCCGGCCCCGTCCCCGTCCCCGGCCCCATCCCCGAAATTCCCCGAAGTGAAATTACTTTTATACCCCTTCCCTTATAATAATAATAATAATAACAATAAACCAAATAACCTGTGTAAATTTCCCCGAAGCTTCCCTTCCCTTATAATAATAATAATAATAAACCAAATAACCTGTGTAAACTCTCTGTCTTAACTCTCATTTCCCTCTTTCGTTCGTCTCTCTCACTCTCTCAACTCTGTCTCTCCTTCTCTCCATCACTCTCTCTCAACTCTCCTCCTCTCTGTCAACTCTCCCACTCTCAACACCACACCGCTGTCGTGTCCCCGACCCCCCCTCTCTCTTCTTCTCACCTCGTTTCTCAGACACCGACATGGCCACCGCCACCGCCACCGCCACCGCCGCAGGTCTGTCTCCGTCACCACCACCGAAGCCACCGCCATAGCTAACCATCGCCGATCTCAGCCACCATCGCCGATCTGTTTGATGACACAAATCTTAGATCTGTTTTGATTGATGATGCACACAGATCTGTCTGTATGTCTTTTTTTTTTTTTGGTAGTTGATGATGTTCTTGATTGATGATACACACTCAGATCTTTTTTTTTTTTTTTTTGGTAGTTGATACATTTGATCTCAGAACTCAGATCTGTGATGTTGTTTTTATTTTTTACATTGTTGTTGTTGTTCATGTTTTTGTTGATGAAGTTGTGAAGAAGATCTCAGATCTGTTTGAAGAAAATATTGAACTGAATTTTTTTTTTTTTTTTCTTTTGGTCGGGGAATGTTCGGGGTCGGGGAAACCCGATCCCCGTTAGGGGGCGGGGACGGGGGTAGAGATGGGCTCCCCGTCGGGGTCGGGACCGGGGACGGGGGTAATTGCCACCGTCGGGGATCGGGGACGGGGAGGGTGATCCCCGGCCCCGCCCCGCCCCGTTGCCATTCCTAACCGGAGATGCAATACTTGGTTCTGGTATGAACTCAACCCAAACTCTTCTGGCATCCTTGGTGTCCACTGATGAGCCTAGGCATGCCAGAGCATCTGCGTGGCTGTTTTTGTCCCGACTGATTCGCTCCACTCGTATGGATTGAAATTTTCTGAGTAGGTCTCTGGCCTTGCCTGCGTACATAGTCATCCTTTCATCCCGAGTTTCATAGAACCCGAAAAGCTGGTTTACTACTAGTTGTGAATCGCTGAAAACAAGAAGCTGTTCTGCGCTGAAGTGTTCGGCGCTCCGCAAGCCGGCTAATAACGCTTCGTACTCGGCCTCGTTGTTCGAAGCTTTCCAGCCGAGCCTGAGAGCCTGTTCCCAGATAAATCCTTCTGGAGAAATAAGAACTACTCCTGCCCCCGAGCCTCGGTTATTGGACGAGCCATCGACGTAGAGTTGCCAGATGTTTCCAATAAAGAGTTTCCATGCTTCCGAAGCGCTAGGTCTCCCTTGTTCGGCGGTGCATGGCACCTGTGCCGAGCTCAGATTCCCCGGTTCGGTACTCTGGGCGGGAGTAAATTCTGCGACAAAATCCGCCAAGACCTGGGCCTTGATTGCTGTCCTGGGTTGATACCGAATGTCAAACTCACCAAGCTCTACTGCCCACTTGGCTGTTCGGCCAGAGAAATCGGCTCGGCTGAATACAGACCTGAGGGGGAATTCAGTGAGGACATTAATGGTGTGCCCCTGGAAGTAATGTTGCAACTTTCTCGAGGCAATGAGCAGTGCGTAGGCCAACTTCTCCAGTGGTAGATACCGTGTCTCGGCATCTAGTAAAGTTTTGCTAACGTAATACACTGGTCTTTGCTCCTTATCAATTTCCCGTATCAACACCTGCGCTCACGGCATGATCTGACACTGCTAGATAGAGATACAGCTCCTCTCTCGGTTCTGGAGTGGATAATAGAGGGGGTGTACTGAGGTATCTTTTGAGATTCTGCAGTGCTTCAGTACATTCGCTATTCCATTCAAATGCTGCCTTGTTCCTCAAGAGCTGGAAGAAGGGTTTCATCCGATCCGAGGATTTGCTGATAAACCGGTTCAGTGCGGCTGCCATTCCGGCTAGTTTCTACAGTTCCTTAGACTTTGTTGGCACTTCGAGGTTCTGTATAGCCCTGATCTGATCCGGATTCGCTTCAATTCCTCTATGAGTGACCATGTATCCCAAGAACTTCCCTGTTCCCACCCCGAAGGCGCATTTCGAGGCGTTGAGGCGAAGCTGGTGGGTTTTCAGGATGCTAAATACTTCTCTCAAGTCTGTGAGGTGGTTTGTAGCGAACTTGCTTTTTACTACCATATCGTCTATATAGGCCTCCATGGTTTTCCCCAGCTGATCTTTGAACATCCGAGTGATCATTCGCTGGTAGGTCGCTCCGGCGTTCTTGAGGCCGAACGACATTACCCTATAGCAGTAAGTCCCTCTCGGAGTGATGAACGCTGTCTTTTCTTGATCCGGTCCGAACAATGGTATTTGATGATAACCGCTATAGGCGTCCAGAAAACTCATGCGCTCATGCCCTGCTGTTGAGTCTACTAGTTGATCAATGCGGGGCAGTGGAAAACTATCTTTAGGGCAGGCTTTGTTCAAACAAGTGAAATCAACACAAACTCTCCATTTCCCGTTCTTTTTCTTGACTACAACTGTGTTGGACAACCACTGCGGGTACTGTACTTCTCTGATTGCTCCCGAGGCCAGGAGTTTTTCGACTTCGGCAATGACTGCTTCAGTGTGCTCAACTGAGGATCTCCGACTTTTCTGTACTATGGGCCGAGCTGTAGGATTGATATTGAGCTTGTGGCAAGCAAATTCTGGGTCCAACCCTAGAGTATCATATGCTGACCACGCGAATACCTCCCTGTTTTCCCTCAGCAGTTCCAGCAGCTGAAGTTTCTCATCAGCGCCTAGCGAGGTACCGATAAGGAAGTACTTCTCCGGGTCGTCTTCTTCTAACAAAACTTTCTCTAAATCCTCCACCATCTTTTCCTCGGGAGTTCCTCCCACATCTTCCAAGACTGGCTGTCCGGCCATTTCTACGGTCTGTACCCGGTCGCAGAGTTGCTTTGCCTTTAATGCTGCCATGAAGCAATGTTTGGACGCAACTTGGTCCCCCAAAATCTGCTTTACTCCGTGTTCCGTAGGAAAACGGATGAGCTGGTGATAGGTTGAGGGGACTGCTTCCATTCGATGAATCCACGGGCGACCAAGTATGGCGTTATAAGGGGATGGTGTATTAATAACCAAGAACTCTATCTGGAGGGTTTTGGTTCCCGCTACGATTGGCAATACTATTCGGCCGAGCGGCCACTCCGGCTGTGAGTTGAAACCGACCAACGGGGCTGTCGCTGGGGTGAGATGCTGCTCGGAGAGGCCAAGCTTTCTGAACAAATCATAATACAATATGTCTGCTGCACTGCCCTGATCTACTAGGACTCGTTTTACATCAAAGCGTTTCCCAATCCCAACAATTATGATCAATGCGTCAGTATGTGGATGCTGTATGCCTTCTAAATCTTTGCTAGTAAATGAAACAGTACACAGGGGGGATTTTGGTACGATACGTACCTTTTTCGATGCCAGCTCTACTGACATGATTCGTTGAATTTTGGCAGCCTTAGCGATCTCTTCTTTCAGTGCCTCCTCAGATTCCTGAGCCGCCGTCCCATGGATCACATTTATTATCAGTCGGGGCGGATGCTCAATGTTTGCTTCTGGAAGTGGGTTCCCCAGCTCGGCCACCTCCTTGCCCTGATCAATGTATTCCCTTAAGTGCCCTGCTACCACCAGGTCCTCCAAGTGTTGCTTTAGTGCCCTGCAGTTCTGTGTCATGTGTCCCCTGTCTTGGTGGTAGGTGCACCTGAGCTTCTGATTGCGCCGAGCTGGATCTCCCAACATCTTCGGCGGCCAAACAAAGAAGGGTTCTCTCTTGATCTTCTCCCGGATTCGGTAGATTGGCTCCTTGAACACGGTTACAACGGCTTCATGGGATTTGGACTTATCCACCTCATTCACTGCAATCCCCCGGTGCTCTCCTCGATCTGTTTTCTTCTTCTGCCGGGCTGCTTGTTCTGCTGATACTACCTCGATGGGGATCTGATCGTCCTCTAGTCGAGCATACTGCTCAATCCTGGCGCGCAGGTCTTTTAAAGCTGTGGCCAGACGCTTGGTAAGTGATTGTCTCAATTTACTTTCCAGGCGTAGACCATGTTTGAAGGACATGACGGCCATTTGCTCACTGCACACATTTTCTTCCAAATCGTTAAACTCTTCCCAGTATCTCCTAGCATAACTGCGCAGCGTTTCCTCTTGCTCCTTCCTGAGGCCGAACAGGGTATCTGGTTCCTTCGGGATCTTAGTGTTGGAGACAAACCTGGCCAGGAACTCTTCGGAGAGCTGCTTCCAGCCATGAATTGATCCAGCGGGGAGTCGATCGAACCATCGAAGTCCGGTTTCTCCCAAGCTGGATGGAAGGACTTTGCACATCAGTGCCTCATCTCGGCTCCAGAGGGACATCATCTGTCTGAAATGACTGATGTGCGTCAGAGGGTCCGACTTCCCATCGTAGGAAGTGAACTTTGGTGGAGTAAACTTCTTTGGAGGCCTCATGGCCTCAATCTCCGGAAAGAATGGCGAAGAGACAAGTCTGTCCAGTGCTTTATGTTCTCTCTGGTGAACAGTACGGTCCAAATGGTCTTGATGTTGCTCGTTCTGTCTATTGCCAATCAACCAAGTGCGAAGGTCCTGGGGAGGGTATTCGGTTTGTTGACTACCCGTCTTCTGCCTCTTGGCCCTCTTCCGGCGTGATCCACGGGTGTGGCTACTCGCTGCTTCGCTCTGTGTTGGGATTGGTTGGCTTCATTGTTCGAAGTCATTCCTGGGGAATTTTTTCACTGGTAATTCTCTAGATGAGCTCCTTCGTTGCAAACGAGTGGGCTCTGCTTCTGTCCTCTTCTCCGTCGGATCACCCAACACCTTCTTAAGTTGAGCTTTCAATTCCTGTATCTCCATTCCCATGGAATCTATAATTCGATCTCTATAATCCTTTTCCAGAAGGAAGTGATGAGAAGAACCTCCGGCGAATGGCAGTCGATGCTCGACAGATTCGGGGGTTCGATTATTGTTTCCAGTTTGCTCCTCCAGAACTGTTGGGAGTGCTAAACCTTTGTCCTTCGTCCTCTCCGTCTGCGGGGTGTGCGATGAAGGCGGAACGTCCTCAATCCCCATTGCCGGAACTGAATGCAGAGCTCAGAGATGAAAATGATCCACGCTCACCGCACCAATTGTGCGTACCGGATTCCGCACTAGATGAAAGTGGATCGGGGCTCCGCGCTCGGTTGGACTATCCAGGGACTGAGGTTCCTGCCACAGGAAGCACCGTTAGAGCTGCCCGGCCGGGGTTGGCCGGATAACCCCTCCGGCGTGGGAATCAGTGATCGGTCAAGGAGTATAGAGTCGAATTTGTATGTAAATGTGGTGTTGAGTGGAGTTGTTCGGTTACCTTCAATGTGAAGTTCATGTTGTATATATAATGTTCCTTACTTGCTTCTCAAGGTGAGTTCATGGAGTATAGATGCTGCCAGGTGTCGTTCCAGCATTGCTCTAAGCGTGGGACCACTTGGTAGTTGTCATTGATTGTATATTCTCATTGTAAGCATGCTGATAACTAACCACATTCCTTTGGCTCAACAACTTCCGTGATTCTAGGTGTGGGGGACCAGCTGAGGTGGCAACCTGCACATGCTTGCACTCATAGATCCCACGTTTCCTTGTGAGGATTCTCCGGCTCGGTACTCATGTACTTCAGTTCGGTTCCGACGTGCCTCGGCTCGGCCTTGTCTAGGCTTGTTCATGAAGATGGGCTAGGCTATCATCTGTTCGGTCCACAAATTCCGTTCCGCAGCTCGGCCCAGACCAGCGCTTCGGCTGGGCTGGCCTTTCCGCTGCGGGTTGGGCCCAAGCGCTGGAGGTCATGGGCAGGCTGTTGATCATGAAGTTGGGCTCAACTGGTTTGTCCATACACTCATCTGACCCGCTTGGATTTGGGCTTTGTCGGATTGGGCCGGCCCAAGGTTAGACTTGGCCCATTTCGCATTTAGCCCCTTCAAGTGGTGATTGTGGAATTTCTTCAAGGATTTGGAAAGAACCTGAACACATCAGTGGAGCCTCCTTACATTTTGCATTTTCTGTTTGGGGTTTGTATGTAGGTTCTTTTACCATTTTCTGGCGGTGCTTGTTAAAGCATTTTTAACGGGATGATTAAAATTGTATCTCAACGTGTGGTAATTAATAAAAAATGATAAAAGTAAGATATCAGTTTGTGTGTTAAATATTTTGTTAATTTTGTGTGAGTTGCAGTTGTTACCTTCTCATTGTAATTTTTGCTTAAAGACTAAAATGTCATGCAATAACAAATAAATAAATAAATCAGAAACATGACACAATTTAATTATATCATAAATTACACGTAGTCAATAAAAAAAAATTCTATAAATTATTAGTTTGTACAGCATTAGTTTTGCTTCATAATATGCAATCACTACATTCACATATGTTTTTCTTAAGAGAAATGTTAGAAACTAATTTTATTTTATTTTATTTTTTGGAATAAATTAAACACCTATAGTATAAACCCACAAATTCATCTCACAATGCTATGGCAATGAAATTGGGTCTTATATGATTAAATGTGTAACAAATTAAAAATTAACACATATCATGTTATATAATTGTGGATCAAATTATATAAATTTTTTTAAGAGTCTCAAACATTTTTTTTTCCTTTCCAAATTTAACAGTACCAATTATATTTATCAGTGGAGGTACAATATAATTTGTCCTAAAGAAATAACAATAAAAATAGTTACTTGACTGGACCCAATTTTTTTATTGTTATTATTATTTTCTTTTTTTTGTGCTTCTGCATTCCAACTTTCTCAGCAGCATCATGCATGCCCACCCCTTTAACCCCATTTGCACTTCTTTCATTTTGGAAAATTCTCTCTCGTGTTATGCACAGTATATATAACTCTATCATAAAATTGTTAAAAGACTTCAACTAATATATTGAATTATATAAAATGACTAAATTATTTTCTATATGCATGTTTTTATTTTTTTATTTTTTACATTGACAAATATAGCAGTTTCCAAAAATATTACAATAAAATAAATAAATAAATAAATAATCTTATTTACATTTTTGGTTATGTGCCCAAAATTTTCAATTCTGATGTTGCCGATAGCCTCTAATTTACTAATGAAAATTGCTTCCAATCAAGTTATTGGGTCACTTTCTATAGAAAACTATAGAAGGTTGTAAAAACATCCAAATACTAAAACTTAAGTTTTGATATTTCCAAATAGATCATTGGTTAAAGCCTGATGAGACTGTAACCTAATGGTTTAAATAAGAAGAAGAAAAGCAAAGGACATAGAACAATTGTCAATAGACTTTAACGTCAATCACTTCTTTCCCTCTTATATTATTTCATTGAGTTTATTTTCTTTCTTGGAGGTATAATATGCATTGTTCCAATCTTAATAAAGTTTGGTGGTCAAGATCAACTGCCCGGCTGGGACCATGGCCAGTAATGTTTTGGCTCTACATGTGCATTCACTCAACCACCACTGCTATCATGGCCTCGTCACCACTACCATCAATACTATCATTATTATCACTACCACCATTACAATATAAAAATTAAAATATATAATTTAAAAATAATAATTTTTAAATCTGATCTTATAAATATCAAATAATTTATTTTTAGTTTAGTACTTAATTTTTTATCAAACAGTTTTTCAACTTAAAAAATTCAGAATTCAATTTTCAATTCTTCATTTTCAGTCTTCAGTTTTCAGCTTTATCAAATACTACCTTAGTGGACATAATTTGGGGATGGGAGTATACTCCTTTTAAGTCTCAGGTTCAATACTCATTAGCTGCAATAAACTTTTTGGAACCAATTCATACAAGGTGTTTGCTCTAGTTTTAAATGGAACCTCCGCAAATGAGTAGTGAGATTGGTCTTCGGAATTAGTCAAGGTGCACGTAAGCTGGCTCAGACGCCAAGTTATATATATATATAAGAATTAATTACATTTTTTATCCCTGTAATTTGACCCAAATTTTATTTTAATCCCTAGCTTCAATTTGATCCATACATTTGAAGTCTAATTTCAATTTAGTCCATCCATTTAAATTGGAGGTTAAAATTAATTATTTTGGTACACATGTTAATTTTCTAATGTTTCAATTTGGTTTTTTCATCTGTATTGGAAATTAAAATTAACAATTTTGGAACAGTTATCAATTTTCTAAGGTATACACATAGACAAAAATTAACAAAAATTTGGACAGAATGACAAAATTAAAATTATACTTTAAGTTTAGGGACTAAATTGTTCAAATTGAAACTGTAGAGATAAAGTGAAATTTGAATCAAACTACAGAAATGAAAAATGTAATTAACCTCTCCTCCCCCCCTCCCCCGCGGAAAAAAAAAAAGGTGCATTCACTCACTTTTTTCTTTTTCTTTTTTTTTGATTAGTTATTAGATTAACACATTGGAGGAGTTAAAACTCACATGTACACACCTTGCAAAAAAAAATCTTGCCCTTCCTTTCTCCATGACCTCCCCCTTAAAAGAGACTTAGTGGCCAAAAGGTTAGCGAAAGTGCATTCACTCACTTCTAGCATGTAAAAACTACAAATCAACAGTTTAAAACTATTGAAGACTAGTTAGGTTGGGGTTTTTTTATTTTTATTTTTTTATCAACAAATAATTTTATTGATATAATTCAGCAATATAAGAGATACAAAGAATGACATCAAAAAAGCAATCAAGGAGCGTACAAATAGCATCAAAGCAAACAACAAGCTTACCCAATCATTTGTAAGCACTAGGAGTGCTCGTGGTTCGGTTGCGGTCTAAGAATTTCTAATCCGTCATCCGTTCAAAACTAGACGGATTGGAGAAAATCAATCTGCAACCGTTCGTCGGATTGGCGGATGCTGATTGAACGGGTCGGAGGATGGATGCTTATCGATTTGGCGGTTTACATTTTAAAGATTTTTAATATAATAAAATCTGTCGACATAATATTTTTTTTTTTTTGAGATAACAATCAAATCTATTTATTAATAATGACTACAAACATGGATAATAATTCAACAAACCTCTATCTTAACAATGACTACAAACTAGTGGTTTTTGCGGTTCGGTTTGCGGCTTGAGAACCTCCAATACGCCATCTATCTAAAACTAGGCGGCTTGAAAAAAATCAATCCGTATCTGTCCGTTTGTTATCACAAATCTGTCCAAAATGCAACGGATTAGTTCGGTTCGGTTGGTTTGGATGAATCAATATATCCACTAAGCACCCCTAGTAAGCACACCCCAAAACAGATAGTTAGAGAGGTTCCAACTGTGAAGAACGAAAACAAACAGTGAAACTCAAACAACCCCCTACCCCCATCCTTTCAACAACACCCTTTGGTGTACCAATCTAAGCATCATCTCAACACAATCATCAAAGCTAGTGCAACACCCAATCTCAAATACAAGCTTTAATGTTATAAAAATTGAAAATAAAATCATTCACTGAGAACTCCTTGAATAGCTATTTGGAATTCACCCAAGAAGCAACATATAAAATTATTCTTTCTGTACCTGATCAAATATTAAAATATTATTTAATATTGAAAATTATCTTATTAAAAACTATACGAGGCTAGTTTTAATTTGAACATGCTACTACTAATAAGTCTATGTAATTATTTGAATACTATTTAGTGTTGGTAACTTCATAAGCTTTTGTTTGCACCTCAAAAGAGAGCAAACACAGATGGTGATGTATGATGATTGCGGACGTGTTAGGACTTGTTAACCTAGTTTAAGGTGTGGATTTCTTACTTCTAAGTTAGGAATTCAAACTATGTGTCGTCAATAGGATGAGCCATGAGTTCGGTTCTTGCCTCAATAAAGAGGAATTTACTAATTTTGCTATATGTGAAAAATGAACAAAACTCAAATATTCACCAAAAAAACAAAGACTCAATGGATGAGTGCTAAGATGATAAATTGAACTTGCATTGATTGAGAATGAAGTACTGACAGGGAGATTCATAGCCTGCGGTAAGCCGAGCTAGTTTAGGCCTTAGTTGAGGCTTGTGCTCGGAAGAAAAAAGCCCATACGATCAAGCGAGGTTTGAGCACGGTCAGGCACGTGGCATGTGTTGGAGCGGGATATCATCCCGGTCTTGTGAAGTAAGTTTGAGGTACTAACACGGCTCGGAGATGTGCACCGTGCGAGTTGGACAGAGTTCGTCCTCGGAAGACCAAATGCGACCGAACAGGATCTTGGTCGTGACCATGGAGCTTAGTTGAGCCAATACTCAGGCTTGACCGACAAGGCCAAATCGGTAGCGCGGTCCCGAGGGAAGGACATGGCGTCACGCTGAGCATAGCTCGGTAGGAAGCGTTATACGGTGTATTGGAGGGGGGAAGAATATTCTGTCGTCCGTACGCATCAATACCGTTTGGCAGTTTCGTCATTTGGTGTTTAGCTGTATTAGCGCTGACATGTGGGAGAAAGTAAGAGGAGAGCAGGTCCACGCGTCCAGAGGGGAATGGATGCAGAGGCGCACGCAGAAACTGTATGAACGGTGCTGCGCCTCCATACACAGGTCTGGAAAAATCTTGTGATCAGATCTCACCTACTACTTTGTCTCCTCTCTCTCCCTCTCTTCTTCTCTTCCTCCCTAAGTGTGCTAACTTGATCGTTTGAGGGGTTTTCCAGCAGCACACCTGCCAGGTAGCTCACCGTCGTTGTGTCCTCAGGTTATTCGGAGCGAAGCGAAGCTTGGACAGTGACGGATATTTGCTCCCCGTACAAGTACAATTGAAGCAAAATGAAAAAACATGGGTAAATTATTCCATTAGGTCATATAGTTTAAGCAAAGTGTCATTTACGTCCCAATAGTTTGAATTTAAACAATTTGGTCACTATACTTTCAATTTTTTTGTAATGTGATCCCTCCGTCACTTACTGTTAGAATTTGGAATGAAAAAAGGCCATGTACAAAACAAGAGGAACCAAAATGAAATTCAAAACAAATTATAGGGATCACCAATTGTTTTGAATTCTACTTTGGTCCTTCTAATTTTGCATGTGATTTTTTTTTTTCCGTTCAAAATGTTAACACATGACGTAGAAACTATGAGGGCGTTTGGCAAAGGATTTTTTTTAGCTTTTTGGGCTAAAATTCACAAAAAGACAAAAACATGCTAAAATAGTTATTAAGATAAAAAGTCACATCAAACCTATAATCATTTCACTTTTTTTTCTCATAAACATCACATCCAATTATAAAAAAATCAATCATATTCCCAAACATAAATATTTTAATCTACTAAAATAGCCAAAAACTAAAATAGTCTATTAAAATAGCCAACTTCCCAAGCGAGGCCTACGTTGCAACAAAATTGAAAGCGTAGAAACCAAATCATTCAAATTGAAACTATGTAGAACCAAAATAAAATTTTGCTCAAACTAAAGGAACTAGTGGTACAATTTACCCAAAAAAAAAAAAAAAAAACACTTAAAAAAATTTGCTAATCGCTAAAATTGAATAATCAAACTAGAACAATTTGCTAGAAATTGCTAAAAATATATTGAAAGTAGAGTGTGCAAGAACTAATCTTAAGTTGTTTTCGTACAGGACCTTTCAAATGCTGGCCATGAAATCTTTTATAGTGAAAACGTGCTAGAAACTGCCTCCTACTTGTCCTCCAACTATCAGGATGTGGGTGCTTCGGATACCAAGTGTGCCATGATTCCTTGTTTTTTTGGAACTTCTGCCATGATTCCATGTTTCGAATCCAAGTTTTGCAACTACGTTCCCATTAACGGCTAGATATGGAGATTTGCTTATCAAATGCTTGTCATGTGGTCCACGCATTCCTATTTATTTTGGGAACTTACCGGTAAGTTCTATATGCAGTTTAAAATTTATTTAGTCTCAAAACAAAATATTTGTACCAATTAGTTCTACATATTTTTAATTGTTATAAAAATGTTCTTTTTTTTAAAAAAAAAATAAATTTAAAGACGCTGCTACATCTCAACACTACCGGCCTTTCCTCAGGCAGTCACGAGAAACTCGCCAAAATGTTCAACATCATTGGGAAGTCGGCAGGGTATCGATGGAAGTCCGCTGGAGTATCGTCAGAGTGTTTTGAACGTCACTAGAAGTCGCCAGAATGTCCAGAACGTTCACTGGATGTCAAGAACATCGTCGGAGACTCACAAGAATGCTCAGAATATTGCCCCCAAAAAATGAAGAAATTAGAGTGAAAAAAATATAGCAAAAACTGGAAGGAAAAAAAAAAAAAAGATATGTTTTTTTTTTTAAATCTTTGTAAAATTTAAGCAAATAATCTCTAATATTGATCAAACTGAAAAATTATTACATTTTCAAAGTATGATTTTATTAACCATTTGTCCTTATTAATCAAACTTGAAAACATGTTATAAAATTGTAAAATTTTACAATTCTAAATAATGTTTTGAAACTATAAAATTTTACAGTTCTAAAGCATGTTATGAAATTGCAAAATTTTACAGTTTTAAAGCATGATTCATTTTAGCACCAAAAAAACTGAAACTGTAAATTTTTATAGTTTTCACCGCCTGTAATTAAAACTCGAAAACAACTTGTTTAAAATTTGAAAATTTTCTCCATTAAAACAGAAAAAGAGAAGTGTGTAGCTGAGAAAATATAGAAAAGCTTAGAGGTCGAAAAAGGGAAACAAATATAGAGAGAGAATTGTACTTCAGTAACTATTTTTGATTTAGATCTAGTTGGATCTGATATAGATCTGAGTAGATCTACCTCAAATTTGAGTAGACATACTCATCTTCTTCGTTGGAAACTCATCTCCTTTATTGTCAATGAGGGTGAACCAAGGAGTCAGTAGTTGTCAGTGAACCTCAATCGATGGTGGTCGTCGGTGACTATATATTAGAAAGAGAAAGAGAACATGGTATGCATGATCGTTGATCGTCAAAAATTAAAAAAAGAAAGAGACAGAGAAGAACGAAAGCACAGAGATAGAGAAGATGAAAAATGCAAACAGGACTTTTAAGTATAAACAAAAAGTTTTAGGATAAAGTAGAATACACAACTTTCAAATAGGACTCATGTGTAATTTTTCTTTTTATTTTTCAAATGTGTTTTAACTTAGCAAATAATTGTGATCATGATATAACTCTGAGTTTTTGTGTGATGTGGGGCTCAATCACCCCTTATTTTCTAGGAACGAGTAACACCCCAAATTTCTAGCCCAAATGATAATACAACAATCATGGCTCTTTCAAGGAAAAACCAAATATAAATCTCCAATCTTACATTACATGATATAATAGTTCTTCATGCAACAATACATTAATCCAACAACAAGTAAATAGACAAATAAATACTCCCAAGGGTTTACAAATTTCCAAGGCGTAAGCCTGGTTACACAAAACGGTTATTCAAACCCACACACATACATCCCTTGGCTTACACACAGAGTCACAACAAAATGAGAGTCTTGTACTCTCAACACACATTCCCTCGTCTTTAGTTAGGCGGCATCATCACATCTTTTCCTACACAAAAAATCTGTAGGGTGAGCATAAAGCCTAGTAGGAAATCCTTAACAAAGTATATACATTTTATATAAGTCTCAAGAAATAAAATGCACATGCCATGCTATGCCTCTTTTTGAAGATAAATCACATTTTCATCTTTTGAAAAAAAAAAACCATCATGCTCAATGATGTCATGCAATTTCAATTGTTCAAAACTTAACAATTTATTTCAAGGGCGGTAAATACAACTCCTTAAATCCCTAGGTTAGTGTCTGTAAGTAAACTATACCAGTACTACCAATTTGTCATTTTTACCGGTATTAGCCGGAAGGCTCGACACCTCTAATCTGTCATTTTTACCAATATTAATTGAAAGGCTCGACACCTATAATCTACACCACCTTTCAAGACTTACCATCGTATTTACCCCAAAACCATTTCATGAAAACTTATTTCTCAACATTCTTTTCTAAATGCAAAGTTTTCAAATCAAATTTCAAAACTCTTCATAATCAAATGAATTGATATGCCAATGCAATGATTAATAATACAATGCAATATTTCTTCCACTTTCAATACTCCCACACAATATTCCCATTATGATCAAAATTCTCATTTCTCACTTCAATGCAATTTCACAAGATAAATAAATACTTTTATTTCAATTCATCCGAGGGATAACATAATTCCCACATTTCAAACATTTCCAACAACTTAGTCATTTCAAGACTATATCAACACTTTTAAACAACAATTTCCAAAACTTCAACAATTCTCTTATTCCATGAAAAACCATCATTTATATATGTAATAAATAAACAATTTTCAAATATCATTTATTTTGGTGCACAAAATAAATATAACAACATATTCTAAAGATTTTCAACATCTTTTGTTAAAAACCCCAAATTTCTAGGTTTTCTCACTAAAAACCATTCGTCTTCAAATATTTGAGAAGATCTCACCAAAAACATCTTTCTTTCATCAACATAATTCAAAAACCCTCAATTTCTATTTTTAAAGGAAAAGGAAGTAAACCCACTCTCAAAATCACTCATCTTCTTGAATCAACAATCAATTTTATAAAAAAAAACTAATCAAAGGATGATTTCGAAAATTATCTAGATCTTGCAAAAACATATATATAACTCAAAGAAAATCCCTACCTCAAGTATTGAAAAAGAATAGAGATGAAACCCCAAAATTTACGGTGTCGAAACTCGATCTCCACCGCACACAACAAAACCCTCGAAAAGTTATACAACTTTGATGAAGGAACTATAGCTAAAATCCCAATGGATTTGGGGAAATCAAAGAAAGAAAATAATCTCTAGAGAGAGAAGCTCAAGATCTGGATCTTGGAGAGTTTTAGAGAAAGAGAGGATTGCAAAAAGTGATCTGAAATGTCACCTTTTCGAACTGATAAAACACGGTCCGCTCAAGCGTGGAAAGCCTCGCTCGTGCATCAGACACAGACTCCCGCTCGAGCGTGAAACTCTACACTCGAGCGTAATATACGCTCCTCCAGTACATTTCGCAGACAGAGACCCTGCTCGAGCGTCCGAATGCCCGCTCGAGCGTAGAGCAAATTTTCAGAAGCCCGCTCGAGCGTCCGCTCGAGCGTAGAAAGACCCGCTCGAGCAGAAGAACTAAATTCTGGGCAACTAAAAGTTTGGAAAGACAAGCAACGAACCTTTTCCAAATATATAACTACAACCCAATAACCAACAATGAGGGGAAGACAAGGGAAACACGACATGAACCACCATTCAAACAACACAAACCTGAGTCTGGAACATCACAAGAGATGGGTCAAATCAAGATCACTACAACCTTCCCCCCTTAGAGAATTTCGTCCCCGAAATTAAATCAAACTACCCAAATAAAGATTTTTCAAGTTATCAAAACCACGCTCTTCCATTTTCAAATCACAATAATAACTCTCAACCAAATTCCACTATTTCCACCATGGTTATCTCATTAACAACAACCGTCCACATTAACCTAAACATGAAGCAAAGAAATGACAATCCGTAACTACTTCACGCTTAACATAACAACATACATAACAACATGTGGTCAACAATTTTAACACATTTCCCTCAAACACTAGAGAATATTACAAGGAAAAACAACCTAAGAATTTTCAAACAAATCTGGATATCTAGAGCGGACTTCCGCCTCCCGTTTCCACGTCGCTTCTTCAATCCCATGGTGTCTCCATAACACCTTTATCAACGGTATGGTCTTATTCTGTAGTTGTGACGCCCCGATTCTACACTATTGGTTGTAGTCAAGGAAGAATCACGAATGAGTCCTGTGGTCAATAACCAAGTAAGATCCCAGTTCGCCGGAGGAGTCAGATTAGCCTCCCTTCTAAGTCTGGCTTTCTTAGGCAGTGCCCTACCCTTTTGATAGATCTTAAAAGGCATTGACACAAGGTCTCATAAGCAACGATAAGGTTCATACATATACGTAGAATATAAATACATAACAACCACAAATATCCTTAATTCAAAAGCTTGTTCCGTTACATTACATCCCAAGAAAATTTAAATCTTCACATGAGTCTTACAAAACATCAAAAGGAAATTTCTAACTTTAGTAAGATAGCCAAAAGTCTTCGAAGGTTTCTGGCTCTTCGTCTCCAGCTATAAGTTCCTCTTCGTCACCTAGCATGATACGCCGTGAGCTTTGAATGCCCAGTAAACACACACACACCCTGTCTTTTTTTCCAGTCCAATACACAATCTCAAATACAACAACAAGTAGTAAGGCATGATACTCAAAATAGATAAACAAAGGGTTACAAGTTAGATGTTAGTAAACTAGAAATCCCCCAAAGAGATTTCGTCCTCCCAACCACAAGAATCAGATTCGGATAATTCGATATGCCCCCTCTTTTGCTGCTTTGTTGCAGAACTAACCTCGGATGCCTACCATCGGTTAAATACCGTGTAGCGCCAACCGCAGGGCCTCAAAAGAGACGGTAATAATGGGCCTTGCCCAAATCCCTCCTTACACCAAACCACCTAGGGTCCGAATACAACCGCTCCATTCAAGGGTTCCGAAAACTACTTGCGCAAGACTTTAACTTCCAAGTAGGGAATGCATCCCAACAGTCCACACATCACACATAATCATCATTAATCAAGTGATCGAAAACCCAATGCCATCCCAATTAAGTTTCCCATTGAGTTAAATGTTTTAAAATAAGGTTAAACCAATCTTAACAAGATAATAATATCCACATAAGCATGTATCATTAAGATGAGGGAGAATAAAAACATAACCATAATATGTACAACATCATGCCAAGATATGATCATACGCTAATAAACACTTTCATGAACACAAGAGCATAAAACACCTATGCATGACAAGATTTCCAGATTCGATATCTCACAAGGATTAGAATAGAAGGGCTATTTTAGAATTTTTACCGGACTCGGCCTTCTTATGGTTCATAGAGAATCTAATCTAGTTTCTAGAACATATTTCGGAAATGGGATAGCTTTTTTAGATTTTAAGTTATTTAGAAAACACTCCAGCACTGTCCAGATTCATCGATCATTACGAAACTTTGATTTTCTTGCAACCCGCTCACTGTTTTTCCATGAAACTAATTTTAGTTGAAAGCTAACTCCTTAAGGAATATTTTGACATAAAATAGAGATCCAGAATAATTTTATACATTTTGCTAGAATTTTTGAAAGTGGGTTGTAAAAACAGATTCTAAGGTATAATACCCAAAACAAGAAGATTTATGGGAAAAGGGATCCACTAAGGGAAAATTTTCATCTCTTTTATGATGAAAACATGCTAACTTACATATATCAATGACACATCTGAAAACAATATTTAGGACCCTTAAGAACATGTATTTGAAAAAGAAAATGAAAGAGAAGGTTGTGTTGTGGCTTACTTGCTAAGCTTTGAACAAGATGGCTCTCTTCTCCCTTCCTCTTCCTCTCAAGACTTCTCTCTTGTTATCCTTCCTCTCCTCTAGCTGAAAGTGTATGTGTGAGTGTGATGCTTATGTTTGCTATGCTAGGGAGTGGTGATATTTATAGGCAAATTTGGTGTAAAATGACATAGAAGCCCACTAGTTAGAATTGAATGGACAAGCTAGGATTTACTTGGAGTTCAATGAATTAGGAGTGATTAGGGAGCTTAACCTTGGGATTAGGCAACACCTAGTTAATTCCTAGTTGAATATATATATATATATATTTTCTCGAATACCATGATTATAAATCTTGAAAATAGGCTTCTCACTTCCCTCTAGGGTGCCCTGCCATTGGGAAGGGTGATGGGGCCATTTTTTTTAATCAATCTAGGTACTAGGAGCTCATTCCTCAATGTATATATTTATATAGATCTCAATTAATTGATGGTACTTATAGTATAAGGTACATGTACTAGTTTTGGGGAAATTTTGAATTTAAATAAAGAAGTGAGGGCTTGAAGTTAAATTCATGTATTGGAACCTTACTTATGTAGAATTTAATTAAATTAGGCTAAGGAACCTAATCCAGCTAGGATATTCCGGTTTTGATAAAAAAAAATGCTAACCGACAAGATTCGAAATAATTCAACTAAGGGCTTAAAGAAAATAATTTAAACATTAGGGTTTTAAAGAGAAAACATTTTTCAGGGGCTTCACAGCAGTACTTGCTCTCGGGTATCTAATATTTGAACTGGTCACTCTTCATAAGAGGCATCCTCCTCTACTTCCAATTTAACCCAATCAAGCACATGAGAATGGTTGGGTTCATAATTCCTAAGCATAGATACATGGAACAAGTTGTGAACCCCTGAAAGTTGTGGCGGTAAGGCTAACCTGTATGCCACTTCCCCAATTCGTTCTAAGATCTCAAAATGTCCAAGGAACCATGGAGATAATTTACCACTCTTACCAAATCAAACCCCGTCTTGGTGAGATTTTAAGAAATACATGGTCACCAACTTCGAAAGATAAAGGTCGTTTCTTCTTGTCGACATAACTCTTTTGTCGGCTTTGGGCCGTAGCTAACCTCTTCCGAATGAGCACAACTTTCTTGGTTGTCTCTCTAACAATTTCTGGACCCAACAACGGTGCATCACTCACTTCAGCCCGACAAACCGGTGATCTACAAGGTCGGCCATATAAGGCCTCAAATGGTGCCATCCCAATACCAGCTTGATAACTATTGTTACAGGCGAACTCAATCAATGGTAAGTGCCTTTCCCAAGGCCCCTTAAAATCAAGGACACAAGCTCTAAGCATGTCCTCCAAAATTTGAATAGTACGCTCTGACTATCCATCGGTTTGAGGATGATAAGCGGTGCTAAAAGTCAACTTAGTTCCCAACGCCTCCTGAAGGTTTTGCCATAATCGGGCAGTAAAACGAGGATCCCTATCCGATACAATAGTCACTGGGATTCCATGAAGTCGAACTATCTCTCTAATGTACAACTTTGCCAAGCATTCAACTGAGTCGCTAGTGCACACCGAGATGAAATGGATAGACTTAGTCAACCTATCAACAATCACCCAAACGACATCATTGCCTCGTTGTGTTCTAGGAAGCCCAACTACAAAATCCATGGTAACGCACTCCCATTTCCACTCGGCTATCGGTAAGGGTTGTAACAAACCCGCTGGCCTTTGGTGTTCAGCCTTCACTTGTTGACAAGTAAGACATTTCAATACAAATAAAGTGACATCCCGCTTCATACCCCTCCACCAAAACTGACGACTAAGATCATGATACATTTTAGTGCCTCCCCGGTGTACCGCAAGATGTGAGTGATGGAACTCCCGAAGTACTTCCTCTCTACAAGATTCTGGTACAAACAAACGGTCTAGGTAACATACACTCAGATCCAAGTGAACGTTCAAACCTTTCTCTTCCTTCCCATTGGAAATCTTAACACATATTGATTCCACATCACGGTCTCCTTGTTGTGCCTTTATGACCTTACTAACCAATATAGATTGAGCATTCAAAGTAAACAAGGTAGCACTCTCGCTGGACTCACCCAAGTGTAAATCAAACATGCCAATAACATCTAGCATATCCCATTCCCGAATGGCCACACTTGCCAAACTACTCACAGATTTCCGACTCAAAGCATCGGCTACTACATTGGCCTTCCCCGGATGATAGTGTAACTCAAAGTCATAATCCTCCATAAATTTCATCCACCTCCGTTGGCATAAATTCAAGTCTTTTTGAGAAAACAAATACTTTAGACTCTTATGATCGGAGAAGACTTCAAACTTCTCACCGTACAAGTAATGCCGCCAAATTTTCAAGGCAAAAATCACTGCCGCTAATTCTAAATCATGGGTGGGGTAATTCTTCTCGTGGGTTTTCAATTGTTGTGATCCGTGGGCCACAACTTTTCCCTCTTGCATCAAGACACAACCAAGTCCATCCTCGGACGCATCACAATAGACAGTGTAATTCAAACCCCTTTCCGAAATTGTCAAGACCGGTGCTATAGTCAATCTAGCCTTAAGTTCTTGGAAAGACTTTTCACAAGCCTCTTTCCACACAAACTTGATACCCTTCCTTGTCAACCTAGTTAAAGGTGTAGCTAGTCGAGAGAAGTCCCTTACAAAACGTCAATAGTACCCCGCTAACCCCAAGAAACTCTGAATCTCAAAAACATTTTTGGGTTATTCCTAGTCCTGTACGGCGTCTATCTTTGAGGAATCTATAGTTACTCCCTCACTCGACACTACACGCCCCAAAAACTTCACCTCGGTGAGCCAAAACTCACACTTATCAAATTTGGCATACAAACAGTGCTCCTTAAGCAATTCAAGCACTACCCACAAGTGAGCCTCATGTTTCTCCTTGGAGGTTGAATAAATTAAGATGTCATCCACAAAGACGACCACAAAAATTCAGTTCATCAAATCCATAAAGGAAGCCGGTGCATTAGTCAACCCAAAAGACATTACAAGGAATTCATAGTGGCCATAACGCGTACAAAAGGCCGTTTTCTGGATGTCCTCCTCTCGGACTCTCAACTGATGGTATCCCGACCTCAAATCTATCTTTGAGAAGCAGCGAGACCCTCTAAGCTGGTCAAACAAATCATCTATTCTAGGTAGAGGATACTTGTTCTTAACGGTAACTCGATTCAACTTGCGGTAATCAATACACAACCGCAATGACCCATCATTCTTCTTCGCAAAGAGAGTCGGCGCACCCCAAGGCGATGTACTAGGGCGAATGAAGCCTTTTTCTAAAAGTTCTTGGAGTTGAATCTTTAACTCATGCAATTCAGCAGGTGCAAATCTATACGGTGACATGGAAATTAGTGTTGTGCCAAGCACTAATTCAATGGAGAACTCGATCTCCTGGTGAGGTGGTAAACTAGTAAGATCTCCTGGAAAGACATCCGGGTATTCACAAACTACCCTTGGTAACTCAACACGAGCCCTGTCACTCTCACTATCCAAGAGAGTTGCAAGAAGGCCACTAAGTTTGCTCCTACTACGAGGGTCAACAACTGGCGACAAGGTTCTATCAACTCGGTTCCCCAAAAAATAGAAACGATCATCGTTCGAAGTGCACACCGTAACTCTCTGACGGTAACAATCAATCACAGCTTGGTAAGAACACAACCAATCCATGCCTAAAATGTCATCAAAACCCGACATATCTAGCAACACAAAAGCAAATGGAAGTCGACGCCTGGCAATTTCTATTTCACAATAACGACAACCCCGGTCTAAATCAACCATACCCCAACAGGTGATTCTACTCTGAATGGAGATACTAACTGTGCTACTTCTAACCCCAATGCAGAAGCAAATGTAGTAGATAGACGCACCCGTGTCTATCAACACATTAGCCAAAGAATTACACACAATAAAAGTAACTCTCACAACTGAGGATTCTGGTAACTACTCTGGCACGGTAGTAGCATACACGTGCCCCTATGGCCCCTGATTGACTTGCTCCCTTCTCAGAGCATAGGCCTGTTGTACTGACTAAGCCGAAGCGGCTCCCTGATTTGCTCATGAAGCCTGAGCTGAATGAG
Source organism: Camellia granthamiana (assembly GCA_036172215.1). Lineage (NCBI taxonomy): Eukaryota > Viridiplantae > Streptophyta > Magnoliopsida > Ericales > Theaceae > Camellia > Camellia granthamiana. The sequence continues at coordinate 28,324,073 of CM069904.1, forward strand.
CCTGGTGGTGGCTCTGAGTCTGCTTCGATCCTGATGCACCAAATACGTCTCCTAACTGAGGGCAAGTTCTTTTCATATGCCCCGGCTGACCACATTGATAACAATTAAATCCCTGGCCTTCATTCAAAGACTGAGACTGACTCTGAGATCGGTTAGGTGGTGGCGGTAACATCAGCTGCCCTCCTCTCTTCTGTGGGCACGAAAAGGCTTTGTGACCTGGCTGGCCACACTTGAAACACGTGAAGCCACCCAATGTACTTTTTCCCGAACCCGAACTAGGCAAAGGAAAAGTGGATTTAGACTTCTGTGGTTGGGGCTGGGATAAAAAAGTACCCCTGCTCCTCTTATTCTGCCTATAGTCTTCTTGAGACTTTTGGCCTCTAGGCCTCGAACTCCGAAGCCTCTCCTCCTCGGCTTGTACGAAAATTTCTACGTATGCCGCTGACTCTACAAGACGGTCATAGTTCCGAATCATGTTCCCAACAATCTTAAAGAAAATTTTGGTTTTCAACTTTTTCTCGAATTCAATGCAACGACGCTCTTCTGTTGCCACCAACTCTGGTGCAAACCTAGATAAACTAGAGAAGACTGCCTCGAACTCAGCCACGGTCATGTCGAGTTGTTTGAGGTCTTTGAACTCTTGCCTCAATCTCTCTCTAGCAGCGGGAGGTAAATACTTATCTTTGAAAGCAACCACAAAGGCTTCCCATGACAGCTTCACTCTTCCCTTGGCATATTTCCACTATTAACCCGTATCTCCTTGAAGGTAGTAGCTTGCTAGAGTCACTCTTAAATCGCTATCATCTATATGAAGCATCTCGAACGTCTTCACAGTTTGTTCAAGCCACTCATCCGCTTTCTTAGGCTCGGGGCCACCATGGAACTCATCTGGTTTGGCACGCAAAAACTCTCTAGTGAGAAAACTCGCCCTAGACTCCGCGGTGTTCTCTCGGGGTTGATTCTCCACCCTCAACAAGTTCGTAGCCCCTGCTATTTCTCGAGCTAGGGTCCCTATTGCGATATGACCCACTTGTTCCACTTGTTCGGCCACATTAGCTTGGCCTGACTCTTCCTCTTGTACTGGAATCTCTTGGACCGGTACCTCATGCACACCCCGGCGAGCCCTACCACGTCTCCCACCTCTACCACCACGGACTTGACTGTGACAACCCTCACCAATGTTTACTGATAAATACCACTGATTAGTGCTAATCTATGATTAAGCATGTTAAGTGACTGATTGACTAAAATTCTGACTGATTGATTGAAGTGTATTAGTTAAACACATTTCTATCTGTTTGACTGTTAATTGATCTGTTCATGTTTTATGTTTTAAATTGCAAATTAAAGGCCTTATCGGCGGCCGAACTTGAAATTGATTAGTGTTTCATGTTAATTAGAATTTATATGATTTTATGGTATGTTTAATTGAAATTTGATTTGCTATGATTAAATTAGATTAAAGAATGTTAAATTACATTAGTTTGAATAAACTACCATTTTGCCACCTAGTGGGCCACATACTAAGGCACCTTGAGACTTATTCAAACACATTTCCTCATCCATTTGAGACCCATAACCGAATAGAGAGAGAGAGAGAGAGAGAGAGAGAGAGAGAGTTAGGAAAGCTTGATTTCATTTGTGAATTGCTTGGGAAACTTGAAGAATTGAAGAATAGATTGCACTCTTGGGCTTCTAGACTTGGAATTGGAGACTTGAGGTAGGAGACTCACCCTTTTAATTGTGAGTTTGGGTTGTTCTTGCATGATTCATGGTAAAGTTAGTGATTTAAGGCATGAATTAGCTTAATATGTTGAATTGGAGCTTAAATCATGCATGCATGTTCACATTATTGAGTTTTGAAGTCATTTTCATGAGAATTTCTTCATGCATGTTCATATTTTTGGTCTTGATCCACGAACTCACCATGCTTTGAAGTTAAACATTGCATTTGATCTTGTTTTGTAACATAAGAGTTCTTGGGAACTCATGCATGTAAGAGTTTTGCATCGTTCTTCATGTTCTTGAATTTTGAGTTGAAGTTTGTGTTTAACTGACTTACCTTTGGGCTTGATTTTATAAAATTGATCTTTGAAACATGTCATATTATAAGTTTTGAAGTGTTTTCTAGAAAATTAGCCCAAAAGGATCGGATTTGATGCTTTAAACGTTGATTTTGAGCTTGGAAGTTCAATCTGGAAATTCCAGATTTTGGACTCACGCTCGAGCGTAAGACTTCACGCTCGAGCGTACACTCTGAATAGATGCAGTCCGCTCGAGCGGGTAAAGTGACACTCGAGTGTGAAATGCGTGTATCCAGTACTTTGCATGTGTTTACAGTCTGCTCGAGCGAAGGGATGCACGCTCGAGCGAGGACTTGTGTCTCACGCTCGAGCGGGGGTCGAGCGCCCGTCGAGCGTGAATTTCATGCATCTAGTACTTTTGCAGTCCGCTTGAGCGAGGAAAGTCACGCTCGAGCGTAGCCCTTTTTGTCTGCATGTCCGCTCGAGCGTAGAAAGCCACGCTCGAGCGGGACCCCTCTTTCAGCAAAAATTTGAAAAGTGTTTTAAAGTTCATTTTTGCATCCTCATTCCATCCTAGGCATTCCTAGGCCTAGTTTAAGGCATCTTAATGAGGATAATGCTATAGAACCACACCAAGTCAAGATAGGGACTAAGTTATTGTTTCCCAAACGTGCAACTTAGTGTGTGTTCATCCTGTAACTGTGTAGGGTTAGCATTCGAGGAAGCTCACTAGCCTATCTGTAGCCCAGAACTCTGTGAGTAACAATGTTGTAAAGATATATTCAATCATGAATAGTTTCTGAATGATCAACTGTACTGCTTTCTGAAATGATATTTCTTACTGAATCAATGCTTGTCCTATTTGCGAACTGTATTCGTGGCATCTATAGCAATTTACTGTTACTGTACTGTACTGCTATTGTCATAGAGATCTCTGTCGGTTCCCATGTTGGAACCACTACTGTTTACTGATATGATGGCCATCAACTGACTGTCCGATCTGTTAAGACCTACTGTACTGTTTGCTATTGGATGTACCACTTATGACTGCTATGATCGAATAACTGATATACTGTTCAAATGACTGTTTTAATACTGAAAGGACATTCATTCTTAACCTCTTTATGCATATGTTATTCACTGGGCTTTAGCTCACTGTTTATATATATGTGTAGGTGTCCAGGCACCGGACCGGAGCTAGGAGCGTCGGGTTAGCTCTTGTTTTGTCAAGCCAACCGTTGTGCCTCACTGTGAGATTCCAAGTGTTGCCAAGCCAAGGCTGCTTTGGGGTGTTTTAGATTTCCCCTCTCTGTAGTTGTTTTGTATCGACTGTATAGACTATTACTGTACTGTTATGTAGGGATTTGGTCCCTAACCCGAACGCCTGTATATGATGTATGTACATACTATTTTCGTTTCCAATGTGATCATGTTATGAAAAGTCTTTTGCATACGGACTGTCACAGTTCATTAGACATCTTTTATTACTGTTTTGGCTTCCGCCGGCCCCTGTATTCTGTATTACTGTTATTACTGTTAAGCAGGCCTTCGGTAATCATGAATTACTGGCCGGTTACGGTGCTAAACCCATAAGGGCGGGTTTGGGTCGTGACATTGACCCCTTCTTGACATCCTAATAAAGGATACAAGAGAAATAATTTAACACATTAACTCATATGTGCTCGCAACTTGTCTCACACGTTCGACTACAACAATTTCATATATTTCTCTACCGTATACACTATTTAATTTCACTCCACATAAGCACTTAGTCATGTAAACATATACAGACTATTCCTTTACGATGAAATCCATCTCACGAAAAACCAAGAATTCTTAGTAGAAAGAGTATTGATCAAGTACCCTTCTATTGAGACCTCAAGGAATTTAATAGGCGCAAACAACATCTCAAAAGGCCAATCCCATACCCATTTAGTCACATAAGCATGTTATCACATAGTCACAAAATGCATAACACTTCCTAAGCATGCTAAATGAACCCATTGTGGTTAAACAACCACTTCCCACGAGCTCCAAGTATTTCAAACCCGATAGCTCTCAACACACATAACGGTTATTCAAACCCACACACATACAGCCCTTGGCTTACACATAGAGTCATAGTAAAATGAGAGTCTCGTACTCTTAACACACATTTCCTCGTCTTTAGATAGGTGGCATCACCACATCTTTTTCTGCACAAAAATCCTGTAAGGTGAGCATAAAGCCCAGTAGGAAATCCTTAACAAAGTATATACATTTTATACAAGTCTCAAGAGATGAAATGCACATGCCATGCTATGCCCCATTTTGAAGATAAATCACATTTTTATCTTTTTGAAAACCATCATGCTTAATGATGTCATGCAATTTCAATTGTTCAAAACTTAATAATTTATTTCAAGGGCGGTAAATACGACTCTAGTTGTGATAACCCTGTTCCGTATTATGCTAATTGGTCCTTATTATGAATGTGATTATGAGTTTGATATGATTTTGTGTGCCATTTATGTGAAAATATGTGGTTTGAATTTCTATCTGTTCACTGTAGTAATATCTGTTTGATTGTCTGCTTTGGAATTTAAATTGAAGGCTTTATCGGCCACAGAAATCGAAATTGATTACACCATTGTGATTAGCGTAATTTTTAGAGCTTACGGTGAAATTTAATTAAAAATTGATTCGGATCAAATTAAATAGATTAAATTGGTGCTTTAGTGCTCAATTATTTAATCTTAATTAATTGTGCTTATGAGAGCTTATAGAAGGGACCCTTATACACTCAATTCCTCTCTTTTATTTCATTTTGGCTAATTTTGACTCTCTAGAAAGTGAGAGCACTGAATTAGAGAGAGAGAGAGAGTGTGTAGGAGATTGAAGGTTTGATCAAGAAGTTTGAGAATCTTGAAGCTACACTCAAGAATTAAGCATAAGTTTGGGGAGATTGAGCTTCTAGGTGAGTAATTGATTATGAATTCATGAGTTGAATATTGTAATTTTGTGAATTCAAAGTTGAATAGTGATCAAGAACAAGGATTGTGTTGTATTTGATAAATTTGAAGTCAATAGATGCATGTATGAAAGAAATTGCTATGGATTCCCATGTTTGAGCATAATGTGTGTGATCCTTGTTGAATTTTGATTAAAGTCCATGTATTTGATCATCTCTTCACCAACTAAATTGAGAGTATTGTGTGTATCCCACATGCAAGTACAAATCATGGAGGTGAGAGTCTTGAATGTTTGAATTTAGTATGTTGGTGATGAGTTTGGGACAATTTGAGTCATGCATGTAATTGATTCATGAAATTGAGCTTCATAATGTAATGAATTTGGTGTTGGACCATGTTAGTACATGCATATGTGAAGTTTGAGCCATAATATTCAAGATATGTTGATTGGAATGTTGAATTTGAGCTCAAGAACAATTCTAGATTTTCCAGAATTTGGGATGTCCGCTCGAGCGGGGAAGGCGCAGCTCGAGCAGGAAATGCGAGCTCCCAGAACTTTTTTGCAGACATGATGTCCGCTCGAACGGGGAGCCATGTAGTAAGGCTTTCAGCTCGAACGCCCGAATTCACGCTCGAGCGTAAAAATGATGTAACCAGCACTTTTGCAGACCTAACGGGTCCGCTCGAGCGGGAAAGTCCAAGCTCGAGCGGGGACCCCTATTTCTGAAATTTTGAAAATGCGTTATGTGTTCCATTTTCCGTTCTCTTTCACTTCTAAGTGCTCTTAGGCATGCATTAAGCATTGTAAATGAGTTAAAAGGATAAGAATGAAGCCTAAAGAGGAATATGTGAATTAAGAACGAATTGAATCGTTTGTGACCCTTATGTGTTATGTAATGTGTAGGGTCAAACTCCAGGGCAAATCAACCAGCCGATCACTGTGAGTAATATCTTAAAGATATCTGAAGTTTGTACTTGTCCAATTGCTTACTTCTATGTAAGTCTTATAAGTTCGTCAATTTGAATGGTGGACAAATGTTTGCTATGCCAAATGATTGGGCCAAAGGCCAGTTTGACATGAAAGAATAATTGGGCCAAAGGCCAGTCTGACATGAACGATAGTCTGACTCGAATGATAGTCTGATTTGATTAAATGGGCCAGAGGCCATATGACATAAATGAATGGGCCAAAAGCCAGTTTGACACGAATGAATGAATGGGCCAAAGGCTAGTTTGACATGAATAAATGAATGGGCCAAATGCCAGTTTGACATGAATGAATAAATGGGCCAAAGGCCAGTTTGATATGAAAGGATGAATGGGCCAGAGGCCAGTTTGACACAAATGAATGAATGGGCCAGAGGCCGTATGACACGAATGAATTGGGCCCGGGGCCGTATGATGTGTTTGGAACTACAGTCACTTGACCTGTATTTATATATATACATACTAGATAGAATACGAATTGGGCCCAAGGTCGTTTGAAGCACATTGTTCTAAATACCGTTTGTGTAACTTCTTTATTTGATATTATTCACTGGGCTTTCACTCACGTTCATTCGTGTGTTTGTAGGTGAGCCAAGAGAGGTCCAAACCCAGCCTCAGTGAAGTTTGTGTGGAACAACCAAGGTTTTGAAGAGTCAGCCCTTACGTCTCACGCACGAGACTCGTCTTCGCCCTTTTGCTATCTTGTTTATTTTGTCATGTTGGCGAAGACTTTGGTTTACGTTTGTATATAGTTTTGACTGGCTGACCTAGACTTAAATGATCCTGTATGTATAGAACTTTGGGCTAGTACATATTTTGATGTGAGTTATTAACATGTTTCTGTATGGATTGTTTGACGTGTCATATAAGCATAGCTCTATGGACAAAAGTTTGAAATTACTTCCGTTTGGCCCCCTTTACTCTGTTGAGTTATGTCTGGAACGGTTTGAGGCCGAAGGTAATCCCTTGATTACTGGCCAGTTATGTCCTTAACCCTTGGGGGCAGGTTCGGGTCATGACACTAGTAATCCCTAGGTTGGTGTCTGCAAGTAGACTATACAAGTACTACCAAATTGTCATTTTTACAGGTATTAACCGGAAGGCTCGACACCTATCCGCGCTGGTTTTCGATCTTTCACCCCAGACTCTCAGGCCAACTTATTCAATATCATCTACACCACCTATCAAGACTTACCAACGTATTTACCCCAAAACCATTTCATGAAAACTTGTTTCTCAACATTCTTTTCTCAATGCAAGTTTTCAAATCAACTTTCAAAGTTTAATGTAATCAAATGAATTGTTATACCAATAACACAAGATGAATATAAATACTTTTATTCCAATTCATCATCCAAGGAATAACACAATTCCCTCTTCTCAAGTATCCTTAACAATTAGTCATTTCAAGACTATTTCAACGTTTTGAACAATAATTTCCAAAATGGACAACAATTCTCATATTCCCTGAAATTCATCATTTATATAAGTATAAATAAGAAATTTTCCAAACATCCATTTATTTTGACACACAAAATAAATACAACAATATCAATCATGGATTTTCATTCTCTTTCAAAAAAATCCCTAAATTCTAGGTTTTCTCACCAAAACTATACAACTCAAATCTTTTGAAAGAAAACTTTCCAAAATCATCTTTTCTTGAATCAACGAAGATCAAAACCCAAAAGATCATTTTAAAAGAACAAGAGACAAACCCACTTTCAAAATCACTCAACTTCTTGAATCAACAATCAATTTTCAAAGCTATCAAAAGATGATTTCGAAAATCATATAGATCTTGCAAAAATATATATATAACTCTAAGAAAATCCCTATCTCAAGTTTTGAAGAAGAAATAAGATGAAACCCCCAAAATCAACGGTGTCGAAACTCGATCTTCACTGCACACAACGAAGCCCTCGAGATGATAACCAACTCTGGTGAAGAACTTAGGTCTAAATCCCAATGGATTTGGAGAAATCAAAGAGAGAAGATGACTTTTAGAGAGAGAAGATCCCGATCTGGAATTCTGGAGAGTTTTAGAGAGAGAGAGAGAGAGAGGACTAAAAAAGTGATCTGAAATATCAGATTCACGAACTGATATAACATGGTCCATTCAAGCGTGGAAAGCCCCGCTCGAGTGTCAAATACACTAACCCAGTACTTTTGCAGACAGGTCAAACTTCTGAAACCAAACATTCTCCGCTTGAGCGCATAAATGGCCGCTCGAGCGGACAAGCAACTTCGAATGCATTTTGCATTTTTGCTTCTGGGGCGCTGCCCCTTGACCCCGCTAGGGCGCTACCCTCGGACCCGCCAAAGGGCATTGCCCCCTGGACCCCCACGAGCTGACCGGGTAGCTCGATCCCCGACTGGCCCAGTCAAAGTGGCAAAACATGAAAGAATGATCGAAATCGGGATCGCTACAACCTTCCCCCCTTAAAGAATTTCGTCCCCGAAATTTCAAATCAAACTATCCAAACAAGGGGGTTTCTAGCGATCAAAGCCACGCTATTTCATTTTCAAATCACAATACTAACTGTCAACCAAATTCCACCATTTCCACCATGGTTATCTCATTAACAACAACCTCCCAAATATGCATAAACATGAAATTTTCTAAAATGTAATGGCAACTCTCAACAACCTTATGCTTAAAACAACAACGCACATATCAACATGTGGTTAACAACTTTAAATACGTTTCCCTCAACACTAGGGAATATTACAAAGAAAAACAACTTAAGCAATTTCAAACAAATTCGAATATTTGGAGCGGACTTCCGCCTCATGTTCCCATGTCGTTTCTTCAACCTCATGGTGTCTCCACAACACCTTTACAAAAGGTATAGTTTTGCCCCATAGCACTTGCTCCCCGGGTATCTAATATTTGAACCGGTCATTCTTCGTAAGAGGCATCCTCATCTACCTCCAAGTCAACCCAATCAAGAACATGAGAAGGGTTGGGTTCATACTTCCTAAGCATAGATACATGAAATACGTTGTGAACTCCCGAAAGTTGTGGTGGTAAAGCTAACTGGTATGCCTTTTCCCCAATTCACTCTAAGATCTTAAAAGTCCCAATGAACCTTGGAGATAATTTACTACTCTTACCAAATCTCATCAAATCCCGCCTTGGTGAGATTTTTAAAAACACAAGGTCACCAACTTCAAAAGATAAAGGTCATCTCCTCTTATCGGCATAACTCTTTTGTCGGCTTTGGGCCGTAGCTAACCTCTTCAGAATGAGAACAACTTTCTCGGTTGTCTCTCTAACAATTTTTGGACCCAGTAACGGTGCATCACCCACTTCGGCCCAACAAACCAGTGATCTACAAGGTCGGCCATACAAGGCCTCAAACGGTGCCATCCCAATACTAGCTTGGTAACTATTGTTGTAAGCAAACTCAATCAATGGTAAGTGCCTTTCCCAAGGCCCCTTAAAATCAAGGACACAAACTCTAAGCATGTCCTCCAAAATAGAAATGGTACGTTTCGACTGTCCATCGGTTTGAGGATGATAAGCGGTGCTAAGAGTCAACTTAGTTGCCAACGTCTCTTGAAGGCTTTGCCATAACCGGGTAATAAAACGAGGATCCCTATCCGACACAACAGTCACAGGGACTCTACGAAGTCGTACAACTCTGCCAAGCGTTCAATTGAGTCGCTGGTGCACGTCGGAATGAAATGTGTAGACTTAGTCAACCTATCAACAATCACCCAAACGGCATCATTGCCTCGTTGTGTTCTAGGAAGCCCAACTACAAAATCCATGGTAACACGCTCCCATTTCCACTCGGCTATCGGTAAGGGTTGTAACAAACTTGCTGGTCTTCGGTGTTCGACCTTCACTTGTTGACAAGTAAGGCACTTCGATACAAATAAAGCAACATCCCGTTTCATACCCCTCCGCCAAAACTGACGACTAAGATCATAATACATTTTAGTGCCTCCTAGGTGTACCGTAAGGTGTGAGTGATGGAACTCCCGAAGTACTTCCTCTCTACAAGATTTTGGCACAAACAAATGGTCTAGGTACCGTACACTCGGATCCGAGTGAACGGTCAAACCTTTCTCTTCCTTCCCATTGGAAATCTTAACACGGATTGATTCCATATCACGGTCTCCTCGTTGTGCGTCTATGACCTTACTAACCACGGTAGGTTGAGCATTCAAAGTAAACAAGGTAGCACTCTCTCTGGACTCACTCAAGTGCAAATCAAACTTGCCAATAACATCTAGCATATCCCATTCCCGAATGGCCACACTTGCCAAACTACTCACAGATTTTTAACTCCAAGCATCGACCACCACATTGGCTTTCCCCGGATGATAGTGTAACTCAAAGTCATAATCCTCCATAAATTCCATCCACCTCCGTTGTCATAAATTCAAGTCTTTTTGAGAAAACAAATACTTTAGACTCTTATGATCGGAGAAAACCTCAAACTTCTCACCATACAAGTAATGCCTCCAAGTTTTCAAGGCAAAAATCACCGCCGCTAATTCTAAATCATGGGTGGGATAGTTTTTCTCATGAGTTTCCAATTGTCGTGAACTGCAGGCCACAACTTTTCCCTCTTGCATCAAGACACAACCAAGTCCATCCCCGGACGCATCACCATAGACAGTGTAATTCAAAACCCTTTCTGGAATGACTAGTCTTAAGCTCTTGGAATGGCTTTTCACAAGCCTTACTCCACACAAATTTGATACCCTTTCTAGTCAACCTAGTCAAAGGTGCAACTAGTCTAGAGAAGTCCCTTACAAAACGTCGATAATACCTCGCTAATTCCAAGAAACTTCGGATTTCAAAAATATTCTTGGGTTGTTCCCAATCCTGTATGGCATCTATCTTTGAAGAGTCCACTGTCACTCCCTCTCTAGACACTACATGCCCCAAAAACTTCACCTCTGTTAACCAAAACTCGCATTTTTCAAATTTGGCATACAATTGATGCTCACTAAGCAAACCCAGCACTACCTATAAGTGAGTATGGTGTTCGTCATCAGAGGTTGAATAAATCAAGATGTCGTCCACAAAGACGACCAGAAAATGGTCCAAGTATTCTCGAAAAATTTTGTTCATCAAATCCATAAAGGAAGCCAGTGCATTAGTCAACCCAAAAGACATTACAAGGAATTCATAGTGGCCATAACGAGTACAAAAGGCTGTCTTCTGAATGTCCTCTTCCCGGACTCTCAACTGATGGTACCCTAACCTCAAATCTATTTTTGAGAAGCAACGAGACCCTCTTAGTTGTTCAAACAAATCATCTATTCTGGGTAGAGGATACTTGTTCTTAAATGTAACTCTATTCAACTTAAGGTAATCAATACACAACTGCAATGACCCATCCTTCTTCTTCGGAAAGAGAGCCAGCGCTCCCTAAGGCGATGTACTAGGGCGAATGAAGCCCTTGTCTAAAGTTCTTGGAGTTGAATCTTCAACTCATGCAATTTGGCGGGTGCAAATCTATACGGTGACATGGAAATCGGTGCTGTGCCAGGCACTAATTCAATGGACAACTTGATCTCCCGATGAGGTGGTAAACTAGTAAGATCTTCTGGAAAGACATTCGGGTATTCACAAACTACCCTTGGTAACTTAACACAAGCCCCATCAGTCTCACTATCCAAGAGAGTTACAAGAAGACCACTAAGCTTGCTCCTACTACGTGGGTCAACAACTGGCGACAAGGCTCTATCAACTCGGTTCCCCAGAAAATAGAAATGATAACCACCTGAAGTGCACACTGTAACTCTCTGACAGTAACAATCAATCGCAGCTTGATAAGAACATAACTAGTCCATGCCTAAAATGACATCAAAACTCGACATATCTAACAACACAAAAGCAAACGAAAGTCGACGCCTGGCAACTTCTATTTCACAATCATGATAAGCCCGGTCTAAATCAACTGTACCCCCAATAGGTGACTCTACTCTGAGTGGAGGCACTAACCGTGCTATCTCTAACCCCAATGCAGAAGCAAATGCAATAGATATAAATGAATGAGACGCACCCGTGTCTATCAATACATTAGCCAAAGAATTACACACAACAAAAATACCTCTCACAACTGAGGATTCTAGCAACTGCTCTGGCACAGTAACAACATACACGCGCCCATGTGGCCCCTGATTGACTTGCTCCCCTCTCGGAGCATAGGCCTGTTGTACTGACTGAGCCGAAGTGGCTCCTTGATTAACTCGTGAAGCTTGGACTGATTGAGCCTACTGGTGGCTCTGAGTCTGCCTCGACCCTAATGCGCCAGATGCGCCTCCCAACTGTGGGCAAGTTCTCTTCATATGCCTCAGCTAACCACACTGATAATAATTAAACCCTTGACCTTTATTCTGAGACTGAGACTGACTTTGAGATCAGTTAGGTGGTGGTAACATTAACTGCCCTCCTCTCTTCTGTGGGCATGAGAAGGATTTGTGACCCGGTTGGCCACACTTGAAACACGAGAAGCTACTCGATGCACTTTTTCCCGGACCTGCACTAGGCAAAGGAAAAGTGGATCTAGACTGCTGTGGTTCGAACTAGGATGGATAAGTGTTCTTGCTCTTCTTGTTCTGCCTATAGTCTCCTTGAGACTCTTGGCCCCTAGACCTTGAACTCCAAAGCCTCTTCTCCTCAGCTGGTATGGAAATTTCTGCGTGTCACCGTCTCCACAAGACGGTCATATTCCCGAATCATATTTTCGACAAGCTTGAACATAGTTTTTGTTTTCAAATTCAATGCAACGGCGCTCTTCCGTTGCCACCAACTCTGGTGCAAATCTGGACAAACTAGGAAGACCGCCTCAAACTTGGCCTCAAACAACTCGACAAGCCCGTGGCCGAGTTTGAGGCGGTCTTCTCTAGTTTGTCCAGATTTGCACCAGAGTTGGTGGCAACGAAAGAGCGCCGTTGCATTGAATTTGAAAAGAAATTGAAAACAAAAATTATGTTCAAGCTTGTCGGAAATATGATTTGGGAATATGACCGTCTTGTGGAGACGGTGACACACGTAGAAATTTCCATACAAGCTGAGGAGGAGAGGCTTCGGAGTTCAAGGTTTGGGGGCCAAGAGTCTCAAGGAGACTATAGGCAGAACAAGAAGAGCAAGAACACCTATCCATCCCAGTCCCAACCACAACAGTCTAGATCCACTTTTCCTTTGCCTAGTGCAGGTCCGGGAAAAAGTGCATCAAGTAGCTTCTTGTGTTTCAAGTGTGGCCAACTGGGTCACAAATCCTTCTCATGCCCACAGAAGGGAGGAGGGCAGTTAATGTTACCACCACCTAACCGATCTCAAAGTCAGTTTCAGTCTCAAAATAAAGGTCAAGGGTTTAATTGTTATCAGTGTAGTCAACTGGGGCATATGAAGAGAACTTGCCCACAGTTGGGAGGCGCATCTGGCGCATCAGGGTCGAAACAGACTCAAAGCCACCAGCAGGCTCAATCAGTCCAAGTTTCATGAGTTAATCAGGGAGCCCTTTCAGCTCAGTCAATGCAACAGGCCTATGCTCTGAGAGGTGAGCAAGTTAATTAGGGGCCACAAGGGCGTGTGTATGCTGTTACCATGGCAGAGCAGTTGCCAGAATCCTCAGTTGTAAGAGGTATTTTTGTTGTGTGTAATTCTTTGGCTAATGTATTGATAGACACTAGTGCATCTCATTCATTTGCTTCTACATTGGGGTTAGAGGTAGCACGATTAGTGCCTCCACTCAGAGTAGAGTCACCTATTGGGGGTACAGTTGATTTAGACTGGGGTTGTCGTGATTGTGAAATAGAAGTTGCTGAGCGTCGACTTTCGTTTTCTTTTGTGTTGCTAGATATGTTGAGTTTTGATGTCATTTTAGGCGTGGACAGGTTGTGTTCTTACCAAGCTGTGATTGATTGTTACCGTCAGAGAGTTATGGTGTACACTTCGAGCGGTGATCGTTTCTATTTTTTGGGGAACCGAGTTGATAGAGCCTTATCGCCAGTTGTTGACCCTCGTAGTAGGAGCAAACTTAGTAACCTTCTTGCAAGTCTCTTGGATAATGAGAGTGACGGGGCCGTGTTGAGTTACCAAGGGTAGTTTATGAATACCCGGATGTCTTTCCAGAAGACCTTACTAGTTTACCACCTCACCGGGAGATCGAGTTCTCCATTGAATTAGTGCCTGGCACGGTACCGATTTCCATGTCACCGTATAGATTTGCACCCGCCGAATTACATCAGTTAAAGATTCAACTCCAAGAGCTTTTAAATAAGGGCTTCATTCATCCTAGTACATCACATTGGGGAGCACCGGCTCTCTTTGCGAAGAAGAAGAAGGGTGGATCGTTGCGGTTGTGCATTGATTACAGGAAGTTGAATAGAGTTACAGTTAAGAAAAAGTATCCTCTACCCAGAATAGATTATTTGTTTGACCAACTTAGAGGGTCTCATTGCTTCTCAAAAATAGATTTGAGGTCAGGGTACCATCAGTTGAGAGTCCGAGAGGAGGACATTCAGAAGACGGCCTGTCGTACGCTTTATGGCCACTATGAATCCCTTGTAATGCCTTTTGGGTTAACCAATGTGCCTGCTTCCTTTATGGATTTGATTAAAAGAATTTTTCGGGAATACTTGGACCGTTTTGTGGTCGTCTTTGTGGACGACATATTGATTTATTCAACCTCTGAGGAGGAACATGAGACTCACTTGCGGGTAGTGCTGGGTTTGCCTAGTGAGCACCAATTGTATGCCAAATTTGAGAAATGCGAGTTGTGGTTAACTGAGGTGAAGTTTTTGAGGCATGTAGTGTCTAGAGATGGAGTAACTGTGGACTCCTCAAAGATAGATGCCGTACAAGATTGGGAACAACCCAAGAATGTTTTTGAAATCTGAAGTTTCTTGGGATTAGCGGGGTATTATCGACATTTTGTAAGGGACTTCTCTAGACTAGCTACACCTTTGACTAGGTTGACTAGAAAGGGTATCAAATTCGTGTGGAGTGAGGCTTGTGAAAAGTCATTCCAAGAGCTTAAGACTAGATTGACTATCGCACTGGTTTTGATAATTCTGGAAAGGGGTTTGAATTACACTGTCTATTATGATGCGTCCAGAGATGGACTTGGTTATGTCTTGATGCAAAAGGGAAAAGTTCTGGCCTATGGTTCACGACAATTGAAAACTCATGAGAAAAACTACCCCACCCATGATCTAGAATTAGCAGTGGTGATTTTTGCTTTGAAAATTTGGAGGCATTACTTGTACGGTGAGAAGTTTGAAGTCTTATTCGATCATAAGAGTCTAAAGTATTTGTTTTCTCAAAAAGACTTCAATTTACGACAATGGAGGTGGATGGAATTTATGGAAGATTATGACTTTGAGTTACACTATTATCCAAGGAAGGCCAATGTGGTGGCCGATGCTTTGAATTGAAAATCTGTGAGTAGTTTGGCAAGTGTGGCCATTCGAGAATGGGATATGCTAGATGTTATTGTCAAGTTTGAACCAAACTCGATCTGCGCGCCCCCCTTTCGGAGAGGGCGCGAATTGGGTTGATGCTACTACAGTTCGGACTCTTGTCACGGTTCTGAATCTAATCTCACAAAATGCAATGTAAGACTGATAAATCACCAAAGAGTCCAAATCCGGCAAATTATTTTGGAAAATCGATTTTAATCGAAAAGCGCTGAACATGGATTGCTTTGCCAGATTATAGAGTCGCCACCTAAATATTTTATTTTGGGAAATTTAGGAAACCCTGACTCGTGCCAAAGGCCACGTGTCCGTCATCACCAAGGTTGCCTCGGCTCGGGAACTTGGGTACGAGAAGGGAAGGTCCTGAAATGAGCACCCCCGATCACCCGATCAAAGGATCGACTTCTACTAAGCATGATATGTTGTTTTGAAAACACATGTGTTCATGTTTGATTATTAGCTAAATTACTATGTGATGCGCACAACACACAAGTATAGACTAAGTCGCTCGATTTGGAACAAAACATCTCATGTTTGTTTCTCGAAAATGGTTTGAAGATGCTACTCGCAAGTAGGCTGAAACGCGGATTTGCCACCAAACAAGGTGGGCTTAAAACATGATGATTTGCCACTCCAAGTGGGCTTAAAACTCACATTTTGATGAATTGTTCCAATTCAAGTAATGAAGCCTTCATCCACAGGCATTCATGCAATTTAGCATTTAAGCAAATAGCCTCATGGCAAACATGCTATCATGACAATCACTCACACTCATGCAAGTATACTAAAGCGTAAAAAGCTTACAGTGTATTCCAAGCCAAAACAAAAAAGCTAGTTAGAAAGAATGCATGATCCTAACTATGTTTAGATGCCTAATGCAACACATGCAATATGTAATTAAATAGGCTCGGCTATCTAAGATAGCATATGAATGCAACATTTGATAACATGCTTTGAAACATGTATTCAAATAAGTATTGAAATACAATGCAGTTTGAATGATGCGCCAAGCCCGGTGCATGCAAGACAAATGAATGATGCAACATGCGAGCATAAGGTATGCTAATTGAAAATGACCTTAAACTAACCATTAAAAGTGGTTATGTAAAAGGGAGAAAGACGTGGGGTTGGAAGACATGCACACAAACACGCACGCTTATTACAACATTACGCCCTCTTGAAGGAGGGTCCAAATAAATAAACTACGCTACACTAAGCTAAGCTAATTATTACAAACCAACTAATTAACTATTCTAGCTAATTAATTACAACAATATTGAAACTAGCTATACTAAGCTAATTAGAATATTATAAAGATGAATTAAATTAGCTAAGCACATTAACTAATTAATTACAAAAACCGGCAAATCAACTAACTAAGTAAAGCAGTTAAAATGGCCTCAAGGGGAGGGAGACATGCATGCTCGGTTTGCTTCGCCCAGAAATGCATTGCCTTGCCATGAGTTGTCTCTGTTTGCACTCGCGGTGACCTCAGAGCATCAAACACACTTTCAGGTTGCATCTGCCGCAAAAACAGGAGCATTTTGGAACATTTTGCCACAGGTGGCCAGCCGGCCACCTCAACTGGTCGGTAGGCTACCTCAATTGGCAGGCCGGCCACCTCAACTGGTCGGTAGGCTACCTCAACTGGCCAGCCGGCCAGTAAAAGTGGTCAGCAGGCTAGTGTAAGTGGCCGGCTGGCCACTTCCCTTTCCAGAATCCCAATTTTCCTGCAACAGAGATCAACAAAGGCACATCAATGCATTTGCATGGAAATGTATGTGCAACTACTCTCCTTATCATTTTTCAATCTCAAAGGAGCGTAGTACTCGGCTCTCAAGCCACCAATCACGCATCTTAATGCATGATGGCCAAAAGGTCAAGCTTGCACAATGTTAGTGAATGCACAAATAACACAAAAGAACCTCCACCTCTATCATGCATGGTCAAGAGGGTCGGCGACCAAAAAATGTGACACGTTTCATCACTTGGAGTTTGAAACGTCTAACATTTCTTGTGTTTGGATTAACGTCCAATCCAAACACAATGCAATGCAAACAACATGTGTTATCTTGGCATGTTTTACTTGATTCGTTTTGTTTACACATTTTAAGTTACTAATTAATCCTTTAACCGATTAAGTCTAATGTGAGAGTCCTCTAATGGGAAAGATGGCCTCAGCCACAAGCACCTTGAGCATAAAAGAAGCCTCATGCTTTTGGTTAATAGAAACCCTCAAGAGAAGGCTAAAACCATTAAGCATGAACGTTTCAATTTCGTGCTCAAACCAACAAAGGGCTTAAGACCACTTTCGAAAGTGATATGACAAACGAAAGATGGGATGCAATGGCACATATTCCAGCACTGAAATAGGATGCTAAATGACATCAAAGCATGGAAATGATGCATGCAAGACATATTCGCAGCCATAAGCATCAAGACTAGTGAAGAGCATCACTTTGGAAGCATGCAATATTAAGCACAAACAACCAAAGCAGCTCTGGACAGAGGTTAATCATGCTAAATCAGAGGCTACAACATGCTGAAATTGAAGCTCAAATAGCAAGAAATGCATACTCATGTATTGGTCCATAAACAAGGCATAAAGGCACAACTCTCAAAGCCATAAATGAGTGGAATATGTGAGAGTGTGACTACACTATATGCTCTGAAATCATATGAGAAATGATGCTAAATCATGCAAATATCACAAGCAAAGCATGCTAGAGGCCCTAAAACTCAAAGCTAGTTAAGGCATTCACACTATAGCTATACAAAACATGAGCCATATGACCAATACAGCCCAAAACAGTCCTAAAACAGCCTAAATGGAGTTCTAAAACATGCTTGAAATAAGCTAAGAATGGCTAGACTTAGAGGCCAAAACAATAGCACATGTTAGGCAATTTAGCACAATTGCACTACAAGCATACAAAGCAAAGCTTGAGTGATCAAACCGGCTCAAAACAGAGCTTAAACATGCCAAAATAGTAGCTAAAACAAGCTGGAGTTAAGCTAAAACAAGCTAGATCAATAGGCTAAAACATCAAGTATGTTAGGCTAACAAGCATGATTGCACTACAAGTACCAAAATAAGCCATAAGTGGCCAAACCAGCCAAAAACAGAGTTTAAGCATGTCAAAATAATGCCAAAAATATGCTTGAACTAAGCCAACACAAGCCATAAAAATATGCTCCTTTGTTAGGCCAACAACACATGTAAACAAAACAAGAGGAGAGGGGACCACCCCCTCCCATTTGGGACCTCAAAACCAAGTTTCCACCAC
Organism: Camellia granthamiana; assembly: GCA_036172215.1. Lineage (NCBI taxonomy): Eukaryota > Viridiplantae > Streptophyta > Magnoliopsida > Ericales > Theaceae > Camellia > Camellia granthamiana. The sequence goes on from CM069904.1 coordinate 28,342,772, forward strand.
TGAAATTCCTTTGGAATTTAGTGGTTAAAGGGCCAAAAAGAGATGGTTTCAAAAGCTTGAAAGATAGCTCGAAAGGCCTTACAAGCCAAGGAGCAAAAGAGAGGAAACACCCACTAGCCAAACAAGGCTTAAACCACCATTTTAGAACATCAAAATCAGAGTTTTTTATGGTTCAAAACCAACCCCAAAATAGTCCAAGACAATGGAAAAAGAGGGGTAAAGCAAGTGTGCAAAAGCAAGCTTGAAAGGGGGAAGTGCTTACCCTTGAAGCACAGCAGCAAAACCAGCCAAAATCTGAGCCAAAACCAGCCTTTTGGCGATCAAAATAGGCTCCAAGGGACCTCAGCCCAAAGATATACAACTTTGATGAAGGATGTGTATGCAAATATGTGAATAAAAACCACTTTTAAGCATAATATAGCACAATATACAGAGAGAGAGAGAGAGAGAATTCTAGAGAGGGAGAGAATTTTCAGCTCTGAAAATTTGTAAAGTGAGAGGGCTTTTAGTGTGAGAAGCTCCCAAACTTGTTCTACTTTCCAAAATGAGTGATATGGCTCCATATATAGCAAAAATGGAGCTTTGGTCGAAATATCTGAGTTTGGAAATATCTAGAGCAGTGTATAACAGCTGGAGAAGAAAGATCTGCAAAAAAAAATGAGTTTTTGACAAAAGTGGCTGGCCAGCTACTTCAACTGGCCGGCTGGCTACTTTTCTGGCCGACGACAAAAATCAGCTCTGCAGGTCAAACTTCAAATGGGCATATCTCCTTCATCTGGACTCCTTTTTCAGGTCATTCTTGTGTCTAAATTGAAACCCCATAAGTAAGCTTTCCAATGGTGGCAGCCTCACATCAAAATTCCAACTGTGCAAAAAAGTGATGCCTGTTTTGGTGAAGCCAATCAGTTTCGATCCTTCCCGGATTCATGCCGAACTTCTCCCAAACCAGTTTTCTTCTCTCCTCTCCTCTCTTTCTTCAACTCCAAACCCCTAAACAAAGTGTTTTGAAAGATTTTTCAAAGATTTCATCTCTCTTTCATTCATTTCCACTTTGTCCTTACTCAGTTTACCGAAAAGCGCAATATTTAACAAAATGCGAGCGTCGGAACATCGTAGGAACCTATTTTCAAAAATATTTTGAAAGAGAGGGTTTTAAGGTCTAAAAACCATTCAAAATAGCTTTGGTCCAAAATGGGGTGTGAGGTTAGGATTTGACTCTCCTCTTGCTGAAGAAATCGAACCTTTGCACTGCACAACTTTCATCACCAACTAAGCAATTAGTGACGCCCAAGTCTTAAGGACGGTAAAAAATGGGGTGTCTACAGTTGCCCCTCTTTGACAGAGCTCGAAGTCATGAAGTGACGTGAGTGAATGTCAAAGCCGAGAGACGACCCATTTTTGACAAAGCCGAAGACTTGGACAAACAAACAAAATACAAATAAATAAATGGTTGCGCTCGTAGGCTACCTACGTATCCCTTTGCAAGGAATCAAACCAATGTAGTTCAGGGGCATAATGCAAAAGGATACACAATGCAATAGAACAATGCAATGATATACAATGCGACGAAACAATGCAAATGATATGCAATGTATTTGAATTATCAAACCACAAGCAGTGCAAAACCACACAAATATCATAAAGGGATGGAGATGCAAAATCAAACTACGTTTAACACAGAAAAGGTGCCGGAGCATTCTAACCACAATTCTTTTTAGTGGGATAGGTGCATGCACATGCAGAACTATGTGTTTCGTAGACAGAACACAAAATACAAGTAATTGGGTGGCATGATATAAGTGAGGAATGATCTGCTGAGGAAAGATCGTGATCCTACATGCTGAATGCAACAAAACAAACTAAAATGCAATGGATGCACTGGATGCAGTGAATAAGGCACGCGGCCAAACCATATTTTGCCTAGAAAAGGCGTGGACACAAAATAGACCACTTCTAACACAGAAAAGGTGCTAACACCCCCAGACCACAATTCTCTTAGTGGAATAGGTGCGTACACATAATCACAAAACCATGCTTCAATGAAGGAAATGTATGAGCACATGCTAGACTAAGCTTAACATGGAAAGGATACAGGTGATAACATGGTATGATGCAATAGATGTAATAGACAGTACAGTAGATGCAAAGGGTGACATACTCCAACCAAGGTGAAATTATGAGAGGAGGAAGAACAAATCCCAAACACGCCGAAATCGTGCGAGGAAATGAACACTCAAACCACGCTGGAATCGTGAGAAGAGATCTGAAAACAAACCAATCAGGAGCGCGCTCGACGCATCTTGAGATAAATTCCAAACACACTGAAATCGTGTGAGGAAAGGAAAACTCTAACCACGCTAAAATCATGAGAAGAGATCGGAAAACAACCAATCAGGAGCGCGCTCGACGCAACCTGAGATAAATTCCAAACACGCTGAAATCGTGTTAGGAAAGGGACACTCTAACCACGCTGAAATCATGAGAAGAGGTCGGAAAACAACCAATCAGGAGCACACTCGACGCATCCTGAGATAAATTCCAAACACGCTGAAATCGCGTGAGGAAAGGAAAACTCCAGCCATGCTGAAATCGTGAGAAGAGATTGGAAAACAACTAATCAGGAGCGTGCTCGACGTAACCTGAGATAAATTCCAAAGACGCTGAAATCATGTTAGGAAAGGGACACTCTAACCATGCTGAAATCGTGAGAAGAGGTCGGAAACAACCAATCAGGAGCACGCTCGACGCATCCTGAGATAAATTCCAAACGCGCTGAAATCGTGTGAGGAAAAGAACACTCTAACCACGCTGAAACCGTGAGAAAAGGTTCGAAAACAACTACTGAGGGGCACACTCGACACAACCTAAGATAACTTCCAAACACGCTGAAATCGTGTAAGGAAAAGAACACTCTAACCATGCTGAAATCGTGAGAAAAGGTTCGAAAACAACTACTCAGGGGTGCACTCAACGCAACCTGAGATAACTTCCAACCATGCTGAAATCGTGTGAGGAAAAGAACACTCTAACCACGCTGAAATTGTCAGAAGAGGTTCGAAAACAAACCGCTCAGGGGCGCACTCGACGCAACCTGAGATAAATTCCAAACACGCTGAAATCGTGTAAGGAAAGGAACACTCTAACCATGCTGAAATCGTGAGAAGAGGTCTGAAAACAACTGCTCAAGGGCGCACTCGACGCAACCTGAGATAAATTCCAAACACGCTGAAATCGTGTGAGGAAAGGAACACTCTAACCACGCTGAAATCGTGAGAAGAGGTCTGAAAACAACCGCTCAGGGGCGCACTCAACGCAACCTGAGATAAATTCCAAACACGCTGAAATCGTGTAAGGAAAGGAACACTCTAACTACGCTGAAATCGTGAGAAGAGGTCAAAAAACCGCTCTGGCCCACGCTTCAAACGTCCCAAGATAAAACACGCCCAAGGCCGCGCTTCACGCGTCCTGAGGTACAAGAAAAATTGCTCGGGCTCGTGTTCCACACGTCCCGAGATACAACCTGCCCAGGGCCACGCTTCACGCGTCCTGGGATACAAGAAATAGGTACGAGACTGTACCATAAATACACAATTGTAATGAAATTGTGCACTAGATGCACAAAGTGAATAAGTGCGATTGATGCAAGTGCGATAGATGCATAAAATGAATGAGTGTGATAGATGCACAAAGGTGATGTGATTACAGTAAATAGACAAAGCGGCTTTTAGAAAGTACCTTATGGGGTGAGTGGTGATGAACCGCTCTACTCTGACGGGGATCTCCTCTTGTGTTCTTCGAACACTTACCTTCGACTCACAGTACAAAGGTCCTAAAGTACTGACAAGGAGTAACCTCTGCATGTAGAAGCCACGGATGCCACTTTTCTTCCCGATCATATTCACAACTTTCCCTATTCTCCAACGGGGTGACAAACTAGGTTGGTTCAGTATCCAGAATTGAGGCGCATACCCGCTACCTCAACCTATGGGGCTGCCATACAGATTTCAAGCCAGGGATACACCCCTGGGTATTTAAACCAGACTTTAGTCTCGGAAATCCCAAACCTTTGCGTTCTAGGCATCGCCATTCGAACCCTAGTTTCTACCGTCGCAGTTGGTCTCCGAGGAACTCATTGCAAACACAGCCAAGATGCCTCTGGCAGGGAAATGGTACTCAGGGAGAGCACTTCTGATCGCCATTCTGGCTTGAAGCAGGCTCGAGCTTGAGGTAGAGGCACACTCATACTTCGGAGCATTGACAAGGCCTGAGGAGGTGCATATGGAATGCAATCTCGAAACTTTGCTAAAGGTGAAACAAACTCCGATGCTCCAAAATTTCCCTTTTTTCTTTTGCTTTGCAGTGTGGAACCTAACAGCTTTAGATAGGTCCTGGTTTTACTGTTCTCCATGACCTGGGTTGAACCCTACAGTTTTATGAAAGAACAAATCCTATTTTGCACATATGTGGAGAATGGCACAACACTCCGAGCACAAAACGAGTTATTTTTTAAATTGAAATTGAGAAACGAGTTCTTAACTGGGTATTGAGCCTACGACTGACCACAGTCAAAACAACTCAACAAAGGGAAAGACAAAGGTAAAACAACCTAAACACATCTATTGACACTCGAAACAACTCAAAACAAGAATCAAGATAGACCAAAAACACACACACAACGCTCAGATATGTTACAAAGGTGAGAGACCTTTCGGTTCATAGGGAGCCCACAGCTTCTCCAGGTAATGTTTCCCACCCTTTCTCATTTGTGATTCTCACATCACTTTGGCACCCAATCTCTTTTCCTCTGAAAAGCCCTTTCCTCACTTTTTCTCTCAGCGCACATCTCTCTATTATTTAATCTCTCTTCTTTTTTATCCCTCCCCTGGGTGGTTGATGGATAAATAGGAAGTTGTGGGCTCATGCCCTTAGCATTCTACTAGATTCTTCTTCTTTCGCTCACAACCAGTGAGTTCCTCCCACAGAGGGGTTGCACTACAGTTGGGTGTGCAGCAGGTCTACAACTGAGATCGATTAACGATGACCTTGGCTTAGCTTGACCGAGGTGAGTAACAGCATGTCCCACCGGCCAGGCATACAATTGATTGGTCTTAGACATTGCTTTTTCTACGTCCCCATTCCGGGTCAGACGCCAATTTTTAATTTGATCATCCAAATGAGGGAACCTAATATCCCGCTCCAGTTCCAGTTCGTGCTTCGCACTTAGCTTGATACCTCGCTGCTTGGAGGATGTAAGAGCTTTCTACCCTTTACTGTTAGCTTCAGTTGTGCCCTTTTTGGCAAGTAGAGTGCCCTTTTTGGCAAGTATGTTAACAACAATTGAAAGACAGAAAACCTAACTCAACTGTGCCCTAGTTCATCATTTTGACCATTTTTTCTTTTTGGCTTTCTACTAAAACAATTTTGACCAATATGAGAGTTAGATTAACACACTTGTTCAACTTTCTGATTTGAAATCATGCAAGTCAGGTTGTGAGCACTGAAAATTTTCCTTTTTTGGGGTCCAAGAAATGGTCCAGTTTTGGAAAGATGGAATAATTTTGAGAGAATTAGTCAACCTCATTAAAAATCCTCAAAACTGTTTTTGCAAATGGCCACTGCTCGACCAACATAGAATTTACTCTGGAGATGTACAACCTCATATCTGAATTTTAATTGTCTTGCAGCTGAATCTTCTAATGGAATAGGACAACCGAATTTGGAAGAAGACAAACCAATTTCCACATCAAAAAGATAGCCAAGTTTGAACAAGGATAAACCAATCAACACGGATGAGCCAAGCAGGCTGAAAATGATTGGGGCCGAACTTCAGGATGAAGTTGCCTACATATCCCAAAGATGGGAATCAGGCCTGACGTAGTTCTGGGTTAAGGTACACTCGGGTATTAACCTCTCCTTTTGTGCTCTAACTTTTGCCAAGGCAACCCTTCCGGGTTTTCAACCTTGCAAACTTTGTTTTTCTTTTCTTTTCATTTCTTTTTCTTTTTCTTCTTTTCTTTTCTTCTTTTCATTTCTTTTTCTTCTTTTCTTTTCTTCTTTTCATTTCTTTTTTCATTTTCTTCATTTTTTCATTTTTGTTCTTCTCTTTGCTCTAACTTTTGCCTAGGTCGCCCTACCAGGTTTTCGGCCCAGCGAGCCTCTCAAGGATAAAAAGGTTGTAACTTGACCATGTTGATCGGTTTTGAGATCTCGAAGCCATCTGAATCCAAGAGAATGGCTGTTGTTCATTGATGATGTAGGAGTCCATCCAATGGGGGTTGAATTTGCCCCTAGTGTTGCAGATAGGAACTTGATTGTCTTTCAGCAATAATTTCTTCTTCCAGCTACTGGAATTTAGCTTTCTTGCCAATCTTCATTGGTTTGCAGAATGATGCATCTTTTGAATCTCTGAGCAAATCTGACATTTTTGTTGCCCCTAGTTCAAGGGACACTTCTAGTCTAGCTTCGCAAGCTTCCTTTGATCACATTTGACCTTCTTGATCTGACATTTTTTCTCCTAGTTCAAGGGTTGCTTCAAATCTGGCCTGGCAGGCCTCCTTTGATGTCATACAACCTTATTGCCCCTAGTTCATGGGTTGCTTCAAATCTAGCCATACAAGCCTCATATTGTGGTTGACCGTTGAACATTCTGAATCCAAGTTCAAGGTTTGAAAGCAAAAAAGGTTGAGTCTCGAGGCCGAGAGCGATCCTATTCTATACAATCTCGAGAGTGATTCCACGCATGTCTTCGCAAGACCACGCAAAACATTTTTTGAAATCTTTTAAGAAAGCGACTAGTCGCTCGCGCTGAAGACAATGTAGAACCAATCTGGATCAAGCCAAGATCCTTCCCAATACTCACATTAACAAACATGATCTCATTTATTAAGGGCTTAGCATGTCTCTCTTTCTCTCAATTGATCAATTTTTTGCAAATCCCGAGGAATTCCTCCCTCTTTGTTTTCATCACGGTGTTCAAAAAGTTTTGAAAAACTTAGGTCAATGCAATGATTTCAAGGCACAGAAAAGTAGGTGAAAAGCATTATCGTTTCATTCAGATCTTCTGGCACAACTGGCTCAAAGGCAAAAACAGACGCAAAAGGGTGAAAATCACTATTGTTTCATTCAGATCTTCTGGCACAACGGGCTCAAAGGCAGAAACAGACGCAAAGGAAAGAGTGTAAAAGACCAACACAAAACAAGCAAGTGATGTCCGAGGTAACACTCCTGAAATCACCCGACTCTAACACAATAGGACTGACTCGACACAACAAGACAGACTCCAAAACAACACGACAAGACTGACTCAATACCCAAGTCAGAAAAGTAAAATAACTAGCATTCGCAAAATGCCCAAAACAGTGCGTGCCATCCCCATATCTGGAGTAAACTAAGCGCCATCCGCAGGTGGTTTATCCCCCAATCACATAATCACATTATCCCCCAAGTTCACTGATCCAGTGCCGATAGACTTCGGACTCTGTGCCATCACGGTCTGCTGAATTTGAACAAAAGTGATGTGAGTGGTGGCTGGTGGATCAGTTGAATCGGTGAGCCTTGATTGGCCTTTCTTTGCCCTGCCTCTAGCGAGGGAAACACTGGTTGCCCTTGAACTGAATCTCTGACCTGACAAAATCTATCAACACAAGTCCAATATACCCGAGGGATATTGGAGCCTTCTGAAGCTATGGTTCCAAAACTACCTAGCAAAAGAGAAAACAGACAGCTTCTCAGCCTGATTTCACAAGAACAGATATGAGCATAGCTGAATGACTGTGCTCTCTACTGAATTCTGCCCCAAAATAGATACCCTCAAACACTGATGTCCTCAGACTGATGCCCAGACTTGCAACTGATACATACATTCCTGTAGAGACACACCCTAACAGCACATATCAAGCAAGTGAGAGCCAAAACACCCCTATGGTGGGGTAGGGTTTCCCTATCCTAGTTTGTTAGGAGCTAGGGTTTCACTACGCATGCATGCGGTTTCAAACAATCTTGCATTCGGGTAAGCAACCTGTTCTAGTTTAGAACAGTCTCCATGGCTTCCGATATGCAACAAAGTCGATTGGTCAAAAAGGGTGCCTCAGCAAGACCACCTAATATACCTCTCGCTCCCAACACCAAAAAGTGAGAGGAGGATGGTACAGCGGTAGTCTAGATCCAAGGTTTATGTTCCCATCGTAGCAAAGCCCGTAACCGGTCAGCCTTATGGCACGCTTTTCCAAGCAAGCCTCCGACAAACCATTCAGAAATAATAGATGGCAAACACTGTGACTTAGGCGCACCAATGCGAATGCAATGCAAAGAAACACATAAGTGTAGACAAAACAACATATCATGCGTTTGAGTCAAGTTCTCTAAGTCTTCAGCAAAGTCGCCAGAAACTGTAGACCGCTCGAACTCGCTCCGCGCACCCCCCTTTTGGAGAGGGCGTGAATTGGGTTCATGCTACTACAATTCGGACTCCTGTCACGATTCTGAATCTAATCTCACAAAGTGCAATGTAAGACTGATAAATCACCAAAGAGTCCAAATCTGGCAAATCGTTTTGGAAAATCGATTTTAATCAAAAAGCGCCGAACATGGACTACTTTGCCAGATTACAGAGTCGCCACCTAAATATTTTATTTTGGGAAATTTAGGAAAACCTGACTCATGCCAAAGGCCACGTGTCCGTCATCACCAAAGTTGCCTCGGCTCGGGAACTTGGGTATGAGAGGGGAAGGTCTTGAAATAAGCACCCCCGCTTGCCCGATCAAAGGATCGGCCTCTACTAAGCATGATATGTTGTTTTGAAAACACATGTGTTCTTGTTTGATTATTAGTTAAATTACTATGCGATGCGCACAACACACAAGTATAGACTAAATCGCTCGATTTGGAACAAAACATCTCATGTTTGTTTCTCGAAAATGGTTTGAAGATGCTACTCGCAAGTAGGCTGAAACGCGGATTTGCCACCAAACAAGGTGGGCTTAAAACATGATGATTTGCCACTCCAAGTGGGCATAAAACTCACATTTTGATGAATTGTTCCAATTCAAGTAATGAAGCCTTCATCCACAGGCATTCATGCAGTTTAGCATTTAAGCAAATAGCCTCATGGCAAGCACGCTATCATGGCAATCACTCACACTCATGCAAGTATGCTAAAGCGTAAAAAGCTTACAATGTATTCCGAGCCAAAACAAAAAAGCTAGTTAAAAAGAATGCATCATCTTAACTATGTTTAGATGCCTAATGCAACACATTCAATATGCAATTAAATAGGCTCGGCTATCTAAGATAGCATATGAATGCAACATTTGATAACATGCTTTGAAACATGTATTCAAATAAGTATTGAAATACAATGCAGTTTGAATGATGTGCCAAGCCCGGTGCATGCAAGACAAATGGATGATGCAACATGCGAGCAAAAGGTATGCTAATTGAAAATGACCCTAAACTAACCATCGAAAGCGGTTAAGTAAAAGGGAGAAAGACATGGGGTTGGAAGACATGCACACACATACGCATGCTTATTACAACATTACACCCTCTTGAAGGAGGGTCCAAATAAATAAGCTCAGCTACACTAAACTAAGCTAATTATTACAAACCAATTAATTAACCATTCTAGCTAATTAATTCCAACAATATTGAAACTAGCTATACTAAGCTAATTAGAATATTACAAAGATGAATTAAATTAGCTAAGCGCATTAACTAATTAATTACAAAAACCGGCAAATTAACTAAGTAAAGCAGTTAAAATGGCCTCGAGGGGAGGGAGACATGCATGCTCGGTTTGCTTCGCCCAGAAATGCATTGCCTTACCATGAGTTGTCTCTGTTTGCACTCGCAATGACCTCAGAGCATCAAACACACTTTCAGGTTGCATCTGCCCCGAAATAGGAGCATTTTGGAACATTTTGCCACAGGTGGCCGGCCGGCCACCTCAACTAGTCGGTAGGCTACCTCAATTGGCCGGCCGGCCAGTACAAGTGGTCGGCAGGCTAGTGCAAGTGGCTGGCCGGCCACTTCCCTTTCCAGAATCCCAATTTTCCTACAACAGAGATCAACAAAGGCACATCAATGCATTTGCATGGAAATGTATGTGCAACTACTCTCCTTATCATTTTTCAAGCTCAAAGGAGCGTAGTACTCGGCTCTCAAGCCACCAATCATGCATCTCAATGCATGATGGCCAAAGGGTCAAGCTTGCACAATGTTAGTGAATGCGCAAACAACACATAAGAACCTCCCCCTTTATCATGCATGGTCAAGAGGGTCGGTGACCAAAAAATGTGACACGTTTCATCACTTGGAGTATGAAACATCTAACATTTCTTGTGTTTGGATTAACGTCCGATCCAAACACAATGCAATGCAAACAACATGTGTTATCTTGGCATGTTTTACTTGATTCGTTTTGTTTACACATTTTAAGTTACCGATTAATCATTTAACCGATTAAGTCCAATGTGAGAGTCCTCTAATGGGAAAGATGGCCTCAGCCACAAGCACCTTGAGCATGAAAGAAGCCTCATGCTTTTGGTTAATAGAAACCCTCAAGAGAAGGCTAAAACCATTAAGCATGAACGCTTCAATTTCGTGCTCAAACCAACAAAGGGCTTAAGACCACTTTCGAAAGTGATATGACAAATGAAAGATGGGATGCAATGACACATATTCCAGCACTGAAATAGGATGCTAAATGACATCAAAGCATGGAAATGATGCATGCAAGACATACTCGCAACCATAAGCATCAAGACTAGTGAAGAGCATCACTCTGGAAGCATGCAATATTAAGCACAAACAACCAAACCAGCTTTGGACAGAGGTTAATCATGCTAAATCAGAGGCTACAACATGCTGAAATTGAAGCTCAAATAGCAAGAAATGCATACTCATGTATTGGCCCATAAACAAGGCATAAAGGCACAACTCTCAAATCCATAAAGGAGTGGAATATGTGAGAGTGTGACTACACTATATGCTCTGAGATCACATGAGAAATGATGCTAAATCATGTAAACATCACAAGCAAAGCATGCTAGAGGCCCTAAAACTCAAAGCTAGTTAAGGCATTCACACTATAGCTATACAAAACATGAGCCATATGACGAATACAGCCCAAAACAAGGCTTAAACACCCCCTAGCCAAACAAGGCTTAAACCACCATTTTAGAACATCAAAATCAAAGTTTTTTATGGTTCAAAACCAACCCCAAAATAGTCCAAGACAATGGAAAAAGAGGGGTAAAGCAAGTGTGCAAAAGCAAGCTTGAAAGGGGGAAATGCTTACCCTTGAAGCAAAGCAGCAAAACTAGCCAAAATTTGAGCCAAAACCAGCCTTTTGGAGCTCAAAATAGGCCCCAAGGGACCTCAGCCCAAAGATATACAACTTTGATGAAGGATGTGTATGCAAATATGTGAAGAAAAACCACTTTTAAGCACAATATAGCACAATATACAGAGAGTGAGAGAGAATTCTAGAGAGGGAGAGAATTTTCAGCTCTGAAAATTTGTAGAGTGAGAGGGCTTTTAGTGTGAGAAGCTCCCAAACTTGTTCTACTTTCCAAAATGAGTGATATGGCTCCATATATAGCAAAAATGGAGCTTTGGTCGAAATATCTGAGTTTGGAAATATCTGGAGCAGTGTATAATAGCTGGAGAAGAAAGATCTACAAAAAAAATGAGTTTTTGACAAAAGTGGCCGGTAGGCTACTTCAACTGGCCGGCTGGCTACCTCAACTGGCCGGCTGGCTACTTTTCTGGCTGACAGCAAAAATCTACTCTGCAGGTCAAACTTCAAATGGGCATATCTCCTTCATCTGGACTCCTTTTCAGGTTATTCTTGTGTCCAATTTGAAGCCCCGGAAGTAAGCTTTCCAATGGTGGTAGCCTCACATCAAAATTCCAACTATGAAAAACGTTATGCCTATTTTGGTGAAACCGCTCAGTTTCGATCCTTCCCGAATTCATGCCGAACTTCTCCCAAACCAGTTTTCTTCTGTCCTCTCCTCTTTTCTTCAACTCCAAACCCCTAAACAAGGTGTTTTGAAAGATTTTTCAAAGATTTCATCTCTCTTTCATTCATTTCCACTTTGTCCTTACTCTGTTTACCGAAGAGCGCAACATTTAACAAAATGCGAGCATCGGAACATCTTAGGAACCTATTTTCAAAAATATTTTGAAAGAGAGGGTTTTAAGGTCTAAAAACCATGAAAATAGATTTGGTCCAAAATGGGGTGTGAGGTTAGGATTTGACTCTCCTCTTGCCGAAGAAATCGAACCTTTGCACTGCACAACTTTCACCACCAACTAAGCAATTAGTGACACCCAAGTCTTAAGGACGGCCAAAAATGAGGTGTCTACACAATTCGTGTTAAGATTTCCAATGGGAAGGAAGAGAAAGGTTTGAACATTCACTTGGATCTAAGTGTGCGTTACCTAGACCATTTGTTTGTACCAGAATCTTGTAGAGATTAAGTACTTCAGGAGTTCCATCACTCACGCCTTGCCGTACACCCGGTAGACACTAAAATGTATCATGATCTTAGTCGTCAGTTTTGGTGGAGGGGTATGAAACGAGATGTCGCTTTATTTGTATCGAAGTGCCTTACTTGTCAACAAGTGAAAGCCGAACACCAAAGACAAGCGAGTTTGTTACAACCCTTACTGATAGTCGAGTGGAAATGGGAGCGTGTTACCATGGATTTTGTAGTTAGGCTTCCTAGAACACAATGAGGCAATGACGTCGTTTGGGTGATTGTTGATAGGTTGACTCAGTCTAGCCATTTCATTCCGATGTGCACCAGTGACTCAGTTGAATGCTTGGTAGAGTTGTACATTAGAGAGATAGTTGGACTTCATGGAGTCCCTGTGACTATTGTGTCGGATATAGATCCTCGTTTTACTGCCCGGTTATGGCAAAGCCTTCAAGAGGTGTTGGGAACTAAGTTGACTCTTAGCACCGCTTATCATCCTCAAACCGATGGACAGTCGGAACGTACAATTCAGATTTTGGAGGACATGCTTAGAGCTTGTGTCCTTGATTTTAAGGGACCTTGGGAAAGGCACTTACCATTGATTGAGTTTGCTTACAACAATAGTTATCAAGCTAGTATTGGGATGGCACCATTTGAGGCCTTGTATGGCTGACCTTGTAGATCACCAGTTTGTTGGGCCAAAGTGGGTGATGCACCATTACTGGGTCTGGAAATTGTTAGAGAGACAACCGAAAAAGTTGTTCTCATTTGGAAGAGGTTAGCTACGGCCCAAAGCCGACAAAAGAGTTATGCCGATAAGAAGAGACAGCCTTTATCTTTTGAAGTTGGTGACCATGTGTTTCTAAAAATCTCACCAAGGCGGGGTTTGATGAGATTTGGTAAGAGTGGCAAATTATCTCCAAGGTTCATTGGGCCTTTTGAGATCTTAGAGCGAATTGGGGAAGTGGCATACCGGTTAGCTTTACCGCCACAACTTTCAAGAGTTCACAACGTGTTTCATGTATCTATGCTTTGGAAGTATGAACCCGACCCTTCTCATGTTCTTGATTGGGTTGACCTGGAGATAGATGAGGATGCCTCTTACGAAGAACGATAGGTTCAAATATTAGATACCTGGGAGCAAGTGCTACGGGGCAAAACTATACCATTGGTAAAGGTGTTGTGGAGACACCATGGGGTTGAAGAAGTGACGTGGGAACGGGAGGCGGAAGTCCGCTCTAAATATCCGGATTTGTTTGAAAATGCTTAAGTTGCTTTTCTTTGTAATATTCCCTAGTGTTAAGGGAAACGTATTTAAAGTTGTTAACCACATGTTAATACGTGCATTGTTGTTTTAAGCATAAGGTTGTTGAGAGTTGCCATTACTTTTTAGGAAATTTCATGTTTATGCATATTTGGGAGGTTGTTGTTAATGAGATAACCATGGTGGAAATGGTGGAATTTGGTTGAGAGTTAGTATTGTGATTTGAAAATGAAATAGCATGGCTTTGATCGCTAGAAACCCCTTTGTTTGGGTAGTTTGATTTGAAATTTTGGGGACGGAATTCTTTAAGGGGGAAAGGTTGTAGCGATCCCGATTTCGATCCTTCTTTCATGTTTTGCCACTTCGATTGGGCCAGTTAGGGACCGAGCTACCCGGTCAACTCGCGGGGGTCCAGGGGGCAAAGCCCCTTGGCAGGTCCGAGGGTAGCGCCCTGGCAGGGTCGAGGGCAGCGCCCCCGAAACAAAAATGCAAAATGCATTTGAAGTTGCTTGTCCGCTACAGCGGCCATTTATGCGCTCGAGCGGAGAATGTTTGGTTTCAGAAGTTTGACCTATCTGCAAAGGTATTGGGTTAGTGTATTTGATGCTCGAGCGGGGCTTTCCACGCTTGAGCGGACCATGTTATATCAGTTCGTGAATCTGATATTTCAGATCACTTTTTCAGTCCTCTCTCTCTCTCACTCTAAAACTTTCCAGAATTCCAGATCAGGAGCTTCTCTCTCTAGAAGTCATCTTGTCTCTTTGATTTCTCCAAATCCATTGGGATTTAGACCTATGTTCTTCACCAAAGTTGGTTATCATCTCGAGGGCTTCGTTGTGTGCGGTAAAGATCGAGTGTCGACACCGTTGATTTTGGGGGTTTCATCTCATTTCTTCTTCAAAACTTGAGGTAGGGATTTTCTTAGAGTTATATATATATATATTTTTGCAAGATCTAGATGATTTTCGAAATCATCCTTCGATAGCTTTGAAAATTGATTGTTAATTCAAGAAGTTGAGCGATTTTGAAAGTGGGTTTGTCTCTTGTTTTTTTAAAATGATCTTATGGGTTTTGATCTTCGTTGATTGAAAAAAAGATGATTTTGGAAAGTTTTCTTTCAAAAGATTTGAGTTGTATAGTTTTGGTGAGAAAACCTAGAATTTTGGAATTTTTTTAAAGAGACTGAAAATCCATGAACGATATTGTTATATTTATTTTGTGTGTCAAAATAAATGGATGTTTGGAAAATTTCTTAGTTATATTTATATAAATGATGAATTTCAGGGAATATGAGAATTGTTGTTCATTTTGGAAATTATTGTTCAAACCGTTGAAATAGTCTTGAAATGACTAATTGTTGAGGATACTTGAGAAAAAGGAATTGTGTTATTCCTTGGATGATGAATTGGAATAAAAGTATTTATATTCATCTTGTGTTATTGGCATATCAATTCATTTGATTATATTAAACTTTGAAAGTTGATTTGAAAACTTGCATTGAGAAAAGAATGTTGAGAAACAAGTTTCCATAAATTGGTTTTGGGATAAATACGGTGGTAAGTCTTGACAGGTGGTGTAGATGAAATTGAATAGGTGTCGATCCTTTCAGTTAATACTGGTAAAAATGACAGATTATAGGTGTCGAGCCTTCCAGTCAATGCTGGTAAAAATGACAAATTGGTAGTACTTGTATAGTCTACTTGCAGACACCAACCTAGGGATTACCAGATTCGTATTTACTGCCCTTGTAATAAATTGTTAAGTTTTGAACAATTGAAATTGCATGACATCATTGAGCATAATGGTTTTCAAAAGATGAAAATGTGATTTATCTTCAAAAAGGGCATAGCATGGCATGTGCATTCCATCTCTTGAGACTTGTATAAAATGTATATACTTTGTTAAGGATTTCCTACTGGGCTTTATGCTCACTCTACAAGATTTTTGTGCAGGAAAAGATATGGTGATGCCGCCTAACTAAAGGTGAGGACATGTGTGTTGAGAATACGAGACTCTCATTTTGCTGTGACTCTTTGTGCAAGCCAAGGGTAGTTTCCTCCATGCTCCCCAAAAATCTCTTCTATCATGCAGCCTCATTCGCATTTGCACTGTATTTAATATGTATTTTATTAACATTTCACTCGACTTTTTTATTTTTATTTTAAATATTTACTTAAATGCATAATCCAAATATAGTCTTAGAATTTTCTTGTCAAGACACATACAAACATGATTAATTAGCTAAGTTGTAATATTGCTGGTATCATAAATCTAACACGTCAATTAAGGTTACATTTCTCTCACCGTAAGTCAATCCTTCGTATTTCCAACAAGAGATTAAGTTATTTATAGATCTTTGGTAAATAACCTGTTTACGGTTACCTAATCAGAAAATTACACCTCATAAAAATTGTAACTTTCACCATTAACACGCACATGCACCTGATTGTCTCCTTCATCTTGCCTGATCTCTCTCTCTCTCTCTCTCTCTCTCTCTCTCTCTCTCTCTCTCTCTCTCTCTCTCTCTTAACAGAATCTATTTCTTTGCCATCTCCCTTGTGATAAAACACTACAACATATGAGAGTTTTAAAGGCTAAATTTTTAGTTTCTAAAAGTAAAAATTTTGATACAAAAGACATTTAGAAAATTTCTATTGTCGTGAGGATAGTCACTAAAAGGTCGTCCTGAAAAGTTAAAAACAAAACTTTTAGCGACAAAATTTTGAAAATGTTAATAACAAATAGACTTTTAGCTGCAAAATAATTTGTATCAAAATGGTTTTTTTTTTAGACAAATTTTGGTCCCAAAAAGATAATAATTCATCACTGATGTCCAATTTTCGTTGCTAAAATTATAATAATGACACTTTTCGCAACAAAAAAATGTAGTCCCTAAAAAATAATTGGGTAAACTATCATTAAGTCCTAATAGTTGGACTTAATTCTCATAAAATCCTATTGAAAATAAATCTTATTATAATCATCGCTAAAAATAATTTTTTGTGACAATTTTTTACATGTCGCTAAAATTGACAATTAGTGATTTTTTTTTTTCTCTTGTCGCTAAAACTTACAATAAGTGACATTTTTCTATGACGAATTTTTCAAACTGTAGCTGAAAGTTGAAAATTAGTGACCTTTTTTTGTGACGATTTTTTTAAGCTGTCGCTAAAACTTATAATTAGTGACATTTTTTGCGATAATTTTCAAACTATCGCTAAAAATTAACAGATGCTGACATTTTTTAATAGTGTATGATTAAAAATGCAATTAATTATCATAGGACCTATTGGACAATAAGTCTACTTCGTAAGGCCTACACATAAGTCTGCCAAAATAATTTTGTCCCTAAATTTTGGTCTGTAAAATCTTAATTTTTTGTAATGAAAAAAAGGGTTTTCATTATCCAAATCGATTTCATTCCAAATGTGAGTCGTGCTAGTTCTTGGTTCATTGTTCTTACAAATTGATTTCAATTAGTTTTTGATTCACTACAAAAAAAATTAAGATTTTAGAAATCAAAATTTAGGGACAAAATTATTCTTTAGGGACTAAATATATATATTTATTTATTTTTTTTGCGAAAAGTGTGGCTATTATATTTTTAACAACGAAAATTGGACATTAGTGATAAATTATCATACTTTTGGGACCAAAATTTTTGTCTCAAAAACTAAACCATTTTGAGACAAACTATTTTGTCCTTAAAAGTCTATTTGTTAGTGACATTTTCAAAATTTTGTCGCTAAAAGTCTTATTTTTGATTTTTTGGGACAACCTTTTAGCGACTATCCTCATGACGATAGAAATTGGTCTCTAAATATCTTTTGTAACAAAATTTTTACTTTTATATGTTGTAGTGATTGTTCAATTGCAAACTTCTCAAAATTGATTTCAGTTAGTTCTTGATTCTTCAATTGCAAACGTCTCAAGCTGATCAGTACATTACATATAGGGGTGTTTGTTTGGAGGGATTGGAAAGGGGGATTGGACTCTATGTCCATCATATTGAGTAGTCCATTGTTTGGTTGAAAAATTATAAGTTGGACTAATAGTTTGACCGGACTGTTAGTCCCCCATATATAGGATTGTCCTGTCCTAAGAGAGGGGTGAGATATATTGGCCCTGTTTGGTGTAGCTGTTAAAACGAATTATAGATTATAGCTTAATCGATTATAGATTATGACTTTAATCAGAAGCTGTTAATCTGTTTGGTATAATTGTTGGATTATAGATTTAAGTTGCTGAGTAGTATTTGTTAAATAAGTTGTGAAGTAGCTTTTTCAATTAACTTTTATTTTTTATTATTCACTACTTGTTTACATTTCTCATAAATAATAATAATAATAATAATTCGTAGTCCATTTAAGTCTTTTTCTATTTTTAAAAAAAATAAAAAATAAAAAAATCTAAGAGTGTAGCTATAAATTAACATGTCCACAGCAGAAGCTGATTATCAGAAGCAAGGAGTGAGCAGCTTCTCAGAATCAATTTTTTTGAGTTAAAATAACTTGTTAGAATCAGAAACTGTTTGAAATAAGTTTAACGAAATAGTTCAAAATAACTTTTCCAAAGCTAAAAGCTATAAGTTGGCTTAAAAAAGCCCAAACAAACACCCCTATAGTCCCTTGACAAGCCCTTCTCTGGATTAACTAGTAAAAAGATAATTTTTCCCTCCAAATATTTAGGACATGTTTGGTTTAGTTTTTAGAAATAAATTTTTGATTTTTTAAAAAAAGAATAAAAAAATTAATTTTGTGAAAAAAATTAAAAATGAAAAATAATTTTAAAAATAGTCCTTTACAGACTTTTAATTCCATCACTAAACAAACATCAGATACACACTATTTCTAACCAAATAGTTCAAGCACTATGTATTTCAGAATTAACAATCGAATAGATTATAATTCTCTATTATTCAGTCTGTCCAAACAAAAATGACCATAGAGTAATGAATGGCTCCATGTTCTGTGAAGATGTTTGTCATGGCCAGGATGGTGTTGGGTTACTGGTGGTTGTGGTGGTCTCTTGGGAGGGAGGGAAGAAGAGACAAGGGAGACAAAATGAAAGGTATGAGGTGTCACTCAATAATTGGCTACCTGTAAACAATTGAATTACGGGACAGTTATAGTGATCCGGGCTTAGACCCGACCCATTTATTGCTTTAGAATTCGGGAAACCATATCTGTAGCGGTTGTCGTTGCCTTTTCCTCCTGTTGGATTATGGCTTGAGGATAGACACCATCCTTGATGGTGTCGACACTGCCTTATTTTCTTTGTTTTGTTTTGCTCCAGGGGTCGACACCAGCCTTGGTGGAGTCGACACCACCTTGTTGCTGTGTTCTTGGTGTAGCTACTAAAATTTGGGGTCGACACTAGTCTTGTTGGTGTCGACACTTACAATGTTATTGGCCTCTGGGGTAGACACCAGTCTTGGTGGGGTCGACCCTTCCATAGCTACTTTATCCTGGTTTACATAATGAAATATAGGGTCGATACCTCGAGTTCTAAGGGTCGACCCTTCCCTTGCTATTTTGTTCTGGGTTGCATTATGAAAAATAGGGTCGACACCACTATCTCCTAAGGTTGACCCACGTCTGCTGCAAAACATTAGTGTCTCAGCTTTTCTTCCTGAGGGTAGACACCACTGTTGCGAGGGTCAACCCCTATGAGTTATTTCCAGATTTTTGGTTCGATTTTGGGCCCTACCTTTTGGTAGTTTGACTTATTCTTTCCTTTGACTTTAGGGCTATTATTTTACCACCATAAATAGACCCCAAACACACTTTTCTCACTCACTCACTCTCTCTCTCTCTCTCTCTCTCTCTCTCTCTCTCTCTCTTCTCTCTTTAAACAGTGGCTTCTCTCTTTTCTCTCAAAAATCAACTTTTCTCACCTAAATCTTCAAATCTACTCACTTAAAGGAACCTTCTCATCTTAGTCCTTTGAAATAGATTGTAGATCAACTCAAGGGCTTCCTTTTGATCTGAGTGGCTCATGATTTCATTGACGTTGAGTTTTCCGAGTTCTTTTCTTCCACCTTCTAAGTTTGAGGTAGGGATTTTCCGCACTTCCTTATCAGTTTTAACTTAGTTACTTGTTTTTATAGAACCATTTTGTGAAAGAAATGGATTTTTGAACAATCTTGGGTTTTGGTTCGAAATCAAAAGGAGGGGTTTTCAAATGGTTTGGGAATGGTTGTGGATAGATGTGTATAAATGAGATATGATGAAATGATAGGTTTTACCTGGAAAAATGGTTTATAAAGGAGAGAGGGTTTTTGCCCTAAAAATCTCAAATGTTGATTTTGTATTGATAAATGGAAAAGGTGTTAAAATTGTGAATTGGGTTGACGTTTGATGAGGATGGTGGAGTTGGGTGTGTATTACCACTCACATCTTGGAATTTGGAAAGTTTATCTTTATGAAAATTATTTATTGTCTAGAGATATCTGCTTTGGGCTATCGGTGGAGAATGACTATGATTGTTGCAGAAATTGTATGAGAACTAAGTGAATTGGAACTATTTTCTCATCCATTTGCATTGAGCATTGTTGCATATTATCACCTTGAAAATGTATATTATTTTGAGAAAAATAGTGAATACTTGGTGAATTTGGGTAGGGGTGTGATTACAATGTTAAGTTGGCCTGTGTGTCCTTGGTGAAAGACCAAAAACCTGCGCAAATAGGTGTCGAGCCTTCCGGTTAATATCGGTAAAATGACAAATTGGTAGTACTTGTATAGTCTACTTGCAAACACGTACCTAAAGATTCACAGAGTTGTATTCACAACCTGGTTTTCTATTAAAAAGGGAAATGATTCATGAATGGTGATGTAAACCTGGCACTTCATGGTTTGAAAGAGATATAAAATGTTTTTTCACGAGCATTGCATGTGCATTTCACATTTATATCTTTGTTAAGATTCATATACTGTGTTGGATTATTTCTACTAGGCTTTGGCTCACCTTATGTGGGAAAACCATTTTCAGGTGCTGATTATATGCCTCCGCCAAGGAAATAGCTTGGGGGGACTTGGAAGCAAAAGCTTCACTTTGTTTATTTTGTTGTATTTATTTGTACAAGCCTAGGGCTTTAACTGTATTAGATTTTCCATCAATTTTGTTTTAACCAAGCACTGTCTTGGAGAACTATAAGCCTTTAGGGCATTCCTTTTTTCTTGAAGTTCATTCTATTGTGTAACATATGCTATAGATTCAGGGATAAGCTTATGAATGTATATCTGCATATGCTACTCTTTTGTAAACTTATTACGAAATTAATGGAATATAATTACCTTCTTATTGTTGTCATTTATAAATATTGTGGTTGGGTTATTATGGTTATTTTTGGGCTTTACAACTTGGTATTAGAGCGTACCGGGTTTGAATACTTTAGGTACGTGGGAAGTGATTCTTACCACAATGGGTTTATCTCTCTTGATAGAGATAGTTATAGGTATGGTGTGCTATGTGATAACATGCTTATGTGACTAAGTGGGTATGGAATTTAATTTCTAAGATGTTGATTAGGTCTACGGGTTTTTAGAAGTCCTGTTAGAAGAGCACTTGATCACTGCTATTTTTAATTGGAACTCTGGTAGCGCCGTGGAACAATCATTATCTAGAAAGGAAGTTCCTATGTATTTACATGATTGTGTGCTTATGTGTAGTGAATTATATGTTGTTCATTGCATTAGGACACGAGTTAGCTTCGGCACATTTGTAAATGTGCTAATCTCTGGTAATACCTTTATTAGGATGTCAGGACATGGACGTGGTGGTAGTAGGTGTGGTAGGCCTAGACGGCAGGAGGTGCTATTATCGGATGATATTCCGGCGTAGGAGGAAAGGGTTGGTCAGGCCAATGTGGCCAAATCAGTTGGTCAGGAAGCCATGGGCGCTTTGGCCCATGAAATGATCGGAGCTTTGTGGGAATCCATGGATATTCTCAGGGTTGAGAATCAAGTCCAGGCCCATGTTGCTGAGACAGGGCCGTCCTTCTTAGAAAGGGAGTTCTTCCGGTCTAATCTGGACGAGTTTATAGGGGATCCGAAAAATCCCTTGAAAGTGGATAAATGGCTCGAGCAGATGGTGAAAATGTTTGAGATGCTTGGCATCGAGGATGATGGATTGAGAGTGACCTTGGCATCCTTCCAACTGAAGGGAAATGTGGGTCAGTGGTGGAAGTTTGTGCGTGGATGCATTGGGGTGACTTGGGAGGGTTTTGTCAACGGCTTCCAGGACAAGTTCTTGCCTTCCACCGCTACGGAGAAGTTGAGAGATTAGTTTCTGAAGCTCAAGCAGTTTAGCTTACCTGTAGCCAAGTTTGAGGCTGCTTTCACTAGCCTCTCTAGATTTGCACCAGAGCTTGTGGCGACAAAGGAATGTCATTGTATCGAGTTTGAGAAAAGATTGAGGACCAAGCTTCTTTTCAAAGTAGCTGGGTCAATGATTAGGGACTACGGACACCTTGTGGAGGTGACGGCTCATCCGGAGACCGTGGTTCAGGTGGAGGAGGAGGGGATAAGGGGCTCCAGGCAGAGGAGTCAAGAGGTTCAGAGAGAGACTCGGGACAGTAATAGGTAGAGGAGTTCCAACCCACAGTAGTCCCAAGGAGTGCAGTCTAGGTCCACTTTTCCTGTACCGGGTTCTGGGTCAGAAAGAGGTGGTCAGGGAGGGATCACATGTTTCAAGTGTGGCTAGTTAGGTCACAAGTCTACTGTTTGTCTGAAGAATGGAGGAGGGCAACCGTGTACACCATCGGCGGCTCTTTTACAAAGCCAGAGTCAGGGGAGAGGGCAGTCGCCTATCTGTTATCGATGTAGGCAGTCGAGGCACGTGAGGAGGTTTTTCCCTCAGTCGGGTGGCACATCTAGTGCATCTGGCCAGAGGCAGACATAGAGCCTTTAACCGACACGGCCAGTACAGGCCTCGAGGGCGAATCAGGGAGCCTCTTCGACTCAATCTGTGCATCAAACTTACGCTCTGGGGGGGAAAGCAGGTAGAGCACAGACTTACAGGGCGTGTATATGCTGTTACCATGCCAGATTTAGTGCCAGCACCTTCAGTAGTGGGAGGTAACTTCTTGTTATATAATTCTATTGCCAATGCATTGATTGATACAAGTACATCCCATTCTTTTATCTCGTCTGCATTTGCATTAGCGTTGGGATTAGAAATGGCTCAGTTAGTATCTTTACTCAAGGTAGAGTCACCAATTAGTGGTAAGGTTGTGTTGAACCAGGGATGTTGGGGTTGTGAGATAGAGGTTGTTGGTCGTCGACTTCTTTTTACATTTGTGTTGATTGATATATTGAGCTTTGATGTCATATTGGGTATGGATTGGTTGTCATCTTATCGGGCGGTTATAGACTGTTACCGTCAAAGGGTTACTGTCTATACCTCGAGTAGTGATTGTTTTTATTTCTTAGGGGACAAAGTTGATGGAACCCTGTTGCCAGTATGTGATTCGCGTGGTCGGGCGAGCTTAGTCTCATGCTTGCTATATTGATTTTTCAAAAACTGCTTTTTGAGGAGTATTTGTTTATTTTTAGTGAGTTTTTTTTTTTTTTTTTGGTTGTATATTTTAGATGTACATAATCAAATAACATCTAAAAAATAAAATAAATTAGTTAAAATATTAAAACAAATCACTAAAATTTAAACAAAAATTCATGTGCATTTTTGTTCAGATTATTGTTTGTTTTTAGTGATTTTTTTAATATTTTAGTTAAAAAATTTACATTAGTTTACCGCCTCACCGTGAGATTGACTTCTCTATTGATTTAGTGCATGGCACGACACTGATTTCTATGTCACCGTATAGGTTTGCACCCGCTGAGTTGAGTGAGTTGAAGGTTCAACTCCAGGAATTGTTAGATAAGGGCTTTATTCGCCCTAGTACATTGCCTTGGGAAGCACCGGCTCTGTTTGCCAAGAAGAAATATGGCACATTGCGACTTTGTATTGACTATTGGAAATTGAACCGGGTAACTGTTATGAACAAATACCCAATGTCTCGTATAGATGATTTGTTTGATCAGTTGAAGGGGTTTTGTTGCTTTTCTAAGATAGACTAGAGTTCAAGTTATCATTAGTTGAGAGTAAAGGAGAAGGATATCTAGAAAACAACATTTCGTACGTGATATGGCCATTATGAATTCCTACAGATACCTTTCGGGTTAACCAACACACCTGCCATGTTTATGAATTTGATAAATAGGATCTTTCGAGAGTTCCTGGACCATTTTGTGGTCGTCTTCGTTGACAACATCCTGATTTACTCACCATCTGAGGGGAACACGAGGAACACTTGCTAGTTATGCTTGAGTTGCTTAGAGCTCACAACTTGTATGTTAAGTTCAGAAAGTGTGAATTCTAGTTGAAAGAAGTAAAATTCTTAGGCCATTTGGTATCTGGGGAAGGAATGACAGTAGACTCTTCTAAGATAGAAGCAGTGCAAGATTAGGAACAACCTATGAATACCTTTGAAATTCGTAGTGCCTTGGGGTTGGTCGGGTGTTACCGTCGATTCATGAAGGATTTCTCAAAATTAACCTCACCATTGACTAGGCTGACAAGGAAGGGAATCAAATTTGTGTGGAATGAGACTTGTGAGAAGTCGTTCCAAGAGCTTAAAGTTAGACTTACCACTGCTCTGGTGTTGATTATCTTGGAGAGGGGTATTGGTTATTTGGTATATTATGATGCATCTCGGGAAAGTTTGGGTTGCATCTTGATGCAAAGGGATGGTAGTAGCCTATGGCTCACGTCAGTTAAAAACACAAGAGAGAAACTATCCTACTCATAGCTTAGAGCTAGCAGCTATAATTTTTTCCTTGAAGATTTGCAGACAGTACTTGTATGGTGAGAGATTTGAGGTCTTTTCCGATCATAAGAGTTTGAAGTATTTTTTTTCATAGAAAGATTTGAATATGAGGCAAGGGAGGTGCATGGAGTTTATGAAAGATTATGATTTTGAGCTGCACTATCCCGGGAAAGGCCAATGTAGTGGCCGATGCCTTAAGTAGAAAGACCATTAGTAGTGTAACAAGTATTGCCATCCGGGAATGAGAGATGTTAGGTGCCATTCGTGAGTTTGACTTGCACCTTGGTGAGTCCGTCAAGTCGGTTGCTCTGTTTACAGTGATTGCACAACCTACACTTATGAGCCAAGTTATAGAAGCACAGCGGGGTGATCTTGAGGTCGAAGTCCTCCGGGAAAAGATATCTAATGGGAAGGTAGAGAAGGGATTGAACGTGTATTCTAACTCGAGTGTTAGATACCTTGACTATCTCTTTGTGCGGGAGTCTTGACGAGAGGAGGTACTCCAAGAGTTCCACCATTCATGCCTTGCGGTACATCTGGGAGGCACAAAAATGCACCGTGACCTTAGCCGCCAGTTCTGGTAAAAGGGAATTAAGAAGGATGTAGCTGTGTTTGTGTCGAGGTGCCTTACTTGTCAACAAATAATGGCCGAGCATCAAAGGCCAACAAGTTTGTTACAACCCTTGCCTATAGCCTTGTGGAAATGGGAGCATGTTATAGTGGATTTTGTTGTGGGTCTTCCGAGGACTCAACGAGGTAATGACGCCATTTGGGTGATAGTTGATCGGTTGACTAAGTCAGCGCACTTTGTACCTATGTGCACGAGTGACTCGGTAAGTTATCTTGTTGACCTTTATATTAGGGACATTGTTCGACTTCATGGTGTCCCAGTCACTATTGTTTTGGATAGAGATTTACATTTTACAACTCGGTTGTGCCAGAGTCTACAGAATGCCTTGGGCACTAAGTTGACCTTTAACACCACTTATCATCCTCAGATTAACGGACGGTCAGAGCGTACCATCCAGATCCTTGAGGATATGCTTCGGAGTTGTGTTCTTGACTTTAAGGGGTCATGGGAGAGGCACTTGCCTTTAGTGGAGTTTGCCTATAACAATAGCATCAGGCGAGAATTGGCATGGCACCATTTGAGGGCTTCTATGGCCGACCGTGTAGATCTCCTGTGTGTTAGGCCGAGGTGGATGATGTATCGATGATAGGTCTTTAATTAGTTCAGGAAACGACGAAGAAGGTTGCACTTATTCGTAAGAGGTTGGTCACGGCTCAAAGTCGTCAGAAGAACTATGCTGACCGTAGGAGGAGACCGTTATCCTTTGAGGTAGGTTATCACGTCTTCTTGAAAATATCACCTAGACGAGGTTTGATGAGGTTTGGGAAGAGTGGGAAGTTGTCTTCTAGGTTTATTGGACCTTTTGAGATCCTAGGGTGGATTGGAGAGGTAGCTTCTCGTTTAGCCTTGCCGCCACAGCTTTCTGGGGTTCATGACATGTTTCATATATGTATGCTCTGAAAGTATGAGTCGGATCCATCACACTTGTTGGATTGGACCAACCTAGAGGTAGGTGAGGATGCCTCGTATGAGGAGAGACCGGTTAGAGTTTTAGATACTCGAGACCAAGTCTTGCGTGGCAAGACAATTCCTTTGGTCAAGGTGTTGTGGAGATATCACGGGATTGAGGAAGCAACTTGAGAACATGAGGTGGAAGTCTGTGAGTAGTATCGGGACCTATTTGTTGATGTTTGAACATGTATTGAAAATCTTGTTATGTTCATATAATAAAAATATTGTATATGTTTTGGGAATGTGAATTGCATATTTAGTAATAAGAACATGTTTATCATGGTGATGAGAATGAATGACCAGTAGATGGGTCATGGTGATGAAATTGAATTGCTATCACTGTTGTAATTGGTTTAAGCATGGTTTTGTTGTTGATTTAAAATTTCGGGGATGAAATTCCTTAAGGGAGGGAGGTTATAGCAATCCAGGCTTAGACCCGACCCATTTATTGCTTTCGAATCCGAGAAACCATATCTGTAGTGGTCGTCCTTCCCTTTTTCTCTTGTTGGATTATGGCTTGAGGGTCGACACCATCCTTGGTGGTGTCAACACAACCTTCTTTTATTTGTTTTGTTTTGCTCCAGGGGTCGACACCAGTCTTAGTGGTGTTGACACCACCTTGTTGCTGTGCTCTTGGTGTGGCTACTGAAAAATGGGGTCGACACCAATCTTGGTGGTGTCGACACTTGCCCTATTATTGGCCTCTGGGGTTGACACCAGTCTTGGTGGGGTCGATCCTTCCATCGCTACGTTATCTTGGTTTATATACTGAAATATAGGGTCGACACCTCCAGTTCTTAGGGTCGACCCTCCCTTGTTGTTTTATTCTGGGTTACATTTTGAAAAATAGGGTCGACACCACTGTCTCCTAGTGTCGACTCTCTTCTGTTGCAAAACATTAGTGTCTCATCTTTTATTCCTGAGGGTCGACACCACTGTCGCGAAGGTTGACCCCAGTGAGTTATTTCCAGATTTTTGGTTCAGTTTTGGGCCCTACTTTTTAGGGGTTGACCCCTTTGACTTTAGGGCTATTATTTTACCACTATAAATAGACCCCAAACACACTTTTCTCAATCTCTCTCTCTCTCTCTCTCTCTCTCTCTCTCTCTCTCCCATCTCTTTAAACCATGACTTCTCTTTTCTCTCAAAACTCAACTTTTCTCACCTAGATCTTCAGATCTACTCACTTAGAGGTACCTTCTCATCTTGGTCCTTTGAAATAGGTTGTAGATCATTTTAAGGGCTTCTTTTTTATCCAAGTGGCTTTTGATTTTGTTGACATTGAGTCTTCCAAGTTCTTCTCTTCCACCTTCTAAGCTTGAGGTAGGGATTTTCCGCACTTCCTCATCAGTTTTAACTTAGTTATTTGTTTTTATAAAACCATTTTGTGAAAGAAACGGATTTTTGAACAATCTTGGATTTGGTGCAAAATCGAAATGAGAAGTTTTCAAATGGTTTATTGGGAATGGTTGTGGATAGATGTGTATAAATGAGATATGATGAAATGATGGGTTTATCTAGAAAAATGGTTTATAAAGGAAAGAGGGTTTTTACCCTACCCTAGAAATCTCAAATGTTGATTTTATATTGATAAATGGAAAAGGTGTTAAAATTGTGAAATTGTCTTGATGTTGATGAGGATGGTGGAGTTGGGTATGTATTACCACTCACATCTTGGAATTGGAAAGTTTATCTTTATGAAAATTATTTATTGTCTAGAGATATCTGTTTTGGGCTATTGGTGGAGGATAGCTATGATTGTTGTAGAAATTGTATGAGAACTAAGTGAATTGGAACTATTTTCTCATCCATTTGCATTGAGCATTGTTGCATATTATCACCTTGAAAATGTATATTGTTTTGAGAAAAATGGTGAATACTTTGTGAATCTGGCTAGGGGGTGTGGTTATAATGTTAAGTTGGCCTGTGTGTCCTTGGTGAAAGACCAGAAACCCACTCGGATACATGTTGAGCCTTCCGGTTAATACCAGTAAAAGTGACAAATTAGTAGTACTTATATAGTTTACTTACAGACACATACCTAGAGATTCACGGAGCTGTATTCACAATCCGGTTTTCTATCAAAAAAGGGAAATGATTCATGAATGGTGATATAAACCTGCCATTTCATGGTTTGAAAGAGATATAAAATGTTTTGTTACAAGCATTGTATATGCTGTCATGACCCAAATCCACCCCTATAGATTAAGGTCATAACCGGCCAGTAATCATGAGATTTCCTACGGCCTCAAATAGAAATCAATTAATAATTTATAATATGGGGCCAGATGTGGAAGCAGACTTAAAAATTTTGTCCAATAAACTGTGCTTACATGGCATAATCAAAACATTTCCTATATCCTTGTTAATAACTCACGCCACTTATAAGTACAAAAAAGTCACTAATTGTCAATTTTTAGTGATATATGTAAAAAATTGTTACAAAAAATTATTTTTAGTGATGATTTTACTTTAACTTATTTTCAATAGTATTTGATTAGAATTAAATCCAACTATTAAGAGTTATTGGTAATTTACCCTTAATAAAATGCGTCGTTATTCCCGTATAAGCATTAGCGTATGAGATGGTTTCAAAATTTGGATTTTCTTTTGTTTGATTTTTAAAATTTTAGTAATTTTTTTCACATCTTAATTTTTTATATATATATTTTTTTTTAATTTTTAAATGTACTTAATCTAGATACTTAATTTTTTTTAATTACTAAAATATATATTAAAAAAATGTTCATTAAAAATAAATAAAATAAAAATTGAAAAATATTTGTGATTTTTGCATTCTTTCCACCAAATGGAAATGGGACCGTGGATTAGAGAGAGTGCAAGTGGGGGTACAGTGAGACAGGCATGGATTGACGAAGCTGGTGAGAAAGTGAGACCTTTAAAATAAATCTTCCAAATGTAAATTGTTTTTATTGGGATTCATTTATTCATATGGTTTATTTGCGTACCAACAATGTCATATCTACTTAAAATTTTATTAATAATTCTATTAAAAGTATCTATGTCCACATATCATTAGATGTTTAAATATTATTGTTATTTTCACAATTAATCACATTTGACCATATATATTTTTCATAAGATTTGTAGTAAAATTATTAGTATGGGATAGAATTATTCATTTGGATACACCATAGCATGGTATGGCCAAAAAAAAAAAAAAAAAAAAAAAAAAAAGATGGAGTATTTGATAATATGATTCAGTACTTAAAACTAAATGTATTAAGTAATAATTAATTAAGTCTATTTGATAATTACAATTGATATTACTTAAAAATTTAAGTGTCTCTTAAAATATTGGCTAAAACTTAAAAAAAAAATGTAAGTTATTTGAAACTTGCTTAATTCTAACTTAATTTATAAATGTTAAATATAAGTATCGATATACATTATTATAAATTCACCACCACCATGCCACCGCCACCACAAACACAACCACCACCACTACCGCTATTGTTACCACCACCATCATGCCAGCACTACTACTACCATCGCTACCGCTACTACTACTACCACCACCACACCACCACTACTACTATTACATTCATTATCATTGTTATTGTTGCCATAAGCATCACCATTATTTTACTATCACTATTATTGTTACAGCTACTACCACCACTACCATTACAATATAAAATAATAAATTCAAATTTGATTTTATACATATCAAACAATTTATTTTTATTTTAGCACTTAAATTCTTATCAAACAGTTTTTCAACTTAAAAAATTCAGTAATCAATTTTCAATTTTTAGTTTTCAACTTTATCAAAAACCACCTTTATTGGGTAAGTATCAAAAATCACCTTAGTTCACATATAAAAATGTTTTTTTTTATTTTTTATTTTTTTAGTATAAAAATAGATATGTGGATAGGCATAATAATTCATTGTAAGTAAGAAAATATTCCCAACACATAATTACTTGCGTAGAATGATACTCACTTTGGTAGGTTTTAACCACTATGACTGTGGAGAGATTACAAACAATGGTTAGGAGTTAGAGATGTCAGGTCTTTGTGGGCTCATCACAAGGATCACTTTGATAATTGGCACTGTTTACATTAAGGAGCTCATAAAAAAGATCATTCTTGTAAAAATTAAATTATTTAAATAACCTTGACCAAATGCTTAGATTGCATTTGTCATTAAAAAATAAATGTCAATTATAATTTTAAATATGAACCATTTACTATTTTGGAGACAAATGTAATCTAATAATATATTTATAGTATTCTGATCAATTTGATTTTTTTGTAAGAATGATTTTCTCGATGGACTTTAAATATGAGTGATTTGAATCATTGATATAACTCACGCGGTGAGCCTATATAGGCCAACAACACCTCTAGTAATGGTGAGAAGAAAAAACATAAGGCCTTTGGGTTTGAATATTTTTTATATCTCATATGTGTATAATCACACACACTTTGTCTAGCCAAGAGGCTAAAAAATTATTCTCTCGTGTGAAATGTTGACCGTGAAAAGTGAGTCCTTTTTTTTTTCTTTTTTCTTTTTTTAAATTTTAAAACCCCAAAGGTTAGTTATCTTTTACACTCCCATACTCACTATTATCTTCTTTTCCAATCATCTCTAACTTGATTGTTAGAGGGCCTTTAAGAAGGACCCTATCGATAATTTTTCAAGGATTTATTTTTAAATCTCATGGAGAGGAAGCCCACCATCATTGATCCAGTCTAGTTTATAAGTCATTTGATATCATCTTACGACTTTGGCGGTTTGATGCTAAGTGCTAATAAGGTCTTTGTGGTTGTTGATTTTTGATCTCACAACCAAACTAGATCTCTTCGTCGAGATACTAAGAACTTAGCCGTAGAGCACGCGAAAGAATAGAAGAGTGCAACACCAGCACACTAGAAGATAACAAACACCACGGTGGCTCGTCTACCTGAAGGCACTCCGACGATCAAGTCAGTCAACAATCTTACAAGATATCAGCACAAGCTAAACAACTCTCAATTAAAGTGTACCTTAGACCCATAGGGGTGCCTTATTTTTATAGATAGCAATGTCCCCGTCTCCTACAAGTCTCACTTCATAAGACTCTATCCTTTACAAGGATAGCATCTATCTAGGATTCCTCTTATTCAGATTAGAATGAACTTTTCCCAGAGTACAACATTACCCAAACAAGTAGTTATCATCATTTAGGACTCTTGTCCTCTATCCGAATATCTCAAACTTCGATATGATCGTATCATACCTTGGCAACACAGTCCCTCCACGTGCCACCTCAACAAATAACCTCAGCCACGTGGACAACCCAAAAAAATGTCCCCACAACTGCTCCCTAAGTTCTGTTACCTCGGCAACCTAAGGTGATGGAACCTATATCGTCAACCCTCCCAACATGTTGGCTAAACAACATGATGAAAGTTATCCCTCTAATTGAGATCATGACTCGTCAGCATCAAGAAATAAGAAATCAAGTGTCCACTCACCAAGACCTAGGAACCAAGATGTTCTATCTTATACAAGTCCAACATCTCAACCAAGATTGCACTACTAGCCATGGTCATTACCTGCTAATTCAAGAACTCCAAGATTTGAAAATTGTCAAGTCACAACAAACTCAACCATCACACCCACGTGTTGCTTCCTCACTGGGTCATACTCGTCACGCCACAGAAGCGCTCCATCAATTGTGTCACATGCTGCCTAACGTGAGCTAATGTCAACGAGATACATCGCCCAAGGAATTTGAAATCATTTCTTTTTTTGGCCACCCTTTCGAATTTATCAAAACCTCTCTCTCTCTCTCTCTCTCTCCTCTCTCTCTCTCTCTCTCTCTTCTGTCTGTTCACTTTCGCACATCGGGCAAGGAGACCGAGTTGGAGATGACATGTAGAGTGAGGAAGAGGAGCAATTAAGTCTTGTTGGAGTCTTGGATTCTTGAACTAGTAGGTGATGACTTCAGCTAGTAGTGTGATCTATGTTGAGATGTTGGACTTGAATGAGACCGAACACGTTGGTTCTTGGTTCTTGATGAATGGACACTTGAATCCTATTTTCTTGACATCGACGAGTCATTATCTTAGTCGAAGGAATGTCCTTCAACATGTTGTTTAGCCAACATGTTGGAAGGTTTAACGATGTTGGTTTCATCACATCAGATTGTCGAGGCAATAGAACCTAGGGGGCAGTTGTGGGGACATATTTTTAGGATTGTTCACGTGGCTAAAGTTGTTAGCCGAGATGCCACGTGGATGGACCATGTTGCCAAGATATGGTGCGATCATATCAAAATCTAAGATATTTAGATAAAGGACAAGAGTCTTAGATGGTTCAAGGCTCTCAATTTGGATAGAGATGGGACTCTAAGAAGAGTTCATCTTAATCTGAATAAGAGGAGTCCAAGATAGATGTTATCCTTGTAAAGAATAAAGTCCTATGAAGTAAGACTTTTGGGAGACGAGGGCACTGTTAGCTATAAAAGTACGGCACCCCCGTGGGTTTGAGGTACGCTTTAATTAAGAGTTGTTTTATTTGTGCCGATATCTTGTGAGGTTGTTGACTAACTTCATCGTCGGAGTGCCCCTAGGTACACGAGCCACAGTGGTGTTTGTTATCTTCTTGTGTGCAAGTGTTGGGTTCTTCTATTCTTCCATTTGCTCTATGGCTAATTTCCTAGGATCTCGGTAAAGAGATTTAGTTTAGTTGTGAGGTCAAAAATCAACACCGACAGTCTTCAAATATTTGTAAATGCTTGGTATTTTTGTGTTTATCAAGTATTGATAGTTGGTTTAATGGGTGAAATTATAATGTTAAAACCTTCAATCAACTATTGATCATTTTAACGGGCGTAATTATATTGTTATAAACTTCAATTAATATATTGAATTGAGTATGCAAGTTATGACGTTTATAATATCGATTATTACAAATGTCATAATTAAATTATGAGACATTTGCACAATTCTCATTTTGTGAACTTATACTAAATTAAGTCTTAGATAAGATTTTTTTATTTCTTCAAGTCCTATTAATTTTTAATAGACGAAATTACACTTCAAACAATTGTTATTCATCATTTGTAACTGTTTATAAAAAATAATAAATATATATATATGGTAATGTAACATTTGTTTCGATTTTCAAAATTTCAAATTATCATAATTTTTACAATATATATATATATTATGAAATTTATATTTCTATAATCAATACAATGAAATCTATCAAACAAGATTAATATTAAATAAAATTATATGAAAATAAAAATATATTTTTTATTATAAATTTAGGAAAATTTAGTCTAACGTCTCTCTCCAACTTTTAGTAATGAGAGAGATCCACAATATTTTTTTTTTTTGGGTAGCCTAAGATCCCTCATCCACCCATATATCACACCCACTGTCATTCTCTCTTCTCTTTCTCTTCCTCCCTTGACCTTCCACGCTGACGCCTTAACAACATTTGCGACACCGCTGCGATCACCTTCGCATACAATCACCCCCGCTGCGAAGCACTTCGATTACATGTTCTGTGTGGATTTCAATGCTTCCATGGCAGATGTGACTATGAGATGGATCACTCTCTTTTATCTCTGATTTGTGGAGAAAATTGAATTTGCATTTGAAAACTCAAACCCTAGAAATTTATATGTATGCATTGATTAGTGCTTGTTTTGTGCAGAAGATTTCCAGTAAGATTTATGAATCAGAGAGAAATTGGAACCAGCTTAAGGTGGATGGGGTTGTATACATACATATATATATATATGAATATGATTTCTCTATGAGTTTATCTCTATTCAATTTTGTAGTTCAATTTTCTCTGCTTTAGTCAAAACACAGAGAAAATTGTGAGCAAATAAGAGAAAATTAGTCAAAACATAGAGAAATTTGTAATCAACCCAGAGAAGTTTCAAAATATAGAGAAAATTTCAAAACACAGAGAAAATCAAAGAAATTGAACAAACCAGAGAAATTTGTCTGAAATTTCTCTGTGTTTCGAAATTTTTTTGGACCGAAATTTATCTGAAAAAATGTTGAGGGACCCTAACCATTACGAAAATATTACATGTCCTTTTTTTTTATAAAATCTTAATACTAGAGACCTTAAAAAAAAAATTCCTATAAATTTACAATTTAAACCATTTTTAATAGTAAGTTTTCTTAACTTACTTAACTAACAATATTTTTTTGTTTAATTTTTTCATTTTTTTCAAATTGAAAAATGAGAATATTCTCAATTTAAAATTAGAAAAACTAACTCAGTTTTAAAACTAAAAAAAAATTGAGAAATTTTTTAAAAATTAAGAATACTCTCAGTTAATACTGGAAAAAATTGAGAAATTTCTTAGTTTTACTGGATAGTTTCGCAAATTGAGAAATTGTTAATTTTGTATAGTTAAAAAAAATAATATTTTATTTTTATAAAATTTTATATTCAAGATTGATCTTATTTGATAGATCTCATTGTATAGACTCCAAAAATGTGAATTTTATTAAAAATAAGTGTGTGTAATAAAATTTATGAAAATTTTAAGTTCTAAAATAACAAAAGAAAAGTAAAATGCTACATCAAGAATACCATTTCAATAAGGGAAAATATCTAATGCTTTTAAGGCATTGCTAGGTGATTATCAAAAGATTTGTGATTGATGGAGAGGTTAGGGCCCACAATTTTATATTGGGGCATAAAGCATAATTCTTGGTGATTGGTGGATAACATTGTCATGTAGAGGAGTTGGGTGGGCTCAACCCGAGCCCACTCTGAATTTTTTTAGAGTTTGAGCAAGCTATTATTGAATTTGGTACGGGCTTGGGCAAAATTTTGGAAGCCCGAATAAAATTTGAACGGACTTAGGCAAAGATATCAAACAACTCGAGCAACTCAAAACTTGAATTGTATATATAGATATATAAAAATATTCGGGTGAATTACACACAAAAAAAAAACCCGAAGGTTGCACGCGTTTTTCATTTTAAACCCAATGTTTTAATTTCGATAAATTAAACTCCGGAGTTCCATTCATGTTTCAATTTGCCCCCTCCGTCTATCTCTATCTGTATAAGGTAATGGAGGAGGTATAAAGTGAAAAACTCTAGGGTTTAAAGTGAAAAAATGTGAAACCTTGGGGTCTATTTTGTAATTAACCCTTTTTTTATTTTTAGTGATTTTAATTTTAAAAAAGTGGTTAATTACACACACAAAAAAATTCCAAGGTTTCAAGCATTTTTCATTTTAACCCTAGTGTTTTTCACTTTAAACTCCAATCGTTACCTTACACAAATGGAGATGGACAGAGGGGACAAATTGAAACATAGATAGAACTCTAGGGTTTAATTTTACATTATATAAATTATTTGTTTTGATGCTATTAATGATTTTCTTTAAAAAAAAAATGTAAATAGAGTCTAATTTTAATAAATTAATAATTTCGCTGCCAAAAAAAAAAACACTAAAATTTTTGTGCAATCCTGACAACTCAGGCAATTCGAGTTGGACTTGGACAAACAACCTGCGAATACAATTCAGGTCTTGACAGGTCTCAGCATAATTTGAGCTGGGCTTGGATAACCTCCTAATCCGACCAAACTCGTCCAAGTTGCACCCCTATTGTCATGTGATACACTTGTAACACCTAATAATTTTTTATAAGCACTTAATAAATTGACACTTCTCAATTCCTTTCACCTTTTAATAAGGGTGAAATGGTCATACATACATAAATGTTTTGAATATTTGACTTTATGGGTTAGAAAACAAGAAAGATGACTCAATGAAGCACCAACCTCACCAATAGGCCTTTCAAGTAATTAACCCTTAAATTATTTTCAGTCATAACCAAATAATGCATAAAGTATAACAAATGATTTATCTCATAACTAATATCACAATGAGTCATAACTAACATCATAATGAATTACAATCGAATCATAACCAAATCATAATTAACACTACAATAAGTTATAACAAAAAATTACAAACATCATAATTGATACATACGATACACACCCCGAAATAGAGGGTGCATTATAGAATTTCCTATTAAATTATATAAAAAGATTAAATTATTTTCTGAATGCATATGTTATTTATATTGACAAAAATAACATTTGCAGAAAAAATCATAATATACAAAAATACAGAAACAAATCTCATTAAAATTTTCCACATAGGCCCAAAACCTTCAATTCTGATGTTGTAGATATATAGCCTCTAATTTACTTATCAAAATTCTTTCAAATCATGTTATTGGGTCACTTTCCAAAGAAGAATCTAGGAAGATTGTGAAAACATCCAAAAACTAAAACTTAACTTTCGAAAATCCCCAAACAGATCATTGGCTAAAACCTGATAAGACTGTAACCTAATGGTTTAAATAACAAAAAGAAAAAAAAACAAACATATCACTTCTTGCCCTCTGATATATATTATTTTATTTCATTGAGTACATTTTCTTCCAGGGAGGTATAATATGCTTTGTTCCAATCCTAGTAGAGTTTGAGGGTCAAGATCAACTAACCCACTAGGAACAATACTATTTTGAAATTACTGGCTACACCATTTTCAACGATTCACACCATTGAAGTTTTTTAATTGCGGAAAACATTGTTTAATATGATTCCATTCGTTTTGTTGATTGGGTTAGATAATCTTCACTATATTTGGAAAAACAACATATTCTTCATGCACTAAACACCAAATTTGATTTAATAAACAATAAAATTAAAATGACAGATTCTAATTTATTACTGAAACAAATCACAATCTGGAAAAAGGGACGGATAAATGTGGATTCAATAAAACCAGAAAAACGGAAAAAATACTTACAGAATATTTTTTTCGAAATAATCAAGTCCAATGTTTAACATTGTTTTCTTAAGACAGATTCGCCCTCCCAACACTGCTATCAGAATCTGGACGTCTATCTCTTAGGATAAAATGATCCACAACAAAAAGTAGTAGCATTACAAACTGTTTGTCCTGCGAACATACATTTATACTCTCTTTGAAAGGAAAATAAATGCAGATATATGCAAGGAGGAAGAAGGAAAGAAGGCACGAAAATTCAATGCCTCATCTATAATACAATTATTTTTTTACTGTCCCACTAATTTATAACTTTCCCAATTACAAATATATGAAATATAAAATCTCCAATATTTTCTATATAACCGTAGTGGTTGAAACTTACTTTACTAATCACTCCAAGTGAGTAGTTCTGTCTTGAAAAGACTATGCAGCCAGCTTGGCTATAAATTTTTTAGATTAAATGGATAGGCATCTTGTTAAAAAAGGCAAAAGTCGAATTTGGAATGGTTGTTGCACATAATTGTTGCATGGATAATTGGGTCTATTTTGAGGACTATTTTGATAATTTAAATCATTTACTTTTTAGAAAATATCGAGAACAACATATTTGTTAAAAATCACGTTGATCGGATATTAGTAGTTTTTTAATCAAATAACATTTATATTTATTTCTACTTTTTAGCGATTGTTTTCCATGTCAAAATTGATTGTGTTTGATTAGTGCAATTTTTTTTTTTTTTTTTTTGGATCGGAAAGAAAATCTTCATTGCAAAACCGATAAAAGATTAGATCAATTTAGTACAATAACATCACAAGATCTCAAAATGAAGTAAAAGTCTCCATAGAAGGAAGGATTCAAGCCTCCATAGAGGAAGAGAAAAGGCCCTCGCAAGGGAGGGAAATATACCTTTACTGGGGAATGATTATTAAATCAATAAATTAAAAAATCAAACAGAAAAAAATCAATATCCAAGTCGTTACTAAACTCATCTAAAACTACACTATTCCACAACCTGCAACTTGGAATCTAAAGACCCCCACCTCCACTGGTCAAGATAGAACATTCAAGTTAAGGAGGTCTCCTAATGTGAAACAAACGCGTTATGCAACATCGGTCTTCGGATTGTGAAAAGATCTCAAGCCAGATCTTAAAGTTTTGAACTCGAGAGTAGAGAAGGTAAGGCTATAATGGCCAGATTGGTGAGATAAATATCAAATCTAGGGGAGGATTGGAAAGAGAGAGACAGAGAAGAGGGAGATCGAAAAAATGGGGGAATCACTACACCATAGTCTCCCTCTCCTGTTGAAGGAAAATTTAGAGAGGATTAATTCAATTGTTAGATCAAATTTACATTTGTAAATATTACATTGTACCTATCCTTGTTCTATTGAGAATAAGTTTGGCAGAAAAGTACGAAGAGTGATGTGATAATTATAGTGACTTTTTTTAACTTTTTGACTAAAATAAAAGTTGCCAAATGAGGCCTAAATAAATTATTATCTATATAATAAAATATGAGGGTCTTTGAAAATATGTCAAAATGTCTTAAAATATATTTTATTTTAAGGATTGAGATTAATTCCCAAATTCATCCAAGGATCAAGATTTTTTTAATTGCCATTCGCCTACCTTCTTTTCACCATTTTTGTTCTCTCTCTCTCTCTCTCTCTCTCTCTCTCTCTCTCTACTGCCCACTTTCCTTATTTATTTATTTCTTTTCCTCCTTATTTCTTGACATAGACTAGTTTATTAATAATTAAAGCAGTTTTAATTTAAAAAATAATAATAATAGTTAGTTGACCTGACTTTTCTTTTTATTTTTTTTATTTTCCTTCTTATTTCTTGACATAGACTAGTTTATTAATAATTAAAGCAGTTTTAATTTAAAAAATAATAATAATAGTTAGTTGGCCTGACTTGACCGACTAAAATGTGTGAAATCTTGAGTTTTTTTTTTTTTTTTTTTATAATTAACCCATTTTTTGGTTATGATAAATTGTTTTCTATGTACAATGAAATTTCAACAATAACATTTTCTTCGATGCTCAAAAAAATAAAAATATCAAAAGTGATTTGTTGTAACTTTATTTTTGTGGTAAGTATTTTGTAACTTTATTATGATTCATTATGACGTTGGTTATAATTTAATTATGATCTATTGTGGTTGTTGTTTTGATAATAACTAAAGAGATGTTTAGTTATGACCTACTTTGATGTTGATTATGACTAATTGTGATTATTTTTATTATGACGGAAAAAATATTTGCTTATGTGACTATTTGTAATTTTTTTTAGTTATAATCGGAAATTTCACAAATTGCCACAACTTATATGTGATACACACTCAAAAAAATATTGTATTATAAAATGGACCTTTTTAAATTTTATAAGAATTATGTAAAATGTTGTGAATTTGATATAAAAAAATAAAAAAAATAAAATAAAAAAGTTTAAAATACAAATCCCCACTTTCTCAGCATCTTGGTCCAACCTTGCTCATCCCACCCTTTGCACACACGTTTGTACACCTTTCATTTTCTTCTTGCGGTGGGCTTCTCTCAAACCATTTTGGATCCGATTTTAGTGATCTAAACAGTTCACTTTTTAAGACTTGTTGAGTAAAAAAATCAAGATAATCAAACATCGGTATTTATATGTTTGTATCAAATTCATATTACAAAAAACGGATGACTATTCTTGAAATTATATTTGTCATCCATTTTTTAAAAACAAATATGATCCAAATATATAACTACCGATGTCTAATCATCTTGATTTTTTTCATAAATATTCTACTCAATGAATCCTAAAATGTAAATGGTTTGAATCACTGAAATTGGTCCCAAAATGAGCCTACCAAACTCAAACACTCTCTCAAGTTGAGATGACAACTTGAGAGAAGCTAAACCCTTTTTTTTATTAACCCAACTTCCTAGTAGCTTCTTCCACGCCCAAAATGTCTACCCACGGAATCTCATTCACATTTGTTGCAAAAGATAATTTTCTTATGATAGATATTTACTCCTTAAAATGTCCATTCACTAGCTTTGAATCTTCCATGATATATCACAAATCAACAGGTAAATTATGGTAGCATTTCCTCACCTTATTTTATTTTATTTTATTTTTTACACAATCCTTCCTCTTGGATATATGGTTGCATATAGTCACATCTCCTATAAAATATATATGATGCCTTGACGGATAGCATTCATTCCATTCCATAACTCTTCTCTCCTTAATTATTTGTCGAGCTTTAAGCCAATGGAGATTCTTAGAGCCCAAGATGCCTCCTCTTCTGATTCTCCATGTAGTTATCATGTGTTCTTGAGCTTTAGAGGTGAAGACACTCGCAAGACGTTCATTGACCACCTCTACACAGCTTTAAAGCATAGAGGATTTCACACCTTTAGAGACGATGACGAGATTGAAAGAGGAGAAAATATTAAGTTTGAATTGCAGAAAGCAATTCAAGAGTCGAGGATTTCAATAGTTGTCTTCTCAAAAAACTATGCTTCTTCGAGCTGGTGTCTTGATGAACTTGTAATGATCCTCAAACGTAGAAGGACAACTGGGCATGTAGTACCTGTCTTCTATCATGTGCATCCATCCCATGTGAGGAAGCAAATGGGAAGTTTCGAAGAAGCATTCACAAGGCATGAAGAGAGATTCCATACAGAAGGGGTTGAAAAAAAAGATGAATGGAAGGGCAAGATACAAGAATGGAGGGCAGCACTCAAAGAAGCTGCAAATTTAGCAGGGATGAATTTACAAAATGAAGTTGATGGGTAATTTCTTCCCATGTCATCTTTTAGCTAAGCATTACTTACACCACCCTTTTGGGATTTCATAATTAAAAGCAAGGTAAATTATATTTTGCACCTCTGCACTTTGCACCAAATCTCATTTTGATCCCTACACATAAAGTTTTAAAAAGAGGTCACAATCGTTTCGTAACGCTGTTACGTAACAGTTGTGGTGGTTCCCGCCACCTGTTACAGCCACTATAGCGGTATGACAGAAATTTACATATGTAACGGTCGTTTCAGTGTTACGTAACAGCAGTAGCGGTATCGTAATGACCTGTTAGACACCGTTATACCCTTTTACAATATTTTGAATAACTTCATTTCCCAAAAAAAAACAAAAACAAAAACTTACAAAAAAAAAAAGAACAAATACTCAAGTGATCCAAGCTTAAAAAAAAAATCTTATATGAATTTTTTTTCTTTATAATTTTTTTTTAAAAAAATTATGGCACAAATTTTATTTTATAATCCTTTCATTTAATAATTGTGAAATTTTTTTATTCAATTAGTTTAGGTATTGGTAAAAAATAATTTGTAAACATTTAAAATCAATTATTCTTAAAATCATTAACTATTAAAATAAAATGTAACAAACTCCTTTTATAGTGATTTGAAAATATGAAATATATTGGATCATACTTAAAAATTAACAAAAAGTGATCAAAATTTATTTTAAATCCCAATAAATGTGATTCTGAATATATATATATATATATATGTATGCGTGTGTGTATCGGTAAGTTTTTTTCAAATTGTGTGAAAAATAAAAATAAAAATAAAAAATCACAGTTCCGGTTACCACAACCGTTACACTACGGCCTTTACATCTCGCAACCACTACCGTGTCACCGTAACCGTTACAGCGACCGCAACCGCTTTTCAAAACCTTGCCTATACATGAAATCATGACAGTCAACGCCCTACACTTCTAGTTAAATCCCACTTTGGTCCCAACACATGAAATCGTGACAATCAACCACATGCACTTTTACTCAAATCTCACTTTGATCCTTACACAAGTATCAATGTCTCTCTTCTGTTATTTCATTTTTAAATCTTTAACAAAATCCAATCATGTGACAAAAATGTGACTACGAAATGAGGATAAGAGAGAAAGATCATCCATATTTCCCACCAATATACTTTGCCCTACGTGATAAGCACATGAGAGATATATAATACAATATACATATGTGTGTGTGTTCATATGGTAAGAATTGGGACGAAAAGGAAAGAAAGTAAAGCTTTTGAAATAATTAAAAAAAATGTGTAACACCCTGAAATAACCACAATAACCCAACCACAATATTAATAAATGACAACAATAAGAAGATAATTATATTCCATTAATTCCCTAATAGGTTTACAAAAGAGTAGCATGTGCAGATATACATTCGTAAGTTTATCCCTGAATGTATAGCATATGTTACACAATAGAATGAACTTTAAGCAAAAAGAAATGCCCTAAAGACTTACAGTTTTCCAAGACAGTGCTTGGTTACAACAAAATGGATGGAAAATCCAACACAGTTAAAGCCCTTGGCTTCTACAAATAAATACAACGAAATAAACAAAATAAAGCTCTTGCTTCCAAGTCATCCCAAGCTATTGCCTTGACGGAGACATATCATCAACACCTGAAAATAGTTTTCCCACAGAGTGTGAGCCAAAACCCAGTAGAAATAATCCAATATAGTATATGAATCTTAACAAAGATATAAGGGTGAAATGCATATGCAATGCTAGTGACAAAACATTTTATGTCTCTTTCAAACCATGCAAAATCTCTTTCAAACCATGCAATGCTAGGTTTATATCATAATTCATAAAACATTTCCTTTTCAATAGAAAACAGGACTGTGAATGCAACTTTGCGAATCTCTAGGTACGTGTCTGCAAGTAGAATATACAAGTACTACCAATTTGTCATTTTTACCGGTATTAATTGGAAGGCTCAACACCTATCCGCGCGGGTTTCTAGTCTTTCACCAAGGACACAGAGGCCAACTTAACATTGTACCCACACCCCCCACCCAGATCCACCAAGTATTCACCATTCTCTCAAAACAATATACATTTTCAATGTGATAGTATGCAACAATGCCCAATGCAAATGGATGAGAAAATAGTTCCAACTTACTTAGTTCTTATGCAATTTCTACAACAATCATAGTTATCATCCATCGATAGCTTAAAGTAGATATCTCTAGTGTCACAACCCGAACCCACCCCTATAGGTTTAACATCGTAACTGGCTAGTAATTCGTGATTACCACAGGCCTACTTATCATTAATACAGTAAACAAGGCTGGCGGAAGCCAATAATCAATAAAATATTTTGTCCAATGAGCTGTGAGGACTTAAATGAACAAACAAACCTTCATATATATATATTCACACACTTAAGTCCATGCCACACATATATACAAAAATAAAAAATAGGTCAAGGAATTAAATCCCATTGCCAAAAACAGTTTGAACAAAGGTCATAAAACATTCTTGTCACTTAATCACAATTTCAAAAGGGTAAATGTGAGCCACCCAATAAGCCTTGACATGTGACGATTTAGAACCTCGCAGTGAGGCACAGTGGTTGGCTTGATAAAACGAGGTTCGGTCGACGCCACTAAGTCTGGTCCGGTGCGTGATCACCTACATATATATATAAACAAACAATAAGCTAAAGTCCAGTGAATAATCTCAATGTACAAAGGTTAAATGAATGAGATTCATAGCTTATAAAATCAGAACAAGGTTCTTAACAAGATCAAAGTATTATCCGGATACTTGTGCTAATAATTGGAGTTCCTCAAATCTTTAGCAAACCTTTCATAGTTAACACATGGTGTAGTACATGTCCAAAGGCATTCTTAAACCCTTAACAAAATACCATACATAACGTTCACGACGGAACGAAATATTTATCATATTTAAATATCTTTAGCATTCATAACATTTTACGTCTCGTGGTATAACCCAATAGTACCGGACAAAATATTAGCTAAACGATCACAATGGACCGAGAACATAGGCAAAAACTACCACTACGGATCGACATATACATAACGATTGCAACGGATCGACATAGACATAACGATTGCAATTGATCGACTTAGACATAACGGAGGGTTCTGAAAATCAAAGCACATGTTCATAGTGACACTTTTGATAATCAGATAAGGAATCTCACTCATTCTTATCAACCATAAGTATTCAGAAAACCTGTCATATCATAATCATTTCGAAATTCCATTGCATAACTTATCACATCAGACATTTCGTAAATAATACATAGATTTCATATAACATCGTATAGCATAGCCATTATAAAATCATTTATATAAAAATATCTTTACAAAGACATTACTCACAATGTTTCGCCAAATGGTGCTCCCCGTGCAAGCGACCTACATAGCCATATTCAAGTACAAAAACTCAATACTTACATTCACTTCAGTCACACATAAAAACCATATAAACGTAGGCCCGAAAGTTGGACAAACAGAGCGAAAATGAAACTGGGAACTTCTTGAAAACCGCACATATGAAAATGCCACCGCAGGTGCAATTACAACAGTGTGTGCAACTCTATGTGCCCTATTTTCTGCACGTGCAATGCCCTAGGCCGCATGTGCAATTTTGCTTAAAAAACAGTCTGAAATTCTGCTTCAGTTTTGGAGCTGAATTTTACATCTTGAAACTTCATTTCCATACATTTCACTTCCAAGGACCTCTTGAAAACAATATAAGCTTGGATTTTCGACATCAAGGACAAATTAAACTAAATCACCAAGCTCAATACTCAATTGGAAGATCAAAACTTGACTTATATTTCTAAACTCAAGAACATGTGATCAAAAGCTTCAACTTCTAAATTCATGGAGAAAACTCTTTGAAACTTTTAGATATCATGAACATCATGCAAGAAATTAAGTATATAAACAAAAATTATGTCATGCATGATGAGTTTGAGCATTAAGTCATCTAATTTCTCACTTTTATGATCATATATGCTTATACCACTCAAATACAACTTAAATTCTAAAGGATCATGAGTTTGATAACTTAAATTCATGAATGAAGGGGAGAATTCCTACCTTTAGTGGCTAGATTGTGGAAATTTTTGGCTTAATCCTCTTGTTCTTCTTCTTTCCCCTCTTTTCTTCTT
Organism: Camellia granthamiana; assembly: GCA_036172215.1. Taxonomy (NCBI): domain Eukaryota; kingdom Viridiplantae; phylum Streptophyta; class Magnoliopsida; order Ericales; family Theaceae; genus Camellia; species Camellia granthamiana. The sequence goes on from CM069904.1 coordinate 28,387,716, forward strand.
CTTGAACTCTTTCTCTCCCTTTCTAGAACTCTCTTGTTGTTGTTTTTAACCTCAGCTCTCCAACAAAACCCACTAAATATATATATATATCTCTATTCTCTTCTTCTATTATTTTATTTCATCTCTAATTATTCTTAGGCTTTCACTTAAGTAGAAATTTAAATTAAATTGTATCCAATTCACCCAAATTAAATCAAGTCCCATTACTAAACTAAACTTACTTATACCAATGTAGATTAGGCTCTAATTACCTATCCAATTATTCATTTCTAACTTGTTTAAATTACTGGTTCAGACAAGTTCATTATGTATCTACACATATATGTTCATAATAACACATTTCAATAACACATGGCACATAGTCATGTAGTTAACACATAACCACATAATCATTATAAATCACATTATTAACTTAATTACTTATGAAGGTGGTTGTTACATCTAGTCAACAAATAATTTTCATAAAGATAAACTTTTCAAATTCCAAGATGTGAGTGGTAATACATACCCAACTCTACCATCCTCATCAACATCAACCCAATTTCACAATTTTACCACCATTTCCATTTATCAATTCAAAATCAACATTTGACATTTCTAGAGCAAAAACCCTCTTTCCTTTATAAACCATTTTTCTAAATAAAACCTATCATTTCATCATATCTCATTTATACACATCTATCCATAACCATTCCCAATAGACCATTTGAAAATCCCTCTTTTTGATTTCGAATCAAAACCCAAGATTGTTCAAAAATCCGTTTCTTTCACAAAGTGATTTTATAAAAACAAATAACTGAGTTAAAACTCATAAGGGAGTGCGGAGAATCCCTACCTCAAGCTTAGAAGGTGGAAGAGAAGAAATCGGAAAACTCAACGTCAATGAAATCACGGGCCACCCAGATCAAAAGGAAGCCCTTAAGACGATCTACAATCTATTTGAAAGGACCAAGATGAGAAGGTACCTCTAAGTAAGTAGATTTGAAGATCTAGGAGAGAAAAAAGAGAAGTCACGGTTTAAAGAGAGAAGAGAGAGAGAGAGAGAGAGAGAGAGAGAGAGAGAGAGAGAGAGAGGAAAAGTGAGTAAGAAAAGTATGTTTGGGATCTATTTATAATGGTAGAATAATAGCCCTAAAGTCAAAGGAAGAAATAAGTCAATCCCCCAAAAAGTAGGGCCCAAAACCGAACCAAAATCTGGAAATAATTCATAGGGGTCGACTCTTGCGACAGTGGTGTCGACCCTCAGGAAAAAAAGTTGAGACACTAATGTTTTGCAGCAAACGAGGGTCGACCCTACGAGACAGTGGTGTCAACCCTATTTTTCAAAATGCAACCTAGGACAAAGCAGCAATGGAAAGGTCAACCCCATCAAGACTAGTGTTGACCCCAGAGACCAATAACAAGATAAGTGTCGACACCACCAAGACTGGTGTCGACCCCAAATTTCAGTAGCTACACCAAGAGCACATCAACAAGGTGGTGTCGACACCACCAAGGCTGGCGTCGACCCCCGGAGCAGAACAAAACAAAGAAGAGAAGGAAGTTGACACCACCAAGGATGGTGTCGACCCCCAAACAATAACCCAACAAGAGAAAAAGGAAGGATGATTGCTACAGATATTGTCTCCCAGATTCAAAAGCAATAAATGGGTCGAGTCTAAGCCCAGATCGCTATAATCTCCACCCTTAAGGAATTTCGTCCCCAAAAATTTAAATCAACAACAAAACCATGTTTAAACCAATTACAACAATGATAGTAATTCAATTTCATCATCATGACCCATCCACCGGTCATTCATTCTCATCACCATGATAAACACGTTCTCATCACTGAATATACAATTCAAATTTCCAAAACATATGCAACGTTTATATTACATTAACATGACAAGATTTTCAATACAAGTTCAAAAATCAACAAATAGGTCTGGATACTTCTCATGGACTTTCAACTCAAGTTCCCAAGTTGCTTCCTTAACCCCATGATGCTTCCCAAACACTTTCACCAAAAGGAATTATCTTGCCACGTAAGATTTGGTCTCGAGTGTCTAAAACTCTAACCAGTCTCTTCTCATACGAGACATCCTCACCTACCTCTAGCTCAGTCTAATCCAACACATGTGATGGATCCGGAACATACAGATATGAAACACATCATGAATCCCGGAAAGCTGTGGCAGCAAGGCCAAACGATAGGCTACCTCTCCAATACGCTCTAGGATCTCAAAAAGTCCAATAAACCTAGGAGACAACTTCCCACTCTTCCCAAACCTCATCAAACCTCGTCTATGTAATATCTTTAAGAAGACGTGATCTCCTACCTCAAAGGACAACGGTCTCCTCCAACAGTCGGCATAGCTCTTCTGACAGCTATAAGCCACGACCAACCTCTTACGAATAAGTGTAACCTTCTCTGTTGTTTCCCGGACTAACTCAAGACCTATCATCAGTGCATCACCCACCTCGGCCCAACACACAGGAGATCTATACGATCGGCCATACAAGGCCTCAAATGGTGCCATGCCAATGCTCGCCTGAAAGCTATTGTTATAGGCAAACTCCACTAAGGGCAAGTGCCTCTTCCACAATGAAAGAGTCCTTTATTCAAATCAACTCACAAAAATAATGCCACATCCTCATAGTTAGGCAGTGTAGCAAACAAGCCAACCAAACCAATATGCTCTTTTGTGGTTTCAATTTGCCTAACAGTTCTTGCAACAATACTTTCCAGAACAGGTCCTCTATTATGATGTAGAAGATGAATCTCGTCGATGATAAGAAGTTTTACAAGCTGTGTATAGGTGTGGTCTCTGATTTGCGTGTTATGATATCCCACTTCTCCGGAGTTGTGACAATAATCTGGGTTTCTTCAATTTGTTGACGAGTAAAAGTCTGGTCTCCACTAAGCTCCTTCACCTTGACATCATAATGCTGCAGACGGTTAGATAGATTACCAACCACTTCAGCAACAAGTGCTTTCATTGGCGCCACATAGACAATCTTGTAATTGCTATGGTTGAAAGACCGCTCTTCATTCCTATGCAATGCAATTTGCTCAAGTATGGTTAGCATTGCAACATTTGTCTTTCTTGCCCCAGTGGGAGCACATAGAAGAATATTCTCAGCTGTAAAAAGGGTTGTTTCATAAACTTTACTCTGAACCCTGTTGAACTGGTTTATCCCTTTGAAAGCCGGTTGTGCCTAGTATGGCATGTCAGATATCTTTATAAGCTCTTCACCGGAAGCAAGTGGTTTTGGCTTTAAAGCTGGCACATGAACTTCTTTATATCCTTATGGTTCCTATAAGACTCCAGTGGAAGCTTGCACTTCTTGTTCACCATCAAAAGACCACCTTGGTGAAATGCAAGGTTTTCAAGATCAAGCAGCAAACGCTGACCCTTCAACCAACCACTGTCTGCATCACTATCTGCAAGACCCCTTCGTTCCCGCTCCCCATCAACACCACTCTCATCCTTCAATCGGCGAGCCCCCTCTCTTATGCTTTTCTCCAAGTTCTTTTGCCTCTCTTTTGCAATTGCCCTTGTGGCATGGAACTGCGCCAAAATTGCAACCAATTTTGGCCCCGACCCCAACATTTTTTCTTCAATTTTCTTCCTCTTCTCCTCGTCTTCAGCTCTAGCCAGACGGGTACACCATACAATCTTCAGTCTATTCCGCAACAGATGCTTAATGAGGTTGAATTTATCAAATTGGAGATGCACCAACAACTTAGTTTCAACTTCACAATCATTAGCTTCAGCTAGAATTTTAAGTACCTTTTCTGCAAGCTTTTGGCTCTGCCATGGATCAATCTGTTGCTCATATGCCTGAGAAATCTTCCTCTGAAGCTAATATGCATCAATATCTTGAACATTAAGGGTCATGCCCTCATTAGCATCCTGTTTGTCATCATCGTCAATCCCACCACCCATCTGCATTGCTCTAGGACCATGCCCTTCCATCACATCATCACCATCTTCTTCATCATCTTGCACCATATCAAGATCACTCTCTTCTTGTTCCTCTTCGTTCTCTTCAAACTCAACAACAACACCCACATCATCATCGAGAGCATCATTGCCTCCATTAGCTGCTGCAGTGGAACCACCTGCATCACCCGCATCGTGGTAATCATTGATAAGCTTCTCGATGGAAACCAGCTGATCAAATATATGATTTGGTATAGGGTTCAATAGTTTCTCAATCTCCTTCTTCTTGTCGGGGTTTTTAACAGTCTCATTCTTGAGGACAGACAATATCTCATCATCTGCACCACTAACTATATTCAGTGGCTACCCACCCAACTGCTATTGGATGACACTGAGCATGGCCTCGTATGCTGCCCTAGTTTCCTTAGTCTTTGGCTGGTAAACCCCTTCATCAGTAGAAGTCAGGACACTTTCTTCTTCTTGCAAACGCTTTTTCTTGGTCTGCCTGGTAGGCATTGGTTTAGAAGTAAGCGGTTCACGTTCCTTTTTCTTCTTTGATTTCTTGAGTTTCTCGTCTAACTCAGGGGGTCTACCCCTGTAAGCACCATCACCAAAGGTTTTGGGGTCAATCTTCCCAAAGAGGGTCTCAGGTTCACACGTGGACTCATGGGTGTCATGGGGGCGAGAGTCAGTAGTCAAGACAAGACTCGAGTTGGCTCGACATTCATACTGCTTGAACCGGGCGTGTGCCTCGGCACCACCACCCAAATGTGCCATCCCTGAATCTCAAATCAAAACACTCAGAAACCCTACATTTAAAATAATAAATAAAATAAAAAAAGAGTGCACACAAAGAACCCTAACGCTGTGTTTGGTTGGGGGATTTGAGGAGGGATTTGGAAAGGGAAAGGGAAAAGTTAGGTAAAACATGAATAAAATACACCTACATTTCACATAGTTTCACACACTTTTCCATTTCTCTTTTCAAATCCCTTCCCAAATTCTCCAACCAAACACAGCATAATTGATTATTACTTGTTTGTTAGGGTAAATAAAAATTAAAATAACAAATACAAGAATTGAAAGTTGAAAGTTGAAAGTTGCAAAGGTGATTAGTGACTATTACTAACAATCTAGGGTTTTTGTTTCACCATGGTTTGATGTATGTTAGGAATAGGAAAACACCAAAGCACAGCACAATACAGTGGAGAAATTGATGTGTTCAACAAAAACATGAGTGAAACCAAATCTATTATATATCAGAGAAAAAGTTTGAAGAGAATTTATTTATTACTTATAGAAGAACAGAAGCGTCCCACTCTCTGCTTTCTGGCACAGATTCAGGGAAACCAAAAGATGTATATCCTTGGCGAAAGACGAACAAATTTGTTTACATTTTTTTTTATGAACAGTAATTAATTTTATATTTCAAAATTTAAAATAATTTAATTTATTTATTTTTATAGATTAATTTTTAATAAAATCAGTATTTTTAAAATCTTCTCGTCAAGATTTATTAAACAAAATTCATGTTGACTATGAAATTCATATTAAAAAAATTGCCTTTTTTTTTTTTGTGTTGAAACTAACGTCAATAGTTAAAATTAACTTTAATTCACAATAAAATTTTATTTTGATTTGAGTTTCATTTGGTGACAATATATTAACAATTACAGTGACTAATACTATGGTGTTTAGTGATGATGATAGTATTTTACTATTTAAAAATTAAAATTTTACTCTAAGACATAGTAAAGAGTAAAATTTTATTATTGACATTAATTTTGATTAGGGATGACAATGGGGGTTAATGGGGTGGATATTAATTCCCCATCCCCATTCCCCTATAATAAATTTTTCCCATTTCCCCATTCCCCATGGGTACCACCCTCCCCATTTCCTAATGGGTTTGGATTTTCCCCAACCCACTTTAATCCCCATTTTTATTTTATTTTTATTTTTTATATTTAATGTTAATAATCACTTTTTTTTTTTAAAGGTTCACAACAAAAGCTAAATATACCTTCAATCTTTTTTCTTTCTTTTTTAATATATTTAATGTTAACAACTTTTCTTTTTCTTTCTTTCTTTCTTTCTTTTTCTTTTTTTTTTTTTTTTTTTTTTTAAGGTTTTAGCTAAATATACCTTCAATCTTTTTTCTTTCTTTTTTAATATATTTAATGTTAACAACTTTTTTTTTTTTTTTAAGGTTCACAACAAAAGTTAAATATACTTTCAATCTTTTTTCTTTCTTTTTTAATATATTTAAATGTTAACAATTTTTTTTTTTTTTTTTACCAGATTGAAATGAATATTCACCGAATTGTCTAAATGAATATCTTACATGTAATATAATCTTTACCCGGTTGAATGAATATCCACCGAATTTTCCTCAACCCGAAATGGCCGAATGAATATCTTACTGTTTCTTTACCCAGTTGAAATGAATATTCACTAAAATTCTCTGGTTTTGGATTGATGATTGATGAAATATTGGGTTTTTGTTTATGTTTTTGTAAGGTTTATGATCAAAAGCCGTGACTGAATTTTGCTGCTTTTGTATCTTATACCTTGGGGACCCTGTTCTGGAAAGTTTGTTTAGACTGTAATCTGGTGCCCATAAGTTAGCTTAGGATACCTTACATAACAAAAATAAATAAATTTATTTCCGATGTATTGAAAAAAAAAAAAAAGAACCCTTATAAAATTTTTGGAGAGATTCATGAAGAAAGAAAAAAGGAATGAGAAAATAGAAATGAATAATTTTTATCTTTTCACTTCCATTTTACTTTTCAGAAATCACTCACTGAAAAAGAGTTCACAAATATTCATGGTAACTATTTGAGTCGTTGAAATTATTTTGGTTTCAATTTTTTAACTTAATTTTTTTGAAAATTAAGTTTTTACTTTTAAATTTTTTTCTTTTTGTTTTAAGTAAATGTTTTTAATATTTTGAACAATTTTTTTACTTTTTTGGATGTGTCTAATCTAGATATATTTAAAAAGTAAAATATTTTTTAAAATTAATAAATACAAAAGAATATGAAAATTTATTTATTTTTTTATATTTTTAGTATTTAATAAATTTTTTAAAGATTTTTTTCTACAAATATTATATTTTTTTAAATGTATTTAAGTTAGGTCAAAAGTAGCCCATATACAATTAAGTATGTGATAAATTAGAAGTTGTCACATCATTGTAAATTAATTTGTGAAAAAAAAAATTGTGATTCTTTAACATTTTCTGCAATATAACAGGAAAGTAATGATGGAAAATATTGGTATTGTATAATGATTGTAAATATTGGCATTGTGAGGGATGATGTTGCACAAATTAATGGTCTTGATGAAGTAATGATTGTGGTTGAATATTGAATTTGAGGACGACTTTGTAAAAAGAAAGAAAAAGGAAAAGTGACAGAGATTTAACTCCAATTTTATTATTATTTTATTTTATTTTATTTTATTTTATTTTTTGCATTTCCATCCTCTTTTTTTTTTTTTTCAAGTTCCAAACACAGGCATTAAGAACTACTACTAAACTTTGGCATGTTTTATGTGTGTTTTGCTAACTACTTTTGCCTCCGAAAGTTCAACGTTGAGCAAACACATGAGAGCTGTTTTAATGACTAGTTAAAACACTTGCTATTGCTAAAATTGTAGATTAAGTTTTTCAAATGGCTAGATAAAAAAAATTAAAATTAAAAAAAAAAAAACAAAAGAAAAAAGATTGAATGTATATTTAACTTTGGTTGTGAATCTTAAAAATTAAAAAAAAAATGGTTGTGAACCTTAAAAATAAAAAAAAATAATAATAATAAAAAAAGATCAGATGTATATTTAGATTTGGTTGTGGATCTTAAAAAAAAAATAGTTGTGAACCTGAATAAATAAATAAATAAAAGAAAAAAGATTGAATGTATATTTAGTTTTGGTTGTGAATCTTAAAAAAAAAAAAAAAAAAAAAAAAAAAAAAAAAAAAAAAAAAAAAAAAAACATATGGGGAAATTAGTGGGTACCCATCCCCAACTCATCCCCTGTGGATATTTAAAGAATATCACTTACCCTACCCAATGGATAAGAAAAAAAAGGGGAAAACCCATGTACTTGAGTTGGGTCTCCATGGATATCCACAGAGTAGGTTATCCATTACCATCCCTAATTTTGATGGTAATTGTTTTTTTTTTAAAAAAGAATTGCATGGCTAACATGGATCTTGTTTGATAAATATTGGGGAGAGGATTCTAAAAATATTAATTTTTATTAAAAAGCGACATCTAGATTAAAAGTTATATCATTTTAAAATTTAAAAAATTAAATTACTTAATAAGAATATTTTGATAATAGTGATGTGTGCGGCGAACTTTAGATTTTTTTTTTTTTTTTTTTTTTTTGTGTTGTTCTTAATGTATAAAAGTTTTATGATGAGGTGACTTTTGATACACGTATAGACAATATCAAAAGTTCGGGTGCAATTGATTAGACGAGTATAGTTTGGGGTGAAAAATAAAATTTCCTCTAATCTTATATTTTCATTTTATCGTATTTGCCTCTGAAAAATAAATAACATCCATATTTTTTGAGACAAATGTGATAAATCAAAAAATTGTAATTATTAGATCGACCTAATTTTCTCAAATAATGATATACAAAGAGAACTTTACAAAATTATTATTTAAATTATCAAAATAAAATCCATGGTGAGTCCTATGAACCCTAACATAACGGAATTTTCAACCTTAATTAAATATTAGATTGGCAAGACACCTTTGATTCCATAATTTAAATATAGAATAATTAATTAAAATGAGATGGCAGTGTCGTTTTAAAATTAAAAAAATCCATTTTGCTAAATGTTTTGATTTAAAATGATAACACATGATATTTGTAATGTGCAAAATTTTTGTGTACATGAATTTATTTGTCATTAGTTATTAAGTGGGTGATTAGTATTCATTTACTATTTATCTTATTCTTAGTAATTTTTTGACTTTTTACGAAAAAAATGTATAAAAAAATAAAAAGAATGATATGACAATTTATAATGAGTTTTTAACTTTTTAATTAAAATGTTTAGTTCCAAACAAATTCTAAGTAAGAGTTATGTTAGCGAAGCATATGAGTAATTCCAAAGTAAAATATAACTCTCACCAATTCCAAAGTAAAATATAACCCCAGTAGCAGCAGCTTCACCTAAATCAGTAGTACACAGCATCATGAAAATCAAAGAACAAAGTAGCAACATATTCTCTCTCACTGAAATAACTTCTTCCTTCATAACAGAAAATCACAAAGCAGAGCCACTAGCAATATACAACTGATTCATATCACTTAATCAAAATCCTTAACATCGTTGCCTACCCAATCTCACAGCTCCGAAACAACCAATTCCCGAGGTAGCAGTGCATGAAGGCTGAGACTATAGACCATCACAAATGCTGCAATCGGTCCAATGATAGCCTAGACGGTAGACTTTTTTGCGCGCCGGACGTACTGCAGATGCATTTCCGGGAACTACATTTCCATAGAGAGAGAATTTTTGGGATGCTGCTTCACTAGTTGATTGGGTACTCTTCTCTTTTTGCTCCTTGTACACAAGATGGACTCCAACCTCCTTTACTTGAAAACGTTCATTTCCAACCACTAAAATATTCAGTTCATCGCCACTTTCCAACTGATCTTCAAACTTCCAATGACTTAACATCATCATATCCTCATCAGCTTTTGGAATGCCAAAGACCCATGGGGAATGACTCCAAGTCAAACTCTTGGTCGTATTATTGATAATAGTATGTGCGTTGCAATTCAAGCGATAATGTAATTTTGGATTTTTGGAAAGTGCATAAATAGAACATACACTCAAGCATCGGATTCTGAAATTAAGATGCGACGGCACAGTAAATGATATTGAAGATCCTTCATTTTTAAGATTAAACCAGTCTGGAACCTTGCTTCCCAAACAATAAGCATAGAATATGTGTCTTTCATGACATCCCTACGCGACATAAAGCATAATTAATTTAACGATTATGTATATATATATAGAGAGAGAAAGAGACCTGCAGGGGAAGCTTCCTTTTTGCATATAACTGAGAGCATGAAAGCATAACATTTGAGCATCCCATGAATCCTATGTTGGACAAGCTTAAATTGTTAATTATCTTCATGTCAACATTTTCTAAAGGTTCAAGCTTGAATATTCCCAGAATCTCAACTATTTTTTCATTCATGCCCACGTCCATATATGGCAGCAACCATCACATGGTTAATTGATTGCCACATATGTTATCATATTCTATGGTTAATGGAAGTGATTGAAAGGTTACTTTCTCCAACAATATACATCCTGCGATCCCTAATTCTTTTAATTTGTGCTGCACTTCAACTGACCAGAGCTTTTTGCACTCATTTAAATAAAGGAATTGGAGTCCAAAATGACCTCTGATGCAATTTGGGACGCTACGAATTGCATTACCACTCAGATTTAAACTCTGTAACGAGGATAGGTTGCTAAGGTCCCTAGGAAAATCATCATTTGATAAATTACAGTTCTCAAGACTTAAGTGTACCACGGACCGTGGTAAAAAAGACCATGAAATTTCCATTCTTCTTGTTGGCTTCAATAGAGAAGGCCAGATTAATGAATGCCATGATCTAACCTCCTTACTGGTAGAGGATAATCGACTTATGTCAATTTCGTTCGCATGGAACACTGTTAGAGACTCCATAGTTCCCAACTCTGTTGGCAATTCTTCAAGATTTGAGCAGCCTGAGATGTCAAGTGTTTCCAAAAACTTTAGCATACCAATGCTTCTCGGAAGCTTCTTCAGACTTTTGCAATCTTTTAAATTAAACAAAACAAGTTTCTGAAGGTGTCCGACGGATTCATGAACCTCAACCAACGCTGCACAGTTTTTCAATATCAACCTCTCAAGATTGGGGACTTTCGAGAAGTCAGGAGTTTTAGTGAGGCAATGGGAATGACTAAGATCAAGGACTTTTAATGACTCGAGAAGCTGTAAAACAAGAAAAAAAAACTACTATTAATACTTCTTTTAGTTTTCAAACCGAATTAAATATATATACATATCTGTAACATACCTTGGCTCCTTTCCAAGTTATTTGCAACCTACTATACCTCATGTCAAGAACAATTAGCTCCTCCAAACGGAAATCATGGGGTATAGATTTGAAAGGAAATCCATGCCAACATAACCATCGTAATCCTTTAGGAAAATTTTCAAAGCTTCCACTTATTTGTATATACTTGAGCTGTAAAAGTTTTAGTTTGTGCATCCTTGCAAATGCATCAACTTCCAAAGGTATTTGATTTGAATTTCCTAGAGCAGTGCCTACATTCTTTGAGAAACTGAAACAGTATCTCTTAAATGAGTTGCCTACATTTGACAACAATGGCATGTTGAGGAATTCATCGTAATGACGTTTTCTATTAACGCCAAATATTGTCCTGTCATATTTATCTTCCTTTAACCAATTCATATCAAGCTTGAAGCCTTCGATTTTTCTTGCCCCCTGACAATGAACAAGAGGAGGGAAATATTTATCAATAAGAGTATTGCTACAAAATTATAATTTTTGCAAAGATCAATGATACAAAATGATGTGGCATTTTTCAAATAAAAAACCTCAAATGAAGCTCATAATTTCAAAAATCCAATAATTGTCATGTCATTTTGGATGATTTTTTTTTTTTTTTGGTTGAATTACACCATTAGTCCTTGTAGTTTAAGCGATATGTCACTTTTTAGTTTTTGTAGTTTCAATTTGAATCATTTGATTCCTACACTTTTAAATTTGTTGCAACATACTCCCTTGATATTTATCGTTAGAATTTGAAACAAAAAAAGACTATATGTAAAACTAAAAGGACCAAATTGAAATTCAAAACAAATTACAGTGACCACTGGTGTAATATATCAAAGTGGAATTCAAAACAAACTGTAGGGACCACCAGTGTAATATTACACTGGTAGTCATTGTAATTTGTTTTGAATTTCAATTTAGTCCATCTAGTTTTGCAAATAATTTTTTTCCATTCAAAATCTTAACAATGCATGATGGAGGGACCTCATTGCAAATATATATATATATATATATAGTGACCAAATTGTTCAAATTAAAAATACAAGAATCAGAGTAAAACTTCGCTCAAACTAGACGAACCGTTGGTATAATTTACTTATTTTTCTTTTATTATATTATACAAATATTTTTCTAGATCATTTTTTCGATATAAGTAGAATAACTATAGAAATAAATACAAATAAACATGAGAAGCAACAAGGTTAATACTTACAGTATTTTCTCTCAAAACATTCAAGGAATCCTTGCAATTCCAAAGTCTACTACGTTCTCCTGGCTCCTTAGGTGATTCTTGCCGAACAATTTCTCTTCCCATTTCTTGAACCAATTGATGCATCACCAACTTTTTGTGTTCATCAATTGTTAACAGACATCTATCAATGAGATTTTGAATTCCAACCATTGTGGACAAATCACATCCATCTAGAATTGTAACTACCTGATCTTCATCCATCCCAACAAAGAAACAAGCAACATGGAGGAATAAATTTTTGTCATGGTCATCTTGTAAAGAGTCATAGCTTATTTTGAGTTTTTCAATGACTTCAGAATTGGGAATTGCTTTCAATTTTTGTAGTTGACTTTTCCAAACATTTAAGCTTCTTCCGGACAAAGAAGAACCCAAAATTTTGATAGCTAGTGGAAGCCCTCTACAGTATTGTACCACCCTTTCTGAGTCCTCTATGAAACCATCAATGGGACGATTTTTCCCAAAGGCATGCCAACTAAAGAGCTCTAAGGATTCATCATTATCCAATTTTTCAACCTTGTGCACCTGACAAACTTCATGAGCCTTGAGCAATTGCTCACGCCTAGTGGTTATGATGATTTTACTTCCTTGAGAAAGCCAGTCTCTCATTCCAAGTATTGCATCCAATTGATCTCTTGTATCCACATCATCAAGGACTACAAGAACTTTTTTGCAACATAATGCATTTTTAATCTTTATAATTCCTTCATCAACACTGTACAAATTTTCCTTTCTTCCCTTTAACATATCTGAAAGAAGTTGTTGTTGTAATCGAAGTAAACCATCTTGTTGTTTTAAAATTTCTCTTATATTTGCAAGAAAACTGCTACCTTCAAATCTTGAAAAGTTCGAATTATATAGTACTTTGGCGATGGTTGTCTTCCCCATTCCACCCATCCCACAAATTGCGACTATACCAACATCACTAGACTCATCTTGTAACCAAAGCCCAATGTTTTTGGCTCGAGAATCTATTCCAATCAGGTGGGGGGAAATACCCAAGGTTGTGCGACTTAGTTTGTCTCCAACCACTTTCACAATTTTCTGGATAAACTTTGACTCAAGTCTAATTATCAGATTAAGATGGAAAATAAAGAACAATAAGAATGCCATCAATTGAATTTAATTGCTAATTCTCATGCAATACTGAACCAAAAGACCATGTTACTGTCTTTGTTGAAACAATTGGAAGAGTCTTAGATGAAAAGAAAGGGTTTTCACTATCATGGTTTTGAAACAATACTCTTTTATCTAATATAAACTGTTACGGTTTTCAATTTTTGATTAGTAAGCCAAGTTGTTGAAACTTTTAAGTAATGGGCCAAATTTCAATAAAATGTTTATGATTAGAAATGAATAGCTAATTGTGATCTTTTCATATAACTTGAAAAGAAGGAGCATCTTAAAAAAAATCATGAGTTAATAAATTCAAGTAGTTTGTTTTGGGAAACTGACTTTAAGGATACTGATATGTTCGCTGAAGGAGAATTTTAACTCTTGTGCTTGAAGTTCATCTTTTAAAAATTAAACTATGTAAATCTGTCATAATTAACAAAACAATTCATTCCAAAATTTGAACATAGAATTCTTCATTCAAAAGGCCCTTGTATGAAATACTTTAATCTACGAAATCCAAAAAATGGTGATATAAGTAAGAAAAGGACCTGGGAGGAAATTACCCATCTATTTGATTTTGTAAGTCCATTCCTGCCAAATCTGCAGCTTCTTTAAGTGCCGCCTTCCATTCTTCCATTCTTTCACTTGCTTCTGCGCGAAATCTCTCTTCATGCCTCGTAAATGCTTCTTTGAAACTTCCATTTTGCTTCCTCACATGAGATGGATCCACATGATAGAAAACAGGTAGAACTACATGTCCAACAGTCCTCCTGCGTTTGAGGATCATGACAAGTTCATCGAGACACCAACTTGAAGATGCATAGTCCTTCGAGAAGACAACTATTGAAATCTTCGACTCTTGAATTGCTTTGTTCAATTCTAACTTAATATTCTCCCCTCTTTCAATTCCATCGTCATCTCTGAAAGTACGAAATCCTGCGTGCACTAAAGCTGTGTAGAGGTGGTCAGTGAATGTCTTTCGAGTATCTTCACCTCTAAAGCTCAAGAACACATCATAACTACAATGAGAATTGGAGGGGGAGGTTTCTTGGGATCTAACAATTGCCATTGGATTAAAGCTCAAAGAAAGACCAATTAAGGACAGAAGAGCCAAGATATGAATTATATATGTTTAGGCACCATGGATATTTATAGATGTCACTATGTGTAAATGAAGTACCAAGTAAAAAACAATGAGAGAAATGCTATCTTTAATTTCATGTTGGTTTTTTCTGGAAGCTTGTATGTGTCTTGACAAGAATTCTTGACTCTATGTTCTACAAGTCTTCCCCAAATTATTTTTTGTGGAACCGTTTGTTGTCCTTACAATTATTTAAAAATTGTTACCCTTTGGAAATCAAGAACCAATCTACCCACCATCATTTGTTTAATTTAAACCAAAATGCCCTAAACCAATTCAATCATTGCTCTATTATTTAAAGACAAATATTGCTATATGTCATCCATTTTCTCTGATCATTTAGAATCTGTTTCAATGGATATTTATAATTGGTCCCTGTTCATAAATAATTATTCATGAAACTAAATAATGTTTTTTCATTTCTTAATGATATGAAATGGTGGTAAAAGAAACAATATACAATAGAGAAGGATTTGAATTCTTTGTGCTGTTTATTTTTGTCTCATTGTGAGGGTTGTTTATAATTGTTTATTTATTCTTAAGTTTGTGCTAGGTAGTTAGGCTTGGTGACTATGTTGACTTTTTAATTACTATTATATTAGTAGTTAATTTGATATAATACTGTGTGTGTCAATTTCGGACCACACTGCCAAACTAGTACTTACCTGGAGAGCACCGACAGAATAGATTAAGCCCGAACGACCTGCAACAGAAAGAAGAGATTCCGGCGGTGGTTTGTTCACCCGGGGGCACTTCAATGGTCAAGTCAGTTATCTCTCAAAGATAGCAAAAGTGCTTAATTCTTATTCAGAATACAAAAAGCGTACCTTAGACCCATGGGGGTACCTCTCTTTTATAGCCAACACAAACCTAGTCCCAATAGAAACCTAGCTTCAATGAACTTAGGATTACTGCTAATCTTGGACTCCCAGTAGGATTGGGATAAACTCTCTAAGAGTCTTATCTTTACCCAAACTGAAGTCCTCTCTCATTCTAGGATTCTTATTCTTTATCCGCTTATCCCAGATTCCGGTTTCTTCGCAGATAACCTCGGCCTAGCCGAGATCATCTCGGCGTCATGACCAGGACACGTGGCACATCGGCTGGCACTTCGGTGACACCTCGGCCACGTGTTGTCATTCAAAAATTATGTCCCCACAACTGCCCCCTAGGTTCTATTACCTCGGCATCTTGAGGTGATGGAACATATATCATTCATTCCATTTAGCACGTTAGCTAATATCGCTTTATCATTCATTGCCGAAGTCATAACTTTATTGTTTTAATACGACCAAGACCTGCAGTCTGCTTTCATCAATGTTCTGGAACCAACAACCAAGTTCGTTTAAGCCGAGATCGTCCCCTTAGCCAAGGTTTCTGCTTCATTATATTGAGAACTCCAAGAGTTTCAACACGCGTATTAGCTGTCATGCATTGCAATTCAACCATTTTTGCTACGTGTCCCTCCCCCACTGGACCGTGTCCGATACACGCCATTAAGTCGCCTTGCGCCTGCATGCGCCATCTGACAAACACATTGTTTGAGGCACATCAATTGCGTTTTGCCGCCTCTTCACGTTTTTGACAAAACTTCTTCCCTTTCTCCTCATCTCCTCACCTCCTCATCATCACTTTTGCGAAAAACCCTCTCTCTCTCTTACTTTCTCAAATTCGCCATTGTCTCAAGCTTGCAAGCTCTGTGATCGCTTCCAGTCTTCCCCTTCGGCGAAGCTTTCACCGCTCTGTCGTTTTGCTGTTGTCGTCTGACTTCGGCGAACTCAACGCCCACTTCATTTTTCTTTGGTGAGTTACTTATTCCTCCTTTATCAGTCTGTGTTTCTCTTCAAAAAGCTTTCATTACTCGTCGCCATTGCTATTTTGTTCAAGTTCTTGATTGTGAATCACGTATCTGAGCACGTTTCTTTTATGATTTCGCTTTTGCCCAGTTCGTTTCTTGAATACACACTGTTCACCCATTTGTTCACTTTTGCCACTGTTCTTGGTAGTTTATCACTGTTCTTGACTCTGAATCATTGCCCTTATTTCTGTTTTCTGTGTTTTCTCCAGATCCTTGCCTTCAATCTTTGTTTGCCTAGACTTAGGTTTGGGATTCGTCGTAGAACTTACTGTCTTTAGGAAAAACTAAAACACACTTCATTTAGATCCTCAGAATTTCTCGCCCCATCCTTCTTCTAGGTTTTGCCGAGGTCACTCCAACCTTTCATAAAACACACATTTTCCGAAATCCCACCTTCCTCCCAAGCCGATATCATGGGTATGTGGAGGCATAGGGTTGACACCCCAACTAAATTAGAGTATTTTAGGCAGGAGTTTTCCATTCCGGCCGACGTCCATTTGAGGTTGGTTGGGAAGGACGACTCCATTATGCCCACTGTTGACTCCATGCCCTTTCCAGTCGTCGCCTTTATTGAATGTGGACTTAGGCTTCCATTAAACATCATTTTCCGAGAAGTAATCCACTATTACAAATTAAACCCGATGCAGCTTGCCATTAACTCTTACCGAGTTATAAATGGTATAATTGCCTTAGCACGCCGAGAAAAAGCTAGGGTAACCTTAGCCAATATTCAATACTGCTATACCATGTGCGGCCTTAAATTAGAAAAAGGCTATGTCTACTACCTCAAACTGAGGTCCACTGAATACAAACTTGTTGCCGACCTCCCAGACTCCAACAAGGGAGCCAGGGACGATTACTTCATTGTCTCGGGCAACTAGGAGTTTGCTCCAGATGAAGACCTTCATCTTTACCCTCTTAGTCGAACAGTATTCATAGAGGGTAATGGTAAGAGTGAAGTGTTGCATTCACTTGTTTTTCAAGTTTTTACTACTTTGTTCCTTCTATATATTCTGACGTCTGTTTTTCTTGCAGTTCTTCCACAACCACCCAAGGGCTTTCGTAAGTCCTTCTATCCTAGTGAGGACCTCAAAGAGCTGTTGGACCTGCCAGTTCATAGGCGGAGAGCTCCCTTGCTTCTGAACTTCATCCCGACCTACAAGTCGGTGCTTCCCAACGTCCCAAAGAGGAAGAAAAACAATTCTCCCCCTTCCGCCACAACTCCTATAACAGCCTCATCATCTCGGCCAGATCAAGGATCGACCTCTGATCCAGCAGAGCAGCCGTCAACCTCGGTTCCATATCTGATCCCACCATCTCAACGCCAACGCCGCCGTAGGACTGCAATTGTCGCTGAGATGGGTCGCAAGAAAGTTGTCGCTGAAGATCTTCTAACTGACATCCCTGACTCAGTTAACGCTCAACCAGCACAAAAGCAGCCTCAACCAAAGCAAAAGCCAAAAAGACTCAAGAAGGCTCAGCCTAAGGCAACAGTGGCTCAGATTGATACTGAGGACACCTTGCCAATTTCAAAATTGGCTGAGAGTGAGAAGACCCCTTCTACTGCCGAGAAGAGGCCCGCCGAGGCCCAACCATCCGAATCTACTAGATCAAAGAGGCCGAGGTCGTCCTCTGCGACCACCTCAGGGCCATTAAAACATGATTCCCCCTAGGCCTCAACCAGTTAAGGCTGGTGATAGCGCCAACAACATTGAGGTTGGCGTTGCCCTCTCCATCGCCTTGCTTCTGCCCGAAGATCTTAATCGTAACGCTAAGATGAGCGAATACGAAAATTTTGCTCTGATGTTGTAGCATTCCGTTCAAGTAAGTTCTTTACACTTGGTATTTTTCTTTTTTATTCTTTCTATACTTAGAGAATTTTCTAATAACTTCTGCTTTGTCCATTTTCCTTCAAGCGATCCAGCATGTCCACTCCTTCTCAATGCAATCTTTTGAAATGAGGAAGGAGTTGGCTGACAAGATCAGGGAGGTCTCTGTTTTGCAGAAGACCCTCAAAAAGACCGAGGGAAAGATGAAGACCTTGTCAGATCAAGCCGAGGCAGCCATCAAGGCTAAAGATGAGGCCGAAGAGAAAGCTGATGCTGCCAAGGCCATTGCCAAGGTTCTTACTGCCAAAAAGAAAGAGGCCGAAGAAAAGATGGCCGAGGCCCAAAAGGAGCTTCAAGATGCCTTGGCCACAAAAGAGGCTGAGATTAAGGCCGCAGATGAGAAGGCTTACGCAGAGGGTGCGGTCAACGTCAAGGAGGACTACAAAAAACAGGTGAAGCAGACATGCAATAAGGGTTTCACCCTTGGTTGGATGGCCGCCCTAAAAAAGTTGGACGTCCCCGAGGACTCCCTCCTCAAGAATACCGATGACCTTCCCCTGCCATTCCCACCTACTCCAAGCCAATCCGAAGACGATTCTAAGTCTGAGGAGGAAGCTTTGGTTAGGAAGAAGAAGGGTGAGGAGACTGCTGGGGCCAAGTTCCCTACTCTGAATGAGCAAGTCTTAGACTTGACTCAGGATGAGGAGGGTGAGGAGGTCTCCAAAGACGCTACTCCTGAGAAGGCAACATTGAACGCACCTATTGCCGAGCATATTCATAATTTCATTGATAAATGACTATCTTTACCATTATTAACAAATCTGTGAATAAATAGTGTTTCAAGCACTACCAATTAATCCCAGAATAGAAATTTTGCATGTATCAAACTCATTGTTGTTTCACCTAGTCATTTGTTTTTATTGTGTATTTTGCTTCTAATGCTTTCGCCACAGAATTTCATAAAATCTATTCCCTGAATCAGTACCAGTTTAATGTTCTGAGTTGTTAAAGCTAATGGGATAGGTTTGGATTCTGATCCTATACTGCCATATGGTTGCTAGTACCTTGTACTATATCATTTGTGTTATCCTGAAACTTCTTATCGATTGAGTTTTTACATATTTATAGGATTAACAACATAACTTTGAGTCTATGACTGTTATTTACTTTGGGTGCTTAAGCTCTGTATATTAAATTTCATTTTCTTTTTTGGTTGTGCTCACTGTTGAACATACTTCAAAATGGTGTTGGAAGAATGAAAATTCACCTGAACTTTACTATCTCAATTTACACATTGCTTGTGTTTTAAAATTTTAAAAATGATTTCCTTATTTCTGGACAATGTTTCATTACTTTGAGAGCAACTTAAAGCAGCCGATTGGTCAATGTTTCTTATTTTCTTGATAAGGAACAAAAGATTTCTTAACAATGACTTTCCATATAATAGTCCATAATTGCTGATTATGTATTACATGGTTACTATATTTACATTATTGTTTATCTTTAAAGAGAATATGTTGGTGGGAAGAGTGTGATTCCAATTATATGGAGAATAAATTTTTATTCAGAGTCATGTTGTTCTTGCAGATATGGAGAATTTGTGTTTTATATGGACTTCCGAATGAGACATGGGAAGTCAACCTACCTGTTGAGGAGGTGCCTCCTGAGCTTCCTGAGCCGGCATTGGGTATAAACTTTGCAAGTGATCGAATGCAAGAGAAGGACTGGTTATCACTTGTTGCTGTTCACAGTGATTCATGGTTGCTTTCTGTTGCCTTCTATTTTGGTGGACGCTTTGGGTTTGTAAGAGTGAATGGTAATACTAGCCGCCCCCCCCCCTTTGAATTTCCATTGGTTTAAAGCCTTTAGCTACGATGATGCTACAATACACTTGGTGTATATTATATGCTAGTAATGATCTAAATTGGTTTTGCTTACAAGCTATTATGGTGGTAGAGCCAGCAAATTGTTAAATCGAAACTGTTAAATCCATTATGATATTTGATTGTGTCTCAAAGTGGTGTTGGTTACCACTAATTTTAGTTACAATCAAAGTTTCTCTTCAGTTATCGCTCAAATTAATGTTGGATATGATCCAACGTGGCTATGATCAACGTGAAAAAAATACTTATATGTTATTCTTTTTTTTTTTTTTTTTTTTTTTTTTTTTGGGTACAATGTGCAAAAAGTACTTTATATTACTGTTTTGATACTTTTTGTTTTGTAAATGTCTATTCAACATCAACTGAAAATTTTATTTGGAACTTAATGATAATGTTCAATTTTTATGTTTAAGTGAATATTTCAGTATAACATATGTACACAAATTTAGTAAAAATATATTAAAATAAATTTTGTAGACAAATTTTAATTGTATAAAATTTGGTCCCCCTCTTAAGAAGATTTCTGGGTCGGCCAATGTATGTATAGTGTGCCCATCTGTCCAGTTGCTCTGCAGCATTAGTCATGTTGTGCAGTTCTATTTGCATACCATTTATTGTGATATTATTTTACTAGGATGATATGTGGCTTTTGTTGCATACTGCTTCCTGCTACTTTTTTTTCCCGTCATTCTCATTTCTCACATTTGTGAAGCATTTAACTTGCTGCAGCTAATCCTATCTTCCTTTGCTCCTTTCTCTTTCTTCTTCTTCTTCTCTTTTTTTTTTTAGAATGAAATGTGCAGGTTATATCCATTAATTTGTTCATTCTGCATTGTTGTGGTGTTACACATAGACTCTTTTTGTTGTACATATTCCTTATGTTATTTGCTCTTTGTTTCCTAGACATCCACACTTTCTTGAAGTCTATATGGAGATTCAGTTACCTCCCGATGTGCTTATTATGTTCATTTTATAGGTTTTATTTGCTCTTTATACATTTACTTCTGCTACAGACTGAGATTACATTCTTTCTAAAAAATAAAAATAAAAACGTGGCTTTCATATGGCAGAACTCCTCATCAGTGGATTAAAAATAGATGATTTTGTTTTTCTAATTCATAAGATGAGACAATAGTTAAATTCTGAGGAATGCTAGACAAGAGATTAAATGTCTACTTTCCTTACTTGCATACAAAAATGGGGGTCATAGTGCCATTATGCACTGGCATTCCCCAATAAAATGGAATTATTCTGTCATGTTATTGGCATGCCCCTTTGTTTTTGAACCTGGAAAATCTTTTCAAAATTATTGCAAATTTTTTTTCATTTTTGACATTTATATATTCATACAGACTATTATATTCCAACTTTGGTTGATTCTTGAATTATTAAATATCAGAGGTCTGATATATATTTTTCAGGTGGTTAAATTCATATTCATATTCATAGCATAGCTTCTTCTTCTTCTTCGTGCATTATAAGATCGTTGATGGCCTTTTTATAAAGACACAGGTCAGCATCTTTGTTACATGATTTTTGGAGTTTTGAAATGGTCAAAGTTACGCCACAGGTTTATGATACCAGAGATGGTATGTCCTTTTTGTTTTGTTTTGTTTTTGATTGACTAGAATTTTATAGTAAGCCCTTGCTTCTGGAAATTAGCTATCTCCAAGGTTGATGGTTTTCTAATAAGGCAGCCATCAGTCTCACATGATAGCCTGGTATCAACAAAGTATCAGAACGGGTAAATAAGCTATCAGGGGGAAACCTGATATTGCCAATTAATTTGTTTCTTTGCAATTTGGATATTAAATTTTGAATTGCATTGACATTGTACTTTAGGAAGTAGTAATCTGTTTTCTCTTTTAAAAAGTCATTTAGCTTCTGGTATTGCATTCATCTCTTATGTTGAAGAGGGCATATTAACTTATAGTCTTATGCACAGCCTAACTTAGGTTAGGCATTAGAATTGGTACTTTATAGATGCTTTTATAGAATACATGACAAAAAATGGAAGCGGTTATAACTCTTTTTGGAAGATAGTATTTTGCAGATTTAGCAGTTAGGAATATCAATTCAACTAATAAGTTCTTCGTCTCTTTTCCCTTTTTCTTTGACTTTTTTTTTTAGTTAGCTGAGTATCATAATTTTGTAGGGTACCTATATTTTTGTAAGGGTGTTTAGATATTTCTTCGGATGTATAAAAGTTGACTAGTAAAGTGGTGGAATGAGTATCTTAGCATAGTTCTTTTCTTTGCTTTATGAATGATGTGCCAAGCAGAGTCAGTCCTGCATTTCTTCATTTTGCTTCAGTATGTTTATGTTAATTATCATATATTTAGTT